>OY992506.1:0-2400000 GCA_963921215.1 Scoparia ambigualis | reverse complement strand
TAGGATGATACGTTAGGCTATTGAAATTTAAAAAAATCGAAATTTCAAAAGAGAGGATGGTTGTAATTTACCACCTGCCTGGGACCCCATCATAAAAGTCATCGACTCCCAGCCCCAACAGCAACACATTGCATGACCTAAAAATATTGTTAGCTCGTATTATGTAAACCTGAACGCACCCGGTTAATAAGTCAAGGATCATAAGACCGCCGGCGGTCGCGAAATAATTAATTTTTAACTGTGTCTGGTTTTACGATCATCAAGGGGTTAAATATAAAAATGATTGACGGTAGGCAAATATACTTAACCCCATATAATAGGGTACTACTTACCTGAACCGTCCATGCTTACTATACTTGCATTATTAAATAAAATAAAATAAAATAATTTATTGGCTTTACCAAGGACGATACGAAACTAAACCGCGCGGCAGTGAGATGGCAATTGAATGTAATATTCATGAAACATTTTCTTTGTTGTTCTTCAAAAACGTTATAGCGTTCCGTTCGAACAAAAACTTTTTTTTTTATCAGCAACGGGTAAGCGCTTGGCCTTCATCTCACCTGCTGGTAAGTGACGATAAGGCCGGAGGTGGAAGGGCGCTTCACCCAGAATCCTCAACCACTGAGGAACTGGCTATCTTATCTCAAACTGTCAGAACACAACAATGTTATAAACAACGTTGTTATGGCGACAGACTTAGATAAGATGGTGGTAGCTAGCCAGGCGGATTTAACAGCCCTACCACCAACCAAACCGAACACACAAAGATGTACCCCCCGCTGGGAGTCGTTTCTAGGCTGATAATAATGATGACGAACTGATTGGTATGTGACTAATGTAATCTACGTAATTAAAATGTCTTGTGTTTACAAAACAAAAATCCGCACAAAACAAACAACTTACTACGCCCAGAACTTGTTATGGAAAACAAATAGACGTCCCACTGCAACTGTCAATATTACCAACGGTATGCATGGATTTTATTTAGCTCAATTTATTATTATAGTGCCTTACAAATAAACAAAGAATAAGCTACGAATAATTATTCCGTGTTTTGTTCCTGTCATGTAAACGAAATGTCTAAACACGGAATAACTATTTTGACATTATTCTCTGTTTACGTACGTAATACTGTCACATACATTAACATGTCAAGTAATAAGCTTTACGTACTTTTCAGAGAGCACGGAGGGGTTCAAAATGTTTTTATTTGGTCACCTATCCAGGGATGGCAGTGTTGTTGACGTGTTCAGTAGGCGACAAATGCCGTCCCGAAACTAACTCTGTTTGTAAAACTCATAGTGACATGTGCCCACCAAAGGAACGTTTATAGGCTGAAGATCAAAAAGGTTTTTCATCCTAAACTATGAGAAAAATGTATCATACGAAAAAACAGAACGAATAAAAAGTTCCCGGGTATTCTTTTTTTAAATTTGGAAACCTAGCCAACAGCCAATGCCGCGTCGGCACGTGCGCTTTTTTATTACCGGCCGGGACTTTATTGAAACGAATTGCATTCAAAATTTTAATTTAATAGTGTTCCAAATTCAAAAGTTCACACTTTGCTCGCACTTATCGAGGAACCCTTCGCGTCTTTCGAATAGATGGGATGAAAAAGGTTTTGAAAAACTGTTACGTGATGCCACTTTGTTTTTTTAATGTTTGAGAATGAATGTTTGTTGTGGTCAACCTCTTAACTGTAATGTTAGTTTAGGTTTATGTAACCAATTGTGAGTCAGTAATATAAGTAGAGCAAGCTAGAATCAAATAATATTATTTTGATTGATCTTAGAGCGTTATAATCTTTGAGTCCAGTGACCATACGAAAGACATCAACGAGAACGATGTCTGCTGCAAATGCAGCTTTGTTTGCATATTCGGTGAATAATATTTGTATACTAATTATTCAAAAAATTGTTTGTGCAAATATATAGTGACTTTTGAAATAAAGACAACATTTTTATTGTTATTTAAGATTCTCTCTCAGGAAAAAGTAAAAACCCGTGTGACAAAATTATGAAGAATTTGTTTAAAAATAGAATTTCACCGCCTCTGTGGTCTAGTGGCTAAGCCACCGGTCTCAGACCCAGAGGTTCCGGGTTCGATTCCCAGTGGGGGGTACATCTTTGTATGCTCGGTTTGGTTGGTGGTAGGCTTTTAAGTCCACCTGGCTAGCAACCACTATCTTATCTAATTATGTCGCCATAACAACGATGTTTATAGCATTGTTGTGTTCTGACAGTTTGAGATAAGATAGCCATTTTTTCAGTGGCTAAGAGTTCCGGGTTCCCGCGCTTCCACCTTCGGCCTTATCGTCACTTATCCTTAGGTAAAATGAAGGCCAAGCGCTTACCCGTGTTAGAATAAAAAAAAAAATCTTCACGGAATTTTCACGGAGTGCAATGCTTAATTAAAACGAATTTTAAAATAATCAAACTAGCGAAGTAATGTACTTCGCTTCCCGTCTAAACTACTAGCACGGTGTTAAGTGCAAGGTTATTATGAACGAGTCATCTAATTAACAAGGTTGTTGCGAAATTTTAATTTTTAATTTTAATTTTTATTTAACCTATATTATTCTATCGCATCACATTAAAATTCAATACATTGTTATTACATTCGCATGCCAATTTTGGCGAAACATGTATGTACTGCTTAGAAACCTGAACATCTGTTTACCATGTTTCGTGTGAATAAATGATTTATGATTTATGATTTAATAAAACCTGAAGCTTACTGCAAATTGCTGGTTTTTATGTACGTTAAATAGGTTATAGACATCTATATTCTGACAATGTATCACACATACTCGTATAGCAAAATGTTTTTATAAATATACCGTCACCATCTCTGGGCATCGAACCCGGAACCACCCGTGATATGATTACAAACTAATATTAAAATCTCGTAACTATACCCTCCTATATTTTTGACCCTACTATACTAACATTTCTTAAATACTTAATAAATCAAATCATACGGCGATAAAATTTAGTCTCAGATTTTGATAAAAGCACGAATACTAACACCAGTACTACGTAAATCAGCACACAGAATTAGTCACAATAAAAATTCGAAATGGTTAGGTAATACACACATAGTTAACGCAATTACTAGCTCTGTACTTACAATTACAACCGTAACAGTGATTGCGGTGGAAATGGCTGCGCAAGCGCATCCTTGTTTGATCTGTCGTTTCCTTGAGAGCCTGAGAAACTCCTCCGTCCTGGCGTCAATGGTCCTGTACAACCCAAATTGTCGTATCCGCGAGCTGGCGTTCGTCGACACAGAACCTTCACTCGACATATCGACAGTTCACATCACTAATAACAAATGACTGCGGCGGCTATTTGTCCGTCGCACGCGCACTTGATGCGTGCGCGCAAGAAAATGCGGTGAATTCTTTGAGCTGAAGCGACAATGTGTTTTCCTTTGTTAGCTGTGTTTAGAGTTGGGATGTGTATCGATACTACGCTTTAGTAAATAAATATGAAAGGTTTTTAACCCTTACAGCCAGTTCGAAGGCGCGGTATGTCAAGAACTTTGGTTTCAGGCACTTGATGAATAAGGCAAATGCTGAACTGACACTTATTAAGAGATGGCAAAACAGTAACATTTTCTAACCTCACCCACCAACCCGCACAGAGCCAGCATGGTGGGCTGTGGTCTGATCTCTTCATGCGCTGTGGTCTATGAGTGATCAGCGGTGGGATATTTTAAAGGCTGATGATGATAATTTCATAATTTTAAAATGCAGAGATGAAACTATTTATTACAAGAATTTTAGTCATATCGTAATGCAAACAAATAAAGATAGTTCAATTTAAAGAGCACGCAGTGTCTATTTTAAGTAAAATAACTAACCCGTTTTTAAAACCAGTAAAAAACGTAAAATTGTCGGACATTACCTCTCTCCGACGGCTAACTACCAAACAGACTTTTACTAAGATCCCTACCGCTCAAAATCAAAATCATTTATTCAACATAAACCTTTACAGGCACTTATTGTCATCAAAACAATATTAACAGTTAACTAACGTATAGTTAAATCTTAAAAGATAATCTTACTTACTAATCCACCTACCTACCTAAACTAATCTACCACCATTTCGGATTTTGGGAGAGCCTTCGACCGAGAAGAACCTGGCAAGAAACTGAGGAGGCTTTTTTTTCCTCTAAGTCATAGGTAAATATAAGCACTTTGAATCGTTCACAACATGATTTTGAAAACCGACGACCTCCGTGGTCAAGTGGTTAGCGCGCCGGGCCGCCGGGTCTGGTGTCGCGCCATCTCTGAGGTCCCGGTTTCAATTCCCGGTCGGGTCAATTAAGAGAAAACTGTTTTTCCAAATTGATTTCGGGTCTGGGTGTTTTTTCTATGTTTATGTATATTTATCCGTTACCTAACCATATTAACGAGTTACAAAAGAATAGATAGAATATCTCTTGGGCTAGATAATTGGTGTGAGCGTAAACCAATTAAATATATATATATATATATATATATATATATACGTATACAATAACTAATAAGTTACACTCGTACATTCACTATGTCCATACATGTATGTCATTTACATAATATTCCACTTTATAATACTTAGCCTTTACTTATGACGGGTTTTTAGCATGTTTTTTAAATGTATGTAAAGCAGGGACTGAAAGCGGTTACGGTATAAGGTTACGTTACCGGTAAAAAATAAGTGTACCTTAATAAAATAAAGGTAAGGCTTTACCGTTATTTAACCTTTATGCGATATCGGTACCGAAAAACGTTGCATTGACAGTTGCGGGGCGCAGGGTGAGGGGTGAGACTTGCTTTTGCTTGCGAGGCGACAAGTAAAAACCTGTTTTTGTTGCGTGTCGCGCGCAAAAATGTGTAAAAAATGTGCGCGTGTAAACATCTTTTTACACTAGTGCGGAAATTGGTATTTACAAACTCATGTCAATAGTAAGCCTTACATTAGTCTACTCGTCTGTGAAAACCAACTTACTGCACTAGTATAATAAGTCCATCATTACGTGTTGCCATTTGCCATGCATACCGATTCATTGCGTATGACGCCATGGAGCTTCATTGATATCTTTTACGTATGGTGTTTGACGCCAAATGGCGTCATAAATAATTCCTCTGAAATTCTATAGAATGACTATTTAGAGAGTTCTAATTAACAGAACTTATATTATTTGACACGTAGATTATGCCTGTATTGAACGTTTTAGGAGATAGCGCCAGTTAAAAAACTTCAGTGGATGCATACTTTTTGTTCCCTAATTTTACTTCTTTTGTGTATGGCGTATGACGCCACATAGCGTCATAAAGAAAATTCCACTGAAACTTTGTAGAATTACTTTTTAGGGAGTGCTAATTAGCAGAACTTTCATTATATTGAGGATTTGCTTGATGTAATAAATAATTCGCTACTCGATTTTCTATGCCGGACGATAAACGCGATTATGCGGCATACGTTTTTGACGCGTTAAGACTTATTATGGAACAACGATGTAAAGGTTTAAACTGGCTCGCCATCTTTCCTTTATTAATATTTTCTAATTATAAATTGAATTAGTGACGATAGGGCTTCGAACCGGTTTAAAAAATCCCGGTTATTGAATAAGGTTTTTACAAAAACCGCTTCCAATGTAAATGAGAGGGCTTCAAAAACCTAAATAAACCAGTTTAATCCAAAGCTGCGAAATGTACCTACTGCTGGCGAGGCGATTAGGCTAATGGCGACCTTTCGTGTGTAGACATTAGCTCGCAAGTTGATTTAAAACTCGCGCGCTCACTTTGGGAGAGCGGTATTTCAGGCAAATAGAATTCATGTCTACGTATGGAAGGTCGCTATTCGCTTTGCCACTCGCGCGCTCGCGTTGTCCCGGTGTGTTTAGGTACTTAAAAAAGAAGAAAAAACCTCTATAAACCGTTTAATTGATTCAAAACCCATTTTATTGTTTTTTTAGAAACAGGTTTTTTTTAATGTTTGGGTAGGCCCACGGGCCGATGTAATCTGTTATGCAGATGATACTCTGATCACGGCCCGGGGCGGAAATTGCGCAGAGGCAGGGAGACTGGTCACCGTCATAACATCTCTGGTGGTGGACAGAATCCATATGTTGGGGCTCGAGGTAGCGATCGGTAAAACTGAGGCTCTTCTTTTCCATGGGCCTCGACGAGGACCGCCGCCTGGAACCCACCTAGATATAGACGAGCATAGGATCCGGGTTGAGGTCCGGATGAAGTATCTGGGTCTCATTCTGGACGGGCGTTGGCGCTTCGAGGAGCACTTTCGCAAACTCTCCCCTCTTCTCGTCAGTGCGGCATCCGCTTTGGGACGCAACATGCCGAATGTTGGTGGGCCGAACGCTTTGACTCGCCGGCTTTATGCTAGAGTAGTGGTCTCGATGGCCCTTTATGGGGCCCCTATATGGGCGACTGCCCTCAACGCTACCAACAAACAACATCTTCGTGCCGCACAGCGGATAATAGCGTTGAGGGCCATCAGAGGGTACAGGACAGTGTCTCATGCTGCAGCTTGTGCGCTGGCTGGCATCCCGCCATGGGGGTTGGAGGCAGTGAAGCTGGCGGAACTGTACCGACAGCGGGCAGAGGCTAAAGAACAGGGTAGAAACCATACTTAAGAAGAGCTTAAACAGGCTCAAGATTTGGCTGACCAAGAGCTGCTGGCCAAATGGGCCGATGATTTGCGGTCATCGACTTACGGCTCCCGGTTGTGCCGAGCCATCCAACCAGAATTGGGCAGATGGCTACAGCGGCGACATGAGACTCTATCTTTCCACTTGGAGCAGATGCTGTCTGGGCATGGATGCTTTGGATACTACCTGCACCGAGGGGAGTCGACGTCAGATTGCCACAGCTGTGGAGCTGCGCAGGACACAGAAACGCACACCCTTGAGGAGTGCGGGTCGTGGGCTGCGCAGCGCCACAGTCTGATGTCGGTCGTTGGGGGAGACACTCTCGCTGCCTAGCGTGGTAAAAGCCATGCTAGACAGCACCAGATCATGGAGGGCCATGGCCTTGATCAGTGAAGCGGTTGTTTCACAGAAGGAGGCCGCGGAGAGGGTCCGCGAGGAGCAACTCCATGCGGACCCGATCCGACGCAGGCGTGTCGGTAGGAGAAGGCGGCATTTTGCCCACCTCCTTCCACCGCAGTGAGGCTTGCGTGACTGTGGGGTGGGAGACCCCATAGCCGCATTGCATGAAACTCATGGGAATCTGCAGGGCGCCAAACTATCCCGGGCGTCCTCCCCACTGGCGGGCCGTCGTAGGGTGGAATTCGGAGTCTGCTGTCCGTGGTCCCGAACCACCCTGACGACAAGTGATGGGATGCCAGCAGTAACGCTTGCATAAGTGGTGGTGGTTTTTGGAGCAATTGGTTGCCCCCAACTCCCAAAACCTACCCCGCAATTATTGTCAGCCCATTTGAAGCCTCCCTCAAGCCTCCGGAAGTGATGTCCATGTGGAAGAAAAAGATATCATTCCGGAGGTACAAATATGCCCCCATCAAAATTCTGCCGATCACGCACTCAAAACTAAGGGTCGAGTTTGAACGCAGAGAGCAGTGCGATGAGACAATTGCCCGTCACCACGAGAGCCCTAACTTCGTCGCCGAACCGGCGAAGCAGCGACCACCACTTCTAATCCTGAAGGGAGTCTCGAAAGACATCCCCCGCGAGGAATTGGTGGAGGTCGCTGTGACCCAAAATGACGTAGCCATCTCTCGCATCTGCTTTCTGACTTCAAACAGAAACCCGGCACTGTACAATGCGGTTGTGGAGGTCACTCCCGAGATGCGTAAGACCATCCTCGCTCTCGGGAGGCTCAACGTGGACCATAGCAGGGTCCACGTTGAGGACTTCAGCCGCTTTGTGCAGTGCCACCAGTGCCTGCAATACGGGCACACAAAGTCCAAGGCGGAGAAAAAACCATGTGCCCACTGTGCTAGTCCTGGACATCAGATCACCGAGTGCCCAAACAAACTGGACAGACCCAAATGTTATAACTGTACCGCACACAACCTGCGCATGGGCACTAAAGTGGACTCCATCCATAATGCCACGAATGGAAAAGAGTGCCCCCGAATCAAATCCATGGTTCTGCGCTTGCAGAACCAAACAGACTATGGAAATTGAACATATTTTGAAATCAAAACTTATTATAAACTAAAATTACCTAAATTGAATAACTAAAATAACATTAAAATAATCTACACTAAAAATTAAAACCCTAATATTCATGATAAAATCTAAAAAAAAAAAAAAATGAACTTTAACACCTTTAAATAAATTTATCACAGATTGTTCCTAAATAATAACACACAATAAAATCTACACTTAAAGGCCCAAAGTAAAACACTAAAAATTTCTAAAACAAACCTAAAACTTTTAATAAAATTTTTACCTTGTCTAAAATAAAAAACTTTGACCAAATAATACACATAAACAAACCTAAAATAAATTGGCAGAAAATTTGCAAGTATAATGCCTAGCCTTTTTATATAAAAACTATTACATAAATAAATTATAAATCTCTCAAAACTCTGTAAAAAACGTAAAAAAATTAAATTCATTCTTCAATAAATAATATTAAAATAAAACTAAATTAAAATAATAATACGGAATTAAGACTTAATAAAAAAAATTTAAGCCTAAATTAAAGACTAAAAACTAACGCAAATAAAGCTTATAAACAAAAATAATCCCATAAAACCCTAAAAATTCCTTCCTTATTCTTATCCTTACTTCTTCTTTCCCTTCTACCTCTAAAATCTTTCTTTCCTAACTATTTGTGACCCGCAATCGACTAGAAGTGGACCTTAAGTCCACTTAAATTTAAATATAGGACTCGTAAAGTCCACCTCAAAAATTTTGGCATTAAATAATAGATTCTAAATTTCTGCTTTCCCTTACTTCCCTAAATAATTCCCAATATCCTTAAACGAACCCTAATCCAAATTGATCCTCAAAACCCTTTATCCCAAAATTACCCAACATCCTTTAATAGCCTACGCTTATCCCATGCGGGGAAATACCCATACTCCCAAATTAACACACAAAAGGAAATATTTGCCTTCTAATGAAGCCCTAAGTTACAAACCAACCCATAAAAAATAAAAAAAAGTGATGGGATGGTGTAAGGAGTTTTAGTGGGTAAGGCCCCTCTTCACCCGAGTCCCTGTCGAGGCCTTCGGACCTGGACAGGGAACCGGGCGTTGGGGGGAGAGTCGCCACATAACCAGCGGGCTTCCTCAGGCCCGCTGTGTATCCGAAAATAGGATTTCTCCTTGTTTAAAAGAAAAAAACCTTAATAAAACGGTTCCTATGAACTGGCTGCTGACTAGGTTTGAAAATTAACCGAATAAACAAGCCCTGAGTGGCTGTACATTATTTATTTTAAATATTGTATTGGATTATTTTAATTTCTTGCAATCGAATTAAGCTCGGGAGTTAAAATACCTCGTTTTAATATGTCATTTTAGCAACTTGTGTATCAATCTACTATTAAAAACGGCTAGATTGAAAACTGATTTTATAAGTAAGTTCGATTATTCGCAAATTCAAGCGATTATTCAATATGAAGTTGAACCACCCGACCCATTTTCCATTTTATTGGACTACATTGCGCATTAACAATGAGAACAAGAGTTCCGACACCTACTCATGCGTATTTTTTATTTTTTTATTTTTTATATTTTGACTCGTTATAGTGGCTGCATCGCAACACTACGGTATAGAACCTAAATAAAGGTACTCCTTTCACACCCTTTTGTAAACTTCTACTAAAAATACACAAAAGGTTTACAACCACTGATCCAAATAAATCACTTAGCAGCCATTCCAGCAAAATCGCGTAGATAAGTCACTTTACAATACACTAAACGAATTAGCAAACCCTTTACGTTTGACATCCGATTCCGACTGAATGCAATCACGTGTAAACAAGCCAAAATCATAACAAAAAGCAAAATATGTTCACTCATGGCTGAAGACGCGCAAGCGCGTCACTTTAATGGGTGGCGGCTGACGCACGGAGGCGTCACAGAATATTTGTTAGCCGCCATGCACAAAAGTCATTAAAAGAGGGATACGCAATGAATCGGTTAAGGGTTAAGTAAAAGTCCGTCCGCTTATTAGCAGACACTAGCTTGAGTTGGCGTTAATATACCTACCGGCAAGCGTACTTTTAAAAGTCCGTGTGCACGGCAGTTGCATTGTTCTACAATATTATTCTGTGATTCTACTTAAATAAATATAATTACGTAAGGCGAGAGTAGGACTTATTGTACATAGGAATAAAATTGCATCCAATCTGGTACAGGTATTGTTCGTATATATACAGTCGTGGTCAACTAATTAGGGACAATCTCTAGTTAAGCCAAATTGTGAATTTATTTTTTATTTTCCAACGAGTCTTAACAATATTCCATATCTTTTGCACGTAAGTATAATTAGTCATTGATGTGCCCGATTATACAAACAATAACAACTTCTTAAACATTAAACCTCTTTACAGTATAGCTGATAGATTATCAGTGTGCTATTTGTTCAAAGAATGCTGGCTGGCCATTTAATTAGGGACACTGAGATATTGCGTTCTATTTTCAAAATTTGAATCTCAATACTTTTTTATTTCTTCTTTTATTGTTTTGTGGTAGTTTTGGCGGCAATCCAGATTTTTAATTTTAAGTTTTGAGAATTATTTTGAAGAAATATGGGCAAAAATAAAAGTTGCGATCCAACACTACGAACAATTATCATGAAGTTTGTCGAGCGTGGTTGGTCATACCGAGGGATAGCAGAACATTTAAATTGTTCAAAAACTATTGTATGCAATGCAGTGCAACATTTCAGGCGCAATAACACAGCTTTAAATGTGCCCAGGACAAAAAGATCGAGAAAAACAACTCCGCAAGAAGATAGAATGATAACCAGGTTAGCTAAGAAAGATCCGTTTCTAGGCTCTATTTTAATTAAACACGAAGTGTTTGGGGCAGACGAAAGAGCCGGTGTATCAGCGAGGACCGTTCGACGACGTCTGGTAGAAGCAGGGTTGTTCGGAAGAGTGGCTCGCAAAGTACCGTTGTTGAAGAAAGAACATAGAAATGCTCGTTTGGCGTTTGCACGTAAATATGGACATTGGACCTACGCCCAATGGCAACATGTATTATTCTCTGACGAGACCAAGATTAATTTAATTTCTTCAGATGGAAGGCAATACGTACGGCGTCCTGTAAAAGCGGAAATGAATCCAAGATTCACAAAAAATCTTGGATTGTGGATTGTTCTGGACGTGGAGTGGGACCTGTGAGAAAAGTTCAGGGTAACTTAGACCAACATCAATACAAAACAATATTGGAGGAAACTATGCTTCCCTATGCTGAGGAGCATCTCCCTATTATATGGACG
This sequence comes from Scoparia ambigualis, assembly GCA_963921215.1. Classification (NCBI taxonomy): domain Eukaryota; kingdom Metazoa; phylum Arthropoda; class Insecta; order Lepidoptera; family Crambidae; genus Scoparia; species Scoparia ambigualis. The sequence goes on along the minus strand of OY992506.1, from coordinate 2,388,570 downwards.
TTTCAGCATGATAACGACCCGAAACATACCGCCCGTTCAGTCAAGTCGTTTCTTACCAGTCAGTCAGAATCGGTGCTAGATTGGCCAGCAAATAGCCCGGACCTCAACCCAATTGAGCACCTTTGGCACGAAATCAAGAAAAAAGTTTCAACTTATCGTACCACAACTTTAGATCAACTTAATCAAGCTTTTTGTGAGGCATGGGCAAACATTCCTATCGAAACATGTCAGAAACTGATAATGTCAATGCCACATCGGTGTCAAGCGGTAATTACTAACAAAGGTTTTGCTACTGGGTACTGATTTTACACGTAATAAAATGGAGCTTTTATAGTACATTATGATATAAGTGCGGTAAGATGAAAATTACAGCCGAGGCGATATTGCTGGCCCGAGCCGTAGGCGAGGGCTACAAGAAAGCAGAGGCTGTAATTATCAAAGCGCACGTATGCCATACGACGTTTTATAACATATTTGTGAGGAAAAAAATATATTAGAAAATGACTGCGTTTTTTTGTTGTTTCTCTAGTGCATGAATCTTTGGTAAGCCAACATATATTTTTCTTTGCCCAACAGCATAGAGCGTAGATGGGCTCATCAAAATAATACCACCGACCCCTCTCTTCCCTTGGGTGTCGTAAAAGGCGACTAACGGACTAAAGACTGCACATACATCCAACAGCATAGAGCGGCGATAGACTCATCAAAATAATACTACCAACCCCTGTCTTTCCTTGGGTGTCGTAAAAGGCGACTAACGGACTAAAGACTGCACATACATCCAACAGCATAGAGCGGCGATGGGCTCATCAAAATAATACTACCAACCCCTCTCTTCCCTTGGAAGTCGTAAAAGGCGACTAACGGACTAAAGATTGCACATACATCCAACAGCATAGAGCGGCGATGGGCTCATCAAAATAATACTACCAACCCCTTTCTTCCCTTGGTTGTCGTAAAAGGCGACTAACGGACTAAAGACTGCATATACATCCAACAGCATAGAGCGTAGATGGGCTCATCAAAATAATACCACCAACCCCTCTCTTCCCTTGGGTGTCGTAAAAGGCGACTAACGGACTAAAGACTGCACATACTTCCAACATCATAGAGCGGCGATGGGCTCATCAAAATAATACTACCAACCCCTTTCTTCCCTTGGTTGTCGTAAAAGGCGACTAACGGACTAAAGACTGCATATACATCCAACAGCATAGATCGGCGATAAGCTCATCAAAAAAATACTACAAACTTCTCTCTTCCCTTCGGTGTCGTAAAAGGCGACTAACGGACTAAAGACTGCACATACATCCAACAGCATAGAGCGGCGATGGGCTGATCAAAATAATACTACCAACCCCTCTCTTCCCTTGGGTGTCGTAAAAGCTACTAACGGGCTAAAGGCCTATGTTGTCCATAGATTCAAATGATTACTAATTTTTAAATTACATTACCGCACTAGTGCGAAACTTATTACATTACGATACTGAAATCGGTGTAATAAGAGCTTCTTTACGAGCGAATGTGTTATAAAAAATATTATAATACTGGAGATTATTCGTTTTGTTTAACTCTATTCATCATTATACTTTACTGTCCTTAATTAAATGTCCAGCTACATAATTATATCTTAAAATTTAATACATGTTCAACCTTTGATATTAAATACTTTTTTCTATTTAATTATTCTCTTATTTACAGCCATTTATAGTATAGTAATCGGACCAAATTATGCAAATAATAGGTGCTGAAAAATCAATAGGGTTTTATATTTATATGTACATAACCGGTTATTGCTCTTCACTATCTTGAATGTCCCTAATTAGTTGACCACGACTGTATATATATATATATAGAACAATACCTGCACATATGCACATATATTTACATACATATATATACATATACAAAATATTATCTACATATTATTTTATTTATTTATCAATAATTATTTTATTATTATACATTATTATATTTTTATAGGCGATCTTTTAGGTAATCTTCCAGCGTGTAGTAGCATTTTGCAATAAGTAGGTCTTTCAGTTTTTTAAAGAATTATTTTTATGTGGGTATATTTTTTAAAGAAGTAGGTAATTTATTATATATTTTCACACACATAACTAACGGACTTTTAGAGTGTAAGTGAAGTTTAGAGGTTGACAAAATTAATCTTGTTTGTGTTTTTGGCCGAAAAGAATATTTTGTGAGTATATCCTGTCTTTTAGTAAAAAATTCAAACCTATGCGCGGCGCACGTGTTTTGACAACGAGAACAATCCAAACTAAAGCTTTATAAGAAAGCCAGTAGTTGCTTATGCTTGAAACGGTTGTTAGCCGTCTCTTTCATACCGAAATAAACCTTTATTATTTAAAAACTCAAAATTACGGTACCGATATAAATTTGGATATCGGAATATTCCGGTAACCGCTATTTTTCGGTATGACGCCATACCGCTATATAAAGGTACCTTAATTTTTGGGTTATTCAGTCCCTGATGTAAAGGCAGTAATATTTTGTGGATGTTTGTTATAAAACGTTACACATTTACCCAAGAATGAGCCACCTGTTTTATGAAGTCAAAAACTAGAGACGGCAAGCTTATTTATCCTACGAGTGACAAAGTTATGAATATCACAATTTTTAACGAATGTTTTTTGACACTTCTTGACATACATAATGTTTTCAAAAATAAATTGTGATGCAAAAGTTAATTTATTGATTTCTTTAAACACCTCTTTGAGTGAGTCTCTAGACTTTAGGTTATATATGGCGCGGACTGCCATTTTCTGTAGAATAAATACATCGTCAATATTAGCAGCGGAGCCCTACAACAGCAAGCCATATGATAAGACATCACACTATGGAAATAACTAAAATAACAATTCATCATTCAAACACTTATGTGGATGAAAGAAACTTACTAGATGGTTTTAGCGATTAGGTTCCCCTTCTATCGAATCCCAGTCGAGACCATAGGAGTTGAGGAGAGTTTTACATAACTCGGCAGTCTCCCCAGACCTCCGGGTATGCGTAACGCACTTCCTCAAATAAAATCAAAAATAGGTCTGTAGTATAACAGAAACACATTAACAGTCGAAAAGAATTTGTGATAGTGCTATGAATAAAACGTGTTCAAATTCGACATTTCCCGATACTTTTTACTACTCAAACTAATTGTTAATTATGCCAAATAAGTGACCATTATCGACAAGTCTATCGATATTTTACCACTTCTCTAGTCCTTACATTCGGACGCAATTCACTGGACCATAGCGCGGGCACGCTCATAAACATTCATATTGACAGGAGAAACGTATATTATGTGCGATTTATACAACGCTACACAAATATTATGCTACTTACACTTGTTCAACATTATATAAGAGATATAACTATACAATAATATCAGTAAGATAACGATTTATTACAGCAGTTCTGAATAGATGGCACCGCTAATGTGCTCATAAAAGATAGTTTTTATATTTGATCGTTAAACAATTGGTTGCGATACATAAAAAACGTTAAAAAGTAACGAGCAATTTTATTTTATGATTATTTTATAACATGCAGTGATCAAAGTATTTGCGGCCGCTACATCTATGTCTGTCCATTCTGCGATTACTCGATAACCACTGATCTGATTTATATGATATCTTTCTTAATCGATAATTAGTTGAGGTAATAGAACATGACGCGAGCGAACTGTAAGCCAAAGTAGTTGCTTTCATAAATATTATTATCTCATGCATAGGTACGGTCAGGGTCACCGTCGCTTTAGGTCGCCGATTTGGGCGGACGAGCGTATAAAGGGCTAGTTCAACGTTGAAGATGCGTGGAGATCAGAGTGGAGCATGTTCGACGGCATTAACTCTGAACTAATACAAGACCCCACGCAGAAGGTTCCTGGTTTTGACGTCGTGAGAAAGATTTGGACCCGGCTGAACCGGTGTAGGACCAACCACGGCAAATCCAATCATCATCAACATAAATGGGGCTTGAGGGAGACGCCACACTGTGAATGTGGTCATTTGAACCAAACTCTATCACATGTAATAAATGACTGCCCCTTCATCTTTTCCCAGGTAGTATAACCGAGCTCTACACTATGACGGATGCGGCAGAAACTTGGCTGAGAAGTCTAAAAGTAGACATATGATCCACGCAGGATCAACTTTGCCATACGCAATAATAATAATAAACCGTCGCTTTACCACTTTGCAGCGATTTTCGTATGAAGCCCACCGCCCGCCCGGGTGCGTGCCCGTACCAAATAGACGGCGCGGTGTGCAAGGGGTTTTGACCTTTAGACTGGTAAAGCGACGAAGTCCGCCATCGTACATACGTACATAGATACACGACTATTATCGCCAAAGGGTTAGTCAGAGACTAGGCAATGAGGACCGCAGAAGCAGCCCACTGCCATAGACCACGGGCACACCAAATAGCAACTCCACATATGCTCAGCGTGACAGGTGGTGAGCCTGTCGTCGCTCTATGCTATTGGATGTATGTTTTTTTTTTAAAGAAGGAGGCTAACGAGCAGGCTCTTCACCTGATGGAGAGTAATCACCGCCGCCCATGGACACTCGCAAAACCAGAGGAATCGCAGGCGCGTTGCCGTTTTTTAAGGAAGAAATAGGATTAAGGAAGGAATAGGGTTAAGGAAGGAATAGGAATTGTGAGAGGGGGGGATGGGCCTCCGGAACCCTCACTGGCCGGACGAAACACAACAGCACCAATTGTCATTATTTCACGCCGGATATTCGTGAGAGGGTGGTATTACATTGGGAGAGCCGGCCCAATGCGTGTGGCTCTACCACTCAGTTAGTGTCTACCACTCATTTAGCACCACCCAGGGGTCACGTGTAGGGTCTCAAGGGTAAACCTATGGACGCGAGTAACTTTACCCCCAAGTGCAGTTTTTAGTCCATTAGTCGTATTTTACGACAAATAAGCGAATAGAGGGGTTGGTAGTATTATATTAGTGAGCCGCTTTACACGGTTATGGCTAAATATAAGTGATGACGAACCAATAAAAAAAAATACATAATTATATAATTTTGTTCTTGTTTCTATATTTGACATAATTATTTCGTGTCAATAAGTAGTGATTATAAAGTCCGGGTTCAGCATAAATAAATAATGTGGTTAATTTAAATCACTGATATAATCAGTGGTTTAAATCACTGGGTCGGAGTCGCAGAGCTCGCGACGACTCCCGAGTTTACGTGTGCCTCAGAGCGTGACATGAGAGCTCGAGTCTTTTTCTGCTCCCGAGTCTTTTTCTGCGCTCGAGTCTTTTTTTTGAGCTCTAGTCTTTTGTTGTGATGAGTTTTTTAATCTTCCAAAGTTAGCATTTTAGTACAAAACAATGATTTCTAAGTGTGTTTTAAAAGCAATTATAGTTCATTTACACTGATTCAAATTGTAAATGAGAAATAAAATATTATTCATTACAATAGTAGTTATTTAAAATCCATCTGAAATTTCGCATCGAGCCTTTGTTGAGCGTCGAGATTCAAGTAACTTTTTCAAACTCGAGCTATTCTTGGACGCTCGCGTACATTTTAAGACTCGAGCTCTTAGGAAAACTCGAGTTGTGGCTCAGAGAGCTCGCGCTCAACTAGACTCGGTACTACGAGCCTATCGAGCTTACAGAGCCCTACAAATCTGACTCGAGTCTCATAAATTAGAACTCAAAGACTCGAGGCTTGTTCAGTCACGAACACCAATATGTATACACTTTGCCTCTTATTCCATTGAAATAAAAGTTACAATTGTTTACATATTTTTGCTCGTCACTGTATATACATCACTAGATATAATTCTGTCAATATTGCTTATTAAAATGTATAATTGATGAGCTGTATTAATTTTATGAAAGGTTAAGAGGAAGCAAATCAATTAAACACTAATAAATGAACACTTTGACAGTTCAACCAGTTTGTTATGCAAATAAATAAACACTTTGACAGTTCAACCAGTTTGTTATGCAAATAAATAAACACTTTGACAGTTCAACCAGTTTGTTATGCAAATAAATAAACACTTTGACAGTTCAACCAGTTTGTTATGCAAATAAATAAACACTTTGACAGTTCAACCTGTTTGTTTTGCAAATAAATAAACACTTTGACAGTTCAACCTGTTTGTTTTGCAAACTCAAATTATTATATTATTTTTGTTTATTTATTGACCACTCATTTATGAAAATGTTAATGGAAAACAACGCAAATCTTCATTGATTCAGGCTATAAATTAGAAATACCAACTTATATTGATTGTTATCAATGTCTAGTTTTAGTTTACCGGGTAGGGTTACCTCTAAGTGGTCACTTTGCACTAAGATTTAAATTTTAATCTTTACACTGTCTTATCAAATGGCTTATAACTTCCTGGATACTACTGGTGCTGACTTGTATCTTGTGAAGTGCCTAAGGTGCATCTTCTTGCAAGATGACGTAAAAAAATTGAATTTTCTTTTAATTTTCTTATACACATAACCTCTAGAACCCTAAGCGGTCGCATGAGACCGCACTCTCCCACTTGACTTTGTACCGTGTTTTCATAGACTTACAGACTACTTTAGTAGGAACAAGGTCGATTATTTCGGATCTGTGGTACATTTTATGCATCGTGGTTGCAAAATATCGCATAGTCTGTGCTCGATTCTGTCATTTTCGACGTTGACAGTTGCGCCAGTTTCTGTTTCGGAGTGAATTAGTGACGGGGGACCTGTGAGATAGTGACACATCCTAAAACCGGCGCAGGCGGCGTGTTGACTACTCGACTTTGAAAATCAGTGGTAGCTATCCAAAATATTTTATGCATCGAATTTCAAAGCCACCAATATTTCTACACCTTTAGAGGTCTCTCCAATTCTTTTCAGTTTTTTTCATATTTTTCCAATGAATAATTTACCTACTACATTTGTTTGTAAAATCCCCAATGACAACCCTACTATATCACCCAGCCGAGTGTGACGCCGCGATCGTCTATTTACTATCGGACTTTTGATTAATAGCTCCTCAGGAATGTTGCGACTCTTCCTATTGGAAAGAAAGCGAGAATAATGGAATCGCATCGCGGTTTACCGAGAAAATATTACCAAAGGGGTAATTATGACTATCACTTAATCAATAAGACGATACTAAGAATTTTTATCAAGTCTTGCCTGTAAGTTGTATTCTCAAATAGCATTATTCCAAATGTATACTGTACCGATTGGGTCGTACACACAAATGCGTGATATCAATTAGTTAATAAGGCTGTGTACAAAATTAAATACGTGAACACAAATAGCCTTATAGTATGTATTATCTACAAAACTATTTGATTTCAGTAAAGGATCATGATAACATGTTTCATTCACTAATTACTTTATTTCAGTAGTGTCTCAACTCACTTAGTACCAGCTGTATATTGATCGTAATGCTTAGTCAACTAATTCATCTAAAATCTATAACAAAAGACATAAGAGGTACTCGAAATATCCTATCCTACTAAGTATACGAGTATCACACTAATATTATAAAGGCGAAAGTTTGTGAGTGTCTATGTTTGTTACTCTTTCACGTAAAAACTACTCGTAGATAGTTTATAACTGGATTAACACATAGGATTCTTTTTATCCAGATATTCCCACGGGAACGGGAACCACGCGGGTGAAACAGCGAGCGGCCGCTAGTAACTAATAATTTAGGCGCATCATTAGGGTTGAATTTTAACCGCCTCTGTGGTCTAGTGGCTAAGCCACTGGTCTCACCGGTCTCAGACCCAGAGGTCCCGGGTTCGATTCCAAGCGGGAGGCACATCTTTGTGTGCTAGGGTTGGTTGGTGGTAGGGCTGTTAAGTCCGCCTGGCTAGCTACCACCATCTTATCTAAGTCTGTCGCCATAACAACGATGTTTATAGCATTGTTGTGTTCCGACAGTTTGAGATTTGATAGCCAGCTCCTCAGTGGTTGAGGATTCCTGGTTCTGGCGCTTCCACCTTCGGCCTTATCGTCACTTATCATCAGGTGAGATGAAGCCCAAGCGCTTACCCGTTGTAGACAAAATAAATCTCAAAGATGTATGATATCACCTGTAAACCTGTAGACCTCAAACTAGGTTTCTGAGACACAATAGATTCCTGATTCGTTTCTCGGGCTTACATTTCTTGTTATTGTTCTGGGTTCGGTGTTGGTAGGGCCTGTTATAAGTCCGCCCAGTAGCAGTTAGTAGTAGTCGCTGTCACCTTACAATAACGATGGTAGCATTATTGTACATCGTCTTTGAAAGATAAGATAGCCAGTTCCTCCGCAGTGCGGATACGGGTGCAACACCATCAGTCAATAACAAAGGCGCTTCCTTGTAGTATTATGAAAATTAACAAAATAATTATCTTTTTTATTGAAATTTTGCATTTCAATGCTATATAACATGATATACGAATGGGATCTCATTCGAGCTTCCTGAGACTGGTTGATTTTTTTCTAGTAAACATTTTATACTATATCTATATAGCATTGTGAATGCAAAATTTCAATATTAAAGATATTTGTAAGCAATTACGTCTTTATCGATTGTTAAAAACTTGCAATAGTATTTCTTTCGACTGTGAGGGTAGACTTCACAGTGACGTATACCGCTGGCTTGCAGCGTAAATCAAACTACTAGGAAAAATTCAGCGTGTCTTCTGGGGTCTCGGTAGCTCAGCGGTTAGAGCAGTGGACCGGCAATCCAAATTTCGTGGGTTCGTATGCCATTCGAGCTTCCTGAGACTGGTTGATTTTTTTTCTAGTAAACATTTTATCTAACAAAATAATTCTTAGGAAGATTACATTTTACAATTTCCTTTATTTTAAAACAGTTCTGACAGAACTTATAACAAAACTAGGTATATATACATACAGATAATCACGACTATTTATCCCCGAAGGGTTAGTCAGAGACTAGGCAATGAGGATCACAAAAGCAGTCCTCTGCCATAGTCCACTTTTCACCAAATAGCGACCGCACATGTGCTCAGCGTGACAGGTGGTGGGCCCATCGCCGCTGTACGCTGTAGGATGTATGTGCAGTCTTTAGTCCGTTAGTCGCCTTTTACGACACCCAAGGAAAGAGAGGGGGTGGTATTATTCTTTCACCGCTACATTTTATAATATACTGTTCTGATAATGAATTGTATAACTAAGTTAAGCTTAACTTGTTTATATTTGTTCTCGTCTCACTCATGACACGAAACAGTGTTTGTTTCTACATTGATAAATAGTAATTGATAGCAGTTGATGTTAATTGTTTTCGCTCGTACGCATTGTGCTTTAAATATAGGTGAGTGTCTAGAAAGTCAGTGTACTGACCGTCAGGCGTAAAATCTTTCCTGACGTAGAACGTAACTGTAAATTTTGTTATTCGTACGTTGTTACGTTAAAAATAAACTTGTTTTATAAGTATTTAGAAATAAAAAGATTTATTGATAATATTTACATTTAAATATATTTTATGCGAATGTATGTAAACGAGTTTTTTTTTATGTTTCAATATGAAATGCCTTCACACATTGTTTTTTCATAGGTACTCGAATTGATTGAACTTACGATTCTATAGCATTTACGTTCTCTTCATCAGTAAGGCTGTCTGGCTGTCTGAAGTCCGCCTGGCTAGCTATCACCATCTTAACTAAAGTCTGGCGCCATAACAACAAGTCGAATAGCATTGTTATGTTCTGACAATTTATAGGTAAGATAGCCAGTTCACGACGATTCGGGCTTATCGGCATTTTACAATTAGGTGAAATGAAGGCTAAGGGCTTACCTGTAGTAAATAATAATAAAAAAACTGTATTCTACAATAAAAATAAAATGCCTTCAACACAACAGTTTACGTTCTACAGTCTAATGAGTAGTTCCTTTCAAGATAATTAGGGCAGATTTAAACTGTTTTGTGCAGTGCGCGTAACGCCAAGTTTTAGGTGAGTTAGCTAAGTAGGTAGTTATAAATAAAGGGACTCCATTATATTTTATTATTTATTAAAAATACTCTTAAACCTTAAATCAAGTTAGTCGCAGGCAGTGTCGATTTGCATATTTTTTTGAGTATTCCATACATTATTAATCATTTTAAAATATATACATTATCAATATCACTAGAACCATGGTAACTCTTTACCTACAAAAATACAGTTATATACATAATGTATACATAAAATATACATAAGTTATTACATTGTTAAAACAACTAAATAAAAAAAAAACAAAACTTGCGATTTAGAACGCAATAGCGTTCAGTTTGGTATCACAATTATGGCAACTTGTTTTTAAAATTACACTAAATTAGAAGACAAAAGGTACAAGTGGTCGATCGTAAAAGTAGCCCTGGTTGTCTACGTAGGGCGCCCGCGTGGTCGCAGGGGGTATGTATTTTATGGGGGCCCTAGTCGTCGGTGGCGGAATGTATACTGGTGCCCTGGTTGTCGGAGGCGGGATGTATACTGGTGCTCTGGTTGTCGGGGGCGGGATGTATACTGGTGCCCTGGTTGTCGGTGGTGGAATGTAGACAGGTGCCCTAGTCACAGGCGGTACGTATGGCCGTCTGGTCGTTGATGGAGGGATATATACAGGGGGCTTAACTGGGTAAGGTAGAGGATTGGACGGTTGTGGGTAGTAATAGCCTGTCGTTCCCCTAGTTGGTGGGGGAGTTGGGGGCCTGGTTGGCGGTGGTGTCGGTGGCCTTGTGGGGGGAGGTGTCCGTCTTGTCGTTGGTGGAAGGTAGGTCGGGGGAGGTGTGGGAGGTGGGGTCCTTCTCGTTGTTGGTTGAATGTATACGGTGGATGGGGCGCTAGGCCTCGCGGTCACTGTGGGATAGGTGAATGGAATATTTGGCTTAGGGTATGTGTAGCCGGTAGTTCTATATGTAGGTAAAATGGTTGAGTACGTCGGAGGTCGTCTTGTGGTCGTAGGAGGAGGTGGTGGTGGTGGTGGCGGAGGTCTCCTTGTTGTCGTGGGCGGTAGGTATGTAGGTGGTGGAGTTCGTGGTGGAGGCGGCCTCGTTGGTGGAGGAGGTGGTGGTGGTGGTCTCCTGGTTGTCGTTGGAGGGAGGTATGTAGGTGGTGGAGTCCGAGGTGGTGGTGGCCTAGTTGGTGGGGGTGGTGGTGGTGGTGGTCTCCTAGTTGTCGTAGGCGGAAGGTATGTAGGAGGTGGAGTACGGGGTGGCGGTGGCCTAGTAGGTGGGGGCGGTGGTAAGTAGGTTGCTGGAGTTCTTAGAGTTGGTGGCCTAGTCGGGGGAGGAGGTGGTGGTGGCGGTCTCGTTGGTGGTGGTGGAGGTAGGTAAGTTGCTGGAGTTTTAAATGTAGGAGGCCTCGTTGGCGGTGGTGGAGGAGGTGGCGGTGGCCTTCTAGTGGTCGGTGGTGGAGGGGGCAGGTACGTCGGTGGCCTTGTCGGTGGAGGCGGAGGTGGTGTTCTTCTCGTAGTACTTGGTGGCAGATAAGTTGGAGGCGGCGGTGGTCGTCGTGTTGTAGTAGGATATGTGAACGGCTCTCTCGGTGTAGGGTAGGTGTACCCCGTTGTTCTGAAGTTGTCAAGTATTATTGTTGGCGTCGGAGGAGGTGGAGGTCTGGTCGGTGGCGGTGGTGGTGGTGGGGGTCGTCTCGTTGTGGGTGGGGGTGGCGGTCGGGTCGGAGGCGGTGGAGGAGGCGGTGGTGGCCTTGTAGGTGGCGGCGGCGGCGGAGGTGGCGGTCTTCTAGTCGTAGGAGGAAGATAAGTTGGAGGTGGGAAAGTTCTAGCGGTGGTTGGTGGTGGAAGCGGACGTCTTGTTGTTGGATAAGTGAAAGGTACTTGAGGCGTGGGGTAAGTGTAGCCCGTCGTTCTGAAATTGTCGAGTATTGTAGAGAATGTTGGAGGCGGGGGTGGCGGAGGCCTAGTTGGGGGAGGGGGAGGAGGTGGCGGTCGTCGGGTCGTCGTCGGCGGCGGCGGTGGAGGCGGAGGCCGTCTGGTTGTAGGAGGCAGATAAGTTGGAGGTGGGAAAGTTCTAGCTGTGGTTGGTGGTGGAAGCGGACGTCTTGTAGTTGGATAAGTGAAAGGTACTTGAGGCGTGGGGTAAGTGTAGCCCGTCGTTCTGAAATTGTCGAGTATTGTAGAGAATGTTGGAGGCGGGGGTGGCGGAGGCCTAGTTGGGGGAGGGGGAGGTGGTGGTGGTCGTCGGGTCGTCGGCGGCGGCGGCGGCCTCGTCGGCGGCGGCGGTGGCGGCGGAGGTCTCCTGGTCGTTTGCGGGAACGGCACACGTGGAGTTTCATACACGTAGCCTACTGGTCTTGGCGCTATAGTGGGAGGCGCGTAATACTCCTTCTTCACTGACGGCTGCGGAGGTGGGAACGGTATCGACGGCTTCGGGTAAAAGTAGCCATCCTCGTTTAGGTCTGCTCTGATTGGAGAACCAAGGATCGCGTAGTTTTGGTTCGAGTAGCTGGGGATAGCCCGAGCGGGACGGTCGGCGTGGCAGGTGTGGTACACCGCCAGCAGGACCACAGCTATGTGCAATGACAGCCTCTGCAAATAAAGATAAAGGAACATGTTAGCTGAATTTACTGTAAAAGATGGGGTCGATACCCCCGTGAGTGTGAGTACATTTGGTGGTTAAAACTTTTGTAGACTGCGATAGTTCCTCACTACCAGGCCGTATGCCGTTTAAGTGTTATAAAACTATTTAGATTCCGTTCTTAGAAATCTTGTCTCCTAAGTACTGTGGAGTCTATGCTATGTTAGGGTGTTACCAGACCAATCGATTTATCTTCGATCGACGGCATCGATCAACGTCGATCGAAGTTGGTCGACTGGTCTGGTAGCTTAATTAATCGACGGATACCGTTTGACTAACCAATCGATCGACGACGGTCGGTCGATGTTGATTGATAGGTCTGGTAGCTTTAATTGATCGACGGACACCGTTCGACTAACTAACCGATCGACGGTCGGTCGACGTTGATCGATAAATCCCGGCTATATTCCATCAGTTTCTTTCGAAATGTATTTAGAAGAGGACGCGTTGTTTTTGGCCAGTGCGATGTTGCTCGTACTATTATTACGGAGACGCAAACGCAGAAGTATCTGGATGCGGCCGTTTTAAAGCCAAAGATCGCTTATCTTATCCAAATGACATTTAAAGAGGCGGTTTTTTGGATGCTTTTCGAATGAGTAAAAGTGATATTGAAAATCTGTTAATTAGGGAGGCTGCTTCAATAACTAAATTACATACAAATTACAGACAATCAATTTTAAAAAAAAGGCACAAAAGTGAAGTGGCCGGCGTGTCTAATCAAACAGCTCGATCGACGTCGACTAATCCATTCTACCGGTCGATTGTCGATCGACCATCGATCGATTGGTCTGGTAGAAACTATCAATCGACGTCGACTAATCTATTTGATCACAGATCGATGTCGTCAATCGACAATCGATCGATAGGTCTGGTAGAAACTATCGATCGACGTCGACTAATCCATTCTATCATCGATCGATGCCCTCGATCGACAATCGATCGATTGGTCTGGTAAGACCCTTAGGGTGCTGGCAGGTTCTAAATTGTAGTAATTTATAAATAAAATATACAATTTGAAATGACAAGATGTCAAACGTGGAAATAGAAAGATAGATCTGAGGTGCCAACATGGGTAGACTTACCATGTTATTTTCATATTTAAATGTAATATAGTTTTATCTTCTAAGTAAATAATGTATATGTTCCCAATGAAAACGATGTTGTTATTTAATAACCAACGCCCCCAACCTTTATAGTTCCTACCTAACGTAAGGTTGGTCTCGGTTGTTAAATTGTCTTAAGATTTAGCAGTGTGTTCGTGGTCAGGTTCGGATTTTTACAGAATCGATCCATAGCATTTCGTAAGTTCATATACACTTCACTTATGTCAAAGTTAATGTATTCAAAGAGGAATTAAAATTCTAAAATATATGAAACTACTCAAGGATTGTGTTGCAATATTAGCGCTAGCTATTTACTGTTTGGATAAGATATTTAAATTCGACCTTAGAGGTCATTAACATGTTTACTCTTCGTAGGTAGTTCTATTTACGCTACATGCCATGACCAAGTACAAAGTTACTAAATAATAGCATTTTATAAAAAATACATAATTTCATTTAATTAAAGATTATAAGTTAGGTAGGTACCTTGAAAATTCTATAAACCAGCAAACGTACTGACATCCCGATAAAGTTAATGAATTGATGTTACCTAAATAATTATATAGATCAAGGTCAGACTTAACTTAAGTATTTCTTTTTGTTTTAGAATTTGAGATAACAAACAGCCAGAAGGTACCTACCACCAATGTGATAAAAACATTTTAGCCCATATTAACTTGGCTTTCCTTGACTTTATCCTTGACGTGTTCTGATATTGATTCAAAATATTAATAAAAATAATAGCCACCTTCGGGCCTATTAGGTAAACGACAAAATCAAACATCTAAATGGTTACTACTGTTTACAGGTAAACATCAACATTAAACATGACCTACAGAGACGATAATTAAAACACAAAATTAAACTTTAAAGTACTGCGATTATTAAAAAACTCAGCTCAGTATTAATCACTATTATACAGGGCAGAGTCAGCTGTTAGGCGCTTATGGCCACTGTGAATTGGAGTTGGGTTTGTTTGTTTACTATTAGGTACAATCGTTGGCTTTTATCTAAACGGTGCAAAAGGTGTTTTCTCAGATGACTGTGTGACAAGTATCAAAGGTTTTGAGCTTTTATTAAATTTGGGTTTGAGTGTGAATGGGATACAGAAATTTCCATTACCATCTTTAAAAGTATCTTCATAGCACGTAAAGTGCCTGACAATAATTTAACAGCAATATTGAAGAAGTGTGCTTAAGAGTCCAAATAAAAATTAGGAGTATCTATCTATCTGTTAACTGAGGTGGGTACAGTGTACATCACACTACTTTCATCAGCAGCCTAATAACAACCCATTGTTGGTAGGGCAAGGTCTGACATAACCAATACGCATGGGTAGATCAAGCCATAACCTTGTGTTGGTGCATTGTACCTAACGACTGTCATTTTACTGCAACAACTGGGAGCAACGGCTTAATTTAAGGACGGGAGACGGGAGAGTGTGGTTCTTTAATCCGGTAATCAGGTATTGTCAAAGTTTAACTTACAGGATTGCAACGTGAAGGCGCAAACTATAAAAAATAAAATAATAAGAAAAAAAACGAGCTTAGGTCAGATTTTGGCCACCACGCAAAAGATATAATGATAATAAGAGATATAATGCCATAAAGCAGCATTCATAGTCTGACGACAGTGCTTCAAAGTGTTTATTGTGAAGTATTAAATTGTTGGAATTAACGCGAAGCGCGATTCATTTGTGCGTAAAAACGGAATTTAAAGAAGCCCAAGGCGCTCCAGTCGCAGGAATGTAGCCTGTTTCGTGTGTGGCTCAAGTTGGCAGAGGAAGGGTCTTGTCTCTTTGTCAATCACCGACATAATTTACCTACATTTTAAGTTTTTCAACGAAGTTTTTTCTTTCAACGTTGATTGTTGTGTTGTTTATAGCTTTTTCAGTGGCGTTTATTGTATGATAAAGGTAATTGATAAAGTATTATTTACAAACAGCTAGCAGCCTTGGTATCACTGCTAATGGGCTGATTCTTTTCGAGGTGATCAAGAAGATTAAAAATGAACTTTTTTTTTCTATCGTTAAAAAAACATGACAAGGGCCCCTTAATAATAATACTTTTTTCGTCAGAAACTTTATAAGGAATGGCAAATGACATGAACAAACATAATGATATATTAGAGAATTCATTTATTATTCACGTCCGTACGTTCGTAGGCTAAACAACTTTTGTCTAAAACGCGTTTCATAAATTAACAAAACAAATGTGAATTCACTATTACCGCTACATTTTGAAATTAATTGGCAAATTAACTGATATTAAGTTTTATCTGATAAAAAGCTACGGTCACCGGCATACCACAAAAGGTGGCCAAGGCGTTAAGTACCCAATCCGGTAGGTTAATTTTATTATAAATTGTGATTGAAATAATTTTGATGGATATAATTTCATCTACACGCCTCGGTGTCCGAGTGGCAAGGGCCCGACATCCGGAGGTACCAAGATACAATCCTCAGGTCGGGTTGAGTATGTTTTAGATTTTTCCATACATAGCTTAGGGTTATGATTAACAATTCACATTTGGCAAGGGTGGTGATAAATCCAATAGGTACCCATAAAATAAAGTGACGATATTTTGATTTTTCAAAAACGAAGTCCATTAAAATTGCAAGTATATCATAAAATTCACCGGAAAATGAGATGAGATGATTCAAAGTCGCACCCCGCGAACCTGTGCCCTTTTACATACAAGGTCAGGTCCACTTCCAATTAGGCTATCGTTGGCTCCATCAGAGCTATGCGAATTCATCCGTTTCATCGCAATAATAATATGTTCGCCACAAAAATTGCATAAAACTAAACCTAATACCTACATATTTACCAATGATATTTGTTAAAATAATTATTTTGATAAATGATGTCCAATTACTCATTCAATAAGAATTACAAATACTTAACACTTTAACTTACAACAATTTTGTAAGATAAACCATTATGTGAAATGATTGCTGAGTAAAATGTTTGCGAAATTAATGTGTATGAAACGTTGATTATAAAGTAATTGCTAAAATATTTTCGGTAAATCATTAGCAAAGCATGTAACTGCTTTAGACAGAGAAAGATTAATTTCAATGTTAATGTTTATATGCCTACCAATATATAAGTTTTAATCAAAAACCAGGCTAATGATAACTACTCAATAATGAGTCGGCGGGTGCATCTAGATTCCACTTCACATGTACCATTCTCGTAGACCTTCAGACGTCAACATAGAGTTACTTTTTAAGTGGAACCAAGTTCGAGCGATACACGTGGGATGTGTTTGGGGCGTGTCATTCCTTACTTACTTACTTGGTATACAACTTATCACACTCTGTCGTAATATAATAACAGCTGATGTAGATAATTTTAATTCTGTGCATTTAACATTAAAAATATAATAACTCTGTAGCTTTTTCTAAAAGCTTTCTTGGCACAAAGTTTATTTTTAGGAAATGTCATTATTAACATTATTAGCCTTTATGTGTGCTGCTGTTGAACCCAGGCTTTCCCTAGGCAGTACACTTGACGACATTGAGTTTTACCCCAAAAAACTGACCCAATTCAGCTTGGTGGATTTTTTATATTTTTTATACATACATATTTTTATACAGTCATATTTTTATAGTTTGCATTTTTTGTTCTGTATTATAAGCATACCTTTGCATGCAGCTGTTATGTCATTTAATTGGAGGTTGCACTGTGGTGACATGTAAAGCGCTCTTTGTGCCACAGGATGTATCTCGAATGCCGGATTGATTAGTGAAGTGCAGATGCCTTACTTGGATCGCTCAGGTTTGTTTACAACTGAGCTTGAAAATAGTATATTACACACAGCTCAATTGAACTAATGAAGGCATCTGGAACAGAAGCCCAATAGTTGATGCTATTTAAAACTTCATGGACGATTCAAAGTACTTATTAATTGAGTTTATTGAATAAATATAGTTTGAGTTCATGTAAGATTATTTTTAATAGAGACCATGATTTTTTTCATATGTTTTGTTGCCAGTTTAGAAAAGCATAATCCAGTGGTGGGGACTTCAAAACAAACATCTTCTAGATTAGCGGTCTTTAGTGTTTATTCCAGAGTAGGGTTCTCGGATTGGTTGATGGTTTCTAAGTCCGCGTGGCTAGCTAACACCATTTCATCTAAGCCTGTCACCATAACACCAATGTTTGTTCAACCTTTCGTCACTCTCAGCAGGTGAGAAAAACAAACCATTACCTTTTGTGGAATATGAAATAAATAAAATATATTTACCATTAGGTGACATGGGTTAGAGATATATAGATGTAAGGACGTCTTTGTTTAGCAGTGGGACAGCATTGTATATTACTTTATTTTTTTTATTATTCAACAGATAATAAAAAAATAAAGTAGTATACAATGCTAGTATCTATGCTGTGTGTAAATAGACACCATTTACTTACATATAATCACGTCTATTATCCCCGAAGGGTTAGTCAGAGACTAGGCAATGAGGACCGCAAAAGCAGTCCTCTGCCGTAGTCCACTTTTCACCAATTAGCGGCTGCACATGTGCTCAGCGTGACAGGTGATGAGCCCATCGCCGCTCTATGCTGGTATGCTAGGATGTATGTGTAGTCTTTAGTCCGTTAGTCGCCTTTTACAACACCCAAGGGAAGAGAGAAGGTGGTTGTAGTCTTTCACCGCTACGCGATACAGTTGAGACACCATTTACTTTCTTAAAAAGGAAAAATGTTTGAGATAATTGTTTTCGGTCATCGTTCCTGCGACCTGCGAGGGGCTATTATGAAGACCAAGACATTGTTAGCTAAGCGCCGCCGGTTCTTACGTCTTCAATACTGTGTCAAATAGTACATTTAAATAACAACCGCCGAGACTGAAATCATGAACGTACTAAAAGAAATAGGTCTTGGTTGGACTCATAATAATCTGACCCAAGGTCTATCCATAATTACGTTTGTCTACAATATAATATCGATCGATTTAAATGCCAGTATGCACATCCTATCTAGTGTTTTTCAGTCGCTTGTTTGGTGTAATAGTTAAACCACCAGTGCCAGATCCATAAGTCCTGGGTTCGATCTAAGCGGGGCATACATACATAGCTAGGTTAGTGGCAAAAAACGCTTACTACAATTTTTTAAGAGATCATTATTAATCTTTTAAACTTAAAACTTTTTCTACAATCACACCAATTATCTAAGCCCAAGAGAAGCTTTGAAGAAACTCGTTAAATGGTTACTAGACAACGGATAAACATACTTAAAATACTGAAATACATACTTATTATACATAGAAAACATCCAAACCCGAGAAAATTCGGAAAAACAATAGTTTCTAAATTGACCCGACCGAGGATCGAACCCGGGACCTCAAAGATATATACCACTCGACCAAGGAGGTCGTCAAAGTTATTAAAAGAATACTACCAACACATACCTTCTTTTGGGTGTTCCTTAAAAGGCGACTAACGGGCTGAAGACTTCTCATACATTTAACTCCCTCTGTGGGCAAGTGGCTAAGCCACCGGTCTCAGACCCAGAGGTCGCGAAATCGATTCCCAGCGGGGAGTACATCTTTGTATACTCGGTTTGGTTGGTGGTAGGGCTGTTAAGTCCGCCTGGCTAGCTACCACCATCTTATCTAAGTCTGTCGCCATAACAACGATGTTTATAGCATTGACGTTCCGACAGTTTAGAGATAAGATAGCCAGTTCCTCAGTGGTTGAAGATTCTGGATGATGCGCGCTTCCACCTTCGGCCTTACCGTCACTTACCATTAGGTGAGAACAAGGCCAGGCGCTTACCCGTTGTAGGATAAAAAAATAAAATAAAAATTTGTTGAGCACAGTGAAGTGTACTGCTTTTGCGGCTTTCATTGCCGGTCTCTGTCTTACCCTATGGGGACAATAGTCGTGACTGTATGTATGTCCTAACAGGGGAGTTTATCATCAACCACACGTCACATTTAATTGTAGTTACGCACCTAATACGCTAAGGAATAGGATTCAATTCGGCGTGTACCGTCCTAAGAATTATTAATTTATAGTGAACATGTGTTCCTGACCCCTGTTACTGCAACATGACACAACGCACAAGCAAACATGCACAGGTGAGGTTTACAAAACCGGCGTACACAGTCTAACAACAGTGTGTTTGAATGGCGAACGGTTGTTATGAAGAAGCGGCCGAAATCAATTAGTCACGTCCAGTTACGTTAGCCGCCGGCCGACAATGCGACTTGTCTGTTTATCGTGAAAGTTTCTAGTCTGAAGTATTGGGAAACAACGAATACATTAGAAATGATGACCTTGAATTAGTATGGAAACTTCATGTTCAATCATTTTGAATGCGTGTTTTCGCTATGCTTCAAATTTCAAAGATTTATTTATTATACCTACTCAAAATCTGCCAGGGTGTCATATATTATCAAAAAGGCTGAACCCCTTCTTATTAATAATAATTAAATTACACTTAAAGCTTTTTGTTACACATCACATACATTAAATCTCACTTGATCTCTAACTTGTTATCAACCAATTAGTTTGATGAGACATACTTCCCATCATCATCATCATCTTAAACAGCCCGTTGCAGACCAATGTTAGACTTAGGCTTCTCTCAGTACTTATATGCCAATGAGCCTGATCTTCAGTTCTTTTCATTTTGTAGCTTGCAATTTTCTCTTGGTTTTCGAATTTTGTCAATAAAAGTTTATTAATTTTTTATTCGATATAAGTGATCGTAATTACAAAGATTTGAAACCTAAGATTTCTAATAATGTCAAACTATTATAAATTGAAGAACCTGAAATCAATTGAAATAGGACTTCTGTCCGTCTGAGATCAAAGCATAATAATAGGAGTTACTCTGGATAACGATGTGTTAACGATTGTACATCATTACGAGGTTTACTAACTAGCCGTATGTCAATATTTAGCGGCGATATGTGCCAACGTGGTGAGTAAAATACCAAAATTATACGTGAACGCCATACAAATGACTACTGAAATGGAAATAATTGCCAACACATGACCGCAGTAAGGTCTGTGATGTCATATTGTTAAAATCTCGGTCGATGTGAACAATTGGTGATTTTTCTTCGTCAAAATTAAATTATTATGAATATTTGAAGCGTTTTGATAGCCAATTAGCCGGTGACAAGAGGGCCACTTGACACCAATACAGCTCGTCTGAAGCGAGTCTCTTTTGGTGCATGGAATAAGCTATAGCGTTTTTTCAACAATTTGTTCAATAATAATGTAGTTATATTTGAAACGAATGTTGAAAAGCAATGATGCTTTATTGAACAACTGTGTTTCTGAGATATTAAAAAAATCTTTTTTATTAATGTCCAAGATCTTAGTTGCCAAATAGGTTTTTAGGCTTTACAGTTCTTGAAATTTTGAGTTTGTTTCATAAAATCATAAATAAATCATAAATCAGTTTTTTAGAGAGCATTCATGGTTGAATGCTCTAAGACTTAAAGACATTTAAAATAAACTAAATATTATGAAATACTGAACCAAGTCTGTTGTCTCTAAATGGTCGATATATTTTATCGTTGATTAGATTTTATAAAATAAAATGTATGTTTTACAACAAAATCAAGATGTTATTGAGAAGCATAAACATAACATCTGTAGGTATGATTGCGTCACCCGTTCATCAGTCATCACCCTTATGCCGAATGCGGCTCAACGCTCACAGGAGCAAAGGTCAAGGCTTTCATCGAGAAATCAATTAATACCACATTTTGTCACTGTTCAAGCAAAAGGCAGTAAATTGATTTATTTTATTTTACGATGCATTTCTTCATTTTCGATTACTTGTACGATTTGTAAGGAGTGATAAACATTTTTGAGTTATAAGATGGATGCTTTTTCCAAAGTCAACCAACACGCTGTGTGGGTAATTTATTATCTTTTATTATGTTCTTTGGTAAATTATCATGGACAACAGGACATTTTTATATTTCTGTACCATCTTACGTTGAATTTTTGTGTGAAAATAAGTAGGTAGCATAATAATAAATTCATTGTTTTCTTGCTTTTGTTGGAGTTGCTCGAGTATACATACATACTCTCTCAAAGTGTCTCTGCGGTGGTGGCATGTGCGTCGGGTCGTTACGTTTCCTAACACAATGGTTGAGCGAAGTGATGGCTGATTCACATGTCATACTCGTGAACGGGTGCCGCCTGTGGAGGCTGGTCTGCTCTTGCAATCTTATTTTTAATTTGTATTGGTAATAGTCTTTCTTTTTCTTGTTTCAAAGATACTGTAAGACGTTGTTCATTTTATTTTAAGTTGAGAACCTGTTTTTATTGGAAATATTTTATATGTGTTGTGTTGTCTCTTGTAATCGTATCAAATGTTTTTTTTTAAATATATGTCCTATGATAGGGAGGGCATTTTCCAATTTATATTGACGCTGTAAAAGGAATGCCCTTGCTGAGTTTCTTAGCGCAGCGGTTCTTCTCAGTACAAGGCTTCCGTCCTACAGTTAGGACTTACAAACCGATGGCATAGCGACATTCAAAAGTGCTCAACTATTATAGCCTAAATTGAATAAACTATATTAAAATTTAAATTTAAAAAATTAATTGGAATGGATTTATAGTGAAATGTTATAATAATAATGGCTTCCTTTTTACATTTTCCATAATGTTTGGTATTATTTTATACTTTTTGACTTTTACTCAAATCTCACGATGGACCCTATATTTTTTACACAATTATACTTAGAGATAATATCTTTTCGTCTCATTAATAAACGTTGAGTAAGGCTACTGTAAGTTTTATATCGGTGTTAACAAATTTTACTATTAATAAACATGGAGTAATGAATGAGTACACTAATCCGACTTTACTCTCGGAGTAAAAGTTAAACCTCGGCTGTAACCTGTTTAACGAAAGAGCAAGGGTGGGGTAGTGTCATTATGGCCTAGATTGACATTTTGAAGTCAGCTATTTTTCTATTGTTGCTGTTGATGTGGGTTTTGTATATAGGATGAAGTTGTAAAAATAATATTACATAAAAAAATCCTATATTCTATGTAAAAATCGTAACTAACAGCTCAAAAAAATTTTCGATTTTACGTATCATGGATTATATTGACGCTGGATGTGACCATCATGGATGTCACTATGACAGCCGTCAGGCTGTCATAGAGCATGCAGGTCGGCCGCGAGAACTGGCCATTCGTTGTCATGACAACGAATAAATATTAGTAGCTCTAAATGTCAAAATTATGTCAATTAACGTGGAGTTCATTAAAAACTCATTCTTTTTTACTTTTTAGCTATAAGAGTTGCCATTGAAAACACATTAATCCATACGTAAGGAATGGCTTGTTAGTCCAAGCTAACTCCATGTTTATAAATATCAATGCGATTTCAAACTTACTACTTGCCTAATCTGAATTTAACTAGTCCAAACGTAAGTTTGCATAAAGACAGGAGTAGGCCATTTTTATTACGGTTTAAGCAAAGGGTTTAAGTTTAAGTGTAAAATTGGATATTTTATCATTTAGTTGCAGAACGCTAGTATTTACTTTTCCCTAGCTTTCACTTCAATTGTCTACGGTTACGAAATCGCGAAGTTCAACAATTGACAACATTGTAAAATGACTGATAAGTAACAACCACGTACGAGTACGACACGCACTCAGGCACTTGCGACTGCACGGGATTCACATAATATACAGACCTACATTGATTCACGAATAAAATCCGAGGGTTAGTCAGAGACTAGGCAATGAGGACCGCAGAAGCACTGCCATAGTCCACGGCACACTAAATTACAACTGAGCACATGTGCTCAGCGTGTTAAGTGGTGAGCCCATCGCCGCTCCATGCTGTTAAATGAATGTGCAGTGTTTAGTCCGGATTCACATAATAAGATCTGTCATATTTCTTCTAATTTAAATTACATACATACGTACGGTCGGTGGGGGTCACCATCGCTTTACCACTTTGCAGCGATTTTCGTATGAAGCGCACCGCCCGCCCGGGTACGTGCCCGTACCAAATAGACACCGCGGTGTGCAAGGGGTTTTGACCTTTAGACTGGTAAAGCGACGGAGTCCGCCATTGTACATACGATCACGAGTATTATCCTCGAGAGGTTAATCAGAGACCAGGCAATGAGGACAGCAAAAGCAGTCCACTACCATAGTCCACTTTTCACCAAATAGCGACTGCACATGTGCTGTGAGTGACAGGTAGTAACATCGCCGCTCTATGATGTTAAATGTATGTGCAGTGTTTACTCCGGATTCACATAATATTAACTGTCATAATTTCTTCTACTTTTATTTTTTACGCACATAGGTATCTCGGCGTTTGATCCGATATCCGAAATGTCTGTGTTCAATTCGTAGGTAGAACCAAGTATATTTTGGTATTTCGATACATATCCCGTGTTTGTGATCGCAAGATTACATTGGGCAAGCATTTTTTTATATGTAATCGGTCTGGTTGGTTTGTTCAACTCGTAGCTGTTGTTAACCGCCTTCTTATATAAGTTTGTCATAAAAATAATTGTAAAAGCAATTATGTGTTCCTTTACAGAAATATTCTCAGTGGTTGAGGATTCCGGGTCATGTGCGTTTCGATTTTATGCCTTATTGACACCACCATCAGGCGATATTTATGCTCACCTTGTACTCATGCAAAAATATCTCGAACACGTTTAAAAGTTTTAAATAAAATCTTTTTTAAAGAAGGCACACCCAATCCCTTATCATTTGTTTTATAAATTGAAAATAATATATTTATTAAACGATAGATAGATTACACAAAATATTAACATTACCCTTAGGATGATATTCCGGTGTTCATCCACACATGTTACATAATAATAATATATATTGTAGTCACCTAGCAGTGTAAGCCATATAGTATAACAACTCACTAAAAAATAGGTACTACCAACCCCTCTCTTCCCTTGGGTGTCGTAAAAGGCGACTAACAGACTAACGACTTTACATACATCTAACAGCATAGAGCGGCGATGGCCTCACCATCTTATAGGTGGTGAATTGGTGAAACGTGGACATAGTCATAGTCATATGGTAGTGGACTTCTGCGGTCCTCATCGAGACTATTTACCCCCAAAGGGTTAGTCTCTTTTTTGGATAATAGTCGCGAACCTATTTGTGTATGTACGTAATCACCTCTTATGTTCTGTGATTGTAATTACTTCATTAATCAGACACTCAATTAAACTATGCCGTTTAATTAACCATAAAGCTGTTTTACTCTCATAAAATGTGTTATTTTACGCTGGTAGTGTCTCCGAAGGGGCCCGGTGTCATCATTCCGGCTATATTTGGTCCGGATGTCCTAAGCTGGTTCTGCAATACGCTACAGAGGCTTTTGTTAAGTGAAACGATCCGATTTGGCACGGGTCTTAAATATTACGCAGTATGTTTTTTTTTAATTGACGTTATTAATTGAACGGTTCTGACTGATAGTTCGAATCGTTCATAATCGCTAAATAATGATCGAAGGGTAATACTTATAAACTTAGGATCACGGTATTGTTTACAGCTTTGCCATTATCTTTTGAAACTGGAAAAAATAATTGACTAATGAAGTAGATTGTCTTTAAGATCAAAAGGTACAGTAAGCTCATTATGCTCAGAACGGAATAAATGTAACAGTGTTTTTTTTTAAATCAGGATTGCGAACTTTACCGCGATATTTTGTTACTATGACGATTAAGACTACCATTTTATAAAATAGGTTTGTATAACATTTGATCTTGTAAACAGATAAAAAACTAAATACGTTCAAGGTAACACGCCTTGATGGAAAGTCAGTTCTCCCACGGACATTTTACTCGAACAATATATACGTCCATTTTTTCTCCAATACGCCTTTAAAGGGCCCTACACACGATCAGTTAGCCGGCAGGTATCGGCCTGTCGAATACGAATAATACGAATTGGAGTCGCGGGACAAATGTCGGCGACGCGACTCGTGTACGAACCTCAATGGATTTGTATAGCGGTAGTCGCTTGGAGACTAAAATCGTCGAGTATCGAAAATTTGCGTAGCCTTGTGTACGAAGGGGCTAAGTAGTACAACGCACGGCGGCGGCGACGGCGGCGGCTAGCACTAACTGACAGTCTGATACCTGCCGGCGAACTGATCGTGTGTGGGGCCCTAGACAACAGGTTTGTCGTGTCGCCTGCTGTCAACGAGAATTGGACAGGCTTTTGATTTACAATAACAAAACTAAACAGAACCAGAACAGAATTTGTTCAACTATAATTGAATTAATATCTCATTTTTTGTCGTCCATTTGGAAATGCTAAAGGTTGCGTCTGTCGCATCACCGTTTTATTGGTTCGCCACGATGCTTTGAGTGTGCCGATGACCTTGACATATTGGGTTGGAAGCTTTGCTCCGCTATTGTGGCAAAGCCGCAATAAGCACACCGTTGAGATCCGGGTAAGCTTTCCTTTGGCATACAACTATAGCGATTTACAAGGAAAGATAGCAAAGTAAGCTTTATTCGCGAAGGTTCTATTTAAAAGGTTACTCACAAAACATAATAATACAGTTTCTCTATTACTACTACGAACCGGTGGCTTGTGGTAGTGTTGGCCATGACTCGAGTTCTTTAAGTCCTATTTTAGGGACTGGACTCGATTTTTGGAGACTGGACTCGTAAATGAGAGCTCGTAAAGAAGACTCACGAGTCCTTACAATAATATGCCTTAAAATATATACTTGTAATACTTTTTACAATAATATTCAAAGAGACTCCTAAGACTCGAGTTCATCTCTAGTTCCGAAGTTTTTTCAAAAACCACTGTTAAGAATATGTTGATTGAAAAGTATTTGATAAATATTTGCCAAAATTCCAAAAAAAAAGAAAACTACTCTTTTTGATGAACTTATTCAATTTCTTGAAAACTTGAGTTCCATAATAAAAAACTCAGTTCTATGATTCAAGTCTTGTTGCGTTAGGACTGGACGAAATGACTCAAGGCTCAGACTCATTTTAGTCAGAGTCTTGCGAGCTCTGCCAAAATGAGTCCAGTCCCTAAATTGTGACTTACAGAACTCGAGTACTGGCCAACACTACAAGTAGCTAAGCCCTCGGCCTCACAACCAGGGTCCAGAGTTCAATTCCCTAGGCCCGGCAAAGTAAGTTTTAGATTTTTTTAATGCATGCTATCCCGGGTTTGTGATTACCACCCACATAATGGCTAGCGTGGTGAATATTTGCCAAAATTCCAAAAAAAAAGAAAACTACTCTTTTTGATGAACTTATTCAATTTCTTGAAAACTTGAGTTCCATAATAAAAAACTCAGTTCTATGATTCAAGTCTTGTTGCGTTAGGACTGGACGAAATGACTCAAGGCTCAGACTCATTTTAGTCAGAGTCTTGCGAGCTCTGCCAAAATGAGTCCAGTCCCTAAATTGTGACTTACAGAACTCGAGTACTGGCCAACACTACAAGTAGCTAAGCCCTCGGCCTCACAACCAGGGTCCAGAGTTCAATTCCCTAGGCCCGGCAAAGTAAGTTTTAGATTTTTTTAATGCATGCTATCCCGGGTTTGTGATTACCACCCACATAATGGCTAGCGTGGTGAATAGGTGTATATCCATAAATTGTACCGAACTCTTCAATTCAATGATTGAGGCCTTTGCCCAGCAGTGGGACAGTATATATACTTTACTTTACTTTAAAAATGTACATAAAAATAAAATAATAATAAAATTTCTTTAGTATTCCTTCACAAACATTACAAAATTATATAAGGTCTTATAATACGAATTAGAGATAAACCATGGAAAGATGGCACGCCCTCCACAATTTGTTTTGAATATGTGTTTGGATATACGTCACATTGTACAGTAAAGCAAAGTAAAGAGTAAAGTAGTAAAGTACTAACTGCTGACAAGACGCAAGCATGTACCAAAAAGTTATTGTTATGGATAACGCATCTTATCACAATTATTTAGAATAGTTCAAATAGCAATAAACCATAAACGCATAAATGGCTAAAAATAAAACCATACCTTTCGACGAATCCATGAAAATGATCGATATTTACGACAATATTTTAAGGAACAAATAGGATAAAAGGGTGTTTGCTATGGGTTCGATTGCAAAACAGTACAAGTGCTTTTTTAACATATATTATTATAGCATACAGCAGTACTACGCCTATTTATTTAATTTTATTTTAGATAACAGCAATACTACAAAGAGGAAATATAATTACAACTTATATATATTTATACTTATAATCACGAATATTATCCTTGAAGAGACTAGGCAAGGAGGACAGCAACAACAGCTCTGCCATAGTCCTCTTTTCACCAAATAAAGGCGGACATGTGCTCAGAGTGACAGGTGGTGAGCCTATTGCCTCTGTATGCTGTTGGGTGTATGTGCAGTCTTTAGTCCGTTAGTCGAGGAAAGAGAGGGGGTGGTAGTATGCGACACGGTTCCACATTTTATTTTTATTTCAAAGTTTAATTATAGACACCGCCTGTATTGTAAGTCATTCAAAGTTATTTGTAATGTATTTTTATTTTATTTTCATCGTAGTTGTTAAACTAAAAATTACTTTATTGAACGATTAGTGACATTCATTGATCTATCGACCGACGCGGTGACGTTAACACACGTGACCATTTTTCATCTTTTCAAGTTATGCATAAATTACCTTTTGGTTTTTGATATATTCATTAGAGACATTGATTTAATCTTGCGATACGCTATAAAAATATAATCGCTTAAACTAATATCGCTATTAAAATTTCGTTAATTTATTATATTTGTAAATTGTATTATCATAAATACTATTACTAATGAGAAATTTTATGCTTGTTCACTAGAAGTCTTTAAAGGAAGTTTACGCTTGTACCAAAATGTAGAGTGATTATGTGAGTATTCAAAATTCAAAATATTTGATTCAATTTTTACAATAATTGAGCACTTAAGAATCGGTTCGTTAGTCCTAACAATGGGGCGGGCTTTGTACTGAGAAGATCCGACAAGAAACTCAGCAAGGGAATTTCTTTTTTCCCTTATTTTTACAGCGTCAACACAAATTGGAAAATGCCCTCCCTATTTATAGAAGGACATTTTCCAATATAAGATTAAAACCATTTAATATGATCACAAGACAAACACAACAACATACAAAAGAATATATATTAAAAAACAGGTATTGAATAAACAAAACGAGTGTTATTATAACTTAATTAATGGCTTCGCGTTTAGCATAAGCCAATATCAAGTGGTGTGTATTTTTAAAGTACATTTACTTAGTATTGTACGATACATTTAATTAAAATGGAGTCTCACAACACATGTGAAACCCCAACCTCGAGTGTTCCTTTGTGGTTTCGTTAAAAAGTAAACCAACGACCTTAAACAACTTATTGACGGCAACCAATGGCGAATAACTTTAATGAAATCAAAATAAAAAATTAGATACATGACTCCATATGAAGTTCAGTAAAAGTATATTATCAAAATGGTTCGTCTGAATGTGTAATAAAATAATAACTAATCAATACCTAATTATAGTTACTCCTCCTTTAAGATGGTAGAATATAAAGGGGTGAAATGAATAAGACAGTTTAATACGAGACGGTATAAGTTCAAGTGCAACAACGCACCAAATAAACCTTCCTTGCGTGACGCATCTTGCCTTAACTTCCTTAATTAATTAATTTCCTCATTACAGTATCGAAAATTGTAGAAACTGTTAAAATATCTACAATTGGTAGAAAGTATAATGTTTAATTATGAGAAATAAAACAAAATTAAATGAAACTTATGATGAAAATAAGTTACACGCAAAAGTTTATTTTAGATACATCTGACTTTTGAAGCGCATGATCGGGTCTTTCTTTCCCAGTCCTCCGATCGGAACTCCGGTTGGTAGGAGGAGCGGGTATATTTTTCCCATTCCTCCGATTGAATGGGTTTTGTTTTTATTACTTACTTTACGTTATCAAAAGTACAGTCAAGGCTATTATACTGTATTTTTGACCGATTGTCCGCGTCCATATTAACGATGTCGACGCGGACAATCGGTCAATACAAGACAAAAATAAAACTTACTTAATTCTTTACTCTTTCTAAATAATGTCCTATGCTAATTTCACCAATGCTAAGCATCATTTGACTATTCATTAAAAAATTCATCTCGCATTATGTGCTCTTTTGTTTTAATTTTTACTTCTAACCCTTATCAATTATTGTGTCTTCATACAGGATAGGATAGGAGGAACGGAGGGCACAGAGACCACAGCGTTATATTGGTCGCGATACTGACTATTTGCTTGTTTCCTTGTGTGTAGCGGTCCACTAAACGAATACTACCACCCCCTCTCTTCCTTAGGGTGTCGTAAAAGGCGACTAACGGGCTCTAAAGACTGCACATGCATCCAACAGCAAGAGCGGCGATGGGCTCACCACTTACACTCCGAACATGTGCAGTTGTGTTTTGGTGAAACGCGGACTATGGCAGTGGACTACTTCAGCGGTCCTCTTTGCCTAGTCTCTGACTAACATAACCCTTTGGAGATAATAGTCTTGAATCTATATGTATAATGTTCTTCTTGTAAGTAATCAAACAAATAAGAATCGACCACAATGTAAACCAGAAACAATAATACGCGTAGTTACGCTCACCGCGGCCTGACCCGTCCTGACCCACCGTTGTGACAGACTGTGCGCAGACGCTTTATGTCAACCAATTGTGCGATCACTTTTGCGATATTGGATTACAGCACAGTCTAAAGCCTACATTTGAGATGTAGTACGTAGAGATATTTAGTTTAGAATCGTCTTCTTTCGCTTGCCCTGTTCCCAAGTTATTTGAGGTTGGCGCAGTATGTATTTTTTCACTTATACATACAACAAGAAGTTTTGGTTCCTATTTTACAGTTGGCCACCTTAAACCTCCTTGCGGGTGCCTTGGTGCCTATTAGCATGCACCGAGCTATCTCCCTCAGTCGACGTCTACGATTCCCACAGGTCGAGATTGGGCTGGAACCTTCTAAGTTTTCCTTTCTCTCCCAGGCTAACAGGGAAGTTAAGACTATACAACCATATACTACCTCTACTTACTACATCTCACAATGATCATTGCCAGAATGCCAACACAAAATATCATCATCATCAGTTTATAATTGTCCCACTGCTGGGCACAGGTTTTAACACATGGTCAGCACATGGGGAGATTAACCCACCACGCTGTTCTGATGCGGATTGGTGGGTTTTCTAGGGCTAAAAGTCATAAGCATCAAGGCACAGACAAATTTCGACGGGTGAAAACCAGACCTCGGTAGCCAAGTGGTTAAGGCAGCCGCCCGGAATGCTTCCGCATTCATTCATTCATTCATTCATTCATTGCGTGGTTCGATTCCCGCCAGAGGTTGTCGTCCTTTTCAGTGTTTAATAATTTTACTTAAGTATATTTAAGCGTTAATAAAACGCTAAAATATATATAAAAAAACATAAATCTAGTGTGTATTGTGTGTGTTATCAAAACTACGGAATATTAGTTGGTTATATTGTTTTTATGTTTAATTTATTAATTTGGTTTTGATCATATTTCAGTTTCAAATACTTGATCTTTCGCTGTTAACTATACGTACCAGAGCAACTAGAGATAAGGTCAAACTTAAAATGATAGGCATTGAGTTAATACTTTGCCCAATACTAAGTAGACCGTTATGAGCTAATGGTTAGGTAACTTTAAGCCTTAACCAAATAAGAGAAGCTTAAACATTTGTAAACGAAGATGCAACATACGAACATTATTCCTTGTGGTTCTATCCTTACATACAATGCATACTATGACGACTGTTATTCCAGAAGAGTTAGTCAGAGACTATGCAATGAGGAGCAACAGTCCACTTTTCACCAAGTAATAATAACTGCACATGTGCTCAGCATGATATATGGTGAGCCTATCGCTGCCCTATGCTATTGGATATTTATTAGTTTTTAGACGTTAGTCGCTTTTTACGACGGCCAAGGGAAGAGATGGGTTGGTAGTATTCTGTTATTGAACCGCCACCACACTTGTGATTTTTAATAAATACTCTACGGGTTTATACAAAATCCAAATACCTAGTTACGTCTAAGTTAATGAAAATATTGAGATGTTCGTGACTTTGGCGATCAAAGGAAAAAAATATGTCATATTAATTAATAAAAAACGGCCTCATGGCACCGTCTCCGCATGTGCTGTTCTCCATGTTGGAAAGCCTGTGCCAAGCGGTGGGATATTGAAAGGCTGATAATAAAAAAAATTACCTGAAACTCCAAGTTTACTCGCAAATAAAACTTGTGTATATATATTTATAAGCACTCTAATTATGCTAATAAAAACACAATGCGGATAAAGTTTATGTCTTCATTTGGCTTGAAAGTAATCTGCACAATGTTGGAACAAATAATTTATACTTGAAGTGTATAATGTCCATATTCCAAGTTGTAATTATTGCGATATGCGTACTGTTAAACCCTTAGAGCATTCTGGTTGAATGCTCTAAGGTTAAACCCCATAACAGTACGAATAATGTAAATTTTCCACTAAGGAAATCGGGTTTTATTGTAAATGACACCTTTTATTTTTACTAGCACATTGCAATTTTATAAAAAAGGACTAATACATTTATATTATAATTTATATTCAATATCATACTTTAAATGGACGCAACAAACAGATGATCAAAGCTTCACGCTACAAAATACGTTTAGATTATTCTATTAAACCCAAATTAGTACAGAGTTAATATGTCAATCTGTCTACATTTCATATTGATATCGAAGTCAACAAGCACTATGATTGTAACAGGCGTAACTTTAAGCTGAGGGCCTACTCAGACAATTATCATCGCCGTCTCAGTTTGTTGAACATTGAAGAGCGCGTTGACGTTAGATTAAGCTGACGTATACGCGCGACGCCATGTATGCCTACGACAGCTATCGATGTTGATTATATGGATGTCATAGTAGAGCTTCTACGCCCACACATCAGTAGTACATAATAGCTCAATGCCGATGTCTCCATTTGCAGCGTCATTGATGTGGTGCCGATGGTTTCTATCTGATTGTTAGAATTCTTTGTAACATTTCACAACGAAGCTTCTTGTATCAAAGATATTTATCTAATTAAAAGGCAGGTGTCAAATTATTGTGACATTGTTGATGTTAACCTGTAATTGGACGCGCCGGCTATTTTTCGCCTAGTTTCAAACACTTCTTGTTTTAATTAATGACTATAGCAAGTTGAACTTTCAGGTGTTTTTAGATAATACGGACGCATGAATACGGTCCATGCAGATCACTTGGGTAGCCAAACCGGTTTTTTGTAAGTGCTTGTATCCTGATGCTCTTTAACCATTGCGAATTTTTAATTACTGTTTTGACAGTTAAAATCATGCAAGATGACGCAACCTTAATCAGCATTAGATACACCAAAGATCTCTTTTTAGATTTTACATACATACATAGACCATGGCTATTATCCCCAAAGGTTAGTCAGAGACTGGGCAATAAGAAATGATATTTAGTTGATGTAATAGAACATGACGCGAGCGAACTGTAAGCCAAAGTAGTTGCTTTCATAAATATTATTATCTCATGCATAGGTACAGTCGGGGTCACCGTCGCTTTACCACTTTGCAGCGATTTTCGAATGAAGCGCACCGCCCGCCCGGGTACGTGCCCGTGCCAAATAGACGACGCGGTGTGCAAGGGGTTTTGACCTTTAGACTGGTAAAGCGACGGAGTCCGCCATTGTACATACGTACATGGATTCGTGACTATTATCCCCAAAGGGATAGCCAGAGAGACTAGGCAATGAGGACCGCAGAAGCAGCCCTCTACCATACACGGCACACCAAATAGCAACTCCACATATGCTTAGCGTGACAGGTGGTGAGCCTTTCGCCGCTCTATGCTGTTGGTCGTATGCGCAGTCTTTGCTGTTGGATGTATGCGCAGTCTTATGTCTGTTAATCGCCTTTTACGACACCCATGGGAAGAAATAGAGTGGCAGTATATTTTAGTGGGGCGTTATATCACACGGATTCAGTGGATCGAGTACTATTCAAATGAGAAAACAGCTGTCCTGTCCGATTCTGAGCGGAATTCTACTAAGTCCATCCCCCTGAGAACGGATCTTTCATCGACCGATAAAGTGACATTAGACGATAAAATGTGACAGTTCAAGTACTGCCGATGTCAATTTATCGACGTCTAATGTCACTTTATCGGTCGATAAAAGATCCGTGCTCGCACTGCTGTGATGATGTTTATAATATAATATGCTTTTTAATATAATAATATTATTTCCTGGTGACAAGGCCGAATCGCTAGTAAATAAATAAACAGACTTTTTTTGCGAATCTATCAGTTTAATATAATGATGTTGGTATTTTTATTACACTTGAAATCATCTACGCGCGTATTTACATTATTTTATTTAACTTTCGTTGCCTCAAGCCTTTTTGTGTAGTGTGTTGAACTTTATTATTTTTTGTTAAATTTATTTATAATATCATAGGGCAAATTTAACAATTTGTCTTTATTAATTAATTTGTGTAACCATAGAAGTGGCTTTAGTTATGTGCCACATCGTGTGACGTCATCGATGACTATTTTTATTGATGTGCTTTGTTTCTATTTCCTGTGCATTTCAGAATAGTTTTTTTACGAGAACTATCAGGAATTGTTTGCTGTAATATCTTTAAGAACTGTTACAATAGCATTCAGTGTTATAACAAAAACCTAAACTGGAAACCAACTGTCCAAGCTCACAGGTTGCAATCTGAACATATTGGGAAATGTAATCAAAATATTTACTCTAAAAGGTGCCCTCTCCCATTGCAGATCGCAAACGCGTTTTAGATGTACCACATCTGGAATCGAGCTATTGATTTTTATGCTATATCAATACTAACCTATAACTATTATTTAAATGAAAGCCTTCATGTGAAACATCCATGATATCAAAGAAATGTATATCTCGATAAATGTCACCAGGTTAACGTGTGACATTCACAAAGCACCCACGTAATCGTTGGATTGTGAATTTACTACATAAACGATCCCACTATCTAATTCAGCAATGACGTCAACTAGATATAATTTAGTGCTGGGATGCGGTTTGATTGTACATTTAAATGGTACGATGACTTATTATGAGTAAAGTAAAGTATTTTTAGTCTATTTACTGTCCTACTGGCTAAGGCGTCCATCATTGAAACCTAGTCATTGCTACAATCGATGGGTATTACCTTAATCAACAAGCTTGCCAAACGCGGAATGCATCGAAAAGACCGAAATACACTTTACCATACCTAGGAATGAACCTGGGCCTCCAGGTTAAGCACTTAGTCACTAGGCCACCAAGGTATAGAGATCATGTGTATAATTGAAATGTTTGTAATATTGTATTTCAATATGATAAAGGTGGGCATTCACGGTCGCGCCATCGCGTCCAATGGCGTAATATATATCCAAAGTTTGGATATATATTACGCCATTACGACGACATTACGAAACCCGTTGGACTGAAGTAAAACTCTGGATTTCCATTCGCGCCAAAATCCACCTTTCTGGGCCGTGGTATCGCGCCGCGGTTGCTCGTGAATGCCCGAACCCACATCCATTTTGAACTCATATCAAACGTCTTTCGGCCCTGTCAAACACGTAAATGAAAGAAAATTGGAGTGATCGTGAATGGGATATATGTTTGGTGTCCATCCATTTGACTTTATGTCGTTTGGAGTCACGCCAAATGGCGCGACCGTGAATGTTCACCTTCTTACGAATATTTATTAATTAATGAAACGTGGAGTGTGGCAGAGAACTGCTCCTGCGGTCCCCATTGCCTGTCTCTGACTAACCCTTTGGGGATTATAATCGTAAGTATATACATACTATTTACATATGAATAGAATATGACGCCTCGGTGGCCCAGTGGCAAAGCGGTCGTGGTCGGTTCAATATCTGAGGCAAAGTGTGTTTCGGATTTTTCTGTACATTGTCCAAGTTTGAAAACACCTACCCGTATTTTAGCACCAGCGGTTATTAATCCAATTAATATCTGTAGTTAACTTATTTTAATGAAGGAAACTTTTGCCCAGCAGTTTGGGACAATATACAAGACTATTACTCACTTTTTATGATAGGCTTTGCAAATTGTGAATTTGCAAATCTCTGAGCTATGCATTGGCAATAAAAAATAATTTGACATCCTCAATCACGTACAGTCAACTTCATTTCCAGTTTAAAAAGAATACATACGAAACATGGCCGACCTTTGGAGGATCCAAATTAACGTTACAACATTACATAACACGCCGACAGACAACACGCGTTGTGTCACAGTCTTGACCAACATCCTCTGAAGTAAACTTGACCCGTAAGCATCATTTAAACTTGAAATGATCAAGTGTATTTATTGATTGCAATCAGCATATAACTGGGTTTATTGTATATAATAAAAATAAAACAACGTCGACACCTGACACAGAGTTAATAAATCGGTTTGGTCGATGACGTCTAATTTCCTGAATGTCTAGTCACCATAGATCCATTCTCCGGATGTCAAGTCGCCATACGTCTATTTCCTGAATGTGTAGTAGCCGCAAGTCTATTTTCCCCGAATGTCACGTCACCATACGTCCATTACCTGAATGTCTAGTCGCATAGACACAGTGCCTTACAAATAAACAAAGAATAAGTTACGAATTGTTATTCTGTTAATGTGATCTCAAACCACAAATAATTAGACAATTAAAAGAGTCGGAGACATGATACTTTGAACAAAGCGCAAAACAGCATATAACAACGTGTTTTAAGAAAACCTTTTTTTTTTGTCTGGCATTGGAAGTTTATAAAATACTTCTATTAATATCAAACTTATAAACGTTGATTATGTTCAAGATAGTTCTCTACTGCTTTCAAAGCTCATTAGTAGGTCTTTGACTCTGCGATCTATAGAAGCTTTTTGACTAGCACGTTTTGCAAACTTGGTGGTTGATTTATGGACACTATTAATAATAATTTATTTTAGTGTTGAAATTAATATGTCATTATTTTAAAATTGGTTTGTTTCATATTAATACTTGCTATTTTATTTATTATGTACATTTTTGATATAAATCAAATTTTAAAAGTTGAAACCGTTGAAATTTATTTTATAAAAGGTTTATTGTTAAATGTAACTTTATTAAAGATACGGTATAAATACGAAAGTTTATTATTATATGTTTATTATTATGAAAAAAGGTTTAATATTCTGATTTCTTCTTTCATTCCAGGGAACGAGCTTGAAGTATTACGTACTTATGTATATTATGAGTAACCCGGTGAGTCCGTGGAAGCTCCATGTTTTTTTATTGGCACACACGTCAGTGACGATCACCTCATGGAAAGTGGAAGCACACTTCATCAGTAATCCTCAGCTACTAAGGAACTGGCAAATACGTCAGTATTTAATAAAAAAAAGGTTACGATAATAAGCGAGAAACTATAGATAAAAGATAAAATAAGAATAATAGCTCTCACCATTAATTTATTAATTTGAGTTCTGAATATGATTGGATAGAATGTCAAGGAAGTTTTGCATTTTTATGTTAGGCCATTGACCTTATTGTGCCGAATGGAAAATCCAAATCTGCTAAGATTAAATTAAACTTTAGTATTAAACATTCTGCACCATTCCGTTGATTATGTCATAACTCCTTAGCAACCACTTTTTTAAAATTAAAATATACGTTCTACACTTATCCGTGTATATACTTACTGTGCATAATAATATAGGTAAGGAATACACATGGCACATGGATACTGGTAATATAAAAAGCGTTTTATTTGTAACTTTTAGGATTGGAAGAGGTAACCGACGAGTGTTATGCAACGCTTGGTTAACATAGGAATGTTAACCAAGCGCTGCTTTACAGGAAGGAATACTTGTGGAAGGATCCACATCCAACTTCTACGCGACCGGAGCGACTGTTTTAATGTAACTGTAGAATATCCGTAATCCTATCTTCAATAAATTATAAATCTATTTAATAAATATCAATTGCCAAAATGTTTGTACGCGCATTACTTAACTCGACCGATATGGCTAAATCTTTTTTCTTTTTTAATAATTGTGAGGACACGGTTTGTTTACACAGAATTCTATGACCACGGCTTATATTTCGGTTCGACGCGATCCTGTTTCGGCGTGCAGTGGTCCCAGTACCACTGATACGGTAGCGATGCGCTTTTGTCTGGCACAGACTATAGCTCGTTAGATTAGTTGTTAAGTCTTAACTACAAGTTAGTTAACTGTTTTTTTTATTATTATTATTAGTATTGACGTCAATAAGTGCCTATAAAGGTTTATATTGAATAAATAATTTGACTTTGAGAAAATTTTGGAAATTTACTGGGTGCTCCGCGGACGAAGTCGTAGGCGGGCCACTAGCAAATAAATAAAATCCTTTGCTATTCTATTATACCCGCCTCTGTGATCTAGTAGTTAGCCCACGGTCTCAAACCCAGTGATCCCTTATGAAGTGCGCTTCCATCGGCCTTATCATCACTTAAGGTCAGGTGAGATGAAGGCCAAGAGTTTACCTAGAGCGGTTTTTTTTTACTTTTTTTAAATAGATGCTCATTGCCCATAGTAACACAAATACCTTACAGACCAACATATGAACATGAACATTAATCTATGCTTATCAACTCATAATAATATGTGATATGTAAAGTTCAAGTTTAAGATGCAAATTAGATTAATACGTCAATTAATTTTCACGACGATGACGGCAACTAACAGTTGGACATCACTATGACGTAAACGAAAACATTCGACTAATTTAGACATTTTATTTATAACCACGACTATTATCCCTGAAAGTTTGTATGCAATGAGGACCGTAAAAATAGTCCTTTGCCATAGTCCACTCTTCACCAAATAGCGACTGCACATGTGCATGTTCTCAGTAAACATACACTCCGGCAACCTTTGGCATTATATTAGTTTAAAAATAATATAGCCAGATGCTTCATCCTAAAAAAAAATGGTAATTTAGATAACCATTTATTAATTTAATTTTATACATTTACATATTACAAAAAATGTAGATCAGTATTTTAAAAAATATTCCATGAAGATTATCTGTTACATTTTGTCAAATGGCAACACTATTATTAACAACAAAACATGCTGCTTATTTTAAAAGTGAAATGCCAGACGTTTATTAGATTGGTTGTAAGTCAATTGCGATGTCGGAAAACAAAATCTAACACTCTGAGTTAGAAATAGTTTACCATCGGTTTTATACCGGATAAAATTTTAGTCCACGTTTACAAGCAACAATATCCATTTATAAAGTATCCAAATTTATTTGCTTTTTATTTTATTGGCAACGGGTAAGCGCTTGGCCTTCATCTCACCTAATGGTAAGTGATGAAGCGCGCTTCACCCGGAATCCTCAACCACTGAGGAACTGGCTATATTATCTCAAACTGCCGGAACACAACAATGCTATAAACATCGTTGTTATGGCGACAGACTTAGATAAGATGGTGGTAGCTAGCCAGGCGGACTTAACAGCCCTACCACCAACCAAACCGAGCACACAAAGATGTACCCCCCGCTGGGAATCGAACCCGAGACCTCTGGGTCTGAAACCGGTAGCTTAGCCACTAGACCACAGAGGCGGTTAGAAAATCAATCAATTTAAATCCAACAAAAGTGAAGAAAGAATACTACATCAGACAGAATAGAGCGGCGATGGGCTCACCACACACGCTGGGCGCATGTGCAGTCGCTATTTGGTGAAAAGTGGACTATGGTAGAGGACTGATTTTGCTGTCCTTATGGCCTAGTCTCTGACTAACTCTTCGGGGATAATAGTCATGATTATATGTATGTAGTGTGATTATATATATACTCCACGGTTGGTAGTAGGTATGACAGAACGCGGGTTGATGAAGAAATCAGGCTTGCCGATCCGGGCAAGCCGACGTCGTCGGCGGCGCTACACTTAAATTGAAACGTATAAGTAGTTTATAACTACATATTATTATGTTTTTGCGCGTGAAGGCTGCTTATGGAGAATTAATCATTCTTTAAAACATTAACGATCTTTAATCTGTCATATTCTTATGCTCAAAAAACAGTAGTTTCCTAAAGCTTCTATTTCATAAGCTCTCAAAAACTTTTATGTAATAAATGTTCTGTTTGAAAAGTTCTTGAAGTAGGAGTGTATTGAGTTCGATATCGTAAGACTGATTTTGGTAGCGTTTGATGTTGCATACTGGACTCGTTTAGCATCTTTTAATTAGTCATTCTGAATTATAAATATAAAGACCATATACCTATGTCCGGATTTCCTAGCTCACACGTTTTGCCAAAACGTGATGCATAATTTTCTAAACACCTGCTTTGCTATATTTTTATTAACAAGGACAACAAGTTTTGATAGTTTTATTATACTTTAAAGATAGATAAGGTATTTATATTTAGTTTTTTATGAACTACGCCGTCAGCCAATTAACGTCCCACTGCTTGGCTTAGAACTTAACACGTGGACAATATCTTTCTTTTACAAGCTTTTTTATGTGAAAATGAGGCGTTCGAGTAGGCGCGTCACCTGATGAGAAGTAATCACCGCCGCCCAATAACACCGGAGTAGAGGAAAGAGTAGGATTGTGGAGGGGCGAAGGGGGAGAGATGGGCCCAGTAATCTCACTCACCGGACGAAGCAAGAAAGCAACGACTGCCATTATTTCACGCCGATATGCCGTGAGAGGGTAGTTTTATGCCGGGCGAGCCGGCCCAAATCTTGCTGCGCAGCGAAGCTCTATTACTCAGTAAACAATAATTAGTGATATTGATTGGGCCACAACCCGCCACGCTGGCCCAATGCCGGTTGATGGGTTTATGAACTAGTTCGCATATTTACACCCTGTATATAGGTATAATTCGTAATGTTTGTCTAAAATTTAACAAAATGCAAATTACAAATTTGAACTTTTTAAATGCATCAAGATGTAGGTATTTCAATACGCTAACATCGTCGTTAATGTCACAGATAACATCAATCAACTTCCTTCACTCGGCGAAGAGGTCTTAATTGTCATTTGATGTCTGGCGTTGGCGCTCCGAATCCCTCAAGGTCCGCGCGTTTCCAGGCTGCTTTACGAACTTTCGTTAAAGCATCGATTTTGTAACTTACCGATAATAAAGTTTACACAACCACATGATTCATGATTCTTTAAAGTTTATAAACTTGTGTCTTTACTTTTATCTGCGTCACTGCACCTAGTTATAAAGCAGTCAGAGTTCATTTTACAGTGGATGGAAAACAAATGATTTTTGGAACCTAAGTTTTGTAATTTGCGAATTAAGGTAGACGGTTTTAAGTGTTACACTCGTGACCTTTCCGCCGTCTGTGTCGTCAGCAGTTTGTTACGATGCGCATCTTGATGTTTAAATTTATCGTTACTTTGGTCTGGCACGTTTGAATAGACGATTTTGTTGACCTCTCACTCTCTCTCTTTCACTCCATAAAAACGCAACGTAACTAAATCGCTTACGGTTAAGAACTGGCCTTCATCTCACCTGATAGGAAGTGACGATAAGGTGGAAGGTGGAAGCACGCTTCACTCTGAATCCTCAACCACTGGAGAACTGGCTATGCAAAATGTAAACGATGACAATTTGCGAGACTGTCACCTAATTCATGTTAGCTTCAATTCAATCATAGGATTTCAGTTGTTATTTTTACCTCATGTAGTTTAACAAAGCTTCGATTACATAGTTTCTATATTTATTTGTATTTAGTTTTTCTCTTTTTGAATTGCTCTTCGTGGATTGCTCACACACCAGCTGCACCTGGTCAGCTTCTTCAGCCAACATGAATTAGGTGACAGTCTCTCACATCGTCATCGTTTAGTCAATTTTCGTAATAGCGGGTCACTGGATGGTTGACCGAGTTTTTAGACCAATATGTCTCCAGCGCTTCAGAAATCAAGTTAAGCAACCTGTTTGTTCTTCTAAATACAAAATTATTAGCCTGTTAGAGAAATCTTAACGTTGAAACAAACAAATCACCATGGGTTGTTTTAACCATAAAATTATGCAGAGATTACATGGATGCAATCTTATTGTTTTCCGATCGTTTTAGATTACCAGCTCGTGTGAAAAATGTTGGGAAAAGTCTTAGCACATTTTTATGTGAGCGTACTCAGTAGACAAAGCACACAGAACAAAACTATCTGTCAATGAATCTTGCTTGTAAGACGGATAGATATCGACATTGCTTGACTCTTAGGTCAAGTGTAAAGCGAATCACTTTTATAGTGTCGTACGTAACAGAACAATTTTCTGTATCTGATTAAAAGGAGAGAAAATTGATTATCAAAATATAGTATGAAATGATAATTAATGTTCAAGGCAAACCGGAAAGGAAAAGCTTTTTATTACCTACTTCAATACTCTTTAAATAAATAAATATAAGATCAATTTTGTACGCATTGACGTCTCAACTTTTTCACCTACATTAAAATATCCTTTTATTAACGCGGAGGAACTCGATGGCGCTGCGGCTAGCACGTTCGGCTTGTGATCTTGCTCGCCAAGCAACTTTTGCAATGCCGGGTCGCTGGATGGGTGACCAAATAAAAAAAAAAACATCTCCAGCTCCTCCGTGCTTCGGAAGGCACGTTAAGCCGTTGGTCCCGGTTGTTGTCGTAAGATGGCTGTCGTTAAAACCCACCAACCCGCATTGGGCCAGCGTGGCTGGTTATGCCCCTATATCCCCACGTGCTATTGTCCACGTGGATGGCCTGTGCCCAGCAGTGGGATTTTTATAGGCTGACGATGATGATGATTTATTAACGCAATACTTTATTACATTTGATAATGTTTATATACCTATTAAGCGGTAGACTTATTCGAATATGGAATCAATTATGGACCATGTGGGGCACAAAACAGCTTAGTTTATAGAGAAAAAGATGGTTCCATACTATTGTTTTTAGAATGACTTACTTATTTAAAATTAAGCTTATTTCTTTCTAACTGTATGTAGCTAATACTTTCGATAATAACCATACTTAATTTGATATGATGACAACAAAAACAAATACTTGGTAATATAATAATCGCTGTTGCTTAAAACTTAGACCAAACCAGTACAGAAATGGGACGTGTTGAAAGATTTGCTCTGAAATTATATCGTTTAGTCACAACTCACAGCGTCCAACAACTTCGCAGATTATTATTAAACTGTTTAGCACCACCTTCTTAGTTTTTGTAGCGCATAACTGTAATTTGAGTACGCTGGTTTGTTTTTATTATCGTATTAACTCATTACATTGTTCTCATTCAGTTGTTTTTTTCAACTCGTTATGATTGATGTGATAATTAATTGTAATATATTACAATAACGAAATTGAATATAAAACAGTGTAATTGAATCGGTGTTTTATTTTTTTGTTGTTTATGCCAAAGTTTTTACATTTACATCAATGTTATGTTTATTGACGACGAGAACTTTCATTTATCTTGCCGTTGGCCACCTATGGCATTTGCAATCACCAGGTTTATAACCTAGGACCTAAATTATTTACAACTACAACTTCAATTAATTATCAATCAAGTGCTGGTTATGAGTCAATATTGAACTGTTGACTTCTATCATTGTTTATTGCTAAATTTATTATCCCGCTGTGTTATTGGCTATATAAAAACCTTTGTTGAAGCTAATACTGATTCTAGCATTATCGTCATTCTAGCAAGCATATAGTGATTGTATAGGTGACTGAAATAAAATATTCACGAGCTCTTTCTTGTTTAAAAGTCACGTTAAGCCGTTGGTCCCGGTTAGTTAGTAATACCCACTAACACGCTTTGGGCCAGAGCGGTGGTTCATGGCCCGATCTCCCTATGTCCAAATGTCCGTTAGGGGATTATAGAATGTTGATGATATTCATAATATGCTAGACACATATCTTATATAGTATATAGTGATTCAGCCTTAGTAACCGTATCGCGTAGAGGTGAAAGAATACTAGGTACCACCCGATCTCTTCCCTGGGGTATCGAACGGACTAAAGACTGCACATACAACAGCTTAGAGCAGCGATGGGATCACTACCTGTTACGCTGAGCACATGTGCAGTCACTATTTGGTGAAAACTGGAGTATGGCAGAGGACCTTTTGGGATCCTCATTGCCTAGTATCTGACTAACCCTTCGGGGATATTGTGGATAGGGAATAGTGGCTTAATGGCTCATTCCCATGCATCCAAAAATCTGTTCCCACCGCATCCAAGAGTTTTATTTAATATTTATTTCGTAAACAAATCAGTTCCCAATGCACCCAAAAGTGAAGACGGTACAATCGTAAAAAAAACACCACACGAAATGGGTACTTTAGCGCCATTGCGCGATGCGTGTTATTGTCTTGTAAAATGTAATAGTAGTAATAGTAATAGTAATATCGTTATTTGTGAAATGTAGGTATTACAATAATAGATGACAATAGTTTGTTACTAGGTATCACTACACTTCGACCTTATTTAAGGTATACAAATACATTTGAGGGACCATGCCCAGTCAGAAGAATAAATAATTACAATATTGTCAAATGCAAAATAGTACCTAGTTATTATAATATAAAATGTCAGAAGTTGTGATCAAATAACATAATTTCAGAATTAAGAAGTAAGTAACGAATTAATAATTTTGTAAGAGCGAGATAACAAGAGACAAGGACAAATAGTCTAGTCTGGTAAATAATAA
Organism: Scoparia ambigualis; assembly: GCA_963921215.1. NCBI lineage: Eukaryota > Metazoa > Arthropoda > Insecta > Lepidoptera > Crambidae > Scoparia > Scoparia ambigualis. The sequence continues at coordinate 2,344,095 of OY992506.1, read as the reverse complement.
ATTTGACTAATGGAACTGTTTGTAACGTTTTGATATAGGAATAAAAGTGAAAAGTAAAAGTAATGAAAAGTGTTATAGGTATATTATTACATATTATAAAAAGTTTAAAAAAGTAAATGTTTGCAAGATTTTTCTACAATATGAGTGTGTTCGTGATTGGGCAATATGTACATTGGTAGTATGCTAATGCATATTTTACTCGTTGTCGTCTAAGAATTTCTTATGCCCTTGACATAAAGGTTAAAATTGAACTAAAATTTTTGACCCTGACGGCAGCGGGATGCGCATAAATTCATAATGATTAGGTTAAACAACGATACTTTAATAATATTTACGCGTGCATTTTCAAATGCAAGACTGGTGCACTTACAAGAGTTTAAATCAAAAAGTATTCGAATTCGATTAAAAAACATTATTTGCTAGATTCAAATAATACTGTAGGAGAAAAAGCTTATTAACCGACTTCAATAAAAGGAGGAGGTTCTCAATTCGGTTGTATGTTTTTTTTATGTTTGTTACCTCAGAACTCCATCATTTACACACCGATTTGAAAAATCTTTTTTTCGTTTGAAAGGATATACTTCCAGATTGGTCCCATTTTTATTTTTACTTTAATATTACGTTTGATGAGGGTTACTCGAACTCTGTGATCGCCTCGGAGAATTAAGACTAGGCCTTACTCATCAATTTAGAGGTCAAATTCACATAAAAATGAGTATTTAAACAAATGCGGGAAAGCCTTGGGTCATTACTCACCTTATGGTAAGTGACAACTATGTCAAAGATAGAAACTCATTTAAAGGTAAGTGACAATAAGGTCAAAGAAGCGCACTTGACCTGGAATACTCACTCACTCAACCACCAAGGATCGGGGTTAGTGACGTTTTTCCCCAGTTTCGATTTCATCCGAAAATTAAATAATAAATTCTAGTTTCGTTTCCACCTGAATTGTTTAATGGTACAGACGCTTTCAAAACTTTATCGTAATAATTTATTAGTTATTAATATACTAGCTGCCCGCCCGCGACGTCGACCGCGTAGACACGCACGAAACAAACAGCACACGGACGAATTCGCGGTCGTCATACGTTTTTTGAGGCGAGCTTAAACCTTCGGCCTTATTTGCCTATCTTATCTGATAAAGAACTAGATATTATGGTGACAGCTAGCTAGGTAAACATAGACCAAGCTCTACTAGTAAAATAGTTTCTACTTTAGAATACTTTTTACAAACTTATCTTAAGAGGGTTTACGCAATTTTCCAAGTCGACATTTTCAAAGACCAATGAGCCAATTTTAATGAAACTTTGCATGCTAAAGTAAAATACAGGGATCTAAATAGTTAGTTAAAAACATTTTTAAAACAGGTTTATTTGGCTGAGTTATTGCGATTTAAAGTCCAATATAGAAAGTTTAAAATCGCAATAACTCAGTTAAATAAACGTTTTTTAGAAATGTTTTCAACAAACTATTTAGATTTCTATATTTTACTTCAGCATGCTGAGTTTCATCGACATTAGCTTACTGGTTTTTAAAAATTTCAACTTGGAAATTTGTATGGGAAACCGAAATGCGTTAACCCTCTTAATTAGTTCTACAAAGAAAGCTTAGAAGAAACTTTAGTTTCTAACAAAATCTACTAATTTTGTTAGAAACTAAGGTTAGTTCTAAGCTTTCTTTCATGTAAGTATTTATAGCAGTCTGCAAGGTAATCTTCATATATTTTAGCACACACCCTTCTAATTATGCGTATCAAAAAGATATTAACTGATATTTTCGCATATATCAAGTTTACGTTTAACGAAATAAGTACGAAATTTCGCGATGATGCCAGGCATAGTATTTATGCTTCTGAACGATTTATGTTCCTCACACATGTTAGTAATGTCATGAGGATGTAGCAATCGTTATTAGCGGATGCCTGGGCACGCTTCATATGTAAACTATGTTGTTATGCGTGATTAATTGCATTTTTCCTCTAGGATGCTGCATTTTTATTGTTTAAATACTTGTGCATGTACACGCATATTTATAAAATGGAATAACTATGTTCTGTTACAATAACAGATTAATTCATGTACTTTCTGTATGAACCTGTGCTTTATTTCCGAGATACGAATATCACAAAGTGGTCTAATTAGTTAATTTTTGTGTAGGTAGGTGGATATGTACACTATGTAACTGTTGAAGTAATTATAAAAAATATTTTGTTAATATGAATATAAATTAACCCTTAATGATAGAACCATTTTCCAATTTTTATTTGAGGCTCTCAAAGAAAGGGAGAATAGAAATGACCTTGATATTTTTCTTAACGGCTCTTCTCAGTACATGGTCTCCCGTCTTACAAACTTACCGATGCTGGCGTAGTTATTTTTTAAGTGCTCAATTATTGTAGCCTAATTTAAATTTGGAATTTGAAGTAACTAAAACATTTTGGAATAATCATTAGTTCTTTAATGATGTACCGAATTTAATGGGGCCAGGCCTAGGCTAATTGTTTTCTTGACATAGCACCTGCTACTCTTTAGAATATACGTTGCAACGTGTCAGTAGGTGATCCATCTGAAGCAGTCAATTTTGTATTACCTTTAATTTTCAATATAGCCTCATCATTATAATCAGCCCGTTTCTTACCACGGCTCTACAAATGTCTCTCACAGATAATACAACAGAGGCTGAAATTAATAATAATATTTCATTTTTCTTAAACAAAAAAAGAAATAGATCATTGTCTTCAAACACACCTTGCCAAATTGAAATGAATATGAAGATAATGAAACTTGCTGAATCATATTTCAATGTTGTCCGTCGCATCAATCGTGAAATGAGTAGGAACGCCTCAAGTTATCATTTAACTAATGCTCGCCGCTCACTGGCCGCAATCAAGCAAATTAATTCTAACAAAGTCATAAGTCAAGTGAACTTTGCTGTTACTTAATTGTGAATGATGGCCGAATGAAACAATGCTGGAGGCGTTATTATTTTTAGATAATTTTTTAAGGTTTAACATCGTAAATGTCAGATACAATTATTTCTTATGATGTCTAATAATAACTAATGTTTGTTTATTTTTTACATCATTAGCAGCCTATTAACGTCTGCTGGAAGCAGGTCTATTCGTATGATCAATAGCACCCAGGGGGAGTGGGTACATGCCTTCTTACATGGGCAACAGCACACGGGGAAATAGTAAAAACAAAATAAAAAAAAAATTGTTATGTCTCGTGGCTCGTCTAATCACGTCTGTATAATTTACGAGATATTTATTTAAAAGAAAGCATCAAATCTTATACTCTTAGTGATAATAATGGTATAAGGTTGGCGCTGAATGGTTGGGCAAGGGTCAGATACAGAAGGCAGTACTCCTTGACACGGCGCGTATTGTCAGGAGGTTCCTCACTGCCCTAACCACTGATAGCTTGGGTCTATCCCCGCTGCCGATGGCAACCTAATCTAATTTATTTTATAAAATTTAATATTGTTAATATGTTTTTTTAGATAGAATTTCTAAAAAAAGATAATAAGGAGAAATAAATTATTTGTCTTCAAGTAAAATACGAGTACACATGAAACATTTATACACAGATAGTGTATAAATAGCGACAGTAGCAAACGCATTCTCATTTAGCTAAAAGCAACAAAATCTAACAGCGAAACACGAATTCGGTGTTTTCAAACGCTAGCGCCGCCGCCGCGGTCAAACAGGCCCGACCTTTGGCGGCAGCCTTGCGTTGCGTCACGCGTCCTCCGCGAGCGCATCTTACTCTCGCTCCTTGCTCGATTCGATTCCACCTGAGCGGCAAGTCACATTATGCACGTTATGAGCCCGAACAGCTACCTGTTGTTAAGTTAGATATTAATTTGGCAACAGTTTAAGTTTGATAATGTTTGCCTTAGATTTAGTAGCTCACACATTTAAGATTAGGTAGCACAAGGGTTTCACGCTGCCCTCCCCCCCTTCAACCCCTAGAATTTAAAAATATAATTAATTGTACTTACGTAATTAATTGTTAAAAGTCACAAGATAATAATGTTGCCCTACTCTGAACCCTTAGGCACGCCTCTCAGTGAAGAGGTCGAGGAGTTAACACATTGGGACTTGGTCTTAGTACCGTTCTTATTGCAATCGCTTCCTTCATTTGTATCACCTTGCCCCTCACTGAGCCATCGGCCGGCGACGCCCTTGGGTAGCAATTACTTAGGTTTGGTAGCTCAAACACCTTAGATGTGGTAGCTCGTACTACTGGGGTTTGAAAGCTCGCACACTTCAGATTCGGTAGCTGTCATATCTCAGATTTAGTAGCCCCGACTCTCTTGCTCACTTTAGATTAGGAAGCTTACACACCTTAGGTTTGGTAACTCACACACCTTAGTTTCGGTAGTTTAATCACCTTAGGTTTGGAAGCTAAATCATCTTAGGTTTGGAAGCTTAAACACCTCAGGTATGTTCAGTTAGTCACATACTCCAGATTTAGTTCCTCCACCTACACGTAAAGTTTTGGTAAACCTAACATTTGATAGCAAAAGTAATAACAGTATACAAAAGGATCGATCAACGTAAAAAAGCTTCTATCTCAAGGTTTGCCAAAGGGCGATGGGGCGAAGTATTCTCAGAATCAAACTGATCGATAAAGTCAGAAATACTGATATTCGCTCCAGGACCTGAATAGCAGATGTAGGTGAGAAAGCTGCCAAGCTGAGGTGGGAGTGGGCGGGTCACGTATGCAGGATGCACCCTAACAAGTGGGCTCATATTGTTACTCGGTGGATACCCACGGACGGGTGCCGTCGAAGAGGAAGACCCAAAAGAGAATATGGTGCGACGACCTTGTGAACCACACAAGGGATTGGCAGTCTTTGGCTCTGGATCGGGATCTGTGGAAGAGTTTGGGGGAGACCTTTGCCCAGCAGTGGGACACAAAAGGTTAAAAAAAAGACTGACTAGCTTTTACCCGTGATTACACTATTTTAACCCAACAGCGTCTGCTCTCTCGAAATACTTCTAGTGTTTGGGATTTTTGGGATCACCTCGGAATCAATTCGCAGGTGATTCGCATAGTGTGTTTCTGGTACATGTTTGTGCAGGGTTTGGTTGGTGGTAGGGCTTTGTAAGTCCGCCTGGCCAGCTACCCCCCATCTTATCTAAATACATGTTGCCATAACATCAATGTTTGTAGCGTTCTTGTGTTCCGGCAGTTAGAGATAAGATAGCCAGTACTGTAGTAGTTGAGGTTTCCGGGTGAAGGGCGCTTCCATTTCCGGTCTTATCATCACTTAACATCAGGTGAGATGAAGGGCAGGTACTTACTCCTAAAGGTATAGAAACGTCCCAATCCATATAAAACCTAGAATGAGCTTTTGAACTTTTAACTTAAATAGTGAAAATATACTTATTTTTTTGTAAATACATAAACTATAGCGTAAGACACGATGATTTTAATAAAAATACAGAGAAGAATCAAAGAATCCATATTCATTTCGTCGGAAAAGCAGAACAGTTTGTGAAATGTCATTCGTGCCTTTAAGTCGTAGATGAGAGAGTCCTTATTTTTTTCAAATGTTTTTCAAATTTTCATATGTGGCATGCAGGGCAGGCAGGCAACGAGAGGTCTATGCCCAACAGTGGATTAAGAAAGGCTGATTATAATGATCTTATTAGCCACACTTACTAGCCAACGTTGCTTACTAAAGTTTTTTTTCATTTTGTGGTCAAACGTCGCTTATTCTGCAGTGCTTGACCGTGACCTTTGGTTCAGTGGCTTTGTAATATTTGACAACTATTCTTAGGAACTCGTAATAATACTCGGTAACATACTCTAAATCGATTTGAATTAAAAAAGCCAAGCGCCAATGTCCGATAATATTAAGGCGGCGCGCGGCGCATCGTACATCGTAAATTGCACATCGATACCTTATTCGGTATTATTATTTCAGTTTATATTCTTAGGTAACATTATTTGATAAACCACCATCTTAACTGACAATTTAATAAAGAATATTTCGCGGCAACAAACTATTTACGAACTTACTGAGTAGCGATATCTTACAACAATTAAATGAAGCAATAAATTTTAAAACTATTAATTATACCCATTAAACGTAAATTCAAGCAAATCCCGCGTGTGTGTAAAGTATTTATATTGACTACAAAAAGCTTACGATTTGCAAAGGATACAGCTATGTCATTAGAACATGGGCTTTTTGTGTTTATAAAATGTCATTAACACATTAAAATTTAGTTATAATGTTATTAACTCTAAGTATTATATTAATGACACATTATTTACGTAGAAAGTCTGAATCCAATACAGACTTATAATTTAGTTTTCAAATTAGTCTTAAACAACATAGGTACAATATACGAGTATATTTTTAGGAAACACTTTGAATAACATATTTTTTTGTAAATTAAAAACTGTATCAGATATTGTTACAGAATACTATTAAGGCCACTTATATACTGCACCGAATTAATTGAAACATATAGAATTAGTGTATTGGCTCACCATTTCCAAGCTGATAGGCACTAGCACTGCATATTACACACCACGCGGTGCGCGTCGCTCTCGGCACGCGCGCGTATACTGTGAGCCGGAGAGGCGCGCCCGCCCGATCATATATAGTTTCGTACGGTGTAGCCAAAAACCTAAGTCGCGGTGAAGCGATCCTGAAAGTCTCACCTTGCTGCTGTGAAAATTCAAGGAACGCTCACCTTTGTCTCATAATATAATTATCAAATGACTATTCTAGTTAATATGATTATGGCGAAGGATGTTTCGAAGCTTCGACTGTCCGAAATGGATGATTTAGCTAAAGTATATTGTTTTACAACTTTATGACACAGACAATCAGTCGTTAAATTGGAAAGGATTATGGAAATATAGTACAAGGGCGCTTGTTATTTCAATTGTGTTCGATTGTAAGTTTTTATTACTGTCCTCCTTACTAGTCCTGTAAGGAATTCGTAAGAAAAGAATACTTACGTCGTTTTTTATTAATACAGGTACATAACAAGATGCATTAGACATACCGATATGCCCAGGTACAGGGCAGATAGTTATTTGGCATTCTCCCTCTCCAAATCGGTCCCCACACTAAATCTCCTGTAGGCATTTTCCATCACGTGCCACCAGGGTAATTCAACCATACTAACCCATGCCACTCCCTGGAAGTGCCTGAAGTCTGGCGTTCCCACATGAAAAGTACTTCAGAGAACTGTTACTCATATGAGTACCCAGAGGGAAGTACCTACACGTACAATGGTGGTCAGGAATTCGAAGCAGTTTTAATTAAATCGAAAAAACTGTGACACGTCATGGTTGGCTACAACCTGAAATTACTTCAGTATCGAACCATTAATATCGGGATCGGATCGAGATCGGGATAATCCAAGTTATCAGGATCATGACCACTACCATATGTTGTAGTGGTCATGATCCTAACTAGATAACTTAGATTATCCCGGAATAGAAGTCGAAACATGCGCGTTGCCTACTTATTCAGTAAATAGTATTTATTTATTTATTTCCGTTATCGTGAACGCAGTTTGTAAGACATTGTTATTATGACGCTAGAATTGAGATAAGATTGTGGTAGCTAGCCACGCAAACTTAACAATCCCTATCACCAACCAAACCAAGTACACAAAGATGTACCCTCCGCTGGGAATCGAAACCCCGGTTTCGACCCAGAGGTCCCGACCTCTGGGTCTAAGTCCCACCATTATAGGACGGGATCCCTTTTTTTCGCTTATTATTTTTTGTCCTAATTTAATTTGGCATAACGAGCTAGGCATATCTTTATTGTCATAATAATATTTTGACTAATTATTTTTTGGTATACTATTTCAGTAAGCATAAATATGGTTTAGGTTGATGTTTTTTGCCCTAATTTTGGTTTGCATAAAGTTATAAGGCATATTGTTTATTCGTCTAATAGTTATTTGGCATAAAGATAGTCTGGTAGATTAGACAAGACAGAATAAGGTGAGGTTATAGTTTTCTAAATCCGTTACAATTTGGATTGGTTTTTATCAGGATTTGTCTTTGCAATATTTTTTATTTTATTGATAGCTATTGAATCTGTAAAACCAAAAGTAGGTATTAGGTATATCAAATATAAATTGGATACCGTAGTGTAATAGTAGGTTAGGGTGCGGCGGGGGTGGACTTTGAGCCACCCCTAAGCCTCCAACTTGTTTATTTTATATATGAAAAGTATTTTATTAAATGCAAACACAAAGTTTCCTAAACTTACTTTTCCCTATTTAATTATCATGCCTATCAAAATTATGCTTAAAAATCATTATGCGTATGCAAATTTAGACTTTAGAATAGTATGTTTAACAATTATTATGCTTATAGTAGTTATACTTAAAAAATAAGTTATGCCTAATTAATATTGTGCGTAACTATTATTAGGATAAGAAAAAGTTACTCGCGTCCGTAGGTTTACCTTTGAGACCCTACACGTGACCCCTGGGTGGTGCTAAATGAGTGACACTGACTGAGTGATAGAGCCACGCTGCTTTGCAGCACGCATTGGGCCGGCTCGCCCGGCGTAATACCACCCTCTCACGAATATCCGACGTGAAATAATGGCACTTGGTGCTGTTGTGTTTCGTCCGGCCAGTGAGGGTCCCGGAGGCCCATTCCCCCTCTCCCCTCTCACAATTCCTATTCCTTCCTTAACCCTATTCCATCCTTAAAGGACGGCAACGCGCCTGCGATTCCTCTGGTTCTGCGGGTGTCCATGGCGGCGGTGATTACTCTCCATCAGGTGACCCGCCTGCTCGTTTGCCTCCTTCTATTATAAAAAAAAAAAAGTATGCCATGTTAAATTATGGCATAAAATTTTATGCAATAAATAGGGAACCTTATAGGACATTATTTATTAGATACGAAACTTGTTACAGGTTAACCGTCTTTTTTAATACCGATAAGTAATCGGTATCCCGCAACAGGGCCATCATATAATGTGCAAAGACCAACTATTTGTATACGAGCAACAATAAGCACTTTATAAATTAGCCAAAGAGACTATTACTCTGTGGCTTCATTGGAAAAGCAGTCACCTGGACTCATAAGAACCAAGCCAACTAATATTTCCGTTGCACGACAAAAACAAGGAAGCTCCAAAATCGACTTGAAAGCTTTGTTTTACCGAATACGCAGAGCTTTGTAAGTCTGAAATAAGTCTAGATGGAGCGTATTCGCTCATTTTAAGATAGACATTGAAACTGGATAAATAAATTTGCATTAAATGTGATTTTTCTTTCAATCTTTAAACTTCTTTTGCATACTAAGTTTGTATACATAAGTAATCACGACTATTATCCCCGAAGGGTTAGTCAGAGACTAGGCAATGAGAACAGCAAAAGCCGTCCTCTACCATAGTCCACTTTTTACCAAATAGCGACTGCACATTGTGTTCAGCGTGACAGGTGGTGAGCCCATCGCCGCCCTATGCTGTTAGATGTATGTGCAGTCTTTAGTCCGTTAGTCGCCTTTTACGACACCCAAGGGAAGAGAGGGGGGGGTAGTATTCTTTCAGCGCTACGCGACACGGTTTATACTCGTACATAGGTAGGTACATAAAACAGTTAGGGACCGTTTAGGTATTGCATAGAGGACAGCTTATCTTACAACTAATAAGGTTAGATACATAATCATAAAAAATGTTAAACAACCTAAAAAAGTAAGACTATTACATAATTAAGAGAAATGTTTGCACTTTAAGCGCATGGTCTATTCTTAACTTTGTCGAATGGAATAAAAAATTCTATTTGTATAACCTACTTTTTTGAGAAAATTAAAAAGTAATTGCGGGCTGTCTGCGACTTCATCCGCGTAAAACAGTCGTAGTGACATCGTAGTGAGAATTTTGAAAATGTCCTCCTTATTTTGTTGTCTACATAAATAAAGGGAACCTCTGCCCAAAATTCTTCAGTTCAGCATTCGGGACCTTTCAGGTACAAAGATTTGGGCGTTGATAAGCCTGTCAAAGAGTGAGTCAGGATTTTTATTTTTATTTCTCAATGATAGGTACAGGCCTTTCCACATAGTGAGAATGGGCTATTGCGCACCACGTTGGGCCAATAGCGGCTAGTGGGCTAAATTTTTCCTAATCACCATCATATCAGCCCGCAACCACTCTCTGCTGGATAAATGTCTCGTTTAATATGATCCAGTCCCTTCTGTTCTGTGCCGATCTCATCCAGGTGCTGCCTGCGACCCTGCCAATATCATCAACCCAGCATGCCTTCGGATGTCCCCAATTTCTTTGCCCATATTTTGGTCACCACTCTGTCGAAGCATTGCTCCATCGGCCATCACCATGTCTTGCCAGGTGTCCTGCCCAACTCCACTTTAGGTTGTCACCAATGTCGAACACTTTCGTTCAGCGACGAATCTCCGTATTGCGAACACGGTCGAGAAGGTTGACGCCGAACTTGATCTTTGATCTTTTTATTTACATATATTGAAATAGGTTTTTTTTTTTGAGGGAAGAACTTCCTTTTGCTGTTTGTGAGTTTTACAGCATAACTGCCGCAAGAAAGTTTATGGTTTTTAAATTGTGGCCAGACAATTACAAAAGGTCTTTTATAAATAAATAGGATGTCAAGAACATCTAAATGATGATACAATGATAAAAAATGAACAGCATTCGAACTTGAAAGTTCTTATCAGGAAAACACATAATAAAAGGTCATTTCCATAATCACAAGCGATCATACATCATAATCACTTGAGGCAATCAAGTCATTCGCTAGTCATTCATTACACATAACTAATGTCTATTATTATTACTATGAATTATATTTTAAAGTTCACATAAATTGTTTGATACAAGCCACATACAGGCATCTGAACCGATTTTTTCGTCGAGAACATAGTTCAAGGGTTTCGCACAAAAAAGGTAAGTAGGTACTTAAAATAACAAACCATCAGTTATCCTGTATGTTAATTTGACGTATACTATTTTCTTAATTTATACCTTTCATCATTATTTATTTTAACTATCAACACACTTTTAAACTAGACTTCTTTGACATGGACATGCACAACAGCACATGAGGAGATTGTTGGGTTTTAACGAATGCTATTTTACGACAACGGTTTAACCTGGACATGATGTGTTTCAGGAGGACAAGGGAACTCTAGATGTTAATTTTAATTTGGCCACCCAGTGACCCGGCATTACGAAAGTCGCTTTACTGGCAAAATTGGAACCCGAACGCAGTAGCCGCTGCGCCATCAATCTCCTCGTTTCCTTAATGTTTCCTGAACTATATTTATTATTACATGAATTTCCGTATGCGTGTTAGGTAGCGTGAAAGAATACTCTTCTCTTGGGTATCGTAAAAGGCGACTAACGGACTAAAGACAGCACATAAATCCAACAGCATAGAGCGGCGATGGGCTCACTACCTGTTACGCTGAGTACATGTGCAGTCGCTATTTGGTGAAAAATGGACTATGGTAGAGGACTGCTTTTGCTGTCCTCATTGTCTAGTCTCTGACTAACCCTTCGGGGATAATAGTCGTGATTATGTATATGTATAAATATGGATATCAGCCTATATAATATGTATGCATGTATGTAATTTTACTTTACTTTCCTCGTTTCTTAATACAGTCCTCTTTTATTCCGTGCTTCCTTTATATTAGTAACACAACCACAAGATGATATTTTATATGCTCCGTAATCCTGAGGGTTACTTTAAAAATCTCGTGTTGCTTTTAATAAATGGGATGGACCTGAGACTTATTTAAAATGAAAGACTACACAGGTTCAAGTATCGTACTTGATAAAACAAAATATATCATCATGATTGATAGGGCGTTTTACAAGATTGGTAACGTGTCATGTCATGACTATTCTCATAACACTTAACATCCGCAAAGATGCATTAACAAAACTAAATGAGTTTTTAAATAATTAATTAAACAAATGATACGTGTCGCAATCAACGCCATTGAGGAAACAGTCTCACGTCTAATTGGTAGCATCAATCATGAATATTTATAAACTACGAAATTAATAATATTCAAAACTGATCGACTTCAGAAGCCAAGAATTATTTTGTAATAGGCTAGCAAACCAACATTATTAGAAGTTATTCTATTTTAAAAATAATTATAGGTGACACTTGATTTTGACCATAATAAAATCAAGATTATTAGTGGTCTATATAGTCTAATTTACTCGCTTAACATTTTTCCATATTTTGATTTGCTTTGTCTTACAAACAATCTAAGAATAGGTACTGAAACCCTTCTGAGTCACGAACAGAAACTGATTAAACAACCAAAGCGATCGTTGCGAGCAGCTCTAAACTACTATTGAGGTCGTAAGATCCTTGATTGAGGCATTTGTCCAACAGTGGACGTCCTTCGGCTGATGATGATGATGAAACCACCAAAGGACTTATCCAAGACAGTTTCCTGCGACGCGTCGCCAGAATCTCATACAAGAGCTTCGCACTCGCTACTAACTCCGAAGAAAAAGATATCAACGCGTGCTTTTACTAAACACAAACGGCAGCTTGCGTTTATGTATTGTGATTTTGCAAGTTAGGCAACTTTGAAATGTCGGGTGAATATATAAAAATATCAGCAAGACAATTTATATTACAAATTAATTAGATACTTATAAAAAATTAGGAACATGACTGCATTTAACTCTATACTTACATTTAAAGTTATACGGCAGTAAAAATACACTTAGTATGCCATGTTGTCCATAATGACCTTATAATGTTTGTTTGTTAAAGTTATAAAGTCTCTTTGCACGTGTATTACTAATTCTTCATTTACTTTTACAACCTTTAGGAGAAACACCCATCACATAAACAACAGCCATTCTGACATTCAATACTATTATTTAATATTTTGTGCAAACACTAATATTGGGAAATGAACTTGAAGGTATTCGGAGCTGAAATTACAATACATGTTACTTACTGATCTTAACTAATATTGTAAATGCAAAAATGAGTTTGTTTGTTAAGCTTTTCCGATTAAACCGATAAACCGATTTTGGAAAAATTAAGGTTAAGTTACCTATAACCGCCCCCGGGGCGGAGACTGTCCTTTTGTTCCATTGTTCTTTTTTCCCCACGAAAAAAAAACTTGAACGAAGCCGCGGGCAAAAGCTAGTATTTAACATAATTGATTTTATGTTGGTGTTGGCTGATGCATCTAAAAGTGACGATGATGTTGTCTGAAGCTGGCTGCTACAGAAAAGGGCATAAACGTTGTCTGATAAATCCGTCATCCTACGGTCGCGGATTTAAATGTCACAAGAGCCAAATATCTCTGTTGTGAACATTTTGTAAATGATAGTTTGTTTATTTTTTTCAGTGTGTTTATATCATCAGAACACTATCCAGTTTGAGAATATACAATTGGTATGATTTTACAGGATCTTATTTGTTTAACTAAAGATATTTATGATGAATGGTTGAACCATAATCTTATTTGTTTTTTTATTGATAGAGTCTGTACTAGTCGATCAGCAATTACGTAAAGGTGTCCAGAAAAAAACAAACTTGCCAATAAAAGTTTCAACAGCCTGAACGCAACAAAAATTGTATTTTTTTAAATATTACCTAAATTAAGCTGTAATATAGAAAAATTAATTCCAGTAAAAAAGGTATTACATTACAACTTTTGTACTCGAAAGTTTTATAGGTACCTAATATATAAGTTAGAGTTCTCCAAGCGCCTTATTATAAAAATCGCGCCATGCCTCCTATGCCCACGTCACAAAACTGCCGATTTCCGTGGCAGCTTTCGCTATGCTGCCTCGAAGTGCTGGAATAACCTGCCACCGCCAGTAAAGTTCAAGACTGTAAGACGGCTAGCACATTTAAGTTTAAATTAAAAAAGCATCTATTAGAGTTACAGCTTTCCAGCACTTAAGCGATAGTGCTGTGATAATATTTTATTTTATTTTTGTCATTATTTTAAAGGACATTTAGCTGATCGGGGAAACTAATTGTTTAACTGTACACTAACAAAAATATGACCGAAAATCCTTATTTAAATAGAGGTAACACAATGCAAAGTATGTATTACAATTTTCTTTACTGTTTGATAAATGTACAAACTTTTAAGAACACGTTTGACTCAAGCGAGAGAAAAGGATACAGGCACCATTTAAAAAATAATAAACTACACCCGATAAAGTGTTTTGAAACAAAGACTCATGTGCCTAATATTCGTCTGCTAATATTATCAGTAAGTTTTTCTAATATTTTACTCTCAAATAGTTTCAATTATATTTAATAAAAAACACTAATATTGTATAATAACGTTAACAGGCACAGATAAGGGGATTTAGCTAGGAATGCAACTCTTGTATAATACCTTTATAGATAGATGGCGCTAGAATCGCTGTTTGCATAATGTGTTGAATTGTGCTTCTGTATGATGCCTTGAAGTAATTATGTATAAAACTGCAAGTTATACCAAGATATAGTATAACTGCAAGAAGACCAAGAGCCCAGTGCATTTAAATCAACGTAAAACCAGTAGATAATCTTATACAAAGATCTTAAAAAGAGGTTATGTTTATTTTTCAAAGTCGGGTTTTTTCAGCTCAGACGATACGGATTTTATTGAAATAAAAAATCCCTTAAAGCACGTTAACTTATCAATATTTTAATGCTTATTTGGTCGATGTACAAAATTTCCAAGCTCGTCCACGAGCGCCATACAAAAGTGCGCAATCTCCTTTTGTTATTTTGTTTTATAGTCTTCGTTTTTTATACTTACTATACTATAGTAGTTTGTTTTATTTATGTTTTGTATTGTAACCTTATAAATTTAATGTTAAAGTAAAACTGTCTACGGCTTGTATCACAACTGTCATTGTGTTAATCGTAAGTACTTATTTATAAAATTGTAGGTACCTTTGATTTTGTAGACCTAAACTGAAATTTTAGTTGTTTAAGTTTATGTCTAGAGCTGCGCCTTCCTCTTACTGGTTCCACAGAATACCAGCGCTATGTTCCGAATAAATATTTTTCATTTCTTTTCATTTCATATAGGTGCAGCCGAGGAAGTGCCCGGCCGACCACTTGTCGGCGATTTTCGCTTGACACTATCTACGCGCACGCTACTGTATGTACGCGCAGTCGGAACGAAGCGCAAGCGAAATTCGCCAAAAATGACTTACTTATGGCCAGGTATTCCGAGCGCTTCTCTCTTGGTCTCTCGGAGGTACGACGCCGACGCCGACGGTACGGGACGGGTATAACAGCGAAGCGGCGCGTTTTATAGGTTTTGTTGCCTATATGTACAGACTTTATGGGATACTCTGCGAATTTATCTTCGAAATATTTGTGTCTTTAGTTGAATACAAAAATTAAATGTATCAGTAGTTTAGTCATAATATTGAAAAAATATTACAAATAGGGGTAACTTTTGGATTTTTTTCTACCAACTGAAGTTCATTGGATCTTGTAACTGAATGCAACTTTGACTAGATTTGATCCTTAACTGATACATACTTTATTTCCAGAATTTAAACCATTATTTTCTATATCTCAGATGGTTTAAAAAAACTCAAAGCGCGGCTTACCTAGCCTTAACGATTACTTACTTAAAGACTTACTTACTTACTTAAAGACTTACTTACTTACTTAAAGACTTACTTACTTACTCCGCTGGCTCAGCGACCCGAAGTGGATCTTGGCCTCCGACACGAGACGACGCCACTGCTCCCTGTCTTGTGCAGCCTCTTGCACATTGATAGGCCCCAGCAGCTCGAATACGTCCCTACCATCTCCTTCCAGCGGTACTTAGGGCGTGCGACTGAACTCCCACGACTGTATATCATAATGAACTAAGAAAATTAACTTTCGACATAGGTTCCAAATCACAGCAAAAACTTAAGTGCGAAGTTATTTGAAAAGTAATGTTGCATTAGCTTTCATTAGGTCGTGTTCATCAGTGCAAAAGGTGAGCTTCTGTGGAGACACGCTATATTGAAACAACCTTGTTAGAGTTTGTAAATATACTGGTTAATTATAGATTGGAAGGAATGTAACAGTAGCACAACTATTCCGACGTAGCAGTCGATTTGTATTTAGGCTGTAAATGTATATTATTTCGTCTTTCATTTAATTAAATGTTTTTTTACTTGTATTGCAATAAAAAAAAGGTTGTATATGCTAATTTTGTTAACCACTGTTCACTTTTAAACATACCATACCATAAAGTTGCTAGAGTCTACTGGTAGAGATTTGCTACTACATAAGTATTCCTGTATTTCCTCAAAAAAACGGTATTATCGATTGTTTCTTGTAAATAATAAGTTGCAGAGAGCATTTTAGCACACGAAGGACCAAGCCACAACCACAAACCACAACTCCGTCTATATATCGCGTTACCTACACATTCCAGATTCTGAAAGGTTCCGGGACAAAATAAGCTAATGGCCATTGCCATCTTGTACGTTTCACTATTTTGTAAAATGTGACGTAACGCTTTAAAATACAGTACCTTCCTGGCGAGAACATCCCTGGACCATTCCATTAGGTCCAACTGGATGGCAACCACGTAATTACCTTATTATTATTATTCTACAATAGTTAAGCGCTTGGCCTTCATCCACCTGATGATAAGTGTCGATAAAGCCGAAAGTGGCAGCGCGCTTCACCCGGAGGAACTGGCTATCTTATCTCTAAACTGTCGGAACACAACCATGCTATATACATCGTTGTTATGGCGACAGACTTGGATAAGATGGTGGTAGCTAGCCAGGCGGATTTAACAGCCCTACCACCAACCAACCAAGTACATAAAAATGTACTTCCCGCTGGAAATCGAACCGGGACCTCCGGGTTTGAGACCGGTGGCTTAGTTATTAGACCACAGAGGCGGTTTTACCAACATTTTTTCATACAAACCTTGTCGAGACAATAAAAAACACAACTAAAAAAGAATTCAAAAAATAGGTAATTAGGCAGAGCCGTTCTGAAGTGATGCTTGAACACACATTCCTGGCAAATAATTTTTATTTATAAAGATTCCACAATGGGGCTTTGCCTTATATCAACTGATGGTAAGTGATGATAAGGCTTCGAAGGTCAGCGCTTGTCGTTTTTTATCATTGTTTTGGAGACAAACTTAGTTAGGATGATAACCACCAGTGGAACCCGTAATTACAACCCGCATTACCCATCAATCCGCATTGCGCCGGCGTGGTGGGTTGTGGGCCAATCTCTTGTGCTGTTGTCCATGTTTGGCCTGTGTTCAGCAGTGGGGCAATAGGCTGTTATACATATTATACACGGTTACCAGAAATTCGATACATTCCCTTGAAGAGGTTAAAGTAGAGCTCATTTGCGACGGATTTTGTCAAATAGTCGTCGTCTTTTGTCGTTAATGGATAATTTTCCAAATAATTCAATTTGAGTGTTTTAAATTAAAAAATCCGATTTTCATCAAATAAAATATGTACCTAAAAGAATACCATATGTTAATGTTTTTTGTGCATTTTCTGATAGCTTATATGTCAACACTTCTTCGAGATACCATTACGCTGAAGTAATACTATTAAATTTCATGTTGTGGATTGAAACCGTAAGAGGTAATTTTTGTTTTTATCGTGAACGTTATTTATGTTGAGTTTGCACTAAAAAAATGTATCGAATGCATCGTACTATTAATTATTAAAAACATCGTAATTATTAAAATAACTTCTTTATTTCACTAGCTATCTAAAATGGTATAATAGTTCACATCTGCATTGACAATTACAATAATAAAGTGCGAACAAAGGTTATGTGGCATTTTTCTTAGAAATGGGTCATCTAGCAGACAACGGCGAGTCGTGTTATACATATATATTCATATATATCACGACTATTGTCCCCGAAGGGTTAGTCAGAGATTAGGCAATGAGGACCGCAAAAGCAGTCCTCTGACATAATCCACTTTACACCAAATAGCGACTGCACATGTGCTCAGCGTGACAGGTGGTGAGCTCATCGCCGCTCTGTGCTTTTGTATATAAGAGCAGTTTTAGTCCGTTCTTTTTACGACACCCACGGGAAAAGAGTGGGTGGTAGTATTCGTTCACCGCTTCGCCTCATGGTGACAGGCTGATGATGATAATATACACCGTAGTTTGGGATCAAACTCAACTGTTTAGGGTCTCAGTTCGGTGGTCGAACCACTGGACATAAAACAAAGCAGATACGGACATTACGTGGAATGTAATGCATGAAAATTACTAAGGCCCACTTCAGTGCGACGCGGATGCTCGCGACGGACGGTAATAGTACATTATGATATAAGTGCGGTAAGTTGAAAATTACAGCAGAGGCGATATTGCTGGCCCGAGCCGTAGGCAAGGGTTACAAGAAAGCAGAGGCTGTAATTATCAAAGCGCACGTATGTCATACGATGTTTTATAACATATTTGCGAGGAAAACACATTTTCTGAAAATGACTGCGTGTTTTTGTTGTTTTTCTAGTGTATAAATCTTTGGTAAGCCAACATGTACTTTTCTTTGGACTTAGATGGTAATAGGCTGTCAATAACATTTTGTGCTTCACTTATTATTTTCGGTGGTGTAGACTGTAAATTTAGTTCTTCATTACTAAAACTAGACATATTTATTTTTAAACTTTCAAGGTAAAAGGCGACTAACGGACTAAAGACTGCACATACCTCCAACAGCATAGAGCGGCGACGAGCTCATCAAAATAATACTACCAACCCCTCCCTTCCCTTCGGTGTTGTAAAAGGCGACTAACGGACTAAAGACTGCACATACATTCAACAGCATAGAACGGCGATGGGCTTATCAAAATAATACTACCAATCCCTCCCTTCTCTTCGGTGTCGTGAAAGGCGACTAACGGACTAAAGACTGCACATACATGCTACTGCATAGAGCTGCGATGGGCTCATCAAAGTAATACTACCAACCCCTTTCCTTTCTTGGGTTTCGTAAAAGGCGACTAACGGACTAATTTTGCACATACAACCAACAGCATAGAGCGGCGATGGGCTCATCAATATATTACTACAAACCCCTCTCTTCCCTTCGGTGTCGTAAAAGGCGACTAACGGACTAAAGACTGCACATACATGCTACTGCATAGAGCGGCGATGGGCTCATCAAAATAATACTACCAATCCCTCTCTTCCCTTGGGTGTCGTAAAAGCGACTACGGGCTAAAGGCTCCCACCTGTGTTGTCCATACATTCAAAGGATTACGAACTAATTTTTAAATTACATTATCGCACTAGTGCGTAGCTTATTACATTACGATGCTGAAATCGGTGTAATAAGAGCCACTTAACGAGCAAATGTGTTTGTGCAAATAATAGTACATTATGATATTAGTGCGGTAAGATGAAAATTACAGCCGAGGCGATATTGCTAGCCCGAGCCGTAGGCGAGGGTTACAAGAAAGCAGAGGCTGTAATTATCAAAGCGCACGTATGCCATACGACGTTTTATAACCTTGACATATAAATTTAAAATAATAATAAAATATTATTATAATAGTGCACCTAACTTATCATTTTTTTTACCTATATTGATTTTTGTTTTTTAACTTAGTGTGTGTTAAGTTAGGACCTGTGGCCTGTTTGGTTTGGCCTTTTGGGTTTATCTTAATGAGATTGTGTTTTTCATAAGCTTGTTTTCATTAACTTATTTGCTGTTTCTTGATACTGCTCATCTACGTTTTAATATCAAAACTGAAAAAAAAAAAATTATATATGTATATTTTTAAATTACCATATTGCAATGTAAACTAAACGATAGATAAGTTACATAATTTTGTTAACATCTTACCCAAAGTTTCTGGCCTATGGACATGTAGTGGTATGTGTTTTTATCGGCAGCATCCTTTCCGCGTTATAATACAACAGCAAATACGATCATGTATGCACTAGGATAATTCAAGTAGCCAAATCTTTTATTTTTCAACTGGAAAAACAACTTAAACTTAGGAAAACATTTAATTTCAACTTTAGATATCATAATCTTACATAATATGTACTTACCTCGTAGAAATATGTCATTTAATTAGTTTTTGTTATTTTCTTAGTCTCTCACTGAGGCCTTCGTGTCTTTTGCTTAAAATATTGTAGTGTAGTTTTTGTAATTTAACTGTGTTTTATCAATGTTTTGTACTGTCACAGCGAGCACGTCTGTCCCTAGGCGCAGTGAGCTGTTACTGGCGTAATGGCGTAACTGGCCGTGGCCGGTCCCGGTCCCGGTGGCCGGGCGGGGCTCGCTGTGCGTCATTTTTGTACTTATATTATTTTTATTTAATAGGTATTATGTATATTGCCTGTTTTTCGTTGTACAGTTTGTTTGCCTTATATAATTATGTGTTTAATTTAGGGAACTTTAGGTTTATAAGTAATAATTTGTTC
This sequence comes from Scoparia ambigualis, assembly GCA_963921215.1. Classification (NCBI taxonomy): domain Eukaryota; kingdom Metazoa; phylum Arthropoda; class Insecta; order Lepidoptera; family Crambidae; genus Scoparia; species Scoparia ambigualis. Next base: position 2,323,680 of record OY992506.1, on the reverse strand, counting down.
GCTTTAATTAAAAAATATGTAACTGTTTGTTCCTAAATAAAAAAAAATAAAAAAAAAATAACATATTTGCGAGGAAAACACATTTTCCGAAAATGACTGCGTTTTTTGTTGTTTTACTAGTGCATGAATCTTTGGTAAGCCAACATATATTTTTCTTTGTCCAACAGCATAGAGCGTAGATGGCCTCATCAAAATAATACCACCAACCCCTCTCTTCCCTTGGGTGTCGTAAAAGGCGACTAACGGACTAAAGACTGCACATACATCCAACAGCATAGAGCGGCGATGGGCTCATCAAAATAATACTACCAACCCCTTTCTTCCCTTGGTTGTCGTAAAAGGCGACTAACGGACTAAAGACTGCATATACATCCAACAGCATAGATCGGCGATAAGCTCATCAAAATAATACTACAAACTTCTCTCTTCCTTTCGGTGTCGTAAAAGGCGACTAACGGACTAAAGACTGCACATACATCCAACAGCATGAGCGGCGATGGGCTCATCAAAATAATACTACCAATACCAACCCCTCTCTTCCCTTGGGTGTCGTAAAAGCTACTAACGGGCTAAAGGCCTATGTTGTCCATAGATTCAAATGATTACTAATTTTTAAATTCCATTACCGCACTAGTGCGAAACTTATTACATTACGATACTGAAATCGGTGTAATAAGAGCTTCTTTACGAGCAAATGTGTTATAATAGTACATTATGATATTAGTGCGGTAAGATGAAAATTACAGCCGAGGCGATATTGCCAGCCCGAGCCGTAGGCGAGGGCTACAAGAAAGCAGAGGCTGTAATTATCAAAGCGCACGTATGCCATACGACGTTTTATAACATATTTGTGAGGCAAAAAAAATCCGAAAATGACTGCGTTTTTTTGTTGTTTTTCTAGTGCATGAATCTTTGGTAAGCCAACATAAACATCAGAAGCATTTGGTCGGATATGCCATTTTGCTAACTTTACAGAAGAGCAAAAAGAAAATCGTGTTATTTTGAATTCGATTTCTTAAATGTTATCAGCAATTCTGTTAATTTCTTTGATATAATTTTAATTAATTATATGTCTGTCTATAAGAAAAATACTTTTTTCCACCATCTTATTAAGGAAAAATAAGAAAAAAATAAGGTTTTTTAAAAAAACCCCGACATACGACTTTCTGCTTCTCAAAAAATTAATTACCCAGTATCTACCACTGATATATCTAAAATATGACCTTATGCTAATAATTTCATGTCATAACCCTGGCGCGTTTCTGGTAAACGTTCATTGTGCCTCTAGAAAATGATAACATTTTGTAATGCATGTAGAAACACGTATATATATGCTCCTGTTTAAAGGTCAAATAAAATTCCTGAGTACTCATAATCAACAGTGTCTTGTTAGCTTTATTGTTAATAAACGAACAATCATTAGGAATCGAAGTTAAATGGTCTATAATCAAACTTAACATCACATCGTTAACAAAACTATTACTGTTATTTTTATCTTTATGAGCCTGTATTTGACCTTCCTGTGGAAAATCAGTCGCTCTGTCATGGTGAGGTAAATTTTCGTAGAATGCACGATACTCTTCAAGTAGTTTTAGTATATCCTGATACAGGTTTTTGCACGTTTCTTACATTAGGCAAATCATTTGGATACCTAATGTTTCTGACTGGATTCCAAAAAATTATATTTGTGGGATATCATCTTCAAAAGAATATTTAAAATATAAAATACCCGGGTTTTCATTTCGCAGTTGAAGCCAAACGCATTCAGAAATCTTTAAGTCATTGCCATCGCTGTTTTTTTTTCGTAAAACGAAAGAAGCGTTTCTTTGTGTAACATAGTAAAATCTTTGAAATTTAATGTCGAACACATGAAACTTTCTTTTTCCATCACAAGTTCTGATAAATTGCGACCAATCTCTCGGTATTGCATTTTCATGGTTTTGAGTTGCTTCTTTTTTTTCGATTTGGGAGTGAACTTGATCGACCTCCATGTGTGTGTGTCCTTTAAGCATAAACTTGTGATTGATGACTTTTTTATGGGGGAAATTTGTGCATCAGCCACATGTAGACCATGACCACTATTGTATTGCGATTTTCGCTTGCACAATTGTCGGACCAAATAGTTATGCCCTCTGCTGCACCAGATTTACATCATGGTTTTCTTCGGCCCAACGTACTAAACAGGAAGCAACTTCATTTCGTCCTCGCGCACCTATGTTTTCCGAGCATATCATGTTAGTTGCAAGTTGCAACGTTGCGTTCTGAGTCAAAGATTGTAAAATTTAAGGTCCATAGCTTTCGTAAATAAAAAGATTTAGAGTTCGTTAAATTCGGCGTAGCCATACATTTTTGCATATCAACCATCAAAATGACTTTTTTTTCCCTAACTTGTTCGACCTTCCTCTTTATCTAGCCTCTTCAATTCATACATTTTTGCAGCCATTTTATCATGCTTTTCTTTTTGTTTAATTAAGTAGTTGTTATTTTTCTGTTAGATCAGTAACATCGAAAATTTTCCTTTGAAACGAATCACAATCATCACAGGTGTCTACTGAAGGGAGTTTGAAGCTCAAATTTAATTTTGTGTTAATAATATCTCTATAAATCCATTCTTTGGCTTAACGGTCTGAAGCCACTCCATTTTCTGCCATTTATTTGGGTAAGACGATCTTCGTCAGGTGTTGGACGGGACTAAGGTCTCGTTGGGCCCTGGCAAGCCCATAGCTTTCTGCGCGATCTTCGACTTCGCTTTAATAGGACCCATTGAGGATTTGTAAGCGCAGCCTGCGCAACATGCTAACTGAGCCCACAACCAAACTCAAGTGAATAAGCCCATGACATACGTAACAGTCTGGAAAGGTTCTGGGAGTCTGAAAAACCCCTACCTCAACCTCACACTCATACTGACCCCTTGGAGGAACAGTGTGAGGAAATCTTCCGATCTACCACCACACGCGACCCTTAGGCAGATATGCAGTCGCTCTGCCATTTCTACATGTCGCCCCTTAACTAGGTAAAACTCACGCTATAACAAAAAACAATCATTGTAGTTTAAAACAATCCAACAAAAATTAAATCGTTGATAAAGTATGAAATAAGTTCGTAGTAGAATATTAACTAAATTATGCTTACGACTTCATTTTCTTCGTCTATTTTTCACGTAATTTCACATGTATTTTTACTGATGGGAAGTTAAAATTCACTTATTATACTTTTAAGCATCGATAAACGCTTTGACCCCAAACAAAAATGGCGCTCATGTGACATTACTGACGCAAAAGCGCGCGAGCCGGCAGATGTTTGTCTATAGCTACGACTTAAACCGACCGCGCCCAAACTCCACCGAAAGTGTCTGATCTGAAATTCTTTACCTAAAAAATGCATTGAGCCAAAAGCATCCACACGTATCTTACATACTTTTTAATTATAGACGAAAATATTAAAATTATTCGAGGCATAATATCGTATCGCCACTGGGAGTAACAATTTCAAAATATTATTTTGAAGCATAATATCGTATGTGACTTTGAGCCTGTGATTCTATTTTTATTTGTGAGAGCATAAAGTCCTATCAGTAAATACAATGTGTTAACAAAACAAAATTAGAGGCATAACGTCTTATATACAAATACAATCGTTCGTAAAACGTCGTTCTGGGTCAATTTCTAATGGAAGCATAAAGGTGTAACCATATTTGCGACTATTTTGCATATTTCTTTTAGAAGTATAAGGGCGATTTTAATGCTATAGCCATTATGCTTCTATGTATTAGAATAAGAACTCACATACGACATTATGCACCTGTGATATCTTAGCAACAGAATGAGATAGAAATATGATTCCAAGATGGGTAGAAGAGCTCGACGAACTGAATATCGTTGGTACAAAAAGTCATTTTTGGCTGATTTGCACATCCGACCAAATGCTTCTGATGTCCAGATAAAATTTTTCTTTGTCGCATAGAGCGTAGAGCGTAGATAGGCTCATCAAAATAATACCACTAATCCCTCTCTTCCCTTGGGTGTCGTAAAAGGTGACTAACGGACTAAAGACTGCACATACATTTTGTCCGGTGGGTGTCGTAAGAAGCGACTAACGGACTCTTTCGAGTGATGATCTGCTCCACTGGTGGTAGGGCTTGACCCGTCTGGTTGGTGACCACCGTACGCATGGTGTAAAACCCGTCAAGTGACTGCTTGTCGGTCGCGTTTCGGGATCAGCCAGCGTATAACCAGAGCTCGAGAGGATGATGCTGCGATGGATTTGGTCTGTGGAGGCTTCCGTCAAACCAGTGCCAAGAGGACTTCGGAGGAAGGTGGGGTCCCGGCGGCCATTCCCGGGGGGGTTCGGGGGCCCTTCCGTTCGGCAGGTTAATAATACTCGTCTGTGGGCAAATTCCTGGGGAAACAGGCCACCACACTTTGACCATTTGCATCGCGGCATCTTTTTCTCGATTCACGCCTCTCTCTTTCCACTCCTAAAATGACAGCGCCTAACAACAAAACTGGTAATACAGCGGTGCACACCCCCACCACAACCTTACCGTTTGAGGTGGAGTTCGCTAACATCCGCGGACTCCATGCAAACCTCAATGCCGTCCACCACCATCTTGAGACGGCACGGCCAGCAATTTTGTTCCTGACGGAGACGCAAATAATCCGCCCAGCTGACACCACCTACCTGAACTATCCCGGCTTTGTGCTTGAAGAATCCTTCAAAGCCAAAGCCGGAGTCTGCTTATTTGTTCGGGCGGATGTTTGCTGTCGCCGTCTGCGCTGTCTGGAGGACCCTTCCTTCTCCCTCCTAGTGGTACACGTCGACTTAGGCTCTCATTGCCGTGTCTACGTTTGCGTCTACCGATCCCATAACGGCGACATAGAGACAACTCGACTAATTGAACATCTTAGTTGGGTAGCAGATGATGCGCAGGAGCGGTTTCCATCGGCGGAATTGGTGTTTTTGGGGGACTTCAACGCCCACCATGAGTTGTGGTTAGGTTCCTCCAAAACAGACCATGCTGGTAGATTTGCCCACGCATTCGCTCTCACGCATGACCTGACGCAACTGGTGAACCAGCCCACCAGGATCCCAGACATAGTTGGCCATGCGCCCTCCTTACTCGACCTTCTGCTGACGAGTCGCCCAGCTGGATACCGGGTGGAGATTCGAGCTCCTTTAGGTTCCTCGGATCACTGCTTGATATCCAGCACAGTACCCTTGGCATCGCGCCCGCCAGCAGCGGTTTCGAAACGCCAGATTTGGCACTACGCGTCGGCAGACTGGGACGGTATGCGGGAGTATTTTGCATCCGTCCCTTGGAGGCAGCGCTGCTTTAGTGGGAAGGACTCGACCGCTAGCGCCACTGCCATTGCTGATGAGATAGTATTAGGAATGGAATACTATATTCCACACTCCTATGTCATCAGCAAAGGCAGACGCAACCGCTGGTTCAATCGCGAGTGTGCCAGCGCTGTTGAGAGCAAACAGACGGCATACCGCGCTTGGATCAGAGGTAAAGCTCATGGGGATCCCAAAACTCGCTCGCTAAAAGCAGCCTATAATAATACCACCAAGTCGTGTAAGAGGGCCTACATTAGAGCGGATGCCCAGTGCGTTGCACGAGTAGGCCAAGAACTCCTGACGCATCCTACGGGCAGCCGTAGCTACTGGCGTCTGGCCAAAGCCGTGCAATCCAACTTCTGCCAACCCTCGCTGCCACCACTGAGATGTCCTGACGGAACTTTAGCCAAGCCGCAGGAAAAGGTCGATCTCCTGGCCAAACTCTTTGCGGCTAACTCCCGGATCGATGACTGTAATGCACAGCCACCCTCAAGTCCTCACTGTGGCCACACAATGTCTGATATTAAAATCAGGCAGTGTGATGTCCGTGCGGAGCTGCAGTCAATCGATGTCCGGAAAGCTAACGGTCCTGATGGCATCCCAGCAATAGTCCTGAAAATGTGTGCAGCGGAGTTGTCTCCTGTGTTAACGCCTCTGTACCGTCTCTCGCTCTCTTTGGGTTGTGTGCCGGAATCTTGGAGAGAAGCTAATGTGCAACCGATCCCTAAAAAAGGAGATCGGTCAGATCCGACTAATTACCGCCATATAGCCGTAACTTCAGTGTTGTGTAAGATCCTAGAACGAATATTGAACAAACAGCTTATTCGCTACCTAGAAGATCACTCTCTAATTCACGATCGTCAATATGGGTTTCGGCCAAAACGGTCAACGGGTGATCTTCTAGCGTACGTCACAAATCTCTGGGGTGAGTTTATTGACAAGCGAGGCGAGTCACTGGCACTTAGCCTTGACATAGCCAAGGCTTTTGATCGGGTCTGGCACAAAGCTCTTCTCTCCAAGCTCCCGGCATACGGTTTGCCCGCTCAGTTCTGTACCTGGATTGCTAGCTTCCTGCATGAGCGTAGAATCCGTGTCCTTTCGGATGGATGCGCTTCGCGGTTCATGTCAGTGAACGCTGGTGTTCCTCAAGGCTCCGTTCTATCCCCCACGCTGTTCCTTCTGCATATCAATGACATGCTTCCACTTGGAAACATCCATTGCTATGCAGATGATAGCACAGTGCATGGGGGGATATAACGGTCACCCAACGGCTGGGCGGGTAGACACCGAAATGAAGCGAGCAAATCTTGTCATTGAGCTCGATCGGGTGTTGGATCTCATTTCTAAATGGGGCTCCGATAATCTAGTGGAGTTCAATGCCAAGAAAACACAGGTGTGCGCGTTCACAGCGAAAAAGTCGCCATTCCTTCCCCTTCCTTCTCTTCAGGGTACATCTCTAGGCCTGCAGAGCAGTATTAACATGCTCGGTATGGATATCCGCTGCGATCTGAACCAAAAGGACTACATCGAAACCGTGATTAAAAATGCCTCACGTAAACTCGGTGTCCTGAACAAGGTGCGGCGATTCTTCACGCCTGATCAGTTGTGTCTATTATACAAGACACAGGTGCGCTCTTGCGTGGAGTATTGCTCTCACCTTTGGGACGGCTCCGAAAAGTACCTTCTCGATGCCTTGGACAGATTGCAGCGCCGCGCTGTGCGCATTATCGGCAATGCGGAGGTCACTAAAACTCTCGAGCCTTTGCAATTGCGTAGAGATATTGCGTCACTCAGCGTCTTTTACCGTTTATACCATGGCGAGTGCTCTGAAGAACTCTTTGACCTCATCCCTCCTTCTCCCTTTCTCCATAGGAGTACGCGTGCTGCTCTCCGGAGTCACCAATTTACAGTCTCTAACATTCCATCACGCACAAAGAAATTTGGTGACTCGTTTCTTTGTCGCACTTCCAAAAGATGGAATAGCCTACCAGCACACGTATTCCCTCCTACCTATGACATAGGGTCCTTTAAACGAGGCGTGAAGAAGCACTTTGTGGACCGGCAGAGTGAGGGTGACTGATGCTACGTCTCTTACGCTGCACCAGTTGTCCTCGCGCCTGGACTTCATTTCCACTTAACATCAGGTGGAGTGGAGTCATTTGCCGGGCTTATCATAAAAAAAAAAAAAAACATTCAACAGCATAGAGCGGCGATGGGCTCATCAAAATAAAACTACCAACCCCTGTCTTTCCTTGGGTGTCGTAAAAGGCGACTAACGGACTAAAGACTGCACATACATGCAACAGCATAGAGCGGCGATGGGCTCATCAAAATAATACTACAAACCCCTCTCTTCTTTTGGGTGTCGTAAAAGGCGACTAACGGACTAAAGATTGCACATACATCCAACAGCATAGAGCGGCGATGGGCTCATCATAATAATACTACCAACCCCTTACTTCCCTTGGTTGTCGTAAAAGGCGACTAACGGACTAAAGACTGCATGTACATCCCACATCATGGAGCGGCGATGGGATCATCAAAATAATACTACAAACCCCTCTCTTCCCTTCGGTGTCGTAAAAGGCGACTAACGGACTAAAGACTGCACATACATCCAACAGCATAGAGCGGCGATGGGCTCATCAAAATAATACTACCAACCCCTCTCTTCCCTTGGGTGTCGTAAAAGGAGACTTACGGACTAAAGACTGCACATACATCCAACAGCAAAGAGCGGCGATGGGCTCATCAAAATAATACTACCAACTCCTCTCTTCCCTTGGGTGTCGTAAAAGGTACTAACGGGCTAAAGGCCTATGTTGTCCATAGATTCAAATGATAACTAATTCTTAAATTACATTACTGCACTAGTGTGAAACTTATTTCATTACGATGCTGAAATCGGTGTAATAAGAGCTACTTTACGAGCAAATGTGTTATAAATTATAATAGTAGATTGTTATACAAGGGGCTAAAATGACCCATTATATACGAAGTAGTTTTACTCCCGAGCTTTAGCGAGTGAGTAAATACACACGACGCTAAAAACCCATTATAACTCGATAATGGGTTTTTAGCGTCGTGTGTTACACTCTGCTTTTCACTACGAATGTGAGAAAATAAAACAATCCAATACAATATGAATTGGTCTATTTTATTAAAAATTAACCCGTTAGTTGCTTTAACGACACCCAAAGGGAAGAGAAGGGTTGGTAGTATTATTTTGATGAGCCCATCGCCGCTCTATGCTGTTGGATATTAGATATGTGCAGCCTTTCCATCTCTTCCCTTGGGTGTCGTAAAAGGCGACTAACGGACTAATGACTGCACATACATCCTACAGCATAGTGCGGCGATGGGCTTATCAAACTAATACTGCAAACCCCTCTCTTCCCTTCGGTGTCGTAAAAGGCGACTAACGGACTAAAGACTGCGCATACATCCAACAGCATAGAGCGGCGATGGGCTGATCAAAATAATACTACCAACCCCTTTCTTCCCTTGGGTGTTGTAAAAGGCGACTAACGGACTAAAGACGCATACATCCAACAGCATAGAGCGGCTATGGGCTCATCAAAATAATATTACCAATCCCTCACTTTTCTTCGATGTCGTAAAAGGGGACTAACGGACTAAATACTGCACATACATCCTACAGCATAGTGCGGCGATGGGCTTATCAAACTAATACTGCAAACCCCTCTCTTCTTTTCGGTGTCGTAAAAGGCGACTAATGAACTGAAGACTGCACATACATCCAACACCGTAGAGCGGTGATGGGCTATCAAATAATACTACCAACCCCTCCCTTCCCTTGGGCCTCGTAAAAGGCGACTAATGGACTAAAGACTGCACATACGTACAACAGCATAGAGCGGCGATGGGCTCATAAAAATAATACTACCAACTCCTCTCTTCCCTTGAGTGTCGTAAAAGCGACTAACGGGCTAAAGGCTCACCACCTAAGCACATGTGCAGACTGTGCAGTTGTTTCTTGCTAAAGCGTGGACTTTTTGGCCTAGTGTGTTGTCCATAGATTCAAATGATTACTAATTTTAACATAAACTTTAATAATAACTATCTCAAAAAAGTTGTTGGTCTAAGTAAACAGTAATAAGTCTAGTCTTTATTCATGATTGTTCTACTTATGACTAAATGCTTTTTCGTTTTTGTAGACTCATTGTCATGTGACAGATAAAAATTTAAAAAAAAAAATCCCCTAGGGCAAGAAAAGCTATTTTAGCCTCGCTCTAGAACGCTACAATGACGGTCTTTTTGAGCAAGAGGAGTGAAATAGTTATTTGTTATACAAGATTGCAAAGTTGCTTTTTAACAGCGTGCTCATTTTTGATGACCGAGCAAGCGAAGGATTCTAAAATTGAATCACGAGTGCAGCGAGTGATTCAAACATTAGAATCCTGAGCGTTAGCGAGGGAATCAAAAGAGCACGAGGTGAAAAATCTTTGCAATCGAGTGCAACACGTAACTTTTCATCCCACCTCAGCGAGGAAATGACTAAATGCAAAAAAAAAAACATTTACATTCACAAGCGCATTATTAACAGTTTCAGTCAATTCTGTTGGCGTCAAGCAAACTTCCTCGTCGCTAGAATCACTCATTTTAGTTTTTTCACTTGTTTTCAAGTTTCTTGTTTTTAATATAAGGTATAACAATGACGTGAAAAAATGCCGCGTAAAGAACCGCGTACAAAGCAAATTGAAAAAAGAACACCAAGAAGGTTCCGAGTCTGAGTTTTTAACAAATTAAAAAAAAGTTGTATGATATATTCGGCACCATAGAGGTAGCAGTAAATAGGTTTAATGTTTTTTTTAATTCACAAACTTAGTGCACACGATGTTCTAAATTCAATTTACTTTATCCTCTAGAGAATAAAAACGGCTTTTCCATTCAGATATTGAAGATTAAAAATACTCTTTCCGAGATGGTGGGATGAAAAATGTATTAAAGCCTACAGCGCGATCAGAGCGACTCGGAGAGCTATACGAATTCATCCGCGCGCGGACGGTCCGCGACGCACTGAAGCAGGCATGTTTTAAAACAACACTGGCGTTAAAGTTGCACAAGAATAATAATGTGGGGGCTCACGACAAGTCCTCGATTTAATACAAAATGTTCAATATGTATTTTGTATGATAAGTAGGTCATTACTCACGAACCACTTACAAATAATGAAATCGGCTGTCTATATAAAACGCAAGCTAGATTTTAGGTATCTGCCACCCGCAAAACCAGAGTTGTCACAAATGCGTCGCCAGCCTTGAGGCAGGAGTAGAACTTTTGAGGCAGAAGTGGGAGTTGTAGAGTAAAGGGAGGGTAGACAAATAAACTTCCGGTACTTCCACACACTTTTAACAAAAGTTGCTTATCTTCACAATTATTATTTTAGAAACTTTTAAAAAGTACATGCAACATAATCACATTATCCCCGAAGGGTTAGTCAGAGACTAGCCAATGAGGACTGCAAAAGAAGTCCTCTGACATAGTCCACTTCTCACCAAATAGCGACTGCACATGTGCTCAGCGTGTCACGCTCAACACATGTGCGGTGGTGAGCCCATCGCCGCTCTAAGCTGTTGGATGCATGTGCAGTCTTTACTCCGTTAGTTGCCTTTTACGACACCCAAGTGAAGAGATAGGGTGATAGTATTCTTTGTTGTATTCTTTTTTTTAAGTGTTTTTTTAATAAGTTTATTTTTATATTAGTGACATAAATATCCTATCCTCGTCATAACAGCTTACCCCGGGCGAGTCGTACTAATTTGTGCTGCAACGCAGCGTGGCTCTAACACTCAGTCAGTGTCACTCATTTAGCACCACCCAGGGCTCACGTGTAGGATCAGGGTCTTAAGGGTAAACAAAAATTTTAACACTCAAAATCCCAGGAACTATGACTCACAAACTTGTGACACATACATTATTTAAATAGTAATAGTGTAATAGTGCAGATTTTCGTGAAGAAAGTCGTCCTATCAACACAACACAGCACAACAATAATAAACGCGCTCGGACATTTACATGTAAAATAATCCGCAGCGGTTGAGGATTCTGATCGTAGTTCGCCTACGTTTTTGGCATTATTGTCACGTACCATCATTTGAGTTAAAAGCCGATTGCTTTCCTGTTTATTATACCAATGATTTCATTTGTGTTGTAAATTTATAAAGATAGTAATTTAATACAAATGATGAATTTTACCAAACTTGAAAAAGAAATAGTATTAAATCATTGTATCGATTTCATAACAATTTTTCAAGAACTATTCTTGATTGACTTTATTGGAGAGTAATGAAGTTGTTATATTGCATACACTTATGACTGTCAGAAAATACAAACATATTTTAACTGCTTATTTATCACGCAAACTTAATAAGAGTCAAACCTTAATGGTGCATCGTATTATCCAAATACTTTACTATATTAAATTAAATGATTCCTTCTTATATTTGAATTTATTACAACTCATTATTATTTTTAATTTTAATAATTGGTATGACCCTCGTTTTTCTAAATAGTATGACATCATTAAATCAAATGATCGCCGTGTGAGAATATCAGTATGCCTATAATTTTATACTTTGATGACCAATTTAGGATCCGTTGAGATTGGCGATGTTGAAAATGTCCGTTCCAAATCACTTTAATATTATTCCCATCAGCAGGCCGCCTGCCATTTTAACTTGACCCGCCTCACCTTTGCTCTCTCCTGCGTGCATGAGGCTATTGCGGAAAAAGTTCAGCAGTTGTAGATCTTCTTATCATGACCATTGAAATCCTGTCGCCATTACCACAAACTGAAGACGTAAAATTTGGGATACGATCATTTTCTGTCGTTGAATTTTAACTAAAAGTTTTATAGTAAATCTAAGTAAATACATTGAGAAAACTATTGTTTACATATATATACGAGTAGAGTGTACAATCAAAATATTTTAGTAATTAATGCAACCTAACGGTTAACACAGACATGCGACGTTATTTCCATGCACATTTAATTCATCAACAAATCCTCTTACTTCTGTTGCTAAGTATGAACGTAACGGTGAAAAAATGCTGAAATTTAATTATGAGAATGAAAAGAGAACAAAATTATCCAAGAATCACTGCTGATATAGGTAAGCCAGCGTGTTCTGAAGTTCGAAGGATGCACTGCGAGTGTAATTATGTTAATCAAAGCGTAGCCGTTCAAATCACATTGCCAAATCGCTATTTCGGTATTATGTTAACGACGTACATACTTAAGCTATATCAAGGGTGATATAAAATGTAAAGTTTGATTGCTCGTTTATTAACTTCCATTTTTATTTATTGATAAACAAATAAAATATAGGATAAAGTATCATTCACGAGAATTGAATAATGCGTTATTAATTTAAATATTTTGAAGGTAATCAGTAAATTACATAATTTACATCTCTGGTAACATTACCAGAGAAAGCTGTACATTTTGTATTAGGTTTAAATATCTTTATTTTAATACTAAATTACGATAGTACAATTTTTCACTATGTGATACTCTTTGCATTATTCAGTTTAAGTTTATTTTTAAAGTTATTCATAATCTCACAGGTTTTCACTTCATCTGGTAGCCTATTGAACAGCTGTGCTCCCTCAAACAGAATTGTCTTTTTCCTATAGTTAGTCCTAGGTGTATTTAGTTTAAGTTTCTTTTTGTGTCGAAGATTGTGCGTATTACTTATAATATCTAATTGTGTTTGATTTAATACTTTTTGTAATAAAAAATATTTTTTTAATAAAAATATATGTTGTACTATATTTGTGTAATTTTGATAGGTTCAGTAAATTTGTTTTATCATACAGTTGTTTAGTTGTTGTATGACAAGGGTAATGAGTAATTTTGGGGGTCAAAGTTGCTCGCGTCCGTAGGTTTACCCTTGAGACCCTACACGTGATCCCTGGGTGGTGCTAAATGAGTGACACCATCTGAGTGGTAGAGCCACGCTGCGTTGCAGCACACATTGGGCCGGCTCGCCCGGCGTAATACCACCCTCTCACTAATATTCGGCGTGAAATAATGGCACTTGGTGCTGTTGTGTTTCGTCCGACCAGTGAGGGTTCCGAAGGCCCCTCTCCCCCCCCCCCCCTCCTCCCAGTTCCTATTCCTTCCTTAAACCTGTTCCTCCCTTAAAGGCCGGCAACGCGTCTGCGATTCCTCTGGTTTTGCGGGTGTCCATGGGCGGCGGTGATTGCTCTCCATCAGGTGACCCGCCTGCTCGTTTGCCTCCCTCTTATATAAAAAAAAAAAAAAATGAAATAAAGCTATAATTTCTTTATTTTGAGTTTCAGTTTTAAACAAGTTTAAGGGGGTGCCGCGCGATTGCAAAAACAGACATAAGTCTCTTAATAAACTTCCAAGGAAAATCAATTAATAAATAAACAAATAAATAGAGATAGAGATATTTATAATTAGAACAGAGTTGTTTTAAAGTTTCAGACCTAGTAATTTAATTAGAGCAATGTTTTTATTCTGCGAAATGTGCAAAACCATCATGCGCTTGTGTTAAAAATTATAATTTATTTTTTAAAGAAGGGGGTACCCCGCGGAACATGCGGAACAACAAAAAAAATACAAATATTTTCATGTAAGAATTATTGTTTCATGCGTAAAATTAAGAAAGTTGTTAAAAAATATGTGTTTAGGAGTCATTATATAGATTTATGTATTGTTTGTTATTGTTTAAAGAATTTGTTTCAAATTTCAACAAGGCCATGACCTTGTGCAATGATCAGGCTAACTTACATAAGTTATTTTAATGTATTTAACTAATTCAACGCATAGTTAATGTGGGTGGTTGGTGGTTACAATTTTGGTGTGGTTTTAAAAAAATTGTCCTATATTTTAATTACGAATGGTTAACAAAACAAAGAAGTAGCTAAGTTATCGCTCACTTAAAACTGTTCCGTCTACATCTGGTACATAATATTTTACATGATGTTCGACATATCCGGTATTTACGATGGCATGGCAAACTATAATTTTTGGGCATGTTCAAATATCAATTTACAGATGATATTTGTTTCTGATTCCGAGGCATATTTCACGGCCGCCCGGTGCCATAAAGCTCTGAATAACAATTAGGTACAACGACGCATCAGTTCTAGATCGGAACGTTACCGCAAACGAGGAGAACTGGTTTAGAGCATTTAATGTTATATGTTCCAACATTTTTATTGGTAACTGTTACGTGAACGTGGGTGTATACAACTGGCGTCGATTTCATACAACCTTCTTCATTTTTCTACTAATGAGGTATATATAAGTCATACGACCCACCAACCCGCATTGGGCCAGCGTGGTGTACTATGGCCCAGCCCCCCCCCCCCCCCCCCCCGTGTGCCCAGCAGTGGGACGATATAGGCTGATGATGAAGAAGTTGCCAAAGAAGGGGCTTTTTGTATTAGTTTTGTGAGTCTTGTAAAAAAAATCTAAGAATTAAGTCTTATCAAAACTTATGGATTTTTTTTACACAAAGCCCGGCAAATGACCCCACTCCACCTGATGTTAAGTGGAAATGAAGTCCAAGCGCAAGAACAACTGGTGCAGCGTAAGAGACGTAGCATCAATCACCCTCACTCTGCTGGCCCACAAAATGCCTCTTCACGCCTCGTTTGAAAGACCATGTGTCATAGGTAGGAGAGAATACGAGTGGTGGTAAACTATTCCATCTTTTAAAAGTGCGACAAAGAAACGAGTCACCAAATTTCTTTGTGCGTGATGGAATATTAGAGACTGTAAATTGGTGACTCCGGAGAGCAGCACGCGTACTCCTATGGAGAAAGGGAGAAGGAGGGATGAGGTCAAAGAGTTCTTCAAAGCACTCGCCATTGTACAAACGGTAAAAGACGCTGAGTGACGCAATATCTCTACGCAATTGCAAAGGCCTTAGCCATTAGTGACCTCTGCATTGCCAATAATGCGCAGTGCGCGGCGCTGCAATCTGTCTAAGGCATCGAGAAGGTACTTTTCGGAGCCGTCCCAAAGGTGAGAGCAATACTCCACGCAAGACCGCACCTGTGTCTTGTATAATAGACACAACTGATCAGGCGGGAAGAATCGCCGCACCATGTTCAGGACACCGAGTTTACGTGAGGCTTTTTTAATAAGGGTTTCGATGTAGTTCTATTGGATCAGATCGCAGCGGATATCAATACCGAGCATGTTAATACTGCTCTGCAGGCCTAGAGATGTACCCTGAAGAGAGGGAAGGCAAAGGAATGGCGACTTTTTCGTTGTGAACGCGCACACCTGTGTTTTCTTGGCATTGAACTCCACCAGATTATCGGAGCCCCATTTAGAAATGAGGTGAACACCCGATCGAGCTCAATGACAAGGTTTGCTTGCTTTCATTTCGGTGTCTACCCGCCCAGCCGTTGGGTGCCCGTTATATCCCCCATGCACTGTGCTATTATCTGCATAGCAATGAATGTTTCCAAGAGGAAGCATGTCATTGATATGCAGAAGGAACAACGTGGGGGATAGAATGGAGCCTTGAGGAACACCAGCGTTCACTGACATGAACCGCAAAGCGCATCTAGCGAGGGTTGGCAGAAGTTGGATTGCACGGCTTTGGCCAGACGCCAGTAGCTACGGCTGCCCGTAGGATACGTCAGGAGTTCTTGTCCTACTCGTGCAACGCGTTGGGCATCCCCTCTAATGAAGACCCTCTTACACGACTTGGTGGCAATATTATAGGCTGCTTTTAGCGAGAGAGTTTCGGGATCCCCATGAGCTTTGCCTCTGATCCAACCGTGGTATGCTGTCTGTTTGCTCTCAACAGCGCTGGCACACTCGCGATTGAACCAGCGGTTGCGACTGCCTTTGCTGATGACATAGGAGTGTGGAATATAGTATTCCATTCCTAATACTATCTGATCAGCAACGGCAGTGGCGCTAGTGGTCGAGTCCTTTCCACTAAAGCAGCGCTGCCTCCAAGGGACGGATGCAAAATACTCCCGCATGCCGTTCCAGTCTGCCGACGCGTAGTGCCAAATCTGGCGTTTCGAAACCACTGTTGGCGGGCGCGATGCCAAGGGCACTGTGCTAGATATCAAGCAGTGATCCGAGAAGCCTAAAGGAGCTCGAATCTCCACCCGGTATCCAGCTGCGTTTGCCGGTTTGTAGCTGATTTTTAGCCCGCCTGGCCTACTGACACCACTTTGTCTTCATAACATCAATGTTAGCATCTTTTACACTTTTTTGATTTCTGAGACAGAATTTATTTGTACTTATTCCAACAAAATAGACCAAGGAAATCGGAACTCATGCTTAAGCCATGAAACAGACAAATTTTTGAACGCACCTTTAGATATTTGACAACCAAGTGACAATTTTTTATTTCTAAATAGACAAAAGACATCAAGCATCAAGCATTACAGCCTAGGAATATTTTGTATTGGAAAATTAACTTGTCGTTTTTAGTATTTTCCGTTACTTATTATTTATGTTTCTCACCGTTTAAACCTACCCTTAGCTTTCACAAATATATCAAAAACGAAATTAGCAAAATCAGTCCAGCCATTCTCGAGTTTTTGCGAGACAAACCAACAGCAATCGATGTTAATATATAGACTAGCGGCCCGCCTAAGACTTGTCCGCGTGGACCCCGTACTCCGTGACGATTTTTTTTTATTCGGCAACGGGTAATTGCTTGGCCTTCATCTCACCATTCTCACCTGATGGTAAGTGGCGATAAGGCCGAAGGTGGAAGCGCGCTTCACCCGGAATCCTCAACCACTGAGGAACTGGCTATCTTATCTCAAACTGTCGGAACACAACAATGCTATAAAAATCGTTGTTATGGCGACAGACTTAGATAAGATGGTGGTAGCTAGCCAGGCAGACTTAACAGCCCTACCACTAATCAAACCGAGCCCACAAAGATGTGCCCCCTGCTGGAAATCGAACCCGGGACTTCTGGGTCTGAAACCGGTGGCTTGGCTACTAGACCACAGAGGCGGCTAATCTTTCATACAAACCTTTTCCTGACTCAAACACAACATAAAATAATTAGCCAAATAGGTGCAGCCGTTCTGAAGTGATGCGCGTACAAACATTTTGAATGAATGAATGAATTAAAAAAACTTCATTGCACTAAAAACATAAAATAATACATAATAAACGGATTATTATCAGATTACCTTAGTACCGCAGTACCTTAGTATAAGGTACTGCGGTACTAAGGTAATCTGCTCCATAAAATAAATAATTCTTTTAGGGGTCTGTGTGTACGATTTTACAACAACGTACCAAATGATATTCAGAAATTAGATCTTAATAAATTTAAAATCAAAATCAAAGAAAAGCTTTATAAAAAAGCTTATTATAAAGTGTCAGATTACACAGAAGACAAAACAGCTTGGATCTGAAGTGCTCCAAGCACTCCAACAGCTATTTCTAATTGTCTTTAGTTAATTAATACTACATTGTATTGTAATTTTGTATTGCATCATTTTTTTTATTTTTAAATTCATATTTTGTATTGACCTGGTAACGACATACTCTTGTTTTTGTTTGTAAATGTCGTTGCTTTTGTGCGCTGTGGTTTCTTGCGCCCATTCTTTGCCACAGTAAAAAATTATGTCCTGAATGGGTGGTAGGTTAAAAAAGATTTGGACGATTCAAAGTACTTATTAATTGAGTTTATTGAATAAATATATTTTGACTTGACTTGATTAAACGGACGATTAATTTTGACAATTGATTATTATTAATATACGTTTTTAATACGATAAACTACAATTTTTCATTTCATAACATATTTATATACCTACTTACATACCTAAATATATTTGGCAGGCGCGGCGAGTAATCCAACTTGATGAACTGGCTAGTCAAGTTATTTTCATTTTCATATTTCTAATCCTACAACAAGGTCGGACTAGAAAATAGAAATAATGAAAATGAATATAAATAACAGTGAAACCAAAATTATGTAATAGCTAATGAGTTCTTTCATCCATGTTTTTATTTTTTACTTTTTTATTTTCTATCTCACTTTAACATTTCTTGTAATGGTTAGCCACGTAAGGTTTTCTAAATTATGTAAAATAAGTAGAGTAAAATAAAACTCCTACAAAAATAAATAAACATCTTGACATTGTACATACTAAAATCAAGGGCCGCTCTGTTGCTCAAAATTTGATTAATTGATATAACGACAGAGACCTGCCTAACTAGCCACAAAAACATAGTAATATATCATAAAAATTAGGTAATGCTGTAAATGTTAATTTATAAATGAGATTCATTTGTTTTATTTACCTCAAAAGCTAACATATTAAAAAACCGGATAATTATCGAGCAAGACGCGCGTCCTTGAGGGTGCCAATTAGTAAATATTGTAAAAACAATTAAGTAACCTACCTACTTAAGCTTTACATTAATTGTTGACCTAAAATTAGAAATATCAATAAAGCTGTTTTGGTACAATTACTGAGCAAAAGCACTACAAGCAAAGCATACACTACAAAACCACCCCATAGAAGAAGTAGTTCTGTTTTTTTTTTATTTGACTCTTCATATTGATTACAGCCTGCCTGATGGTAAGCACCCGATGCAGTCCAAAACAATGAGAGCGCTCTTCACCTTGGAACAGGCACGGTAGCAAGCGCACCCATTCATGACGGCCTGCATAAATACCGTTTCACGCCCCGCTTAAAAGACCCGGGACTATAGGAGCTGGGAATAACATGCGCTGGCAGAGAATTCCAAAGCCAAATGGTCTTACAGCGGAACGACTTGCCAAATTTTTTGGTACGAGTGCTGATAGTCTGCACAGTATGATGGTGGTTCCTAAGACCAGCATGTGTAGTCCGGGAAAGGAAAGGATAGGGCAGGATTTATTTATTTAGACCTAACTACTGACTTGTTACTCCGTACTGACTTTTATTAGATTAAAAAGTTCTTAAGAACACTCTCAGTAGTAATTCCGGTAGAAGACACTGAGAGAAGCAATGTCACTACGCACCTGAAGGTCTTCAAGAGAGGCTGTAACCTCAGCATCTCCAATAATGCGTACCGCTCGCCTTTCCAGTCTATCACGTGCTTCGAGGAGGTATTTAGCGGAGCCGTCCCATAGATGGGAACAATACTCTACACTCGACCACACCTTAATAGGTCAAGTATCATAAGACCGCCGGCGGTCGCGAAACAGTTATACGGTGCTCAAGTGGTTAGTCTTGTACAGCAAACAGCGCTGCTCGGGAGTGAAAAACCGCCTTACCTTATTGAGAATACCCAACTTACGCTTACGTAAATATATTTTTAGAACCCCTTTTTATCTTTTACATATCTACGTATAATCTACTGGTAAGAAAATAAGTTCGTACCAATATTCGAGATTTTCTGTCACCTATAAATCCCGTAATGTAAGTAATCTAATAGGGTAAAATAGATACGGGACCCTTAACTGCGTTAGCTATTCGTGCTTAGCCGGTTTTTTATGATAAATAATATTTAAAAAATTATATTTATGGAAACATAAATGTAAATTATTTTGATAAGACATTATGTTCTAATAAGCTTATTTAATGGACAGGGACAAACGTCCAATAAAATAATGCACCGATTTGCATAATTTGCCGCAACCAAATTCCTTGAATTCAAAAATTATTCTAAATTATACCTATTGGTCTGAAACCTTGCAGATTTTAGACATAAAACAGTTGATGTTGCACATTTTATGTTATTACTGTTACTATTATTATTCCATTCACCATCATTATTATAAATAACGGAATAATTCGCAAGGTATTTCATGCGTATTTATTACTATGTCATAAGTTTCCAAAGGTTTTTATATTTCTCGTATTACGGCTGTCGCTCTCTTTGATTTAGCATGACAATGGATAAAAGCTCCGTGGTAAAAAAACTGACCTACCTACCAAACCGCATTGAGCCTGCGCGGTGGGTTATGTCTCAATTTTTATCCATGTGAAAAGACCTGTGCCAAGCAGTGGAAAGTTTATTTATTAAGATGATATATAAAAATATGTTAAGGGTGGCACAGAACAGAAGAATTGTATCACAATAACGCAACTTGATCCTTTGGGACTTTACGTCTGCCCGCTGCCGACATGTCACGTGGACGAACTCGTAGGCAAAATTTTAAAACAGATAGGTAAACTCAACAAAATGAAATACTACTTGAAAATAGCGACTGTGTTAGGTGGAACCAACGTTATTTCGCAATCGGCCGACTGCTTTTTAATTAAATTCCCTGTCGATGTTTTCAAGTGGTTGTTTCATACACTATTTAGTTACCATCGTTTTATCAATATTTTAAGTTACATGCACCTCGAAACTTCGACAAAAACAATTCTGCAAATACTTTACGATCGGTTAAGATAATATAACTATTGTTATTATTTTAAATAGCTGTTAAGGCATTGTGCAACAAACACTGTTTTGTTAGTATCACAAAAAAATTACTTTTAGTCATCGTTTATCGTAAATAAAAAATTCATGATATCTGTCTCCCCTAAAATATGTACCTATGAATGCCAAATGATTTTTAACCCACTTCATATGCAATAAAGTTGGTCGTCTCATTATTCATTGCGTATATTATAAAGGATCATTTCACAGATTAATTATTTGAAAACGCAGTGCCGGATTTAATATAGAATAAGTCTCTGTTTTAAGTGATTGATGGCTGCGCTACCTTGATATCATTAAATTGAATCATTTGTACAGTACGGTGGCGTCTAATCGAGCATCAATTAGATTTGTATTTGACTTGAAGAGCCGCGCCGAGGCAGTGTTTGCTAGTGAGTGCCATTTTCGGCGTGCTAGGTCACGCTCGCGAGTTTTTTTCTAGCGCCAAATCTCGGTTGGGTAATGCACCTTTTTGTCATTGATTTTTTTTCGGTTTGGCCTTTTCCTTCATCTGAAAGATCAGCGGTGTCGGGAAATCCTACCGTCAATTGTCGTTGGAATGCGCTTTCCGTTGTATGGTATGTCATGATTAAAATAGCTATCGTGATTAGTATTTACTCAATCTCTCTGCGACTAAACCAGTGATGCTCTAAAATAGTGTCTTCCATTTTCTTTAAACTGTTATGTTTTTGTTTCCGTTATTAAATATTTTACAAAGTAAATCCACCAACCTGCACTGGGCCATCGGTTATGACCCAATTTTGTGCTGTTGGCCTTGCAGGAAGACCTATGCCCAGCAGTGGGACGTTTATAAGCCCATGATGATGATAATACAAAGAAACCGTTAATCGTTTAAAATGTGGAACGAGTGACGGATTCTGCTACATCTAATGTTTGTGGTGGTGTAACAGTTGCAACTTTATTTTATTTTCAGATTAATCATAAGTTTAACCGCTTAACTTTTCACAGACACAGAGGTCAAGGTTTGATTAAATATCAGTAAAAGTCATTTAGCATAAACGAAAATAAAAATGAATTTGAGAAAACAAACAGCATCTTGAACTCAAAGAAGATGAGCGAAACATTTCAATGTCGAATGAAATTACATTTCAGGTTCAACATTGAATAGTCATGATTCATTGATAATAATGGACCATCGTAGATGGGTGGTTCTTAAGAGATTAATTTTTGAGCGTAACACACTCATTTGCCCTATATCAACCAATAATTTATGAATAATTCTATTATTACAATGTTTATACATTCCATATTATTATGCAACGTGTCATATAGGATTCATTATATAAAAACCACGTACATCGGAGTAACTTACCCTAAGGATCTTATATGATCTCAGTGCAGTGCGATGCGCGCTCGGAAACGGACGCGCTCCATTGTGCAGTAAAAAAATTTAATTCGCGATTTGTGCGGCAATAGCTACTGCACGTGTTTTGACTATGAGTTCTCAACTCATAGCCAACGAGCTGTTGGCGTTCATTCAATACGCCATCGACACTATGGACGAGGTCAGCATCCTGCAGATCTGCAAATCCAACTTCAAGGAGGACGAGATTTGCAGTAGGTGCTGCTCTACCAGACCGTCGGCAAAACCAGCCAGATGCCATCTCGACAGAGGGATGGAACAGAAAGGAGTCTCCATGACATCATTAGCCTGCTGAAGGAGACCGACCCGGACGACATGCCTTCGTTCGTGGTGAAGGAGCTTCACAAGCTGCCCCCGTCGACCACGTCGATGTCACCAGGCTGCTGAAGGACATCAACTTCCTGAAAGCGAGCCTGGCTGAGGTAGTGGAAAAATTAGAAGTCTCGAACAACACCATAAGTGAGTTGCGTGCCCAAGTAGTGTTATTAAGCAACACTGCTTCGGTAAGTAGGTCACCCGAGGCCTCTAATGTCAACACTCATCGCGGGGCGCAAAACGCATCCGACTGCAGTTTCGAGTCGGCGCATGCGGATGCGTCACCTTCCGCTGTCACTGCGCGCGATGCCCCGCACCCCGACGCCCGCCTCTCCACCCCGGTGGCGACATCACGCGTTTTCACGTCAACATCTCAACATGCCTACGCAGCTGCGGCCGCCAGCCGACCTGACGGCGCCGCTGCCGCCGCCACTCCGGAATCTGAGCGGCAATCGCCTCAAGAGAGGAAGAAAAGTAGCCAGGGAGTCATCCATGGAGCTACTCCTGCGGCACCGCAGGTTCACCATCGTGACGAGGAGGGCTTTACCACAGGGGAAAGGAAGAAGAGGAAGCCCGCCTGTAGCCTGCAACCTATGCGGTGTGGCACCAACCGGACTGAACCACCTGCTTCGTCCAGCTATACCGACGACGCTGCTGTACGTGACCCGACTCCATTACTCTTCGAAGGCAGAGGAGATCGTAGAGTATATACGGATCAAGAGAAGACTCTAAGGTCGAGCAGTTGGAGTCCCGCCACAGTGTGAATTTTAATTCATTTGTGGTAAGAGTATCGACCGACCATCTATCGGCCTTTATAAAAGAGAAGTTTTGGTCGAATGCTGTTCCAGCGGTTCCGTGGACGGCTACCGGACATC
The DNA here is from genome assembly GCA_963921215.1 of Scoparia ambigualis. Classification (NCBI taxonomy): domain Eukaryota; kingdom Metazoa; phylum Arthropoda; class Insecta; order Lepidoptera; family Crambidae; genus Scoparia; species Scoparia ambigualis. Next base: position 2,300,348 of record OY992506.1, on the reverse strand, counting down.
GCGCTGGGTCACAAGTCGCCGTGTCTACGTGTTAAATAGTGATAAAGTTTTATAGTATAAATTATACGCATGTTAGTCTGTAAGGTATTTATCTATGGGCCTGCGTTGCCATTTATATAAATAAATAAATTAAATCCGGTTAATTTTGCACGTTTTTCACGTATAACACGTTTGCCGTCTTTTGAGCAATCGCGGATAGTTTTCAAATCAACCACGTTTTGAATTAGATTCGTCATTTTCAATCATTTTGAAATGATAAAATTTTAAATCCCATCGGATGGAAACTTTTGATTTTAAGGACTTAGGTAAGTACGTAACACGCCTAACAACATTTTCGCTGTGCTCCTTGCGAGGGGCACTGCGCTGGACTGGCTAGGCGTATCTACGCCTAGCCAGTCCAGCGCAGTGCCTTCATTGCATTGCAGTGCATTCATCTGAATCGTGATTGGTGTTTGCGAATCGTCAGTTACAGCTTGCAGGTAGGTAGCCTGGCGCTGTGTCCCCGCGCTTTCGGCGCCGAGTAAGTTCTACAATTTTAAAATTTTTGGTTCTCTGTTTTCAGCCATTACTACCATGTCACATTTTTGCAATATAATTGTACTGTTTTTGGTAAACGGGTTTTAAAGTGTGATACCTAACTCCCAGATGTAGATAACCAGCAACAAACTAGCAGGTTATATCATTTCAATGCCGAGGAACTTCAAAATATATGCTTTTTAAAGATTTCCATAATGTAATTTCCGTGTATAAAACACAATGGAAATTACGTAAAACCCATGGAAATTACCTTGTTTTATTTATATTGTTACTTTTTACTAAACATTTGCTATTTTTATAATTATGTTAATCAACATGCTTATTGTCATGGGAACAATTAATTTATATTGACATAATTTTAATTTTACAACAACTAATTTAAATTTTACATTATAAGTTTTAAAATATAGCTACTATTTTTTTCTTCTTCTTCTTCTTCTTCTTCTTCATGTGCCTCTTCACTCATAAAGATTGGCCGCTAGCTTTCCAAACTCTTTCCTGTCCTTGCGAGGTGAAAAAGTTTTTCGACTATCATGCCTAAGCACATGGCCGAGATATTCAATTTTGCGATTTTTAATAGCATGTATGAGTTGCCGGGTCATTCCGGCGCGCTGGAGAACGGTATCGTTCCTGACCTTCTGTTTCCAACTGATGCGGAGCATTCGACGGTAACACCACATCTCAAAAGCTTCAAGGTGTCTCTTGGTATCCTCTTTTACTGTCCATGCTTCGCAGCCATACATGACGACAGGCCAGATATAACAAAAGAGAAGCCTTATTCGGAGCTTTAAGTTTATTTGACGACAGCACAAGACTTTCCTTATTTTATTAAACGACGCTCGAGCAATCTCGATCTGGGTCTTAATTTCTTGGTCGGAATCCCACACTTCATTTACCCAGGCGCCGAGATATTTATATTGTCGCACCCGCTCTAATTTTTTACCACCGATAGTGATAGAATAGAATAGACGTTTATTCTTGACATCACACGACATAACACAATACAACAATTATATGGCAATACAAATAGGCATAACAAAACAGATCCGATAACTTGGTGGCAAATTAAATAAAAAAATAAAAAAGGAAGACACGTCCCAATCCCTCAGAATAATAACTAAAGCCCAATTCCAACGTCCAACGTGTCATGTATGACGTCCGTCAATGACATGTGATTGTGACGTGGCGTGAAATCTTAACCTAAATCATAGATTACTTTAAAAACCTAAATTATTTGTACATGCATAAACGACATAGGTACATTTATCGTGACGTGACATTCATAGTTCATACTATTTTGCAAAAGACAACAGATAGTTTAAAACGGCTTTACGGCAAGCAACAATAACCCAACTTCAAAATGGTAAGGGGCTAGTAAAATACCAAGCATAAGAATTCGCCGACACAAACAGTTCTTTACAGTGCAAATAGGTAACACAAATGGTATCCAAGGAGAGTGGAGTGAGGAGAGAGGCTCACCCCTAAGTGCAGCATGTATATCCCTTAAGTTAACATTACCTACTATGAATAGATGGGCTCAGCTCTGGATTTCTGGATACCACGAATAATTTGGTCTTGCTGATGTTAATTGTCAATCCAGCTTTCTCACTGCTTTCATTCACTCTGTCGACGATTATCTGGAGGTCCTTTTCCGATGCTGCAATGAGGACAGTGTCATCTGCGTAACGTAAGTTATTAACTAACTTTCCGTTAATTTTGATACCAGCTTCTAGATCTTCTAGAGCCTCAGACATCACCGCTTCCGAGTATAAATTGAAAAGCGCTGGTCCCCTTGTCGAACGCCACGGCAGATTTTAACCTCTTCGGTGTTTTCGTTATTATCCCTTACAGTAGCTGTCTGATTCATATTTGAGCAGGTTTCGTATGATCCTCACATCCTTACACTTTTGCACAAGAACATTTAATGCAAACAGGGCTTCGCGAGTACCAACGCCAGAACGGAAACCAAACTGACTATCTACCAGTGTCATACATGCGATTGAACAGTTGTACAAGCACGTCGAGATGATCTTTACTCAAAAGTTTTAGTATCTCTATAGGTATATCGTCTGGAACCGGTGATTTACCAGATTTAGCCGCCTTCAAGGTTCTCAGAAATTCAGATTTTTAAATGGATGGACCAGATTCGCCAGTATTCAGATCCTTGACTGATCCGCAAACATTTCAGTGACATACTATGTCCATTGTTTCTTTTTACCAACTGCGTCCGTAATTATGTTTCCGTGTTTTTTTCTAAATATCGTTTTAATGCATGTACCCAGTTTTTAAATAACTTTTATAACCCTAACTTTTATTTGAGATAAATCTTATATATATGACATGGTTTTTAGCAAGATTTCATCAGCTGGGTAATTTCCGTTGTCTTTATTGTAATTTCCATGGTCCGCAAATTCTTTATATTTTTTTAGCATAAGTATAGATCCACTTCCTGTCGAATTTTTATATGTTATTTAAATTTGGATAACCTTTCAAAATGTTTGTTTAATTTACTATAATTTTGTGATTTCAAAAGTACCATGGAAATTACACGGAGAAAACATTTCCGAAGATTTCCACCCATATAATTCCATTTTAATAAAATTTATTTCTCTTGACAATCACAAACACAACATAAAATAATAGGTGCAGCCACAGAACAGAATAATCTGACGAGTCAGAAGAATCTTCAGTTCTCTGGGTGCAGCCGTTTTGAAGTGATTCGCGAATATCATTTGTGGCAATGAACGTGAACATACATTTTTATTTCTGTAGATTTAAAATTATATCTTTCCTTTCTCAATTTAAAAAAAGAATTAAAATACATACGAGTATATGTACGCAGTGCCGTCATACGGCAGTGCTCCCGCCAAGTCGAGCAAACAAAGCGGCGCGGCTGTACACATCCTTTTCTCGAAGAAGTTCAGGCCATTTTCGACTCCCTATAACTTCGTTGTGGATAAAACTAGAATCCTGAATTTTTAGTAACTAAGCAGGCCTTATATAAACACGGTACATTTAAAATTTCATTAAATTTGAACCGGTAGTTTAAGAATTATAACTAGTCAAAGTTTCTTACTTTTGTCACTCACTGACTGACCGATCATCACTTCTCACAGACATAGAAGCTTCAAATTTAGAATACAATTAGTGTTTAGTGTATACAACATAGAAAAATTAAAATATTTTGCAATTTTGTTCCAGTTTTCTAGACTGCAAAAATAACTTTGTAATCCTATATAAAAATATAGGATTACAAAGTTACATTTGCAGTGAATGAATCAGTGTATTTGTATACTATAATATAATGGAATATCCGTTGTTGGTATTCTAGAAGTAGAAGGTACTGGAAAGGAAAAAAGTAGGACTATCTATAAAAAGAAATGAGATGCCATCAAAAACATACTTGTAAAAAAAACAAGTCTCGCAACTCAGTTAATCTTCTATCGTAAAAAGTTGTGAGATCCATGTAATACCAAGTCGGTTGACTTGGAAATCTCACTAAACAATCTTATTTAATATAATATATAAATTACTTGTGAGATACATTGTGTTTTCATGTGATGGCCAAGTCAACCGACTTGGTATTGCATGGATCTTACACTTTTTACGGTAGAAGAACTGAGTTGCAAGACTTCGTTTTTTTATACAAGTAAGTTTTTGATAGCATTGTATTTACAATAACTTATATTATTTCCAACAAATATTATATTTTCTGGAAACATCTAAACTATAATGTATAAAAAAATCATCTATGAGACGCGTTAACTACATTTTCTTAAGTTGGATAGACCGCACGTCACAGCCTCAGGTAATTAATAAAGATAATACTTTTTTCTAAATATAACATAAAGGTTACCAAAACATGAATAGGCCAGCAAAAACATTACGAGTAACATTTCCTAAACTTACGGTAGGTATTCGATGTAAGCACTGGGATTATTGAACATTTTCCTGTGTGTGCATGTCTTTTTAGGGTTCAGGGGACGTAGTCCCATAGTGCACGGAATAATTGTTGTTGATAAACTTTGTTGCTGCCCAATAGCAAGTACGTAGTAGTACGTACAGTGAGTAGAGCCAACAATTTAAGCTACCAACGCAGCCATCTTTCCATATCCTGTGACTTAAATTAGATTTAAAGCTCTACTACAAGGAATCTCCTACAAAAAATATTGAATTTTGCAAAAAATGAGAAACCCTAAAATGACGTCATGTCTGTCGGTTTAACCCCTTGAGCACCGTAAAACCAGACACAATTGAAAATTAATTGTTTCGCGACCGCCGGCGGTCTTATGATACAAGACCTATGAACTGGACATCGATCTGTATTTCACAGCCATTTTACAGCTACATCTTTTCTTGGTTTTATATACAAAAAACGAAATAAAGGGTAGACCAAGAGAAACTGATGGAGAGCAATCACCGCCACCCATGGACACCTGCAAAACCGAGGAATCGCAGATGCGTTGCCGGAAAATGCAGGTATAAACTAAAACAAGTTTACTTTAAAGATTTAGGCAAACCATCCTGTTACCCGACATTTCAGAACTTGCTCGCATGCTTGGTAACATTGCTAGGTATGACCGCATATCGAAAGCGCTATACTATGCGTTTAACTACTAATAATATCTAATAATTATTATGGTAAGGTTCATTATCATCATTGGCCGAAAGACGTTCACTGCTCGACAATGGCTTAACCCAAGACCTCCACTACGACCGATCATATGCTGCTCGCATCCAACAGCAGCCAAATGGTTATGTTAAGGTGAATTAATTAGGTACTAACCAGTTCCTAGTGACGCGATCCCAAAAAATTTGTCCTGACCATCAAAAACACAACAAAAAAATAAGCCAAATTGGTGCAGCCTTTTCAAAGTGACGAGCGAACAAACATTCGTGGTTACTGATTTTTATTATTCATATAGATTATGTTTTTACTACGGAACCGTTCACCGTGCGCGTCCGACCTGCGCTTGGCCAGTCTTTTAATTGTTGAACAACGTCATCGCGGCCAAACCCGGACGGCAATCAAATAACTTATTAATCAAACAGTGACTAAATGGCGGACTGTTCTGCCTTAAAAAACGCATTGAGCCGTTGGTTCCGCCTGCCGTCATATTTGTTTGGACACGTCAGTTAGCTTCAATAGAGTCTGTGACAACAAACGTTAGCTAATTAGGTTACAAACTAAAATTAATCATCACCGTTAATAGTAATAAAAACTATTTCTGTCAAAGGTCAAAATAACTCTGCCATTACTTAGGATGGCTACCCAGCCCAGTGGTTAGCGCGTTTGGGTTAAGACCTTAGTTAAACAACGTTCACAATGCCAGATCTATTGGGCCAGGTTGGTTGATTGGTTTATTTTCTCTAACCCGTATTGAGTAGAATTTATAGGTCTCATCTGGTCCTTTCTACCCATTTTATACTGTTTAATAGGCCTGAGTCCATAAGTGGGACGATTATATATAATACATTATTTATAGTAATGTAGGTATAATACATTCTTAAAATTAAAAATAATAAAGTGGTTCATCGGCATAAAATATTCTATAAAATGCCTGCAATGACAAGAGATATTTTTAAACAATAAAAATAATAATAATAATATCTTTAGTAATAATATTATTATTACCAAGATTTTACCTACGACATCGAGCTCAACTGCAGAAAAGATTAAATCGTTATCATAAAATTCGGTCTGTTACAAAATCTCGTGCCTTGGGAACATTTGATATATCCGGAATAAATAAGTAACTTAATTAGCCAGAGGTAGTGTAGATGCTATTAGTTAAAGAATCCTTCGAATCTTTTCTGTGGTTTCAAGGATTACTCTAAATATACAAACAAACACGTTTAGTGTCTTCTCATAATCATAATGTTAGTATAGATAATGTCAGATTTAAATTTTAAATATAATACGGGTATCAACAACATCCGGATCGCTTTTATTACCAAATCCCGAGCGAGATACATACATTATAAATATTTAATTTCACACTTGACGCCATAAATCTCACGGCAGCCCGTGTGCATAACTCGACGACTCTTTTGTATTTTGTTTTGTCTTAAAATATTTATGTTTTTACTAATTCGCATATTAATATTTATTATTTTAATGGTTATAACTAAGTGGAGATGGCTGGTTGTCAAGATGAGAGCCACGGTCCTCAGAAATAAGGAAACGATTAAATATTTCCGGATACTTTTGGATAATTCACATTGATCAATGAAAAAGTTGTACAGGCTTAGGAAGTAACTTTATTAGCATTAAAAAATGTTAAAGTAAAGTGTAATAATAAACCAGAGTGACCGAATAATTTCGTGTGCCATATGTACATTTTAAAGAAAAGCAAAGCATTTTATATTTGTTAATTAAATCACTTAAGATCGTAACAAAATAACAGCTCTATTGCAATCAGATATTACACATAAACCCTTGACTTCTGCTGCTGCTGTAATGTTTCATTTTACTAGGTACCTCCGATTACAATTTAATACAAAATGTATTTATACAAAATACATATTATGCTTATGTACTTATGTATTTTTGTACAATTGGTTTAAAGATTTTTTTTCTTTGTTTTCTATCCCAAACATGTTATTAATTTTAATCCTAACTTTCATTTTGTTTTGTCGACTTATGTCAAATAAAAGTGTATGTCGTTGCAGCATAATGTTTATAAACTTGTAATCCTAAAGTGTATCAATGCGTTGGTGTGCGTTCTTGTTAGCTGCCCTTATGTAAATAAATAAAATATCAAAATGATATTCCTTAAATCAAAATCAGATCTTAAAAAATAGGACCGTGAGTCAAGATAGTATGTCTACTTAAGGACTCCCATCCGCGTCCGCGCGTTGCATTGCGAAGATGCTTGACTTTGACTGTCGCGGCCCGCCCACGCCACACTCGTCTACAAATTGCCACAATCGATTCATTAGTCGGTAACCCATTCGGATTCCACGCATTTATTCGAACACGCTCTAAATACCAAAGTCATCGGTGACGTCATCGTGTCAACATGGAGTTGTTTCTAAAAGTCAATGTCAGAAAAGTGTATTAGGCCTATGATAGACGACGTTCTTTTTGCGCGATTGGGGGCGAGCGTTTTTTTAGAGCTCAGCTAAAATCAATTGTTGGCAACCTCTAGGAGTCTTTGTGAAATTCCACAATCTATATTTCTACAATAGAATACATTATTATTCATATTTTTACATACTTTTGACATCACGTTTGTTTTCGGGAGCGGTAGGCAAGGCATATCCGTGCTTCGGAAGGCACGTTAAGCCGTTGGTCCCGGTTGTTGTCGTAAGATGACAGTCGTTAAATCCACCAACCCACATTGGGCCAGGGTGGTGGGTTATGGCCTAATATCCCCACGTGCTATTGTCCACGTGGGAGGCTTGTGCTCAGCAGTGGGACGTTTATAAGCTGATGATGATGATGAGGCAAGGCATACGAGTAGTCATAGTCTATACCTACCGCCTTCCATTTACTACGATCTTGAGTTCCTGACACTCATATTCTTCATACTTTCTCGTTGATTTAGGGCCACTTTAGGGTACTCTTGGCTTAAGTTTTTAATCATTCTTTTACAAAGCCTGTTTCTACTACGCCAAATCATGGAATAGTTATTTAACTGATGATTTATTTGATCGATGGCCATTTCTTCGATACGAAGAAGATACGTTTTTAGTATTTAATTTTTTCGAGTGCCACAATAGGTGTGAAGGTTATATCAGCTCTTTGACAAATCGGTGAAGTAGAAATAAGCTTGACAAAAATATCCTTCAATAACTAGTATTAAACTCATTTTTGCGCCAGAACCGTTGTCGTTCTTTTAACACCGCGTATGTAATATTTCGTATAAGTGTTGTCCATTTTCATGTACAAAAGGATTGCCTTAAAGTTGCGTGTCGTCTGTTAAAGGCCTTAGCAGATCGTCCGCTCATATTGGGGCCTATTACCAAAATGAAGCCATCGACTGTGGGATCCATATTTTGAGCTTTAATTTTGTATAGCCAAGTTACAAGTATAATCTGTAATTTTAATAATTGTAAATATTTGAAATAAATTATTCTTAGCTCTCAAAATTATTTGAAGTAAATGAATGTAAATTGAAAAAAAGATTAATTGAATCTCGTTAAATGTAATTGCAGATCATGATTATCATTATGTCGGTATTGAACTTATAAGTTATAATTTAATAAAGGCTACAAATGAAGAGTTTTAGATGTATTTGCACTCATTTAAATATTTGATTTAAATTCAATTTATTAGTTCATCTGTGGGAAGTTATTTAATAAATACTAATTAGTTCCTCTCCACGTCATATGACCTCCTGCCTCTATCGACTTACGAACCTCTGGCGTAGTGACATAATTTTTTATCTAATTGTTGATCAAGTAATTTTTATTGTTGTCAGTTCGGCTTATCCACTTTATAAAATTTTGGTTCATCTATGTCAAGTAAAGAGATGCAGATTTTCTATATTCCCTACTAAACATGACAAGATTGGGAAAAAATAAATTATCTATATTATTAAAAATCAATTGCAGATAAAATTTTGTACGCGCATCACTTAAGAACGGCTACAATTATTTGCCTAATTGTTTTTTTCAGTTTGTAATTTTCAAGAAAAGGTTTGTGTGAAGAAAGTTTATGGAAGTTCGTCACATGAGTGTTTCTCTAAATGCGTCTCGCCTCATTGAATTAAATGTATGTAGTGTATATAGTACACACACTGTTAAAAATACACCCCGTGTCTAAATTCCGGTTGGTTCTTGGCCATTGATGTAAGTGTTGAAAATATTTTTACGTTTAAATATGAATTACCACGTAGGTGTAACATCCAACCGTCAACAATTTGTACGCTACTGTAAATAGCTTCCAATGAGCATTCTATTTATAACGTTACCCTCAACTATGTTACAACTCTGCAGTTACATGGAGACGCAATAAAAGTTAATTATTACATCCTTCATTGACGTACAGACACCAGCTCTTCGACCACCATTAAATGATAAATTTCTTCAAAAAAATTTGAAATTTGTTACTAGAGCATAAGGATATATATTAATTTGAGAAATTTGTATGTTTTTATTGTTGTGATCTGAAGAATAAAATATCTTGTAATGCCGTTTGCTAGGTACTCAGCTTGATGAGGACGATTTGGGGCAAGCTTTTTCATAAAGTTTTATATATTTTTAATCTTTAATTTATAGTAATAGTATACTACAGAGTTTTCTTATGTGTTTACTACTAAAATTTGAATATGTTTGTTGATAAAAACACTATCATCAAAATCAAGAAAATGCTAAAGAACAATTTACTTCATTTCACAAGAATACAAATGTAATATATCCTTTTCCAAGAGCCAAGCTTGACCGTGGGATCGATACGATCGCCTCAATTAATTAAACTAAGTGAAGCTGGTTAATTGTCACAGTGAGTATTAGCCGGCCTTGGAGCGTGCGCTCGGATGAGACCGAATTATTGAAATCGGTGGAGCCAGAGGGTGTTACGAAACGCTTACAACTCGGCATCGAGTTACAGGGAACTATTCTTGAATCTTATGTTTACGATTTCATAGGTACTGTTTTTGTCAGTCGTTTAATAGGCTGCGATCAAAACACAAAAATCCCGTTTTTAACGTTATTACGACAACAAAACCATAAAAATATTGTACCAGTTGCAAATCTCTCGTTGCTTTATTTTTCAACTATTTAATTTCATTTACATCCTTTGGTCAAAGCAACGCAACTGGACAAAACTATGCATTTAATAAAAACAAAACAAATGCAAGTGAAAATTTGACAAAGTTATAAGTAAGTACCTTATTTTTAGCTATTTACGACTTTTCTTGCTTTTACATTTACAGGCATCAACCAGTCGATAGACTTAATCTTCAAGTACATAGCAAACATTACAGTTGTTCTGGTTCATTGTGATTCTTTGTTATAAACTTACAGTATTTATTTTGTAATCAACATTTTTAAATCCTATAGTTGATAATTAAATAATTGTATCGACTAATACGTTCGACGCCATCTCATAATAACCTCTCGCGTATTCTCAAATAGGTGTCATCATGAGAATTTAAGATCACACAAACACAGCGAGTATAAATTTGTTACCGGTCACCGAAAGGTCACAAACGGTGACCTTTAAGGTAGCAAGGTTAGCATTAGGCAAGGGGTCTACTTGCTACAAAATGAACTGCGTGCATAGTGTGTGTACTATTATAGGTAGAATACCTTTTTAAAATCATCGACGAAAATCAATTTGTTCTTAATAAAACTTCTAGACGTGTCATCACTACGCGGAGACTTTGCTAATCCTCCAGTACCTATATAGGTACCCGGAAGAAACTCTACATGGGCTACATATTATTATATTACCTGTACTTATGTGTTCCAATTAACATTATAAATAGTTTTGCTTGGTTTGAAAGTACTTTTGCGACCTTTCCGTTGTCCAATTTCAATTACCTTTTATCGATTTGCGATTCTGTAAATGCTCGATCCAAAATACGTTTCGGGATTCGCAGTGTGTTATCAAATCCGCATTCTCTAAATGCGACTCTATGCAAACCTCAAAGATCACTCTTGATCGAAACATAGGTCGTAGTGTGAGGCGAGCTAACGATCTCGAGCTTTAGAGAATTGCAATATATACGTAACAGTCTCAAACTGCCACTGCGAATTACTGAATTCAAACAGACAAGACATGACAATAGAGAACAAAAAACCATTGACCGCGATTTTAACCGCCTCTGTGGTCTAGTGGCTAAGCCACCGATTTTAGACCCAGAGGTCCCGGGTTCGATTCCCAGCGGGGGGTACATCTTTGTGTGCTCGGTTTTATGGTGGTAGGGCTGTTGAGTCCGCCTGGCTAGCTACCACCATCTTATCTAAGTTTGTTGCCATAACAACAACGTTTATAGCATTGTTGTGTTCTGACAGTTTGAGATAAGATAGGAGGATTCCGGGTGAAGTGCACTTCCATCTTTGACCTTATCGTCACTTACCATCAGGTGAGATGAAGGCCAAGCGATTACCCGTTGTGGAATGAAAAATAAAAAAAAATTGACATTGCAAATTTTTTCGTGCTGAATTGACTTTAATGTAACGAAAAAGTAATTTCCATTGATGTTTACTATGGTGCGTGGTCAAGTTATTTCATAGCGCGTACCACATGATAGTTTTCCTCATGACCGATAGAAGTGATAGATCTTTATTTAATTGACAACCGGTTGGTCATCAAAAATGACTCGCGGACGGTGTTTAACATTCAAATCATGTTTAGGAGACCATAATGATTGAATTGGCGCAATTTTGGTTGGCTTGCAATGGGTCGCATCACCGTTTTATAATTGTGTAGACAAATTACCCATTTTGGGATAATAGTAACTGTTAAGTAATGTTTGATAATGACCCTTACTTTAGTCTTGTTTATTATAAAAGGAAAAAACTGGTAGCATTTATATAAAATAAACAATTATTTAAATAAAAAACATTATTTGTTATTTTTATTTCGACTGTGTTGTTTAAACGAGTACTTACATAGTAAACGTTTAATTTTTTTTTATTCGTGCCTAAAATTCAAGTAAGTAGGTATGGCATTTATGTCATTACAGCATAACAAATAGTACTTATTAATTTCTAGAGCTAAGCCCTGTTTAGTTGCTTCTTCTAATCTAAAACTGAAAAGCTTTGAAATAAAACACTTTCTTCGGATCTAAACGCGAGTTAGATCCGAAAAAAGGTTTCATTTCAATGTGTAGTGCTCGCATAAATCTTAGAAAAGCTAAAAAGCTTCCTTTTTATAATCTCATACAATACATTTACATGCTAAGTTTTTATAAGCGTTAAATTAATGGTCAATAAGAGTGGTTCTCATGTTAACAGACTTATTATAATATTGATTTTTGTAGAAAACAGCGCCAAGATCTATGCGCTATTATAATAATGCCACCAGTGATTAACTTAGTTCTTTATTGGGTAAAGCTTATTTTTCGGAACTGTATGTAATGTGAGCTTATTAGAAGATCAATGACTATGTTGCAGACAAAAATTAATGGAAATAAGTCTACTCTGTACTAGTGTTTATTATTAGTATTTTTAGTCCATTATTAACTATTCTTTCATTCAATTATTATGAATTGTTGAAATTATTTAGTTTAGTTATTATTAATTTTATTGATGCGTATAAATTGTACCTACTTAATTAGATCTATGACACTGTAAAGTAACATTGTTACTTAGAGGGAGAAAAAAGTAAGGCCTCCTGAGTTTCTTGCCAGCTCTTCTCTGTCGAAGGCTCTCCCAAAATCCGAACTGGTGGTGGGTTAGGTAGGTAGATTAGGTAGGTACAGTAGATTATGGTCTGTGCCAGCTAGATGTGCATGAAGGGTCATTTACCCCACTTGCACCAGTGGGGTGATGCAGTTTAGGTACGTTCGGCCGGCGTGTCTCCCAGGAAGGCCGCCTAGGCGTATGACAGTAAAGGTTGCCGCTCGGCTCGCACGCTCTACGTCGCGCGTCGTCGCTTAAGGGGAGGTATTTCGAGCGCTTCCCTCTCGTTCTCTCGACGGTACAACGGTAAGGGACGGGTATAACAGCGAAGCGGCGCGAATAATCGCGTTTTATATTTAAAAAAAATTATAGATGTAATAAACAAAAAACCATCGGTTATAAAAACTCAAGTTATTTACGAGCTTCATTTTGGTAAATGACTCATAATATCAAATCACTTATTTTAAGAATAAAACCTGGAAAAGAAGATAAAATGACACAAAAATATGTAACTTTGTGAATTTATTCTATCGAGCCAACTTTATCAAATCGTGTTTCCATCGGGTGTATTTAACAGAATAAAGCCTCAACAATATTTCATAATTTTCGCAGATTATAATTTTACTGTTTACTACTTCAAAAAGTAATTCTAAGAACGTGTTATTTTAATTTTTTACTAACACCTAGCCTTAAGGCCAGGTATTTCTCTCTCGCGGCTTCTCTCGCTCTCTCGATGGTACGGGACGGGTATAACAGCGAAGCGGCGCGCTTTATAGGTTTTATTGCCTTTAGGTATAGACTTTATAGGATTCTCTGCTAATTTATCTGCGAATTGTTTGTCTTTCGTTGAGTATAAAAATTAAATGTAAAGTATCAGTAGTTTAGTCATAATATTGTAAAACATTACAAAAAGGGGTAATTTTGGGATTATTTTTTTATGTTTTTTTTTTCTTTCGAGTGAAGTTCATTGGATCTTGTAACTGAATGAGACTTTGAATAGATTAGATCCTTAACTATGGCCTGGCCGCAGCCGCTGTGCCGCGCCTTGGGTATGCGCGGGTGGTGGGGGGAGTGGGAAGTAAAGAGCATGAACTCACATGAGATTCGTAGTGTCAGACAGTTCTTACGATATCGAAGCACAGTTTATTGAAGCTTTATATTTACGAGTATAATTACATCCAATCCGTTTTTGTCCAGTATGATTTTTAGATAAGTACAATTAAAGAACCAATATAAATGAAATAAATCTTAATTTTTGCAAATGACTGCTAGGGGCCGCGGGGGGCTTCGGGGGCTGGTCGGGTCGGGTGTTTTGAACATGACAAAGATGACAAAAAAGGAATTCGTGTTTTTTTCATTTTTAATTAAATAATTCTTTTTGTGAATTTTAATTGGATAGTCTTTGTATTTATTTGAGTATCTAATTTATTTTAAAGCAATAACATAAGAAAACTAAATGAAAAACAGTTATTTACAACGCGCGGGCAACGGCCGGCCGGTCGACCGTCTGTTGACCCGTTCGCGTCAGCTAGGCGATAAGTACCTACGTTAATCTGCAATGAGACCATTTTTGTCATGTTTACTGGACGCTTGTTTAATGGACGATGTTTAATGGACGCTTGGCCTGATCGGCCCTTGAAGTTTCTTGCGGTTTCTGGCAGTCACCTTATAATATATAATATAATATAAACTTTTTTTGTTTGCTTATACCTTTATAATATAAACTTTTTTTGTTTGCTTTTCTTTTCTTTAAATATTCGGCCACTTTAAAAATGACTGTCTTGATTATCTCGTGATAATGCACGACCCATTTTTAGATATTTTATCTCATGTGCGTCTGACGCACTAGTTGCCGCCGTGAGCGATGACGGCAGAATAACTAAATGGAGCAACTGTTTCGCCCCCCCCCCCGCCTCGCCGCTCGCGTGCCCGGGGCGCAGTGCGGCGGTGGCGGTCAGACTATAATACATACTTTTTTTTTCCAGAATTTAAACCATTATTTTCTATGTCTTAGATGGTTTGAAAAACTCAAAGCGCGACCTATCTAGCCTTAACTCGTAATCCCTACGCGCGCGCGTAAACCCTGCGCTCCTGACGGACGTCAAATCGATATCAAGTCGGCTTTGCTTAACGGAATATGAACGCTCGGGTCACGCGATGGGTTTTGGTTTCGCGTGGGGGTCGTTGGAGGGTGAACTTTCTGTACGGAAGTAATATTAGTTATTCTGTGCTTGTACCAAGACAAAAAACGAAACAATTTTAAAACACACAAATTTATGCTTATTAATTTTTGACGTTTTCTATGCTTAAGTTTTTATAAAAAAAGATATTTGAATGATTAAAATGTCAACCTTATTGGTTAGGTACTAATGTTTTCCAAAACTCGTTTCAACCGTTACTTTATTTTACTTTAAAAACTCAGTTATTTCCAATTTCTATTAATTACCACAATATCAATACGATAATTGGAAATCACATTTAATTTTATTCCTTAAAGTAATAACTTAAGTTAACAATTCATTGTGATTTATCATTCTTCACCTTTCATCCTAAAAAAACGATAAATTACCTATAAATATTAGCCGTTTGTGTCGCTAGGGGAGAGACACTTGCCCGCTATTTTTGTCTCGTACCAGGATACGTTTGTTTACACAATTCTATGACCACGGCTTATATTTCGGTTCGCCGCGATTCTATTTCGGCGTGCAGTGGTACTGGGGGTAGCGATGCGTATTTTGTCTGGCACAGACTATAGCTCGTTAGATTAGTTGTTAAGTCTTAACTATAAGTTAGTTAACTGTTTTTTTTATTATTATTATTATTGACGTCAATAAGTGCCTGTAAAGGTTTACATTGAATAAATAATTTGACTTTGACTTTGACTTTTGACTGTGATTTACCTATGAATGTATGGATAAAGATTTTATAATATAACTAAGAGTCGTGAGTATACGTATGTACTTTTATCCCTATAGGGTTAGTCAGAGAGACTATAGGACTACAAAAGCAGTCCACTGCCACAGTCCACGGCACACCAAGCACATTGTGTACTGCACATGTGCTCAGCGTGATAGGTGATGAGACCACTGCCTTACTATGCAGTTGGATGTATGTGCAGTATTTAGTCCGTTAGTGGCGTTTTACTACACCCAAGGGAAGAGTTGGGTATTCTGTCGCACAGTCACATAGCTCTTATTCTATGAAATTCCAAAGCTCAATTGGAAATAACCTGTCTTTGTCCTTCGTCGGTGAGTGACTCTGTATAAAAAGGTACATGATAGTGCACAACTTTCATTAAACAGCCAAAATCTTGATTGTTTTCAAAAATATATTAATAACAATAATTCAAAATTTTACAGGAACAAACTTTGCGAGGCAACACTCGCAAAGTTTGTTCCTTACTGCAGATTCGTGCAAATACACTAATCTGCTTAACAGCATCTGCTGTTCCCCCGCTCCTCGAAGATCCGAAGATTCGAGTCACAAAAACAGTAAAATATAAACCGACTTCAAAAATAACACAAATAAGATAAAAACACACAATAAAAACTCACTAAAAAGCAAAAAATAAACTTTATTTACATTAATAGATAAAAATAGCATATGTATCTACATATTCATGATTATAATATCTATGTGGTGCTCGCGCTGAGCGATCCAACTCCAACCCAAAGTGGCAGACACATGCGGGCAGACGTCGTTAACGGTCGCTTTGTATGCTATTAAATTTTGATGCGTTATTGTTGTTCCTGATAGATTTATATAGTTTGAAAGTTCCTTACACTTGTTTTTGTTGTTGTTCTCTGTCTTTGATATTTATATATTTTTTAATATCATTAGGTTTTCGGTTTCGTTTATGTTATTAATTAAAATTATATATTTTATATATACTTAGGTATATAGTTTTTCTTCTGTTTGTGCTTGGCACCGACTTCAAATAGACAGATAGGTAGCACATACATTTAATATTTTAAATAGATTAATAGGTAAGTAATGGTTTAGACAAGAATAATCACATAATATGTAAAAATTCATATTTTATAATAAATAGGTTATAGTATAAGTACTTGTAGAATATAAAATACGTGTTTATATGTAAGTAACATAAGTAAGTAAGGTTTTGTTTGTTTATATATTATAATCATGAATATGTAGATACATATGCTTTTTTTATCTATTAATGAAAATAAAGTTTATTTTTTGCTTTTTAGTGAGTTTTTTATTGTGTTTTTTTATCTTATTTGTGTTATTTTTGAAGTCGGTTTATTTTTTTTATAAAAAAAATCATTATTTTTCTCTTTTTAGTGTTAGTAAAAGGTACGTATAAAGTACAAATTTCAGTCAAGTCGCCTTTACACATTCCACGCTATCGACGAGATACTAGAGGCAGCTCAACAATTAAACCGAAAACGACCACCATCTAACGTCATTCCTGCTGATGTTAATAACTGTGGCGGTTTGATGCACGCACTGAAGTTGGGTATAGGCTCCAGACAAGCTCCAAAGTAATGTTAGGACGTAACATTTCTGTTATTGAAGGCCTAGTCAACGGGGAAATGGGGATCGTGTCCAAGTTTAAGTGGCCTGCCCTTCGCCGTGATCAAATAGAATCAGGCTAGTTACCGGATTCAGTGTGCATAAAATTTGATGACGACACTATTGCCACAAAAGTAAAAGACAGTGATGGGTTAGTGGCCATAGCGCCCGTATCAACAACATTCCAAGCAAATAAAGGGTACGGGGATGTTGAACGGAGAATGCTAGCCGCTAATCCTCAGTTGGGCGGTAACGGTGCATAAACTCTAGGTCACCACTTTAAACAGAGCCGTGATTGACTAGGGCAAGAAATATTTTGCCAAAGGCCAAGTCTATGTAGAACTTAATCGTGTAAAGGCACTGGATAGCATTGCTCCTGCAACAAAAGCTGGACGACATGGACGAAGTGAGCGCAGTGCAAGTGTGCAAGACCAGCTTCAGTAAAGATGAGGTGGCTGGTGCAAAGAAGCTGCTCTACGAGTCTGTTGGCAAGAGCGACCAGATGGTGTCTCTGAGACGAGACGGGACGCAGAAGAGCATGAAGGAGATCATTACACTGATCAAGGAAACCGATCCTGATGACATGCCGACGTTTGTAGCGAGAGACCTCAACAAGTTGCCTCCCGTCACTTTCGATCATGTCGACGTCACCTGCCTCCTGAAGGACATCGTGTCTCTGAAGGCGAATTTGGCTGAAGTGATGCTGAAATTTCAAGCATCCGAAAATACTAGGTCATCGATCGCCGGCTCATATGTCAACAGTCGACGAGGGGCCTGCCTCGATACGTCTACGTCAAGCTGCAAGTCAGCAATTTCAGCGCCGTCTCCGATACGACCCGAGCCGAGCCGAGCGCCGCCGGCACAGCTGTCAGCCGCGAGCGCAGTCTTTATGCCCCGCGCGCCTGCCGCCAACGCCGCCGCCGCCCCGCTGCCTGCATTGCCGGCCGTGATGACGCATGCGCCTATCACGTGTGCGCCCGTCAACTGTCGACGCCGCGATTTCGCCGCTGTTGTTACGGCCAATACAAAAATACGGTCGCAGCAACCTATCGCCGAGGCAAAGGCCACTTTACGAAACGTCACACACCCGGACCAAGACGAGGATGGCTTCGTCGAGGTTCGAAGCAAGAAGCGTTGCGCGAAATGGGACGATTAAGGTTATTTAAAATTATTTTTAAAAAAAATGTGTTATTTTCTTATATTCTCCATCCAAATTTACAAGTCCCCCCTTTCTCGTACAAAACACCCCAGTAACTGTGTAAAGCCAATAAACCAAAATAAATACAAGTTAATATGGGCAAGTACAAATGCACAACTCCTTAACCGTCAGGAGTTGAGGAATTGTACCTTCCATCATTAGCTTACCTGAATAACTTGATAGTACACAACTAGCCTTCTATAATATAATGTATATTTAAAGAATAATCCCCTAACTCCTAATCGTTGAGGAGTTGTGTCTCCCATCATCATCAGATCAGCAATGTCATCAAATGATGACTACAAGAAGCAAATATATGATCATTTAGAAATCACATGAAATACATAGGAACGTGCCTATAAAACTTGAAGGTTTCCCTCGATTTCCCTGGGATTCTATCATCAGATCCTGACTTGGTGGCAATGGGACCACCTCAGAAGTATGCTCTTTCAAATAAAAAAAGAATTTTTAAAATCGGTTCACAAATGACGGAGATATCGGTGGACATACATAAAAAAACATACACGTCGAACATAGAACCTCCTCCTTTTTTGAAGTCGGTTAAAAATATCTATTTTATTTTACTGTTCTTGTGTCGGGGATCTTTTCCGAACTTGGCTCACCTCTACCGTTTGTCTAGATAATTAAAAAAGAGTAATTTAAAACTCTGCCCAGACAAGAATACAAAACAGGTAGTTAGGTAATTAAGATGCTATAAAAAGATACCACGAAAATGTCAAATATAATGGTTCAGAAACTACAAAACCAAGACTGTTCTGCTGTGTCTAAATATTTTTGATGTTTAATTATTAAAATGAACTTTCCCATTTTAAATTTTGTTAGTTTTTTTGATTATTTCGTTTTTTAAAAAGAGTTTCTTTAAGTATAGAGTATAAAGAATAATATATAATAGAGTTTAGAACATCAAATCCATGGCAATTTGTAAGGTTTAGATAAGAGTATAATACACCACTGTGTTTCTAGGCATCACGTTGGATGCCAAACTTCAGTGGAGCCACATATAGCTAAATTGTCGAATAGACTTAGCTCTGCGGCTTATGCAGTAATAAAGACTCGTCAGTTAACTGACGTTGATACAGCTAGATTCGTTTATTTCAGTCACTTTCATAGTGCAATGTCGTACGGCATTTTACTGTGGGGAAATGCTGCCGACATTCAAACTATCTTTGTGTTGCAGAAGAGGGCTATTCGAGCTACATATAACCTACAGGCTGGTGACTCTCTCAGAGAGAGATTTAAGGATATAAGTATAGTGACAGTTGCATCACAATACATTTATTAAAATCTGATGTATGTTCATAAAAATATTGAAATGTTTTCAAAAAACAGTGATATTCACAAATTAAACACCAGAAGTAAGAACAAATTAGCAGTATCTTATACTAGGCTCCATATAATAAATAATTATTTTAAGGGTCTGTGTGTACGGTTAGACAACAAAGTACCAAATGATATTCAGAAATTAGATCTTGATAAAATTAGAATAAAAATCAAAGAAAAGCTTTATAAAAAGCTTATTATAAAGTGTCAGATTATACAGAAGACAAAACAGCTTAGGTCTGAAATGCTCCAAGTACTCCAACAGCTATTTCTAATTGTCTATAATTAATTTATATAGAGCACCATATTTAATTAAACTATTTACATTCAAATTCATATTTTATATTTTGTGACCTAGTAACAACATATAATATATATATTTTTTGTAAATGTCGTTGCTTCTGTGCGCTGTGGTTTCTTGCGCCCGTTCTTTGCCACAGTTAAAAAATGATGTCCTGAATGGGTGGTAGGTTAAAAATATTTGGAAGTTTTAATAAACGTACGTAACGTAAAGTACTTATTAATTGAGTTTATTGAATAAATATATTTTGACTTTGACTTTGACTTTATAACACTTGGTTCAAAGTCAAAGTCAAATTCATTTATTCAATTTAAGCTTCAATAATTGAGCACTTATGAATTTCGCTGTGCCATCGGTTCGTAAGTCCTAACTATGTGGAAGGAGCCTTGTACTGAGAAGAGCCAGCCAGAAGGGCATTTCTTTTCTCCCTTTCTTTTACAGCGTCAATACAAATTGGAAAATGCCCTCCCTATCATAGAAGGACATTTTCCATAACAACATAAAAAATCATTTAATACGATTACAAGACAACATAACTCATACAAAAGAATATATTTCTCCATTTAAAATAAAATGAACAATGTCTTACAGTATCTTTGAAACAAGATAAAGAAAGACTATTTCTACACAAATACTATACAAATAAAAATAAGATTGCAGGATTTTAGGGAACGTAACAACCCGACGCACATGCCACCACCGCAGAAACACTTTGAGAGAGCATGAGCATGACACACTCGAGCGACTCCAACTAAAGCAAGAAAACATTTAGACAACTTTATACCTACGCAACATAAATTTTGAGTAGGTTACCTTTGTCTGTAAGACACTGCTAATAAAGGCTATTATACCAGCGTAAAATTAATTAGTTATAAAGATAATGGATTAAGAAAATATAATGTGAGTATATTATTAAATCCATGCTGTTTTGTCTTCTAAATATTCCTTGACTGTATAATAACCTTTCTTAAGTAAACAACATTTTACATGATTCTTAAATTTATCTAAAGGTAAATCTCGTACAGCACTTGGTATTTTACTTCAATATTGTATACCATGCCCCAAGAAAGAGCCGAGAACCTTTTGTAACCTAAACATTGGCATTACTAGTTTTGACTTACTTTCTAATATTGATATTATGTACGTCATCACCGTGTTTAAAAAAAAGTATTAAGAGGCCTGTTACATCTCGAATGTGATTTTTGCGTAAAATGCCCATTTTCGCATTTTGTAGTAATTTTGCAGTTCTATTTATCGTTTTTATCGAAATAGGATAATAAATTGATGCATAATATTACAAATCTCCATTCTGTGAGCATAAGTTGAATTCGGACGGCCGGCGCATCGCATTTTGTAGTAATTTTGCAGTTGTATTTATCGTTTTTATTGAAATAGGATAATAAATTCATTATAAAATCTTTATTCCTCATGAAGTAACAATTACTCTGGTATACATTTTGCTCAATAATATTATCGTAGATAGGAAAAATTCACAGTTAACTTATAGCGATAATCGAAGTTTTTTAGTTTAGAATAAGATTTTTTTTCTATATAAAATCAATGATATCTAAAAATTCTGAGGCCGCTACGCACTTTTCGACTACATAAGAGATAACATTATATTTTTTTTATTTCACTTGTTTAGAACAGTAGTTCAATCGATGAGCTCAAAAATGTGCCTTCGCGTTCTTTATACAAATGTTTCTCTGCAATTTTGGGTTTAATTAATAAGTTAATCAAAATTTACAAAAAGCGAGGCCGCTACGAACTATTCCAATAGCTATTCTACACTATTTAATAAGTCATAATTGTTAATGTATTTTTGTTTCTGAGATCCATAACGCCAAAATTGGCCATTTTACGCAAAAATCACAGTTGAGATGTAATAGGCCTCTTAATATTGCAACGCACAAAAACTATACAATTATAAATATATTGCAATGCAACAGTAAGAACACCAACTTCCATAAAAATATTTCTCAAAGAAGTTCGTGACTCCAGTCTTTAAATGGTTCTTATTGTTCGTTTCTGTAAAATAAATATAGTTTTAACATTGGCCGCTGTTCCCCACAAAAGGACGCCATACATCATGACACTATGAAAATAACTAAAGTAAACAGTCCTAGCAGTTTCAACATCTGTTAATTATCTAATTTTTCTAATCGCGTAAGCTGCTGAACTGAGTTTGCCGGCCAAATTCGATATAATATGCGGATTCCACTGGAATTTTGAGTCAAAGGTTTTCCGTAGGAAAACTGTCGAGTCTACCAAATCTAATTTAATACCATTCATTCTAACATAGTTTGTTCGGTCTTGACATTTGGTAGTGTAAATTTAATTAATTTAGTTTTTTAGCGTTTAGCTGTAAATTATTAGCACTAAACCAACTGAGTACCTCTGAGAGAGCATTGTTAACATAATTATTCTTACACCTAGTCACATTGAAAATGAGTGAAATATCATATGCAAACAATAACGTATCACAGAAGTTTTCTACAAAGAATGGCAACTCATTGATATATATCGAAAATGTGAAAGGGCCAAAAATTTACCCTTGTGGAACTCCCATTTTTAGATGAGAACCGGATGACTTAGTTCCATTAACTTCGACAGTTTGTGTTCTAGAACTAAGATACGACTGTATCAAATTAAGCGCAAGACCTTTGAGATCATAGTAATTTAACTTCATCACAGTGTCCGGTGCTCAACGCAATCGAAAGCCTTGGACAGGTCGCAGAAAACTCCAAGAGAGTTCTGAGTCTTCTCCCAGGTATTAAATATATGCTTTATTAGAGCCACACCTGCATCAGAAGTGGAACGACCCTTAGTAAAACCAAATTGCTTACTATGTAAAAGATTATTTAAGTTAAAGTATTCCACTAACTGTTCGAGTATAATTTTTTCATAAATCTTACTAAGTGCTGGTAGTATTAAAATTGGTCGATAGTTACTTGGGTCTTCTTTATTTACTGATTTAAATATAGGTATAACCTTACTAAACTTCATAAGATCAGGAAAGATTCCCTTATCAACACAGTTAGCAAGATAGGGTGTAATAGAATATTATTATATAAATATACGAGGGCGGTTTGATAAGTCCATGACTTTAAGTTTGAATAAAAACTTTTTTAATATTTTTGTTTGTCTCATATTTGGAAACTCACTACGAAGCGAATGCCGTTCTTTTTTCAAATTTGGCGTGAAAACAAGCTTTTTATAAACAAAAAAGTTAGGCGACTTCTACGTAGGTATTCTTTGAAAATGGAGAAAAGCGAGTTTCGTGTGCTAATTAAACACCATTTTTTACGTGGTTAAACTATTAAACAGACCGAAGACCAATTGAAAAAGTATAATGGTGATTCTGAGCCTTCTCATGGGATGGTACATAAGTGGTTCACTGAATTTCGTTGTGGACGTACTACCACTAATGACGCGGAGCGCCAAGGAAGGCCGATTGAGGTCACTACGGAGGGCATGGTTAAAAAAATTTATGATATTGAAATGAAACACTTTTTCACGGATTAACTCGCGTTTAATTTACTATTTACATAGTTTTTTTATATTATCCTGACGTTTCGAACCCTTTACAGGGTCCGTGGTCACAGGGAGACTGAGGTGTTGGTCGTCTCATTGTTAGAAGTTATTTGCCTACCGTCAATCATTTTTATATATAACCGGGTGCGTTCAAGTTTACACAATACGAGCTAACAATATTTTTAGGTCTGGCAATGTGTTGCTGTTGGGGCTGGGATTTGATGACCTGTATGATGAGGTCCCAGGCAGGTGGTAAATTCCAACCATCCTCTCTATTGAAATTACGATGTTTATTAATTTCAATAGCCTCGCGTATCATCCTAGGGATGAATCGTTGTTCCTTGGCGAGTATTTAAGGTTTGTCAAATCTGATGTAATGGTTGGGTCCCTCGAGAGCATCTTCACACACTGCAGACTTATTTTTGCGCCTATGCTTGACGTCGGCTATATGTTCTTTTACGCGGGTTCCTACACTTCTCTTTGTTTGCCCGATGTACGAGAGCCCACAGTCGCAGTCCAGTTTGTACACGCCTGCATCTTGAAGGGGTATATTACACTTGACAGGTCGTAAGAACTGGTTGATCTTCTTTGGCGGCTTAAAGTAAGTATTGATTGAAGCTCGCTTCAAGATGTGACCAATCTTGTCAGTGACGCCTTTCATAAATGGAAGTACTGCAGGTTGGCGCTCGACTGTGGTTGGTTTTTTGTGTTTTTTGTGACGAAGCCGCGGTACTTGCAGTTTGTTATCCTGTAGTACATGCTTGACATGCTGAAGTTCAGCAGCCAGGTGTTGGGTGTCACAGATGCCGCGTGCGCGATGAAATGCACGATGCGCGTCTCTGAAACAAAGATTTTCCTACAGTAGCCAACTGAGAGGTGAGAATCACCATTGAGGTACCTATCTGTATGGGTTACTTTACGAAACACAGTGTGGCTCAAACTATGGTCAGGATTCCTGATGATTAAAGTGTCCAAGAAAGCTAACTTATTGTCTGCCTCTAACTCCATTGTGAACTGTATTTTAGGGTATATGGAGTTAAGATGACTTAGAAAAGCAGATACTTTATCAGTTGGTAAGATAGTGAAAGTGTCATCTACGTACCGCTTATAGAACCTTGGGGTTACGGGTGCTGTGCTTAGGGCCCGCTCCTTGAAGTCTTCCATCAAAATATCGGCGACAACGGGTGATACAGAGGACCCCATAGCAACACCCTCTATTTGCAAGTAGTAAACTTCATTCCACAAAAGGTAGCCAGATGTTAGACAATGCTCTAATAGTACTGCATATTCGTTGGGCATATTTTGTTCAACTAGTCTTTTCTTGGTAATTTCAATGCAGTCCTGTACTGGTAGACATGTAAATAGGAACTGGACATCAAAACTAACTATAGTTTCATTGTCAGCAAGATGTAGGTCTTTAATATCACTGACAAACTGGTAAGAATCCTTCACATAAGCTGTTGTATTACCTCTTAGTGAGGAAAGTATTTTTGCTACATGCCGGGCCAAACGGTAAGTTGGTGAGTCGATCTGGCTTACAATCGGACGTAGCGGAGCCTCAGGTTTGTGGATTTTTGGTAACCCATACAGTTTAGGTGGTTTAGGGCAGGAAGGTATTAAATAATTAGTGTCTAGATTTAACGTTTCGGAGTGTTGTTTGACAAGATTACTGGTTTTCTTTAATATTTTGTTAGTTTGATCGCATTTAACGAGTTTGTAGGTCTTGTCATCCGACAAAAGTTGAATTATTTTTTCGTTATAATCTGACGTATCCATAACTACCGTAGCATTACCCTTATCAGCACTAAGGATAGTTAATTCTGGCTTAGCTCGCAGGTTCTTTAGGGCAAAGTATTGATCGCGAGGAAGGTTGGATTTCGGCACTTTGCTCCGGCGCAAGACAGACGATATGTCTTGACGTAGTGCTTCAGCATCAGCCTTCCTAATATTATTTTTAACTAAGCAATCCTCTACGTTACTAATGATGCTTTCATACGGTATCGTGCGAGGGGCTACGGCGTAATTAAGCCCCTTTTTTAGTACCTCAACAGTGGGTTTGTCCAGTGTTTGTTTTGATAGTTTCACAATTTTCCGCTCATCGATTTGGTTTTGACGTTTGTGGCTATCTATGGTTGATGTTGTATTGTTAGTTGTGTTCCATTTCACAAACTTTTTATGCAATTTTGATACTAACGTTTGGAATTTATTTATTTGTCTATGTTTGCATTCATTATATTTAGATGTTTCGCGTTTATTGAGGAGATTAATGCAATTAGTAAAATCTGACGCCGACAATTGTAATCCTAACCCACTGCACAAATTCTCGATCTTACTATTAATTGTACTTAGCTCGGAACGATGTCGGTAGGTAAGATGACGGAGCAATTTTTGACTGGCCTGTCGTAAGGTCTTGGCGCTCCCTCGGATGTCCTTTTTGGGTGATATCTTGACACACGATGGGATGAAACCATGATCACGGCATCTCTTCAAGAAATTTAGGTTTGTAACTTTTCTTGCGCGCTTAGTCTTTAGATCTTCCAACCGACGCACTTTGTTAGCTATTTCCAGTCCGTACTGGATCACATATTGTTTTTTTGTTATGATATTGTTTTGGCAGACCGTCAAGTGAAGATACGCGAAATATGTGATGCTGTGCACATCTCGACTGAACGAGTTTTTTTAATATTTTGCATGATATTCTGGGCATGAAAAAGCTTTCTGCAAAATGGGTGCCGCGTTTACTAACAGTCGACCAGAAACGAAATCGTGTAACAGCTTCTGAGGAATGCCTAGCCATGTATAATCGCAATCCGAGTGAGTTTAACAGTTGACGAAACGTGGGTCCATCATTATACACCAGAGACTAAGCAACAGTCGAAGCAATGAACTTCTACCGGGGAACGTGCCCCAAAGAAGGCAAAAACTGTTTGCTCGGCTGGTAAAGTGATGGCCACAGTCTTTTGGGACAGCCAAGGGGTTATTTACATCGATTTTTTGGATAAAGGCAAAACAATAACCGGAGCTAACTATGCTGCATTGTTAGATACATTCAATAAAAAGTTGATCAAGAAACGACCGCATCTAACAGAGAAAAAAAATCTATTTTATCAGGATAATGCACCGGCCCACTCGTCTGCAATCGTGACATCAAAAAATGTCGAATTAGGATATGAATTATTGCCACACCCTCCGTATTCGCCAGATTTAGCCCCCTGTGACTTTACGAAGAGGTGGTAGCCGAAACTGGAGCCTATTTTTCAGGGTTTGACAAAAATATTTTTTGATGGGTTGAAGAGGTTAGAACATTGCTAGACTAAGTGCGTAGCGTTGAAAGGAGATTATGTAGAAAATAAAAAAATATATATACGAGTATGTAAAAAGAGTGTTTCTTCTTTTCAAAGTCATGAACTTATCAAACCGCCCCTCCTATAAATAACTAAATATTATATATTTTTAATTATCTTTTTAGACATGCCCCACAAATCACCTGTGTTTTTTTGTATTTCTATTGATTTGAAAGTTTTAATAATATTTTTAGAGTCAATATAAAGAAATTTAAAAGAAAAAAAACATTCGGTACATGTTGTTCGAGAAAAGAT
Source organism: Scoparia ambigualis (assembly GCA_963921215.1). NCBI lineage: Eukaryota > Metazoa > Arthropoda > Insecta > Lepidoptera > Crambidae > Scoparia > Scoparia ambigualis. The sequence continues at coordinate 2,273,005 of OY992506.1, read as the reverse complement.
TGTGCCGCCACGGTGATGAGTTCAATAAGTCCCGAGATTAAATACTAAAAACAAAGTAGTTTTTTTAATATTATTTTTTTTTGTGGCACGCAATAATGGCCTCACTCTGCCTAATGAAAAGCAGCCAGTGAAGCCCAAGAAGTGAAAGCGTTCATCACAGCACTACCACGCTATGCCGAACGCTCTCACTATGGCGGCCTGCATAAATGCTTTTTCACGCCCCGCTTAAATAACCCGGGAGAGAAAGAGGAGGAAAACACGTGTGCGGGAAGCGCATTCCACATACGGGCAGTTCGGCAAAAGAACGATTGTCCAAACTTTTTGGCACGTGTCTTGATGGTCAGCACGGTATGAGGGTGGCTTCTAAGACCTGCACGCGTCGATCTGGAAAGGAAAGGAGAGGGAGGGATGAGGTCAAAGAGCTCCTCAGAGCATTCACCGTGGTAAAGGCGGTAGAAAGCACTAAGGGAAGCAATGTCCCTACGTAGCTGTAACGGCTCCAGACTGGTCGTAATGTCATCGTTACCGATAATATGGACAGCACGTCTTTGCAACCTGTCCAGAGCTTCGAGCAAGTACTTGGCGGATTCGTCCCAAAGATGAGAGCAATACTCCACGCAGGAGCGCACCTAAGTCTTATACAAAAGACAACGTTGCTCCGGCGTGAAGAACCGCTTCACTTTATTCATCAACATAGTTTCCTTCAACTGCAATAAGTCTCTCCAACGCTTTTTTAGTTTTTCTATTCCATGAGTGTAGTAAGATTTATCTTTGGCTTTAAAATAAGCCTCCGTTGCTGCGATTACATCACCATTTGAGTCAAATTTCTTGCCCTGGAGCATTTTTTTAAGTCTGCAAACAGCCAGTTATCACTGGGGTCCAGATCTGGAGAATACGGTTGATGAGGAAGCAATACGAAGCCCAATTCGTTTAGTTTTGCCATCTATATCAAGAACTTGTGACACGGCACATTGTCCTGGTGAAAGATCACTTTTTTATTTATTTGAGCCGTTTTTCCGCAATTTCGTACTTTAATCGCTCCAATAATCCTATGCAATATTTGCTATTTATATCCCTCTATTAAGGTAGTCGATGAAGAGTATTCTATGCACACCCCAAAATACAGAGACCTTCCCGGCAGATTGTTGTGTCTTAGGCCGCTTCAGGCGGCTTTCACCGGCCGCTCTCCTCTGCTGACTGCCGTTTAGATTTCGGAGTGAAATGGTGAATCCATGTTACATCTATTGTCAAATACCGATGTAAAAATCCTTTTTATTTCTATTAAACAGTGCCAAACAGTGCTCTGAATCATTAATACGTTGTCTCTTTAGTTCAATTGTAGCAGACGCGGCACCAATTTGTAGAAAAGATTTATAAGGGCCAAATGTTTATGTAAAATAGTGAAAATACTACCAATTGAAATCTTCACTATCTCAGCTATCACGCGCACTTTTACATTTCGATCTTCCTTTACGATTTTCGGGACTTACTTGAATGACTGATTCGCAGAATGACTACTTGGAATTTGGTAAATAAAATGCAATGTAAGGAATAACGAATCATTTTTCACCATAATCAATGACGCTAACCTGCTAACAATTTTTATAAAGAAAAAATAGTTCTTGTATTACAATATCTCATACTACATTTTATAGCGCAAAATCAAAGATGTATTCAGATTTGGTCAAAAAATAAATAAACAAAAAAATCACTTAGGAATACGTAGTTGAATATAGGTCTTTTTTTTTTTAAAGTTTGTTTAAACCGTTTTGAATTGCTCTTAATACTTTTTTGTATTTTGTCAAATACACTATCACGATTTCGGCGATTTTTTCGTGAAACCTTAAAAGAGAATCTCTAATTTTTAAATCATAGTGTTTGGCTTCTTGCCTCAACTTTTGTATAAAGAAGAAGAGACTTGGTCTTTTCGGAATCAATACATTTAATTTGTGATGATATCCTTCTACTGTGTTGGTGGTGCAATGGCGCTGGCCACCACAATTCACGGGTTTCAAAAAAATAAATCAACCACACATGCAGTTTATGACCTCGTAAATGAAACTCTTTTAAGCCTAAACGATAAGAATTATACGACAGCACTTTTCAAATAAAAAAATATGTCAAAGGCATTTGATTTCGTTTCACATGAACAACTTTTATTAAAACTGGAATCCAGTGGTATTAGAGGAAATACTTTGAATTGGATTAAGACCTATTTGCGGAACCGAATGCAATCTGTTGAAATAACAAAACTTGATTCAAACAATGTAGCACAAAAATATAGATCAGAGTTCAAAGAAAATAGGTTCGGAGTCCCACAAGGAAGTGTGCCAGGACCATTATTGTTTCTGGTTTATATAAACAATCTTCCAGAGGTCACTGTCCATCGAAGCATCCTCTTTGCTGACGATATATCAGTAATAGTGACAACAAATAATAAATTAACATTAAATGATCATGTAAATGACATAAATAAAACAATGACATTAATAATAAATTGGCTTAGTAATAATAATTTAAAAATAAATATTGATAAAACCTGCCTTATAAATTATAATTATTCATTAAACACTTTAAATATAAGTTACAAGGGACAAATTGTAAACACTTCAAATGTAACAAAATTCTTAGGTATAGAAATTGATAAAAAATTAGATTGGAAAGAGCACGTTGAAAAAGTATATGTTGAGTCTGTTCTGCGATACGGACTCATTATATGGGGTAATAGCACTGACATAAACAGGGCTTTCATAGCTCAAAAAAAGTGTATAAGGGCAATATGTGGTACTGCTCCTGACGAACCTCGCAGACCACTCTTTAAAAAGTTAGGCATACTACCACTTCCATGTCTATATATATTTGAAGCTGCTAAATTCGTAAAAAAAATTAAATTATTTTAAACAGGCTAAGGAAGTTTATCCACGATGCACACGAAATTTCAATAGGTTGGTCTCTGCTATAATTCCCAAAAGTACTTGTTTTAAAAAAAACTTTTACTGGATGAGTATGACAATATTTAATTAAATACCTGAATTCTTAAAAGAATTGCCATTTAATAGATTTAAAAGGGCCTTTTACAACTGGCTTATGGAACATGCTTTTTATACGATGAATGATTTGTTTAATAAAACTTGACATTTAATAATTAATAATGTTTATATAATAAATGTAATAATATGTTATTTAAATTAAATACGATAATTGAATTTTTATACTTTGACATTAATTTGATTTTAATTTTAATGTTTAATAAAAGATATTTGCATGCTGTTTGTAATGGCTGAATAGGCAGATTTTATATATTTTGCTTCAAACATCTACTGTGTACCTTATTCTAACGCAAATAAATGATATTTCTATTTCTATTTCAAGATGGATGGACTTATTCTGTGCCATTGCTTCTCGAGATAATTTCCAAACCGGTGCATTGAACTGACTGCTTCTATTTTCGACAAAATTAATTGGCGACCCTCAGGAATATCAGCAGCTGTCAGCAAAGGCAAAAGGGTGGACATACGTACTATTTGCCGTTATTCGCTTGTTTCAGTTACATTCAAGTCTTTTGCTTTTTTCCACACCGCTTTTTGATAGTGGAAATAGCACCCACTAACCACACACTCCGGATAAACTACCTTTACTGCATTCATTATAGAGACTTCGTACTCACATTTGAATTTTCTTAATAATTTAATACCATAACTTTTAATTATTTCAAACAATCTGGTATACGTGGTTTGTGACTTATTCGGAAGCAATGCGTATAAAACTTTTTGTTGTGTCACTGCTTCATTTGGAGGACCAGAGCGTTTGAGCGACTTGTGTGTTCGGAATCTGCTCCATCTAAACCAACCACCGACAAGTGGTTGGTTTAGATGGAGCAGATTCCGAAAAACACTTTATAAGTCATTGATGTGCTTAAACGGTGTTTTTTCCCATTAAAAAACAATGTTTTATCTACACACGAAACTCGTTTTTTTCCATTGTTTTCGGAATTAAAAAAGTATCGTTACTTAAATATCTGTAGAATAGAATAGTTATTTATTATTCACTGTGTACAAATAAGGTCTTAATAGTAATTTTTGACACAGCAGTAAATGTGTAAATCAATACACAAACAGTGTAAATCAATATTTAAATTGTTCTTAGATATCTCTAAATCAATATTTTTTTAAAAATCAAAAAAAATTAGTACATATCAAGTGATGGCCAGTACTTTCCAAAAATCAAAAGAGTTTTTAATATATGCGCCATCTTCAAGAAAGTGTCGAGACTTATGGAACGATCTGGTAGGTGTATACTTTCTCAGCAGCTTCCTTTTCTTCCTTCTTATCTCCATAAAATATTGTAAAAATACACTTCTAACTACCTACTACCTGTTTTGGATACTATTTCTTATTTATAAGTATTAGTATGAAGTATTTTGATTTAAGCATTAAGTAATTCATAATAAATTGTGAACAGCTTAATCAACCATTTATAATCTAAGTAAAAATTTTAGTACTACACTCGGCGTCAAAAAAATCGCACCTTTTAAAAATCATCTTTAAAAATTCTTAAACCTAATGTAGAGGATAGTGTTGGGTATCATTAGAAAGGTAACAAAAAGGAGTATCAAAAAACAATTAAATTTAACTTTCTGTTTAATTATAATTATACAAACAACATTAAAATTAATAAAATAATAAAAATCCTTAAATAAGTCCTAATTAACAACAGATAATTTACAAAGAAAAATGTACAAAAAGTGTCTTAAAATTAACTTAAAATCTAGTGTTACCCCCCCTTGCCCTGATCACGGCTTCCATACGGTCCCTCATGGACCTCACCAACTTCAGGAGCTCTTCTTGAGGGATAAGCCCCCATTCTTCAATCACCGCGTCTTGGAGCTCCTGTAGAGTCGAAGGAGCTGGATCCCGAGATCGAACCTTACGTTTAAGATGGTCCCAGAGGTGCTCTATAGGATTCAGATCCGGACTTCGCGCTGGCCACTGCATCACAGAGATTTGGGACCTATGCAAGAAGTCGCTCACGATGCCTGCAGTGTGAGCGCGAGCGTTGTCGTGCATTAATGTGAACCCCTCGCCAAAAGATTCGGCAAAGGGGACCACATGCACTTCCAGGACCTCAGTGACATAGCGGCGAGCAGTCAGCGACCCTTGTCCGCGAGCACCTCCAGTCCGGGAGACGCAGACAAGGTCGGTTTTGCCGGCAGCAGACATACCGCCCCAGAACATGCAGGATCCGCCACCATATTCCACCGTCTCCTGGATGCAGGCTTGGGCGAAACGTTCACCCTGCCTCCGGTATACTCTTCTCCGTCGGTCGTTGCAGAAAAGACACACTCGCGTCTCGTCTGAGAAGAGAACAGCTCTCCACTGCTCAAGGGTCCAATCGACGTGGTCACGAGCAAACTGCAAGCGGGCTCGCCGATGCGCTGCAGTCAATTTTGGACCCGTAGCAGCTCTGTGGGCCGCTATCTTCTTCTCCTTCAATCTTCTTCTAACCGTAGATACGCTTACGGTGCGTCTGCGAACTGCCTGGAGCTGCTGTTGCAACTCAACAGCGTTGGAGAAACGATTTCTCAAAGAGTTCGACACAACGAACCGGTCGTCTCTTTCCGAAGTGCAGCGACGTCTACCCGAACCGTGTCTGCGGATATAGCCACCGGTCTCTATGAAGCGCTGGTACACTCTTCGAACGGAATAACGGCTCAGGTTCAGTTGCCGGGCGACATCACACTGCCGCACCCCTGATTGCAGTAGTGCAACCACTTGAGCGGCTTTATCAGCTGTGGTATCCATCAAAATCTGTGCGTGTGTCCTCTTCAACGGTTGAATAGCGAATGACCCACATTGAACCCGTGTTGACCGTTTTATACCCACAAAGGAAGCGCAACTAGCAACTCTCACGGGTAGCAAAATTTGCATCGAATTTTTGTGACACTTTATTTGTTGCATTAGGTTTTATTTGATAATGAAAAGTAATGTTTTTTATTAAGTTAATTAAGTAACCTTGTAAATAAAATCATAATTAATGCGACTGCATGTGCATATCAAGAGTAAATGACATTTGAAAGTGATTTTCTAAGAGGTGCGATTTTTTTGACGCCGAGGTAGTTTCGTATTTAAATAAATTTTACAAAAAAAGCCCAAAATAAGTTTTTATTAATAAACTTATTCAGTCTCCTATTCTCATAAAGTAGGCAGTATACTTTTAGTTAACTTTGCTCTAAATTTATTAGAAGGTGTTTACTTTATGTTCTGATGAAGCATAAATAATATTGTGTTACATACTTACATTAAATATTACAAAACCTTCAGACTATTAATACCGTTAATTTAAATTGCAACATTTTTGAAGCCGCAAATAATCAACTGTTTCTTAGCTCGATTGGAATTTATCAACTCGTTATTAAGTTTTAAACTGACGAATATTTTATTTCACTTAGTTCAGTCAAATTATTAAATTAAAAAAAGAAATTATTAATTTAACCAAATAATTTTAATCTTTTGCTATGCTAATAATAACACTTGGTTTCCGAAAATCAACACATCAGACTCCACATAACATTAAATAATAAAATGTTTTAAACTTCAAGATAACTGAAATTCTCACCTTCTTAACCGGCGAAGCTATGCCTATACCGCGTTCAACACATTTCTGTCTAAAAACTAAAAAAAAAATAACGCCTGTGTCTTTATGAATAGCATTGTTACGCTTAAAGTCGTCAAAGCGCGTTAAAATCTTTTCTATTGTAATCTTCGAGAGTCTAAATTGTAAGGCTTTTAAAAGAACACCACCTAGTTTTTATACATTATACATAGATTAATGACTATTATCCCCAAAGGGTTAGTCAGAGACTAGGCAATGAGGACCGCTGAAGCAGCCCACTGCCACTGATGACGGCACACCAAATAGCGACTGCACATGTGCTCAGCGTGACAGGTGGTGAGCCCAGCGCCGCTCTTTGCTGTTGGATGTATGTGCAGTCTTTAGTCCGTTGGTGGCCTTTTACGTCACTTAAAGAAGAGAGGGATTGGTAGTATTCTTTTACTGAATCACTACCACACGGCTCTCTTTATACCATATGTTGTAAAATACCTTAATCTGTACCGTTACATAGATTTATTAGCCCACTTATTAGCCAATGTAAACATGATTGTTATCACTGTCATTTTATATTTTATTGGTAAGTATAATACGTATTTTTTATTACTTTTATACGTAATATTTGATATTTATTTGCGTCAACAACGTAAAAAAAAATTCGTAGGCGCGTAAAATTGCAGGTTTTCCATCAACTTCAAATTGCATCGCCATTAAATTGGAATCGCTACGATTATTTCTGGCATGAATTTGCAGAATGAAGAATATTATGAATTTCGATAAGATTTCTAATAATATCATAAAATAGTTTCACTATTTCATCCACACTTATGCAAGAATGAAGAATATATTTCCATGAAATACGGTACTCTTCAATTATGGGCTGATAGTCTGCTTTGAAAAAAATAGCTCTAGGGTTAAACACACTATTCTTTACCTTAATAAAGTTTAGGGTTAAACACAGGGCTAAGCGAAAAAAAAATCAATAGGTGGATGAAGTGGGTCAATCGAACTTATAAAGTTAGCAGCATTTGTTAGAACGACGGTACTTACACTACTAAGAACTGAGTCTAAAATTTTATCTCTGTTATTTAAGATGCTATTACATTGAAACAAATTACTGGCAGATACAAAGTCAATAATAGTCTAGGCTATATTGGAACTCGGATGGAATCCGGATACAAAAAAGAAGAATCATTATTCTGAGTCCATGTAATGCAACTCATATTAAAATCACCTACCAAAAGAATATTTGTAAAGTCTTCGAAGTTCCTGTTGCAATTTCCTATAAAGCCATCTAGAATGTGACGCCTAACAGGCGGTGGTAAAGTACACAGCACAAAGGATCAAACTTTCGATTTTTTTTCTGTTCCACTTGATTCAAGTGAAGGTTCAGTTCCGATGCAGATGATTGCAGGTCGTTGTTTTCTTTTTGAAGAGTCTTTGCAAGAGCTTCATTATTCATCGATGTGGTTTTGTACATTTCAAACTGATTCTTGATAAAGTCCGCGAATTCTTCATCATGGCGAGTTCATCAGTTATGGTATTTAACTGAGACGCTATCAAAATTTTGATGGTCATATTAAGTTTCTTGAACTCATCTGCTATTGCGGCGCGAACCTAATCCATCGGTATATTAACCGGATGTGTTCAAACCTTTCTACGAAGCGTAATATTATCATAGTCTAAATAACTTGAATCGGTCCACACAGGCGTCGACGAGTTATCACCACCCTTACGCATGACTCCTTGACATTCTGGACAAGTCCATGTACGTTTTTCAGTAACTGTTCAAATTTCTTGTTAGAGAGTTTTTTTTTTATCGAGTGAAGTTCATTGGATCTTGTAACTTGTAACTGAATGAGACTTAGAATAGATTGGATCCTTAACTAATACATACTTTTTTTTCAGAATTTAAACCATTATTTTCTATGTCTCATCAGATGGTTTGAAAAAACTCAAAGCGCGATCTATCTAGCCTTAACTCGTATTCCCTACGCGCGCGCCTGACGGACGTCAAATCGATATCGAGTCGGCTGTGCTTATCGAAATATGAACGCTCGGGTCACGCGATGGGTTTCGGTTTCGCGTGGGGGTCGTTGGAGGGTGAACTTTCTGTACGGTAGTAATATTAGTTATTGTGTGCTTGTACCAAGACGAAAAACGAAACAATTTTAAAACACACAAATTTATGCTTATTCATTTTTGACGTTTTTTTATGCTTAAGTTTTTATAAAAAAAGATATTTGACTGATTAAAAATGTGAATTAAAAATTTCAACCTTATTGGTTAGGTACTAATGTTTTCCAAAACTCATTTCAGCCGTTACTTTATTTTACTTCAAAAACTCCAATTTCTATTACTTACCACATTATCAATACGATAATTGGAAATCATATTTAATTTTATTCCATTAAGTAATAACTTAAGTTAACAAATCATTATGATTTATCATTTTTCACCTTTCATCCCAAAAAAACGATAAATTACCTATACATTTTAGCCGTTTGTGTCGCTTAGGGAGAGACACTTGCCCGCTATTTTTTTCTCGTACCAGGATACGTATGTTTACACAATTCTATGACCACGGCTTTTATTTTGGTTCGACGCGATTCTGTTTCGGCGTGCAGTGGTACTGGGGGTAGCGATGCGCATCTGTCTGGCACAGACTATAAGCTCGTTAGATTAGTTAGTAACTATAAGTTAGTTAACTGTTTTTTTTTTATTATTTGTATTGACGTCAATAAGTGCCTGTAAAGGTTTACATTGAATAAATAATTTGACTTTGACTTTGACTTAGAGAATTTTACGTCGGTATTCATAAAGAGATGTCATTCGGTGTTGCGCCGGGTGGCAAACAGAGGGCAGTGTGCACGAATTTGAGATAGTTCGCTATATTATTCTCAGGTAAAAACTTCCATTACCATTTTTAAATTTTAAACTGGAATTATTCGATTTATTTTTGGCAAGTCTTCGGTAAAGTGGTGGGTCAACGTGGCGCTGGTATCCTCATTTTCGGGATTAGGTTGAGCTGATGCATGCTAGGCGTATAGCTGGCTGAAGAAGTATTCTGTTTCTGAAAAGACGTCTGACTTTGAAGCAACTACTGCTCCGCTGGCCGTAATCAACTTCGTCAAATGGCTTCTACCGAAAGACTGGAAAAACACTTTTAACCCTCGATTATGCTCAATTGATTGCTAGTTTAATCGAGCGTCTATTGGAGCATCGGCTGTCATATCGCACCAGTTTATCAATCCACCAAGTGACAGATGGGTCTTTGCGTTCACTTCATGAGCGAGAGCTTTTCTTCCAAAAACTTTGACTGTTTCTCTTTACGCTGAATTTTGCAAAATCTGAAATCTTCCTCCCTAAGAATCGCAGATACGTTTTTGAGGGCCTGGTTTACTCCAACTGCTTTTCTGGTTTCCACGGAAGCGAATTGGCTTTAACTTTGGTTTAAGTAGATTTATGTATTTGATGTTGATTGTTAATTGAAAGCAAAGCTTTGTAATAGGTCAAGTACCACCGCTGCGAGCGTTAAACCCACCTGCTCCTCAGCTCGCGGGCCGCCTTGCCCCTCCGATTGAATTACCCTCAAAGGACAAGCAGACAAGACTACGTGGAGTCGGTTTTGCCGCGATTCGTTTCTGTCACTGACTTTTTAAGCACAAAATTACTGCTTAACGTACGTAAGTATACATCATAGTAATAATAGAAAATAAATTTATGGACATTTACAATTATACTTTATAAAACTATGACTTTTATGAAATAAAAAGACATTACGCACAAAACTAATTAATTGCATGAAATCGTATTTTTGATGTACATCGATTTATTGTAACTGAAACTTACGATGAAACAAAAATATGGGTAACAAAACTTCGATGTAATATTATTTCGAGAAAATGTATAAAACATGAAAAGAAATAACGATGAACTGTGTTTGTAGATAATTAATATTTGAGGAAATGAAATTGCGATGTAACCTAATTCTAGAATTTGTTAAATATTCTACAAAAATTTCTAAGAATAGTTTTATGGGTAATGAAAATCGTTGAAGGAATTGCGATAAAATGATGGATTCCCAGATTTTATGCCGTGTAAAATTTTAAAACTAACTCGGTTTTTTAATTATAAAACGTATTAAGTCGCTAATTTATATTTAGAGTCTTAATATCTTTAAATGTATAAAAGATATGAATTACTTTAAAACGTCATTGGAAAGGCCTTTTAGTTAATTATGTGTCACATTCGTTACATTTTAACTATAGCGTCTACCTCAGAACAATATGTCTACAAACCTAATGCTTTCATAAAATATACTCAATTGTCCTATTTTTTTCAAATGGGCCATAAACATTGAAAGAAAAGAGTCAAAAAAAAACCGGGCACCATTTATGATACAAAATTCAAATGCGACTTACACAAGTGTAATTCGAATGGTGATCGAATGGAGTGCCCACTCAAATGTCACAGCACTCCTTTTTTTTATATATATTTGTTCCATGAAGGAACAGGCTAAGGTCTGAGCCATACTGCCTAGTCATTAGTTTTTTATTTGTTTTTTCCCTTGATGATAATGAGTGATGGTTAAGATGAATGATAAATGATGTTCCCCAAACCCCTTGAGTCCTCAGTAAAGATGTGGGACTTTACTGAGGTCTCACGCGGACTACTTGAGAGAATTTGAAAAGTGATGTTGCACTGTTTTGTTTCATTTGCCAACACTCATGCACGTTCACAAACACTTAACGGTTAATAATCCACTATTATTTCACATTAATTGCTTTCACATAAAACGCTTCACTTTCCCGCCAAGAAGTCCCTCACAGCACTCCTTCTACGCTCTAATTAATGTTCTGAGTCATAAACTCAATTCTTGATTGTCAAACTCAAGTGTCAACTATTATTTTATGGTCCATGAGGCTACTAAAGGGTATAAAATTCCTTCTTAGTTTTGTGTGTTTTTGGAAATAATAGCAGAAGATTTACCAAGATAACGGTATTGCTTCTTAATCTCGTATGGCACAACACTTCTTCAAACCTCTTTGAATTTACATCTTAAGAATTCTTCCTAACTGAGGTAGTAATTTTTTCAACGTTTCAATCTTAGAGTATAATAATATAAGTTATCTATCCGTGTTGCGTATCGGCAGCATTAAAAGAATAATACGACCCCCCTTCCCTCGGTTGTCCTATAAGGCGACTAACGGACTAAAGACTGCACATACATCCAACAGCAAAGAGCGGCGATGGGCTCACTACTTGTCACGCTCAGGACATGTGCAGTTGTAACTTGGTAAAAAGTGGACTATCGCGGTGGACTGCTCTTGCGGTCTCCATTGCCTAGTCTTTGACTAAGCCTTTGGGGATATTATGTGAATACATGTATGTATAGTTATCTATACTCTAAGGTTTCATATAGTATAGATATCTCTTGGATATTTCCATAGATTATATGCAGAGGCGCGCGTAAGCGCTCGGTAAAAAATCTGTACCAAAATGACTCGGTCTGAAAACAAATGTAATGTAATGTAATCAAATGAGATTACATGTCGGTAAACAATCTGTACAGATTCGGTGCTGAGGCGAAAGCGCACCGATCCGGTGAGGAAGAGGCCTAAGAGTACTGCAATATCATTTTCTTAAGCAAATATGTGAAAACTGTTTAATTTGATCATTGGAATAAAACTAGAATCCAGAACATTAATACTAGTTTCTGTGATAAATGTCGAATCGTACAAAAATAATTATAATTGTTGTGTATGCTTTCCATCTAGAGACGCAACCGTTAAATAAGATTGATTTTTTTTAAACTTTAAAAAGTAAGAATGGGAATTTACCACCCGCCTGTTAATTCTTCATACAAGTTATTAATTCCCAACCTCGACACCACACTAAAGACCATAAGATTTTTTTTTTTCATTTTAATTTGTAAGTATTTTTCGCATTAACTAAAGAAATATAAAATCTTTTTTTAGTAGTTTTTCTTTTGGTATTTTTACCGGACATTTTTTTCAAGAAAGTTATAAAATTTAAGGTATTGGTTTAAGTTCAGTAAAAGTGTTAAGAAAAAATTACAACAAAGAACTACATACATTTTCAACACTTTTTATGAAGACCATTTTGTCACTTGCCTGAACAAAATATATACTTTTAAACTTTCGCGTTCCATTATGCACACATTTAGACGGTATAAAAGGTATGCGTAGAATGCCCTTACTAAGTAGTTTTGCGTTAAATCCCGTCTAAATATGTGTGAATAAAATATGTTGGATACATATTTTTTTTACAAATAAGACGTTTTTAAGAAAGCTAAATAAAGAAAAGTTTAAAATAGCCTTCAATCAACTTTAATAAATACAATTGTGCTTAATACTATTTACACGTTTGGAACAATTGTCTAGGCAGCGATGTAACACTTATTTTTACAGTGTACGCATTTTTTACAATCCACTGCCAGAAATATTATCATTTCATCAGCGTCTCCGTCTTTAATTTAACAAAAAACAAACAATATTAATAATGTCAGAAACAGATAACTGCAAGAGATCCGCATCAAACACAAAACAAAAAAATATTATGTAAACATATAAATTAGACTACTCTGTCGATTTCAAACCTCCTTTCAAATCACATATCGTTGGATATTAATACTATACATATTCCCATCATGTCCATTGACATACCAAAATGACAAAGTCTAACAGTACGCGCGATTATTTACGCCACAGGTGTTTGCCGAACTTACAAAAATTGTACGTGAGTGACATTTCGAAATAGCAAAATGTATTTTTATTACAGTGCTAACTCTGCTTATAAGAATGTCTAATTTTAGGTTATGGGCAAGTTTATCAATAAGATTCAACTTCGGCATCGAGCTTTTACGATGTGTAAATTGTGCATATTAAAAAATATATTATAATATTATTTATTCACTTACATTTACACTTAATACTTGCTCTGTTAACAAGCAGTTGATAATTTGGTAAAATTTTAGTGAAACTCATTTATTCAATGCAGTTTTTTTTGTAATATTTTCTGAAATACTACTTACATATACTTCGACTTCAAGTTAAGACTAATAAAACTCCTTATTGTCCGTCAGAAGATCATAAACATTAATACTGGCATGTTGTATTGTACTGCACGTGGTGTTACCACCAACCGCCGTACAATCCCCCGTAACCTCCGTAACCTCCATAACCTCCGTAGCCACCGTAGCCTCCATATCCACCATAAGGCCAGTAGCCGTAGCCGTAGCTGGGGTAGCTCCAGTAGCTACCGTAGTGGGGGTAGTAGCCGCCGTAGTGTCCCCCCCAGCCGTAGCCTCCGTAGCCTCCGTAACCTCCCCCCCAGTGGGATGCCGCCGGCTTCAGGTCATCGGTCGCTGATACCAGGTCTTCTTTGTCCGCTTCTGCTGAGCGTTTCTGTTCCACTGGTTGCTTCTCAGCTGGCGCCGAAAAGGCGACCGCAACCAGCAGCAGAATGTTGAACAGGACGAAGGCAAACTGCAAAAAGAACCAAATGAGATTCACTAAATTCTAAAATGAAACTAAAAACTAACTAGCTTAAAGTTCCTGTTAACGATTTACTTTGAGGCGCAAAAATTATTAGTCACTAAAATTCAAACAAAACTTGATGTACCAAAATCAGGTGATTTTGGTAAATAACTATATCATTCTCCAAATTTATAAAATAAGCAGTTCTGAAAAGTTAAGTAGGAAGCAGACGCGTGCAGCTTGTCGTACACACAAAATATAGATATGCTATGAGAACGTAGACGATTTGACTTCATTCCATCGGATGTAGACCAGCAGACGATTTCACATGCGAAGGTGAAGTGCTTTATGTCGCATTAGCCGTTCTTATAAAGTAACGATTTTTAAAGGTAGGTAATTATTTTTGATGTTGTTGTTGTTTTTGAAGGAAAACACAATACTTTGGTTTATGGCGAGTCAGCCGGTCAGTTATTTTTCGAAGAAAAATTTTCTTTGCGGCAAGTGAAGAATTATCTCATCACATATTTTATTCTTATAATTTTACAATATTTTTTTCGAAATACGTGTCAATTATAATTCAAACTATTTTACTTAATTTCAGCTATGAATGCTATAAAGGCATTGAAGGAAGTCAATATGTAACCATCCATTGGTTCGTAAGTCTAGTCATAAGAATTTCACTGAGAAGATCTGATACGAATGCTCTAAGTCTTTCTAGTGCTCGAAGCGGCTATGATGTCCTGATTCCGAAACCTAAAACTGGTTCACCTATTGTGTCTTTATATTTAAATCCAGTGCTCGTTCATAAATCTCAATTTCATTTAATCTACAATGAAAAATACCTACTCATTTTCAATTCATATCGCACACGACATAATATGACAACTATTTTCCGAGAGTTTCCCACGGAACAACAGTAAGTGGCCATTGTGTTACCGAAGAATAAAATTAATTTGACCCATTTGCAACGTGACATTTTGATTAAAAAACTGTGGAAATACACTAGAAGTGACGACCTCCGTGGTCGGGTGGTTATTGCGCCGGGTCTGGCGTCGCGCCATCTCTGAGGTCCCGGGTTCAATACCCGGTCGGGTCAACTTAGAGATAACTGTTTTTCTGAATTGATATCGGGTCTGGGTGTTTTACTGTGTTTATGTATATTTATCTGTTATCCTATTTAACGATATTATAGAAGCTTATAATTGGTGTGAGCGTAAACTTGGTGTGAGCGTATAATTGGTGTGAGCGTAAACATTTTTTTAAGCTAAGTCATTTATAAATTAAAAGTTTTATTCACAGAATTTTCTGTCACAAGTCAGTTTCTTTTGTAATTTTTAAGTGCTATAATATACAAATTAAATTGCAATAAAGTAATTGAAGAATAGTTCTATTTGGTTTGTATAATGTTTTTAATCACCTTTTTAGTTAGCTGAAAGACGTTTTAGACGTCACTCCTGAAAAGTGTTATATCCACAAGGCTCGTAAAAAAGTTTTAAAAAATACTTAACAAAAACAAATTTAAAATTAATTATCAAATTACGCATCGACAATGTTACAAAATTAATAAAGCACTTTCAAAAAAGAAGGTACCACTTAACTAAAATAAACTACAAAACACCCTAAATCTTAAAAAAAAATCTTGAACTCTTATCAGCGAACTTACTCCTAATAGCGGCTAATTAATAACAAACACTGAAATAGTACTTACAGTCGCACTGGCCATGGTGTTGGTACCGACTGTGGAGACTGAAGCACGCACGACGCTTTATACCGCGCCGCGTCCTAGAGCTGCACGGATGGCTGGCTACCATACACAATGGTATGCCATTGACCTCAGGATTATGGGGTGTAGGGCTTTGTGATTAGGCCCGTGAGGGCTAAGGCGCTTTTTGTTAATCTCCATGCAAACTACCAGTCCCTGATCGCTACTCGTGCGTACACAATTCTAAGTGAGACAAGAGTTTTGCGATGCGGGTGGTTGAAAAGAAAACGATGGTGCACTAGTTGTTTGAAGACGTTTAATTTGATTAAGAGGAAGAATCTTTGTTATTAGGAAATTGCGCTTTAAAACTAAAAAAATGAGTTTAAAAATGCACCACGCTAAACTTTTGGCGGGATAGTTAGTTTCAATCACTTGTCGTGTCGATACGTTAGAAGATATGACAATAATATCGTCCGTTCCTATGACTTTATTATCGTCAGTCTGTAAACTTATTAGTTCAGGTTTTACACATAAAAATGTGCCATAAAAATTATTTTAAGAAAATCGGGTTAGGCAACCTATATCACCCAATCTCGAAAATCGATTATATGCTTTTAAGAAATAGATTCAAATGTTTTACCCTTTTTACATTTTAGTACTTATTATAAATAAAATTGTAATAGTAAACAAATAAAATGTACCATACTAAAAAGGATCATAATATTATCTAGTTTGATTTCCGTAAAATTTTTCAATTCGCCGCGCAATAAATGTGGAGATTAAAATTAAATGTAAGATTATCTATCAATTATGTAAGTGTAATTAAGCAATTTTGTGACTGTTTGTAAGCCTATTAAGAAAAGTATAGGCACGTGACCGTTGGCTTTTGTACTTCATGAATGTTTAATGATGTTTCAATTGGTTTGCAAGTGCCTTGCTGTTGAGCCGTGTGGCAAAGCGATTCACTAAAAGAATACTACCAAACCCACTTTTCCTTGTGTCATAAAAGGTGTTCACATACCTTTAACTGCACATACCGTAAACTGCACATACCTTTAACAGAATAAAACGGCGATGGGCTCGCCACCTATCACGCTGAGCGCATGTGCAGTTGGGGTCTTTGGGGACAACAGTCGTAAATGTATGTATATTATCCCCAAAGTATGTCGTTTGCAAATTGTTTACATAATCATAATCAGCCCATATTCGTCCAACTTCTAGGCTTTTAGACCTCTGGTCTTCTTATTTAAACAATAGCACATAGGGAGATATAAATTTTGTAGATACTTGCGATTACGATCTTGGCAGTGAAGCGACTTTCGCAATGCCGGGTTACTGGATAGGGGACCAAATTAGAAAGATCTAGAACCTCGTGCTTCAGGCACGCAAAGCCGTTGGTTCAGGTACTTGTCGTAAGATGGCAGTCGTAAGTGACACGCATCGGGCCAGGCAGCGTGTGGCTTATTCTAACAATACATTTTGTGCTATATCGTTCGGCGATAACAATCAATATTGATTGGAGAATATTGACAGTTTTACATAGGTTTATATACTGGCGTGTGTACAGTACAGTAGTGTATGGCTCAATCCTCTCACGTGCTGTTGTCTATGAGGAAAGGACAGCCCCATGCCTATCAGTAGGACGTGCAAAGGCTGATGAGCATCATCATCGCGCATGCGCGAAATCACACAAATCTCTTTTCAGGGATCCGCTTGTTTCGACTTCTTTTTTCATTTCTAATTTACCCGAAGAATAAGTAAGTACCGGTAGAAAAATATTACTTTCTAATCAAGTATAACATTGATCACAGCTATACATCCTTATGTAGCTGCAAATTGGTATCCTTAGCGTTCTGGGCTTCTCTAGTGTGATAGCCATATTGGTTATCATACTGTATCATGACATATTCAGGGATCAGGAGCTGTGATCAATAAAGATAATAAAAATAAAGATAAATATACTTTCTTGTACACCACAAAAAACAAAACAATGTTACACTTAATTCAATAGTAACCCCGCTTGACCGTACTTAAGTATGGGGGTTAAAGTTACTCGCGTTCGTAGGTTTACCCTCGAGACCCTACACGTGACCCCTGGGTTGTGCTAAATGAGTGACACTGACTGAGTGGTAGAGCCACGCTGCGTTGCAGCACGCATTGGGCCGGCTCGCCCGGTGTAATACAACCCTCTCACGAATATCCGGCGTGAAATAATGGCACTTGGTGCTGTTGTGTTTCGTCCGGCCAGTGAGAGTTCCAGAGGCCTCTTCCTCCCCCCCCCCCCTCTCAATTCCTATTCCTTTCTTAATCCTATTCCTTTCTTAAAGGTCGGCAACGCATCTGCGACTCCTCTGGTTTTGCGGTTGTCCATGGACGGCAGTGTTTGCTCTCCATCAGGTGACCCGCCTGCTCGTCCTACTTTTTATAAAAAAAAGTAAATATTCCAATGGACTGTCCATCTGCTGGGAAAAGGAAAGGAATTGAAATCAAGTTGCTACAATTCCTATGTAGGTTTGGAAAATCATGACGCTTGCCAAATGCGGGTTGTGTTAATGTTAAAACTAGATAAATCTAAAGAAGTGTATCATAATCGTTACAAATTGCTGTTTCGTAGCTGTGGTCTATGCTTCTCATATACGAGCATGAAATCACGTCTATTATCCGCGAATTTTTATTCAGAGACTCATTCAATGAAGATTTCAAAAGCAGTCCACTGCCACAGTCCACATTTCTCCAAATAACAACTGCACATGTGCTCAGCGTGGTGAGCCCATGATGTTTGTGCAGTATTTAGTCCGTTAGTCGCCTTTTACGACACCCAAGGGAAGAGATGGGTTGGTAGTATTTTTTTTAATTGAGCCGCCACAACACAGTTCATAATAATATTTTAGCAAAAAATAAATTTAAAAAAGCCTTTTAAAGTGACGCAGTATATTTTCAGCTAATTAAGTCACCAACTGTTTTATTTTGAGGTAAACAAGTAGGAAATTAAATTACACGCTTCGTTCATACTACCGATTCCTCAATTAACTTTTTGAGGAAAAAAATAAATGTCAGTGTTAATTAAAATAGCTAATGCCTTTTGTTGTTTAAAATAAGTGGCAGTTTAAAACGTAATGTATTCTGTGTGTGTACGGAATAGAATAGAATAGAAATAAATTTATTCAGCATGAAAAAACAAAACATAAAAATTACAAATAACAATATTATGTGACACTGAAAAGGCATCTACTCAGCATTGTGTCGTAGCATCTCAGTAATGCCACGACGCTGGTCTTCCGTAGAAACCTACACTAAAACTAAAAAAAGCTAAACGTCGCATTGCTACGCACAACAATTTAGTGCATTTACAACAATCTACATTAAAATGCATTTACGAACATATACATAATGGAGAGATTTCTATTCCAATATGAATTATCAACATAGTTATCAGCGATAATAAATTTAACATGACAATGATAGAAAACGGTTAATTAATAGGAAAGTAAATCTTTTGGACAGTATTGGCCCTATGGAGCTCCATGAACTTGAAAGTGCAGCAGGTTACTCGTTTGGTTCGCGAGTAACTTTCGCAATGTAGGGATTGGTGACCAAAATTAAAAATCTCTGTTTTTTCACTGTGTTTTAGGTTTTCGTAGCCTTTGGTCTCGGTTGTTGTATTAATATGTTAGTCGTAAGAGCTCACCAACCCCATAGACCAGAGCTATTCAGATTTTTTTTTTAAAGTTCGATGGGACGTTTGAATAGTATGATGTTACTAACACTAGGATTAATTACTAAATATAAGTGAAGTTAAATAAATGAACTAACAGATTTAATTTTTTCATAAATTACAGAAATAAAAGAAGTGTTCCAGGACCACATCAGGAAACCTACCCGCTCGGGGAAACAGGCGTGTCGTACCTATATCTACAAAGTATTAAAAATAATTGTTTTTCTTTGCTTGTCCTCTAAAAGCTCAGCTAAGCTCCAGATACAACAGAAATTCAATTGTTGGCAACCTCTAGGAGTATTCGTTACAGATAAGGCAATAAGCCAACAGAAAAGTAAAAAAAGTAAAATTTTAGTGAATTAACCTCTTTCTCACAACGGCCTGCCTTCAACGCATGCCGAGCCGAGGGCAGGCCTCCAATTACTAAGATGGAGGTGGTCCAACAATTGCTTTGCCATGCGGCTGCGTAGCTGGCGTGCCGTGCATGTTTCAATTGGCGGATTGTCTGAAGGAATTGTTGTTTCGACACTCAATGCAAACATTGTTAGGGAGAGACTCCGTAAGAAGCTTAAGCGGATTATTGCTCTTGAAAACTGTTTGTATAAGACAGTAGCAATGGAACATTTTACTTTTGACTTTTTTTTTAAATTACATTTGATTTTGATCACATTATTTACCCCAATTAAGTTTTCCATGGTTGTAAAGGCCAGTGTAAACCTTAATGGGACCAGGGTGGGTTAAGGGGTAATCTCCCAATGTCTTTTCATCCATGTGAAAGGACTAGTGCTCACCAGTGGGACGGTTATGGACTGCTGATAAAGCTGCTGATGTTTAACGTTTTTTAAGGCTTATCTATGATAGCTTAGTTATGTTATTTTGCCTTTTCCTTCATTATTGTTTTACTGTTTACTATAATTGGTCTTTGATCACCACCGAAAAAATATCTTCAGATGGTCGGACGGTACTTTTTACTTAACTTGTCTCACTGCTGTGCAAATGTCATCCTCATTTCCTTCCATTTCTCTCTTTTCTTAGCCAGCTCTAAACAAATACGATTATGATTAAATAATGCAGTTGTATTTTGACGAAACGACAGTGGACTACTTCTGCGGTCCTCATCGCCTAGTCTCTGACTTACCCTTTGGGGTTAATAGTCTGTATGTATTTTATATTAAAAACCAGAAATATTTTGCAGTAGGTACCTACACATAAAAAGTGCACTGCTTCTCCTTAGTTATAAGTCCACAACCTTACAAAAGGTCGAAGGTTCCATCGTTTGGTAGATACCTTACTAATATTTGAAGGTTCCACCGAGCGGTAGATAGGAGGTGTCCCCCGTCCTTCCTTCCTGGCCCCGGAGGAAGTATTCGTCATTATCTGTCATTTTGTTAATTACCTAGGCGACGTCATTAAAGGTCTTCACTCAATGCGTACATTTTAGAGCGTAGTTTAGTATAGCTCATGATTGAATATTTCTTATTTAATAGAGAGCATTACTAAACTGAGGCCTTTATTCTGCAGTGGTACAAAATAGGCTGTTAATAACAATATTTTTTAGAATTAGGTGACATTAAATTTTATTTTTTGTTAGTATGTTGTAATGTGTATTGTCTGTATCAAATATTGTGTTTTTCTGTTCGTGTTAATTTTTATTCTATTATCATTTATTTTTAAAGGTTGACATTTTTTATGATATTTAATTGATTGTTGAATAATGGATTAATATTTTTGTAATTAGGCTAGGTCTTCTAGGTTATTTAATATGATTTTGGTGGTGTGTTGGAAACCTTTTCTGTTAACCTGCATGTGATTGTAATAAATAAATAAATAATTACCAAAATTTGACTTACAGTAATTTTAATTAGAACACTGCCTGCATTTGCCTAGACAGGCTACGCCCTTAGTATAATTATGTTGTATGCAGCTGTTTCGACTATTATTATTAAAAATTGTTACAGTGTCGCGTAGCGGTGGAAGAATACTACCACCCCATCTCTTCCCTTGGGTGTCGTAAAAGGCGACTAACGGACTAAAGACTGCACATACATGTAACAGCATAGAGCGGCGATGGGCTCACGACCTGTCGCGCTGAGCACATCTGCTGTTGTTATTTGGTGAATAGTGGACTACGGTAGAGCACTGCTTTTGCTGTCCTCATTGCCTAGTCTCTGACTAACCCTTCGGGGATAATAGTCGTGATTAATGTATGTTTGTATTATTATAAAAAAGATAGCCTACTAGCCTACTTCACTCGGAATTCTCACAACTACTTGTTGGTATTTTTTTTTATATAAAAGAAGGAGGCATACGGGCAGGCGGGTCACCTGATGGAGAGTAATCACCGCCGCCCATGGACACCTGCAAAACCAGAGGAATCGCAGGCGCGTTGCCGGCCTTTAAGGGAGGAATAGGGTTAAGGAAGGAATAGGAATTGTCAGAGGGGCGAGGGGGATGGGCCTCCGGAACCCTCACTGGCCGGACGAAAGACAACAGCACCAAGTGCCGTTATTTCACGCCGGATATTCGTGGTATTACGCCGCACGGTGTTTTGGGCAGTATGGAAGGGTTGGCAGAAATTATATGTATAAGCTATAAAAAGGTTATAAATTAATAAAAAACTTTAACATAAGTAATCCGTTTCGAAAGAACTTCCAGCACTCGAGCTACTTACTACACGAAGATGTTTGCGGCGGCACAGTTTCTTTAATAGGCTTATGACTTCGTTGGGGAATTCTTTTAAAATTATTTTTAATTGGTTTTTAAAGGCAAGATATATAAGAGTCTGAAAAGAAAACATCTAATAAATTGAACTCCCGCGAACACTATCTCGAAAATTTTTCCCCATATTTAGGTACAACAAAAATTTGAAATTTTGTCTCTTTTTAACACCTCTATAAAATACGCAAATTAATAAAACACGAATATTATTATTGTTACATTACGTACGTACCTACAACTTCCCTATTCATATTGAATATTACTAAGTTAGTACTTAAAACCACAATTAAAAAATAAACAGCGTAAACGATACAGCGATTTAATTTAACGTTCGTATTAATAGCGCGCAAAGAAAATAACATACTATCAAAAATATTTGTTACAGTTACCTTCTTATAGCAAAAATAAGTACGTGAATTATCTGGCTCACTAAATATAAAGAAAAAAGTGAGTAGTAATCATAATTACCAAATCTATTTTTGCCAACGTCCCCATACATAGAAAAATACTGTGCGCCGGCCGAGCCGGCCCAATGCGTGCTGCAACGCAGCGTGGCTCTACTACTCCGAGAGAAGTAGAAGAAGAAGTAGAGAGAAGAGAATTCTGAGTGAAATGCGTTTTCATCTTCCTTATTGGCACTTCTCGGCACTTATCACCATGTGAGTTGAAGGCCTAGCTAAGCACATTTACGAAGACAAATTGCTGTTGTACAATGTTGCTACTAAACGATCTGCTAACGCATATAAATAGGCTATAAATCTCTCCTGCCGCATTATATAGCCTACGTGACGGGAGCGTGTGACATAACATTCCTGAAGAGTTACCGGCTGTTGCTAGGCTGGACAGTTAGTGCATATATGTTTAACCTTCGATATATATACACACATACAAACATACATTTATACGTATCTTATTACATATATAAATACTTAAATACCTAAATACACGCTTAAACCTTATAGCTTTCTTTATTTAACTATATATTTAACAGGGACAAAACAAAACTTCGAATTAGAGTCGAGTTAAATAAAGTAATATGAAAAAGACGCAATACATAATACATTATAATCACGACTATTAGCCCCGAAGGGTTAGTCAGAGACTAGGTAATGAGGACCGCTAAAGCGAGCCTCTGCAGTCCACTTCACTTTCCACCAAATAGCGACTGCACATGTGCTCAGCGTGACGGGTGGTGAGCTTATGCTGTTGTTTGTATGTGCAGTCTTTGGTCCGTTAGTCGCCTTTTATGGAAGTCACCCAAAGGAAGAGAGGGGTTGGTAGCTTTCTCTCGCGGCTGCGCAACACGGTTACGGTTAGCCTTACTACTGTGAGCAAACCTAACCGAAAAATCACATTAAATTAACACAATTTTTGAATGGAGTACGCAGTTGGTAAAGGAGTCCTCGGCATCCTTTTAATATACGACGTTTCACACATCCATTCAATGCCCAATTGATATTGGTAACGAATAGATATGACGGTTTTTAAATCTTTTGATCACCGTAGACTTTGTCAATGAAACTTGGTATTGCCAAAAAGTATCAACGACCGCGCGAAACGTGTTCTGAATGTTTAAAGTTCAAGATTCGAAGTCATAGTGTCACGTCTGGCGTAAAAGCGAACTAGCTTTTTGCCCGCGTCTTCGCTCGCGTAAATTATTTGTCGGATAAAGTATCGTACCTTTAATCGTCTTGAGCGCCCCGCCCCATCTATCTCTTTAGCAAAATGTATCAAAACCAGTTTAGCAGTTTAAGCGTGAAAGCATAACAAACTCACAAACAAACTCACTTTTTTGTAATGTTAGTTGGGAGAACATTATTAAGATTTACGATTAGGTACTTGGAAATTTTACTGCCGACGAAGAATAATTCTCAGACTTAGAGATCCCGGATTCCCAGCAGTATAGGTAAATATTATTATATCTACTGTTCATGTTTGGTTTAGTAAATGGTAGAGTTTCGTTTCAAGTCGTCACGTTACACGTCTTAAAAGAAGATAATGAGGTTGGTCAAAACAACTGCAACATTTCAAGAGTCAAGAGTCAAAATATATTTATTCAATAAACTCAATTAATAAGTACTTTAAATCGTCCAAATCTTTTTAACCTACCACCCATTCAGGACGTCAATTTTTAACTGTGGCAAAGAACGGGCGCAAGAAACCACAGGGCACAGAAGCAATGACATTTACAAAAAAAAAAAAAGAATATTTCGGTACCAGGTCATAAAATACAAAATATGAATTTAAAAAATAATAAATTAAGCAATACAATACTACAATACAATGTAAGTATCAATTAATTATAGACAATTAGAAATAGCTGTTGGAGTAATTGGAGCATTTCAGATCCAAGCTGGTTTGTCTTCTGTGTAATCTGACACTTTATAATAAGCTTTTTTATAAAGCTTTTCTTTCATTTTGATTTTAAATTTATTAAGATCTAATTTCTGAATGTCATTTGATTTAAACTTATCATCGAGTGAGATGCTGGCCAAGCTCCACGTCGTATAAAAAGAGAAAGCTATCAAACGCATCACAACAAAACAAAACAAAGTACGGGCGATTAATCGAGACTCATCGATAAAATCGAAACAAGGTGAACATCAAGACTAACTCCAGCCATGTCGAAAGCTCAATCGAATCGGCGTGTCACCAGCCAGCGGACACCGTGACACTGGTCCATGCAATTTGGCTGTCTCGAGGGTCAGGGCATCTGGCCTTGCTGCAGGCGATGGTGTTATTTGTGGAGTTCCGCTGATTTGTTATGTCACTAGAGTTAGTTCGAGGCTGTCGTCTCCGTTTAAGTACATTCGTTAGTCCACTATGTGTTTTGACTATAATAACATCTTTCGGTTCTATTTTCTTTCTCAAACGGGAAGTGTATCTTTTAGTATGATGGGATACCGGATTAGTGACCAAATTAATATACATCGAGTCCCATTTGTTGTTTTAAAATAGCAGTCGTTGCAACTCACTGGATTTTTGAGTTGTAACGCATTGAGCATTGAGCCAGTGGTGAAATAGAAATCATTTTATTTACTTGTGTGATAGATGGCGTGTTATGACCTGAACCTAGCCTCCTGACTGAGCCTATCAGTAGGCTCTTCATAGGCTGATGATTGTGAGGATGATTAATCAATAGCTCAATTTGCTAACCAAGCTGATTTGGGACATCTTCTAAAAGTGTCAATGTTATGTCGCGTTGCATAAGATGCGTTGACCCACTTGCGTGGTCGCGAGTCGAGTAATGAGCGCTGCCGCGGGTACCCATGTATAATTCCACGTTGAGGCGAGCTGATGCGTGACTGGAGACGCTCGCACACGCACTGTGTCATCAAGATATTTTGGCTTTTTCATCCATCTACCAAGTGCGTTCAGTGAACGAAGGTTTGTTTCCTTTTGTGACCAAATAGTTATCAAAACTTAGATTGCTTACAAAAGCAGTAAGCATTTAAAAGTCATCTTAGTTTAAGAAAATATAAAGATTTTTATCAAACTTATATCTTATTTTGTCAAATGGCCTCCAAATTTCATTATAAAGATGGCACCTATGGTGATGATATAGGTGTGGGTCCGGATCCATAAATTTTGTTTACATATTTTAGCTTGCCATAATAACCATTGACATAACAATTGATTGTAATAATGTTTATATCCATAACTGATATGCCATAATAAACTTTGCCATAATCTCACTCGACATATGATTCGCAAATCATAATTACATTAGTACTAACGTTAAAAAGTCATAAACTTATATGTAATAACCATAAATTTCATAATAATAGAACTCATACAACAAAATTAACATAATTAATTTATTACATAAAAGAAACCTAACCTAACCTAAAATGCTCAATACCCTTTTTATTCATTATGTGACATAAAATTATGACAAAAGAAAGAAAGTCAATAAACATTATGACTCCAGTTTTTTGGGCAAATGAAATTAGGGATTTCATTAGTTATGATATACAATATTAATACTGACATACAATAGTACAAATTATGTTTATGACACATAATAACTATTACAACTGAGTATTATGACAAATAGGCTTAGGACAAAGTTGTTATGACATTCAATAATAGGACAAAAATAATTAGGAAAAGCAAGGGACGCCCTGATGATATCGATCCTAGATAACAGTTTAAACTTGGATCCGTATGGCTCCTTACAATTTCCATGCTGTTAGGACATCAGCTTTAATCTACCTCTAGGTCTAATAATGCTTGGTACTATTTATTTCTTATAAATAAACGGTTTGTCGTCATTGATTATTATTAAACCAAGGGCGGGAAGGACTATGGTCATCTCGTGCAAGCAAATTTTTTTGAAAATGGTGTACTGGTTCGGTTTTTTTAATAGTAGGTACATAATATTGCGCTTAGTTTATTTTGTAGTACGGCTTGTTTAAGTCCTAGCTAGCTAACGCCACTTTCACTGAACCTGTCACTGGAACATCAATGTTATGTCGGTAAGAAGAAAAAGATCAATCGATCTAATCGTCTCTTACCATGAGGTAATATGACGATGAGGAGTTAAGTCTTAAGTGTTCTAAGCAGAATCATTACACCGAAAAGTTAATTGAAACCTAAAGGTAAGTACCTAATTGACTAGTATTAAAGACAATACAATCGTGGGAAGCGACATTCAAATACTACAGCCGAGCTAATTATCCAGCGTAAATGCAGACTTGCTTTTTTGTCTTTCATTGTACTTGTAGTCTGTTAACAAAGTCATGTTCTTTACAGGTTTCTTGATAATATCATTGTTATGCAATGAGTAGAGTATAAATTGATTAACTGATATTTTCCGATTGTAGAAGGAAATAAATTATAATAAAATCTCCTGTTGATCATGAAATCTGTAACTAATATTAGATACAAAAATGGAATAAAAATATATAGTGTTAATCTCGGTAACTTACAAATTTATCAAGCTTGGATGCTACATCATGCAAGCACCGCCCTCCCGCCCGTAGTGTATGCACAATGCGGGCGGGAGGGCGCTAACCTTACTCTTTTGTATTCTGTTAAAGGAACGAAGGAAGAATTTCTGTATTTAGGTTATTCGAGGTACCAATAATTAGATTGATGAAAAACGATACACTACAATGTAGAAAACATTTTATTTGATACACATTTGAGATGTTAAAACCTTAAGTTTATCAGTTTCTATCACAGAACAGGAGAGAGATCTACTGTTCTGTGGTTTATATTCATTGAAGCAGTCTTATTAAAAACTCTTTCTCTCGCATCACCTTATCGAAAGGAAAATATATAAGTAAGTTAAACTAATTAATGACAAATACGAAATGGAACTCTTGAATCTTTTGTTACAACATTGGCAATAAAATTCATCTTTAAAATTTTATCATAATATTCATAGTATTTGTTGTTTTTTTGTGTTAATAACGCTAACATATAGTCAAATATAGTAAAACGTATAAAAAAAATAATTTCCGTTTGAGATTTACTTATCTAAAAAAAATGAATAGCCTACTTGCTAGTCATTTCTTTATCAAAGTTTCATTATAATTTATAAATGGTTGCTGCCCAAACTAAATACTGACAAGGTGTATCATGTAGTATATCAATACAATTCATCAGATACTGAAAACATTAATAATTATTTAATAAAAAAGTTAGGAAACCAAATAAGTTTTGAAGCGAATATCAGTCTACTCCGCTAAACTCCATTCCATTTATTAAACATTGCCTTGCGGCTTGTTAAAAAAGCTACTATTGTACTAGTAGTATAGTAACACTCTTGTTAATAACAAGGCTCTATTCCTTCAAAGTGCTGCCATCCTCCAATGAACATTCAACCTACATACGGTGCAACTAACGCCATCTATCAGAGCCACTGCTCAATAGGAGTGAAGTCAACTTCGCCTATTTGTTGTTGCGGTGCGAGGTTCCGCACTCGTGCGAGTGATGGCGCTCTGTGGTTGTAGTACTCAGCAACGTTACCGCTGACACTGCCGTACGGGATTCCACCTGAAAAATTAACATATACAACTGTATAACTTTCATGAGTTTCATGTGTGTGTGTAACTACACAAATAAAACACCCCGCCCCCCCGCACACACACACCCACACACACACACACACACCTACACACACACACACACACACACACACTCACACACACACACACACACACACACACACACACCCACATACACACACACACCACACCCTCTACTATAAATTGGGAATTGAGAAACTGGTCTTGACTAGACATCTCAGGAATTTTTACAACGACCAGTAAATTATTTTAATAAACCAAATACCTAGCTGTGAGTTGTTTGCGTTTTCACTCATGTAAAAACCACATATCTTCATCACAGGGAATATACTCGTACTCGTATATGTTAATCAGGAATCTAAAGTTTTGGCACTATATGATTTTTGAGATTTCGTATTAGTCAGCCAGTAAATCGGTACACACTACACATATTTAAAAGTACTAGATACAAAATTACTACGATATTAATAAAATTTAATTTAATTTAAGTACAAATATTTGACATAATAGAAGCAATACACAAGTGCATAAGTAGTTGATTTTTATGACGGCTTTCAAATCAAATATTTAAATGCAATCATAGTAAACGACAACAACAGCAGGTCAACATACCACAAAATGTCAAATTTCGTCAATATATTTTGAACTTTATGTTATTTATTAAAACCAACCTCGTTTAACGCTCATTCTATTAGTCAAAGCCGCATAAAAATGTTTTACCTACTTCATACTATTTAATGATATTAATGCACCAAAGTTATCGCTCTATCTCCTTTACCTTAGTGGAATGAGGTAAACGCTACTTTAAAATGGGTATAATTATAAGAGAAATTTGACAGCTTTGGGTAGGTTGATCAGCTGGCGTGAGTACCATAGGAAAGCCCAGGGCCAGGCAAGGGGACGTTATCTGCGCTGTCCGGCCTCGCCAGGGCCGCCGCCAACAAACCTAGCAGGAATATAATCTGTAACAATTATCACACAAGTATTAACCATTTTTATTAGTCTTTCAAACGTAATTAAGTAAATGAGTTATCTTGATTAATATTATAAACAGGCTGACGGGTTCTCTCCACAGGAACAAATAGTTAATATAACGTGTAAAATAAACCGTGTCGCGTAGCGGTGAAAGAATACCACCCCCCCCTCTCTTCCTTTGGGTGTCGTAAAAGGCGACTAACGGACTAAAGACTGCACATCTTAGATTAAAACAAAGAGGGAAGATACGGCATGCTCCTACTTGTAGTCGTTCAAAATATAGTCCTACTCAACTACTTAAGCAAACACTCACACACGCACACCTTTATAGTGTAAATCGAGCGAGCGAGACAAAGCAGTAAGTTTCAACGTCAGCGCGAGGGAGTCAGCGAGTAGCGCGTTGGCGTCTCGGTCGCTTCGCAACAGACGAGTACGTACGACCGATTCCGACGCCACTGCGGAGTAGCGTCTTTCTCTTTTTCACACAGTAGAATATCCGCGATAGTACGATGTAGCCTGTTCGCTCGGTAAATTGTGACTGAAGTGAAATTGTGCCTTTAGGCCTAATTTTGGCGGCTCACTCACGAGACGCTAATGCCGTATCTTCCCTTTTTGTTTTAATCTAAGCTGCACATACATCCAGCAGCGCAGCAGCATAGAGCGGCGATGGGCTTACCACGCTAAGCACATGTGCAGTTGCTACTTGGTGAAAAGTTAACTATGGCAGAAGACTGCTCTTTTTTTTTTTCTTTTTTTTATTTAGGGACTTTCACAAATAGTATGTCAGTCCCATCATACCCTAACCTATGGACAACACAACAAATCAGTATATTGCTTGCACCATCTCACACACGAGTCTGGCTGCTTCCGATGCGGGATCTGCCAAAATACTTTGGAATGCTCCCACATCGGATGCATTAAGGTTTAAATGTTGGTCAACAAGTGTTGCACATCGTCGACTTTACCACACGTATCACAGTTTGATGACTCAGATTTTTTCATCAAATGCGCAAACTTGTTACACGGAATGTGTCCAGCGCGTAGTCTATGTAAGAGGACAACATATTTCCTACACAGATTAATATTTGCACACCATGGTATACGAGGAGGCTCACTCTGTATTGTTTTGTAAGACTGCTCTTGCGGTCCTGATTGCCTAGTGTCTGACTAACCCTTCTGGGATAATAGTCGTGATTACCTACCAATCCGCCTTGGGCCGTGGTGTGGGGGTTATTATGGCATAATCTCCACACGTGCTGTTGTCAGGGGGGGGGGGGTCACTCCGCAGTTTAGGTACTTTCGTTTGGCGCGCCTCCCAGGCAGGCCGCCTAGGCGTATGGCAGTAAAGGTTGCCGCGAGCCATAGCACCGAACACCGAGCGCCCGCCGAGTCGCTTAACTCGTGCACGCGCGTAAACCCTACGCTCTGTGACATGTCATGACGTCAAATCGATATCGAGTCAGCGTTGCTTAACGGAATATGAACGCTCAGGTCACACGATAAGTTTCAATGTCGCGTGAAAGTCGTTATGGAGAACCTTCTGTACGTAGTTGTTATTAGTTATTCTGTGCTGTTGTGCATGTGGGAGGCCTGTGCCCTGCAGTGGGACGTATAAAGGTTGATGATGATGTGTAAAATATACGCGACTTTTCAAAGTTTTCACTTCAATTAGTTTAAATCGATTTTGTCCCTATTCATCGCTACAAAGAAAACAAAATAACTAAACGAATAAAGGAAACAAACTTAACTCCAAAGGCCGAATAAAATCATCTTAAAGAACTCACCGTAAAAATAACGAATAAGAGCTACAACAAAACAACGATAATTAAATAAGTGATCATAATAATTTTATTATTGTCCAAATTAAGACAAACAGTTAAATTAAATTATAAATTACCTACAGTAGGAGCATTGAGGTAGTCTTGAATTGTAGACAATTCATTGTTCAGATTTAACAATTTTCTTCAAATCAAATCATCAAATCATCGGCCTGTAAATATCCCACTGCTAGGCATGGCATCTTTTCGACATGGATTACACCACATGGGGAGGTTCGCCCGTAACCCATCACGCCGGCCCAATGCGCGTTGGTAGGTTTTAACGACTGACATCTCATCGAGGACAGCCCGGACCAGCGGCTTTACGTGCCTTCCGAAGCACGGAGAAGCTCGAGATGTTTTTTAGTTTTTTTACCTATTTAGCGACCCGCCATTGCAAAAGATGCTTAGCCTAATAAAGCCTTTTGCCTAAATCGCAAGATCGCAAGCCGAACGCCTTAGTCGTTGCGCTATCGAGCTCCTCACGATAGCGCAGCGACTAACGCATTTGGCTTGCGACCTTGGGATTTAGGCGACTAATGTCGGTAAGAAAAATGACAAGGTATAAAAATCTCAAAATGATGATTTTTGTCAAGAAATAAAAAAGTCGAAAATGAAAATTAACGAAGTATAAAAATGTCGAGATATAAAATAGCCGTAGTATAAAAATATCGAAGTTTAGAAATTCCAAGATATAAAATAATGCAGCTGATTAAAAAGATGATACATGTAGGATCGTATTATATTACCAGTCTACCCAGCACGTACAACTTTTGCTAGTAATCAATATATAGCTCAAGCCCCTTACACTTACAACAAAATAAATCAAAAACTTAATATCTATCCTTTGCAACTGTTTGTGTGTAAAAAAACTCTGACTGAATGGCTCTCTACTGTTAACTATGATGAAGTAGAAGATATATTGGTAAGACTGAAATAGTAGGTATATCTAACTCATTCATACTCTCGCTTACACTTACACGCATGCACGCACATACACGTATCTGAGCACACACTCACACATACCCACACACACACACTCACTCACACTCACACACACTTTTAGTGATATTTATTTTGTTTAGTTTAATTTAGCACAGCTAAATTGTAATAAAATGTTTTTAATCTAAAATGTTATGTACATCTAGGAAGAGCGAGGCTTTCCCAACACAGGTATCGTTACATTACTTTTTGGGAAGCCCGGCAACTAATTTGTTAAAGATTTTCTGAAATAAAACACATTTTCATTTTTTCATTTTAATATTACCACATAATGATAAGATAGCACGTAGAAATATAAGCATATATTTTTTTTAATTGTTGTTTTTTTAATGGATCAGCGTGTGGATTACGTAGAAAATTCCCAAGATTATAACCAAGGATATGCGGCAGATATCGTGCGGATTCTTAAAATACCTTTGATGATAATGAATTTTGGTCTCCAACTGTATTTTTACCCGATGTAATAATACACATTATATTCGATAACAACAAGTTTAAAAAAAATTATAAACTTTGGTCGACATTTTTATACTTCGACTAAGTTCTATTTCGTCATTTTTATAAATCCACCTTTTTATTGTTCGACTTTTTTACATATTGTCCTTTTAATGTAATGTAATTAGACGTTTTTATACTTCGTCGTTTTTCTTTACCGACATTAGTCGCCTTAATCAACAGGCGACCCGCTCACGACTTCGTCCGCGCTAACTTAGAAAGACCGCCATAGTTACGTCATATTTTGCAAAAAATTACATTTGTATTAAAAAACCAACCGTCGTTTAACGCTCTTTCTATAAGTGAAAGCCGCATAGAAATCTATTCCGTGGATAAGAAGAAGAACGGAAAACGGCCACTTTACTTATGGCGAGTCCTTTCGAGCGCTTCTCTCTCGCTCTCTCGTCGTACGACGGTACGTGACGGGTATAACAGCGAAACGGCTCAAATAGGCGCGTTTTGTAGGTTTTTATAGGTTTTTTGCCGATATAGACTTTATAGGAATTAATGGATTAGCAGGTGTTCTGTAGTACTTCAAAATAAATATTTACATGTAAAAGTTATGTCTAAAATTAAAAAAAAATTAAGAAATCATCCGTTTTAGTCTTTTATTTGGCCTGTTTTCGGGATTTTTTATAATCTAATAAAGTACATCTAAACGCGTAACAAATTAGCAAACTCTTTAGGCAATATCCTTTAGTATATTATATATTTTTTATTAGAGAGTAATTTAATAGTATATACATAAACCATTTGATCTAGCAAAACAGTTTTGCCCGCATTTACCGGTGACTCGCCGTAATACTATGTAATGATAATGATGCACCAAAATTATGGATCTACCTCCTTTTTCTAGGTACCTTTTTAAAGGTAGCGTTTACCGCATTCCACAAAGGAAAAGGAGGTAGATCCATAATTACTTTTAGAAAGTATGACTTTTTATAGCTTGTTTCTCAAGTTGTTGTCCTAGGCAACTTCACCTGATTTACATAGTGGAACACCGGAAATGAAGGTTATGTGTGCAACATTACATTTTACATACAAGGTATGATACAGGAAAAACCTTGAACAACGAATTTGTTAACACGCCTACCGTGCCTTTGGTGATATTGAGCAATGCTATTAAAATACCTTTCCCATGAAATCATTCAAGTAACTTTGGCGGATCCTTACAATTGTGATTTAAGAATATTGTGTGCTCGTTAAAAACCCAATTCACAAATAGTTATACTACTGCTAATATTATGATTATGATATCATACTCATTAATCCTTTCGGTCGCAACATGACAAAACTAAAGTTGGTATCAAATCTATAAAAGGTTCTCAGGGCCATTACGTTACTAAGTACCAATTAAAAGCTCGTGCAGAGCAATGCAGTTCATTGTGTCTGACTCTATCTGACCTTAATACATTGTATGTTAAACATGTCCCTTTATTAATTGAGACAAAGTCATGTCTTGAGAATGAGCTTTTATATGATAAGAAACTAATCATGATAATTATGTTAGTTTAAAACTAAAAGGAGCTGCGGAGTTACGTACATAATACGTCATTCCCGATTCCCTGGGTAGGAGGAGACCACAGCTTACTCTGGAGTTATCATGGCATACCATTGGTTTATCATCATCATGATCATCAGCCTGTAAATGTCCCACAGCTGGGCACAGGCTTCCCACGTGGACAATAGCACGTGGGGATATTGGGCCATAACCCACCACGCTGGCCCAATGCGGGTTGGTAAGTTTAAAGGACTGCCATCTTACGACAACAACCGAGACCAACGGCTTAACGTGCCTTCCGAAGCACGGAGGAGCTAGAAATGTTTTTAATTGGTCACCCATCAAGCGATCTGGCATTGCGAAAGTTGCTTAGCTTGAAAGATCGCAAGCCGAACGCGTTAGCAATTGCTTTCCATTGATTGGCATATCAAAGTCAAGTGCTTGGAAAACATGTAACTTTTTATTCGTTTAGTCCTTATTTCCTAATCAATTCAATAATATTATTATTGAAAGTCCAACAAAGCATCAGAGTTCAGTAATCTTTCTTAATAACCCACATGCATTTACTGCTGCTTTATTTATAGACTCCTGACATCTTTTACCATTAAACAAGTATTTCACGTGAACTTTATACAAGAAAAACAGAAATTCAAACGAGAAACTTAAATATTAAATGTACTATACCAACCAAATCAAATTACGTACTAGTATCTGAGTACGTTCGTACGTTCAACTATAAAAAAATCTTTAAATAACTTTGTGTCGTACAATAATTAATTATTAATGACCTGCACGTGCACTGCCGCTGCCGGACTACAAATTCAACTTAATGGCCAATGACTGAAAAATATTAAATATGAATGTTTACTTTATTATTTTTAAAGGGGCTTTGATCCTTATGTCATCGTCGATATTCCAAGTATTCATACCAAACGATTTGATACTAGTTTTACATTGGGAACAACTTAGGAACGGAAGTGCCAGCAAGTGTTTCCCGAATCACACAGTGACATTGAGGTCAAACGCGGGCTAAGTTCTCGGTAAGAAATTGATGTTTTATATAATTTTAACGCAAATAAAAGAGACGAGCACCTGACCTCGGTTGTCAGAAAGGTGCAGGTTCGAATCCTGCTCGTTGATATTTTTTTTCAGCATATTTCACTTTGTAAGAAATACATTTTAAACGTGAAAATCTACCTACCTTGGAGTCCTTGTCGCGGTATGTATAAAAGAGTTTTATGTTACACCAATTTCTAACAAAACGTTTTAGTTTTTCTTTCTTAAAGCAATTTACTTTTGTTCATAAAGAAGATATTGTACTTTAATTTATGTAAAGCCAATCGCGAAATAAATTAAAGAAACTAGAAAATAATTCGTATCTCGAGGGCAACTACTTCGGAACTGATATACAACATCACTACGAGTGATAATTTGCCAAAGTTATTTGCATTTTATATACGTAAATACTAGCGAAAATGTCGTCAACGTAATTGACTGAAATGTGTATGTTTTAACCGGTTGCACTGATTAAAATATTTCGTATCAATGTTTAAGTTGTTCTTCCTCAAATACTTACTATTGAAAAAAAATCGATGTTAATATTTCTTTG
Source organism: Scoparia ambigualis (assembly GCA_963921215.1). NCBI lineage: Eukaryota > Metazoa > Arthropoda > Insecta > Lepidoptera > Crambidae > Scoparia > Scoparia ambigualis. The sequence goes on along the minus strand of OY992506.1, from coordinate 2,237,325 downwards.
CTTTTACATAAAGTTCAACAATACAATATTTTTGTGATCAATCCAAATGGGTCAGTAGGGAGAAATCAAAAATAATAAGAGATAGAGAAATCCGTTCCTAATAACCATGGCGTCGATTTAAGATTTAATGAAAATGGCTTACAAATTTTTTTGTTAACTTTTGTACATTCTCCCTACTGACCCATTTGTATTGATCAGTCTGTATATTCGACTTTCTCCCTGTTTAAACATCATTAAATGGATTTCAATGACATTTACAAGTTACAACTTAGATACAGTGGCAACATGAAGAATACATATTATTAAAGTTTGAAAAAAAATGATTTTTCAGTCATTTGATGTAAGGAAAATAAGAACTTTGAAAAGCCCTTATCAAGCTAAGAAGGTGAGTCTGTTAATCGCCAACACAAATGAAAACTTGAGAGGGATCTCTTTACCTTGGAAAATTTGCACTGTAAGTAGAGAAAAAAAATCGCCACAATCAGAATATGATCTACACAGTTTGTAACAATGTGCCTATTTATTTTATGTTCTATAAAATCTTTAACTATGCATGTGTAATGGTTCACTTTAATAATTTTTCATTTAAAGTGAGAAACGCTTTTTGGTGCTTATAAACCAACGCATAAATATTGATTATAAATATTCAGAAAAAATACTGTTTTGAAATTGCAAATTACACTTTGTAACGCGATGATTTACCAACTCCATTCACATCTTTAAGCAATACAGTTCGTACACCCTTACGTTTTAAAACGATGTCATACTTAAAGATTGATGATGATGGTTTAAACAAGCTTGATTTCATAGTTAAAACAATCCTAATGACGATAGCGAAATTAGTACCTTAATGACAATGAACTGACCTGTTTGTAAGTGAGCATGTTGGCGGCAATCGCTTAATGCTGGAGTGAGCTGCGCGCGCGCCGCTCTCCGCTTATATCAAGCGCAAGTTCAAGAGTGATATAATGGAATCGTGCGAAATAGAACTCGCAAAAAGATAAGTTTGGATCAATGTATAATTGTAATAAAATTAACAGATGTTTTTTTAATATATAAGAAGGAGGCAAACAAGCAGGCGGCTCACCTGATGGAGAGCAATCACCTGTCACGTAGCGGAGAAACGGAGGGGTGGGACGAGATGAGGAGGAGTAGAATGAAGATAACAGCACGATGAGTTCAGACGTATATTATTTTGATAAAATGGTTAGCTATTATATGAAGCACAATTTAAACGTTAGTACACACACGACTAGGTGAAAGTTTAGGTTATAACTTATTATTATTATAAGTACGTATGCCTGGAACTGTCTAGTTATAATAATGCACAATTCACATAACAATATTTCGGAAGGAAAACAATAATTAGAAGGAGCTCATTCTAGCTCCGCGGATGAATCTGAACTGAACTTACATCAAAGAGTAGAGCTATAATGAAAACAGAGGCTAGACAGAGAATGCAAGTAAATATTTGAATTTTAAATTTAAAACTACATATAAAAGAATGTCATTCACAAAGAAGGTCACAAAACCAACGAGGCTTTAATTGCCTTGTTACACACCGCCGCCCATGTACACCCACAAAACCAGAGTAGTCGCAGATGTGTTGAAAAAGGAATAGGGTTAAGGAAGGAATAGGAATTGTGATGGGGGGGGGAGGGGCCTCCGGAACTCTCACTGGCCTGACGAAACACAACAGCACCAAGTGCCATTATTTCACGCCGGATATTCGTTAGAAGGCGAGCCGGCCCAATGCGTTCTGGAACGCAGCGTGGCTCTACCATTTGAAGATTGTGACCTAATTTACCCATATGCTGTTGTCGAGATTAGAAAGCCTGCGTGCACAGCACTGGACGCTTACAGACGTTACTAGCAATCGAACATTTTCAATAAAAAATATTAATTAGTAGACAACGAATAAATATACCAAAACATAGAAATCAGACCTGAAATTAAATTAGGAAAACCGTTTTTTTTTTTAATTTACCCAACAGGGAATTGATCCCGTAACCTCAGAGATAGCACGATGCCAGAACCGGCGGGCTAATCACTCGACTACGGAGGTCGACAAATAATTACGTGATTATTGTTTTTTTTTCATAATTTTAAAATTAATAGAACCCAAGTGTTACTCCACTAAATGAATACTTACCCCATATTAAAGAAAATCGTTTTGGGGACCTAAGGATCTTTGTTAGGGAGATAGATTCCCAACTATTTTCTTTTAACAATTTTTGTTAAGCTAACTTCATAATACAAAACTTAGAATACGGTAGACTGAAGTTGCAGTTACAGCCGCAAATATAATGCGCAAATATTGTTATCGCCACTTTCTATTGATTCAGTAGTTACACGCCAAGACAAAGCTATCAGGTCTATTTAACCTTGTATAAAATCTTTAAACCTATTATTACCAGTTGCCATATTTTTGCAAAACATCTCAAAAAAAGTTTTGTTTCGAGGTACACGTGTATATACATATTTATATATAGTTTTTTTGTTCATTACCAAGGTAAGAAGTGAGAATCGCGTCTAAAAGCAATAATCTAAAAACACAGATTCCGAAAAAAAACGATTGAAGAAAACTAACTAAGCTAGCTAACAGTTTCTAATCAGTCGGGTTTCGTCATTAAGTTTCTGGAAGTTGTTGCAACATTTAAATTAGCGTTTACTGGTTAAAGAAAATCTACAGTAAAGCATGTAATTACATGCCTTAAAGAGTTCAGTATAAAGCTCTATTCTTTTTGTTTTAAAACATGTTGATAATACATACATATATGACGACCTCCCTGGTCGAGTGGTTTGTACACCGGTTTTCATGGTGTCGCCATCTCTGAGGTCCCGGGTTCGATCCCCGGTCGGGTCAATTTAGAAATTATTGTTTTTTCTAAATTGTCTCGGGTCTGGGTGTTGTCTATGTATAATAAGTATGTATTTAAGTATTTTAAGTATATTTATCCGTTGTCTAGTAACCATTTAACGAGTTTCTTCGAAGCTTCTCTTGGGCTAGATAATTGGTGTGATTGAAGGAAAGTTTAATATTTAATAATATTTAATATATAAACATTTTAGGGATAAAAAACCAGAAGCTTTAAGTTGTCATCTAAATAAAAATAAATTATTTAAATGGCCTTTTTAATTTTTATTTTTATTTAACCAATATCGTCCCACTGTTGGACTAAGGTCTCCCCCATACCCTTGTAGTTCTCTCTTTCTTCAGGCAGCTTCAATCAATTTCCTTCGAAGGCATCAAGAGTCGTCGCGCCATCTGAGTACGACCTTGACGCTGCTGCCGTCCTCGGTCGTTGCTCGTTGGCCGAATAGCTTTATTCTCTTTCTTCTATTTCTAAAATCTAAGCTCTACCGTACCCAAAAACTATTATCTTAGTACGCATTATGAATCGAAAACAAAAGCTAAAGCTTTAGGGTAAGCAACACGCGTGTGATACTATATTAACGTGTCTTGAGTGAGACTCGTCCTAAATAGTGTTAACCCCTTGAGGATCGTACAACCAGACACAATTTAAATCAATTGTTTCGCGACCGCCGGCGGTCTTATGATCCTTGACCTTTTAATTACCGAATCTTAGGCCTAACAGACTAACCTTACAATATCAACTAACCAAACTAACCAACGAACTAACAACTAGCCAACTAGCTAAAACAACGACTAACCTAAGGTGTCCCTTAAGAGCAAACTTATTTAATAAACGAAGATAGTATAAAGTATGATGCATAAAAGTGGTATGCAGTAAGAAAGAGCGAGAACTATACAAGGTAGAACTGTTATGAAAGTGAAAAATAGTTAAAAAAGAAAAAACTTATTTAATAATATAGATCGAATCCCTAAAAGTCGACAGCGACCCAGTCCACAAGCCGAGAGCTGCGCGTCGACCTCCGATACGCGGTTCACGAACTTCATTTTTTAGAGTAAACGGAATTGGCCATGCCTACTACTTACAATAAGTTGTCACGCCAGCGCGTTGACTGGCACTGGTGGCTGATAGTAGGTACCTATTTGTTTTGTTCTAAAGGATTAGTGGGATTACTCGTTTGACATTTCTTGTCAAATGTTTACTTAACCTCTGCTATTAGGATTTCATGACACAACGGAACAGCTGATCTGTATTTTTTTGTTTCTGAGCTGGCAAACGAGCATACAACCCGAAGAGGCTACCGCAGCTAATGCGACACTAATGCCGAGCTTAAGTTTCTGGTTGTACTGCTTAGCAGCAGAAAACAGTAGTTAGAAAAGAAAAGATTAAATTAACTTTAACACATCAAAAATCTCGACGGAGTAAGTTTAGTAACCCGTTTTTTTGTTAAAGTTTTGTAAAAAGTTTTGTTTGGAATCGAACCTGGGATCTTTAGGTCTGTGACCAGTGCAAGCTTTTTCTCCTCCTCCTCTTTTTCCTGCTTCACCTCCGTAATTTAATTGTGACTCGTAACTACATTACCTTGGTAAACACTTGTAAATAAAAATGTATACTTAACCTCTGCTCTTAGGATTTCATTAAAACTATTAAACCCTACACAAAACTATATACCTACAAGACATGTATGTTAATTTAGAAAAATATTTATAAGCAACTTACGTAGTTAAATAATATTCTTGCATTAGTACCGCATAAACGCATAAGTACTGTACTAAAAATAACCTTGTTACCAAAAAATTATTACTAACGGTTAGATCTCTGTATCCAAAAAAAAGTGTTGGAGGAAGTTCAGCTGTTTAATCGACTACTTACCTAAATAATTATGTCAAAGATTTAGTGCGTATCTTCAAACAATACCAAATGATTATGTATTAAACATGTAACTAGTATGATTCATTTTATATGCTTTGCATATGTTTTTTTCAAAGGTATATTCATTCAACAATTTTCATAAGTTATATTGTATGTAACACTTCTGTCTAAACACAAATACTAATTCCTAAATAATATAATATCAAATCAAATGATCTCACTATGATCTCACTATAAACGTCCTACTGCTGGGCAAATAAAATTATTTTAGCGAATTGTACACATCTAACAGCTGACAAAAACGCAAATAACAGAGCTTGTTTCACTTAGTCTAAATATCCTGTCGTTAGCTACTTGTGTTGGGACGTTGAAAGCGTGTTCCAGCCGGATTGAAGTGGTTTCAAATGATATAACCTAGAAGACTGAATTTTTCCTTTAATCAAATAATGTTTGATTAAAGGGAAAATCATATAAAAGAAAAAATAATGTATCGCTTATAATTTTACTATATTCCTCAGAAAGTGTAAGCGGACCATTATTGGTCTGCGTTCTCTATGGTCTGGTCGCTCTGTTTTTGTCTCTGCTCGAGCGTCATGACTAGTCATATCATTTGGGGAATTTAAAATAACAGTCCAGTTTTTTTCATTAATTGTCGGCATATAAAAAGCCGACTCACGGTGAGAAAACTCTCTTTTACTGCTGGGTCTACCTACTCTCGACATTACTTACAACGTCGTGCTGTTAAAATTCTGCGCGAAAAATAACCCGAAATCTCGGTGAGTTGTCTATAATATTTCCAACTTGAATTATTTTGTTGTATTGCTGTGTGTTAGTTTTACAGATATTACTAGTGTTTTGCAGTTTTTGGTAATTGCATAGATTGTTAGTGTTTAACGTAAAGCCTAAATTAATATAATTCGTTTAAAGTCATGTTACCTTCAAAGGGAATAATTGGTATTCCTGTCTTGTTACACTTACTGTCAAGCATGTGTAAATGGTATTGCAGGACGCGAGGTTCCCTGTGCTCCCGTAGACGAAATACCATTCCCAGTTAATTTATTGTCATTTTTACCGTTTCAGACAACATTTAACTACAATGTTGGTATCTACCCGCTTTTGTTGTAGTCTCTTGTTAAAATTGTCTAACGGTTTTGCAATCATAATTTTACTTAGTAAACAGAGCCTGGTTCAATTGTAGCTGTACTACAACAGTCACAAAAGCCGGGACTTAGTGAACATAAGTTCATTCCTTTTTCTTGGTGTATTCCAGGGTTCCTGTACCAGGCTAAACCCACTGGGCCTGTGCGCTGTTTGCCTGCTGCCTGCTGCCTGCTGCCTGCCCGCCTGCTAGAACCCGTGCGTGGCCAGCTGCCTAGCGTACACGACTCCGCTTTCGTCCCTGCGCGCAGACTGACCCTGCCGGCTCCAGGTTCCGGGTAGCTGCAGTCTACGAGGAAGATTAGCCTAAAGCTAAGTCCCTTTTAAGTCCCAGTCAAGCGGACAGAGTGAGCGATCCGTGAACCCCCCCTGAGTTTTTGTAAATTCTTTTCTAAAAGATTGGGAATAAAACTTTGTAACCTATACATTGTGGTCATTCCTATTCTGAAGCAACTAACCCTGTTTCAGTAATTTTAAGTTTCTCATTTTATGTGAACTATGTTCTTCTAAGAAATAAACATTTTTAAACCGATCTTCAAATTCATATTGAAAAAGTTTTTTTCAGTTAAGTCTACAATAATAAGGGTTCTTATGAATATCATCGGTTTTATAAGTTTAGTGTGCGGGAGACCTTCTACTGGTAAGAAACTAAACAAATGCATTTATTTATTTTTCTTTATTTTTTTACATTGTCGAATATTGTAATAAAAGCAATCCCCACCATGCAAGCATAATTTTCATTACAAATAACTTGATCACATAGTATTGAAAAACTTGTGGGGGCGTAGTATTAATTAATAAGATCTTCTTTTACAATATTGCATATATTTCGTTTAGAATATACTCTTACAAAAACATCAACATCAAATCAACATCACATATTAAAATGAATTGCTGTTCGTTTGTCCCCCAAAAACTCGAGAATGACCAAACCGATTTGGCTAATTTTGATCTTGAAATACTGGTGAAAGTTCAAGGAAGATTTAAACGGTGAGATATTTTTTTAAATCCTTAAAAAAACCCTGTAAACATAAAAAGACGTCGTGCAATATAGGTATTAAATATTGGTTGCTAAAACTTTTTGCAGTTTTCTTACTTCTTTTCGCGACAATTATCTTTTTTCTGTTAGTTGAGTTGTCATTGTGATTTGGACAAAACAACCTCTCTATTGGGTCTACTATAGTATAAATAAATAGGTATGTACATCATCTGATTATGTATCACCATTTGTGCTCGCGCACCATACAGTTCTCTTTCTAGAAAACTCCTTTTACGTTCTCATTACTTTTTCATAATTCAAATTTTAAGTTTTAATTATAAATTATTTCAACGTAGAACCTGCCAGTGCACCTACATGGCATCCATAATAGTATCATGTTTTCTGCTATCACCGCGCTGCTCTGTTTACAAACATTAGGCGTAAAACTGACTCGTTATCTATAATGATCGCGTCTATTTGGCGTGACGTTGCAACACAGATTAGTAAAGGGCTAGCCAGTTGCCTTTGTTCAGCAGTCCTTTACTAATCCGCCATCACCGCGTCTAATGAGATGGATCATCCAACGGGTCGGTATTTTTAGAAGGTCTTATAAAAGTGGTCCTCGCATTCTTGACGAACGTTGAAATTATGTTTTAGAGTAAATCACAGAACAAGACTGACAACTGTATTGCTGCGGAGGGTACAGTCACGAGCTCCAACATGTATTCACTTTGACTCTTATTGAAAAGTTACAATTGTTTACATATTTTTGCTCGTGACTGTACGTATTATAATGCCTAATTTTAAAATACCGAATTTCAAAAGACCTATGAACGGAAGGGCGAATTTTAAAATGCCAAAAGTTCCAAATCCCGAAAGTTCAAAATCCCGAAGGTTCAAATCCCGAATGTGCAAAATCCCGAATATTTATATATCTACAGTTGATATGCCAAAGTTCAAAATCCAGAAAGTTAGATTAACCGTGTTTTTACAATGTTACTTAAATTTCTAACCTATCACGTGACCTACAGGAGTAGGTAGGGAGTAGGTAGTAAATTCCATAGTGCTTTATATAGATGGCTAATCGCACACGTCTTTTACTCTGTGCAAGAATATCTAAAACACAAATGTTGCAATTCGTGTACCTTGTATTGTGATGCCTTCCCAGCTAGCAAAATACCCTTAGAAACGAAAGCTTTTAAGAGCTATGTCCTTAAATAAATTTTATACGTTCTGATTAAGTTAAAGACTCTAATAATGGCATATCATAAGTCTATTTAATCTATAAGAGCATATATACTTGTAAAAATACTTTTGAAGTATATAAGAAAACGAGAAATGACATCAATAAGACCAGTAGTGTTATAAACGCACTCTGTAAGCCTAATTCTTAATTAACACTTATACATGCACTATGTAAGTCCACTTAATCTTAGAAGTGACTTATCAAAGTATTTTATTAGATATCGGCTGTTACACTTATAACTTATTCTTACAGACGTATATAAGCAAACTTTATATAATGTTTATTAGAGCAATAGTATTATACACGCACTTTATAAGCCTAATTGCCCTTGAGTCTTAATTAACACTTATACATGCACTTTGTAAGACCACTCAATCTTAGAAGTGACTTTACTAAGTGTTTTGTTAGATATCGTCTGTTACTTATAACTTATTCTTAAAGATGTATAGAAGCTTACTTTATAAAACATTTGTAAGAACAGTAGTATTATATGCGCACTTTATAAGCCTAATTACCCTTGATTCTTAATAAACTCTTATGAATGCATTTTGTAAGATCACTCGATCTTAGAAGTGACTATTGTAAAAGATAGTAAAGTGTACTAGCACGTCAAATGTCTTAGAAACTAGATAATTGCAATTAGAATTCTAATGCATTGCAAAAAAGTCAAAAGGTGGTTGACCAGGAACTTCCCTGTTTGTCTTTTAGCCTACTTTTACTTTAATAAGGAACCCTGAAGGTTATGAGCAATGGCCGCGTGGATTAAAAAATGTGGTTGAATTTTATTTTAGAAGTGCGGTGTAAACCTTAAATAATGGTAATGCACTTATATTGGTTCTGTTCAAGCCACTATAAGGCATGGTGATAATGGCGACATTTCCATATTTTTCATTTATAATATAATATATTTTTTTATTAAAGATACATTGTTGAAATGGCCCGTAAAAATATTGTGATTGTTATTTCAAAATACTTGATAAAATCGACTTCGCAATTCAATAACAGTTAGTAATGCGTAATAAACATGAAATTATACTTACACATATTGTAGGAAAGTGAATTAAACAGAACAGTACATAATACTTACGTTTTTAATACTCGATTACGAGTCTTTTTGGTATTATTAAAGCATCAACAAGAATTTTGTAAGATTGGAACACTTCTCGAGACTATTTTAAGATATATTTAAGGGTAAATGGACTTATTAAGTGCGCCCAAATCCACACTTATAGCAGTCTATCGGAGTACCATAAGACTGGTAAAATTATACTCTTGGGATGTGTGTAAGAGGAAATTTTGCTAGTTGGGTTAGGTTCTTTGCATTGATATTCGTTTTCGTTGTTGTACCAAATTGTTTAATGATTTAATGTGCGCATTGACATTCTATTTTCTAATTTAAATTGTATAACGACTGTGATTTTATTTTTGACTTGATATAAAATTCTATTATTAATAAGGGTTTGACATTTAATGCATTTAATTAATAATTTACTTTTTTAGTTTTAGGCTCTGTAAGACTTTTCTTTTCTGTTTTAAACTTAAGAAAACCATTAGTTTTTTGTTTCTCCTTGAACTCTTGAACAAATAAGGCAGAGGAGCTGCACCATACAGCATCAAAGTGGTTTCTTTGTTTGTGTTTTTATTTTATTAATTTATTTGTTTTAGGTTATTTCCATTTATGTATTTAATTTTATTGCATTGTATTGTATTCAATTTTAATTGCATTGCATTAATTTTTATTTTTAATATCCCTATTTTTGCATGCTACCGTGGTTGGCTAAATGGGATGAGCGTAAAAATGTAACAACTGTAACAACATCTCCCCCATGTACCCCATTCATACGCAAATAAAATAACAAACAAATTAAACAAATAGGGCAGCTACAATTTCTGTTGTCTAATAAAAAAACATAACCTCGAAATAAGGTCTTATAAAATTCGGGATTTTGAACTTTCGGATATTTTATTTTTCACTGTGTTTCACTGTAATTCAGATATTTTGATAACATAATCATTTGCGAATGTAATTATTTGCGAATATAATATTTTGCTAATGTAATATTACGAGAACAAGCCAAATCGACATTTTGAGTTTCATTATATCGGGCATAGGTATTTCATACATTCGGTATTTTGATTTTTGATGTTTTAAACGTAGGCAATGATTATCATTGAACGTAGGTATTTTAGTTGTAGGTATTATGAGTTTTCGGGATTTTAATACGCACCCGCTGCGGAGTATATTTTCATGTTTTCTTTAACTGTACCTACCTATTGAATGATGATTAAAATTAATCTAATCTGATCTTAACGTACGTAATGGAGTTAGAAAAATGGAAAATAACAATTGGAAGTAACGACTTGTCCCAGATGAAACTCAAACCTACGACATTTCGAAGTCAGGCCGACTACAGCTTTTAATCACCAACGCGTTAGTTACCATATAGATTAAAGTGGTAGAATCATAGAGAGAGAACTAACTTAATTATTGTTTTTTTATATATATATAAGAAGGAGGCAAACGAGCAGGTGGGTCACCTGATGGAGAGCAATCACCGCCGCCCATGGACACCCGCAAAACACCAGAGGAGTCGCAGATGCGTTGCCGACTTTTAAGAAAGGAATAGGGTTAAGGAAGGAATAGGAATTGTGAGGAGAGGGGGGGCGGAAGGGGCCTCCGGAACTCTCACTGGGCGGACGAAACACAACAGCACCAAGTGCCATTATTTCACGCCGGATATTGTTTGCTTTTGCCTTACGTTAGAAAAGTAAAATGAATTATACTGCCCACTGTATGCCTTTATGCGAGTACTATCACAGGCCTTCATAATTGAAATCTATTATTCGCTACAATTGATAGGAATTAGCTAATTCACCGCTTGCCAAATGCGTGTTGGTGATCACAAACCCGGGTAATTCACCGAAAAATCCAAAACACACTTTCTTGACCTGGGAAATAAACCCTGGACCACCGGCTACCGGGGCGGACGCTTAGCCTGTCAGGCGTTTACTATACTTTACTTAATTAATATTTCAATTGCTTGTTTCTTGCTTTCTTTTCTTGCTTGCTTCTAACGCTGCTAGTCAGTTATTAATGTTACATACATTTAGGTAATTACAACTGAATTGAATAAATTTCAGCATCCTTTCCTCCCTACAGTGCGATTCTGTAAAGCTCGATCGTAAGCCCGCTTCTCACTTCCAACGTCACATTTCGATCCAACGTAACTTTTGAGACGTTAGCATCGAGCTTTAGAGAATCGACATGCTGATTGGGAAAGGTTACTTTACCCATTTCAGTGGACCTCAGCATTCTTGGCATGGACATCGGCCAGGAATTGAAACCAAAATAACACTCTCGATGTTGATCGAGAGTGTTATTTTAACTGCCTCACGTAAGTTGGGTATTCTCAATAAGGTGAGGCGGTTTTTCACTCCCGAGCAGCGCTGTTTGCTCTACAAGACTCAGGTGCGATCGAGTATGGAGTATTGTTCCCATCTATGGGACGGCTCCGCTAAATACCTCCTCGATGCACTTGATAGACTGCAAAGGCAAGCGGTACGCATTATTGGAGATGCTGAGGTTACAGCCTCTCTTGAGGACCTCCAGCTGCGTAGAGACATTGCTTCTCTCAGTGTCTTCTACCAAAAATACTACGGAGAGTGTTCTGAAGAACTTTTTGATCTAATCCCGCCCTCTCCTTTCCTGTCCCGGACTACACGTGCTGGTCTTAGGAACCACCATCATACTGTGCAGAATATCAGCACTTGTACCAAAAAAATTGGCAGGTCGTTCCTCTGTAACACCATTCGGCTTTGCAATTCTCTGCCGGCGCATGTGTTTCCCAGCTGCTATAATCCCGGGTCTTTTAAACGGGGCGTAAAACGGCATTTATGCAGGCAGTCATGAATTGGTGCGCTTGTTACCGTGCTTGTTCCATGGTGAGGAGCGCTCTCATTATTTTGTACTACATCGGCTGCTTACCATCAGGCAGGATGTAGTCACTATGACGTGTCACATAAAAAAAATGTCGCAAATTCGAATTACACGAGGCAAGTTATAAGTTCTATGTCTAATTATACTTTTCAAAAGAAATATAACATTGTGACCGCAAAAGCACAATAATCTACTACAATGAGTTTGAATAATGTTCAATAGTTTAACTCGGTGTACGCAGCGGGCACTGTTGAGCAAAAATAATTTTCGAACGTGTCTAATTGTTGACAATTGGCTTCTTTATCACTTGACGCAATGTCGATAACAATCAAAGGTAATGTTATTTATGCAATTCTACGAGGGGATATTTCTTTATGTAATTTGGTTCAGCAATCGATGAAAATGGAGCAGTTGTCTACGTTGATGTAATAAGCTCTGGCAGTGCGCAAGCGGTGGACGGTTTTTGTCGGGGGGAGTCACACTGATTTCTAAAATAAACTATATTGGACTAATTGACTGAAGTTAGTCAGGTGGAAACGCCTATTAGCCGAGATGCCGAGATGGTTGCGGTTACTTAAAAAAAAAACAACCTAGACGCCGTCGTATTTACTCAGTTTTTACTAATTAAAAATGTAACCTAATCATTTTAATATTAATTTCCATAGTTTAAAAAAAATACTGGTTTCCTTACTATCGACGTTTTATCCAAAATATTTATCATGTTCTACAACAAGGCTTGTAATAACTAGCTCTAGACCTTGTACCTAAAACTTACTATATAAAGCAAATAAAATCGAGAGTAGGTGTAATATTTTTTTTTACTATCGTTTATATCGCGACAATAGCGATTGTACTGTCGGAAAGGTTTGAATTATGTAAGCATCTCAAAATACAGTCCTGCTCTGCCAGCTCTTCCAAAAAGACAAGAAACATCTTTAAACATCAAATCAATTCAATTACAGTTGTAATAAGTTGACGAGAAAATTAAAACATTACTTGATTCCGTTTATTGGGACTAGTAGTAACAAAATTATTGTTTATATTATCTGTAATTAAATATTTTTACATAACATGGTTCTACACCGTATTTCTGACAGTCGGCAGGTAGGCGTAAAAATGTTTCTTATTATATTTTTTTTATATTATGTAAAAATAAAAATAAATTTTGAATAAATGTGGTTACATCCGTATGTTTCATAAATCTATCGATTACCTATTGTGAGTGAAACATTAGGCTGTGCTGCGATTGCTTCAAGTTGTTGCTTCGAATTTCGTGTCTGGTTTTCAGGTTCAGAAATTTCTATTGTTACATTCTATCGATGCAATACGAACTAGATTTATCGGTGTTGTGCCATTGTAGCTTCATATATTTAAACTCGGGCACAATATTTTAAGTATTGTAATTAAAATACTTAACATTAAACATTATGCTTTACTTCTTTTGATGACTTTTTATACGAATAATAGCGAGATGTAATATTAAACCGACTTCTTAATTTCACTTTCTTTTCAGCCATTGAATGTAACGTATCTCAATATCAGTTTATCTATATTAACAGTTATACGATCGTCTGCTTTGTTATAAGCTAATGTTTCAAACACCTTTTTTATTTACTGGCCATTCCAATCGACCAAAGGTTCAAGTTAAACGCTTTCTGGCGTTGTTAAAATTTTAAGTCAAGCAACTTTATCTGAATCTAGTTGATAATATCATAATGAGTGAATGAATGAATGAATAACTTTATGGGTATTATACTTAACACATATATACAAAGTTATACAAAAAGAAGATAAAAAATAAAAATAAATCAAAAAGCAATGCCTGGTATGATAACAATGTAATATAGTGTTGAGTCAACCGAAGGGCGCCGACTAAGTTTTTTTGGTGCAACCAAGGCGTAATCATTATTGACTATATTTATCCGCATAACTTTTTTAGGTTAAAATTAGAAAGTTAAAATATATTTTTAGGTAAGGTAGACAACGTGCATAACTGAATGGTCCTATCAAGAAAACACTATCTGCCGCACTCAGAGACGTTCATAAGAGGCCTACATTTCAAATGTGTTTTTTTGCGTAAAATGCCCATTTTTGGATTTTGTAGTGATTTTGCAGTTGTATTTATCGTTATTATCGAAATAGGATAATAAATTCATGCTTAATATTACAAATCTCCACTCTGCGAGAATAAGTTGAATTCGGACGGCCGGCGCATCGCATTTTGCAGTAATTTTGCAGTTGTATTTATCGGTTTTATCGAAATAGGATAATAAATTTATTATAAAATCTATATTCCTCATGAAGTAACAATTATTTTGGTATAAATTTTGCCCAATAATATTGTCGTAGATAGGAGAAATTCACAGTTAACTTAAAGTGATTTTCGAAGTTTTTTGGTTTAGAATAAGATTTTTTTTCTACATAAAATCAATCATATCTAAAAATTGCGAGGCTGCTACGCACTATACGACTTTAAAAGAGATTACATTCAATTTTTTTTATTTCATTTGTTTAGAACAGTAGTTTAATCGATGAGCTCAAAAAAGTGCCTTCGCGCATTTTATGAAAATCTCTATCTGCAATTTTGGGTTTAATTAAAAAATTAAGCAAAATTTACAAAAAGCAAGCCCGCTTCGTACTTTTCCAATAGCTAGTCTACACTATTCCATAAGTCAAAACTGTTAATGTTTTTTCTGAGATCGAGAACACCAAAATTGGCCATTTTATGCAAAAATCATAGTCGAAATGTAATAGGGCCCTTAACTTTTAATGACATTTAAAAAATCTTTCTTTTTTTATTTAGTTACTATACATAGGTACCTATATAGAAAGTGACGGCAAGAGACATAATTGTCATTAAAAATTAATTGAAATCTCTGAATACGACAGTTAGTCCCTAGATGGTGCAGTGCGAGCGTTGCGTTCGCGTCTTAATACTCGCTTTTATGCTAGTAGGTAAATCCACTATCACGAATGCGTGTACGTACTTAATGAATGTGCATTTCCCTGCTTCACATTTTGCTCGCTTAGTGTAGTGAAAATGCATTTATTATAAAACTATTTGAAAACTTCGTTCTCGTGAGTATCCCGTGATGAATTTCTAAAAATGTTCTTTATGTCCACACGTACTCAACGTGACAGGTGGCCAGCCCATCGCCGCTCGCATCGCCTTATAAGAGAATATATTATTCAGAATATTTATCGCACATGTGCTTGAAATAATAAAAAAAGATATTTCCGCTCAAACCTTCAGACTTAATCCAAACGTAAGAAACAAAGCGAATGTCCGCGAAGCAATCGGTCCGAAACGACCAACCGAGGAGATAAATACGATCAGCGGCGCACTGGCCCGGCTCAGTCAACCGGTGCAGCCGCCGTGATGTCACTGGCACGATGCACGCGCGCCTAGCTCTCGCCATACTCGTGCTACAGTGCCTTGGAATATGTGCGCCCATCAGGGTACCTATCGTGTGGAACGGTGATGACAGTGAAGTGCATTCCGAGGATGAACAATTTTCGGTGGAACAGTTTAAACCACAAAACGTACAGAAGACAATACCGGTCGAGTACTTTGAGTACACGGCCAAGAAACCTCAATTTGCTGTTGACATTGCCGCTTTCCACGGCGTTCAGTCTCCAGAAAATCACTTTGCGGCACACGCTGTTAGGCCATTTACAGGAAAAGAAAAACCAACATTAGGACAGCACCGAATACAAGAAGAAAATAGACCAGTGTTTCATCAATTCCAAGATTACATTAATCATGATTCAGTGTCTTACGTTTCACCAGTAACAACTGAATATAGCGTATTCCATCCATATAAATCTGAGGAACCAGGCTTGCAAGAACTGTACAAAGATCCAATTTTAGACAAAATACGTAACGATATCCGCGATAGTAGCCAACGACTGCAAACTCACGAAAACGAAGCTGAAAAGCCTGACATATCAAAAGATGAATATTTGGAAAGCCTTGAGCAGACAGATTTTAAGAAGGCAGCCCAAAAAAATATACCGGCTCCTTATGAAATTCACCGACCTCAGCGCCGACCAGTTTACTACAGACCTATTCCAAAATATCCTAACAGAGATCATATTTTAAATCAACGATTTAGGCATCCATGGAACCAGAATTTTGTAAAAATAAGACCATTGCACTATCGTCCACTTAAAAACCATATTCAAAGGTTACGGCAGCATCACGCCTTGACCTACGCTGATGAACATAATGAATACCCTCAGGTTTCTAAATTGCAACCTTACGAAGAAACGTCTGATGGATACGATATTTATGAAAAAGGTAAAGAAAAATATGCTAACCTCCGAAATAACTTAGACGAATCAGTTAACAATTTAGTGAATGAAAATCGCCCAATAGTGTCTCAAAAACTAGAACTCCAAAGAGACGAAAGTCCCGAGGACGAAGAAGAAGAAGAGTTTGTACCAATCAAAAATTACGCCCAAATAAGAAAAACAGAAACCACTAGACATTTACCTAAAGTTGCCGCCTTTGAGGAGGCAGAAAACTATGAAGAATTAAAAAATGCACCGCGCTTGAGAGAAGCTGTTAAAAGCACTAAAGCACAAACGGTATATACTGAAGAAGGTTATGAAGATTCTGCGTATGATCACGCTGGTGAACAAAAACATGCTTCTGACAATGAAGCTCATGGTGGTTTTCTTCGAGAAAATGAGCTCAGTGGTGGAAAGTATAAAATACCATCTGTAAGTGCTAGTTACAAAGATGGTAATGGGTCTGCCTACAAAGACCAAATTGTACATGAAGATAAATGGAATGAAAATAATAACGATAATCACCATGAAGAGGAATCAGATGATTATACTGAAAATGAACATGAACATTCGATAGAGGCAGATAGTTACCGAGAGGGTTCAATAAATAATGACGACAATAAAAGAAATAAAAGACAGCATGCGATTCAATCTGGTAGTAATACCGTTTTTAATAGTGAAAATAAAACCAACGATCAAACAAATAAAAAAAAAGAAGAAAATGATTCAAAAATTGAAGATTATAGCAATATTCAAAGAAACAAACAACAAAATAACGACACAGCTGCAGACATTGTTAAAGTCAACACTGTTAAATATGAAAAGGAGGCACAACATGACATGAATAAAAGAGAAACAAAATTCAAAGTACCTGAGATAGATGTAGACTCTACATATTTAAACGAAAAAGATATTCTACAAATTGCAAAAGAAAAGATTATTACTAATGATGATCTAGTGGAAAAATACCCATACTACTTTAAAAACATAAAGTCTATTAATAAGGATTCCCCACTTAAATATGCAGAAAACTTTAAACTAATACCAAAAAAGTCAAATGGTGGTACTGAATTCTATGATTCCAGATCACATCTTGAATGTCCTGAAGTGGATGATAGAGTTGATGCTTTACCCGAAAAATTTAAAAAGAATGGTCATCCTGATGAACCAGAAGAAGGAGAAACAGAAGAAGAAAACAAAGAACAGTCTAATAAAAGCGAATCAATTAAAGCACCGCCAAGACTTGAAGGCCTAGGTGACAAAATTGATTGCTTCAAAGCAAAATATTTTGGGGTAAACCCATTAGACAGTCCTTTTTTTAAAGAAGAGACAATATCAAAGCCGGATCCAGTAGTTATACCAAATTTACCATCATTTCATCTTAAGAGCATACAGGATGGTCCTTTGTTAGCGACATCTTCTAACAAGGTTGCTGTTAAATTAGCAAACCTTAAGGAAACTAGTGATGGAGATATATATGGTCTTTTAGATAAACTGAAAAGTCATCACAATAGTTTAAAAGAGTCATTTACAACTGGGCACCTGCAACCAGTAAAACATTTAAGACCAAATAGTGTTACCCCCTTAAACATTTTACCTTTTAAAAACAATAACGTTTCAATTGATATCATAAGCAATAAAAATAATTCTAGTGCGCCACAGTTAAATAAAGATTCAGCAGCGTTTTCAGACAATTCAAATACTTATAATGATACTAAAAGTAGAGAGTTTCCTCTAAATGTAACAATCGAAAGTAGAAAAAAACGTTCAGCTCCTTTTCTTTACGAACCTTATAAAATAATTAGAGATATTCAATCACCAGATTCAAAAAAAACTACAACTACTGGGAATATTAGTCCTCTTATAAAGCAACTTCAAACAAGTAAAGTTATTAATGCCGTAGTTAAGTCAAATAATGACAAAGAACAAAATATAAAAAGAATAATATACAAAGACATTGGTAGAAAAGACCGTGAAAATGTAGATAACATAAGTTCAAAAGTTTCACCAAATGCAAGTTTTGTAGATGTGAATGTTGACAAACGCAGAGGTGAGCCTAGGTACGAACTTAGACCTCTAAATCATAAAGCTGAATACTCTCCAGTTATTAACAAAAAATCTATTTCTTTAGAAGAATATAAAGCACAGACAAATCCGGTTTTAGATAAAAACAGCCCATCAATTACTACAAACAGTAGAAGGCATTCTACAAAACTAAATCAAAATGTTGCTAATAACTTTCAACAGCCAGACGAATTTCAAAACTTAGCTGCTTCAAGTACAGTAAAAAGAACTATAGCTACCTCTCCGCCTACAGTTAAACACAGTAAAGAGCAACCTTTAGCAGAATCAAAAGATGACGACGATAGCGAAGAAGACTATGATGAAGATTATGAGGATGATGACGAAGAAGAAAAAGAGGAAACATCTCATACAACGACAACTTCAACTACAACAACGCCAAAACCAACTTTTCGAAAAAGAATAAGAACCACTACCACTACCGAAAAACCTGGCGAAGTATATAAAGCTGAAGAACCTACAAAGCTACGTTTAGTAACAAGGTTTCGAAACCACAACTTAAGAAACTCGGACAATGATCCTCTAGAGGAAGAAAAAACTGAAAACATTCCCAAGCCAAAACTAAGAGAAAAAAAGAAAAAAATAACTAAAAGCACTATAGTTACGGATACTCAAAAGTACGGTGATGGTGAGGACGACATGAGACAAGAAGAAATTGATGCATTAATTGGCGTAAAGCACGATATGCGCGATTACATGCCCATGTACGAAAAAGAAGCTGAAATTAAAAATAGAAAGAAAATTACTTCCAGCGAAGAAGACGACAGTGATGAAAATGATGATGACGATGATGTTTATGAGAAAGATGACGAAGAAGAAGAAGAACTAGATGAAGAGGATGATGTTGATGATGATGATCGGGATAATGATGATGATGATGATGATGAAAAAAATGAAGATGATATTAAATCAGAAATAGTTCAGACTGTTACTACTACTGAATCTTCCAAAAGGACTCTTTACAAAACAACTGATGCTCCTCATTCAACAACTGAAACAAGGAGTTTCAAAGTTATAAATCAACCAATTATTTCCAAAAAGAAGATCGAGATTCACAAAGAGCTGCCAGTAAACAAAACATCACCACACGTAACTCAATTTAAACAAGATATTAAAGAAGTTGAAATTATTAGAGAAATTCCAAGAAAAATTCCTGAGAGAAAGACCAATAAAAATGTAGAAGTTTTTGACTTGTATAAAGATGATAATTTAGCTACAGATATTAATAAATTAGGCGCAGTTGAAATATTTAAAGAAAATTTAGATCTTCACAAGGGTCCAAAACATGGTGGTAACTATAGACGTGCACCAACCTACAATGAAGAGGTATCTACAAAAACTCCTAACGATCACAAGTATCGCAACAAAGCTCCTAAAGACGCAGAAGTCTCTCAAACCGAAAATAAAAGGCAGGTGGAATTAGACGACAGTGTACCGTCAATAAGTATGCATGGTGGTAATCTTAAGCATATTGATGACACAAATCGTTCTAGTGGTATCAAAGGTAATGCAAAATTAATTGAATTTAAAGATGACATCAAAAATGAAAATACCAAATCAATCCATGGTAGAAATTTAAGAACACACAAGGAGCGAGGCAGAAAACGAGGCGAAAGTAGAAGTGAAAAGTTGGTAGAACTAGATGATGATGCCAGCGAAGATGACGATTCCACAAGTGGAAGTCACGAAGACAACTTTAGATCATACGGTGGAAACAGAAACAATGGAAGGGCTATGCATGGTGGGAACTACAGAAGATCTAAGTTAATTCAAGCAGACAATGTTAATGATGAAAGTATAAACCGTTTAGAAAAAGCTAAAAATTCATCAACAAAGAAACTTAACTCAGCGGACTTATTAATCAGTTTGGCGCAGGCGGTCCCTATATTGACAACTACGCCGGCGTACATACTTGACCCCAGCAAACGTATGTACTACTATGTTGATGCTTGAAATGTTGTTTTGACTTAATCATAATAATATAAAGAATGTGTTATGATTTCATTGGCACTAAATTAATAAAAGCGTCAGGGGTGTTTATAATTTTATCAATTACAATATTAGAGTGTCCCCACTAGTACTTTTAAAATAAGTAGGTATACAAATGTAAATATTTTAAAAATACATATTTTGTTGTAATGGAACAAAACGAACGAAAGTTTCTGTGATAGATTACGATTAGTATTACAAAAATTCTTTCTTAAAGACTTTTTTTTACAATTATATTATTTCTAGTGCCTAATAAAGTATTTTTTTTACTTCCTTTTTTTTTACGTAGTTTGCCTTCTTGCTTACCTTCTTGAAAGTCGAAAAACTATCGATTCTTTATGTAAAAACTTATAAAATGTTTAATTTAGAAGTCTTTTTAGTATTGTGGTTAAAATCTGTAAAATTGTATTTAAACTTAACATTATACTGACATCTATGCAAAATTAAATAGAGATAATACTTTAGATTATATTAAAAAAAAATTTAGTACGTTGTTAAATAGGATTGAGCTGTCATCTTATTTAACAATTGATTACTTCAAGAGTAAACAAGTATATATTTGAGTAAGCTTACTTTTGCACACGTATTACATAAGCTTACCGAAGAATGGGCAAAGTCTTTCAAAGCCAATTGATTTCAACTCTCCGTTACGAACATTCAACTGTGTAAAAACACAAAAACACTTTCACTTTCAATGTCGTTTAACAGTAGACGACCAATATGAGGCTAAGTACCATTAAATTTAATTAAATCTCATAATTAAAGTTACGAAGTCTTAGATAGTATATTTATTGAAAATAATAAGTAATAAATATGTTATGATATGCTTTTATTACAAAAAAATATTAAAACCGGCAATTCACAGTCATTTGAGTAACTGTACATCTTAAATAATTGTGAATCACACTTCAGGTAACAAATAATACAAAGCTAGCTAGCTTTTCCCAGTATCTTGTTATCAGAACTCGCAAGGGCTTTACAAGCTAACATCATAATAATTACATTTTTTTTTATGTATTAGAAAGTAAACGGTCAGACAGCACTTATAAAAAATATTGATAAACAGCCCTTCAGTTTCCTCATTCTAAAATATTTATTAGAGCTTAGTTTGATAATTAAAGTACAAAAGCCAGCATGTCAACCTGGTGGTGTATTATATAAATACTTAGTGTTTTATGGGGGGTGTACCACAGTGGTACACTGACTGTACAATATTTATTTTACTTGTTTCAAGACGTATTAAAATGAAATAATTGAAGATTATCACGTTATAGATAAACCTTTTTTAACCTTTTTCTGTGTGGATTATAGTCAAATAAAATAGCATTAAGGGTTTAGATATTTTAATAATCTGGCAAGTCTTTTATTCTTAACAACTATACAAATTTACACGTGAGCTAATTTATATTAAGTTATTACAATAAATTAAGAATAAATTAATTTAAATACAATAATTTATAGAACAATTTGGTTTGGTTTTATCGTGAATAATACATGAAACT
This sequence comes from Scoparia ambigualis, assembly GCA_963921215.1. Classification (NCBI taxonomy): domain Eukaryota; kingdom Metazoa; phylum Arthropoda; class Insecta; order Lepidoptera; family Crambidae; genus Scoparia; species Scoparia ambigualis. The sequence goes on along the minus strand of OY992506.1, from coordinate 2,215,391 downwards.
ATAGTTCTATCACTATTTTTTTGTAAGAATAATGATAAGAATATTTCTAATTACGTTTTATTTCTAGCTATCTACAAATAATACTAAAATGTTATTTGTGTTTTTTTCTCCCTACTAGATTCGTAGTCTGCGCATTTCTGGATGGAGGATGGTTAATTGGTTTCCATTCTGATGCATTTGGAACATAACTGGGCTCAGTATCTTCTCGGTCAATAGATTCGTTGTCTTGTTCTTTTTCATCATCGCCAAAGAAATCTATAATTGGATGGTAATTATAGTTTACTCTCTTTCCATTTGAGGTAAACGTTTCTTTGACTGATTTACTTTGATCCTGCGGTCTATATGTAGTCGATATTGATTCAGGAGTCACTGCTTGTAGTTTGGGGGTTATAGTTACTCTTTTAGGAGGACTAACATTTAAAGTAGCTTGTCCAACTTCGGTGTCTTCCAAATCATCATTAAAATCTTCCATTGTTTCTAAATGAGAGCTAGAAAGCGATTCTACGGCTGATGTGCCTGATGATATCAAATCCTCTGGACCACCTGAGATTTTCTTTCTAATTGGTCTTCGGTTTGGCCTCACAGGCCCACGCTTGAACTGACTTCCAGTTATCTTGTACTTATTAGGTGTTTCTTTTAAAAATGTAAATGAGTTGGGTCCCGATGGAGTCGGTGGTTCCAAGTAACTTGGTAATGTTACTGTTTCGTAATTATTAGAAGATGATGGTATTCTCGCAGACAATGGCCTTTTAACGTTACGTATGGAGCTTGCTTGGTTGAATGAATCAGGGAAGTAACTGTTGCCATACGAGTCCATGGGACTCGAAGGAGGAATGTTTCCGTGACTAAACTCTTCGTTGTCTGTTAGTTTTCCGTTACCAAATGGTATTCCAGATATTAAATTATGATTTTCACTGAAAGGTGGGAATGTTTCCAATGGCTTACTATGAGAAAATTGTGGGGATTTGCTGACGCTTGGTCGGTGAATAGTAGATTGTACGGATTCAAAAGCTTGATTGCCGTGTTCTGCTGACAAATCCTCTTCGGGGATATGTTCAGATGATGTTTCGTGAACTCTATGACCCAGGGGAGGGAAAGATACACTGTATCCTTCTATATGACAGGAGCAGCATGTTGGCACCTGAAAATGAAAATAAAATTTATTAATATCCTATTTCGGACCAAATAGCCAGTTTTCATGATATTTTAAAAACATTTCACCACCTTGAATATATCCATATGCAGTCCATTTTGTTGATCCCAAGTCAAAAGTCTATGATAGTTGTAAACTTGCACGCATTTTGATTTGAAGTTGTCAGTGAGATAGGTGCATGATTCTTTTGGTTTCCTGAAACAGAAAGTTTCTTGTGGTCCATATTGGGTTTTAAATTTACAGCAAACAGGGATACGGTTTACCTAATGAATTCAGATTTGACTCCACGCCTATTCGTAACTGTATACTTACAAGCACTTTTCAAGTCTCAGTGTCTGGGTGTGCTCGCCCGTGTTGACGATGTACTTCCAATGGCCTGACGTGGCTCGGGCGCGCTGCGGCCGGGCGTACTTTACAGTGCTCGGGCACATGAACCCAGCCTCTCCCGCGCCGGCAAAGTCCCTGTTCGCTGTGTCGCCTCTCCTGCAATGAAAATCGTTTTTGAAGAAATGCTGTGGATACAGTTTTATGTCAGTTTTATAATATAATATTCAGATTTTTTAAAAGTTTGTCTAATCGACACTTTATAAAGATTAGACAACAGCACAGGTAGGACTGCGATGTCGATAAAAAATAAATGTAATTAAGTCTTTTCCGGATGCTATGCCACTGTAAAAATATTTCTCAACGGGAACCAAAGGAGAACACAAGCCCTACTACCAACAATTCCATTGTAGTGAGACATGATGGTTTTAACATATTGCATTACCTGTTGGATACTAGATAGTGCTCGGCGGTGTACTTGGCCTCTTGAGCAGCAGTGACTCCGTCCACGGCACTGTCGCCAGGGTCCTTGAAGTCCGCCAGCAACGCCCCGGCGGCCGCTTTGTTTCTTCTTATTGACTGAACTATGGCTTCTCTGTAAAAGACAAAAACACAATATTTGTAAACATAGTAGTAGATAAAATAAGCTGAATATAAATAATTCTATTTTCTACTATGTTGATTGGATGAGATAGATAAGTAGGTAAAATAGTTTTGGAAAAAATATTGTTAGATTATCTGAAAATACCTTTCCAAAATTTATAGCAGGAACCTGTCATAGAATACCGATCAAAAAAATAAGAACGACTTTTCACTCTTATACATATGAAATAGAAGCGGCCCATGCAGACCGCCCGTTAAGATTTAGAAGCTGCAAAATTGCGTAAGAGGAAAAGGTTGACCGACAATTAGGCAAACGTATAGAAAGCCGTACCAAAGTGCTATTGAAATGTAAAATAGACAATTAATCTTGCGCGAGCCCGAAGTGTCGCGGCGTGATGGCTTGACGCTGTTCTCGTGTCACGTTGCCAGTTTTACGTTTCGATAGGCAATTCTACGTGTAACAATGACCCAGATCTATGCGGTTTGTTTATTTCGTTTTCTTTTTCTTATTGTCACCAATTCAAGTGAATTTTATATGCCAACGACCGGGTACGAGCGTCAGCTCTATTATATAAAGATATTGTGAATACTTATGCTTGTATTTTGAGGACAAAACTTTCCGCATCTTGATAACCGCCTTAGTGGTCTCCGCCTCCTCTGGATAAGCCATTGGTTTTAGACCCAAAAGGTCCCGGGTTCGATTCCCAGCGGGGGTTTACATTTGTGCACTTTGTTTGGTTGGTGTTAGGGCTTGTTAAGTCCGCCTGGCTAGCTGCCACTATCTTATCTAAGTCTGGCGCCACAACAAAAATATTGATAGCAATGTTGGGAAGATGTTCCTTATTAGTTAAGGACTCCGGGTGAAGTGCGCTTTCAACTTCGGCCTTATCGTCACTTACCATCAGGTGAGATGAAAGCCAAGCGCTTCCCCTATGCGAAATTTAAAAAAAAATGTTTATAGTGAGCAGGGACAGTGACTTTAAACCTTAGTATCTGAAATATTTCGGACCTACATGAGACAGCAAACAGCCCGAGGTTGCCTCCTGAAACTATATCATAGTGTTATATTATATTGAGTACCAGATGCAATATGATTACATACAAGTTGCGATATGATTTGGTAGATCGTGACCAAGTTGATATAGCCGTAATACTGGCTTGAACAATGTAAACTCAACATTTCACGCGTTTGCGCCGACGCGACGTATCATTTGCGCGACGCACTTTCGCCTCGCCGTTATTACTTTGAATTGTTACTTTTTATTTACTTTTGCTCTTAGAAATTGCGCAATGATGACCTATGCCTTTTAACGTTTCGTACGACCATCACAAGTAAACACTGATCACATCTTGACACAGTTAACTTGTTCGTTGTGCGTATAAATGATTTATTCGCACAAAATTTGTACCGTTAAAATTAACCATCTCACAAGATAATGAATAAGTACTTGTAACAAAGTAATGAATCCTTTATTTGATGGAAATATAGACTCTATAATAATGATGTTAAGTGGAAACGAAGTCTAATTGCGAAGATAGCTGCAAAGCAGAGGGCACATCGTTTAAAGCATCCCATTTTGTAGAAACAGATGTGCCAGAAGAGCATTCTATTTTTCACAATTATAAAAATTTTTGAACTTTAACGCTTAGCGTTGACGAGGAGAAGTTGATGATGATGTTAATGATTCGTAATATTTGATTTTGTTGCGTTAATAATGCTCAAATAAACTCGAAGATAACAAAACGTTAAAAAAGTATTTTCATTCAGATTTCTTGGGATGTAAATTCTTAGAGGTTTGATGAGACATTGTTGCTTTAAAACATACAAAGTCAAAAGCGGTAAAAATTTTCAACAGGTCTAACCTATACCTAAAATGTAAATGCTACTATTCTTTGAATGAATATCTACATTCGTAATCAGCCGCATAGTGAAATGAATTACCTATATATTTTTAGTACGTCATGTCGATTATGTGCTCCAATATTGCATAATAATGTTTTGTCTCATTTTTATATAAAAAATTAATAGTTAAGTTTATAAGCAGTCCTCAAATTTGCAATACCCAAACGGTAACTAAGTTTTAAGCACATCACCATCATGTACACTTAGTATGCAATAAACTTTTGATTTGATTTGATCTCGGTACCTTAGTGGTCAACGCAGCCGCCCCGGATTGCGGAGGACCTGGGTTCGATGCAGACCTGAGGAGTACCTAGTCATTTTTTTTTACATTTTTTTATCCTTGATGATGATACTTACGTGGGGTAATCATCGGCGTGCAAGCACAGCGTGTTGGTGAACAGCTCGCACTTGGCCTGGTCTGCGGAGGGGTTGGGCAGCTTCCGCGGCGGCGCGGGGCGGCGGCGGCTGGCGGGGCTCAGCGCCGGCTCTGCGGTGGTGCGCCGCGCGACCGACGGCTTCGGGGGGTATGTGCCTCGGCGGATTAGGTTGCCTGCGTATGGATTAGTCTTCATTCACATATAAAAACTAGATACAGAATCATAATACTTAAATCGTAGCATAATAGTGGCAGCTTTTACATATACCTAACAAAGACGTAACGGGTGAATGTTGCATCAGTTACTAAGTTAAGAGGGCCCTACCTACAATAAACTAAAATTCAAAAGGGTCATTCAATAATATTGATAATGATAATGATATATTCGAGTAGTATTATAGCCACAGAAAGTAGATCATAGTTTTATCTTAATTTTATTTTAAAACAATAGTTTGTGAAACACATAAAACTTAATGTATTCAATTATTCTAATAGAATTGGTTCATATTATACCCATTGAGATGTGGCAGGGCGGATTTGCCCAGAATTTGATTCATCCAATCAATTCTAGTTAGAATTCTAGTTTATTCTAGGTAGGACCTTCTTAACGTAGTATCTGGTGCAACATTCACTGTGACGATTTGTCTGAATTTTGCATTGCCCTTTGTTTAGTACCTACTCTCACTAAAACTTAGACTACACTGTAATGCACAACTTATTACTGCAATAAAGAGTTTAAGTTAAGTGTAAAACTGACTTTTTCTATCGACGTATCTGTTAAGAGCCCTGAGCTTTTCCGCAATGGGCAGGTCCTGCGCCAGGGTCTGGTTGGTGGCGTCCGCAGTCAGGTCTGTGGCGTTGTCTGTAGTCCTGAAAGCTGAACGTGCTCGCGAAGACGACGAAGACTCCGTCGTTGTTGAAGCTTTTGACTCATTCTTCTGTAAAAAAAAAAGTGTGGGCAATGAAGAATCCAGTCATTATTTTAAAGAACATGCATTGGGGTGTCTTTGAAAAGTGTGTAGAGTTTCATTACTTTTTTATTTATAAAATCCATCTCAATCCTGTCTTTGTCTCTCTCTAAAAAGTGGTACATTTTGTGAGAGTATTGATTAGTACATATTTATACGAGTTATGCTATGTTTCATACATACGACAGATAATATTTGACGACCTCCTTGGTCGATTGGTTTGTACACCGGTTTTCATGGTGTCGCCATCTCTGAGGTTCTGGGTTCGATCCCCGGTCGGGTCAATTTAGAAATTATTGTTTTTCTAAATTGTCTCGGGTCTGGGTGTTTTCTATGTATAATAAGTATGTATTAAGGTATTTTAAGTATGTTTATCCGTCGTCTAGTAACCATTTAACGAGTTTCATAACGAAGCTTCTCTTGGGCTAGATAATTGCCGTGAGTGTAGGAAAGTTTATTATTGTTATTATAATAATAACCACAAACTACAAACTCTTAACTTACATCGTTCGCTTCAGTGTTAGGTGTGACTGTGATATTTTCTTGGTGTTGAGACGCGCTTGCGGCAGTTCTATTGTGATCCTGTAATGGTTTGTTCGTAGTTGTCAGTTTGGCTGGTGGCGCTGGTGTCGTTGGAAGGATCCTTCGGTTACGGAATCTCGATATTAAAGGTTTCACGGTTGTCGTTTTGTTGTTGACATGTTCATTGGTATTTGTTTGTTTGTCATCATGTGGTCGTTGTTCATTTGTGTCTTTGTTGTCGTTGTGTTCGTTAGAGTTTCTATCAATATCTGTGTCAATGTCGTCGTCAATATACGATACGTCTTCAGTAAAGGACCGCCTCAGCAGTTGCTGCGGAGGTGGAGGGTTCTTCACTTCCCTGGACTGCTTGCCGGATCTGACAGCACGTCTGATTAAGTTCGCCATGTCTAACAATATAGGCAGCATAAGGTCTGTGGTGGTGTTAGCGTTGTTACCGAACATTGACCTCACCTGTAAACAATAAGAATGTAATAAGATTATAAAGTGTTTGTGTTGTATGATGCTATGCTAGGTATCGATCTACTATCAACTAACCAACCAACTAATATCCCTAAAAGGGTTAGGCAGAGGCTAGGTAATGAGAACACCATAAGCAGTGCACTATCACCGTCCACGTTTCACTAAGTTAAAACTTTGTACCACAAATTCTAGATGATATTGTAAACATTGTAACTTTTGAAGAACGTTTAAAACTAACGATGATTGAATTAATTTATTACCACCATTATTAGAGGTCAAGGCGGTGAGAAAACCTAGTCCCAGATTTTGACAACTCTATGAAGCATTAAATTGAACAAGTACATTGTCTCTGTTCTTTGACCTTAGATCATATCAATTCTTTATTAAATATTACAATCGGACGTTATATAAAACAATTAAAAGCAACTATTACGTGGAGACCAGATTCCCAGCAAATGTTGAAATGTTCATTCAACTGTCATTATGATTATACCATTCATGTGTTTGGAGTTTAAGAATAGGTTTACCACTACCAAAAATATTTACAGGTTTCTGTAACTCATACTTACGTAAAAATATTCATTATGATTCAAAATAAAAGTTTTTCGACGTACAATGATTTGTTTTGACAAACTTATTAATTAACTAGCGGATCGCTCGCGACTTCGTCGCGGACCCCGTACCCCGTGACGAATTTTTGAAAACATTATATAGCCTATGTCACCCGAAGAAAGTGTAGTTTCCCAACGGTGAAAGAATTTTTCAAATCAAATTGGGCAAATGCCTCTGTCATTGAAATAAGTCCTCGCCTAACCTAACCTAACGTAACAATTGTGTTAGGTAGACACATTAAATCCCACTGACGAAACCTGAACCCTGGACACACCACTAAGCCACTCGGCCACTGCAGGTGAACAAGTTACACCGCCCATCACAGCTGTAATCGTGAGCGACGTCACGTTTCTCTTCCAAAAAGGTAAATTATGAATGAATCGTGACGTAAGAGACACAATGGTATTCGCTCCGTATCATCTAAAACCCATAAAGAAGCGAAAGTGATCTTGGACGCGGCACCGGCGAAACAAGCGGCCGATCAATTATAGCACTTATTGTTTATAGCATACGATGCAAACGAAAAAATATTGTTAGTTTCGATATGTTGTCACTGAGAACGGTAGAAGCGGAACAATAACGCGTAACACTTTGACTACTTCATTCTGGTTTTTTGTGGTAAAAACGTGAAAAGTTACTACAATGTTTACTTCAGTTTCTATTATAATAATAAATCATCGAAATGAAATGAAATGTATTTATTTGCATTTGAATAAAGTTACACTGTGGATGTTTACAATAAGATTAGATTCATCTTACCCTAATTACACATTTTTAAGAACTATGAATTGGCAATTTCTGTTCTTGTAGAATAACTATAATGACACATTGACCCATATCTGAAATAATTCAACGTTTTGTGTATCATTTACCGAAAAAGTATTAACAGGTAGGCTATTCTTGAAACAGAATTGTATTAATCAATTTCCAATCACAAATCTAAAAAATGTCAATTGGCACTTTTGTAAGCGACAATAACGCCACATTGGAATTAAATTGCGTGGAAATTGATTGAACAAATTATTATCGAGATGGCGTTCCGGAATTATCTTTACTTATCCCAATATCGATACATATTAATCGCATTTTTAGATTTTTTTTGACACTCTTTTTGGCGTAACTGTCAACGTCAAATTTGACAGAATCGAGCATAGACTATGCAATATTTTGCGATAACATAAGATGAACCACAGAACCGAAATAACCGAACTTGTTCATACTAAAGTAGTCTGTAAGTCTATGAAAACACGGTACAAAGTCAAGTGTGTTTTTGTAGGTGCGGTCTCATGAGACCGCTTGGGGTTTGAGGGGTTGATTGAGTTTGCGTTCGAGAGTAACCCCCCAGATGTCTTTGCTGTAGCGAAGTTTTCTTTAGAGGATAATTTTGCGGATACAGAACCACCGGATTCCACAGTAATCGTATTAACATTTTTTTAATTTAACTCCTGTTCGATATTAATTGATTTTGTCAGGTATAGAGGTGGCTGTCACGCGATTATATTCTGTCATAGCACAGTGCGTTCAATTATGCATTCTACGTTACATTTAAATATCCGCGTACTTTGCCAGCCTCGCCTCGTTACATACAAATCTTTGAAATGAAACACTTTTTTACGGATTAACTCGCGTTTAATTTACTATTTACATAGTTTTTATATTATCCTGACGTTTCGAACACTTTACAGGGTCCGTGGTCACAGGGAGACTGAGGTGTTAGTCATCTCATTGTTAGAAGTTATTTGCCTACCGTCAAAAAATTTTATATTTAACCGGGTGCGTTCAAGTTTACACAATACGAGCTAACAATATTTTTAGGTCTGGCAATGTGTTGCTGTTGGGGCTGAGATTTGATGACCTGTATGATAGGGTCCCAGGCAGGTGGTAAATTCCAACCATCCTCTCTATTGAAATTACGATGTTTTTTAATTTCAATAGCCTCGCGTATCATCCTAGGGATGAATCGTTGTTCCTTGGCGAGTATTTGAGGTTTGTCAAATCTGATGTAATGGTTGGGCCCCTCGAGAGCATGTTCACACACTGCAGACTTATTTTCGCGCCTATGCTTGACGTCGGCTATATGTTCTTTTACGCGGGTTCCTACACTTCTCTTTGTTTGCCCGATGTACGAGAGCCCACAGTCGCAGTCCAGTTTGTACACGCCTGCATCTTGAAGGGGTATATTGCACTTGACAGGTCGTAAGAACTGGTTGATCTTCTTTGGCGGCTTAAAGTAAGTATTGATTGAAGCTCGCTTCAAGATGTGACCAATCTTGTCAGTGACGCCTTTCATATATGGAAGTACTGCAGGTTGGCGCTCGACTGTGGTTGGTTTTTTGCGTTTTTTGTGACGAAGCCGCGGTACTTGCAGTTTGTTATCCTGTAGTACATGCTTGACATGCTGAAGTTCAGCAGCCAGGTGTTGGGTGTCACAGATGCCGCGTGCTCTCTGAAACAAAGATTTCCCTACAGTAGCCAACTGTCTAGGATGGTGGTGAGAATCACCATTGAGGTACCTATCTGTATGGGTTACTTTACGAAACACAGTGTGGCTCAAACTATGGTCAGGATTCCTGATGATTAAAGTGTCCAAGAAAGCTAACTTGTTGTCTGCCTCTAACTCCATTGTGAACTGTATTTTAGGGTGTATGGAGTTAAGATGACTTAGAAAAGCAGATACTTTATCAGTTGGTAAGATAGTGAAAGTGTCATCTACGTACCGCTTATAGAACCTTGGGGTTACGGGTGCTGTGCTTAGGGCCCGCTCCTCGAAGTCTTCCATGAAAATATCGGCGACAACGGGTGATACAGGGGACCCCATAGCAACACCCTCTATTTGCAAGTAGTAAACTTCATTCCACAAAAGGTAGCCAGATGTTAGACAATGCTCTAATAGTACTGCATATTCGTTGGGCATATTTTGTTCAACTAGTCTTTTCTTGGTAATTTCAATGCAGTCCTGTACTGGTAGACATGTAAATAGGGACTGGACATCAAAACTAACCATGGTTTCATTGTCAGCAAGATGTAGGTCATTAATATCACTGACAAACTGGTAAGAATCCTTCACATAAGCTGTTGTATTACCTCTTAGTTTGAGCCACACTGTGTTTCGTAAAGTAACCCATACAGATAGGTACCTCAATGGTGATTCTCACCACCATCCTAGACAGTTGGCTACTGTAGGGAAATCTTTGTTTCAGAGAGCACGCGGCATCTGTGACACCCAACACCTGGCTGCTGAACTTCAGCATGTCAAGCATGTACTACAGGATAACAAACTGCAAGTACCGCGGCTTCGTCACAAAAAACGCAAAAAACCAACCACAGTCGAGCGCCAACCTGCAGTACTTCCATATATGAAAGGCGTCACTGACAAAATTGGTCACATCTTGAAGCGAGCTTCAATCAATACTTACTTTAAGCCGCCAAAGAAGATCAACCAGTTCTTACGACCTGTCAAGTGCAATATACCCCTTCAAGATGCAGGCGGGTACAAACTGGACTGCGACTGTGGGCTCTCGTACATCGGGCAAACAAAGAGAAGTGTAGGAACCCGCGTAAAAGAACATATAGCCGACGTCAAGCATAGGCGCGAAAATAAGTCTGCAGTGTGTGAACATGCTCTCGAGGGGCCCAACCATTACATCAGATTTGACAAACCTCAAATACTCGCCAAGGAACAACGATTCATCCCTAGGATGATACGCGAGGCTATTGAAATTAAAAAACATCGTAATTTCAATAGAGAGGATGGTTGGAATTTACCACCTGCCTGGAACCCTATCATACCGGTCATCAAATCTCAGCCCCAACAGCAACACATTGCCAGACCTAAAAATATTGCTAGCTCGTATTGTGTAAACTTGAACGCACCCGGTTAAATATAAAATTTTTTGACGGTAGGCAAATAACTTCTAACAATGAGATGACTAACACCTCAGGCTCCCTGTGACCACGGACCCTGTAAAGTGTTCGAAACGTCAGGATAATATAAAAACTATGTAAATAGTAAATTAAACGCGAGTTAATCCGTAAAAAAGTGTTTCATTTCAATGTGTAGTGCTCGCTTAAACCTCAGAAAACAATATACAAATCTTTGTTTATGTATACACTGTCATTTTTTAATTATTTTTTTTATAGACCCGTGCACCTAATACTTCTATTTATTATTATTTTGTACTTCGCCATAAACCTTAATGTTCACAGAGATACCTACGTATTTTTTTTTACAAAAGTTCACTTTAACACGATGGTGGTTTAAGTTTACTGAATACCAAAAACAAAATATTTTAGTAGTATGTGTAGTATATGTAGTATATGTAAGCCTAGCACAAATTAATATCGAATTCATGACATGAAGCTCGATAACATGTGTCAGTTCATGATGGAAATTTCTACAGAGCTACACCACGTCTTTAAATAGACAATGAATAACTGACCATTCGTAAACGTCATTTAATTTTTATAGAATTTATGACATTAGATTAACGTTATTATGAGGATTAAAGGAGATTGACCATTTTTGACCAAATGCTGCCCAAGCATGGGTATACTTTTATTACTTTCCTTACATGAAGAGATATTAAAAAATAAATTAAAAAAACATCCACGGGGTTATATTGTACCTACAAACTTATGTTATGGCTTTATATGATTGATTGATTAATGGCTATTCTTTACTAAGTGTTGTTCTATTAATAAAATCCATTGCTTATAATACATACCGTCTTTTATTTTAAAAATAAAACGTTTGTTAATATTTTTATTACGTTAATGTGAAACCTAACCAAAAGATTTTTTTTTCAATACTCCTCGGATAGATTCTGAAGCGCTTTGGTTACATACTAGTATTAGTCTAAGGAACATTATGCACTATGATTCAATGTTGGGCAGCACTCTTGGTCCAACGTGCATATAAAAATGGTCAATCTCCTTTGATGATAACCGTAGTCTTTACTCTATGTATTTATGGATTTTGTCTTATCTGTTTCACTTGTACACTGAAACCAATGATGTTACAATAAAAAGAGGTAGATGCTTTACATGTGCCAAAAACTGGCAACAGAAAACTAAGCTAATCGGCTTACCTTAGCGTAGTCTCAGTGTGTGTGGTTAACAGTGTCAGTTTGCGTATATTCGTTTCCATAAATTAGTTTCAAAATCCCGTCCTGTGTAATACGACACTGTAGAAACAACACAATTAAGACTAATAAAATTCATCGGATGTTAACATCGTAACGCTTTGGTCCATTACTGACATCACATTAGTACTGACATAACCTATCTACCTCTTTTTTTTTCTAATATCATTGCACTGAAACTATTAAATTTTTCCTAAAATACAACGTAAGTCTGTTCCATTGGCTCCAAAGCCTGATCGCTGAATCGCTTTTCCCAATCGAGACATCGCTATGTCCTATGCATATTCATTTGGCCGACTAGAAATAGCTTGAATCCAGCGGACGATGTCCGATCACGTGCCGGGCGTCAACCGCTAATGAAAGCGCGTAAAATAAAACGTCTTAATAGCAGCTTATTAGCGCTAGATGATACGTAGCGTTTAGTTTGTAACTTCCCCAACTTTTTTGTTTGTAGAAATATAACGTTATACTAGTAGATTGTTATTCCATTTTAAATTTTAAAACTAATAAATAATTCATTTATTAATTTTCATGCACTTTAGTATATACTTCTTTACTTTTTTTTATAATGCAACATGTAAGCGATTGGCCTTCATCTCACCTGATGGTAAGTGACGATAAGACCGAGGGTGGAAGCGCGCCACAATAAAAACCTTTTTCAGTAACACGCTTGTATACCTACATAGTGTTTAAAAGCTCTTATATGTGAGTCACCATTGCGTAAGAAAGCTTCTACGAGTTATTGATATCAGTAATATTTTAACTCAAAATTCTAATTTGCTAATAACAACACTAATCAACTTATTTCAATTTGATTTTTACTAGCGTAGCGTATCTTTTATACTCGTATGCCTGACACAATTTGTCATACACAATCAGGATTTCGGAGTCCAAATTTCTCAAAACATCCGACAGTCTTAGGCAATGTTGGTACCGGCATATTTTCTATTCTAAAACGTATACTTTTTACACGTGACTAAATCTTTGTCTACGCAAAGAGCAGTTAACACGTACGTGAAGCAACTTGTAGTTACCATGAACAAACAGCCCGTGTGGTTTACGAATACAGTTAGAAACTGAGATGTTCCCACGTCTGTCGCATTACTCGCTGGCTATGGATCAATCTGAAGTGATCTGAGCCGACAGTGGTTTGACGACAAACTGACCTATATGGCCGATCACAAATCATCGTTTGTGCAGCCCCTTGAAGTATAAGACTCTTTAAAATGTTAACGCGCAGTAAGCTTAAATGATTTATGATTAGCTAGTAAATTTGAAATCCAGCTAGGTATCTCTTATTAGTCTTATCACAGTAAGTGCCTACGAACCGCCAATGAGATTCTTAATAGTGTGTAATTCTATGTTTAAGGTTTAGTAAAAGATCATTAAACTAACAAAATAATAAAAAGTAACAATATAATAAATAATATTGTCTATTCTCTTAAACATGGGAGACATACCTAATCAGGAAATTCTTAATAAGAGTTATTTTTCGTAGCCTATACTGCGCCACAGATGGGCACAGTTCTCCCCCAATCCAAGGATCATAAGAAGTTTAACAATTCTCAATTGGATGGAAAACGTCAATCCAAACATTAAGAATGTTTTTTCATTAAGTAGGTACAATTAATTATTATTGATTACGAAAAAATAGTCTGAAACGGTCTAAGGCAATAAAATGAGTCAAGATCGCAAACACGACAATTCCACGGTGTCTGTGTGACTCATGGTTGTAGCCTCTCGGGCAACCCCGCGCTAAATCTTGTTTACGTCTTTGCTTCTTTTTTAAGAGTTTCGTTAATTTCAGTATGAAAACTTCTCCTGGTAAGAATAAATAAGTATTTGTACAGTTTGAAAGAATAATTTAATATTATAAACACTCATTGAGTTGAAGGGTTCGCAATAAAGACATCACAGCCAGGCCACTGAGGCGGCAGTATTGATTTACAATCAGGTGAATCGTAGGCCTGCTATCCTCAAATCATCAGCCTATAAAGGTCCCACTGCTGGGCACGGGCCTCTTACATGGACAACATCGCATGGGGAGGCTGGGCTATAACCTACAGCATTGGCCCAATGCGGGTTGTTGGGTTTTGTCGACTGTCATATTTCGAGGACAAACGGGACCAATGGCTTTACATGCCTTCCGAAGCACGGAGGAGCTCCAGATGTTTTTGATTTAGTCACCCATCCAGCGACCAGGCTTAAGACATGGTTAAGTTAAATAAACATTTAAGTATTTAGGATTCATATAAAACTAATATTACTCAAAATCTACTGTGTAGTGAATGTCGGAAAAGGACGCAACTAGATGAACTTTTGAAAACCTTACTCCGCATCCGCAGTACAGCAGTCGCTTACCTATAACAAACAGTAAGCCGAGCTGCAATGCGGGCCAAAAAAAGTATCGCTAAAATTGTGTTGCAAGAAACAAGCTGCGCTCCAATTTGAAACTCGTACACAGTGATACGCGTGAAAATGTACGTTATGCGGCAAAAAGCGGCCCCGTTCCGACATAGAGATCGCGAACGCAACTCTCCAAGCCTCCGCAGACAGGCTCTGTTGTTCTAACGCTAACGTAACGCCTCGACAATGCGCGTGCCTTTATGAAATTGTAGGTTTTATTGGTTATTCATTCATTGTGGTTAAGGCTACGAAGTTTGATAATGAGAGGAAAAGGAAAATTAGTTATTTTTCAATTGCTTAAATAACTTTAGCATAGGAACAAAGGTACCTATATGTAAGATAAGACAATAATTGCGAGCCGTAAGATTATTTTAATTCAATTTCATTAAAAAAAATGTTAGGCAAGCAATGCGTTTGAGTAATAATCGAAAAGCTAAGCTGATTTGCAATGGCCTGTGAATTATCAATATAATAAGTCATCTTTATACCGCCTCTGTGGTCTAGTGGCTAAGCCACCGGTTTTAGACCCAGAGGTCCCGGGTTCGATTCCCAGCGGGGGGTACATCTTTTTGTGCTCGTTCCTGGCTAGCTACCACCATCTTATCTAAGTCTGTCGCCATAACAACGATGTTTATAGCATTGTTGTGTTCCGGCAGTTTGAGATAAGACAGCCAGTTCCTCAGCGGTTGAGGATTCCGGGTGAAGCGCGCTTCCACCTTCGGCCTTATCGTCACTTACCATCAGGTGAGATGAAGGCCAAGCACTTACCCGTTGTGAATAAAAAAAAAATCGTAAAACGATGTAAACCCATTTTATGTGCAGGTGTTAACAGGATTATAAAAAGTATAAAAATGCCTACACATCCATACACTCACGACTATTACCTCTAAAGGCTTTTGGGGGTTAAAGTTACTCGCTTCCGCAGGTTTACCCTTGGGACCCTACACGTGACCCCTGGGTGATGCTAAATGAGTGACACTCACTTAGTGGTAGAGCCACGCAGCGTTGCAGCACGCATTGGGCTGACTCGCCCGGAGTAATACCACCCGGTCGGCAACGCATCTGCGACGCCTCTGGTTTGGCTGGTGTCCATGGGCGGCGGTGATCTCTATCAGGTGACCCGCCTGCTCGTTTGCCTCATTCTTTTTTTTTTTAAAAACTAACCCTTTAGGGATAATAGTCGATAAAATACTAGGTAATGAGGACCACAAAATAAGACCTCTGCCCATAGTCCACGTTTCCATAACAACTGCACATGTGCTCAGCGTGATAGGTGGTGAGCCCATCGCCGCTACCTGTTGGATGTATGTGCAGATTTAAGTCTGTTAGTCCCCTTTTACAACACCCAAGCGAAGAGATGGGTTGGTAGTATTCTTTTACTGAGCTGCCGCCACTCACCATAAAGTTAAAAAAGTGTGTAATATCTTTTTTTTATATACCTAAGAGTTTGTTGTACACACAGTCAGTCTGACAATCTATTATTAGTATGGTGGCGTAGTTACAATAAATTGTTATGTCGGTACACAAAACAGTAAATAGGTTAACATTTTTACTGTTTTATTTTTACTAATCAAAAATGTAAACGCAATGCAAGTTCACGTGAAACTATTACCGATTATGAAAAACTAAACTCTCGCATTGGTCCTAAACTATTTTCCGTTCACGAAACAAATTGCACCATCAAGCGAAAGACGGAAAAAGAAAAAAAGTTGAAACCGTGGGAACCAATTCTCTGCGCTACGCTTTTGTCGTGAAATATTAAGTAGATCATTTTTACTGGGCAACGCGTGCACGCGCACGACACTAACTACCTGACATTGTACGAGCAGTAGTTGGATATCCGCGAGGAATTAAATACAAGTTACTTCTTGACATCCGCGGCCGGGCTCACGCCTAACCACATGAACAGTGCTTAAGCCGACCACTTCGAGGAGAAGGAGCTCGGCAGCGCAGCATCTAAGGCGCTCGTGTCAGTTAGTGGCGCTCGTTACCACGCTGTAGCACAATGCGGGGTTTTTTTATAAAAGAGGGAGGCAAACGAGCAGGCGGGTTACCTGATGGAGAGTAATCACCGCCGCCCATAGACACCCGCAAAACCAGAGGAATCGCAGACGCGTTGCCGGCCATCAAGGGAGTAATAGGTTTAAGGAAGGAATAGGAATTGGGAAGAGGGGGGTGGGGAGGGAGGGGCCTCCGGAACCCTCACTGGCCGGACGAAACACAATAGCACCAAGACGCATTAATTTACGCCGAATATTCGTGAGAGGGTGGTATTATGCCTGGCGAGCTGGCCCAATGCGTGCTGCAACGGAGCGTGGCTCTACCACTCAGTTAGTGTTACTCATTTAGCACCACCCAGGGGTCACGTGTAGGGTCTCAAGGGTAAACCTATGGACGCGAGTAACTTTAACCCCCAAAACGGTGGCCCAATGCGGGTTGTGGGTATCAACCCGCATTGGGCCACCGTGGTGTATAAGGCACATCCTCCCCATGTTGTCCATGTGGGGATGGTCTATGTCCAGCAGAGGGACACTTCAAAGCTTGTAGTAGGTACGGAGACATGCTTGCGGAAGTCAGCCCTTCAAGAATTACTGATTCGATTATTTGAACCTTAGGTTTCTTGGCAGTCAACAGCAAAACATTTCTTAAAAGTAAATTAATATTTATTGCATTCTACAGTAGAATAGGCAGTCAGGTTTAAGAATAATGAATCATTGACATATATGTGGGGCAGTAGAGCTTATTTTCTTTAATTAATTAAATAGGACTAATTTAGCTTAATTTATTGATAAAAATAATTAGTAGCTAACACTAATGTTCAGGTCGTTGGTTGGTTCAGGAGGAGACCTACTTTCAGCAGTGGGCTGAAAATCAAGAAGAATGTTCAGACTCAAAGCATATTTTTTTAGTTTCCAAAAATGATTTTTCGTTTAAAAAAAACGGACGCTTCAATAAAGTAAATAAATATTTACTTTATTAATTGTGTTACTGTTTATATTATTATAGTTCCGCGGTACACTTTTAGACATTTCGTCACATATTTACTAGCTTACACTTTTTTTTGAAGAAAAAATGCACACGTTACTCTATAATAACATAAACGCCATCGAAAGGCTTGTCCGCAGAAATACATAATTAGATGATCCACTTGTGACGCTGTTGAGTAACAAACTTTCTTGTTGGGTAATTATGGCATCACTTTGGATAGATTTACGATCTTGTTTGGTGAGTTTTGCGTATTTATTGTAATCCAGTTAAATTATATAGACAGTTTTAAATTACCTACTAGTTTAATGTAACTCAATTATCATTACTCGTGTTTTATGAATTGTTATATATCGAAAATACAATAGGAAATAAAAGAGAAAATGCCATCTGAGGTAAGAAGTCTTTTTTTCTGATGTTTGATCTGTTTCAGACCGATATGCGGCAGTATGATCCTAGCAACTAAGTAGTACGTGGAGACTCGATTTGGTTGTGGTGGGACTTATTATTAAGCACAGAACAGTTTCATCTATTCCGTGTTCTTAAGTCACTTTAGTATAATAACAATGTATCTATATGGCAATGGTGGCAGGACGAAGAGGACTCATTCTTATAAACCAATAAGTCTGATATTTCAGTTAGAGATTCTTATTCAACAATCTTAATACAAATGAGAAATTTGTTGTAGATATACAGTCAAAAAAGAAACCTAAATTTCTACTTAACTTGAGATTTATAAACAGACAATAAAAACCTCAAAAATATTTTCACCGCTCCACTTACTTTAAAAATATTTTTTAATGTTTTATCTCCAAAGTAAAAGCGTAGTTATGCAAGCCGATTATCACGCAGATCCTGACAAGCAGGCTTGGAGCAGCCAGTCATGCTGTGAAAAGGACCTAGTCACGCAAATCTTTTATGATACAAAATTATTAAGATTTTAAACCCTATTCCAGTTTTCTACTTTATTTTAGAAAGCAAGTTTACATGAGAGTATCCTGGTATAACAGGTAGATAAAAAATGAAAGAGATACATACAAGTTTGATAAGGCACATTTTCTGCGTAGCCAGAAAGTGCAGGTGCCAACATTTTTTTTTAATATTATTTAACTGTGTTTGCAAAAAACTATATTTTTAACAAATATCGAGCTCTTGCGCGCTTCGGAAGGCACATAAAGCTGTTGGTTCTGGTTGTTGTTGTAAGATATCAGTTTTAAACCCCACCATATGGGAACCCTGTGCCCAGCAGTGGGACGATTATGGGCCGACGATGATTATATAAAGAAAACCACTTTTCAATTTTGTTTGAAAACCATACGCAAGGCTAATACTGAAATAATGAAAAACATCACAAAGGAGAAGGTGCACGGCCCATACAAAATTAACCCACGTCCTACAGTAAAGAGGAGTATCTCAAAGATAGACAAATTGAGTGTAAAAAGATGATATTTTTAACAATCCATCCTTACAGTCTAACATATTAATAAATTGAAAATTTGTTCATAAAAGCTGCTTATGCATAATAATGTATAAGTTCGTTGGCGAGCCATTTTTTATGATATATAGGAATTATTTTTATTCATTTTTATGAGTTTTAAGAGAGTCCACACGAATAAAACATTATTTTTGGCATACATGGCCGCAGGACACTGGGTGTATGCGCCCATGTTATGACGGTAATTACTTAGGTTGGATGAGGAATAATCCAGAACCTATGAACCACCCGGCACAATTGATAATATACTTAATAATAGACATTGAAATCGAATAAAAGTTTTGTAATAAAAATGTTTGTTTGTGGACTCTCTTTAAACTCATAAAAATAAATAATAATAATACATATACGGTCGCGGTCAGAAAATGTTTACCAGTTTTGAAATTAGATTCTATATCACACTTTTTTTACTAAAGTCTAAAATGCCATATCAAGTTACTTAGTACCTTTCAAAAGTTATTATTCAATATGACGCATCGAGACAAAGAGATTATGGACCAATTTTTGATGTTGAAACTCTTTTCTTTATTTGTTGAAATGACATTTATCAAAAATTATTGTTTGAACGTCGTCGTTTCGACAAGAGCATAATAAAACGAAATAAAATGGCAAGTTTAACCCTGGAGCAAAGGGCTGAAATAATATTTCTCTTCGAAGATGGACATAGTATTAGTGCTATATCACGGGAACTCAATATATCGCAATTCACTGTGAGGTTTGGATTCGGCGTAACGGCGAAGAAGGGCAACAGATCATAGAAATAATTCAGGACGACGACCGATACTAACTGACGCGCTAATAACATGGCCCGCTCGGTTTACTGATTTAAACCCTATTGAAAATTTATGGGGGCTTAAGGTTCAACGCTGGGACTGTCAAAATAAAAGAAACCCTCATGCTCTTAGATCCCACTGTGCTCGAGTATGGGAGGATATCAGAGGGACTGGTCTATGCGCGCGCCTTGTTGCATCAATGCGAGATAGACTACGTGCCATCATATAGCTGCTGAGGGAGGTTATACTAAATATTAAATAAAAAAAATTGAAGTTTCTATTTTATTATTTCTTCATAATCCTATAGTTATAAAATAGTAGTTAAAAGATAAAATGTTTACTAGAAAAAAATCAACCAGTCTCAGAAAGCTCGAGTGGGATTCGAACCCACGACCTTTGGATTGCCGGTCCAAAAGTCGTGGATTCGAATCGCACTCGAGCTTCCTGAGACTGGTTGATTTTTTTCTAGTAAACATTTTATCCGTTGTCTATATGGCATTGTGAATGCAAAATTTCAATAATAAAAGATAGTAGTTAAAAATTAAAAATATTAGTTTTTTTCAAGAAGGTTTTCTATATATCAAAACTTGATAGTAGTCATGGTCCATCTCCTAGAGCGATTAATTCTCATAACATTAGAAAAAAATATTTAATCTATGGTCAATCAAATTATTATGAAATAGACATTTAGAACTTATGACCTAAATGTGTGCATGCAATTGTGATACTTATGGTGGTAAACAGTTTTTGACCGCGACCGTACCATAAACATTGGCTTGCCAACGAAGTTATACATGATATAAATGCAAAAAGCAGCTATTTTGAACACTTCTCCTGAACGAATTCTCATAGCAGTTTATTAATATGATAGACTGCAAGAATGGATTTTTATGCCATCTTTTTATACTCAATTTTGTCTATTTTTTGAGATACTCCGCTTTGTTGTAGGACGTGGGTGAATTTTGCACCTTCTTCTTTAATAAAGAAAGTGGTTACATCTTACCACCTCCCTGTTATCCCATCATAGTGATTATTAAATTCCAGTCAGGTACCGCACCGAAAGACTGAACCAAATTGTAAACTGATTTTGTGTGAAACGACATGTGTAGGTATGTTTGTTGCTTCGATCATTCGAAGGTTTGTAGTAAGAAATCGTAAACGGTTTACGTCATAAATAATTTTGTGACGACCTATATACCTCAGTATGCAAAGGGTCTGCCAAATCAGGGCTAATAAACACGAGTAGAACCTCATAAAGGGTTTCATTTTAATGTCTTTTATAAGTCAAATATTGTAAATAAAAACTGCAGCTCAAACTGTAAATCAACAGTTAAACTAAAACAGAATATTTATTAAATGTAACAAGTTCAGGCTACGATTGAATACAAACTTGCGCTCTGTTGATTTGGTTTATAATACGACCCTAATTATTCAAAGATACGTATTCAACTAATAAAACAAATACCGTTATCTAGATGAAAAAGGTTTTCCCGCTAATTGATGTGATTATCTTTGCCTCTATTACATTGCGAACTTTCTTTAGCTTATTACAATCGAGCGTTTTTATAAAACTCCATACTCTTCGTCTTCAGATAACTAGTCAATTGTTTTAAACATTGTAACTTTCTTTCTCAGGAAAAATAGTGAATCTTGTGACGTTCTAATGAGTTTTCTAATCATCGGCATGTGAAATGAAATAGCTTCTTAACAGACTCCAAAGAACTAAAGAAGTATCCAATTTGCAATGCCGATTTACCCGAATAGTCGAAATTTATAAATGACAACACGTTCATTTATGAAGAAACAAGTGATGATAAAAGAAGTTTAGAATGTAAAATTGCATAACCCTAGATGAAAATTATTAAAAAAGTAAAAGAAAGATGTAATTATAATCGGTTGCATCTATGAAATAAGCGAAACAACATTACCTGTGCAAGATTGAGTGGTGCTCTTCCTGGCGGCGTGGTGACCTGGCTCGCCACTAAAGACGCCAGAGCGACTCTCTGCGTCCCAGACATCGCCCTGATGATAGGCAGGATCTGCGCGAATTTGCCCACGTGGTCCTTGCGCTCCAAGGCCCTCAGCACCGCGTCCTTTATCATGCTCTCCTTAGACCTCAACTTGTACGTCGGCTTGTAAGAAATCGCCTTCCTCGTAGTTGCCTCCATAATGTCTTCAAACTCCTCGACGAGCTCATCTTCGAACGAATCCAAATTGTACTGTGGCCTATGCGAATTCGTCACTCCCGTTGGCTTTACTATCCTCACTGGCGGCTTAACAAAGGTCTGGTAATGCCTTGACTCTTGCGCTATCATAACCTCGTCAGAATCACTCCCGGCAAAATCAAAGTCTTTCAAATCGTCTTGGGACCTCGATTTGGAAACGAGAACCGCTAACAACAAAACACCGAACAAACTTTGGCACGTCATTTTTTAAGATTTACATTAATGTGTTGACTTTGAGAAGTATACTCATAATTTTCTTAATATATTGCGCTAGAAACCACACTTTATTTCCACATGTTAAGATGAAGGAATGTGAACAAAAACGCGCATTTAATTTGGCGCTCTCGTACGCGGTGGTGCGCGCGTCGCTTTCCTGGGCTGCGCGTCGAGTGAGCCGCGCGGACACACAAACATACTCTCATCTCTCATATTTACGGGTGTCAGATTATGCCGGAACTGGCAACTTTCTCCGCTAGGTCAGGTGATCGGTCACATCGAGATAAGTCATCTAGTTATCATCGGTCAACAATGGCCCTATCAATTCGTTGCATAAAGTTTCGGACAAAGACGTTGAATTTGCAACAACACACATTCAGTTAAAGGTAGCTTAAAAGACAGAAACCGATCTTACTGCCTTACTTATAAGGAACACAAGTCAGTACCTGCACTTTTACAACTGTTGCTTAATTCTTGTAAAGTATCGATGATAGCTTACTTTTTTCTGTGCGTATAAAGATGCTTTCACACTTAATAGGTGTTATCGCATTGTTACGAAACTTATTCAAGAAGGTTGGACGTGATACGCCGACTATTTTGCGATTGATATCGGTTTCGCTTTGCTCATTTCAACTTTCGTTCTTTTAAATATGAACAAAAGACAACACATGTATAGATAGAGGAACTGGTTTTGTGTTGCGATTCGGTCGTTTTCTGTATTGTCATCGTAAGTTTGACCTTTTTGAAAATCAGCGAAACCAACCCACAATTTACCTTGTAGAAAGCTCACACAAAACTAATGTATCTCATACTCTCCCGGATAAGGATAGATGCTGTTCGTCTTTCATAACTTGATCAATTTATTTATACATTTTGGGGGTAAGTTTGTAGCAATAGGTAGGTATTTACTAAAGTAACTTAAAAACTAGCCATGCCATGATGTATCTTACTTACTTAGTGTGCATTGTGCCGGAGAAACACTTTGACATACAACAGACAGACTTTGACTTGACTTTGATTATCTCACAATTTGTTAACCGTACATCAAATTCTAATTTTAAAAAATCGCTAGAACTGAGTTTGAGAGATCGATTCAAATGACATTCACGATGTTTCATTTGACTAGTGTTTCTTTTAATCTTCCTAGATTAAATGTTACGACTCAAACAGACCGTGGATACCGTATTCCAATCAGTAATGCATTCAACATCAGAATTAGCTGTACAATTAACGAGGCACAGTCCTAATTAGAATTCAATATCATCTGGAGATAAAATACACATCATCGTCATCGGCTTATAATCGTCCCACAGCTGGGCGCAGGCCTTCCCACAAGAACTTATAGATCATGGAAAGATTGGGTCATAACCCACCACATTGGCCCAATGCGGGTCGGTGGGTTTTAACGACAGTCATCTTACGACAACGGCCGGAGCAAACTGCTTTACGTGCGTTCCGAAGCACGGAGGAGATCTAGATGTTTTAAATTTAGTCATTCATCCTGTAACCCGGCATTGCGAAAGTTGCTTAACGGGGATGATCGCAAACCGAACGTCTTAGCCGCTGCACCAACGAGCTCCTGCACAATGTTTGTCGTATTTTTGCTTATACAGATATTTTGCAGGCCGGTGGTGTCATCATTAAGTGAGGCCACTTAATTATAATTCAATATCTTAAATTGTTACATCGCTCTATTTTTTGAATGTATGTGCAGTCTTTAGCACGTTAGTCGCCTTTTACGAAAGCCAAGGGAAGAGGGGTGTTGATAGTATTCTTGTAGTAAGCCACTATACCACAAGGCTGGGTCGTCGTCAGTGGCACTCGTTATAATTTAGCCTTCTAACTCTAACCGGCACGGCATTGGCCCGCGTGGTGAAGTATGGCCCGATGTTCCTATGTGGGAAGGACTACCGGAGTAGGACATACCGGATGATGATGAGGGAATGGAATCTCAATAAGCGATCATAGCAAATCATATCGTAACTAAACCCTACAAAGTGTTGGATTACCATAGCAATGGCGCACTTTCATTGGCGACCGCAGCCCCCGAGCCGCTTTAGCAACACCAGAGTTACCCATTTGCTGTTTTTGCTACAGGCTGTTGTTTTATTTCATTAATTAATAATTATTACTAATTTTAGTCACACAACGCACTAAAAAATAAAACATACGGAACAGATCTGATATGTATCAACGTTATGGCATACATAGCATTCACTCTCAAATCAACTAAATACATAAAATAAACTTAATATCTTGTCTGTAATAAAGACTTCTAAAGGTTGCTAACAATTGAAATTCTATTGTGTCTAGTTTACAACAGCTGAGCTAATAATAAGAAACTAACAAACTTAAATAGTGACTTTAACTTACGGTGTGATGGAGTTAGTTGAAAGACCAAAAACAATTGGCGAAGTCCAGGTTAGGAATGACGCTTGACCGGAAAGTTCTGCGAAGACCCAACGCGAACGAAAAGCCACACCTAGTGAAATAAATTTATTTAATTTACGCTCGCGGTTTCACCCGTGTGGTAACAGTTCTCGTGGGAATATCGGGATAAAAGTATCCTATGTGGTAATCCAGGTTATACACTATCTGTATGCCGAATTTCATCTAAATACATGTAGTAGTTTTTACGTGAAAGAGTAACAAACATCCATCCATCCATACTTACAAACTTTCGCGTTTATAATATTAGTAGGAAGTAGGATATCGTAGATCTTTTTAAACATTGTAGGGGAGGTCAGCTCAGAGCGGCCACCTTAACTTTGGCTTTAAAAAAATGCCTCTATATAATCGATTTTGATAAAGTTCTTCATATCTAATTAAAGGGCTATTTAATTAGCTTTCATAAAATTTGGGCACATTTTGCAAAAACTTAAATAGTTTATTTTAATTTGTAATTTACAAAAATTAGTCAAAAAACCGCTTTGCCCGTGTTGGCCGCCTAAAGCGGCCATGGCGGTAAGGACAAAGTCAAAGTCAAAGTCAAATTATTTATTCAGTGTAAACCTTTACAGGCACTTATTGACGTCAATACTAATAATAATAATAAAAAACAGATAACTAACTTGTAGTTAAGACTTAACAACTAATCTAACGAACTATATAGTCTGTGCCAGACAAACGCGCATCGCTACCCTCAGTACCACTGCGCGCCGAAACAGGATCGCGTCGAACCGAAATATAAGCCTTGGCGATAGAATTGTGTGAAAGCGTGTAAACAAACGTATCCTGGTACGAGACAAAAATGGCGGGCAAGTGTCTCTCCCCTAGCGACACAAACGGCTAAAACTTATCGGTAATTTATCGTTTTTTGGGATGTAAGGTGAAGAATGATAAATCGATTATGAATTGTAAACTTAAGTTAACACTATATGGAATAAATGTGATTTCCAATTATGGTATTAATAATGTGGTAATAGAAATTGGAAATAACTGAGTTTTTGACGTAGAATAAAGTAACGGCTGAAATGAGTTTTGGAAAACATTAGTAATAAGGTTGGCATTTTTAATCATTCAAATACTTTTTTTTATAAAAACATAATTACAACAAAACGTCAAATATGAATACATTAATTTGTGTGTTTTAAAATTGTTTAGTTTTTGGCAAATTAGGCAAAGTGGTCATGCCTAAATATTACATGAAATTAATTTTTAAAAAAAACATTACCACCAAAAACAAATTAAAAAATATTTATTTAGGATAAAATTAAATAGTAACCAAAAAGTCACAAATTGAACAAACATTTCAGTCTTCATGTTTTCTTACTTAAATCTATGTATCAAAATTTACCCCTGCGTAGTTTATATTGTAGTTGTTGACCATCTAAAAAAAATAATAAAACATTCTAGTCATAATATATACAAAAACATAAATTATTATAAGCGGCCAACTGCCCGCTTTGCTCTTATTCATCGCGGTTCACTATTGTAAATATGGGCAAAGTGGTCACTTGGCCACTTTGTCGGGACCGCTTTACCTTTTTCCACCATTTTTTTTTCAAACTCAGCTCACATTATTTATCCCATGTCGGAACAAATGTTATACGTACAAAGCCAATTAGGTAAGTAACAATATAAGTGTGATAAAAAGATTGAATCTTATATAGGTTTGATCAAAACAGGTTGACTTACACTGTAATTGACTGATTGAAATAGCTACAGCTACTTCAATCTACAACACCACATCTATAGCACTTGATGATTATTGAAAAAAGGCAATAGGCATTTTTTTTGTTTAAAGCAGCGCCACTGTCGCAACACAAGATAAGATTTTATATTGTTAACATTATATAAATATACCTATGAGTTGTAGTTTACTCTTTTTCTAATTTGTCATTCCACAAAAAAAGCATGCAGTGCTTTTTTTGTACTTTATTTTATTTATACTTTATTTTATTACAGTAAAAGAAACGAATTTAAATATAAAAGATGATTGAAAATCGCCTTCGTGCCGGCGTCGTTCGGTTAGAGATTTGACTCGCATATAATTTTATTTTAGGGCTAGTCGTTATGAAAAATATAAATTTATTCTAAGCCTTCGTTCAGAGTTTAGTTCTACGATAGTAAAATATTTATTAGTGATTTTTTTATTGTAGTTTAACTAGTTTTCTATAATAAGTGTGTCAAAATGTTGATATTTTTTGTCTCTCTTTTCTTTCAATTCTTTTTTAACAGGTGATAGTCTATTTTTTTTGGCTTTTTTGGCTATTTTTGTAGCGTGAACAAATGTAGGTACAATATATTATTTTTAAACACGTCCTATATAAGTAACCAGCGCCACAGCGAACAATACTTTAATCACAAAGAAAGTAACAAGTCATATCACCGAACCGCAAGCTTTTAATATAAAAACGATTTCCTCCTTGTGTTGTGTAAAAGGCTGATTCAATGAAATATAAACCTTATATCCTTTAAGAAAAGAGATGAATTACGTAATGTGCAAAAATTACTATGCAAAATTGAAATTGTGTAACGTGTCAGCAAAGGAATTTCGAATACCGCTAAATATTTCTCTAATGGGGTAGAGAAATGTTAATAATATTACCTGTTGTAATATTACCATTACCTTTATTTACCTAGTTGAGGAATAATTTTCTGACATTATCTTATGTTACGAAAGAACTAATTATCTTACGGCCTCAGCTTAAAAACACTATTTTATGTTTTGTCAGGTCTGTGTGTTTTGTCTACGTTACACAAACGTCGTTTTGAAATTGAGCCTACGAGACAAAACAATGTTCAACAAAATAATTATTAATCAGTTATAAGTAAGGCCCATAATGATTAAGAGCTAAAAATTATTATAGATCAACTCGCTTTTATTTAACTTTTACTTATGTCAATCCCATCATTCCACCCATCGATGTCTTATGTCATTTTCCCAGAGTTTGCCAGTTGTCTAGATCCTCTGATTGGTCAGGGACATTGCTGCAAAAACCTGGATGCGATCGGCTCAAAACAAACTCAAAACAAGAGCAAATGGTATGACAAGGAGGAGACTTATGCTTAGCAGTGGGTGGATACGGGCTGACATGATGACGATGATAACTTAGGCTAGGTGATGGCGTCGATGTCACGCGCGTCCTTGGGCTGCGGTAGCCGATTTCTTATTTCCCTACATAAAAAAGCATAATTTTTTTAATTTCAGCTGCCTTTTATGATTTGTTTATACGGATGAATCTTTTCATTTCTCATACTCGGAAGGTAGGTCTGATGTTGCCTGAGGAGCGGGTTGAAAGTAATACTTTCAGCCCTAGGGAGAATCGTTTTTCTGACAGGTACCTACTGTCAAATTATAATAAAAACTAGTTCTGTTTTCACATTTCTATTGAACAATGTCTCAACTTTCTATACAGCCACTCAATTACAGCGCAATGTAACATTGAAATAACATAAAATAAGTATTAATTGAAGAAACAAAAAAAATATATTTTTTAATTACTTTAATATAATTTACTTTCAACTATTTTCTTAAAATAACATAGATTTGGGCAAACTATTTACCATTTTTTCAATAATGAAAATGAAAACTAAGACTGAATAGCTACCGGCCGGCCGCAAAATAAAAACAAAATAGGCGGGAAAGCGGCAATCCGATATTCATTAGTTTTTTTTGAGTTGTAGAGTTGTGATTAATACTTCCGTATAGCAGAGATTTGTATTAACATTTTTCTTTAGCTAATTCATGTTTTTATTTTTACTTTCCTTGTATTCGTAATGAAAAGCACAGTTTTTACCGCGGGTGAAAGACTTATTTAGTCTCTCGAACTATTGGCCAAATCAAACCCCGTCTCGAGATTAAATAAGCTACTTTCACCCCTAGGGTAACAATGTACTATTGCAACCTAATTAGTCAATTCCATTGACTCTTGTTAATATGAAGCATGATTGGTTGCGTTATACGCTCACGCTACGTTCATAAACGGGACAAAGATCTGTTCTGTGGTGATAACACTGCCAGGCTCAAATTAGACTGGGCGGGACACGTGTGAGGTGGTGTTGTTGTCTTTCTCAATCTACCATTTCTGTTTTCATGTGAGCGTGAACTAAGACTTTGTCGTATCTTACCTATGTAAGATAAGACAAAATCTTAGTTGTCCATTATTCAGAATTGCTCAAAAAATGTGAAAACTTTGCAGCACGAGTTTCAGAATTAGGAAATCAAGAACTGTTGTAGAAATGTCATTCTATTTATTTTTTTGCTTTTTCCTGCCCCGGTCTCATTTTACTGCATTTCACCACAAACTGTGGTGAAATGCAGTAAAATGAGACCTAAAATGAGTCAAATTTCTGACTCTAGTATGCAAAACGACAATAGATTGATTATTATTTTCGGCCGTTAGTGTAACACAAATTACTGATTCGAACCGACACTTACAAAAGTCTAGTTTATCCTAGGCGAGTATGTCAGTGCATAGGGAGGGTAGTGGATTTCATTGCTTCGCTAGGGTGATTCTTTTAAAATTCGTTTTAAATAAGCAAAGTAGTGAAACAGTGTACTCGCTATTTGACAAAACTATTTTTTTTTATTTACTTATGATCGACATACACCAACACACATAGTAATGATAAATTAAACATTCGCAACAAAAAGTTAACAGAAAACATTGTAATAAAATCTCTTTCCTAGTCGTAAAGTTTGAAGGTTAACAATGCTCACATCCGTATAGGTATGTACCCTTGTGACCCTACATGTGCTACATGTGACCCCTGGGTGGTGCTTATTGAGCATTTGGTGGTAAAGGCCAGCTCGCCCGGTTATCGACCACCGTGCGGCAGTGTACGCCTGCCAAGTGATCTGTGCTTGTCGCAGGTCGCGTTCCGGGAACAGCGCCGCACTACCGGAGCCAGGGGAGCGGCCATTGTTGCAAACAGTGTACCATCCCCTCTCCTTACTTCACTAAGTTTATTTGTACTGGCACCTCGAGACCTACCGTTAGGTTATGCAAGAAGTGCCAGACGTCCCTGCGCCAGTAGAACACTCGCGCAGGAGACCACCAACGTT
Organism: Scoparia ambigualis; assembly: GCA_963921215.1. Classification (NCBI taxonomy): domain Eukaryota; kingdom Metazoa; phylum Arthropoda; class Insecta; order Lepidoptera; family Crambidae; genus Scoparia; species Scoparia ambigualis. The sequence goes on along the minus strand of OY992506.1, from coordinate 2,185,699 downwards.
AGGTCTTTACGCCAAATTAGTGCCCGCCGCAGCGCGCTCTTCATTCGGTACTCATAAAACTAGTGTCTCGGGAGAGTATCCCCGTGAACACGTGTAGTTCACTGCCTATTGTCCAGATAGGTAGCCGGAGCTGTCGAGCTCGCTCACTTCTCGTTGCACGAAGGGCACAACTCGCAGTTGCCACTGCTAGGGTCGTCGACTCTAAAGTCGACTCCCAAGTGTCCACCTTGGTAGCGGAGTATTAAGCACACTCACTTCTCGGAACCCATCCGGGCGCCTAGCCAGTTCCTACGTCCTACGCGGCTGGCTGGACCGGAGGCTACGGCATCTAGGAGGCCGCCTCTACTAGTTCTCCAGACTAGTACCGGAGATGTCAACACCAATGTCCAATGAAAACCACCGGACAAAGCTGCCAACTATAAGGGAAACTCACGTTCCCCGCAGGACTTTTCGCTTCTGGCCCCTCAGAGACCGCTACTAGGCCCCGCTCGCTGTGCACGAGTTTGGAAGTCCTGGCACACAATACCAGGACAGACGAACATTCCTAAGTTCTACAGCTAACCACACGCCACTACGAGTCCAACCCATGTCCGGATCCCGCCGGAGGCGCCTGGTTAAAGGCACGACCAGCGGGGGGCTTGAACCGGAACCCCGTAGTACCTCTGAAAACACAACCGGACCCGTAGTTCCAGTTGCGATACCCTATCTATTGAGGTCGGTAGATAGGGACAGTGGACCAGAGAGTACTGCCGTGGAACCATTGATCGGGAGATGAGATTCGACACTCCGGCCAGGGAGACTCGTAGAAACGGTGGTGCCGCTGGCCGCTCGCGGCATAGTACAGGGGCTCAACCGGGGCTAACCACCTCGGGAGGCTGCCTCACCAAGGCGCGCATAATCTCGGAGTGGATCGTCGTGTCGGTTGGTAACCGGAAATGGTGGGACCCGGCAATCACTTACAGGAGGGTATGGGGGCCCATCCGTCCGGCGTATCAGCTACAGTTGTAACGCACTTCCAATGCTGAATAGGAAGACTCTCGCTTTGTTCATTTTGCAACAGTATTGGCTCCTTCTTCACGTCCCGTCCTTTCTCTTTTCCTATGACAGTGCCTTAAAAAAATGCAGGTAATATAGCGTCTTCCTCCTCTCCCACCACCAATTCGCTGTTTTAGGTGGAGTTCACTAACATCCTTGGTCTCCATTCTAACCTCAACGCCGTCCACCAACACCCCGAGACGGCGCAGCCTGCATTGCTCTTTTAGACGGAGACTCAAATTCGTCGCCCTGCTGACACGTCTTACTAATGGTACCCTGGCTATCAGCTTGAGGAGCAATTCCTCGTGAAAGCCGAAGTGTGCCTGTACGTGAGGGCTGACATTTGTGATGAAGTTAAATTACTATGATCTCAAAGGTTTAGCGCTTGATTTGATAAAGTCTTATCTCAGTTCTAGAACACAAACTGTCGATGTCAATGGAACTAAGTCATCTGGTTCACATGTAAAAATGGGGGTTCCACAAGGTCAATCTTAGGGCCTTTCTTGCCTTATTAATGACGTGCCATTCTTTGTAGAACAAACTGATGTAAGGATAAACGGTGATAAATTAGATTTGGTAGACTCGACTGTTTTAACCTGATAACCCTTGACTTAAAACTTCAATGGCATCCTCATATATCGAAATAATTGGCCGGCAAACTCAGTTCTGCTGCTTACGCCATTAGAAAAATTAGGCAATTAACCGACGTTGAAACTGCTAAAACGGTTTACTTTAGATATTTTCACAGTGTCATGTCATATGGCGCCCTACTGTGGGGAACAGAAACGGGCAATAAGAACCATTTATAGACTAAGCTCACGAATTTATCTAAGAGATATTTTTAAAGAAGTTGGTGTCCTTACAACTGCATCTCAATATATTTATAATTGTATAGTTTTTGTGCGTTGCAATATTAACTCATTCACTAAACACGGTGACGTACACAATTTCAATACTAGAAATAAGTCAAAACTTATGATGCCCCTGTTCAGGTTACAGAAGGTTCTCAGCTCTTTCTTGGGGCAAGGTATACACTATTATAATAAAATACCAAGTACTGTTAGTACAGTTTTAGTGAATTACCTTTAGATAAGTTTAAAAATCACGTAAAATCTTTTTTACTTAAGGAAGGTTATTATACAGTTAAGGAATATTTAGAAGACAAAACAGCCTAGTAATGATAAAATAATCACATTATATTTTCTTAAGTTCATTTTCTTTGTAACTAACTCAATTTACTCTGGTATGATAGCCTTTATCAGCAGTGTCTTACAGACAATAGGTACCTACTTAAAACTTATGTTGCGTAAAACATTGCCTTAAAGTTTTCTTGCTTGCTTCACTGGAGTTGCTCGAGTGTGTCATGCTCTCTAAGTGTGTCTCCGGTGGTGGCATGTGCGTCGGGTCGTTACATTCCCTAAAACATGGTTGAGCGAAGCGATGGCTGATTCACATGTCATACTCGTGAACGGGTGCCGCCTGTGGAGGCTGATCTGCTCTTGCTAACTTATTTTTATTATTAGTATATTAGTAGTTGTAGTCTTACTTTTATTTTTCCGTACTGTAAGACATTGATTACATTGATTATTTCATATTGATGAATACCTGAACTTTTTATTTTTATTAATATATTTTTTATTTTTATGTCCTTGTAGTTGTTTTATGTTTTTATTATTGTAATGGAAAGTTCCCTTCTATGATAGGGAGGGCATTTTTCAACTCTAATTGACGCTGTAAAAGAAAGGGAGAAAAGAAATGCCCTTGCTGAGTTTCTTGCCGGTTCTTCTCAGTACAAGGCTCCCGCCAAATAGTTGGACTTACGAACCGATGGCAAAATGACATTCATAAGTGCTGTAACCTAAACATGGCCTAACCTGAATAAATGATATTGAATCTTGAATCTTGTCGTCGTCTGCACTGCTTGGAGAGGGGAGATCTCCACACAAGAGATGCTAACATAAGCAGCCTTTTGGACCACCTTGGCCGAGTGACTGACGTCGCGCAAGAACGATTAGCAAACGACGAGGTGGTGGTTTTGGGGGACTTCAACGCCCACCATGAAACATGGTTGGGCTCCTCCAAAACTGATTACGCTGGTAGAGTCGCTCATGCCTTCGCTACTAACTGGTAGACTAGCCCACCAGGATGCCAGATATCGTAGGTCACGCGCCCTCCTTGTTGGACTTACTGCTGACGAGTCGCCCTGCAGGGTATAGAGTGTCGGTGCTTGCACCTCTAGGCTCGTCAGACCACTGCTTGTGCTTGGTTATTGCCACAGCACCGCATAGCGTTGGTCCACCGAAGACGGTGGAGACCAAGCATCGTTTGTGACACTACTCGTCGGCAGATTGGGACGGAATGCGTGATTACTTTGCATCTGTCTTATGGGGCCAGTGCGCTTCCGACATCGTTGATGAGCTCTTGTTGAGTATGAAGAATTCTATTCCGTTCACAGATCTTGCCAGCGCTGGAAGAAAACGGCCTTGGTTTAATCGCGAATGCGCTAAGCTGCTGAATGCAAGCAGGCGGCGTATCGTGCTTGGACGAGGGCTTGCTACTAAATGACCCTAGTACCGGCTCCTTGAAGGCGGCTTACAACAACGCCTCTAAGTCTAATAAGAGGGCTCTCGCAGGAACAGATGCACAAAGAGTGGCGAGTGTAGGGCAGGAGTTGATCTCGCACCCTACGGGTAGCCGTAGCTATTGGCGGCTTGCTATGGCCGTGCATGCCAACTTTTACTCTCCCTCCCTGCCCCCGTTAAAACATCCGGATGGCTCGTCAGCCTACCAGCCGCTTGAGAAGGCGAACTTATTGGCTGACCTTTTCGCGGCTAATTCGCGCGTCGAAGATGGTGTCGCTACTCCACTTAACTAAAAAAATTGTATTAGGCAGCGTGATGTACGTGCCGCGCGGCTGAGTTGTCTCCTGTGTTGACACGATTGTTTAGGATGTCTTACGATATCGGAATTCCCCAAAAAATGGGATCGCTTGGGTCCAGCCAACTATTGACCCATCGCTGCTACTTCTGTGCTGGGCAAGGTGCTTGAGCGGATAATTAACTCCCAGCTCATTCACTACCTAGAGAATCACTCGCTGCTCCATGATCGCCAGTATGGGTTCAGACCCAAGCGATCAACGGGTGATCTTCTAGAGTACGTTACTCACGCATGGGGTGAAGCGATGGACAAGCATGGCGAATCTCTGGCAGTTAGCCTTGATGTCGCCAAAGCTTTCGATAGAGTGTGGCATTGCTCCCTTCTTTCCAAGTTAGGCCAGGCCTACGGTGTGCTGCCCCGTTTGTGCGCCTGGGTTGCAGATTTTTTAGAAGGGTGGTTATTTGTGTCCTTTGTGAGGGAGTTCCTCCGAGTTCTACAAAGTCAATACCGGAGTGCCGCAGGGTTCTGTGCTCTCACCAACTCTATTTCTTCTGCATATTAATGACATGTTGTCCTTGGGCAATATTCATTGTTATGCGGATGACAGTACGGTGCATGAGCGTTTACTTAGCCGCAATATTTATCCTGCGGCTAAGCAAGCCGGTATAGCAGTAAAAGGCAAAAACTGGTTGTCAAACCTGACTCTCGATCGTGTCTCTAAGTAGGGATCTGAAAACCTGGTCGAGTTTAATGCCAGAAAACCCAGGTTTGTGCATTCTTGTCCAAGATAACTCCCTTCCTTACTCCTCCCTCTATTCAGAACACTCCTTTACCCATTTCGGTGGACCTCAGCATTCTTGGCATGGACATCGGCCAGGAACTGAATCCAAAAGGCTACATCGAGAGTGTTATTTTATCTCCTCCCGTAAGTTGGGTATATAATAAGGTGAGGCGGTTTTTCACTCCCGAGCAGCGCTGTTTGCTATACAAGACTCAGGCGCGATCGAGTATGGAGTATTGTTCCCATCTATGAGACGGCTCCGCTAAATACCTCCTCGATGCACTTGATGGACTGCAAAGGCGAGCAACACGCATTATTGGAGATGCTGAGGTTACAGCCCCTTTTGAGGACCTCCAGCTGCGTAAGTGACATTAGTGTCTTCTACCAAAATTACAACGGACAATGTTCTGAAGAACTTTTTGATCTAATACCGCCCTCTCCTTTCCTCTCCCGGACTGCACGTGCTGGTCTTAGGAACCACCATCATACTGTGCAGACTGTCAGCACTCGTACCAAAAAAAAATTCAAGTCGTTCCTCTGCAAGACCATTCCGCATTGGAATTCTTTGCCGGCACATGTGTTTACCAGCTTCTATAGTCCCGGGTGTTTTAAGCGGGGCGTGAAATGGCATTTATGCAGGCCGTCATGAATGGGTGCGCTTGTTACCGTGCTTATTCCACGGTGAGGAGCGCTCTCGCTGTTTTTGACTGCATTGGCAGGATGTAGTCACTATGACGTATCACAATAAAAATAAATAAAAAAATAAAGCCGTCCCATAAGCAAACTTTGGTATTAGTGATTCATGTAGTTCTCACTTTGGCTTACAAAGTAATTCGATAATAAATTTTCACGAGTCTAATACAACCACCTGTACCCCAAGCACGAACCATTGTGGTACTAGTTAAGCTAATCGTAATCTTTAGTAGCTTTATGGTTTTCATACAAAATAATACGATTACGATCACCGTAACTAGTACCATAATGGTTCGTGCTTGGGGTACTGGTCTCAAGCTATCTTATTAGTTGTTGTGTTAAAATTTATTAACAATAAAATCGCTTTAACATTTACATTCTGTATCTCACACAACTGCTCTATTATGTGGTCTTTTGCATAGAAATAAATAATACACCAACAAATTTTAAAAATCATTATATTTATAATACAGTAAATCCTTCATACTTACAATAAATCAGGTCTTACAAAATTCTACACTACACTTTTAAAGACTAGAAAGTAATATTGAACTGAGATACAAAATTTTAGAAGAAACTTTTAACATCATCTTGTACGAAATGGAAAATCACAAAACTATTAGCACCATTTTGATTCTTTTCTAAACACAAAAATTGGTGTCTATATAAAATATTGAATGTAATTAAAGTAACACACAATGTAAATAAGTGATTCTAATTAGAATTAAATGAAGTATAGAAATAAAAATTGCTTTCATCCAAATAAACTATCAAACTGATACAACAAACTGTCAATATAAACATTATATACATTCAAACAGTTCTTTACATCCATCGTATAAAAACTACATTAATATTTACAATAAACATCTATATCAATTAAACAAACTCTCAATACTGTTATAAATTAACAACTATTTACAAAATATCAACACAAGTTTTAAGTTATAGAATTTCAATCTGATTGAAATTGGAACTTAAAATCTAAGCATGTCATGCCCACACTAGTGCTCCCAAGGCGAGTGAGTACACAAATACACAGGTGCCAGTGTGCGCTGCTCTTATAAATCCTAACACAGAGAGGTTGAACTAAGTCAGTCAAATGAGATGCGCTTGACGAAAATCTTTACAGAATTCAACTAAAGAATTCGTGGTACCAAATTCAATTGTCAACATTGAATGTTGGCGTAGCGCAAAGCATTTCTTTGTCAAACAGCTGTTCAGCAAATTACAAATTGAAATCCCAATACGAACTAACATAGCCAATAGTCAACAGCGTATAACTATAATGTTTTTAAATGTCACATTCAAATTCGGACACTCTCTTATTTCTACCGTCCGGATTCATCTGAAAGTGATTCTCTCTTGTGCCTATCCTAGGGAAACCGTTGAAACTGTTCCTACTGACTAAGGGATTCTCCTTCTCCCTCTCCCTATGGAAACTGGAGGTTGACAACTTGCCATCCTTCCTTTCCGTGAAGTTAGGATCATTGAAATTTTTCTCTGTGAAGTTCCTTTCGGTGAAATTCTTTTCGGAAAAGGTGCGCTCGTTGAACTCCCCGTCGGAGAAGTTGCGTTCGTTGAAAGGCACGTCGCGGATGCCGAAACCGCCCATCCGAGGGGTGCCGATGCCGAACTTGTTTCGAAGTTCCTCATCACGAAAGTTGAAAGCTCGGTTGTCGAATTTCGACGCGCCCTTGGACAATCTGGAACGAAGAGACGACAATAAAACCGTAGCTTTGAACTTGTTTACTTGATTTATGATATTTTTTATTATAACTTTATACATACATACATATAATCACGACTATTATCCCCGAAGGGTTAGTCAGAGACTAGGCAATGAGGACCGCAAAAGCAATCCTTTGCCATAGTCCACTTTTCACCAAATAGCGACTGCACATGTGCTCAGCGTGACAGATGATGAGCCCATTGCCGTTCTATGCTGTTGGATGTATGTGCAGTCTTTAGTCCGCTAGTCGCCTTTTACGACACCCAAGGGAAGAGAGGGGGGGGTAGTATTCTTTCACCGCTACGCGACACGGATAACTTTAAAAACCCTACCGGATAATGTAGTAGCCATCAATGGGTTTGAGTCTTAGATTAAAACAAAAAGGGAAGATACGGCATGCTCCTACTTGTAGTCATTCAAAATATAGTCCTACTCAACTACTTAAGCAAACACTCACACACGCACACCTATAAAGTGTAAATCGAGCGAGCGAGACAGAGCGGTAAGTTTCAACGTCAGCGCGAGGGAGTCAGCGAGTAGCGCGTTGACGTCTCGGCCGCTTCGCAACAGACGAGTACGTACGACCGATTCCGACGCCACTGCGGAGTAGCGTCTTTCTCTTTTTCACACAGTAGAATATCCGCAATAGTGCGATGTAGCCTGTTCGCTCGGCAAATTGTGACTGAAGTGAAATTGTGCCTTTAGGCCTAATTTTGGCGGCTCACTCACGAGACGCTAATGCCGTATCTTCCCTTTTTGTTTTAATCTAAGGTTTGAGTGGTCTTTTATACCTATTTATGGCGCCAAGCAGTAAGGTTGTGTAGACAAACGATAATCACTGTTCTGTGATAATAACTATGGCATGCATATCAACTGCTTACCATCAGGCGCACCGTATGCTTAATTGACAACTAAATACTATCAGCTCCCAACACATCAAAGGAAAAGCATTTTTTTTATTAGGCTTACAAAACTGGTTTACAATGATCACATAAACGACTGAAAAAAGAATATATAAAGCTTATTGCACTATATTGAAACCTACTCGATGCAAGCACAACATGCATAAAGTAGATTATAATAATAAACACGGACTATTTCCGGCTCGGGAAGTACGTTATAACTATAACTAAAACAGGTATAAAATTACCTTACTAACTCATAATTAAATTACAAAGTAAAAGTAAAAGTTTTATGAGAAAATACTGTTTAAGGCCTTCTTTGCCGAGGCCACAGAACCATTAAAGATATCAAAACTAAATCTGATGGAGTTATATGTATGACACATACGATACAGTGGCGATTGATGACCGAGTCTTGACTTACACAAAAGGATGAATGTAATGCGATTGCGCAACCTACTGCCGCTTCGAGGAAGAGTGAATTTCATGTGTTCAAGTACTTCTGTAGAATCAATATGACCTTGGATCAACTTAAACAGAAACATAATATCAGAAATCTTTCTGCGCGCAATCAATACGGAAAGACCGTAGTGTTTGGCTCGAGCTTGGTAAGATGGTAGTCGCCTACACTTGCCATCCGCGTACGCCAGATGTTACAAGAATCGCTTCTGCACACGCTCTAGCCTCTCAGAGTGGACTTGATAGCCGGGATTCCACACAGGACTACAATATTCTACGATACTACGCACTATGGAATTGAAAATGGCAATGGTCAGTTTCGGATCTTTAAATATTTTCATTTGCCTAGTGATAAAATTTCGATGTTTTACCAATTATGGAGTCTACGTGATGACGAAAACGCAAAGCACTGTCCACAATCACTCCCAAGTCGCAAATCTGGGAAACCTCAGCTAACGGCCTGCCTCGAATAAAATAGTTGGCGTTAGTAGGATGTGTCTTTCGCGTAAATTTGATGTGGAAGCATTTATTATTGTCACACCAATCATTAATAGCATCCAAATCCCGTTGAAGAGCATGAACATCCTCTGGACCCGTGATTTAGCATTATAGCTACCGAGCATTATACCTACTTCTTTAATGTTGTAGGCCTCTTTGTACGTATCATCAATTATTTTAGATCTTCGATCATTGTTCATGTGTTAGAAACTCTAGATGGTTTAAATATGATGATATTTCTATATGCTGTTTTAAATGTAATAAGTTGTACTTAGTAATTAGTATTCAAGTAAAAAGTATTGTTTAAAGTCAATAGAAAAATAACTTTTGACTTTCAAATTTTTTTAAACTTTACTCTGTCTTGTCTTGAGTTGAAAACAAATCTTACTATGAGAATAAAACTGTTTTTATCTGCCTACACCACAAACATATGTTTTGCTCACTTACAAAAAAATACATACTTTCATTATGCCTGTTCCTAGTAGCCAAAGACCCACAGCTTTCTAAAATAAAATACTTCTAAAAGTCACTCTTTACTCTAAACAATTTAGTATTGTATGATTATACGCTAAAGGGAGTTAAACTGCAACGTGCAACAATTGTGCGAGACCTTGGTGTAGTCCACGACTGTAAGTTAGTATTTGACTCTCATATCAATAATATAATTTCCAAAGCGTCTAAGGCTCACGGATTTGTCATGCGTAACTCTAAAGATTTTACTCAAGCTAAGACATTTAAAATTTTATACTGCACGTTCGTTCGTAGCATTCTGGAGTACGCGTCTCAAGTATGGAACCAGAGATATCAAATTTATATATCGCGAATGGAAAACATCCAGAAAAGATTTATCAAGTATCTCTGTTTTTGTCTCAAAGATCGGTACGACCCTGCGCAATGACCTAGTTTTTGCAAAAAAACATCATCTACTTCCTTTAGAAAATCGCCGTGAAATTGCTGATTTTACGTTTCTACTGAAAACCGTTTCGGGTTCCATCGACTGTCGTGATCTGTCTCAAATCGCTCTCAGAGCACCCACAAAGTTTCTTAGGTTCAAACTTACATAAATGTACCACACTCGGTTCTCGGTAGATTAAACGACAAAGACCATAGAATTCCCAAAGATAAATGGTACTTACTCTCTAAAACACCTCCTCTCCCTATCATATTCAGCCGACAGCCCCTCATCGTCATTAATAATCGCCGAGGGGTCACTATACACCGACGACTCTTGATAAAATGAGTCCAGGTCAACATAGTTCCCCTCAGCTGGCTCATTGTCGAGGAGTTCAGCGAGCTGTGACTTGAGAGTGGCGAAGGTAGGTCGTTGCGACGGGTCGGCGTGCCAGCAGGCGTGCATGGCGCGGTACAGCTGCGGCTTGCAGTGCGGCGGCCGCTCCAGCCGGTAGCCCTCCGTCACCGCCGCCAGCACCTCGCGCCCGGTCATCGCTGCGTACGGCGTCGAGCCTGCAATGAGACGACGACGCTTCAGAAGCAGTCGTTGAATACTGTGGTGTGGTCTTAATTCTGCTGGGGTGAACTCCGGAGATTGCTTATGGCGGTCCTGGATCATCCTGGCGGCATATGGGGGGAAGTGGAGGAGTTTTTAGTGAGTATGGCCACAGATTAAATAATGGTATGGTGCCCGTTGACCTATTGTGTGACGGTGACTCTCTTGCCAGAAAAATAATGAGTTTCCTTGGTATGGCCCTATTATTCGCCCTCAAAAACATTAAGCATGTTGTGGTCATTTTAACTGACAAGCTAGAATAGATCTTTTGTGCAAGTCAATCCTGGTTTGCACAAAAGATTCAAATGGGTCTAGGCGCTACTGCGAGAGACCTCATCAGGTCCTGTTCAAACAAGATTAGATAAAGGTACTGTAGAGTAATTAATATATTTGATAAAATTAAGTTAAATATTCTAACAGAATATAATGAAAATAGTACTACTTTAGTCAAACATTGTAGACCTCCAAATCTCCGTACAATTTCTGGTTTAAAAAGATATACTTTACCTAAAACCAATAATGTATTTGGCACTAGAATGTTGAATGGTCAGATTCCTACTTACCTTAATGAATTGCCCACTGATTTGCAAGATATGTATACTAACCAAAACATATATAAGCCAAAATTTAAGAAATACTATTTAGAAAATAATTCCTTGTGTCATACTAACCAGAGACAGGATAGTTATACTTAATGTTACATAATATAATACATAGTAACACTGTTGTTAAATAATTAATTTATGTATACTAGCGGCTCTCATATACGGATAAACCCAGTGAGGTTTTTGTGTATGCATCTCCAATTTAATCATCATCATCATCATCATCATCAGCCTATAAACGTCCCACTGCTGGGCACAGGCCTCCCACGTGGACAATGCACGAGGGGATATTGGGCCATAACCCACCACGCTGGCCCAATGCGGGTTGATGGGTTTTAACGACTGTCATCTTACGACAACAACTAATTTAATGTATTGTGATAATTTCTTGTATTGGAAAATAAATTTAAAAAAAAAAAGATAGGCCACCAACCGAGCGTGACGATCTCCCACAGCAGTATCCCGAACGCCCAGACGTCCGTGTGGAGGCTGTACACGTTGTACAGCAGTGACTCGGGCGCCATCCAGCGCACCGGCAGCGCCGAGCGGGCCGCGCGCGCCGACGCGCCCGCGCACCGCGACATGCCGAAGTCGGCGATCTTGCACAGCTTGTTGTGGTCGACCAGCACGTTGCGCGCCGCCAGGTCCCTATGGACGATCTGGAAACAACAAATAGAGGTTTTTTAATTCAAACGAGTATATCCACTAGCCTCGGTGGCTGAGTGGCAAAGCTCTCGGTCCGATATCAGGAGGTTCTGGGTTCAATTGCCAGATCGAGAAAAGCGTGATACGGATTATACCTAGTCTTGCCATAAGTTTTGTCCCAACTTAAATGAGGGTATTTTAAAATAAATAATATGGCGGTAGTACTATTATTAGATACCATTATAATATTAAGTAGGTATACTATTCATTTTGATCTAACACTTATCTGTCTAAACATGGAGAATCGTGAGAGCCAAGAAATTGTCGCAGAGACACGCAGACGGTGACCACTGGAAAATTCTCTATACAGTAGAAAAAATTTACGACTCGATATTTCGATGAGGTTTAGAACGGGCTTTCTTCTCTAAAATATTCCAAGGGCAATAATAATCCAAAGTATTAAGTTCAGGACTTGCAGGGGGTCAATCTTTAGATTCGATGAAATCCGTTAAATTCACGTCTAACCAGCGCTGGATTGATTTCGCTTTGTGCGCTAGTAGTCTTGTTAAAATATCCATTGTTTACCAGCGAACACAGTGTTACTTAGTGGCTTAACCACCTTCTCCAAAATATCGCTTTGGTTTTAATGGTGGGGCGTGTCCTAACACGATCATCATCACAGACGCTGGTTGGTGGCCTCTTTCGACCTTCGGAATTTTCTCAGTAGCTTCTTGAGAGCTGTGTGCATATCGTTTTGACGGTTAAACTTCTCTTCAACACAAAAAAAAATTTCATCCGTAAAGAGAATTGTCTGGTGGCTACCGTCTGCGTGTCTCTGCAACAACTTCTTGGCTCTCACGATTCCCTGTGGTACCTACCCCACTCCATGTTTACACAGCAGCTACGTGTGAGATCGAAATGAATAGTATAAAACCTACTAAATATAATGATATCTAATAATAGTACTACCTTAATATTATTTATTTTAAAATACCCTCATTTAAGTTGGGACATAACTTAGGGCAAGACTAGGTACTGATAAAAAAAATTGTTTAGGCTCACACTAATTATCTAGACCAGACCAAGATGAGTATTCTTTTGAAACTAGTTAATATGGTAAGATAACGGATATATATATATATATATATATATATATATATATATATATACGGATATATAGAAAAAACACCCAGACCCGAAATTATTTTAGAAAAAAAGTTTTTCTCTAAATTGACCCGACCGGGAATTGAGCCCGGGACCTCAGAGATGGCGCGACGCCAGACCAGCGTGCTAACGACTCGACCAAGGAGGCTGGTCGTCTGCCTAGCACAGGTTTGTACTCGATAACCAACCTGCATTTGGCAAGCATAGCGATTAAGCCCATTACTGTGCAAATGACTCGATTTTTTCTGTTGGAGACCTTTACCCTGCATTGAGATAGTATAAAGGCTATTAATTATTACTTACGCCTACAAAGTCAAAATATATCTATTCAATAAACTCAATTAATAAGTACTTTGAATCGCCCAAATGTTTTTTAACCTACCACCCATTCAGGACATCATTTTTAACTGTGGCAAAGAACGGGCGCAAGAAACCACAGGGCACAGAAGCAACGACATTTACAAAATATATAATACTAGCTGACCCGACAGACGTTGTCCTGTGTTAATAATGAATATTTAAAAAAAGTGGTTTTTTTTTCTTTCTTAAGAACCTTCTCCTGACAATAACAAACACAACAAAAAAAAAATAGAGAAATCGGTCCAGCCGTTCACGCGTGATGTCGTGACAACGGAAAACGGGTTTCATTTTTATATATATAGATATGTCGTTACCAGGTCATAAAATACAAAATATGAATTTGAATGTAAATAGTTTAATTTAATATGGTGCTTTATTAAGTAATTAAAGACAATTAGAAATATCTGTTGGAGTACTTGGAGCATTTCAGACCCAAGCTGTTTTGTCTTCTGTGTAATCTGACTATAATAAGATTTTTTGTAAAGCTTTTTTTTATTTTGTTTTTTAATTTATCAAGATCTAATTTCTGAATATCATTTGGTACTTTGTTGTATACTCGTACACACACCCGACAACAACAAATATTTTTATATATTGAATGATCTTACCCCTTTGGAGGCTATGTAATCCATGCCTCTAGCGACACAATACGCAAAGACAGTGAGATCTCTGGAAGTGAGGGCACCGCTGCCGCTGAACCGGTCGGGTCGGGACCGTCGCTCCCGTAGATACGTCAACAGCTTTCCGCACATAACGTACTCCATCAGTAGGAGATAGGGTTCTGTAAAATAAGTTTTATTGTCGTATTGTTTATCTCCTTTCACACCATTCACCTTACACATCAATAGCAGGTCAATTAGCTGATAGGTGTGTGTGAGTATGCGAGGGATCACGGTCTTATATATAATGTAGGAAAAAGTGAGCTCTTGATATTTCAAGCCAAGGGTCGCAAACTGGGAGATGTGGCGCCTGTGCTGCTTAACGGTGTCACTCTTAGTAGAGTGAAAGAGTTAAAATACCTCGGCTATGTGGTCACTGTGGATTTAAAAGACGATGAAGACATTGAAATGGAGAGGAGAGCGATGGCGGTTCGCTGTAACATGTTGGCTCGCAGATTTGCGCTTTGTAGTTTAGGGGTAAAGATTACACTTCTAAAGCATTTTGTCAAACTCTGTACACCTGCAATCTGTGGGTCAGCAGTCAGAATACAGTATAATAACGCGTTCAGGGTGCTGGTGGGGCTCCCACGCTACTGTAGTGCATCTGTGATGTTTGCGCACGCACACACAGACGGCTTCCACACCGTGCTGCGGCGCCGCATCGCCTCGCTGTTGTTCCGAGTACGTGGGAACGCCAACACCATCCTGAACGTGCTCAGCGACAAGCTGCATAGCCCCCTTCTGTGGCACTGGCTCCAAACACAAGTGCGTCTGCCCGGAGCGCCAGAGGGCGGCAAATATTTAAATTAATTAATTTGATTTTTAATGTATATTACTAACATAGTTTTTAAGTCATGTGTAAACTAACAAATTAGGGGCAATAGCCTGAAATAAATAGATTTTTTTTTTTTATTTCATTACCCAAAATTGTCAAATTTCTCTCATCTTGATCCTTATAACCAATGTATAAAGTTCAAAATGTATTGACGGAATTGGACCTTTTGTGGAAGGTTAACCAACACTAGATTATATAATATTGATTACCCATAACTTTGACTATTGAATAAATCTTGAAATCTAATAAGTAAAATTAGCTGATAACAACAAATGTTCAATCCTACTCGCCAACACTAGAAGAGATCTTCTGAACTAACTGATAGTTTAGAGACAGTACTTGTTTTAGATACAAATCTTCATATCATCTCGGTCGAAAACAGTAATGCAACAAAATGATACTATTTTGAGTAATTGAGGTTTAAAGGTTTTGAAAATATTCAATTGTTATCTAGAGATGATTTTGTGTTTTTTTGAAAAATATGCAGCTTTAAGCTTAGTTTATTGTGTGTTCCTAAGATTTGTAATATTGGAGCTATGATTTCAGACCTTGTTCAGTACAACACGCGAGTAGAGTGACTACGTTGGGATGAGTTCCAATCTTTTGCATAATGTAGATCTCGTGAAGCAACTCTTGCTTCTCCTTCTGCGACGCTGTCTCCTTGATACTTTTCACAGCTACAAGTCGCGTCAAACCGTCATGGCCATTCAGGTCGTCCGCCTCGGCCTTCCACACCTGGAAAAGTGATTAATATGCGTACATTAAGCACCTATCTTAAATAACTTTGAAATACCTCACTTATTCTTTATAGATATTTTTAAATAAATCTGTAAATGTTATAAAATTTTAAATTGTTTTACAATTATTTATAAAATAAACATATCTTTATATATTTTTTTTAATATTTATTTTGAATAGTCTTCTAACAAATTACACAGCGTTAGCTCACCTGTCCAAAGTTGCCCTGTCCCAAAAGTGTTTGCAGTCTCAGCTTATTTCTCGGAAACTCCCATTTCTGATCAGGCATAGTTGGCGTTGGTATAGGAGGTCGCGCCACTGTTGTTATCGGAGACTCTTTTTTAATATCACCATCATCAAAATATCCTTCATATTCAGTATCTAACTCTTTGGTTTTCTTATTCATAAAATTCTTTAACACAAATGCAATGATTGCTGCAACTGGAAGAAATCCAAGACCAGCTAGAACATAAGAAGCAGTATACGATTTATCAGCTTCTATAACAACCTCTTCGTTCTGTGACGTCGAATCTTCACCGTCATTGTCTTTTGTTGTATTATTTAGTGTTGTTTCACTAGTGGTGTCTATTTTGGGGATCAAAAATGGCCGAGAGATAGACTCTGAAGATGTTCTGGATGTCACAACGAACGGCTTATAAGTACTTTTTACTGTATCAGTGACTTGTATTGTACTAGAGTGTGTTGCAAGAGTAGACGTTATTATTGAAGATTCTGTTGGCTTTGATGCAGGTTCTCTGGAGCTTAAAATAGGTAATGGTGTCGTAGTACTTGTTGTACTTGTCGTAGTGGTTGTCGTTGGGCGTCGTCTTCGAAGTATATTCTTTGGTCTCCCTGTATTACTAGTGGAGTTATCGTAATTTTGTTTGAACAAATTCGTAAGCCTTTCTGGTAATCTAGAAGTCGTTGGTTCATTTTTAATATCTGTATTACGTATAGACAGTTCGCTGGCTAATGGCAGTTCCGATGGCTTAGTAATTATAGGCTTTGGGCTCGGACTGGAAATTAAACTGCTTTCCGTAGTCGTAGTTCTTATTCTTATTCTATGTCTATACGGTTTCTGCGTCGAAGTGGTTGAGGTTGATGAAGGCGACGAAGTAGTTTCCGTTTCGTTTAGTTTAACGGTTGTCACGTTTTTGATTTCAGTACTTTCAATAATTGTACTATTATCAGATTCTTTTGATAATCCATCTGTTTTGTTGTGTCCTTTCACTGAAGAAGTTATTGATACTGATGTGACTACAGCTGTATAAACTGATGTTGCTACTTTTTCTGTTGTAGTTGCATTAACTTGTGGTATACTTGCATTTTCAGTACTAGATGTTGCTGTCACTCTAGAAGGCCGCCTTCGTATATTAAAATAATTTCTTGTATAATTTCGTGGATTAGTTGTAGTGCTGTTGGCTTTAACAGTATTGTTGGTTGAAGTTTCTCTTGCAATGTGAGTACTTGCTTTAACGGCTGTATCTTTAGATAAATTAAGTGTATTGTTACGATTATTATCTATATTCTTATCTATTGCACTTGGTGTAGCATTTTCTATTATCGAGTCAGTAACATTCAATTGAGCTATATTAGGCGAAACAGTCGTTGCTTGAGTGGTGCTTGAATACTTTCTGTAAGCATTAACTAAGCCTACAGGTCTTGCTGGTGCTGGACCTTTCACGGTGTTTCTTATTTTATTTTTTTCTATAATATTCTTTACCACCGACACATCCATATCCTCGTTTATTTCTTCTTCTTCAGCACTTGTATTTTTATATTTTTCAGTAGCAGAGTATCGTGAATTGAACTTTCTTTTTTCAGGAGCTACTATAAAGTTAACAGATTTTGTAGACGCAGACAAAGATGGAGAGTAAGTTAAATTGTCACTTATAGCCTGACCACCAATTTTCTGACCAAAAAAAATAAACGGCGCCATGTCTTCAACAGGTAGCTCTGTTTCAAGTGGTCGAAAATGGTTATAAATTTCATCAGACATAAACAATGTGTGATTTTCTTTATCTTTCTCATTTTCAACTTTCACAAGCTTTGTTATTTTAATATCAGTGCTGTTAGCAATAACATTTGCTTCAGTTCCATCCTGAGTGTTTTTGTTATTCAGTTTTTCGGTATTATTTTCCGTGGGTGTAAATAGTGTTGTAGTCTCAAAATTTGAGGTGGTATTATCTGTCACCTCATTGCTTGTAGTTGTTTTATTTAAGTTAGAATTCTGTGTTGCATTTTCAGTGTCTGAATAATTAAGTAAATAAAGTCCGTGATTTGACTCATCTACTTGAAATTCTTCCTCAGGGTCTAGGTCTACTTCTTTGTCAAGCCCTTCTAGTTTCTCTGGTGGGACGTATACGACCCCAGTTTCGGTGGCAGTTTCGGAAATTGGAATAGTTTTAGTGCTATTCAGAGTTTCTCGTCTCCGATTGTTCATAAAACCAGCTCTGCTTCTACTCTCTTGATAGCCTTTTGGTATAAAAAGGTGCCTGATTTCATGTGGTTTCACTAACTGCCGGATCTCTTTCGTTCCATCGGTAGTTACTAGTTTCAGCGTAGAGGCAGGCTCATTGCTAGAGTTGTCGAATGTTATTCTCTTGACTATAGAGCTATTTGAATCTCTTATCTCTAACTGTGCAAAAGTGGTGTTGTTTCTGAAACAGAAAATGGGGTGTTAATTAAAATACCTGCACAATTTTGTTTATAATAATTAATAAACGACTTTATTCTCATGTATCTGGCAGTATCAATCTGTCATTTAACTGTCAATATCTTAAAATAACGAATATATTAACATTGTATAGTTTCAACAAAATATTGATTGCACAAAATGTTGATTACGACATACACATTTTTTTGTTATTGTAAATGTCGTTACATCTGTATTAAGCTGTGCAGTTTCTAGCAAAAAAACTGTCTAAATCGGCTGCTGAAAATATCGTGCGTGTGACGTTTATCGCAAACTATCTTTTATTCTTTTAAAATAACGCGTGTGACGTTCACCGCAAAAGTATAGAAAACTTTTCTACACAAAACCAAACCAAGAACTGCAGAACGAGCCTCAGATCGCGTCTCCTCAGAAAGCTGGTCGAAGTAAGTGTTTTTTATCATATTTGGGTAGTTGCCAAGGCAAATTACAATACCGAAAGCGTTGTGAGATTTAATAGTTTGATTCCAACACCTAAGTATACAGCCCACTCCTTAAATTACTACCGTGGTACTTTATTGCCACATTTTCTTCTCCACTTTTTGGTAGTATTCTTTGAATAACGAGCCGCCACCACATAGCTTAATATATAATTATTTAAATACTAATAATTCTCCTTACTTATTGGACTTATGTGCCAGCGTAGCCAGGGTGTTGAAGTGCGTGGCCAGCCGGCCCGTCAGCAGCTGCCGCCGCCTCGCCGCCAGCACTGACAAAAGCTGGGAGTCCCGCGTGGCGTTGGCGCTGCTCGGTGCTGCAGTGCGGCGAACACCACCTGTAAATCACAATGATTTCATTAGGTCCGGTTTTGACTGCACTGAACGCGTTCCAAATCAAATTAAATCAAAATATTTATTGTTATTCTTGTTGTATCCAAAGTAGGAGTTTGAAGGAGCTTTTGATAGATGAAACGGTTCTTAGGCGATTGCCTTTCATAACTTGCCACTGTATTATCGAACTTATTAAGCGTAAACTCATGGACGTGTGTATTTTCCCCGATTTTGATTTACAGTGCTCTAACGTGCTATTTGATTAGATAGCTCAAAAAAAAAAATCCCAGTGGGCGAATGACCGCAGCATATTGAAGACACTCAAAGAAGGAGGAGGAGAACCGGGTGAAAAACAGAATTGGGCCGACCATGTCCAACGCATGTTAGAAAACCTTCGGGCCAAAACCAACACTGTAGACAATAATATTATACATAATAAAATAACATCAACATACTAACATTTAAGGGTTAAAGTTACCCTACACGTGACCCGTGGGTGTTTCTGAATGAGTGACACTGACTGAGTGGTAGAGCCACGTTGCGTTGCAGCACGCATTGGGCTGGCTCGTCCGGGGTACCACCCTCTCACGAATATTCGGCGTGAAATAATAGCACTCGGTGCTGTTGTGTTTCGTCCGGCCAGTAAGGGTTCCTGAGGCCCTTCCCCCTTCCCTCCTCACAATTCCTATTCCTTCCTTAAGGAATAGGTTTAAACCTTAAAGGCCGGTAACGCGTCTACGATTTCTCTGGTTTTGCGGGTGTCCATGGGCGGCGGTAATTACTCTCTATCAGGTGACCCGCCTGTTCGTTTGCCTCCTTCTTTTATATAAAAACATATAATCACTACTATCCCCGAAGGGTTAGTCAAAGAATAGACAATGAGGACCGCAAAAGCAGTCCTCTGCCATAGTCCACTTTTCACAAATAGCGCCCACCGGAGTCGCCTATTACGACAGACAAAGGAAGAGAGGGGGTGGTCATATTTTTGCACCGCTACGCGACACGGATAATAAAAAAAATTGGTTGCCTGTAAAGTCGGTATACGGGCGAAAGTTTTACGTGACAACGACTTTGAGTGGTAAAATAATTTTAATGTGAATATTCATTCGTATAGTAGGAAGAAGGATGAAATAATAGTAACAATTTAAAACATTTATTTAAACAAAGAATTATATTTAAAACATAGTTGAGTGGGAGAGAGACGCAAGGCATTCGGCGGGCCTCTCTCTCGTTCGGTGACTCATCGTAACGTTACCGAGCGTTACACTTTTTCATAAGTGACTCCCAGCCGCAACCTAATTTAAGACGTTGTCACGTCAATAATTTCTTAACAATTCAGAAAGACAATTCCTTTGCAAAACAAAGGTTAATTTGCAACGATTACTTAAAACCAGCACAGCTGCCGTTACTTAATCCTCCACGGCACGTCTTAATTCGTGCGTCGTCCTCATTATCTAGTCCATTGAACACAATAGCGATAATCATTTATCCATAAGCGACAGATCGCATGATGACCGCGACAGCGCGATTACACGTCGTCACCACCTCACCTTCACCTAATAAGTCATCGTCATCAGAAGCAGTTACACGATGTTGGTCGTTGTCATCTATTGTATTAACCTACATATATAAATATTGAAGATTAGTTCTGATACGATTCTTGGCGCTAAAATCTACGTGGATCTTATTAGTGTAAGACGCCGTTTTTCGATTTTACTAAAGTTGTTGCATTATTTATGAAATATAAAAGTATAATAAGTATGGTTTTTTTAAATGTAGATAAAGGACAAGTGCAATATATACCTAATTTTGTTAGTAGTCTGCAGATTTAAGATTAAACCAATATAAATATGTAGTTGTACCTCAAGGAACATAAATCTTATTCAGTGACGTCGACAGACCGCAATTTCTAATGAAATACATCATAATAATAATATGTTATCATTGAAATCAACGATTAACCTTCGTTATATGAAATGGGCGTTATGAGCATTACCATTGTTTCACTTATTGCAACACGCGGTCCATAATCGAGTTCTCATCAGCAAACTTACCTGTCAATAATAAATAACGGATTCCTTATCAAGATGTAGATAACGCGGACCTTACAGATTGAACCGCACATCACTTATCTTATGCAATAAACTGTTGTAAAAACTTTGACCACAATAACATTTTAATCATCTAATAGATGACAATTCAATTTAATTTGTCATTTTAATTTATAAGAATGGAGCTGTTTCAGTCGTGCTTATTTTTTAGAAATGAGTTCATATTATACTTAATAGTTTACGGATTTGCAAACAAATAATAATTGATTTTAATTTCAATAGAATAGACAACAGTGGTGAATAGAATACTAACAAAAGCAGATATTAACCTGTTAGCTGCCGCACAACCAGATACAATAGAAATTCAATTGAACCAATTTAAGGGGATACTATACGAAATTGTGAAAATTTGCGTATTTTTAAGTTACTTGTCCAAAGTTGATTAAAACAATAATAATCTTACATGAAAATATTTGTATTGATATTCCGCAGATCACCCCAGGTCATCTTAAAATAGTAAATTTTAATTTTTAACACAAGCACGTGATTGTTTTGTACATTACACAGAATAAAAACATTGATCTAATCAAATTACTAGGTCTGGAACTTCAAAGCAGAATTGTTCTAATTTTAAATATCAATATGATTGATTTTGCTTTAAAGTTTATTATGAGACTAATGTCAGTTCTTGCGATCGCGCGGGACCGCGCGGCACCCTTTTAAAGTTTTTTCACAGACGAGAAATTAAGTATTACTAAGTTCATCTTAGTTCGACATTGAATTCTCATTTAATTACTATTTTAATTTCTCTCACTGATATTTATAAAAAGTATTAGACAAAATAAATAAGCATTCTCAATCATCACCAGTTATCTAAAAGAGAAACGTTGTGGTACGCTTTACAAAATAGATTGAATACTTTGGACTTGGTTGGACTGCTTCCTTATTTTATGTAACACCTATTGCTGCTACAACCTTACAAGTTTAAACATACATTTTTCCATAACACTTTTAAACTCTCGCGTTCCATTCTGCACACATATTTTAACTGACTCACTCAGCCTGTGACCACGGCCGGTGCAACTCGGTCGAACGTATGCTTAGAATGCCTTTAAGTAGTTTTGCCGTTTAAATATGTGTGCATACATTTTTCTATTACAACATAATGGAATAGCAGAGCAACCCATATCGCTAGCCCCTGTTACTCAGGCCGCAGTTAAGGGCTAACGGATTCAGTTCCATTGCAGCGCAAGATCCGTTAGCGTGCGGTGCTCGGCCGCCGACAGACAATGATGACGCAAGGCGCAACAATTACATAACGGGCTGCGGTTTGGACCAATAAGGTTTGGTCAGTACGCACATCATTACGAAATGGCCTTTCTACTACTAACGGGGATTTTTATCGTCATCATTACTAACTGCGCGTCTGTGGGCGAGTGGCCAATCGCTCGGCTCTATATCCGGAGGTCCCAGGTTTAATTCCCAGATCGGGTAAAGTGTGCAAGATTTTTCGATGCATATCCCGTGTTTGTGATCATTATTCCGCATTTTTTTTAATACTTCACCTCTAGTATGGTAGTTGGAGTTCTTAGCAACATTTTCTCTTTTATTCCAGTTCTATTATTTATTCTTCTCACACTTTCGTTCCTCATACTCTTTCATGCGTAGTATCTTCTGCTCTTAGCGGTTGGCACTCCGCCTACTTTGCCAGCTATCCTATCCATTTTTGACAAAACCCTCGTTTGGCAAGCGTGGTTATAAGCCAATACCCATCAATTGTAGTGATGGCTTGATTGAACGGTGGAGCCCTTTGCCCTGCAGTGGGACAGTATGCAGAACTTTACTTTATTACTATTACCCGGGGGGTGTCACTCCGCAGTTTAGGTACGTTCGGCCGGCGCGCCTCCCAGGCAGGCCGCCTAGGCGTATTGCCATACGCCAGTAAAGGTATATCAGTAAAGGTTGCCGCGAGCCGACGCACCGAACACCGAGCGCCGAGCTGTGGCCGAGCCGATGCGTAAACCCTGCGCTCCTGGGCCCTTATTCTGTAACGATTCCTTGTTCCAAAACCACGTTAATTCCTTAAAAAGATACGATATCTTCCCAAAAACATATGCTTTTGACGTTTGTACGCGGTAAGGTTTAGGTGTGGAATCTATAGATTGCGATACAGAGTCAGGGCCCTGACGTCAAGTCGATATCGAGTCAGCGTTGCTTAACGGAATATGAACGTTTTGCTGTCCTCATTGCCTAGTCTCTGACTAACCCTTCGGGGATAATCGTCGTGATTATATGTGTGTACTTATATTTTTAATATCACAAAACAGTACCTATAGCTAAGTACATGTTATCTTTGAAGTAGGTACCAAAATTCTATGGGTCTCTAATTTATGTTCAAAAACGTAATTTAATTTCTAAGGCCACTGTGTATAGATCAACTCTCCGATCTGGTACTGTAATAAAAAAGCAATAAGATAAACAATCTCAACATTTCAAAATCATTACCAATCCATGACCATTATGTCTATATAGCTGTCAGTACTTATTTTTTTTAATTACACGTCCCTTGAACTAACTGACGCTGATTACACATGGTATTAGCAGATTAAAAATAATTACAATCCGTAACACCTTTTAATTACAGCGTCATTAATTTTGTAAGCGAACAATTATTGTTTGACGCCAAGGGATGTCAAGGCCCGAGTGAAATTGATTTTCTTTATCTACGATCTATATTGAGTTCAGTAGCTATTTCGTTGGTCGCGATCTTGCGAGTTAAGCTTATTTCGCAATGACGACTCACAGGATGGGTGACTAAATTTAAAGCGAGTTACTCCTAGAAGGAACATTAAGCTTTTGGGCCCCCATTCGTAATACGGCATCAACAGACGGCATTAATGTGACGGAGTCATGGATGTTTATTAGTATTTATGTATGTTTATCCGTTATTTAGTCATAGTTTAGGGGGTTAAAGTTACTCGCGTCCTTAGGTTTACCCATTGAGACCCTACACGTGACCCCTGGTTGCTAAATGAGTGGTAGAGCCACGCTGCGTTGCAGCACGCATTGGGCCGGCTCGCGCGGGGTAATACCACCCTCTCACGAATATCCGGCGTGAAATAATGTCGTTCATAAGCGGCGGTGATTGCTCTCCATCAGGTGACAGGCCTGCTCGTTTGCCTTCTTCTTATATAAAAAAAAATAGTTCGGGCTATGCTTAGTTTGGGGCTAAATGATTGGTGTGACAGTTGTGAAATTTATAGGAAACTAGCGGCCGCCCGCGACTCCGTCCGCG
Source organism: Scoparia ambigualis (assembly GCA_963921215.1). Lineage (NCBI taxonomy): Eukaryota > Metazoa > Arthropoda > Insecta > Lepidoptera > Crambidae > Scoparia > Scoparia ambigualis. The sequence goes on along the minus strand of OY992506.1, from coordinate 2,161,380 downwards.
TGAACACCCTGTTTCCCGTGACAAATTTCCAATATTTTCATTCATACAAACTTTGTCCTTACTATTGTTAATACAACAAAAAAAGAATCAGTCAAATCGGTCTAGCCGTTCTGAAGTGATGCGCGTACAAACACTTCGACAATAGATTTTTATTAATATAGATTTATTTATGGGAAATCTGTGGTAGTTGGACTATGAACCATTCTCCCCATGTGTTATTTGCTCATGTAGGATGTAGGAAGACCTATATTAAATCTTTTATTTAAAGAGTTGTCTTTAAATAAAAGATTTAAGCCTATTGGTAGTCGTAGGTCTTCCTTCCATCAAACCATTCAAACCATCCACCTTTATTCAAACCATCGTAGGGTGGTGACAACATTTATTTCCTTTGTTTATCCATGATAATTAGTTTTTAACGATCCATGGTGTGACTCTCCAAACCTAATTTGTGTACGCTGAGAAGTAACGAAATATGAATGCCATTGTTGAAGGTGACTAATGGGAATTCCTTCTTGAATAGCGTTTGCGGTGCGTTGCATGTTAACGACAGCAGCTACTTGAAAGAGGTGGTAATTGCTTAACTATACAGGCTGAGCAGTTTTAATGGGTCTTTATGGGGAAGTGGAATCAATATGAGAATCGACAATTTGTTTAAACCATGTCGTCGATGTTGGAGTTCAGAAAACTGATTATTTTACACGACCGGGTACTATGTATAGTAACCCAATCAAATCTTATTTCAGTAGCTAACCCACCTGGGCTGCGAGGGTTTATTTTGCTGTATGGAACCCAATTTCAGCAATAAAAAGAAAACTTTTCTGTATTTTATTTTCGAATATGGTATGAAAGTTTTCTAAAACGTTTGACTGTAGTTTTACTTAACTTTAAAATCGAGACAATAGTTTCTTAGAAAAATCGCCCTTTCTCTCATAGTTTCGAAATTCGAGTCGGTAATTAAGATTGCTCACCCTGTACATTTTTAAATAAAATACTGAGAATACAGTTTTTATCATTCTAATAACTCATAGTAGGCATGGGCCTACTGACTATGGAGTCTGGACGTGTAATAACCGCCTGTATCTCAATGCAAGGTCTCCTCAACAATAAGACGAAGACTAATATTGTCCCATCCATTATTCTGCTCTGTCTACGAAGTCTACCAGTACTAAAGAACCTTCATACAAAATGATCGTGAGAGTAAATCCATTAGCAGTAAGTAAAGCAATAAAAAAGAGGAAGTAGCTTTTTCTTTTGTATACTAAGGATATGTCGTTTTCGTAGAAATTATTAAATACTATTTTTTTTTATAGCAGATGGAGGCAATCGAGCAAGCGGGTCACCTGATGGAAAGTAATCACCGCCGCCCATGGACACCCGCAAAACCAGAGGAATCGCAGACGCGTTGCCGGCCTTTAAGGAAGGAATAGGCTCGTTTCTTGAAGATCCCTAAGTCTGCGGGCACGAGATTGGCGACGGCCGAGCGATGTCGACGCGACGCGACGGCGACGCGACGGCGGAGCGGGGCGACAAGGCACGACATCTTGCGTGGGCACGAAACTTGTCGCTCTATGTCGCTCTAGAGGTAATGTTGTGAGCTCAGAATTTAATCATTGTTCTGAGGTTGTGAGCAACATGTCACGTCATCATAACACAAGTTTACGTGAAAGAGAAAAATTGGAGCCAAGTCTATTAATGAGAACGGAGTTATTATTACCTAGAGATGGTGTTCATACAATAAATGAAGGAAGAAGTACTTTGGGCGAATTTTCTACCCTTTTTACGAGCTAAGGTGCGATCCAACAAAATTTTACAACTATACCAGAATGAGTTTACACACATTTGAATACATTTTAAATAAAATAGAACATATTTACAACCTTTTGTTTTTATGTTGAACATTTTTATTGTTCCATAGAGCATTTTTTGACAACATACACGAGAAACCTAATTTCTTCAATATCAATTTCAATTTCGATTACGTAGGAGGTTTCTTTAATATTTTTCAACACAACACTACTGTAATCGCGAGCGACCTAATCAAACTAGTTTGTTCATTTGTTCTCGTCGCTTCCGCGCCACCGCCGTCGCTCCCGAGTCGCCCGTGCATCGCTCGATCGCATCGCTCCATCGCATCGCCCCGCCATCGCTCGTTTCGTGCGCGTCACCATAGGTGTCCATGTTGTTGATGCATCGCCGTCGCGTCGCTGTCGCGTCGCGTCGCCCGTCGCTCGGCCGTCGCTAATCTCGTGCCCGCAGACTAAGTCGTAAACGTCCGGAAATACCGCCGCCGAGAGCTGCTTCCACAACACTGTAGTTCGGGGCAAGAAATTTCTTGAAAAACGCACAGAAGTAGACCGCCATCCATCAAGGTGATGTGGATGGAATGACAGTCGATTGCGTGTAGTGCGGTAAAGGAAATCAGCGGCAGGGATCAAGCCGAACAATTCCTCAGAACACTCCCCATGATATATACGGTACAATATACAGAGAGACGCAACGTCTCTCCGAAGAGCCAGTGGATCGAGCCGACCTGAAATAACCACGTCGTCGACAATTCTAGCAGCTCTGCTCTGACTAGTTCAAAACTTATCAATTAATTTTATATTATTAATAATGAAATGTCCTTTTCCAACTTAACATAATTCTTCTACTTCTCGTAAATATGTGATTCTTAATGTGACAGTTTCCAAGTATCTGATCGATTTCCAAATCAATACGTAGTATGAGAAATTATGAATTTGGCACAGTTGAGTAATCTCACTATTAAGTTGGAAAGCAGTTACAGGACCTTTATATTCAATTAAGTATTTATTTACATTTACTTGGACATGAGAGGTGATAACGTCTCCAGGGCACGCACTTTGGCAGCTCTAACAAGGATAGTGTGCTTTTTGTCTTTGTGGTCTACCTGGTAATGCTACCGGTCTCATATCTAGAGCACGATTCGGTTTCCATTAATGATTTTGTCAGTAGTAAGGTTTCTTAGCTAGCAAAGGTTATGTGTTAGCACATGTTATCTACTAATTCAGTCGCCATAAAAACAATGTTAGTTGTAGTGACACAGTTAAGAAAAAGAGATAGTCAGCTTTTTAGTACTCTTCTTATTAGCGGCATACCTTGACTAACTATTCAATTTTGTAAGTTCGAAAGCTGTTTCAAGATATCACATAGTTGGACTGCACTTGCATTACAGTTGCACCGTTCTAAACGGAGCTAAACGATCCGCGGCCTTTTGCAACGTAGGCTCAGCAGAGATTCAGTAAGGGCCGAGCGAAGGCTGGGAAAATTCAACGTTTCGTAATAGGGCCTAGGAGCGCTACGGTCGCGCTTTTGTTTAACATAATGTTAACTCGATGGTAATTAAGCCAGTTGGCGAACCGTTCGTGATTCGTAATCATTGCAATTGAGTTGGATGTAGATCTTTAAATTAACTTAATTAACAGTCAATCGATGCAAAGTTAATTGGCGAGTAACATGATTTTAGAAGATTTTTTCGATCTTTGTTCTTTATACGCAGGAGTAAAATAGAATACAATAAATTCTTGATGGTATTATACTACTAGTTGTGCGCACTTATTTGTTTACGTGGACCTTATGTTCTGATAGACCGGTAGATCTTAGATAAAAGCAGTATTTTTTTTATTGTCATCATCATCATCATCAGGATCATGTCAGACCCGCTGCTGAGCATAGGCCTCCTCCATGTTATGCAATTATCTCTTGTTTCGAGCCTATCGCATCCAGAGGGCCTACTCTCTGTCTCCGAAACGAAATTTGGGCCGATATTCATTTGCTATTTATAGCGCTTTCTATTATGTTTGAAATTTCACATAATTTTCTATAAATTTATAATCTAAATGCAAAACCTATTTTCTTTTAACGAAATTTCGGAAGGAATCGAATCCGCTGTAAAAAACAAACGAAAATCGGCCGAAATTTCGTTTGTTATTCGGAGAAAGAAAACCCTCAAGGTTGTCGTCATGTTAGATGAAAATTGTAAAACATATTATAGCTAGTCTGTCTCTATTATAAAAGAGAAGGCAAAGCTACGCATATCCACATGCACAAACATCTAGGCTAAGAAAGATAATTCTTTTTGGAGGAGAAGTTTCTCAGTTTATATTAAATACTATTAAAAATAACTACTATAATCTCATAGTTTACTTGAACATTCATCATACTTATTTCAATCTTCCATCCTATCTAAGAATAAATTAAGTTTTAGTCTACTCCATATTTTAATTACCGAGAACAAAGGAACAAGTATGTACAACTTTAAAACACAATTTACAGCATCTATATCTCTTGGAGACCAACGTACAGAGTGCATGCCATCAAGCATATAATAAACCTCATTTTGCCACTGCGGTATTCAATTATACCGGTGCATGTGCAACATTTTAGCTGCCATTTACCGACTGTGACCATTTACGAGTGCATAAAGTAGAGCGGACCTGTCCCTTACGCTTGTCCGAGGAGATAGGCCTGGTATTTGTGATTGTTGATTTATTCCAACGGATAGCCACTAAAGCCACCATGATGCCTATTGCCACATAACATAGAATTTTAGAGTAGGTAGTATAGGATTGCAATTGCGAAATTTACGAATCAAAAATCGTTACAGAATGATCATTGAATTTAAATAACGATATCCAGACTATTTATCAGCATACTTATAAAGTAACTACTACGGTGTACTATGTCGCGTAGCGGTAAAAGAATACTACCACCCCCTCTCTTCCCTTAGGTGTCGTAAAAGGCGACTAATGGTTAGTTCTTTAGTCACCTAAAAGGCTAAAGAATGCACATACATCCAACAGCGTAGAGCGGCGATGGGCTCACCACCTGTCACGCTGAGCACATGTGAAGTCGCTATTTGGTGAAAAGTGGACTATGGCAGAAAACTACTTTTGCGGTCCTCATTGCCTAGTCTCTGACTAACCCTTCGGGGATAATAGTCGTGATTATATGTATGTATGTATCTCAGTAAATCTTTTTTCGAAAAAGTCGATAATTATCTAAGTGAAAGCAATAAAATATAATATATTTATTATTAGGATCCGCTAAATACCAACTTGGGGCACCGGAGTCGATTGACAGAAGAGCCAGAAAGCTCATCAACAATGACAACCTTTGTGACGCCAAGCTGCAGGGCTTAGAACATCGGCGCCAGGTCGCATGTCTATCAGTTTTTATAGGATAAACTTCGGAGAGCGTGCCATGGAATTATTTAACTCCTCCATCCCCTTTCTACCATAGGACAACCAGACAAACTGAGTGACGTCATAGATTAATTGTGAAGAATCCGCATATGCGTACGAAGGGTTTTGCGTCTACTTTCATCATTCGTACCGCAAAGCTGCGGTACGAATGATGAGTACTCCCTACCAGAGTCGGTGTTTCCTATCAGGTACAATATTGGGGTCTTCAAATCACGAGTGAATAGGTTTCTTCTAGGCAAGCATGTTCCACCATAGGCCACATCACTTACCATCAGGTTAGATAGTAGCCAAATGCAAGCATATCACACTATAAAAAACATATAAGTAGGTACGCTACGATTCTATAGAACTTCAAAGAAAACAAAAAAAATGTGAAGTACCTAGTTCATCTTTTAATTTATTAATTTAAAGCTTTAAAAGCTACTTTTAAAAGCGACTACATAATTGAAACTGTTTCGAAGTGTTTGAAACATAGCGGAGTGTCAGTAATTAAGACAATTTCCACTCAACTAATATTACAATAAAATTAGCAAATCAGAGGCTCTTTGCACACAGAGCCTGGTGCAAGAACGGTCGTTTCACTGGCAGTCGTGTGTTCCCACCGTTTCTATTGGGCTCTATTCCTTTCCGCGGTGAGCAAAAACTGCGGTCGCATATTGCAGAATTACGCATTGTGTGTACAACAAAACGATTCGTAACAGGCTTGAGCAACGGCCCTGTAGCCATTAAAATTGTTCAAAACGTTATTCCTTTCTTTGCTGATTAGTCGTAACGATCGCTCGTCGTGTAAGCACATGCATTACTATAATAGAATAGATTAAGACATTCGTACAAAACAATAAGAAAATAAGTATTCTTGCAGAAGCTCTTTTTTACAGGAACATAAGCTAAACAATAAAATTTCAAACGATATCGTCGTAAGAGCTTAAGGATTTTTTTCGCATTGCCGGATGGTTGACCAAATTGTAATAAAAATATATCATTCAAGGTCCTCCGTGCTTTAGCTGGCACACTACGTTTTTTTTCGTAACATAGTAGGCGTTAAAAAACCTATCACCAATCCGCGTTGGATCATCTCTCCTTGTGCTACGTTTATCGATACGTGTCATTAGACGAATAAACGAATTTAGCATTCAAATACAGATTGATAAAAAAACAACCGCCCAATATTTCAAAGTTCTTTATTGCATTCATGTTGCAGGTGCATTACATATACAGGTGTTAAAAAAGATAAAAAAGCAACAAACATGACCCTGCATTAGAGTATATTTGATTTATTTATACTCTAACAGAGAATAAGGTTAGAATAGTTACGAGTATTCCGTGTTTTGTCACTTTTTCTCTAATTAGAAATTACGTTTACATGACAGGAACAAAACACGGAATAACTATTCGTTGCTTATTCTTTGTTTATTTGTAAGGCACTAATTATATAATATGAATTAATAGTATGGTCTAATATACGTATATACCTACTTGTATTTATATCGGCAAAGCATCGCCATTATCTTGCCTCCGTTCCAAACTAATAGAGCTATGAACTCATAGATCAGTCAGCCAGTCTAGTATGGGCAATGACACGATCATTCCAATGTCAGACCTTCTAGGGCTCTTGATCCTGTCAGTTTTTGCGAAACAAATGTATAAATGGCAATTCTATAGCAGATTTTAATTGAACTTGATCATTCTTTTTGTTTTATTGCACTATGGCAAAGTTTTTGGTGGGATGATGGTGACAATGACATTATTTAATAAGTGACGACAACGTTTCGACGTTAGGTGACGTTTTACGAAGGTGGAAACGTATTTCTAACGATATCTTCAGCTACTGAGGAACTGGCTATTTTATATTCAACTGGCGGCACACAACAATGATACCAAGATTGCTGTTATGGAGAAAGACTTAATTACAAGCTAGCCAGCCTGGCATGTTCGCAGCTTTTAGCTAGTCTAAGAACAAGCCCTACCAGATATATACTCATGTGCTACCAGTCCTACGATATAGAAAACCTAGCTCAATATGTACCCTGCTAAGAATTCAAAAGTAAAAGAGGTTATTCTGAAAACATATTTTATATTTTTTTTGATTTCTTGTTCACCAAACTTAAAATAGAATCTTTCTTTTAATCAACAAAAATATCACAAAGCTGTTTTTAGCAAAAACTATTTTATTCATGAAAGGAAGAACACAGCCATGTCATAATTTGTCGACAGTATTGCTTTGTTGACATGAACAGGTATTATACAAATAGTAAACCACACAATACAATCACAGAGTAGACACTTCAACCTTTGCCGGCTAATCCTAACTTAACCCGCGGTTGCCTTGAGTCGGTTTGTAAAGGACGTTAACTACCATCAATAATTCAGTAAGACCCTTTCAAACGATGACTCACGAACTTTGACGTTCTTATTTCGCTAGTGATAGGGTTGAACATAGCTATCTGTTTAGCCACGATTTGGTGATAACGACTGTTTAATGAGCTCTATTTGTAGGTGGTAAGGTTGTTAGTTGCGTGTTTAAATTTTAGTTGTAGGCGCTGATAACATCTCGCGGGTATGCACAGTGCATTTTCAGTGAGCACAATCGCACAATAGTCGGCGGCCAGCCATGCGGACCGTTACGTTAGTGCTGAGAACCTATTAAGCTATCGACAAATCATTATAGACTGAGAGGTTTAATTTTTATAATTATTCTGAAACTGGAGCTCGATGTCGACTTACGCGTTTCCTTTGCGATCTTTCACGTCAAGTAGGTTCTTAACAATTAGTAAACAATGTTGCAGTACCTGTAAAAGGTAATTAAGTTGTTAGCACTAAATACTAATACTTTTCACCATCATAAGTAAACTTCCAAAACGCCCAAGGGGGTTAAAATTACCACTTTGGAAATTCATTTAAATGTCACTACTTAAATAAATATTACCACTAAACAAAACTTTTTTACTTTTATTGTTTCAGCACAAAAACATCGAAAGACATTATTTTTAAAAATAATTGTGCTTTAGTATTTTCAATATAACAAGTTATACCTATAACGCCCAAGTGTGGTCAAACATTTGTGCTTAAATCAGCAGATGACACCACTCTTACTGTATACGAGTACTAGGGTAAGCCTACTAAAAACGTTATTATTTTGAGCAATACTCACACTGAAGTAAATGTTGGAAGTGATAACAAGAAACTCCCTAATACTGTCCAATTTTACAATGATACCAAATTCGGCGTTGATATATTAGACCAATTGGCAAGAAAATATTCTACCAGAGCTGGTACACGCAGGTGGCCCATGCATGTGTTTTATAATGTTTAAGATATTGCTGCTGTCAATGCATGGATTATATACAAAGAGACAACAAAAAAAAATTCTGTTCATAAATTTCTTCTACAGCTAATAAAAGAACTAAGTGAAACTTATGCTAATGTAAATACTAAACCAACTCTAACTCTTCTTTAGCACTCTCCAGCAGAAATGATGAGAACATTTACCTCAGAGACAAAAAGAGCACATTGACAGATCCACACAAAATGCAAGAAAAATAAAAAAGCTGACAATTGGGATATTTGTGCAAAGTTTGTTAGAAGTGCACAAATCGTATAAAACAACGATTATATGGAAAAAATGAGCATGTAAAATAGTTTTTGTGTATTCTTTCTTTTTCAAATTATATATTTCTCCAATTTACGTAGATTTTGTTTATTTCACATACCTAATTGATGAGATAAATCATGTATATAATCCGTCATAGTCATTTTGACCCCGTTTTGTAGGTAGGTCAAAAGTTCGGGTGTTTTAGTGTTAAAAGCTTAAGCCCGTTTACGATCGTAAGATTGCAGTTAATAGAATTCTTCATACCAAAATAACACCTACTATTATATGGGGCTCTATCCGTTCCTCTTTCCACACAGAAAGCCTAGTAGAAGTTTACCCACTATACTGGAGAACAGCAATTCGAGTAAAGTGGAAACTGACTCTTCAACTAGGTACCATAGTGCAACATCTTCGTTTGTCTTCGTTCTTTAAATGCAACAAAACTATTATTTTATAATGGAGTAGCTTTATGAGGTACAGAGGGCTTAGACAAGTAGCAAACATAATTGTCGTATACTACTGTGTACTGTGCCAATTGTTAGTGAAAAATACAGCAGCGCGCGCGCATTGTGCGACAAATTACGAATAGACAGGGGGTGAGCGTTTGCCACTTGTCTAGGGGGGCTGATGTCGTCATGAACTCAGCTAACCGACAAAATCTATCGATATCGACACCTAGGAATGCTGCCAGCATCACTGCCTGCACCTGCAGCCTCTACAGTGGTGCAGCGTGCAGTGACCGGCAATGAGGCCGCCGCCAGCACAGCTGCCAGTGCTACCACACACGGCACATGCAAACACACGGCACATGTAAACACACGCACAGACAAAGGATAGCCAAGACAATTACGCACCGTGACACTCGGCAAATACAGTTGGACCATTTCTTCCAATTGTATTTGCCGAGTGTCTGTATGTGAAAAATGTGAAAGTTAAATATAGTGATGTACCTGTTTAAATTTGATTTTGTTTCGTTTTTATTGTATTTTACATTGGAGAATCACTTGGCCATCATATTCTTTGATAACGCAGAAGATTGAAACAGAAATTAACCCGAAATTCTCAACCACTGAAAAGCTGTCTGTCTTACTCCTTACTTTAAGTAAGTACGGCAGTTTATTTATTTTGCCTTAAATTGAGAATTCCGTGTGAAGTGCGCTTCTATCTTCGGTCCTATAATCTTTTAACGCCAGGTGAGGTAAAAGGCCAAGCTTGTGCTTACTCGTAAATGAATTTGGGGGTTAAGTTGCTCGTCGCTCGGTTTACCCTTGAGACCCTACACGTGACCCCTGGGTGGTGCTAAATGAGTGACACCAACTGAGTGGTAGAGCCACGCTGCGTTGCAGCACGCATTGGGTCGGCTCGCCCGGCGTAATACCACCCCCTCACGAATTTTCGGCGTGAAACAATGGCACTCTGTGCTGTTGTGTTTCGTCCGGCGAGTGAGGGTTCCGGAGACCCCTCCCCCCCCCCCTCACAATTAATATGGCAGCGAGCGAACTGTAATCTAGATTTACCCCAGGGGGGTACCGACACATCCATTGTCGGAGAATCCCCCCCTGAGCGTTCTCGCTCAGGCTGCCCTACGTATTCTGGGGAGGGCAAAAGTTCGCCCGTGCCAAGGCATGCTGCAGGCAGGAGAAAGGCGGGACAATTGGCACCCCCTCCTACGCTTCGCGTGGACTTCTGCAATATCAGGGGAATCCACTCTAATTTGAGCGCCGTCCATTACCACCTCGAGACGGCGAAACCGGCCTTGCTCTTCCTCACCGAGACGCAGATATCCCCCCCTCCTGACATCTCGTACTTGCGCTACCCGGGATACAACCTGGAACATGCATTTGTGCCACGAGCCGGTGTTTGTGCCTATGTCAGGGAGGATATGTGCGTTCGTCGCCTTGGCAATCTTGAAGATAGGGACCTCTCCATCTTATGGCTGCACGTCGACTGCGGACGTCATCCTCGCGTCTACGCGTGCCTGTATAGGTCCCACAGCGGTAACATCGGAACTGACCAACTCATCGAGACCGTCCAAACAGCGACAGACTCCCTTCTCCAACGGATCCCCTCGGCCGAGATTGTGGTATTGGGAGACTTCAATGCCCACCACGTCGAATGGCTTGGTTCACGCACAACTGACCACGCGGGTAGAGCCGTTCATGACTTCGCTTTGGCCTACAGTCTGTCCCAATTGGTAACCGAACCAACACGGGTTCCAGATGTGGAGGGCCATGCACCTTCTTTATTGGACCTTCTGCTGACCTCGCACCCAGACGGCTATCAAGTTTCTGTTGATGCACCACTAGGCTCATCAGACCACTGTCTGATTCGCAGCACTGTGCCTCTCACAGAAACTTCAAAACCGCAACCAGCGGCTAGCCGTCGAGTCTGGCATTATAGGTCGGCGGACTGGGATGGGATGCGAAGCTTCTTTGCGTCCTACCCGTGGTGGCGAGTTTGCTTCTCGCTGGATGATCCTGATGTCGCCGCTGACTCTGTCGTTGATGTGATACTGCAGGGAATGGAACTTTTCATTCCAAACTCTGTGGTTCCCATTGGCGGCAAGTCCCAACCATGGTTTGGTCGTTGCTGCAAAATGGCGTCTCGCCAAAAGCGACAGCATTACCAAGCCTGGGCTAATGCGGTGTCATCAAAGGATCCAAACACCAGTGCGCTCAGAAAGAAGTACAACTTTGCCGCCAGATCCTTTAAGAAGGACATCGCCAAGGCGAAGTCATCATTCATAGGTAGAATTGGCGAGAGGCTAGTGCGTCTTCCTTCGGGGACGTGTGCGTTCTGGTCTCTCGCCAAAGCTATCTTAGGGAATTTCTGTCAGCCGTCCCTACCACCATTGCACAAGACCGATGACTGCCTGGCCTATACTGCAAAGGAGAAAGCCGATCTCTTGGGCTCTCTTTTCGCATCAAACTCGACCTTGGACGATGGGGAAAACTCTCCACCAACCATACCGCATTGCGCTTGTACAATGCCAAACGTTCAGTTCCTGCAAAGGTCAGTTCGTAAGGCTCTTTTTTCCCTTGATATCCATAAGGCGAGTGGGCCAGATGCAGTTCCACCCATTGTGCTTCGGACGTGTGCTCCTGAATTGGCACCAGTTCTAACGCGCCTTTTCCAGCTCTCTTACACCACTGGCGTCGTCCCGAGCTCTTGGAAGACAGCCCTTGTGCACCCGATTCCAAAAAAAGGCGATCGCTCAGATCCGTCTAACTACAGGCCAATAGCTATTACCTCTTTACTCTCCAAAGTAATGGAGTCCATTATAAACCGCCAGCTCTTAAGGTACCTAGAAGAGAACCAGCTACTAAGTGATCGCCAGTATGGTTTTCGTCGCGGTCGATCGGCTGGTGATCTTTTAGTGTACCTTACTCACCGATGGGCGGAGGCAGTCGAGAGTAAAGGGGAGGCACTGGCAGTTAGCTTGGACGTAGCGAAAGCTTTTGACAGGGTATGGCACAGGGCTCTTTTCTCTAAACTTCCATCATACGGGCTTCCTGAGAAATTGTGTTCATGGGTTGCCAGCTTTCTTACTGGGCGTAGCATCAGAGTCGCAGTCGACGGTTCGTGCTCCGACATGAAGCCCGTGAATGCTGGAGTCCCGCAGGGGTGTGTGTTGTCCCCTACTTTGTTTCTTCTGCATATCAATGACATGCTGCATAACAACAGCATTCATTGCTATGCGGATGACAGTACTGGGGATACGCTCTACACCGGGCGAGCTAATATTTCTCTGGAAAGCGTCATCGAGAGCCGGAATAAACTTGTGACTGACACCGAGAACATGTTAAGTCATGTCTCGGATTGGGGCCGACATAACCTAGTCCGCTTTAACCCCTCCAAAACACAAGTTTGCGCATTTACCGCGAAAAAACATCCCTTCGTCGTACCTCTGAACTTTGAGGGAGCTCCCCTTGATACCAATCCGATTATTGGAATCCTTGGTGTCGATATTTCGAGTGACGTTCAGTTTCGTGGTCATTTGGAAAGTAAAGCTAAATTAGCTTCGAAAAAGCTGGGTGTGCTTAATAGAGCGGGTCAGTATTTCACGCCGGCCCACCGTTTACAACTGTATAAAGCACAGGTCAGGCCGCATATGGAATACTGCTCCCATCTCTGGGCTGGAGCACCCCAATACCAACTCCTTCCATTTGACCGCATTCAACACAGAGCTGCTCGAATTGTCGGCGACGTGGTTATTTCAGGTCGGCTCGATCCACTGGCTCTTCGGAGAGACGTTGCGTCTCTCTGTATATTGTACCGTATATATCATGGGGAGTGTTCTGAGGAATTGTTCGGCTTGATCCCTGCCGCTAATTTCCTTCACCGCACTACACGCAATCGACTGTCATTCCATCCACATCGCCTTGATGGATGGCGGTCTACTACTGTGCGTTTTTCAAGAAATTTCTTGCCTCGAACTACAGTGTTGTGGAACCAGCTCTCGGCGGCGGTATTTCCGGACCGTTACGACTTAGGGATCTTCAAGAAACGAGCCTATTCCTTCCTTAAAGGCCGGCAACGCGCCTGCGATTCCTCTGGTTTTGCGGGTGTCCATGGGCGGCGGTGATTACTTTCCATCAGGTGACCCGCTTGCTCGTTTGCCTCCTTCTGCTATAAAAAAAAAAAAAAATGAGTAAAAAAAACCGGCTAAGTGCGAGTCGGACTCGCGCACGTAGGGTTTCGTACCATTATCTATAAAACATTTACCTACACTAATGTTTTATATTTTAGCGTTTTATTAACCGACGACCTCCTTGGTCGAGTGGTTTGTACACCGGTTTTCATGGTGTCGCCATCTCTGAGGTCCCGGTTTCGATCCCCGGTCGGGTCAATTTAGAGAAAAACTGTTTTTCTAAATTGATTTCGGGTCTGGGTGTTTTTTTCTATGTTTATGTATACTTATCCGTTATCTTACCATATAAACGAGTTTCACAAGAATACTCATCTTGGTCTAGATAATTGGTGTGAGCGTAAACAAAAATTTATTTTTATTTATTTTTATTAACGCCTAAATATACTTAGGTAAAATTTTAAACACAAAAAGAAGACAACAACCTCAGAGGTGAAAACTTCTAAGATTTGATGAAGCAATGTTGACTGAAAACGTAAGCATCAAGCAATGACAAATTTCGACGGTTGAAAGCCAGACCTCGGTAGCCAAGTGGTTAAGGCAGCCGCCCGGAATGCGGAAGGTGCGTGGTTCGATTCCTGCCTGAGGTTGTCATCTTTTTTCAGTGTTTAAAAAAAATGTATATACCTACAGTATATTATAACCTTTCGAGCATAAAACAGCAATACAAAATCACGTTTGTTGTATGGGAGCCCCCTTAAATATTTATTTTATACTGTTTTTAGCATTTGTTGTTATAGCGGCAACATAAATACATCATGTGTGAAAATTTCAATTGTCTAGCTGCCACGTTCATGAGATACAGCCTGGCGATAAACAGACGGACGGACAGTGGAGTCTTAGTAATAGGGTCCCGTCTTTACCCTTGGGTACGGAACCCTAAAAAGAATAGACTGACATCTGCGGGTCTATCGGCTAAAAAATATGGATATGAGCATGGGCTTCATTTGACATTTGAAGCCCATATTTTGTCCTTATATGGGCATATTATGGGCTTCAAATGTCAAATGAAGCCTATGTCCATATTCATATTTTTTAGCAGATGCAGGGGCTGTATCATCCTTAGACAAGTAATTGAGATGGTGGTGGCTATAACCTGGCGGACTTTTCAGTGCTATCTACCACCTACTTTAGGCATATCGATTCCGTTTACTGTTTATGAAATATCCTTTAGCGTATTTTAAATAGTAAGGAAGCATAAAACACTCCATAGTATTTTTCCATTTTTTTTCATACAACTCGGATACGGATGTTACACAACGAATACTTTCACATTTTGATGTGCGTGCAAAAAGTTAATAAACAACATAAAATTCGGATACGTGTCAATTACAAAATGTGTGCGCCAAATAAATAATTGATTCACAACGTAATCCAAATGTTTACAATCCCATTTCACACAGACTGAACACGAACACTCATATAAATATTAATAAATCAGGAAGCCCGTGTATGCGTGTGTACGTTTCCTCGTCCGTCTGCGCAAGGAAGTACACCTAAACAAACAATGCGATATAAAAATAACAATTTACGACAATCTGTTAACAACATTCTTATCTGTTTGTTTACTTGACGTTCCATTGTAACTCCATTCGCAAAGTAAGTGGACAATCACGAGCGACGTGTACGACCACTTTAACATATGGGCCGTCACATTGTTACAAATTATGTTAACATTCTTCAAAAAAGCCAAGTCAAAGCATATCTAAAGTATGTAGGTAGGTAGTTGTAGGACATTGCTTCGGTAGTTCGATTATTTTTCAAATATTCTGCTATTTTACTTAAACGCTTGCTTAGTGCGAACAAGGCCGCTTGTGAGAAACCAAAATATTATTTTTGTCTAGCCTAGGCTATATTGTCACAGTTTATTAATTTTGTAGCATTTGTAATTAAGTTTTATTAATTGATGACTGACATGTGCCGAAATAAATAGACAAAAAAATCGAAGAGGCTTGGCACTTTTTATAAAAAAAATTGTTTATTGTGATTTCAAAGCTTTTTAAAAGTGATAAAAAGTTCTAATTTATTTATTTTTCTTCTCCTTATCATCTATAGAAAAATTGCAGTTAGTTTTATATAATTTGATCTAGAAATACACTAAATGTAAACCTGAAATTAAGTTATAGCTGGTTTCTGGTCGAGCTAGGTATATTTTTATATTATGTTTAATTGTATGGGGGCAATAGCATTGACAATTTAATCAATTACCACTGAAGTAAAATAATTCTAGAGAACCTGTTAGCATCTGAATGCCGAGAGAAAGGCACTTCCCAGCGGATTATAGATCGAGTAGACCTGATTGGCAAACTAGATTCCTTCTACAGCCGTGTCTAAGTCTAGCCGTGGGACTTATCAAATACTGCACAGATATCGAAAGGTAGACTTCTAAACTATTACTTTTGAGAGTAAAGACATCATAATTTCTTTATCTTTTTTTGTCTATACGATACCTACATACATACATGCATAATCACGACATATCCTCGGAGGAAGTCAGAGACTCAAGAGAAAAGTAATTAAAATTCTTATTTACCGTACCGTCACGAGCGCACATTTCAATAAAATCACCCAAACTGATATATGATTAGAAAAAGATGAACATGCGCACATAATTATCTGCGTCTCACTCACGCTCGGGAGTGGCTTGACTTCCATTCATGCGATCTGGACGAGATGGATCTACGACACTTAATGATTTTAATTTAGTAAATACCTTGGTAGTGAACCCAATGATATATCTTCATGTAAAATTCTTTACATTGTACAAAAAACACGACAATATTAACCAGACCGTAACAAAAGTAATTAGGTGTAATTATCAACATTCCCAATATCTAAAATAGTGATTCGATATTGTTCGCAGTTGTTTCTAAACGTGCCTTACCGATCCGACTGACGTAACATTCAAATATTGCACAAAATTTTAAAACATTTAAATCTTATACTGAAACTGGTAAACTATTTGGTCATATTAGGTTTGCAACCGACGATGCTTACTTAACACTTAACAGGATTGAGTTCAGGTCAGCCTAGTTTCAAGTTACCGTGTATACACTAAACTCTATTCAAACTCCTAAAAAGTTATAACAGACCGCTAATAGAAATGTTTAACATCAACCTACTTCGAAATTAGCACAGTCAGAAGCATAAACATGTAGACACTTTTGAAACCACAAAACCTACTTACCATTATGTATATTTTCTTTGCCATTACTGTGTACTAACTAATTAGAGTAACAAACTGTAAAGTCGTAATGTCTCCTGTATTTGTGCTCAGTTATCAACTTGAAGAAGATTTACATAAACTGGCATTAAATTAAATTTATTTATTTACTAGGCCGCTTCTATTTCGGGTTTTCTGGGTCGCAAGAAAACCCGGGTTTGGAAAATCAAAAACCAGGTTTTTTCGAGCTTTTTAACAATCGTTTTCTTGTCGGTAATTATTTGTATCATAAGTATATGTTATATATATACTTACATGTTTCCTCTTTGCTTCAACTTCATTCATTCTCTCATATATTTCTTTTTTACATTGTCATGTTATCTGGTTGTCACGGTGACTGTTATTATTAAAATATTGAGTCTACTATGGACAGCATTACTTAATTAGAAAATACCTAATATTGGCGACGAGGATGGAGGCAGAACTGGCGCGACTTACTCGCCTGCGCGCAAATATACGCGGCCAGCTGACAAAGTTTGAACATACACTTGCACAATTACAAAATCCTTCGGATTACGAAGTAAGTACACGTTTGACAAGTCTAACAAATTACGAACAAAAATTTAAATGAAATTGAGTTATTACAAACACATGATGCGGAAGCTGAAATTGAACAGCGGCATTCTACAGAAGAGTACGTATTACAATTAAAGCTAAAGCTACATGGCTTATGCCCTACATCACCGAACGCACCGTCGACTTACGTCACGGCTTCACTTCAAAGCACACCGGAAACGATACCAAGAATTAATTTTCAACCGTTACAGGAACGAGAAAGTTTCAATAATTTTGTTCAGAGATTCAAAATCTACTTGAAGCTAAATAATTGTCACAAATCACAAATCCAGACCCTCACGCTGCTTAGTTTATTGCCACCAGAATTACACCAGAAAGCTTACGACTTGTGCGCACCAAACGATCCTTGTGAACTGGAATTCGGCAGCTTGGTTCAAATATTACAAAACTATATAGATCCAAAACCGAGCATTTGAGCTCGTCAGCATAAATTTATTTCGCGACTTCAAGGCTCTGATGAGACAGTCATGTCATACTCGTCAGATTTGAAACATTTAGCTCAAGATTGCGAGTTCACGTGCAATAACTGTAAAAAGTCGATCTGTGATAATTTTCTTACCTTACAATTTATAAGAGGATTAAATGACACCGACATTCGAACCAAAATACTACAGGAAACAATGGTGACCAATTTTTCGGACATAATAAATAAAGCAACCACGATTGAACTAGCAAAATCTGACAGCAGCTATATGTCACCAGCTCACTTTTCAAACCAAGGTCTACGATATGTGAAAACTGTTCAAGCTGACTCCAAACACCGCAATCAACGGCCAGGGAATAAAGCTTTAACGATTAAGGACTTACGAGGGGAATGTTTTCGTTGTGGAAGCAAGGAACATCTAGCTAGCAGATGTCGCAGCATCAAGGATACTTGCAGCAAGTACAAACGCGTAGGACACCTTGCTCGCGTTTGCTTACAATCAACACCTGGGAACAACCAACCCTGAGCACGTGGAGGTGCATGATATGGACAACTCTTCAGATACAGTCGATGACACCACCCCTTGGGATATGAATATAATACGATCTAACAACACAGACAAATTTATGATAAATGTACGCATCAATGACGCGAAACTGAAAATGGAAGTAGATACAGGAGCTGCTCTGTCATCTATATCTCTCAAAGATTTTAAAACATTGGACATTGGATGCAAGATTTATAACACTAATATCATGATGAGAACATATACAGGAGAAATCTTCGCACCCCTTGGAGAAGCCAACGTTACGTGTAAATAGAAAGATCAAACACTTGAGGGAAAATTATACATTATCAAACAAGATGTTGACCCTATCTTCGGTCGAGCATGGATACGAGCAATCAAATTGGATCTGGCAAATATTAACGCAGTTAATGCTAAAGAACACCCAAAACTGGAAGCTACTTTCTGAATACTCGACTGTATTTGATGGCTCCCTTGGGTGCATACCTGATTACAAAGCTCATTTGACCCTAAAGGAAGAAGTGTCACCAATTTTTGTTAAGCCAAGACGTATACCATATGCTCTTAAAAATAAAGTTGATGATGAAATAGTGCGACTCTGCGAACAAGGAGTAATTACAAAGGTTGATAGCTCTGAGTGGGGAACACTAGTGGTACCTATTGTTAAACCAAACGGCAGTATATGCTTATGCGCGAATTATAAAGTCACCTTAAATAAAGTTATAAGGGATGAACAATACCCAATTCCGATCATTGAGGACATTCTGGTAGAGATGAACGGAGGTCAAATATTTTGCACACTTGATATCAGTCAAGCTTATCTAAACATGATGATGGACGAGGAGAGCGCTATGATGCAAACATTAAGCACCCACAAAGGTACGTTCAAAGTAAATAGACTTATGTTTGGCGTCAAGGTTGCTCCGAATTTATGGCAAAAATTTATGGACCGTATGCTCCAAGGAGTAGCTGGAGTGAAATGCTTTTTCGATGACATAATTATTCAATGACATTCAGAAGAACAACATTTTCAAGACTACGCTTGGTATTACAAAAATTACAAGAAAAAAAATTGAAACTCAATAAGGATAAATGTCATTTTTTTCAAGAGAGAATAGAATACTTGGGTCATACCATTGATAAAAATGGAAGCAAAAATAGAAATAAGGTGAACGCTATTCTGGATACAAAACGTCCAAAAAACATCAACGAACTGCGGACATTTTTGGGAATGGCTAATTATTACAGAGAAACTGTAACTCGATGTCCATCTTAATTTTCAATAAAATACCTGAAAGTATAAAACAATTACCCTTTAGCAAGTTCAAGACTGCATTGTATAATTGGCTTTCTGATAGGATGTTCTATAATTCTTGGGTGATAAATTTAAATAATTGTTATAAGTATATCATTATTTGTATATTTGCATGCTGTATAAAATGGCTAAATAGGTTAAGCTCCGTTTTGTTTTCACAATATACATAATATTGTAATAACACCTTTACTGTAACCCTAATTAGAGCAAATAAAATTATTTGTATTTGTACAATAAGTTCATGCCGAATTTAGCTTCAATATCCAGCCCTCTTAATAACTTACTCGAGAAGGACATTAAATACGAATGGACGCACAAATGTAAGGAGAGTTTCAAGAAAATTAAACAGGAAATCCTCAGTGACAGACTTTTAATGCATTTTGACCAAGAGAAACCATTGGTTCTCGCTACAGACACTTTTCCTTTTTGACTTGGAGCAGTTCTATCGCATCGATTATCGGATGGATCTGATCGGCCTATTGCTTTTGCATCACGTTCATTGACGAGTAGTGAAAAAAAATACAGTCAGATAGACAAAGAAGTGACGTCCTTATTTTGGGGATTAAAGAATTTTTTTCACCACTGCTACGGAAAAAAATTCATACTCATTACAGACCATAAACCATTAACTACGATTTTCAATCCACACAAAACTTTACCGGCGATGAGCACAATGAGGCTTGTTCACTATGCACATTTTCTATCTGGTTTTGACTACACTATTGAATACAGAACATCGGATGATCATAGCAATGCGGATTATCTATCTAGATTTCCGGTAGATACAGAAGCAAATAATCTAATTGACGTACATTGCGCATTTCAATTAAATCAAATGAACACAATTGCCGTCGACCGTATAAAAATTGCCAAAAAATACCCAACGCGATAATGTATACAACTATTTATTGGAAGCTGTAAAAATTGGAACCTCAGTGAGAAGATACGGCTACAATGACAACGAATTGACCTTACAAGACGGTTGCATTATAAAAGGAACACGAGTAATGATTCCGGCAACCCTGAGACAGCAGGTTCTAGAAGAACTACACACAGGACATCTTGGAATAGTAAAAATGAAATTACTAGCGCGTGGATACGTATTCTGGAGAAATTTGGATCAAGACATAGAAAACATAGTTAAAAGTTGTCGAGAATGTCGATTAAAGCAAAATCAACCTGCATGCGCAGTACTACATCATTGGGACTCACCATCAGGACCATAGCAAAGGATCCTTATCGATTTTGCTGGGCCGATTAAGGGTTATTCCTTATTTATAATAGTGGATGCTTTTACAAAATGGGTGGAAATTGTAGAAACGAAAACAACTACAAGCTCATGGTGTATCCGCCAACTTAAAAAACTTTTCGTGACATTTGGATTTCCGCTTACTTTAGTATAAGACAACGGTCGACAATTTGTTTCAAATGAATTTGAATCATTTCTCAGAGAAAGCGGGGTTGTTCACAAAACCACAGCCCCATACCATCCGGCCACGAACGGACAGGCAGAGCGATACGTACAAACAAATTAAAAAGGCAATACATAGCATCAGGGCAGAGCCAGGCTCTCTACAAGACAAACTGCTTGGTATTAAGGAACGCCTACGGAGGACGCCGAGCAGCAACACAAATAAAAGCCCATATGAGCTCATGTTTGGTAGGGAGATAAGAAACAGTGCAAATACGCAGCTACACAGACGACCAAATTAAATGGGAATTCGGAACCTATAGTTTTAAGCGGGGCGTGAAACGGCATTTATGCAGGCCGTCATCATGAATGGGTGCGCTTGTTACCGTGCTTGTTTCACGGTGAGGTGCGCTCCGTTATTTTGGACTGCATCGGCTGCTTACCATCAGGCAGGATGCAGTCACTATGACGTTTCACATAAAAAAAATCTGCCTTCTTACGCGTTACTTAGCCACTAGACGAATTAATAGTTAATGTTAAGAAAAAAGTTAAATTAAAGTTAAAATAAGTTTTATAATAGTCTTTAGAAGATTTTTAGTTAAGAGAAAAACTGATTATTACTGAAAGACTTAAATAAAAAAAATTATTCTGATTCCAATCAGACTTCATACGAGTAAGTTTGCTACTAAAACTAATTTATTGTTAATGTTAATAAAAGCGTTTAATAATTTAAAAAGATTTTTATATAGGTATCAAAAATAGTCTTCAGCATATTATTATTATTAGATAGCAGTATAAGAACTGACTATTATATTACCAAAAGACTAAATTAATATAAATAATTTGATCTGCGTGAGTCTGTGATCAAAAAAACATATTTCTCTATTTTATATATGTTTTGAACAAATACTCATTGTCTAAAAGACTTTTTAATACCTATTAAAAATATTTTAATGATTTTGAAAGTACTGTTTAATTGATATGAATCCTTCCCTTGTTTTATATAGGTACTAAAATATAAATAATATATATCCATACTAAAATACAGTTTCCTCATATTTAAAAAAAATATCAAAAAGACCGAAAAAGCTTGAAAAACCCGGATACCCGGGTTTTGACTACAAGAAAACCCGAAACCCGGGTTTTTAAAAATTGGACCGGGTTTCGATGCCATAGTCCTGACCATTACAAACACAACAAAAAAAGATGTGTTCTGTAGTGATGCGCGTACAAACATTTCGACAATTTATTATTAGTTATTAATATTGTTTAAGGATACTTTACATTATTATTCTTTAATTCTACTATCTACTTGTTTTATTGTAGTGATGCGCGTACAAACATTTCGACAATTTATTATTAGTTATTAATATTGTTTAAGGATACTTTACATTATTATTTTTTGATTCTACTATGTACTTGTTTTATTTTATTCAAATCTACGAACAAAATGGCATGTAGAAGTTAACAGTAAAAAATTAGTTTAATTAAAATTGATCTAATTAGATGCCCAAGTCTATCCTGGACTGCATAATGCAATTAAGACCGGTAAATTCTAATTATAAACGGTACACATCGGATTCTTCGGTTACATAAAACAATAACCAGACTGCATCCAATTTGCGGGCCGGCCATTCAGGTTTCGTGCATTTCAATTTCATGCTGGATGACTTTAATCCTAGTTAGGTTTCGCAATATTATGTGTGCTGTACTGTAACGGCTCATATATATAATACTACTGTCCCATCTCATCCCTTGGGTTTCGTAACAGGCGACTAAGGGACTAAAGACTGCACATACATCCAACAGCACATGAGCACATGTGCAGTTGTCACGTAGCGGAGGCACGGGAGGTGTGACACGATGAGGAGGAGTAGAATGAAGATAACAGCACGAATCACGATGAGTTCAGACGTCTATTATTTTAAATAAATGGTTAGTTATTATTTGAAGCACAATTTAAGCGTTGGTACACACATGACTAGGTAAAGGTTTAGGTTATAACTTATTATTATTATCAGGACGTACGCCTGAAACTGCCTAGTTATAATAATGCACTGTTCGCAATTACAATATTTCGGAAGGAAAACAATAATTAGAAGGAGCTCATTCTAGCTCTGCGGATGAATCTGAACTGAATTTACACCAAAGAGTAGTGCTATAATGAAAACAGAGGCTAGACAGAGAATACAGTAAATATTTGAATTTTAAATTTAAAACTAAATATAAAAGAATGTCATTCACAAAGGAGGTTTCAAAAACTAACAAGGCTTTAGCTTCCTTGTTACACAGTTATCAATTGGTAATACGTGAACTGCTTCTGCAGTCGTTATTGTCTGGTGTACGTCCAACCCTTCAGGGATACCTAATAGTCGTAAATATATGTATGTAGGTTTCGCAATAGGTTTCGTCGGCAATTACATTTGTCGTTTGCTATCTCTCGTCTGTCATTTAATATGCCCCCATCCGCTGGGCAGCCATAATAAGCGCCATTTCTGTTTCCTTCGTCAATAAATGTTGATCTATCGCGACATACATGTTACGTAATTGCATACTAGTGATGTTTACAACTGTCATTATTTTCTATTTACAGAATACCTCATCATTAGTCTAAACTTACCATTACAGGCTAAAGCCTTCCCATGTGAACAATATTGACATATAGGATGATATCAGGCCATAACTGACCACACTAGCCCAATGTGGTGGTCGGCATGATAATAATATGGCAGACGGGTAACAGCTTAACATACATACTTATAATCACGATTTTTATCCCCGAAGTGTTAGTGAGAGACTAGGCAACTTTTCACCAAATATCGACTGCACATGTGCTCAGCGTGACAGGTGTCACTACCTGTCACGCTGGGCTTACGCCCATCGACACTCTGTGCTGTTGGATGTGTGTGCAGTCTTTAGTCCGTTAGTCGCCTTTTACGACACCCAAGGGAAGAGAGGGGGTGGTAGTATTATTTCACTGCTACGCGACATGAAATTTAAAAACTAGGAAAGAAGTTTAGTACTTATAGCCTATCCTATATACCTACTGTCCCTCAGCTGGACAAGTGCCTCCATCGTTGTAATCAAGTTTTCACTACAATAGATGGGCTAGGTGGTTCACTACTACAATAGGTTCACGACAATAGGTGATTGTTTAATTTTTAAAGGAATGATATTAAAATCTGTTCTACCCGGTGCTTGTTTTTAGGGTCTGTCTGTCTGTCTGTATGTCACAGCCACTTTTTTCCGAAACTATAAGAACTATACTGTTGAAACTTGGTAAGTAGATGTATTCTGTGAACCGCATTAAGATTTTCACACAAAAATAGAAAAAAAACAATAAATTTTGGGGGTTCACCATACTTAGAACTGAAACTCAAAATTTTTTTTCATCATACCCATACGTGTATGTATAGGTCTTCAAAAATGATATTAAAGTTTCTAATATCATTTATTTTCTAAACTGAATAGTTTGCGCGAGAAACACTTCCAAAGTGGTAAAATGTGTCCCCCCCCCCCCCCCCCTCTAACTTCTAAAACATGAGAATAATAAAACTTAAAAAATATATGATGTACATTACCATGCAAACTTCCACCGAAAATTGGTTTGAACAAGACCTAGTAGAAGTTTTTTTTAATACGTCATAAATTAATTAATTCAAAAAAATACACTATTATTAAAACATCGATCAAAGTTTTATAGATAATGGTACGGAACCCTTCGTGCGCGAGTCCGACTCGCACTTGGCCGGTTTTTTTTATTACACGCCGATCTCAGACCACTTACACCGTACCTACTAAGAAAATATGATAATGAAAAAACGAAAAAGAAATTTTAAAGATTAAAATACTGAGTTTTAATAATTATAATACTTACTTTAAATATTTCTCCTAACCTGTGCTTTGCAACGCTGATATTCTCTTATTTGCAATCACTACATTGTGTTGTAAAGTAATTTGGTACCTACTAAAATTGTATATTTGAATTTTTCATAGGAACTTTGACAGTTTTGACAGACAGAAATTTGACAGTTTAGGGTAGGTTGATTATTGTTCTGAGTGTTGATCTGACGCCGTGTGTACAGTAGCGCATGCGTGAATTGCGTGGTTTAATGAATGGCCTGGCTTATGCACCAGTTACCGCGATCCAGTCTCGGCTAACTCCATATTAGCGCATGCTGGGTCACTTGCCGCATACCTCATGGCTTCATTAGAGCGCTGCAGCTAACAAGGGTGTGGTTTGCTATGAATTTTTCTACTTTTACCGTTTTTGCGCGCGCGGCCGGCCCAAAAATGCGACCTTGTTGCAAATCCTTGATTCAGTTCTTCATTAAGTTTTTTTATTTTTTTTATTCGGCAACGAGTAAGCACTTGGCCTTCATCTCACCTAAAGTGTAGTAAAAGTAAGTGACGATAAGGCCGAAGGTGGAAGCGCGCTTCACCCGGAATCCTCAACCACTGAGGAACTGGCTAGCTTATCTCTAACGGCCGGAACACAACAATGGTATAAACATCGTTGTTATGGCGACAGACTTAGATAAGATGGTGGTAGCTAGCTAGGCGGACTTAACAGCCCTACCACCAACCAAACCGAGCACACAAAGATGTACCTCCCGCTGGAAATCGAACCCGGGACCTCTGGCTCTGAAACCGGTGGCTTAGCCACTAGACCACAGAGGCGGTTAAAGTTTTTATTACAACAGTACCGTGTTAGAGTTTGTAAAGAAAAGATTTATTTTAGGACCATTATATTCGTCATCAGGATGGTCGTTTAGGTTGTGCAGGTAGCGGGGTGTGCATTCAGTTCCCGGTTTGGATGATAATTATAAAACTCAATCATCAACCTATAAAAATCCCTCTCATGTTCAGTCCTGCCCAGATAGAAAGATTGCGGCGTAACCCACCAAACTCACCACGCTGACCTACAACTCGATAGTGTGTGGATTACTACAACAACCGGGGACTAACGCAACGAACTAACGTGCCTTTCAAAGCATAGCAAAACTCATGATCCCAAATCTTTCGTCTTCCATCGGCACCCAAACGTGTTGACTGCTTGACGTAGCTCCTCTATAAAGAATGCTAAAGATGAAAGCAAATCACTCTCTTAACACATTCACTGCCCAATACACGGCGCCATGGGTTTTCTGTTGTTTTTCAATTGTGTCTGGTTTTTTGGCAATTAATGTATTAAAACACACTATAATCTACCTATAGCCAACCACGAGACATCAATTGAACCGTAGGCCATCCGACACGCTTTCCCAGCAGTGGAATAACTATTGTGGTATTATAACTAGAGACGCACCGCCAAGCAATTTTTGGCGCACTGATTTGCCGCCGCAAAGTTCACAATCGCCTAGAACACTCACAATCACTATCACGAACTCTTCGCCGCAGCCTTCGGCCGCAGCATAGTGCTCAAAAACTGTTCGCGATGTCGTCCCTAGTTTTAATAGGTCCATCAATGGGAATAACCGTGGCCGGTGATAAAGCTTTGCATGCTTACATCACGAGTTGTCCACACGTAATCGGTGAGCTCGACTAATCGCTATCCGACAAAACCCGACGGCGCGTGCTCTATCGCCTCTGCGAGTAGGTGCCATGTCGGTACCGATGGAAAATAAATCATGTTTTTATTAATATCACTCAATTCTATTGAATCGGAAAATAGCTCTTGATTTCGCTATTTAGAGGCATTTTGCACAAAAGAAGGGGCCAAGATAAGATAAGATAAAGGCGTTGATTTTCGGCGTTTAAAAACATTTTTTTTCATTAAAGTTGTGCCTCGTTGGAGTATATATAAACCGTAATGACATTAAATTAATTTTCGATAGTTATAGTTACCGAAACATATATTCAAAATAAAAATATAAAAACAATTTATTACGTTAAATAGTATTTAAAAAAAACCCTGATCCTCCCAGCCCAACCCACAGGTGCTAAGCATGCGGAAGACACTGTGCAAAATGCTGAAACATGTGTAAAGGCAATGATTATGATGATTTCAAAAATATATAAATCTGTTATCTTTTTCTCCGACGGACACACCATGAAACTCAATCGTAAGTAGCACGATATCTAAGGTCCGTGCCATATCGCCTTCTCGCGTCACGACTTTCCTCGCGTAGACGCTTTATGATCATGTCTGAAATACCACCGATTTGAATGCATACGCTGGCTTAAGAGGCCTATTACATCTCAAATGTGATTTTTGCGTAAAATGTGCATTTTGTAGTAATTTTGCAGTTGTATTTATCGTTTTTATCGAAATAGGTTAATAAATTCATGCTTAATATTACAAATCTCCACTCTGCGAGAATAAGTTGAGTTCGGATGGCCGGCGCATTGCATTTTGTAGTAATTTTGCAGTTGTATTTATCGGTTTTATCGAAATAAGATAATAAATTTATTATAAAATCTATATTCCTCATGAAGTAACAATTATTCTGGTATAAATTTTGCTCAATGATATTATCGTAGAGAGGGGAAATTCACAGTTAACTTAAAGTGATTTTTGATTTTTTTTTTGTTTAGAATAAGATTTTTTTTCTATATAAAATCAATGATATCTAAAAACTCCGAGGCCGCTATGCACTATACGACTATATAAGAGACAACATTATTTTTTTTATTTCAATTGTTTAGAACAGTAGCTCAATCGATGAGCTCAAAAAAGTGCCTTCGCGCATTTTATGACAATCTTTCTCTGAAATTTTGGGTTTAAATAAAAAATTAAGCAAAATTTACCAAAAACGAGCCGCTACGAACTATTCCAAAAGCTAAACTACACTATTCAATAAGTCAAAACTGTTAATGTATTTTTGTTTCTGAGATCAAGAACGCCAGAATTGGCCATTTTACGCAAAAATCACAGTCGAAATGTAATAGGGCCCTTAAGAGTAAACAATAATAATAGTAGATAGTAAGCTAAACTTATTTTTTGTTATTCTAATTTAGGGGTAAAGATGAACTTGGTTTAAATTGGCTAGTAGGATAAAAAAATAACTTTAAAAAATAAAATACGGATAAATTTATTTATTTACAAAATTAAGTTTACATCTAGCTACAAAATAAGAAGCGTTGTCAACATAAAATACGGAATCGTACAATTAAAGGAAATGTGTCTTAAAAATAATTCAGCATTTGTTGCTGTTAGTCGGTTTTCCATACAAACTTCCAAGTCGAAATTTTTAAAAACCAATGAGCCAAGTTTGATAAAACTTTGCATGCTAAAGTAAAACACAGGGATCTAAATAGGTTGTTGAAAACATTTTTTAGCTGAGTTATTGCGATTTAAAGTCCACTATAGAAAGTAAAAAATCGCAATAACTCAGTTTAATAAACATTTTTTAAATTTTTTTTAACAAACTATTTAGATCCCTGTGTTTTACTTCAGCATGCAAAGTTTCATCAAAATTGGCTCATTGGTTGTTTTAAAATTTCGGCTTGGAAGTTTGTATGGGAAACCGAAATACGTAAACCCTCTTAACTACAACGCTGCTCTCGTGAATTAACTTTAAAAGAAGTAACTTATTTATGATCCCCTTTTTGGGTTAAAGGTTTAAAGTTCTGAAATCAGCTTGCAATTGATTCCTAGAAATCGGAGCAATGACCGAATAACAAAAGCATAAACTACACAATGAACACACAATCACAAAAAAGATCCAAACCATTATACCACAGCGTACATATCCATGTATTTATACAGCAATAATACATACTATAATAAAACAATTTATATTTTAAGGCTATCATTGCTGCTAGATACAATCAATCAAAAGTGATTGGTTTCTTTTCAACTGTATCTTAATAGCAATTAAATTGGTCTATGAAGAGCGGAGTTTCCTAACACAAGTATATATTTTACTTCAAAAGAATTCCGACAGTGGAATAATTCAAACTTGATGATGATGAAGAAATAAAAACAGTCTGCTTTTTTAATAAAGACTTGGGAAGTTATTGAAAAAAGGAGATGTAACACTCAATATACGCACACACAGACAAACAAACAGAGAGCAATGCACTATTTTTAAATATACATAGCGCAGCATAAATAAACTGTAACCAGTATGATCACACCGCATTGCAATGTGTCACGACTACAAAAACCACTACTATTGTTCCAACTGACAAATAACTTTTCGAATCGAGAATGACTGAATCGGCGAACTATTCCGCCTACTGAAAATTCGCACGCCATTAATAATGACAAGTTGTTTACGATCGCCGACTTATTTGTCTGGCAGTTGTTTGATAAGCCAACTATTAGGCGGTGATATAGGTATACGAAAGCTCAAGCCAAGTGCTTTACGTCTGGCATAAAGCATGATTTATATAGAGATAAAACAATGCAAGGCGACAAAGTTATTTGCATACTAGATTGTATAGAAAAGTTCATATACCTGTCTGCAGGTAATTTGTATTCTTCAATTTTGACATCTACTTATGGCTCAACTCTATGAGAGTTATAGTTACTGTCACTAGGAGACATTTGTTTAAAATTATTTTCTGTTGTCTCAAGTGTCCTTTATAGTATAACCAGAGTCAAACCTTCATGAGTTCACCTACCCTCCTTTAGCCTTAACCGCCGAATAACCTTGCAATTATTTTATTGAGGCGCATCACTTCGGTAGGAAGAGTCTCAGAATAAAGCTTTGAGCCTAAATTAAAAATTGAGCCTGAATAAAGACTGATTGCATATGATGACAAGTAAACATTATGACTTGAGTTACAAAGCCATTTATAGGTGAGATAATGGCAAAACGCTTCCTGGTTGTGCAATTAAAAGTGCAACCAGATTGTGGCGAGAATCAACGGGTTTCAGAAAGGCCACAGATGAAACATCGGTCTATATCGCAGACAATTTGACATAGATCTAACACTGTTTGAGTTCTTTTGAATGCGAACTTTCTTCACAGCCGAACAAACAATCGCAAGGGCGGAGTCAACTGGAGATTGATATCAACGGTATACATTAAGCAAATACGATCTGTAGAGGGCGGGACGGACCACAGCGCTGACAGCTGGGGGGCTAATACCAATTTCATAATGTCGTCTCTCTAAGATTTCTTTATCGCGTTTCGTTGCTTTGAAGTACTCAGCTGTTAATTTTAATATCCGATTTTAAACTCTATCATTTAAAAATTGTTTGGAAAGCAAAAATAGGTTTTTAAACAGTCTCTTAATATTTAATATTTTTTTTATAGAATCAATGTAATCTGAAGATAAAACCTTAGATGTTAAGTGACGTAGGATAATCATGTTATATTAATAATTTGTTAAAGAATTCATCATAACAGAAAATTCTACGTGCGAGTTATTTTCGAACGCATAAGCAAATTAATGTTACAATCAACAGAAATTGTAACATTAATTTGCTTATGTGTGAATCGAAACCGCATTCCTGTATTTCTCAGTCAGAATCGCTAATCACTACATCCGACCTCAAGCTTATTTTGAATAATATTCATACATACACTCATCACTATTATCCCCCAAGGGGTAATTCAGTGACTGTGCAATGAGGTCCACGTTTCACCCAGTAACGACTGCACATGTGCTCAGCGTGACAGGTGGTGAGCCCATCGTCACTTTATGCTGTTGGATGTATGAGCAGTCTTCAATCCGTTAGCAGTTAGTGAGTAATATGGTTAGTGGAAATAGCTATCGCAGTTCGATACTCCTAAGTACTTCAGGTGTTGTGGTAGCCCCCCAGCAGGTAACTCAGCGGTTGCATTACCAATGGTAACCTTTTCATCGGACATGCTCCACCTCAAGATAAGCCGCCTCAATAATTGAAAATGCTTGTGATTTCGCAACGTGATGCGAAACGCTGCCTTACAAGGATACGTATGAATTATTGCGATTCGCTTTGGGTCAAGAAGGGCGCGTGCCAGTATTGTTGCTTATTTTACGCAGCGTGCCGAATCAGATAAGTTTCAGCTACGATGTATGGCTAATATTGAAGTGATTGGAAAATAGTTTCTATTAAAATTCTTCGTCAAAATTACTGTTTCTTCTTTTTTATTAAGCCTGTGAACAAGCGTACGACCAATATCGAAGGACCGGCCTGATGGGTAGAGGCCACTTTTCTTTCATCGATTAAATTCATATTTAATTTCAAGCTTAAATGTTGCCATTTAAAGAAATAGTAACATTTAAGCCGTGTGTCAATCAAGCAAATATCAATGAATAACCTTAATCTCTTTCTGTTGGTGTCGTAAGAAGCGATAAAATACGAGATATAATCTACCACTGCCATGATTGATGCATTCCGTGCATTTTGTTTAATCTAAATATGAATTTAAATATTTATCGGATATAACCACGTACCTCTACTTGTAGCGACGTTATAGAAATCGGTAAAGCTCGCTTGCCGGCTACGGTCTCAGCTACCAAGTAGATACAGATCACATCCAAATATAGTACCCAAACGTTTTTACTTTCTATATACAGATAATGTTCTTTAAAACTAACAAGGAACTTAATGAATTCCTTTTGTGTTTTAAAACTAAAAAAATGTGATTTGAGTCATTGAAACAAACTTTTACGTTATCTTACTTTAAGAAAAGAATCATATATGTACTGATAGGTAATAGTTATTTGACCATACTGCAAAAGCTACATTTGTATTACACTAAAGGTAAGTATTACCTTTTAAAGTATTAATTCATTAACCTCATCATTATCACAGATTATTATCATTATTATAGCCTTTCCCAACCCGCTGTTGGACATAGGTCTCCCCTCTCCTTACTTCACTAAGTTTATTTGTACTGGCACCTCGAGACCAACCGTTAGGTTATTGCAAGAAGTGCCAGACGTCCCTGCGCCAGTAGAACACTCGCGCAGGAGACCACCAACGTTAGGTCTTGACGCCAAATTAGTGCCCGCCGCAGCGCGCTCTTCATTCGGTACTCATAAGACTAGTGTCTCAGGAGAGTATCCCCGTGAACACGTGTAGTTCACTGCCTATTGTCCAGATAGGTAACCGGAGCTGTCAAGCTCGCTCACTTCTCGTTGCACGAAGGGCACAACTCGCAGTTGCCACTGCTAGGGTCGTCGACTCTAAAGTCGACTCCCAAGCCGATAGGTCTGTCTATGTGTATGCCATTCGCGTCGGTCCTGTACCAGCCTGTTCCACGTGTAACCCACCGCCTTATTTATACCATCGCCCCATCGGCCGGTGGGCGTCCCCTACTTCTGTTTCCATCTCTCGGCCACCATTCGTCAGCGTTCTCATCATACTCACCCAACAAAAATAAATTGTAACACTCGATTATATTTCAGTAACAGCAACACAACATACACCAGTCGGTAGTCAATTGAATGATTCCCACGATTTGTTACATTGCTAAACTAAAGGTGTGCTGCAATTTGCAGCAAGTTAAACTACCATTATCTTTGTACTAAACGTAATGGCACGAAATAGGCACTACACACGAACTCGCTTCCGCCTTAGCAAGCGCCTTGTTAGCGGCACTTACGAGGATGCACTTGGAAAATATTGGAAATGCCACAGCTTTGGCCGGACTGCGGGTGCTAGGTCACAAATTCACAATAGATAGAAGTACACAATTAATGACTAATTAATTGAACGTATGTGTGGCGGATCATTACTCTTGCAATCTTATTTTTTATTTGTAGTACAAATAGTCTTTCTTTTTCTTGTTTCAAAGACACAGTGTCAAGACGTTGTTCATTTATTTTAAATTGAGCAATACTGTTTTTTATTGGTTATTCTTTTATATGTGTTGTGCTGTCTTGTAATCGTATTAAATGTTTTTCGTTGTAATGGAAAATGTCCTTCATTTTTCAATTTGTATAGACGCTGTAAAAGAAAGTGAGAAAAGAAATACCCTTGCTAAGTTCCTTGCCAGTTCTTGTCAGTACAAGGCTCCCGCCCCACAGTTAGGACTTACAAACCGATGACATACTCGTACTTAGCGACATTCATAAGTGCTCAATTATTTATTTATTTATTTATTTATTTATTTATTTATTTATTTATACAAAAATCTTAAAAGCTAACAGATTTGATATCCAAAGCGCTAAAAAGATTAACAATTATTAAATTAAAAATAAAAATAATTACAATATGTCAAGATAAATGATATAAAAATTTGAAATTTTTAGATTATAAAAATTTGTCAATCAATACAATCACATATCGTCAAAATTACATAAACAAAATAAGTCAATAAGATACATGTCACAATAGGTCAATTTATAAATTAATACGAGTAGATTGTCAAAATTATACAAACAAAAATATTTCGAAAGAATTAAACGTCAAAACATCAAATACACAATATACCTACTACAAAAATATCAATAAAAACAATTTCGGCATTAAATACATGTTTCATTTAAAATTTTCCGAAATTCGTTACATAAGTGTCCCAATCTATCGGCAAAAAGGTCGATTTCATCGTGCCGAGCAAGAATGTCCCCTACAGCACGCAGCGCACGATTAGTGGGGGCGTGACTACCACGCTCCGTCCGTGCAGTTGGCAGTGCCAACAGGCGCGGCCGGCGGCGAGGTGCCACAAGCCCCGCAGAGTCCCACGATATATTTGTGGGAACCAAAATGTGGATTGTCTCAAGTATTTGCGGACTCTCAACCCTTTGGTGCACTATTGAAAGAAACAGTGTTATCAAAAGCATAGCCCTTCTAAGCTTAAGAGTCTCCATGTCCACCATACCCGCGACGAATGGAGAGGGATATAAGTACGGATAATAACCATATAGTTTTTTGTACAGCCACCGAGCAAATTTGCGTTGCACTTTTTCGATCATGAGGATATATTTCTCCTCATAGGGATCCCAGACAACGGAACCATACTCGAGCCTGCTCCGAACATATGCATTGTACAAAACTTTTGCAACTCCCACATTTTCAAACTGTGAGGCCGTCCTCATAACAAAACCTAACATTTTGTGTGCTACCTTACATATATTGATCATGTGCAAATGAAAATCCAATTTAGCATCTAATACTAAGCCTAGGTCTCTAATGTCAAATACTCTTTCCAAAGGAGTGTCAAATAAATAATAATTACAAATTATAGGCTTTAGTTTACGGGAAAAAGTGATCACTTTACATTTATGGGTATTGAAAGGGAGATGATTGTCTTGGCTCCATTGTGAAACGGCATCAATATCCCTTTGTAAAGCTACGATATCGGCTTCAGTCTCTATGCCCAGACTGAGCTTCACGTCATCAGCGAACAGGAGACACTCTGAAGAAGACACTCTTTCCGGCAGATCATTAATAAAGATCAAGAAGAGTATTGGCCCCAATGTACTACCTTGACTTACTCCTGATCTTGTAAAATAGTCACTAGAATCATACCCATTTAAGCGTACATATTGACGACGATTATTTAGGTAGTGGGAAAAAAATTGAAGAAGTTTTGGCGTGAAACCAATGATTGCCAACTTTTCAAGCAGTTTATCATTGTCTACTAGATCAAAAGCCTTTTGAAAATCGAAGTACGCTGCGTCCACCTGATGACGCTTATCCATTTGAGAATGGATATAGTCTACATGCGTGACTAAGTTTGTAGAAGTGGAGCGAGCTCTCCGGAATCCGTGCTGACTAGTGTGCAATAGATGACCTATCTGGTCATTGATGTACTTGCTCAAGATTGCTTCGAAGATTTTAGCAAATACCGAGAGAACTGCAATAGGTCTAAAAGACGAAACATCCATCCCTCTATCTCCTTTCGGGACAGGGGTGACTCTGGATAGTTTCCAGCTCTCAGGATATCTTGCCTGAGTAATACACAGATTATAGAGGTATAGCAGGGGCGTGGCTAAAGCAGACATGCAGTCTTTTGCCAGAAATACTGGAATACCGTCAGGCCCACCAGATGATCGTGGTTTGAGGTGTTTTACAGCTTTCTTCAAGTCTGTGACATCGACAGCTACAATACAGACAGAAGATGCATTCACACAGATGTGAGCAGCTTGAGCAGCCCTATCAGGATTCAATAGAGGTGCGTCTGCATGGAACACGGAGGAAAAATATTTGGCAAATGCGTCAGCTGCGGCCTGACCCACAACCTCAGTATCCTGATACGTATATTTGTCTATACGACTCCTTTCTTTTCTCTTTTCTTTCACGTACTCCCAGAATTTTGCTGGAATGTCAATGATGTTTTTTTGTACTAATTTAAGGTATTGCCCATATTCGTTGTCAACTAGTTTTTTTACGAGTGCTCTGTAGTAAATAAACATTTCTTTGTTAAATTCATGACCTTCCTCCTTAAACCTCTTATGATGAAAGTGTTTGTTCTTAATATTTTTTATTATTTCCGCATTATACCATCTCGGGTAGTCGTATTGCTGACTACGGGTAGAATGTTTTTTTACGGGTACAAAGTTTCGTATGCATTCGTATAATTTTGCATATAACATCTGAAGAGCATTGTCGACGTCAGCTACTGTTAGTATATCGGACCAATCTACCTCCAGTAACGCCTGATATAAACCTTGGAAGTCAGCCCTACGCCAGTTCCAGTCGGGACTAGTTCCCGTACGAGGTGATGTGGGCTGTGATTGTACAGTCCGTAGCCCAACAGATGGAAGCTTAATCATCACCTCAAGCGCAGGGTGGTATTCGTCAATTTTCACTAGGGGATCCACACTAATAGACACTGCCAACTGATCACGATCAAAATTGCTCAGCACAAGATCTAGCATACCACCTCGACTATTCAAAACATTATTATGTTGCCGAACCGAACAGAAGTCACAAAAAAAATCGAATTGGGTTTTTACATTTGCACTACAAGAATTTAAATTAAAGTCACCTAAGATTAGAACATTTATGTCAGGGTAGATTAAAATTGCATTTTCTATACATGTCAATACATTAAGATATTGGTCGTCACTATAATTAGGAGGTAAATAGACGACACAACATAAAATATTCACTCTTTTTACCGTCACAATAGCAAATATTAATTCCTTGTCATGAGTCATATTCGCAATATTCTTAACTATACGCATATTATAACAGTCTCGTACTGCAAGTAATACACCTCCCCATCCAGTGTCACCTGCTCTATCCTTTCGCAATACCTGGTATCCAGAAGGAAAGAGCTCACTGTCATACACAGAACTCGTTAGAAATGTCTCTGTCAAAGCTATTACATCAAATCGACTTTGCGTAACATTATTAATAAATACATTAGTTTTTGAGCGTAATCCGCGCACATTTTGGTAGCACAAATTTATTTTATAGGGTCGCGCACGGCACTTATGTGTTTTT
Organism: Scoparia ambigualis; assembly: GCA_963921215.1. NCBI lineage: Eukaryota > Metazoa > Arthropoda > Insecta > Lepidoptera > Crambidae > Scoparia > Scoparia ambigualis. Next base: position 2,125,163 of record OY992506.1, on the reverse strand, counting down.
GCTTTTAGCACGAAAATTCTGCCGCCATGGCTTAACACAAATATCTTTGGCCCAGTTTTCGGATGACATGACATTTTCGACATGTTTAAATGGAACACCTAGCTTGAAAGACGCATAGCGCCCACGAGCTTTCAGCGTTTCTACCGTGCACGTGTCATCACCGTCACATATTGAGTTAAGATGTTTGCTAACCTGTTCGGCTGTGGTACCTTCCTGGACATAATAGAGGTGTAGATACCTCCATCTCTCGGCGGCTTGCAGTAGTGTAGATCCAGGTGATTATTATAGCCTTAAATCGAATAAATGATATTGAAATTTGATATTTGAAATTAAAAGAATACTTACAACCCATCTCTTCCCTTGGCTGTTGTAAAAGGCGACTAAGGAACAAAAACTACACATCCAACAGCACAGAGCGGCATGGGCCCACCACCTGCCCCGCTAACACATTCGCTAACATCTTCACATTGTGTTATTTGGTGAAACGTGGATAAACGGGACATGGAGAAACGTGAGTGGGAACTGCTTTTGCGGTCCTCATTGCCTAGTCTCTGACTAACCCTTAGGGGAACGTAGTCGTGAGTGTATGTATGTATGTATGTAAGTCAACGTTTTTATTTTAACAGGTTCGGTTTATAATGTTCATGTGCACGAGAAGGACTTGTCGCAAACCACCTGCCAGTGTAGCAGCGTTGTGACGGGACACAAAATAATAGAAATTCTCTTGTTGAATAACATATATTGTATATTTAAGTTGCATCTTATATACTAATTATTAAGAGTAATGTGATATTGTATGAGTGCTAAATAGACAGTTTTACAGAGGATGTTATTTTTCTCTTTTATCACGTACTCATTCCTAGTACGTGATGATAATCTAACATCATCATATCACACCAGATAGTCAGTTGAAATCTTCGTAGCAGCAGGAAGACAGTTAGTAAAGTAAGGATCGCTGGATCGACTAAGGAAAGTTGTGTTTAAGAAGCGGCTTAACCCCAACAGTAGGTGCTATTTGATTATAATAATGTTTGACGTCATCAAATCTTTTAGTAATTTTTGACATACAGTTCTTTTTTGCATCTTGTACTAAAACACAAAACCGTAGAAAGAAATAGCCCTTGCGAGTTTCTAACGGCTTCTTCTCGGTATACGTTTAAGCTATGCTATGCTTCAATCAGTCTTTCGATGATCGAAGAAGCTAAGGCTTAGATTTTGACGTTGCAAAAAATACTTTTCAACTTATTTTCCATTTAGTCCGTATAATGTGGTTTAGAACTACAATCCGTAAATAACGTAATAGTCAAAGCGAGGACTATACAAGTTTTGTCATCGTAATTTTAAACAATTGCCAATAATTTAGGTAAGTATGTACAGAAATAGCACTATGCTGTTTCTATGACACCGACTGCGACAAGTTGACGTAACACGGTAATAAAGTTTTGCGTGAATTCGCCGCAACAAAGTAGTGTTCACACCGGGCGGTGATCAAGTGACCAACAATGTCATAAAGTCACGACTTATGACAGCCGAGGTTGTGCCGGCACTTAGGGTTATCACTGGATACTGTCGATGGACTTTTAAGGTGGGCAAACTATTTTGTTAAAAATTTCTATGTTACTTGCTATTATTTTGTTTTTAAAATTAGAGTTAGTTGCTCAGATGGAACACATATGAGTATTTATAGGCTGTAGTAAGTAATTAAGTATGCTTAAATTTGTCTTGTATTCTGGCAACCCTTACGGGCCGCCATTACCCGAGGCACAGGTCCGAAACAGGAAGCACGCGCAATTTGTCATGCGATCCGTTGCCCGCCTGTTTCCGATGTATTCTTAAATATTGTTTAAAGTAGGATGCAAGGTTCACAGTATTTTGATATATTGATTTTTGTTTGACCTGCAGTTTACGACCTTGATAATATACAAAATATTGTATGATAAAAACGAAGCGTACTAGTAGAAAGATAGACTGCTTGCACAGATAATCATTAAACACACTAACAAAATTAATATTTACTCCAAAACGCAGAAACCTAAATTAATTAATTTTTAATATAAATTAGAAAAGAAATAATATTAATATGATAATACTAATATTTGCCTTTATTTATAGAAAAAGGCAAATATTAATTTATAGAAGAAAAAAATAATTTTATTTCCAAATGAATCTATAACATTAAGAGGTGTTGAAATGAAACACTTTTAACGGATTAACTCGCGTTTAATTTGACTACATAGTTTTTCAGTTTCCTGACGTTTCGGAACCTTTACAGGGTCCGTGGTCACAGGGAGACTGAGGTATTGGTCGTCTCATAGTTACAAGTTATTTGTCAAATGTCAAATTGAACGCGAGTTACTCCGTAAAAAGTGTTTCATTTCAATGTGTAGTGCTCGTTTAAACCTTATAAAACAATATTAAGAAGTGTTGATAAGTTAAAAAGCACATAGCAAATCAAGTGTTTCCTAAAGCAGTTATCATTTAAGTTCTCATTTAAACGCCATTCAATTATCTGAGCATTTCGACTGACCTTTGGGCACAAGAGCGAGCACCAGTACTTATCATTACAATTTATTCACGGCTCTTATAGTGTACTGGCAACACACGCGGGACAAATGCTAAGCTCAGCATGTGCGGAACGCCCTTGTCTGTTTTATCATATCAGAGATACACAGCGAAATAAAACCTTCATAATGTTTGTACGGTGAAAACCCAAAAATTTCATCTTTCATAATCATCCATAAACCTTTCTTTGAAATAGAATCTATAGACAAATAAAAATCAATTACCGCTAATGTATGTTCGTGCATCACTTCAGAAAGTCTGAACCTATTTGAATAATTTTTGTTTGTTGTTTGTAATTGTCAGGAAATTGTATGCAAGAACATTTTTGAAAATTCGTCACTGAATATGGCAGATGTTTACGCGGATCAATAAGCGGGAGGGCCGCTGGTTAATAGGTTATAGTCTGTAAGGTATTTATCTATGGGCCTGCGTTGCCTGAATATAAATAAATAAATAAAAATAAAATAATATAACAAAGTTACAAATTAGTAACACTCCCTATCTATATTGGCCCATCAGTGGGCTACCAGAAAAATAACGATTACCAAAGTGGAAAAAGGAGACTATTATATTAATATTTTTATTGTACCCTTCGATCAACAATACAACATTGTACCATCGAACTTAACGGGCCTTCTTTCTTCTTCTTATGAATCGAGTGTAACATAATTATACATCTTCAGTTCTTTAAAATTGAGGGCATGATGTAGCAACACTAGAGATTTTAGCAGTTACTGAAGAGCTATGCTGTGGCAATGTACTTACTACATTTGAACGAAGTGTACATCATTCAAAAGAAACCCGGGGTGTTGAAATTGTCTATCCTATTTTATGTCATTTTCATTGTTTCTCTCCATATATTTGCGGCGAAATTTGAGACAAAAAACTACGGAATCCAATGGTATAAATGGCTCACGTAGTTTCTCTAAAGTTCCCCGCAAATTATAATTTGGATGGATACAATCAGTTTTGGCGTCGAAGTGTCAATTACCAGCACTTGTAAATCAGTTTAATGATAGCTTGCAATGATAGGCTACATCCGCTAATTGTCAACATTCACAATATACGTTTGCTTTGAAAGGGAAATATCATTGGCACTTATGGACGTCAACACGCATTTATCAACTAGTACTGGTAATAATAAACGCAATCTACGAATGAAATGGCAATGAAAATATTAATGTATAATATTTTGTGATTTATGAAGCGTAAAATATTACACATTTATTATAGGTACTTCATAGAACTTAAAAAGTAGCCACACTTAAATTACCTCATACACATCATCAAACTTATTCATAAAATAATGTAGGTAAGTATACATTTTATACATCATTTAAATGAAAATATTATAAATATTTTATCTAAGTCTGTCGCCATAACAACGATGTTTATAGCATTGTTGTGTTCCGACAGTTTGAGATAAGATAGCCAGTTCCTCAGTGGTTGAGGATTCCGGGTGAAGCGCGTTTCCACCTTCGGCCTTATCATCACTTACCATTATGTAAGATGAAGGCCAAGCGCTTACCCGTTGCAGAATAATAAAAAAACCAATCATCATACACCAACCATACATATTATTTTACAAAGAACTATCTAATCGTTATCTAATTATTAGCTTTTGCCCACGGCTTCACTTGCGTAATCTTTTTCTTCACAGGAAAAAGTAGGGTCTTTATAGTCCTATCTATCACTATACCAAAGTTCATCAAAATCGGTTTATTAGTTGATGCGTGAAAGCGTAACAAACAAACAAACTCACTTTCGCATTTATAATATTAATTAGGATTATAGAGTTTCATTTAAGTCTATAGAGATACCAAGTTTATTGTGCAATAGGTATCTGATACCAATAAAACGAATGCAAATTTGAAAAAAAAACAACATAATAATAGTTGTTTAAATTGAGTTTAGTTAGATAATGTATTCGGCATACATTGAGCAGCTGTGGTAGCCTCGTTCTAGCATTACGGCGAAACAAAGGCATGAATAAATAAACATACGATTATTGTGCGATTAACATATTTGCTCGCGGGCCAGGGTGAGCTAAGGTCCATTGTACATTAGCTTGAGCGTTTTGCTTCAGAATGCCATACATTTAGTAAGAAACTTTTTGAACTTTCTAAATTGTCGAAGACCGCCACAGGTCTCTTTTTCATACATTCATATAATCACGACTATTATCCCCGAAGGGTTAGTCAGAGACTAGGCAATGAGGACCGCAAAAGCAGTCCTCTACCATAGTCCACTTTTCACCAAATATCAACTGCATAATGTGCTCATCGTGACAGGTGGTCACCCCATCGCCGCTCTATGCTGTTGGATGTTCGGCAGTCTTTAGTCCGTTAGTAGCCTTTTACGACACCCAAGGAAAGAGAGGGGGTGGTAGTATTCTTTCACCACTACGCGACATGGTTAATCTTATTCTTCTTAGTCTTCTTTAAAAAAATCAAATTACAAGGATTCCATGGTTGTACATTTTACCGTGTTTTTTATACCATTTCATCATCATCATCATCATCATCACAATCAGCCCGTGTCAGTCCACTACTGGACATAGGCCTCTCGCAACTCATGCCACTGATCCCAAAGAAATATAATCAAACATACTCGTAGGCAAATAACAGATAAATTCTTTTCACACCTTTCGTCTTTCGTAATCCAATCGGAAATAAATAGTAATTCGTATCAATACCACTTCGATCGTTATTCAGTTACGGCAGAAAACAAGTGTAAAACAAACACAAGTGTATCAGTATTTATAATGTGTTTCATTTCAATTATAATATTAATTTCACTTTAATTTAATTTCTATAAAGTCGCGTAGCGGTGAAAGAATACTACCACCCCCTCTCTTCCCTTGGGTGTCGTAAAAGGGGACTAACGGACTAAATACTGCGCATACATCCAACAGCATACAACGGCGATGGGCTCACCACCTGCCACGCTGTACACATGTGCAGTTGTTACTAGTAGACAGTGCACTGCTTCGGCGCTGCTCATTGAATAGTCTCTAAATACTAACCCTTTGGGGATTCTCCTCCGTGCTTCGTTATCCTCAGTGCTGAGGGTCGTGAACTCCTTTATCATACGACGCTTGGTGATTGAGCGCCATTTGGACCGGTTGCCGGCAACGTGTAGTGCATCGTGCATAGAGGTGTCCAGCGCGGTCCGGATTTGGCCGGACCAACGCTTCGGGCTGCGGCCGCGAGCTCCTTTTCTTTCTACCTTCCCTGTGACAGTTAATTTCTCTAAATTGTCACCACTTCCTCTGGCAATGTGACCGAAGTACTCTAGGATTCTCAATAGGCATGTGGATGAAAGCCTGGATTTGTTTTTTTTTTAAATTCATTATTTTGTTCCTTCGCCTCTGAGACCATACTGCCAAGTCATTAGTTTTTTTTTATTTCTTTATTTCACTTGATGATAATAAGTGGTGATTAAGATGATGATTGATAAATGATGTTCCCCAAACCCCTTGAGTCCTCAGTAAAGATGTGGGACTTTACCGAGGTCTCACGCGGACTTCTTGAGAGAATTTGAAAAGTGATGTTGCACTGTTTTGTTTCATTTGCCAACACTCATGCACGTTCACAAACACTTAACGGTTAATAATCCACTATTATTTCACATTATGTTCGATAAAACACAAATTTTAGAAAATAAAACAAAACTGCAGACATGACGCTTCACTTTCCCGCCAAGAAGTCCAGCCTGGATTTGATTTTCAGTTGCTTGAGAATGGGCACGTTGGTCCGATGAGCTGTCCAAGGAATTCGCAGCATTCTCCTCCAGCACCACATTGCAAACGCATCAATGCGGTTTCGGTCCGATGCTTTTAGCGTTCACGTCTCAATACCGTATTAGAAATCGAGAACACGAGAGCACTCGCTAGTCTGACTTTAGTACTCAGTAAAACGATGCGGTCTTTCCAAGGCGCCGCCCGCCGTACCTTAGCTTCGCTGGAACTATTTGTTGCTGATGCTTGATCCCAGGTATATCAACAACTTCCAGTTGCAAGGTTCCACTGAGATCTAGCGGTTTCGCGCGGTCCACCACCATAATTTTTGTTTTTGATCTATGACAAATAGGCGAAGCTCATTGCTAACAGTCTCCATCGTGCTCATTAATGCAACCATTTCAGCTTCAGATGCAGCTAAGCGAGTCGTCTCATCGGCATAGCGCAGGTTGGTGATTTTCACTCCACCAATGCACACTCCTCCATCCCAGTCGTGGTCGTCAGGCCTTTGGGGATGAACTATAATAATATAGGATGAAATGTTTACTAGAAAAAAATCAACCAGTCTCAGGAAGCTCGACTGGGATTCGAAGCCACCACCTTTGGATTGCCGGTCCACTGCTCTAACCGCTGAGCTACCGAGACCCCAGGAGACTCGTTCAATTTTTCCTAGTAGTTTGATTACGCTGCAAGCCAGCTCTAATCCAAAGGTCGTGGGTACGAATCCCACTCGAGCTTCCTGAGACTGGTTGATTTTTTTCTAGTAAACATTTTATCCGTTATCTATATAGCATTGTGAATGCAAAATTCCAATAATATAGATATAATAATATAGTTGTGAATCATTGTAAATATGTAGGTATTGTGTACACAGCTTAACACGCCCGCTCGCCTAGGCGCGCGGCGTTACATGCGAATTCGATCTGTCAGCAGTTCAGCACGGATAGAGGCGCAACACGCTGACATGTCGATTCGATACCATTGTCGATGTCTTGCCCCTGGTGTTGTTTTGCAACTAAGTGAGTCCTCTTTCGCAATACAGAGTAAAAATTTGCACGAGTGATACACATAATAGGGTAGAAACTGTCGGTAACCACATCTTTTAAATTAAATTATGAAAATAATAATTACTAAGTAACTTTTCGAAAACACATGGTATACAATAACGCAATGTATTTAGACAGTAATAATCGTGTCAATAACTCGATTATTATTAATTACTGTATTAGTACGAAGTCAACGGCATAAACTTTTATGATAACAAAATTATGTAACGAATGTAATAAATCTCACACTTGTACACTTTTATAGCTGTGTCAAATTGTGTATACCAACTGATTGCTCATTAGAAGCACCTGTCATCAATAACTTAAACGGACAATTATGATGATATAATTGTTTCATTTTTTGATAAAGTAAACCTTCCGTTATTATTATCCCCATTGTAAATTATGTGTAATAGCTAATACCTACCCTTATTTAATTTCGAGAAAACTATTTGATCAATGAAAGTTGCTTTTAAACTAGCTTACATTTAAACAATTTGTTTTAAAAGTAAAAGAAGATAGAAGACACATTCAATTAAATCTGAACATTTTTAATATGTTATAGTAATTATATACGGTTGATTAAACTACTTATACAAATACCAATACGTACGCAATTATGATGCTGAAAGCTGATCAAACAACACAATTAATTTAAAGAAAAACCTTCAGTAGTGCTTCTTAGTTCGTACATTGATTGCTACACTTAGTTTCAATGAAATCATTAGTTTAAACAAATATTAATCACACCCTCTCGAAGCAAACTACTAATCATAATAAAAATAAATAAAATAGCATTGCAACAAATCGTACTAATAGATTTCAAAGCATTTCAACGCGAAGTGAGATGCTTTGCGCAACGTTAAAAAATGATGGTCTTAATAAGCAGGTCGCTCGGACAAGCTATAAATATGCAACTAGTACATTTGAAGGCTGTTTGGGTCCACTTTCGAAGTTTTTACGCCGTGTCATTATACACGCCCGCACAATTGTAATTTATTCAATAAATATATTTTCTTACCTTATGGCAAAGGTTTTCTATTTTGATAATCCTGGCTAAGCAAGCAATGTATCCAACCCGATGTCCCGACGACTATCTACTAGCAAAGTTTCAATCCCACGAACCTGACTCTTCTTAAAATATCATCCTTACTTAAACCAATCTACAGTGGTATATACAGGGAGTTTCTTGTAAGGTATCAAGCCGATGTGTGGTGATAGGGAACTACCATACCTATCTATTGAACCCCCATGTATGTTAAGCGATTTTTGGTAGTTTTCGAGCTATATTTTTTTCTTTTCTAAGTATTTTAGGACGAATGGCTTTATTTTCTTTAAGGATCTTATTTTGCGTAGACATATCTGTGCACTTTTTTCTTAAACTAAGTAATCATCTCCCTAATATCAATACAAGTTACAAAAAAATTTTTAAACTGATGTTGTAATAAAATACTTAGAACAGAAAAAAAGTTATAGCTCGAAAGCTACCAAAAATCGCTGAACGTACATGGGGGTTCAATAGATAGGTGTGGTAGTCCCCTATCACCACGCATCGGTTTGACACCTTACAAGAAACCTCCTGTATTTTATTTTATTCTCTTTTTGTTACACTTGACATAAAACAGTATATTTGTTGCGGGTATGCTTTATGTAATCAAAGGTATGTAATAAAAACATCTTGTATTTGTTCTACTAAAACTAGTTTGTTTGAGAGGTGGTGTCCTGATGTACAGGCAGGTTTCCTGCTTAGCTTAGGCATACTTTTTACAAACTGCAACAAGCAAAGAAAATTTTCTTTTGTTGAAAAGAAATTATAGTCATTTGTTAGGCAAGGTTGCAAAGTTGGTTTTTGGTGCGCGTACTTGTTCAATTATAGATTCCTGAGCGTAGCGAGGGTTTCAAAGGTACGAGATGCAAAATAAATTTTTGCTACCGAGTGAACACAATTTTTCACCTCACTACAGCGAGGAAAACGCGAGGTGCAAAAAAACAGCTTAGTTATTAAATTAGTGTACATTGATTTTACAAATTAAAGTTACTGCTAATTGGTAATATTGATATATTTTTTTTCATTCAGTCCAATGCTGCCACTTGTGGCTGGCCAGTGCGATTATTTAAAGAAATGAAGTTGGCGCACTGACGTGAAATAAGTATTTAATGCATTTTCAGTGGACTTGCGGCTTCGATCAACAATGCGGTATAGAAAAGTATGGAATAGAAAGGTTCGAAGTTTAAAAACTCTTTCCACGCTAGCGGATAAAATGCACTTTTGCACTCACATTTCCAGTGACAAACCGAATCTTTCCGAGGTTGATAAGAGAAAAATTATTTGTTGTGTTGTTGTGACTACCTACTGTCTAATAGCAATGTATTCAACCCGCTGACCTGCTGACTATCTACTAGCAAAGATTGATACAGATAAAGTTATAGATTCGAACATTCAATTGATAGTTAGATAGAACGTTTATCAGATAATTCTATGTAATTAATATAGCTACAACAAAAGCCGTAGTAAAGTGATGTGTGCCGGTGCTTGCGCCACCGGGCCCGGCCCACAATAGGATCGATACGGGACTAATGGCTATCGCCTTGAAGCGATCTACTTGAAATAATCGGCTACATCCTCGCACTAAACATATGATAGCCGATGTTTAAAAAGACATTTGAAGTCAATTTTCCTCAAAATTTACCTGAAATCGTTTTTTTTTATGGTGGTATTGTTTATCTGAATTGCCGTCTGCGAACTAACATACCTACTCACTAACATAATCGACGCAAGTACTCACACATAGATACCTAAAGGCTTACTCGGCTATGTTACCCTAGTACCCTAGTACCAACACTGCGGCAAATGGTGTATACATCAATGTTTTAGCTCGTATTATCAAAATTATTACTAGTAGATAAAACTAAAAGTCATAGATCAATCAATCAATACATGATTCAAAGGCACGTTTAGCCGTTCGTCCCGGCTGTAATCGAAAGACGGCAGTCGTTTAAACCCACCAACCCGCATTGGGCCAGCACGGTGGGTTATGGCCCAGCCTCCCCAACGTGATGTTGTCCACGTGGGAGGCCTGCGCCCAGTAGTGGGACGTTTACAGGCTGATGATGAATGAATAAATGATGAAAATTTAACTTACAGATCCATAGTCGCATATTTCTTCTATCATCTTCTAAAAAACCATCATGAAGTCATCGACTGACAACATATTTTCAGTTCATTAGGCAGACTATTATTTACTCTATTTTCCGAATAAAGATTTTAACAAATAACATAGATATCTTATAAAATTACATTTCCTGTTGATCTAAAGTACACCTATCCATGTCGTGTCGGGGAAAAATGCAAATTAATAAGAGCTTTACGCCCACGTTTTCTAACGATATGAGATAATCCGCAAATATTTTATAATTGTCACATTATATTAAACCTGATTCTACGGAAATCTAACGTGACCTGCGATGCGATGGTTGTGTGAAATGTTTTATTCAACAGTTGGCCATATAAATCTTAATTTCATATTAGGTAATGAACAAGTATACCTTCTAAAGTATTTCATAAGCACTCCTGATTAAATTTTTTTTAATGTGTGTATCATCATGACTTCTGTTAAAAAGACGTAAAGACTTTTATAGTTAATTCATGTGTCTTAAGGTCTTGAAAAATCTGTTAGGAACCGTCTTTTGAGTATGTATAGTACTCGTACCTATCAATTATTCATTAATAATCATCATCATTATCTTACTGCTGTGCGGAGAGGACGATCTTTTGAATTATTAACATTTGCTCGTACCAGTCTGGTTTTGGTTTTTACGGAAATATTGCGATCGCTCCAGATTTTTGCAAGCTGAGACATGGCGCTCTTAGCCATGCGAATTCTCCTGCGCACTTCCTTGTCGCACGAACCATCGTTGCTGATGTTGGAACCCAGGTAGATAAAGTTGTCTACTATTTCTAGGTCCAGTGAGTTCCAACTTCCTAGATCTATCCACCACCATGACCTTGGTTTTAAACCTGTTTACGGAAAGTCCCATCTCCTCGCTAATTCGCTCCTTTCTGTTTAGAAGTGAAACCTTTTCCCACTCATTTGCTGCAAGAAAAGTAGTGTCATCGGCGTAACGCAGGTGGGTGATTTTCACTCCACCAACTGTGATGCCTCCCTCCCAATTCTCGCAAGTACGTCTCATAATATACTCTCCATAGGCTTTGAACGGAATGGGCGCTAAAATGCATCTTTGTCGTACTCCGAGATGTTACAGTGTCATATATAGTTCCACTTGAACACAATGTGAGCGGCTGTATCGTTTCTGAACGTTGTCGGCTTCAATTAAATGTTCCCGACAAAAGCGATTACACGAATTGACGGCCGCAACAAAACGGTTCAATGAAGTGAATAGAATAATTCGTATATCTGTATCCACATGAGTGAGATTGCGGCGAAGAACCAGTTTCATGTGGGAAGTGTTCCTTACCGACACCACAACTATCACGTAGCACATTTGAACATTCATTCATTTACAAACGTAATATGCCAGTGGTCTGGTTGTATTGTTGATTGATATTCTATTGACTAAACACTTTTAGGTAATATTTTTTTTTAGTTTTGGTCGGAAATGCATAGAGGTTATTCACCTTAAATAACTACTTCAAACCTTTGATACTTCGTAACCTGTAATTGAAATTAAAAAATTCTTCTCCGGTAGTCCGCCACTAAGCAACTGACAATTTTACTAACAATCCACAATTGATGCTATGACGATGGCGACAGTGGTAGTGGTGGTAGTTCCCTATGAGTTGCCAGATCGAATTACGATGAAGTTCCAACAAGCCATACCACTAACAGAACCAAGAACACAAGACATACTATCTTTAAATTGAACCTTAAACCTCTACTAGTGGTCTAAACACGAAACAACAGATAATAATCTTTAAATTGAACCTTAAACCTCTACCAGTGGTCTAAACACGAAACAACAGATAATAATCAAGGCAGAGAGTTTGTTTACTTGGAAGGTCATCGAGTGACATTGGTTAGTTGTTTAGATCCCGGACGAAACCGGGCGGGACGTGGTTCAAAGCGCTCGCAGCTAAACGACGGACAACAAGTCGTTCGTAGCCGTGAGTTCTAAGCAAGAATCACGTCTATTAATTAATATGCAAAAATTCTGTCTTTCACCGTCTAAAGGGCGCGCGGCAATGCCTCGGGCCGGCAGCACGCTCGGAACATTATGTGGTTTTATTTGATGTTGACTTGCATTAGATTTAGATTTTAAAAGGTTTTTAACGGGATCCAAATTAATATGACCTCAATTTGTAGTTATTGGTGAGGAATTTAGGTCGATTATGCACTTCGAGTAAATTAATGGCGTTTTTTATTATAGACTTACCCCAAAGGCAGAGAAGTCTAAAATCATTACCGATTAAGTATTTTTTTTAATTAAGTAGGTGTTGTTTGACTTATAAAAAATCTTTCGATGTTTTGTCGTCCATTACTAGTTCAAAAAATCTTCAGGTTTATGTGGCTTACTTTAATAATGGCCAAGTTTTAAAACTTTCGCGCTGCATTTTATTTACATACTTAATATATTTTATACAGCACATAATTGCTCATAAGCAAATGAAATCATATAGTATGATAATTAATCTTGTATTTTCATGTTTTAAGTATTTACAAAAGAATCATGACGACGTTAAATTGATTGTATTTCTTTAACCAAGTAATGGTGAGTGCTATAATGGACCCCGAATGATTTTTAGTAACGTACAACGACTAATAGATCCTGTACATATATACTACACTGTCATGAAAGTACCGGGAAAAGATCAATAATACACAAAATGTTAGTTATTCATCCAAATTTATTTTATCGCCTTCAAAGTATGCTCCTTCAGAAACGAAGTCAACGAATAATCCAATCATCAAAACATTTTTAAACGCTTTTGCCGGCATTGAGTTCAGTTCTCACCGCGAATTCTCCTTTATGTCTTCTACCGAATGAAAACGGTTGCCACGAAGTGGTAATTTGAGTTTAGGAAAAAGAAAGAGGTCGGCTGGAGCCATATCTAGTGAATAAGGTGGTTACTCGATGGTATTTCTTGAGTTTTTGGTCAAACATTCGTTGACAATGATGGCCTTGTGCAAAGGTGGTGCAAAATCCAAGAATTTTCTTTCTACAAATTTTTTTCGCCGAATCTGTTCTCTTAAACGCCGCATAACGCTCAAATAACATTCTTTATTTACCGTTTGACTTTCCGGCAAGAATTCCGAGTGCACAACACCGCGATAGTCAAAGAAAACAGTCAACATGACTTTGAATTTTGATCAATTTTGGCGTGGTTTTTTCAGTTTCGGTTCATTCGGAAGGCGCCACTCCGAAGCTTGTTAACTAGTTTGCATGTCAAACTCGTAAACCCACGTCTCATCACCAGTAACTATGCGTGATTATGTTAATATTATTTGTTGTTTTTACTTATAAAACTATGTATAATATGACTAAAAAATATAATAACAATGAACCTAAAACTAAAAAACCTTAAAAATATAATATAAAACTAAAATATATTATTAAAAGGAGTCCCTTTAGGCAAGGTTGGGTAAAGGGATAACTAACTACTATAAATAACTATGCGTTGCATGAATGTTGGGTCGGAATTTACTCGTTCTAGCATATCCTCAGCGACTCTTTTGTTTGGGACTAGCCGAGCGGCAACATGTTTCATACCCAAGTGATTATTTAAAATGGTACGGATCGACTCGTGAGACACAAAAAGTTCAGCGGCTATCTCTCTCAAACTTGAATATGGATTTTCAGTCACCATTTCCTTCACTTTTGCGATGTTAACTTCAGTTGAAGACGGTGATGGCCTACCAGAGCAAAGCAAATCTTTCATCACATCTCGACCGCTTTTGAACGCTTTATACCACTCATAAGCACGTGGTTTTGATAAAATCGATTCACCGTAAGCCTTCTGTAACATTTTCAGTGACTCCAAACACGAAATTCCATTTGTGACGCAAAATTTAAGACAAACTGTTCGATGTTTTTATCCATTACGAAATTCGCAATACACACTAGATAAATATAAACTAACAAAAAACAGCACTGTATTTAAATTTTTTTTAAATAATTATTTAGAAACAGATACAACTCAAACTCCGCGCCGAAATGGATAACAGTTGTGCCAATCTAACAACAAAAAAAAACAATAAATAGAATTTGGAATCATAAACAAATCATCCGTTCCCGAAACTTTTTTGACAGAATGTTCAACCACGACTATTATCCCCGAAGGGTTAGTCAGAGACTAGGCAATGAGGACAGCAAAAGCAGTCCGCTACCATAGTTCACTATTCACCAAATAACAACTGCACATGTGTTCAGCGTGACAGGGGTGAGCCCATCGCCGCTCTATGCTGCTGGAAGTACTGAGGACTTAATCAATTGAAACTCATTTTCAGTCAACTGTAAATATACAACAACAAATTGTGTACAAATATAGCATCGCCATAAAAGGAACGCCATAATAATATACATTATTTATAAATTAATTTTTAGAAAACGTGCCCATTTAAAATTAATTGTTATTGGAAATAAATCAAATTTAGCTACCAATCATTAACTACAGCATAGTCATTTAAGCCGCAAAAATATAAATACATTTTGATCCTAGACTATGTATATTGACGGGATTCCAAGGACGCAGTGTTTTCCGAACATCTTGAAATTTGAATTTGGTTGCCACAGTTTATTTAAATAATTTTATTACTGTTTGCCAATTTAAGTAATTTAAACACAAACCTGGTTGACAAACTCGTGTGAAATATGGCAACGTTCCAAGAATATTTGTATAGAGCATCACATATTTTGCAGCTTAAGGAAAATCAATGCGGTCAAGATACTGTAGGTGTGCATAGAATCGGGAACAGCTATGTTCAACGGATACTTGCGATATTCCTATTCACCCGTACTAATAAACATTGGTGCAAGGTTTATAAGAGTACACCATGCGGTATTTATGCATTTATAGCTATGCAGCTAGCCATTTTTAAAGAAAAGTTTACTCTTGACCTCAATATTGGCCAAAAAAATAACATAAGAACGGCTACGAAAAAACAAGCTTGCCCAGAAATAGAATAACAAAGGTGTTCCAAAAAAAAGCTATCTTTGACATTGTTGCGTTTGCAAATAAGTAGTTTCTGGCAGATGGTTCCATAAATACAGGGCAACTGTAGCCAACATCAGCAAGCACAGACGAAACAAATGAAACTTTTGTCATGACCACGCTGTACCACCCACAGCCAACACAGAATTAATAGAAACGACAGAAACAGTGGGTCAGTGGTGGTAAATTGCCCCGCTGTATTATATCCAGTGGTTACCGAAGGCACGGGCGCGGTGACAGCCACTCAACCGAAGGAATCGGGACGTGCAGTGCTATGACTTTCCAGCTAAGAACTTTTCAAATCGGTCGTGTGTGTCTTGTTTTCTTTCAAGTCAATCACATAAAGTAATTAAAAAGATATACTTATGGCACGTCAAGTACCCGATTCACTAAGATTCAGTTTTCAGTAACAAACAGATTCAGAAATCAATCGGATTTATCTGATTTATCTGATAGAATGAAATCATGATATTAGTTATAAATTGTACACAGCAATAAAATTCTGTTCTATTCTTAGAATTTAGGCATTTGTCTGCAGATTTTTACTAGATTTACAGACAGGGTTGTGGCTGTCAATAAACTTATAAGTATTCATTTAGTCATGCGAATTCTTTTTAAATACAATGTGGGCACTGTAACTCGCCAATTGTGTAGTTTGCGTGGCGACGGCTGTTGTTGTCATGGTCCACATATGCTTCACCGCGCGAGCCGGACGTCACGGCCGGCTTCCTATGAAAAGGCGGCCGGTTATTACCTCCATTCGTTGTTACTAACTACAATATGGGTATGAAATGAAAAGCTGTTGTGTTCGCCACGTAATGAGGTAAACTAGGTATTTTTTTAAATAACATTATTATGAATTTGCTATTAACACATTGGTGACAGTCCTTAAACCAATCCAGAAAGCAAAGTAATATGCTTGTTTTATGTATGCGTTTATGTTAGTAGAACCAGGATTTCTCGCTTTCATCTCGATAACTCGAGTATCCATTCGGCAGCATAAATAAAAGATTAAGCCAATATATGCAAGTACCTACCTAGTTAGTTAATGTTAGGTAAAAAGTAGTAGTAAATAACGGTATTTTTTACGGTTTTTTCGCACAGACCGACTTGAGTTTCTAGAAAATAATTTAAATGAATTTTTACGAAAATTGTAAATGAAGGTACGAAATGGTTGCTTCATAAATTTCTCCTTACTGATCCATTTGGATTGCTTTGAGTCACCATCATAATATAAGTTCTTCTTGTGTATGATTTATGTTAACATGAAATACAACTTCCGACTTTCGCCCAATAAAACCTTGCAGCCAACGAGAAGGAACTCCCTATTCCGAGCCACGCAGCACCAGCATCTGCGCAGATAAGACACTTTCACTGCCTTACGTAATCCGACAAATTGTTCACACTTTGCGTGAAGTTGACAACTTTGTTTACGTCTTGGACGCTTTGTTGGTTGTACCGGTTTGCATACCTGCAACAAAGGGAAAACATTCACTGTAATAAATTATCAATTGGTACATACAGAGCTTACAGAATCTACAGACCGAACGAAATGAAAAACAAAACAGGAGAACAACAATAAATCTTAATTAATACAGTACCTACATTCAAATCGAATAAAAATCAAAACGCTCTCTGGCAAGCAACATAGGCAGAGGTGCGTACATGTCACAACTAAAGTAATTACTTGTACTATTATGTATTCTATGGTAATATTGGTTGTAATTTATTAGTTGTAACCTCTTGGCTACCGAGGTCTGGTTTTCACCCGTCGAAATTCGTTAGTGCTTTGATGCTTATATTTTTTTGGCAACATTGCTTCATCAAATCTTAGCGAGTTTTCACCTCTGATATCCGAAAGTAATATTTTTAAAAATATTTGAACATTCGGTTAAAGGAGCGTCCTCACTGAGAGCATTCTTACCCGAGCATTTGTAAACAAGCAATATATAAACAGCTTGTACTATTATGTATTCTATGGTAATATTGGTTGTAGCTCAAGGTAGTAACAGCTCACTCTGCCATAAGGTAATGATTCTCCAAGAGGGTTTACGCATTTCGGTTTCCCATACAAACTTCCAAGTTGAAATTTTTAAAAACCAATAAGCCAATTTTAATGAAACTTTGCATGCTGAAGTAAAATATATGGATCTAAATAGTTAGTGAAAATTTTTTAAATCGCAATAACTCAGCTAAATAAACGATTTTATAAAATATTTTCAACAAACTATTTAGATCCCTGTGTTTTACTTTAGCATGCAAAGTTTCATCCAAAATTAGCTAATTAGTTTTTAAAAATTTCGACTTGTAAATTTGTATGGGAAATCGAAATGTGTAAACCCTCTTAGTAAAAGTACCTAGGCAAAGGCCACCATCATTAAAACAAGTCATCGCTATATAGGTACAATTATTATTAGTGTTAGTTTAATCAGTACGCTTGCCAAATGCAGGTCGGTGCTCACAAACCCTGGCTAAACATCGAAAATCTGGCCGGCCTGAAAATTTAACCGAGACCTCCAGATGCCAAGCCGAACACTTAATAACTCGTCCACTGATGTGGTAACGAGTCAGATTACAATTGTGACGTTCGTTTGTTCAATGCTCATAGACGGTCAGCATTCAATTTCGGTAGAACGAAGACAGCCATCGGTGATTGAATGTTTGATAACACTGAGGTATTATAACTAAAGACGTTACGTAAATGCACCGCAAGCACTTAGAAGTGAATAGGCGTTGGCAGCGTAGGCCCGCGACCACAGAATAAGTACCCGCGACCGATTATTCCCAGTAGTCCCCTCTAGCACTGTCCCCCGGGGTGACAACTGAGAATTTTCCTCCCAGTTGTCACCCGGGTGACAAATTTTCCCAACTGTTCACTTTCGATTCGTGCCAGAGGGGACAACTGGTATTTTTTTTTCTCAATTGTCACCCGTGACTCCGAGGACGTGACAATTGCTACGATTCCTTCCTAGTTGTCCACTCCAACCAGTTTAGATTAAGGATCTTCTCTCTTTTTTACGACATATAACAGTGTTCGCAGAAAATACTGTCCTGATTTGGATAAAATGTTATAAGTACCTACATAGATAACAAAAAATACAATTACCATATATCTATAACTTTAATGAAATATAGAAAATTACTAGCAATTTCCGTAATTGCCAGTCGTTTTTTTGTAATATAAAAAACAATAAATGTACAATGTTTTAAAAATGTCTAATAATTATAATCATTGTACAGGTATAGAAATAAAACAGCAGGAGTTGATAGATATTAATGATTTTCTGTGACAAATAAAAAAAATACGATTAGTATTGTAATTGTTATAATTAGAAGGTATATAAGCCAAACATAATGTTGATTATATTTATGTTATTTGAGTTCTTTCTGGACATTTTGATGATTATTGTAAAAATTTCTATATTTAATTAAAGTTATAAATATATGGTAATTGTATTTTTTGTTATCTATGTTCTTATAACATTTTATCCAAATCAGAACAGTATTTTTGCGAACACTGTTAAAGGTATGTCGTAGAAAAGAGAGAAGATCCTTACTCTACACAGGTCGGAGTGGATAACTGAGAAGGAATCGTAGCAATTGTCACCACCTCGGAGTCACGGGTGACAATTGAGAAAAAAAAATACCAGTTGTCCCCTCTGGCACGAATCGGAAGTCAACAGTTAGGAAAATTTGTCACCCGGGTGACAACTGGGAGGAAAATTCTCAGTTGTCACCCCGGGAGACAGTGCTAGAGGGGACTACTGGAAATAATCGCCCGTGACTCAGTGCGTAAACAGCGGTGCCGTCTCTAGTGGGTATACCTAAACGGTGCGCCCAGCAAGCGGCGATTAGGCGGCGCGCATACGCTCACGCGCCGCTTGCGTCACGCGCGTGTCACAACGTATTGTTTCGAGTGTTGACACGCGACGAACGTACACACTGACAGACCAATTTCGGTAACCAACTAACGTTTAACGCGACTTTGCGCGGCGCTCAAGGAGGTTCCCACTGTCTAACTATCTCGGGGTGAAGTTACGCCTTTAAATGCTACGTTATAACATGAGAAAGACTAGAATCCTACAAACACCCTTGCACATCAATATCAATCTATTCAATAATGTGAAAAAAATTTACCTCATATATTTTATTTCTTTTTAAATTGTAGGAGGCAAAGGAGCAGGCGGTTGCCCTGGCGGATCACCGCCGCATGACCCAGTAAACCTGGCCTTTAGGGAAAGAATAGGCTCGTTTCTTGAAGATCCCTAAGTCGTAACAGTCTGGAAATACCGCCGTCAAAAGGTGGTTCCACAGCATTGTAGTTTAAGGTGACGAATTTTTAATAATAGACATAAAATTCGCCTATTATTAGAATTGTAGATTACTTATGAATGTCTATATAACTCACTGATAGTAGAATTTTTATATTCGGTTCAGTAATTCAAGAAATACAAACATATAATTTCCATTAATATAGACAATATATTATTATCTAGCTTGCATTATTTTTACCTTACTAAGCTCAATTTAGTTTCGTTCCATGATTAGCACGAAAAGGTCACAGCCACACCTTAGGCAGCAATAAAACGTTCACAGATCGCTGAAACCTTTTTGCAATGGTCGGTTACGAATGGGTAACCAGCGCGATAACGCTTCCATTGTAAATGTACAATAAGCCGACGCCAGTTCGCTTTAATACCTCATTACTACGAGACATATTATTACATATTATACCTAATAGTTCCAAGTTCTATGAAGTCTTGTAGTAGTAGTAGAGTTTTGTAAAATTTTTAAACACTGAAAAAAGACGACAACCTCAGGTGGGAATCGAACCACGCACTTTCCGCATTCCGGGCGGCTGCCTTAACCACTTGGCTACCGAGGTCTGGTTTTCACCCACAGACCTAAGTGGTCTGTGTTTTCACCCGTCGAAATTCGTCAGTGCTTTGATGCTTATATTTTTTTGGCAACATTGCTTCATCAAATCTTTGCGAGTTTTCACCTCCGAGATCCGAAAGAAATATTTTTACAAATATTTGAACATTCGGTTAAAAGAGCGTCCTCACTGAGAGCATTCTTACCCGAGCATTTGTAAACAAGCAATCGCCAGCGAGCAACAAATTCTGCCCAGTGAACTAAACATTCACTTTCGTGCAAAACTATGAACGTTCGAGTCGAACATTCGAGCTTGGAGCATTCGAGTACTAAATGTCAAATAGAAATCAGAGAATAGTCAAATCCAAATATAGTTTTTGTGTATAGATTAATGTTTTTTTTATATTGGTGGTGCGTGGTTCGATTCCCGCCAGAGGTTGTCGTCTTTTTTCAGTGTTTAAAATTTTACTTAAGCATATTTAAGCGTTAATAAAACGCTAAAATATATAAAAAATCATTAATCTACAATGTTGCCAAAGATAGAAGTATCAATGAACAAAAAAAATTTAAAAAAACCGTGTGACCGAGGTCAAATTTTTAGAATCAAGAATCAATATCATTTATTCAGGTTAGGCCATGTTTAGTTTACAGCACTTATGAAAGTCGTTATGCCATCGGTCAGCTTTGTACTGAGAAGAACCGGTAAGAAACTCAGCAAGGACATTTCTTTTCTCCTATTTTTTTACAGTGTCAAACAGAAATGAAATATGCCCTCCCTATCATAGAAGGGCATTTTCAATTACAATAATAAAAACAATAAAAAAACTTAAAACAACGACAAAGACATAAAAATAAAAACTATAATAATAAAAATAAAAAGTTCAGGGATTCATCAACATAAAATAATCAACGATATCAATATCTTACAGTACAGAAAAATAAAAATTAAGACTACAACTACTAATATAGATACTAATAATAAAAATA
Organism: Scoparia ambigualis; assembly: GCA_963921215.1. Lineage (NCBI taxonomy): Eukaryota > Metazoa > Arthropoda > Insecta > Lepidoptera > Crambidae > Scoparia > Scoparia ambigualis. The sequence continues at coordinate 2,103,787 of OY992506.1, read as the reverse complement.
AGTTAGCAAAAACAGACCAGACTCCACAGGCGGCACCCGTTCACGAGTATGACATGAGAATCAGCCATCGCTTCGCTCAACCATGTTTTAGGGAACGTAACGACCCGACGCACATGCCACCACCACCGCAGAGACACTCTGAGAGAGCATGACACACTCGAGCAACTCCAATGAAGAAAGCAAGAAAACATTTAGGCAACGTTTCACGCAACATAACTTTTAAGTAGGTACCTATAATTGTCTGTAAGATGCTGCTGATAAAGACTATTTAGGGCAGAACATATAGCAGAGGGCCCCACTTATCCCCCATTTACGTATGTTCAACCGTCATCCGACCATCCTGTATATCACCATAGCACCTAGAAACCACTAAAGTTTATATTTAGTACATTAGTACTAAAACTAACAGTCTTGGACGCGCTCTAAGCTTCTAAATTAAGCTATTTATTATTCGCCATACCCCATTGTCAAGTATTAATATGCACAAAGTGTCACCGTACTGTATGCTCTTCTAAATTCCACTTATTATATTGCCCAAAAGCGGTATCTTTAAAGACTTTAATTATTTCGCTTAACTGGACCTTATAAGCAGTGACTTAGAGTTCACTTTAGAATAGGCGCATGTGTTGCAATATGAGTGACAGGTTGCAAGAATTGCGTATACGCACATGCGGTTGTAGGGCTGTCAAAAAATTCATGCGACGTTCATGCGCACACCTAGACAGAAATATAAATGCACTGTGAACGGACGCGACCAAGTTTTAAACTGTTAATAAATTAAAATGGCCCTTGTATACCATTCTACAATTTTAAGTTCAGTCACCGATATTTATAATACAAGTGGTTGAGACAGGAGACTGGAGACAGGTTTTATCAATCCATAAAACAATAGATCTTGGAACTGTTAAATTAAAATCTACATGCGGTTACCCACAAAATATTGATATAACAGACAGCTCTTTTTTATACCTCGAAGGACATTCAAGAGTAGGACTCGCCTGATGATTAGCGGTCACCGCAGCCTATAAACGTTCTCAGATAAGTTTACAGATTATTGCAAGGACTTAGGGCGAATGCTACTCCAGTCGATCGCTACCAAAGAATATTTAATTGAAAAAAGAATAAATAAATAAACATATTAAGAATTAAGGGGTCCACATTGTCTCACATAAAACTTTTTTTCCTATTTTTTGTTTTACTACTGATTTGTGTTCATAATAATCACTCTTCCTAATTTTTATCCTAATACTTTTTTTGTCCATAAATTTTTATTACTACTATCGGAACTCATAACAGACAGTTTTCATATTTTTTTTATTAACGCTGTCATTACTAAGAACAAGTTTGAACTCATAATCTTTTTTATCCTAATTGTTTCCTTCATAACAGACAATTATCGTAATTTTCTTTTCAATAATGTCATTAGCAAAAAAATATTTCTTCTCATAATATTGTTTTTAATACATTTATGATAAGGAACCTTACCAAACCTAACCCACAGAACTATAGTTTTGTATACTTAAGTATGTCTTTATACCGGGGGGCCTCGGCACCTCCCGGCATGCAAACAAGCAGCATGCATGCAGGCATGCGGCATGCAAGCAAGCATGCAGTATGCAAGCAAGCATGCAGCATGCATACATGCCATGCAGTATTCCAAAAAAAACATGCAACATGCATTCAACATTCATGCAAGCCCACAGCATTTATTAAAATTACCAAGTTATTTGTCACAAGTCTAACCTAACCTAACCAACGGAACTATATATTTGCATACTTAACTTTTTTTTATAGCGGGTGGCTCTTAAAAACATTTATGATCAATAAATATATGAAAACAAATATTAGCATGAAACGAATTTATAGATATTAACGTTATGTATTAGAATGATTAGGAGTTTCGATCGTTAGTATAAGAAAATATATGAAAAATAGTAATTGTTTAGTGATATTTTGAATTCTGATGATTATGAGTTTCGATCGTTAGTATTAAATGTTTTTATGAAGAGTGATCATTATGATGTAAAACGGTATGAGAAATATTTTCGGACTTCCGATAATATGACTTAAAAAGTTTTGTGAAAAAATACGCACCCAGAATTAAGTTACACAAATTAGTTCTATAAAGTCTTTAAATTACCACGTTACCGTTCGCTAAATGAAGTAACGCTCACATAAGTCTAATCCCGTTCATCACTCTATTCCATATGTCATTATGCCACTTACCTAGGCCCTCAGCAGTATCACCGACGCTGTGCCGACCCTAGCCTCGTTACAAGCGCCTGACGACGAAATCGTAAAACAGATGCACAATGGTGAAGCAATTCCGACCCGTTAGCGCGCCGGCCATTATGCGATAATTCCGAACATTTCAATGAATAGAGATATTTAAATAACTATTGGTCGCTTTACGTAACACTCGCTTTACTATCTGGAACTCGGCCAGTCGGATATGCTTCGTTTCCTGTCTTACACGGCCACGCTAGCTGATTTAATTTGTGGGACTGATTGGCGGAGCCAGGGCAATGATGCTAACAGAATCGGGACAGAGTGAGAGCCATTCAGAATCCGTTTCACCTTTCGCTTTCTGATCTTAATTATATTTTAGGCTTAAACGTTTATAACTGATCTTCGTATGTTGTTGAGACAATATATACACTAGGTAACATTTAAAAATTAAAACTATGTCACAGCACAGAATAACTAATGACTATGTGTAGAAAAAAATCATCTAGGTAGGTACAACAGTCTGATTAAAATATAAATGTATGTCTTACTTAGATAACATTACGCAAAACATACCTATTATCAACTTTTTGTAAAACTCAAAGTGGCTGCATTTAATTTTACACCACTCCCAAACAACACCCGTTTCAAAAAACGGTACAGATAGATAATGCGACCCAAAGTTACACAAGTAAACGATCGGACAATAGAGACTAATAGTGCTTGACTGTACCATTTCTCTCTTTACGTTGTATATACGCTCCAGTTTTCTTATTTGCATGCGCAAGCGCGGATATCGCAACAGCAACGCGCGATCGAGATCATCCGTCACACGATGGACTTATTTAGGGATCGATTACAACATGATGGATGGCCAATTATTGCGAAGGTCGATTTTAACAAATTGCCCGAGATGTGTTCGACGAGAATGTAGATCATTAGTTGACTTATTGTAATCGGTATCACTTCTGACGTCGCAATGATCGTGGCATTATAATCATTATTGTTTGAATCGTTCTTTTTTATTGGTTTTAGTTTTTAGTTGGAAGGTCATTTTGCGTAATAATAGTGGCGCTTCCTTTTACACTGAACTTGTATTTTGGATATTTTGTGTAGTTGTAATGGACTCTCCAATAAGACTTGCAGAGGTAGGAACTAGAAAGGGCATTTGCCAATTTTTATTAGACGCTGTAAAAGAAAGGGAGTAAAGAAATGCCCTTGCTAAGTTTATTGTTAAAAATATTTACATTTCAAAGTTCCCGAAACCCCGTTTTCAATCCTAACTCTTGTCATTTGTTCAATATAACCTCGCTTCGTAGCTAGTTCTGAAACGACGTGTCAATTATTACCTCAGGAAATTTCCACTGCATGCTAAACAGGTGTGAATCAATTGCAGGTTGGGAGCGATTGAGCAAAGGTATCACGTTCAGGAGCTTGTGAAATGTCACCATAATCAGACATGGTGGCAGTCGAAGTAGGTTGCGTTTAAAATAATCGCTCATTAGAAACGCCTGCCGAACGACATCTGGACATGTTGGGCTATAATACTATCTTCTTATGTGTAGGAAAATAACGCATGTAGGAACTTCGCAAAATAATACAAACATACTGGCAAAACTTTATTAACAAAGTTAATATAAATAATATCAGTACGCGTAACGCGCACCGTAAGTTTAAGTACATAAATACGCCGACCAACAAAATAAATAAATAATAAATGTTTTTATTAACATAAAATGATGCGTAGCACTTAAAATAGAATAACCTTCATTAAATAATTGTAAAATACGCGTATTGGGGCTGGTTCGCTCCAAACCCACGTAACAAAACTCGTTATAAAAATATATGGAAAAAAAACTGTATATAAGACAAATAAAATCAAGACTAAAAATAAAAATAAGTATGTTATTAAGTAAAGGTTTGTGTATTTGTGTGTGTTGTGTGTGTGAGTATGTGTGTGTGTGCGTGTGTATGTGTAGGGATGAAATTATTGATACTTATCAAGTTCCAGAAGCTTGGTTTTTGTAGCACCTCCCCATTACACTCTGAACTATTCGGTTCAGCTGTGGGTTGGTCATAACATTACGAGACTTCTTAAAAATCCACATTAGCTTTTTAACCCTGCCAATAGCCAAGTCAATATAGGTGTGCGAGGACAATCTCTGGGCAATGATAACACCCAAGTACTTCAACGAGCTCTTTAAGAGTAGCACAACCACAGTGTAGTTTGTACATACTATTACAACGATGCATTTTAATCTGGAAAGTTGGGTCTTGGCTGGGATCTCTGACTAGTAGCAAAACAGATGTAATTTGTTTTGGATGTATAGTAAGTAAAATAAGTTAGAGTTCAACCACTTAGCTATTCGAGCCAAACCCGTCTCGGCAGCTCTTCGTTCAGAATTCCAACAACGGCCAGAAAAAACAACAGCGATATCGTCCGCGTAAGAAAATATACGACCATCGTCAAGTCGAAGCAAACACAAGGAATTTATGTACACCAAAAATAATGTAGAGCCCAGTACACTTCCCTGAGAGAGACCAAAGGTGACATTTTCCTCACCACTATGGTAATCGCCAACGTCTACTTGTTTTCTTTCCTGTAGGTAATTTTCGAAAAGGGGTAAAGCCGTCCCCCTTATTCCAATACATTTCAACCTACGCACTAGAATCGGGACAGATACGGTATTAAACCCAGACACATTTTTTACTACTATCAACTATTTCAGTAATTTAAGTTAGTAAAATCTACAACAGCATCCTGTGTTGACAGACCCTCTCTAAAACCGTTTTAAAAGCTCGGAAGTATATTGTTTTGAGTTAAATAATCAATAAGTCTCTTATTTAAAAGATTTTCTAGAATTAGAAAAGCATGGGAGCACGGAAATAAGTCTGAAGTTATGTACGTCGCTTCTGTCCCCACCCTTGTGCACGGGTGTAACCACAGATCGCTTAAAAGCCATTAGAAATTTTCCCTTTTTAAAGCAAAAGTTAGCTAGATGATTGATAAGTGGAATCAAAAAGTCTCTGGCATTTTTTTTACAATTTTAGTTGAGATCCCATCCTAACCAGGGAAGCTGTTAGAGTCAAGAATCGAAAGGATTCCATTAATTTCTTCAGAGTCAGTGCTTAATATTACGAAGGAGGAACTTATTGCAGTCGAACTTCTTCTTCAATCAATCTGCAAGGCAAACTGAGAGACGATATCCTCTGCTAATATTCTACCTACACTAACAAAGAACTGATTGACACGGTTTATGGAGTCTAGTGGATGTAGTTATATTTTTATCAGATTTAAATTTAATTTTTTTGGGGCCATAAAATTATCTATTTTATGAATAGCCCAAAGTTCTTTATTATTTTTAGTAGTCTTCAATTTTTTTTTGGTACTGTCTTTTAAGCTTTCTAAATAGTAAAACACAGTAGTTTGAAAACGCTTACACGTATTTTTATATATTATTAAGTATGTGTGTCCAAGCGTAGTTTACTTTACATGCTATTTCTCAGCGTAATACATCGCAAGACCCCAACTCTCACCCACGATTTTAAAATTCGTTTGCTTGATGGTACGTTTATTATCTAAGCGTTAGAGCAAGTTCAGGTCAATTAATTTATAAGCTAAAATTGACATTTTGAATTTGTATCGTTACACGAGGGTAGGTAAGAAACATCAAATATAATGAGGTATCTATATGCACAAAAATTTCCTGAAACCAGGAATAACTTAGTACGTTTCAGAAAAGACTTGAGCCCATTTTTTAAAACAGGTGATCGCTCTTTTAATTGATAATTTATTTCGTAATATTTGATTATTTGCGTTAAAAAACGCTGAAATAAACTCAAATATAAAGAAACGTTGAAAAAAAATGTCAACCTCTCAGGTGTCCAGTTCTTTTTTTCAATATTTCTTTATCTTTGAGTTTTTTTGAGCGTTTTTAACGCAAACAATCAAATATTACGAATCTATAAAGCAGTCTTATCATATCTGAATGTTTAAAATATTTTAAAATATTTTTATTCAGATCTCTAAGAATGTAAATTCTGAGAGGTTTGATAAGACACTGTGGCTATAAAAACAGAAAGTCAAAAGCGTTGAAAAATTTGGTCGGCCTAACCAATACCCGGTGGCGGAGTGGTCAACGCAGCTGCCCGGATTGCAGAGGATGGTTCTATTCCCGCCTGAGGTAGACATTCTTTTCAACGTTTCGTTATCTTTGATAATTTAATTACTTAAATAAAAAGCAAACCATAGCCAGTAGGCAAACCTTAGTAAAGTGGCAAACTGCCAAATAACGTACAATGCATTATTAAAAATATGACGACCTCCGTGGTCGAGCGGCTGGCGCATGGCGTCGCGCCATCTCTGAGGTCCCAATTGTGCCAAAATGACTCTTTCGGTTGGTGTCATAATTTACAGGATCTTTTTTTTCACATTTCACCGGTTCAAGCAGGTGATTTTTCAAAAATATTTAAACGCTCAGGTGCGCTCCTGCGTGGAGTATTGCTCTCATCTTTGGGACGGATCCGCCAAGTACTTGCTTGAAGCTCTTGACAGGCTGCAAAGACGTGCTGTCCGTATTATCGGTAACGATGACGTTACGACCAGTCTGGAGCCGTTACAGCTACGTAGGGACATTGCTTCCCTTAGTGCTTTTTACCGCCTTTACCACGGTGAATGCTCTGAGGAGCTCTTTGACCTCATCCCTCCCTCTCCTTTCCTTTCCAGATCGACGCGTGCAGGTCTTAGAAGCCACCCTCATACCGTGCTGACCATCAAGACACGTACCAAAAAGTTTGGACAATCGTTCTTTTGCCGAACTGCCCGTATGTGGAATGCGCTTCCCGCACACGTGTTTCCTTCCTCTTTCTCTCCCGGGTTATTTAAGCGGGGCGTGAAAAAGCATTTATGCAGGCCGCCATAGTGAGAGCGTTCGGCATAGCGTGGTAGCGCTGTGACGAACGCTTTCACTTCTTGGGCTTCACTGGCTGCTTTTCATCAGGCAGAGTGAAGCCACTATGGCGTGCCACAATAAAAAAAAAAACGCGGTTTTAATTATTTTTGAAAATAAAGGAATGTTTTCTTTCAGTAAAATTTGCCATCATCAATATTAAGGGTACTTTTCCTCCAACCACGGTTTTTTTTTCCACACTGTATATTATGGTGTATCCAAACCAAGCAATTTAGTCAACACTCTCAGATACTTTTTTAACCAAAGTATACATTATCCCACTACATAAGGATACTTATCACTAAGTCATCGATATCTGATCTTAATATTTTGGTAAATATCATCAGATATAATTATATCTATAATTATTAATTCGGACATTCGTATTTTTATCTCAATGTAAATAAAAATTGTACTGGCCTTAGCTTAACCTTTAGGGTGAAACCACTTATCATCCAATACGAATGTCAACAAACCTTATACAATTGTTTATGGCCTGATCGTGAAAAATTATGAAATCATTACCAGTATTATACAACATAATGTGAAAATGTCGCTGAAGGCGAGGCCTCCGTTCAATGTCAATTAGATGCTGATAAATAAACAATAGTATAGTTAGGCTCGCTTTAATTACAGCTTTTGTTTTGAATTTAAACATTGTTTTGCTCATTGTTAATGAAACTCCATTGTGTGCTGGAAATATTAAGGGGAATTGCATTTTTGTAAAACTTTTAATTGGTTTTAGAGGTATTTAGAAGCGAATACTTCTGTAATTGGAAATGAGACGCTGTAGTCTGTTTCGTTAATAACCTTAGATGTTTAATAGCTTTGGCAGTTATTATTTTAAATACATTGTTTTAATTTGTTGTGTTTGTTTTGTAATCGTAGCAAAGACTTAAGTGCCGGCAGATCCGTAAATTGAACAATCTTACCGGTTATAATTTGCTTGTCCTCCTCATACACAGTTGTCAACGTGCGTATTAGAACCCATTCAATGCACATTTTAAAATTATTCTTCTACCTAGAATAGACAGATATTTATCTATCTAGCCAAGACTTTCAGTGCTTTTAAATATAAAGATAAAAGATAAAGGTGATTGATGAATTATGGTGAAATACAATATTTCCCCAACATCTTCGAACTCAGTTAATATGTGAGACCTTTGTATTAGCTCCGAGTGTGGGACTTTACTGAGACCTCAACTCACTTCACTCCCACTTGATCAAATCACCATTAAACATATTTACAAGTACGCGTTTCGTAAACTGTGTTAATTCCAAATACTTACACACGCACATTAATTCTGATATCCCAAACATATCTCAATTGAGCACGTTCAATGCCGCGTCATTAAATTTTATTTGACTAACCTTTCCGCTTATCTCGATTTGACCGCTGGCCGTTGAATAGATTAATTAATTGTTATCAAATCGATTGTTGAGTGGTGTAGGTAAGTATAAAATATTTCCATAACACAAAAGCTTATTCAGGTACCTATAAAAAATATGTCGAGTTTAACGATATACTTTGACTTATGAACGAACATAATTTATTTATCCATTGATTTATGTAGAAACAGGAGCTCGATAAAAAAAACGGTTTGTTCGACCGGGTGGCGATCTGCAACCTGATCAAAACATCTCCTCCGTGCCTCGGAAGGCAAGAAAACCGTTGATCTCGGCTGTTATCGTAAGATAGTAGACGTTGCAACTCATCAACCCGCACTAAAGCGTGGTTATTACCTGTTAATAGACTGATGGTGATGTAAAATTAGACAGATGTAAACAAAATAATTTTATTAAACTGAGAAAGTATAATGAAATCTATAACAGCTAAACCAAAAACATTAGTATGCAAGTACCTGACACCCGCTGGATATCGTACCCGGAACCAAATCGAACCTTTGACGCCTGACGTCTGACACCTGAAATAGAACCACAAGACTGCAATGGCAGTCGAGAGAATTTAAGAGAGTTCTAAAATTTATCGCAATAAGTACTTAAATTAGTCCAAACAAATACCTACGAATAAACATAATCACGTAACAAAGACGACACACAACTTTGAACTTAAGCTGCACCTGATTTTTCGATCTGATCGTTCACCTTTCACCTGTTCTCAGTAGTGCGTATTTCCCTTATCAAAGAATGCTGCATGATGTAATTAGTGCAGCAGTAACTCGAACAAGGTGGATACCGGACCGGTCTGGGGCTAGAAAGGACAGCCATCGAGGCCACACATGACCGCTAGTAAGCCGAGACTGCTTTAGGACACAGATATTAACGCTCACATTCGATTTGGTACAACCAACCGCACATCTCAATTATCATCGGCCACTAAACCCCCGTTGAGATAACTTGAAGTAGACTTACTTTGATTGTCAATTACGCAAACTAATCACATTAAAAAATATTTTTTAATATCTCCTCTCGTTTATTTTACATTATTTTTTTATTTTGATGTTTTGAACCCTTTGCAGGGTCCTTGGTTACAGGGAGACTAATAGGTATAAATAAAGTCAACGCATTAACTGTGTTTATTAATGAACTACAATGGCCTGCAAAAATAAGTATCACACTTTTAAAAATGCAATAACTTTTAAAATACACAATATAAACAAGACACCAAGACTTAAAAATGTTACTATTGTATAATTTAATATAGTTTCAAAGAAAACTGATAAAATGGCTATAAAACGTTTTTTATTTTAAATCTCTAACTTCTATAGTTTAGAAAAAAATGAAATTTTGAAAGTGTGATACTCATTTTTGCAGTCCAGTGTAGTTGCATAAACTAAAAATGTAGTTTGAGAGAAGTTTAATTTTAAATCCTTACCTCATAGTATTCATAGTATTCTAACGACAAGGAAGAAGTTAATCGTTCAGTTTCATTTGGGGCCATTAAAAATAATTTACGAGCAATAAACTACTTCCACAAGTCTGGATGCCTGGAGTGAGTGGACTTTTAAAAAGATTCAAATGTAATTCTAACGCAACCAAAAATTCCAATGTTACGTGATGACCTTTTTACTCAATTTGTTATTTAATAGTGGAAGGTATGAAAACATTGTCTCATAAAACCGAGGATGCCACGGAAGACTAGTGATATACCGATTTACTCAAAGCAACATCTGCAACAAATGCTAAGTTCTTTTTAGGACACTTTTTATACCATAAAGTTCTAAGTGAACAGTAATCATTTCTTTTCATTTCTCCGACAAATCGCCAGAATAGATTATTTTCTAGAAGTGGGAATCGACTCCGGTTGCATATAAATTGAAATTAAAAAATTGGCTGATTGCGTTCAATTGGTACGGTTTCTCAAATCCTTTATTTGCATATTTCATACTGCCCGCGACTTCGCTTGTGTGAAATGCAGCCTGTCCTCAATTTTGTAAAGCAGCCTACGTCCACTCTAAAGACCTATTTATAATATTGTCTGAATTAGCCTATAAGCGACTTAACGATTTTTTTAAAATCTGCTGATTAGATTACCTTTTTTTAAATAAGTAGGAGGCAAACGAGCAGGCGGGTTACCTGATGGAGAGTAATCACCGCCGCCCATGGACACGCGCAAAACCAGAGGAGTCGCAGATGCGTTGCCGACCTTTAAGAAAGGAATAGGGTTAAGGAAGGAATTGTGAGGGGGGAGGCGGGGGAAGGGGCCTCCGGAACTCTCCTACCTCCGGAACCTTTTTCATTTAAAATGACCCACCACCCATAATCTGCCCATGTGATGCTGTGCATGCGGGGAGGCCTGCGCCCAGCAGTGGGACGTTCATGTTGATGGCGATTATGATGATTTATACTTGTAAACTATACCTCTTCATAATGCTCGTATTAGTGTTAACCATATACTAAATTTTAATGAGGAACAGGCTCATCTCAGTGATGTATTTAACAGAAATCACATTTATGACCGACATTGTCCAATAGTTGTAATTATTTCAAATAGTTGTGCGATATTGAATGCAAATAAATGTCTAGTTAGACAGTGAGAGTTCCGGAGGCCCCTTCCCCTCCCACCCCTCCTCACAATTCCTATTCCTTCCCCTAACCCTATTCCTTTCTTAAAGGTCGGCAACGCATCTGCGACTCCTCTGGTTTTGAGGGTGTCCATGGGCGGCGGTGATTGCTTTCCATCAAGTGACCCGCCTGCTCGTTTGCCTCCTTCTCATATAAAAAAATAAAAAATAAAAAGACTTATACGAGTACCTACAACTAAACCATGGGATCTGGAACATGTGCGTTGGCCATTTACTTTTACGTCTTGTTAAAGTCGTAAATTTTTATTTTATTTCAGAAAAGATAATAATAATGTACTTGTAGTATTTTCATATCAAGTTTACTACTTGAGTCTGTTTCAAATTGTGATCAGGTTAGAACTGGTCGTAGCTGTTAAACAACGTGCAACTTTTTTCTCAGTCTTTCATAAATAGCATAAGCAAAAAGCTTCAAATTCCAATAAATCTATTACGGTTAAGGTGAACGAACTCGCGAAATAGAATAGTAATAGTGCAGGCATCAAGTCCCGCATTCCAGTATGGCGGCGAGTGGTGGGCGTGCTGGCACCTCCGCCTTCTAATGCCTCAGTGGTCTAGTCGTTAGACTATCGGTCTCAGACATAGGGGTCCGGGTTCAATTCACAGCTGGGGGTGAAGGATGTACCAGCTTCGTTAGTTTTTTTTTCTAATTCAGGCTAACACTATCTCATTCAAATTTGTCACCATAACAATTCATGTTAACAACATTGACGGTTAGGGATTTGATGGCTAGTTCCTAAGTTGTAGGGATTCCGAGTAAATAGCGCTTCCATATTTAGTCTTATTGTCAGTTACTACCTATCTATCAAGTGAGATGAAGGTCAAGTGTTTATTCATTGTGGAATAAAAAAGAAGGCATCCACAGACACTGCGATTTGCTACTGACATTTTCTTAGATCTGCGTGGGGTAAACAGGTAATTCATAATTTAATATGCAGCGATCGAGTTCATATTGATCTAAGTAGAGCTGTCCAGTTATGATCAGAAAGCCTAGCTTGCACAGAACGTCTTTATTGCAAAATGTCTGAAATCAATGTCTAATTATATCGAAAGCTAGCTAGACCAAAAGACAAAAGTGTCTTCTGAGAAAATGTCGGTAATCTCGAAAATGTTATTAGGTCACCTAATCATTTTAGATGGATAAATTTGAAAGCCGTTTTGTTTTCACCATATTTTTTACGATTAAATCCATACCCAGCTAATTAACCATTTGTCTGTCACATAGTTCACTTGAAATCCATAACAATAAGTCTTCTATAAGTAGTTATAATTCTTGGACAACAAACCCTTTAAAGTACTGGAAATCGGAACTATAATTGATCCAGTTAAGTCGTTCATAGGTCAAAATCGCGAGAATATTTTAATATTTCGAGATAAACTAGTAAATTAACGATAAATCGATTTACCGTGGTAAAGTATTATAGCAAACAACAAACGCTATTACGTAAACCACCTGTAAATCGTGATAATTATAGTGTGTCCGCTCATGAACTAGCTATATTTTATTGACCTCTTGCTCACTTTATTTATAGTCAAATGCAACCCCAGTAATAAAATATTTTGGTTAAAGTATTACCTACTTGTTTGTCGATGTGAAATGATGAAATGAATCAATAAAATAATTTTCATGTGGTGTCATTGACAAAACTAAACTAAACGGCATCAAAACTAGGCAAAAAATTAATAAATCCTTTTTTATTTTTTTTCAAGCGACACTATAATAGAGAGCCTTGTCGCGTAAAGCCTCCTTAAAAGAATACTACCACCCCTTCTCTTATCTTGGGTGTCGTAAGAGGCGGCTAACGGACTTAAGGCTTCCAATACCATAGAGCACCACCACCTGTCACGCTGAGCACACGTGCAGTCGCTTTGGTGAAAAGTGGACTATGGCAGAGGACTGCTTTTGCGGTCCTCATTGCCTATATAGTATCTGACTAACCCTTCGGGGATAATAGTCCTGATTATATGTATGTATGTAATCTAAACTAGGTAGTTCAAAAGTTAAGAATGCCTGGCGATCTACAATCGGGTTGTTCTTATTTACAAAATGTTGCCCGGTAACACTATATCGATAACCTTTAAGCGCAACCGCTCGCCTTTCAATATTAACTTTGCGGTAATCCATTCTGGATGACGCAACTGCTTCAGCAAACCGTCGAGAGGACAAACACCCAAACAATCCAGCTGTAATTACGACGGACCGCCGCGGTCGTGACTGGCGGCCGCCAGAAAAACTGCGCGAATCGCTCGAGAAAAACCGCGAGCGGTCGAACGCTAAAAAAAGTAAACACGCAAAGGTCTCCGACCTCCAACAACTAGAGATTTATGAAAGTTTTTTTCGTCTTACCATCTTATTGGTGCGTGTTTTGAATTCATCCATCTTGTAGTACAACGCGATAAGCTGCGATGTTTAATTATATTACGTTATTCGTCTTATTTAAGTACGCTAAAGTTAATTTCAGTTTTTATTGCCCGATAATAATTATGGTCATATTTCATAGTAGACTGTATCAAACTTTTTTTATGAGGCATCGCTAAAAAAGCTGCTTAAAAGTCCATTTGTACAAATATTGGCTCGCTGTCAACATCTCAATTTGTAGAAGAACTAAAATGATGTAATGTTCATTATTTGCTGTCTAATTAAGTCTTTCGATGAGTTCATAGTCATTAATAGACATCATTTATATTATTAAGGAATTTTTCAGTGCTTCTTTTGAAACAGATTTAAAGCCGAAACAACATGAAAATTTACCCACCTTTAGAGAGAAGGTACTCCGATCTAGGACATAAAATAGATTAAGGTAAGCTAATGCAGAGTCGTGTCTTATGAAACCAACTTTCCTCAACGTTAGTACAAAATTATCTCAAACCCGGAACACAAGAGGATCTAGTAACTTAAATAGGCTAATTGCAGCACTAACAACATAATCGCGCGGCCACTACGCTTATAATGCCGAGAATTTGATAATATTACTTAATGCACCATCGCAAATTCTTAAGTCTTAACTTAAAAGACACTTAGATTACATAACATAAGTTAAAAGACTGAACTTTGACCGGTTATTATCTTGAGTTATGAGTTTATTAGGTCCTCTATCATTTTGAGATATTTGAATGTCTGTGTGCCTATGTGCATCCATGCCATAGTTGAAAAAGCAATGATAATAAAAACGATTTTTAGAGTCGTCTATTGCAAAACTACCTATTATTACCGAATCTTCATTTCGAAGGCGATTGTCGTGTCATTGATGTGATCTTTCTTACAACCTCAAAATAACATACCAAATTAAATAAGCATCACTACATTACACGTCATGACTTATTTATACCTTATTAAAATATGAATAAAATATTATATTGTACATTTTTCCAAAAAACAATTTTGTAGTTTATTGTTATTGCCCTAATATAAATATAAATAACAACAAATATTGTTATAGTTTTGCCTCTGATTAACGCAACATAACAAGTTTAGCAATGGTAAGAAAGTATAAAAAAGTAACGGGCATTTTTTTAAATAGATTTATACTATGCAACTCTAAATAAGCTAAGAAACGAGCAGACTGAACCATATTATTATATTAATCATTCAGCAAATCAGTAATTACCGGGACATAATTATTTCTATTGTTTAATTCGAAAGAAACAAGATTTTCCCACAACTAAAAAGTTTTCTATAAACTTATGTAACATCGACCAGTCGTACATATTTGGTAACTTATAATTTACAGCTTTGTAACCCTCAATTTGTATTCAAACAATAATTTCTCACGTGGCCGTGGTTATCATAACATGAGTAAATTGGAAAGAAAAACAACTAAGACAGTAGAAAGTTAACTGATTGCCGCAGATACTTCTGACCGCTAAGATCATTCAGTTTGTGATTAGAGTGTAAACGGTTTCTGTTTTGAACTCTCAAATTGTGTGAAAGGTATTGTCACGTATTTCAAAGATAAAGATCACTTTCGAAGCGATAACAAAAACGCTATTACTTTAAAACTTTCTTAGAGTTTGATAAAATTTCAATATGAAAAAATGCAGCCTGTCTGTAGTTAAAAGCCAAAAGAAAAAAGTTTTTATTCTTACAAGCTGTGTTTAAAGCAAAAAGTTATATGCTTGATATTTAATCGTACAAATAAGTGCTAGCAACGTGGTTGATATGCAACTTATATCTCTTAATATTATTATTATCTTCAAATGCAATCACACGAACAATGTTAATAAGCTAATGGTAATAAAATGTATAAAACAAATCGGATTTAAATAATACATTTTCTATTTTATTTTATGCATAACAAAAAGTTATATAATTAGATATGAAACCAGTTCTTTGAGAAAGATCCCGCTTTAGTATTACCTAGGTACCCAGAAAATCAGATCATGCTTGATAGACAAACATCAAAAATGAATTGTCGCGTAAAAGGTACGGTAGCTTGGTTTTCATACATAAGTATATGACTACTTCTCTTCTTCTAGTCAGAGACTAGGCAAACTGTCATAAGTATATGACTACTTCTCTTCTTCTAGTCAGAGACTAGGCAAACTGTCACAGTCCAAGTTTCACCAATTACCAACTGCACATGTGGTAAGCGTGATAAGTGATTTTAGTCTGTTAGGCGCCGACACCCACGGGAAGATATGGGTTAGAAGTATTCTTTCTATAATAAGCCGTACCTCACAACATTTTCATTCCTAATCTGACAATAGTAGATAACAACGTATCTTAATATTGTATTTGGCTCCGCGCAGCCTAGCGCTAATGTCGCCACTTATTAGTTTTGTGATATCCTCAAACCTATCAATATTGCTTAACTGACGGAAAATTTAATGATCATGCGTGATTTTTTTCTGTAATTCTTTAACGTACATAGAAAACACACATTAATGCACACGTTATACAAGACATACACAAAGCTGAGCTTATATCTAGAAGAGATATATTCCAGCTAACTCTAGCTGTGGGTGAAAAGAAAATGTTTTTATACATAGGTACTAAACTTTGATCAATGCTAAACCTTCGAAGTACCCCAAAACCAGACATAAATGTAATTGACTTGCGACTCTTGTCTTTCAAAAGGTTAAACTAATTATAATGTCCATACATAAGATCAATAAAATTATTATTATAATCTAGCTAGACGAATAACCGGTTCAATTATATAGTACTATTTTATACAATATGCAACCACAACCGAGAGTGTTGAATGTTTTATACGTCATTGTTAAGTTCCGCAGTTGACAATGCCTTAGAGAGCACTCGTCGGGCGTTAGAAAGCGGTCGTCCTTGCAAGTAAAAGTACTCCCGAAGGTGAAAGCCTGTCGTGGCCGTGGCGTTTATGTATAGAGAACTTTCTTTTATCCCTTAAATTGGAATTTGTTACGTAATTATATACCTATGTTTAACGATATAATAGCTCTTTTACAACACACGGGCAAGAAGCGAACCCATTAAATTAGACACATATACTGATTTGAACCTCAATCCAAAGCTTTAAAGTTAACATTATGTATGTTATTAATTATACAAGAATGTAGTTAAGGCTAGGTGTTAGTAAAAATTAAAATAACACGTTCTTAGAATTACTTAATAAAAAAATAAAAAAACTTTTTGAAGTAGTAAACAGTAAAATTAAAATCTGCGAAAATTATGACATATTATCGAGGCTTTTTTCTGTGAAATACACCCGATGGAAACACGATTTGATAAAATTGGCGCGATAGAATAAATTCACAAAGTTACATATTTTTGTGTCATTTTATCTTCTTATCCAGGTTTCATTCTTAAAATAAGTAATTTAATATTATTAATCATTTACTAAAATGAAGTTCATCGATAACTTGAAGGATTATAACCGATCGTTTTTAATCTATTAAATCTATAATTTTTCTTAAATATAAGACGCGTTTATTCGCGCTGCTTCGCTGTTATACTCGTCCCTTACCGTCTCGTATCGTCGAGAGAGCGAGAGAGAAGCGCTCGAAATACCTCCCTTTAAAAGCAAATGTAGAGCTGGGTTCTCTGCCTACCCCTCCGGGAAACAGGCGTGATGTATTTTACATCATCATCATCACCATCAGCCTATAAACGTGCCACTGCTGGGAACAGGCCTCCCACGTGGACAAATAGCACGTGGGGATATTAGGGCATAACCCACCACGCTGGGCCAATGCGGGTTTTAAAGAAAGTCATCTTACGACAACAACCGGGACCAACGGCTCAACGTGCCTTCCGAAGCACGGAGGAGCTCGAAATGTTTTAAATTTTAACACCCATCCAGCAAACCCGGCATTGCGAAAGTTGCTTAACGGGCAATATTGCAAGCCAAGATTGCGCCATCGAGCTTCTCGTATCTGTATGGTCCTGTATTTAATACAGGAGATAATTTTTACATACCTACATACATAATATATAATCACGACTAATATCCCTAAAATGTTAGTCAGAGACTAGGCAATGAGGACAGCAAAAGCAGTCCTCTACCATAGTCCAGTTTTCTCCAAATAGCGGCTGCACATGTGCTCAGCGTGACAGGTGGTGAGCTCATCGCCGCTCTATGCAGTTGGATGTATGTGCAGTATTTAGTTCGTTGGTCGCCCTTCACGCCACCCAAGGGAAGAGAGGGGGGGGTAGTATTCTTGCACGGCTACGCGACATGGTCAATAAATAAATGGATGTATTTTAGTAGTCAAAAATGTTCGTGTCAAAGTCAAATTATTTATTCTATGTAAACCTTTACAGGCACTTATCGACGTCAATACTAATAATAATTTTAAAAAACAGTTAACTAACTTGTAATTAAGACTTAACAACTAATCTAACTAACTAACTATAGTCTGTGCCAGACAAACGTTTAGTAATAGAAGCTCGATAGCTAACGGCGCCGGCGCGCTGTTCGTATCTTGTAAGTTAAGCAACTTTCGTAATGTCATCACCGGATGAGAGAACAAATTAGAATAAATGTCGAGCTCCTTCTGTGATTTGGAAAACACGTCAAGTTCTTGGTACCGGTTGCTGTCGTATGATCGTTGGAGAATAACGTTAAACATTACACAATAACCCGCTATAAGCCAGCATGGTGGATTATGGCCACATCGTCCCGATGTATTGTTTATAGGGGAAGTTCAGTCCAGCCTTGGTACATTTATTGGCTTATACTCTAACTCCCCCATGACGACTTTGTAGAAAGTTCGATACGAATCGGCTCTTTATTATTTAAAAATAAATCACAATATTACGTGCAATATTGCAGATCCTACCAAAAAAAACATTAATGTATGACATTAATCAGTGTCCACTAGTGATTAACTCTTTTATAAAATAAAATAAAAGAGCCAAAATGCTAAACAACATTAATACAAAAATATTCACAAATCTAACATGCAGATCCACATAAAACATTTTCAATTTTGAAAATGAAGAACACTAAAATAATAATACTTTATTAATGATATTGTGTGAAGACGGTTTTGATTAAAGATCATCCTCTTATTTTTTGTCGGCCAACAACAAGTCTAACTCGTTGCACGTCATCAAGATTGTTATCGGCTCAGCCGTAATTATTAATTAACAGGTTTCATCTAAGTGTTTCACCGACGCAAATGTTTTACAGTTCAATATAGAGTGAGGAAGACTCCACTTTCCGGTACGCGAATGCTACCTTAATGTGAGTTCCGTGGTTTTTATCGAATAGTACATTCATATACACCCACGCCCGTTTTTCATATACCTAAGTACAGATAAAATCCCAAAAGCATTAACATACTTGCATGTTTTTAACCAAAGTTTTATAAAGTATGTTTCTGTATTCACCTTCCACAATAAAAAATAGGGTGGACGAACTTCAACTTTGCTTAAACGATAAATTACTAGACACTGCGTAATATATGACTTTTTATACCGGTAAGAACTGCCTATACATACCTACATCTCTTACACCTTCAAGAATACACAATGATGGCGCATTCATAATATTTAATAATATACAGTTCCAAAATAGGATAACTCATTAAGAATCGGCCAGCGCTTCCTACCAGAATTTTCCAATAACCTCTTAAAGCCACCGTTCGCATAAATATTTATAAATAACTGAGACCGAACGATCTTGAGCCGGCGTTGACCGATGACCTACAAAAATCGCGTGTTGATTGCGACCCACGTGCAATGTCGTAGACCAAGATGTGTTTGTCTCCATAAATTTAATCGTAGTTAAGGCCACGAATTGGTTTTATGAGGGTACGTCTTGCTGTGATGTTTTGACAATGTGGTATCAGCAACACAAATGACAAACACCTACTAACGGTTAATGCGAAATATTATTTTAAGCTTCATTAATTATGTTAAAGCTTTTAATGTGTTATGTTGACTAATAACACAAACAATAATATTTTTTTAAGATTTCAATAAACATACAAGCAATTTTCGCATAACATACAGGGTTTGATAATAGGTTTATAATGCCTGGGCCATCACCCTTATAAGTGCAAAGAACAACAATTTGCATAAAAGCAACACTGATATTGCGAAAAACAAATTCAACTGCTTCCTACATTTGGCTTAATACTCGTAGTATTTTTGCTGTTTTCTATGGATATTTTAGTTGATCTAAACACTTAATGGAGTGACTCATTTGCGGGATTATATACTCATTACAAAACATCTGTATCTATAACATAAGCAATAAAAGAGATATGATCCCTAGCACAAAACATTATGATTTATTACCATGTTTGCATGTTTGTTGATACTAATTTGGAACCGGATTCATTCGTCGATATAAACTTTTACTTCCTACAGTTACGTGGGCGCATCATAATGAGCGCCAATTGCCAACTTCTTTTAAGGCATATACGTGCGTAATTAAAATTCTAATCAATTTACAGATGCGGCGCCGCTCATCAATGTTTATAAACAAGTAAGTTCGGTACTCGGAGCTTTCAATTCAGATTATTTATTACACTTGACATTTTCATTAATTTATTACTCAGGACTTACTCAGGTCTATACAAGACTTAATTTAAACTTAACAGTATAATAGGAGCAAAAGGTGATAAGTGTTATGATGTGTTGAATCTGATCTATGATTTGTTGAAATGCGTTTATGGGTTAAAGTTTGTATGTACCATTTATAAAACTTTCTTGCTTCATTCTGAAGGGTCTTTCTACTTGTATCACGTTGTAAGGTGGTACCCTCCGAACAATATGCAATTTCGAATCGCGTTGGAGCATCTAAAGTCTTGCAGGTACATTTGCGCAAGAGCATTGATCCTGCGCATATTTATCGTTTTCACACCTAAGCCTTAGGAATAAGGACTATTTTTGAACAACACAGCCTTGTAGTAATACCATTCGATTGATAATAATCGCCCCCTGACCTGCCCCGTGCGCTCCAACTCCCAATTTTCTAGCTCGCTTTCCATTGCGTGTGATGTAAGGCTCCGTAAAAGTTGATAGCGAACGAATTACGCTTCCACATGCACTATCATTAAGTGTTCAAATGTCAAAACTGCAATTGTAGCTGTTTGGCAAGTTTGAAAATAGCATTGCGATCTCGTGAGTGCCGTTTAGGATTCCTGTTCAAAGCTTAATAGGAAACACTACGTCGACGTGGCATGCAAAATTCTCACACAAAACACAGAACGACGTTTCGTAGTCCTCTATTTCCTCCTTCAGAACTGGACCAGTTTTTATTACTTTTTCAGCATCGGTTAAAGAAAGAGATTTTCTATGTCTGTATGTTTAATTTTTTTGCATTAAGTCATATATTTAATAACCAGGAGCCTTCAAAATTTAGCGACATCATTCCGTTTTAAGGCGTCTTCAGAAACATTGAGCTGGTTTGAAACCCAAAATTGCAGAGAAAGATTTTCATAAAAGGCGCAAAGGCACTTTTTTGAGCTCATGATTGAACTACTGTTCTATACAAATGAAATAAAAAAAAATAGAAATGTTATCTCTTGTATACTTAGTCGTATAGTTCGTAGCGGCCTCGGAATTTTTTATCATTGATTTTATGTAGAAAAAAAATCTTATTCTAAACCATGAAACTTCGAAAATCGCTTTAAGTTAACTGTCCGAACTCAGCTTATTCTCGCAAAGTGGACATTTGTAATATTAAGCATGAATTTATTATCCTATTTCGATAAAAACGATAAATATAACTGCAAAATTATCGCCGAATCTTCTTGCTCTTTTGAAGTTTGGACAGTATACGACTATACTGTTGAAATATAACAAGGTATTAGGGAAACTATAAAAGATGTCGCGTCGTAAAGTTTATAGCAACCTTCTCTCGCTTAAGTCGATGCGAAAGTAAATAGTTAAATCGGCAATGAAGTTTGTGCGTAGCACCGGAACCTATAAATCTGAAGATTGAATCTGTGAAGTTGAAGTTTTCACACTGTTTCATTCCGTTCCGTTTACGTTTTCTTTCTCTGAGTAACTTTGTAACTAAGTTGCTATTTAAATGACAATGATAATACCTAAACTGTGAGTGACAACTTAACTTAAGTTATTAAGTTAATAACTTAATAATATTAACATCGTAAGTCGATCGTAAACCTAATAAAGTCCTCATTAATTATTTACACTCGTATATTTGAATAGAGCAGCCAACAATACATACATTAAAACCAGTAAGCAATTACATTATTGAGTAATGCGACTTAATTTCAAACAAATGTTCAAACAAAAGTAGGCTTGACTTGTGAAGGAAGGTATTCCAATTTGTAACACACCGATGGTGTTTACAACCACATCGTGTAATGAAAGCATTTAGGGATAGAGATCAATGTATCGATAACACGCTCGATTACATAACACAGGAGGGCTGTGGCGTGGGAGCCCGATGCTCGCGTCTATTGATCCAACTCGATACTTTGTATCGCTACAGTGAATCGATACTAACCGATTATGTTTGAATCGGACACGCCTCTCTTTGTTATGAGCATAAACTTGTGGTGGTGAATTGAATTTGGAAAAATACCAACATGTTACATTGCCAGATGAATGTCTGATAACATTAGAAGGCATTCAATCAGCAATAAGCTGTAATTGCTTCATTTAGATTGCTTTAAATGTACTGATTCGATTCGTATTTCATTGGACAAATTAACACATCATCATCATCATCATCATCATCAACAGCCTATACTCGTCCACTGCTGGACATAGGCCTCTCCAAGAACACGCCATCTGAGCACGATCCGCGGCCACTCTCATCCAGCTCACAATTAACACATCTCAATGCAATTGTATATTGAGTAAAATACTCGAGCAATAAAACAAATAAAGGACTAATACATCTTGATAATGAATTCAAAGCCACGTTCTGAAACGAAACAAAGCCGAAGGTTGAACAAAAGTAAATTTTCACAATATTCCGTCTTTATCTACGAATCGCTAGCAATTATTGCTCAGAAAAGATTATTGTTCCAAAGACACTAATTACTTAATAAACTTTGGAGATCAGCAACCGAGATACCTACTTCGTAATAACACTTGCTTGTTATAAATCGTTTACGAGAACCTTAACTTTTAATAGATGTCGATCTCACGATAGTCACCATATTGATTTGTCAATCTGGTATTCGATTGTCTGCGCTAGCTCCTGTCGCCACGCCACTTAAAAGCTCTCGAAGAACGTCCATTCATTCGAACAGAGGTATGATTTTTGCATTAAGTTCGCAATGAAATACAGCTGTCTGCGAACAGGTTAGCGTAGCATCGCGTAACAGGCGTCTGGCGATAAATCCTCACGTGTCTAATTGCGTAAAAGATGCGGTTTATTGGCTGGCCGGCGTTTCGACACGTCTTGTTTAAGGAGCGATGGCAGTCACGTACGGTTGCATGCCTGAAGGCTCTCGCGCACCGACGGGAGACGTTGCGAGATGTCTGTCATAAAATTTAATACAAGGCAAGTAACTGTCTGGTCTACAAAATATCAATCTAGCGTAGAAAGGTCGAGAATTCTAATACCAAATGTATACAGGATACAGGATATCCTTTTTAGTTGCACACTTATTCAATTTTAATTTATTTATTTATATTTAGGTGCCTTAACTTGAATAAAATGTTTCAATCTTTTAACACCAAAGGATATTGAAATAATCGCTAAAATGTTAACATATCAGTAGCTTCAGTGCTAAAACTTTTATTATCATTGCAAATATTGCAATACTAAAAACATTATCCAAAAAGAACAACAGTAGTCAAGTAACACATTTACAGACGATATCAAATCTCGTAAAAGCTCCTGCAACTCAACAATTACATCCGATAGCATCTACTTACAAAGAAAATAATAAAGCCAAACTAAGCCACAAATTGGCCATATTGCCCACCGTTACATGATCATGGTGTAATGATGCAGCCGTAGTGGAACGCCGAGCATTCTGCTTTCACCGCACCATGGCTCTCGTGGCGGACCTCCGTGGACGACATGGCTTTACGGGGCAGATACCTACGTGTATCACTATTGTTCTGTTTAATTGGAATGACGACAGTGTAGAACAGTCATTTGGCTATAAAAAAACTTACTAACTAATGATTAAAGAGAAAATAGGACGGACAACGAACATAACAACATTAGCATCTCATTTTAGTCATAAGCAAACTATTAACCGTGTCGCGTAGAGGTGAAAGAATACTACCACCCCCTCTTTTCCCTTGGGTGTCGTAAAAGGCGACTAACGGACTAAATACTGCACATACAACAAACAGCATAAAGCGGCGATGGGCTCACCACCTGTCAAGCTGAGCACATGTGCAATCGCTGTTTAGTGAAAAGTGGACTATGGTAGAGGTTTGCTTTTGCTGTCCTCATAGCCTCTGACTAACCCTTCGGGGATAATAGCCGTGATTATATGTATGTATGTAACAAACTATTGACGACTTCCTTGGTCGAGTGGTTTGTACACCGGTTTTCATGGAGTCGCCATCTCTGAGGTCCCGGGTTCGATCCCCGGTCGGGTCAATTTAGACATTATTGTTTTTCTAAATTGTCTCGGGTCTGTGTGTTTTCTATGTATAATAAGTATGTATTTAAGTTTTTAAGTATGTTTATCCGTTGTCTAGTAACCATTTAAGTTACATTAAGAGTTTCTTCGAAGCTTCTCTTGGGCTAGATAATTGGTGTGATTGTAGGAAAGTTTTATTTATTTTATTTTTTTATTTCTTATTAAATATCCCATTGCTAGAGTCAGGCTATCCCGCATAAACATTTGGGGAAACGTGCCCAAATATTGACCATAACTCATCATTTTTGCCCACTGAGTCTGAGTAGTCATCAACATCCATCCAGCGATTAAAAACGTAGCCAACTGCTTAACAAACACACTAGAAGCTAAAGCAGGAAGGAGACAAAACAATATAGAATGAGTAAAATTTCATCACCGAACTACAAAACTACGAAAATTGCGCGATTAGAATCCGATCGCACTGTGTCAATGGTGAATTATATCATAAACTCGTAACAGTAATAAGCGTGTCAAACAAGGCATCCTCGAAACACTAAACATTTAAATAAAATTGAACTAATCTCAAGATGGATCTTTACCATTAAATTATTGTGTTGTTATGTCATAGTAGCGGTAGGTCGAAACGTATCATCACGTCGATCAAGACATCATTACCAAAAAACATAAGGCACGGGCAACTTTCTAGTTATGAAAACTTATATGGATAAACATCATCATTATCAGCCTACGAACCTCCTATGGCTGAGCAATAGCCTATATGCACAACAGCACGTGGCGAGCTTGGCCCATACCCCAAAAAGCTGGTCCGATGCAGGTTGGTGGGAAGTAACGACTGCCATGTTACAACAACAACCGGGACCAACGCAACAACATAAAGCACCTTCAGAAGCACAGAGGAGCTCGAGATGTTTTTAATTCGGTACCCATCCTAATTATGTTAATTATAATCGCTTAATTTCAAGTCAATTCGATATTCGTGCTTCCTTCTATGGTACCTATTTTATGAAACATAAGTCATAGTTTATGTTACTTACACTATTCTGTGCTTACCTACACAAACATTTTGATGTCTGTCGGCAGTCGACCAACTTAAACCGCTTAGAGCTAACCAAGCAACTAATAAATTGTCAACTCCTTGACACTCTGAAAGAAACTCAGACACAAAAGCAGCGGTTACACTTCCCAAAGGTTTTACATAAGAAACATTAATCCGATCATTCTTTCAAACGTGGCAAAGCCGTGGTTGACAGCTGAACATAGGCCGCCGGCTATTAGACCATTTCAGGAGCCATTGTTCCGTTGCTTCATCGATCATAAGCTATCCGCTAAAGAGACGCTAATATACCATATTGGACGCACTGAGAAATGTATCGTTTCCAAACACTATTAAAACGACGCTGTTTATCTTGTGACTGTTGAAAAATAATCTATCAAAAAGTGATGTACCTACTCAAGATGTACCAACTTACGAAATCCTACAATAATGTTCTTTGATAGAGTATTAATAATATGCAAGTTTTGGCTGCGATCCCATTGTGTCGTCCCGAGCGCGGTTGCCGCACAGCGCCTTATCTATCGCCGGTACTTTGTCAATTATAACAATCTCTATTGCAGCATCTTGATTGGCATAAAATAGGCCCATTGTTGCTTGACATGCATCTGTCCAATTAGTCATCGTATTAATATTTGTAAGAAGTAGTTTAGCAATCCAATGGTGTATAGGATATCTATTTTCGTCTTTGGCTAATAAAGCCTTATTGTTGTCTACTTTTGTATGAAGTTCACTGTATTGGTCTGACGGTGAGGCCGTTCAATTTATATTTATCTTCTAAAAGGTACGTATATATTTTTATTGAAATTTTAAATAAAAAATAACGCAATACACAACTCTCTGTGAGAGTGAGAACTGAGAATAAGGTGATCAGATTGGGAATCCATCATTTTATCGCAATTCCTTTCAACGATTTTCATTACCCATAAAACGATTCGCAGAACTTTTTGTAGAATATTTAACAAATTCTAGAATTAGGTTACATCGCAATTTCATTTCCTCAAATATTAATTATCTACAAACACAGTTCATCGTTATTTCTTTTCATGTTTTATACATTTTCTTGAAATAATGTTCATCGAAGTTTTGTTACCCATATTTTTGTTTCATAATAAGTTTCAGTTTGCAAAATAATTGAAACATCAATTTTTACTTCAATAAATCAATGTAAGTACATCAAAAATACGATTTCATGCAATTAATTAGTTCTGTGCGTAATGTCTTTTTATTTCATAAAAGTCATAGTTTTATAAAGTATAATTGTAAATGTCCATAAATTTATTTTCTATTATCTACTATGATGTATACTTACGTACGTTAAGCAGTAAGTTTGTGCTTAAAAAGTCAGTGACAGAAACGAATCGCGGCAAAACCGACTCCACGTAGTCTTGTTTGCCCTACGCTAGAGTGTAATTCAATCCCGCGTAGGCGTGGAGGGGCGAGGCGGCCCGCGAGCTGAGGAGCAGGTGAGCGAAACCCATCTGCGACGATAAGCTCGCGTGGGACCGCCGGAGCCTCGCAGCGCCGGAGCCGTGACAGAAAAAATGACTGCTGCAAGCTTGCCTGCATGCTACATGCTTGCCTGCATGCTGCATGCTTGCCTGCATGCTGCATGCTTGCCTGCATGCTACATGCTTGCCTGCATGCTGCATGCTGGTTTGATCATATTATCAATAAGTTTTATCTTATTGCTTGTATGCTTTTTTAATATTATGTCTTCTGAACATTATGGCAAATAAAAAATATGCCTTTTGTTACTTACGCTTATCAAAATTATGCCTTTCTATGGTTATGCCTTTTCAATTTTGCCCATTCATGTTATGCGTTATGAAATAATAATATAGAACAGGGGCCCAAGTCTGCTAATTTACGAATGGCACAATTGAATCGCAATTGTATCGCATTGTAATTGTTTGACACATTTGGTATTCTTAAATGAGTAAGAGAATACCAAATGTGTCAAACAATTACAATGCGATCCAATTGCGATTCAATTATGCCATTCGTAAATTAGCAGACTTGGGCCCCTGACCGCAACACAATTTATCGTCAACAGGCGAATGCATCGTTCGATGAAACGTTACTGCGATAAAAAGTTGTTAAGTGAAAAAGTATTCAGGGTTCCGATACATATTGTAATATGTTTTTACGAATAGTTTCATCGATAACTTAATACTTTTATGAAATGTAAGTTCGATATACCGTTTTTCTGGTAATGAAATGAACTTTAAAAGATTTTTTTAAAGAAACGTTTTTCGATTATATAAAACAGCGATGATTAACTATTTGATGAATTGAAAAAAAAATATGTTAAAAATCGTGGAATAGTTTTCGGTAAAATGAAATTCGATATCAAAAAAATCTGTATTCTAATAGACACCCGATCAGAATTTGTTAGAGTAATAAGCCTTAGTACCAACACAGTAGTTTTGATCATTTGTATCTTTTTGACTTAACATTCAAGCGAGTATGTAAGGCGGACAGGCGGCAGTTTATTAAATTTGTTTTGTTGCAATTTTATACGTAACATTTTTATACTTACAATACTAACAATTTGATTGACATTAAGATACAATGAAACGTGTATTCTTTTTATAGTAAAGTAGGTTGTTGATAAGTTACAACATCATCATAATTGCATTATGTTTCTATTCAATCAAATTCTTATTCTTCACCTCACGATGAACCTATTCAACCTCAATTATGGGTACAAATAATAACATATGATCCACTTTGTAAGTGTAATTTGCTTGTTTTATAGCCTCGATTTGCTCTGTGGCGGGTCGTTTAAGGCCATTACCGGCTCTCAGTGACAGGTAAAGGGCCCAAATGTCAGATTCGTGCGGGCGCAGGGCCGGACGAAATTGACGCGACGCTGCCTTTCTTCTTACAATGATTTATTTCACGACATAATATTGTTATTTGAATTAAAAGTCAGTTACAGTTACCACTCACTGTTGGGAGATACCACAGTTCGTTTTAACCTTTTTATTTTAAAACATCCTCTTTTATTTTAGCCGTGTGGTAATAAAGCGGCTATCTGAAAACTACCAACTCCGCTCATGTGCAGTAGTAATTTGGTGAAACGTGAACTATGGCAGTGGACTACTTCTGCGGTCCTCATTGCCTAATGTCAAACAAACCCTCTGGGGATCTATCAGTTTTGAATATTTTATCCGTAGTCGCTTACGTCGAATATGACTATTCACGCTAGGAGATAAAAGTTAGCAGAAATACTAAATGGAAGTCGACATCAATTTTACCGCCTCCGTGGTCTAGTGGCTAAGCCACCGGTTTCAGACCCAGAGGTCCCGGGTTCGATTCCCAACGGGGGGTACATCTTTGTGTGCTCGGTTTGGTTGGTGGTAGGGCTGTTAAATCCGCCTGGCTAGCTACCACCATCTTATCTAAGTCTGTCGCCATAACAACGATGTTTATAGCATAGTTGTGTTCCGACAGTTAGAGATAAGATAGCCAGTTCCTCAGTGGTTGAGGATTCTGGGTGAAGCGCGCTTCCACCTTCGGCCTTATCGTCACTTACCATCAGGTGAGATGAAGGCCAAGAGCTTACCCGTTACCCGTAAAAAAAAATATTACCAACCTTTATTTTGAGTGAAACGCTTTCAAGTAAATGTGTTGTAGAGTGTTGTAGTTCAAGTTAAAAACGTACCTGAAAAGAAAAATGTATATTTAAACACAGGCTTATAACGTCTTCATGTGCTTAAAATACATAATGTTTATAACTACAGATATTTTTAGACATACATCAAGTAAATATACACTTAGACAAGTATATGACATAATACGGGTTAAGATACATGTAGGAAACCGCGGAATATGGCCTCATTTCCTATAACTGGTCTATATGGATCAATAAAATGTGTATACAATGGCGTCGTTCAAACCGCAGCTCTTATTAAATCCGCAATCAATCTGTGGCCAGTCTGTGCCTCGTGCACCATTTCCTCAATCACCGCCATAGGATATGGATCTAAAAAGCACTTGTGTAAACAACAGTATTGCGCAACTTCATAGCTTAAATGCTCTAAGCTTCATAGAGAACAGTCAAGATCTAGGAAGCTTAAGCTGTAATATGCGACTTAACATTATAAATAACTTAAACGTTAAGAGTTATGATACAAAATTAAAAAAACAGAGTATTAAGTAATTTTACCTTAGAGTATAGATTTTATTTATACTAAAAAAAATTACCCTAAAAATCATACCATGTCCTTCTCATAGAGTAGAACCTCAGCGTTGTTACACCTATTTACGTAGATCTCAGAATAATAACAAGCGCAGACAGAGACTAGGTATTTATTATTTGAGTCTATAATTTGAATGTCAAATAGACATTACATTGAGAGAATAATTAAGTTTTACATTAAAATACATTGAATTTTGTTATTAAATCTCTTCTTTACTGTACTTATGATACAAAACTCATACAAGAACAGGAATTGGCAGCCATAATGAAAACGAAACTGAAAAGTGTAAAGAAATGTCCTTACATATTCGAAAAAATTACTTGTTACGGCCTCGTGTTTTTGTTTACTCCGAGTTTCTACATCTTCCACATGACTGTAGTCCGCCCTCATGTGATAGAAATGTATAAGATGGGAACTGTGAAACATATGTTCCACATAGTAATGTCATCTTACTTGTTCATCAACGTGTGTGGAAACATGTTTATGGCTCTACTCACAGATACCAGTTTACCTAAAAAAGCCTTGACCAATGTAAAAGGCAGCACGAGATATTGCGAATATTGCAAAGTTGACCAGCCACCGCAAAGTTTTCACTGTAAGACTTGCAAAGTCTGCATCTTGAGAAGGGACCACCACTGCTTTTTCTTCTCCCGCTGCATCGGGCTGTACAACCAACGATACTATATGTTATATCTCGCCTACATCACCATAACTTTATTATACTCCACGTATTACGACTACTTCTTTGTATCATCCATGTTTGACAGCTTCGAGTTTTTTATCGCTGTATTCAGGATGTTTAATCCAATGTTGACAATTTTGGCTGAGGAACCGATCGCGATACGAGAACTTTACGTTTTATTCTTCGTCCTGAATTGTATTTTCATCTTCTGGTCGACCGGCGTGTTCTGGTTTCACATGAACAATCTTATGAGAGGTATAACGGCTCACGAAATGAAGACAAATACGAATACCGACACGTCGAGGTGGAGGGAAAACATGATCAATATTTTTGGAAGGAAGTGGTATTTCGCTATTGTTTGGCCGTTCGCGGAAAGCCCTGTCGCTGATAAGTAGTGGCGATGTCGTGCATTAATGAAAGATTTTTTTTGTAATAAAGTTTACAATAACCGGAATTTTATCTTCATTAATAGTCGAAATTAAACTTGTTGTATATGGGCATTTATGGTCCGGTTTTTACTGTGTTGTTGGTATTACTTGCACTGTTTTATTTACGACGCAAAAAGGAAAATAAGTATGACTCAGTATTATAGTTTATTTTCCAGTTTAAAGGCACTCAATCTATATGACAATGTTACAAATCACATCACAGTTTGTAATAAATGTTCCCCGTTGCCATTTAGTTGATGGAAGTCTTTTTGTCATATTTCTGTGCATAAATATTGTTATTGTCATATTTTCATTAATTCTAACAAAGTCTACAATTGCAGACATATGACTATGTAAGCACTATGACGACCGTCTGGTGCACTATTTTAGTGACCCTGCTTTTGGGTGCGCCAAAGTTCACCTAAATTTTTAACTCCGATAATTTGAAATCCGAAAAGGTTCTTCCTAACGCTTTTCATTCTATCATTCCTAACTACTCTGTTTCTAATGTTCATAATTCCGAATCATTAAACTACATAATGTCAGTAGCAATAAACATTTATTACACTATTATTTGTTTTTCTATATTTTCTCATCATAACCGTCATTTACACTATTTTTTTTTCTTTTCTTTATTCAGTAAGCTTAAAATAAGCATTTTGAATCGTTTAATTAAATTTACTTCTCTATATGGATGGATAGGCACCCACCCATCCCACCCTTTCAGGACGTGCACCCACCCACCTACCCCACCCATTCATGACGTCTTTTAGCTGTGGAGGAGAACGGGCGCAACAAATTCCACAGTTTTATAATAATATAGAAGTAACGACATTTACAAAACAATATGTCGTTACCAAATTATACAATCAATAATCATAAAACAATTAGATAATAAAATAAAAGATAAAAACAAAAGTGAAGTTTTACTTGGGCACTATGAACGCATTAGAACATTAGGGTGGATTTCACCAAAGTAGTATAAGTCTTATTCTAAGAATAAATCCTTATTTACACGCGTGTAAATGAACTTTACGTTTCACCAACGCTTAACCTAATGATAAAGTCACTACACTAGAGTAAATTCTTATACCGCCAATTTTGGCCGTGTTAGCCCCTATTCTTTTTTTTCTTTTTTTTTTATTGTGGCAAGCCATAATGGCTTCACTCTGCCTGATGAAAAGCAGCCAGTGAAGCCCAAGAAGTAAAAGCGTTCATCACAGCGTTACCACGCTATGCCGAACGCTCTCACTATGACGGCCTGCATAAATGCTTTTTCACGCCCCGCTTAAATAACCCGGGAGAGAAAGAGGAAGGAAACTTTTATTCTTAAGATAATAATGTCACTAATGTCATTTAAAGCAGCCTTCAAATTAATATTGTAAATAAAAAATGCCGCGTCGTTTGAGATTGTTGGTTGATGAATCTGATAGCAGTGATGAAGATTATTTTAGGCCTACGCCCGAGATGGTTTAAGGAAAGAACCAATTACTTAGAAGAT
This sequence comes from Scoparia ambigualis, assembly GCA_963921215.1. Classification (NCBI taxonomy): domain Eukaryota; kingdom Metazoa; phylum Arthropoda; class Insecta; order Lepidoptera; family Crambidae; genus Scoparia; species Scoparia ambigualis. The sequence continues at coordinate 2,071,724 of OY992506.1, read as the reverse complement.
TAACAACAACAACATTTTTTATGTCATCGTCAGAAACGTTAAGTCAAATAAACAATGTTACGCCAGAAAATAAAAAAGTGTAAAGCGCCTTTACTCTCGTACGACATAAACTGCAACTCAATCGGGTCTCAGACCCGATTTCACCAATATTAAAATTACACGAGAATAGCTACCCAAGTATAAATTTACTACCTAGATTTATCATACGTGTAACTTGTATTTCATTTCACCACGCTAATGTAAGAATAAGTTACTCTCGCACAGTTACTCTGTGCTATTGAACGAACCTAAGTGGATCGAACGAGTGAGCATATTAACCACCAAAGTATAGTTGCAGTTTATCTCGTATGAGAGCAAAGGCGCTTTACACTTTTTTATTTTCTGGCGTAACATTGTTTGTTTGACTTAACGTTTGTGACGACGACATAAAAAAACACGTTGTTGTTGTTAATTTTCTAAGTAATTTGTTCTTTCCTTAAACCATCTCGGGCGTGGGCCTAAAATAATCTTCATCACTGCTATCAGATTCGTCAATCAACAATCTCAAACGACGCGGCATTTTTTATTTACAATATTAATTTGAAGGCTGCTTTAAATGACATTAGTGACATTATTATCTTAAGAATAGGGGCTAACACGGCCAAAATTGGCGATATAAGAATTTACTCTAGTGTAGTGACTTTATCATTAGGTTAAGCGTTGGTAAATCGTAAAGTTCATTTACACGCGTGTTAATAAGGATTTATTCTTAGAATAAGACTTATACTACTTTGGTGAAATCCACCCTGAGTGTGCGAAACTAGAGGAATGTTAATTCATTGCATTTTTGTCATTGATGTAATCGCTTACAGTGTAATAGTCCTTTTCTAAAAGTCTGTCTTTAACAATTGTGTCTTAAATTTGTCAAAGGGTAAAATTATAACATCGTTCAGGATTTTATTGTAATTTAGGACACTTTGTCCCATTAATGAAAACCATAAACTTTCTGAAGTCGAAATTTAGGAATTACAAGTTTATACTTATTCTTATCTAGTATTTAGTATGTGTATATAGCAATTTTTTTTAAATAAGAAATGTTTTGACGCACGTTAACAATACAGTAAATAAATTGTGATGCAACTGTAAGAATATTTATTTATTTGAACAGCTCCTTAAGAGAGTCACGTGATCCTAGATTATTATATGGACCTTACTGCTCTTTTCTGTAAAATGAAAATGGTTTCTATATCTGCTGCTTTACCCCAAAGTAGAATACCATAGGACATAACACTGAAAGTAACTAAAATAGACTAATTGAGCAGTTTCCACGTCTGTAAAATGCCTAATTTTTCTATCAGCGTAAGCAGCTGAACTAAGTCTCCCCGCAAGGGTGCTAATATAAGGGTTGCACTGTATTTTGAATATAAGGTAATACTATTCAAATGATTGAGGATACTAGCTGCCCTACTCTTGTAGGTCATATTATGGACATTATGTTTATTGTTAAAAGCGTTATGAAAAACAACAGTAGGAGTTTAAATATATTTACGTTAGTGATATTATTAATTACAATTTTCGGAAACATGTGTGTATGAAATAAAACTACCACACCAGAACGCACCCACTGTATTTTAAATATCTGTGACAGATCGGCTGTCAGGGTGACTTTTGCCAATATGGACCCCTGCTTTGGCGAAGACCCCAGCGGTGTCGGTTTCATTTCCTAGTGGCATGATGATTGTTGATGATGTGTTTGTTTGATAAAAACTAACATTTTTACCTACTACTGATTCTTGCATGTTTATATATTTATGTATTTATTTTAGTAGATATGTAGCTGAAACCTACTTGTGAATGCAAGCTTTGTGTTCATGTGGGGAAAACTCATAAGTGTAACAATTAGAAGTATTGATTATTATACTACTCTATCATTAAGATTACAGGTATTGGTCATCCTAACTTAATATTCTTTCTCTTCAAAGGTAACTCCCTTTTTTTACTCCTCCTTCTCTTCAAAACACTCCGTTGCCCATTTCAGTGGACCTTAGCATTCTTGGCATGGACATCGGCCAGGAACTGAATCCAAAATCCTAGATCGTGAGTGTTATTTTAACTGCCTCCCGTAAGTTGGGTATTCTCAATAAGGTGAGGCGGTTTTTACTCCCGAGCAGCGCTGCTTTGCTGTACAAGACTCTCAGTGCGATCGAGTATAAAGTATTGTTCCCATCTATGGGACGGCTCCGCTAAATACTTCCTCGATGCACATACTCATGGGTTCTTATTCTAAAACCACACTCACATTTAAATCTCTGCTTGAGTACAGTGAGAAAGGGATGGTGCTATCCGTCGCATATATCGCCATCCCTTTCTAACTGTAGGTACTCAAGCAGAGATTTGAGTGTGAGTTTGGTTTTAGAATACGAGCCTTAGTCTGCATAGGCGAGCGGTACGCATTATTGGAGATGCTGAGATTACAGCCTCTCTTGAGGACCTCCAGCTGCGTAGAGACATTGCTTCTCTCAGTGTCTTCTACCGGAACTACTACGGCAAGTGTTCTGAAAAACTTTTTGAACTAATCCTGCCCTCTCCTTTCCTCTTCCGGACTACACGTGCTGGTCTTAGGAACCACCATCATACTGTGCAGACTATCAGCACTCGTACCAAAAAATTTGGCAATTCAAGTCCTATGTAAGACCATTCGGCTTTGTAATTCTTTGCCGGCGCATGTGTTTCCCAGCTCCTATAGTCGCGGGGCGTGAAACAGTATTTATGACGGCCGTCATGAATGCTTGTTTCACGGTAAGGAGCGTTCTCGTTATTTTGGACTGCATCGGCTGCTTACCATCAAGCAGGATGTAGTCACTATGACGAGTCTCATTAAAAAATAAATAAATATAATAATTGCGAAAGTAGGTTTGTTTGTTACGTTTTCACTCTTAAACTGCTAAACCGATTTTGATGAATTTTATTGTATAGCTAGTTCTTAATTAAATTAAATAACAATAATTAAATTTAAATTAGGTATGCCTCTTTTCAATTATGTGCGCATATACGATTATTATTCGATAAATTGGTCATTGAAGAATGCAGAACATTTCAATATTAATAAATATACAAGAAACCAACTGGAACCAAACAGAATTATGTTTGCCTTTACTAAGTTCCGGTTTAGATATATCCATTAAAATTACAAACACACAAGCCTTTCTTAGCTTCAGTCCATGTGCTGGCCGCATACGGCACGCCATTAGGCGGGCTATATGCTTATTTACCGGTACACAATTAAATCACGATCCTTGGTTTCTGCCTCTGAGAAACAGACTTGATAACGAATACTATGATGTTATCTCAGCGTATCCATACCGCCATCACAGTGCATTACGTCACCGATGACACAGCTTTCCTTTTCAGGTATTAAAAACGTTTATTCAAATAATTAGTTTCCGAATGGCTTTGCTCTGTCGCAATGGGCCGGTACCACCGACACCCACCGCGCCGCGCTTTGCGTTAATTATTCTAATCGAAGTTAACACTTTCGTTGATTAATAGCTATGCATTGCGCAAGGCCATCATCAATTTCAATTAGGAATACGAACTTGTTATTGTGCTTTTCTCTACTTTCGTAATCAAGTTGTTTTTTTGTAGTTGTTTAATTGTTGGGAACACTCGTAACATGATGTAATTGAGATAAAGATTGTAATTTTTGTTTTAAACTATCTAGTTAGGTTTAGAATTTTATTGCTAAAAGTGCTCCTAAAACTTTTACATAACATAACGAAACAATACTTGCTATACAACCGAATAAATTATTGACAACACACTTTTAAAACTTTAAATAGTCACAAGTATGAGCAACCTCTACAACTGAAACGAAACACAGCAGCCGTACTCAGAGATGTGTATTAGCAAGACCATAATTTCTTATTCCAAAATAATATTTACGACGACGGCGACGTCACAGTTAGATAACAAATTGCAGTGATACGTCAGATGCTAATGGATCATTACTGTTAATTGACGTCTCTCTGTGCGGCAGTCATATTCCTTAAGTTACTCGCGATATTTTTTGTTATATTTATTATTTTTCGTTTATCATTCATTATCATTCGATTAGACATCCTCCGTGGCCGAGTGGTTAGCACGCCGGTTCTGGCGTCGCGCCATCTCTGAGGGTTCAATTCCCGGTTAGGTCAATTTCGAAAAAACTGTTTTTCTAAGTTCTAGGGGCTGGGTGTTTTTCTGTTTATTGAAATTTTGCATTCACAATGCTATATAGATTACGAATAAATAGTTTACTAGAAAAAAAATCAACCATTGTCAGGAAGCTCGAGTGGGATTCGAACCCACGACCTTTGGATTGCCGGTCCACTGCTCTCCAAAGGTCGTTTGTTCGAATCCCACTCGAGCTTCCTGAGACTGGTTGATTTTTTATTCCTTATCTACACTGGCCTGCAAAAATAAGTATCACACTTTTTAAATTACTTTTTTTCTAAACTAGAAGTTAGAGATTTAAAATAAAAAACGCAATTTTATCAGTTTCTTTGAAACTATAGTAGTTTATAAAATAGTAAATTGTTTAAGTCTTGTTTGTCTTGTTTATCTTGTGTACTTTAAAAGTTATTGCAATTTTAAAAGTGTGATACTTATGTTTGCAGGCCAGTGTGAGTTTCAAAAGAAGCTTATCTTGGGATTGATAATTGGTGTGAGCGCAGAAAGCAATTCATTTATTTTTTTATTTTTTTATTTTTATTGTTAATGTATTTCCTATATAATAGCACATTACCGGATTATGTAATTGTGCTAGCACAGAAAGACATTGCCGGCAATCGGCAAACACGTGCGACACGTACAGTTACCTAATCCACGAACGACGTCGCATGCAAATGCTAGTCAACCAGCAGGAAGGCACGTTCCTACTTGTTAAAGAAAAGCACTCATCTATAAACGTCCCACTACTGGGCTTAAGCTATCCCACGTGAATAGCACGGGACATTAGGCCAAACCGACCAAGTTAGGCCCAATGCGGGTTATAACAACCGGGACCAAAGGCTTCACGTGCCATACGACACAAAGCACTGGTTTGTATTGACTACTACCTACACCAAAGCACTAAAAACATATTTTAAAACACCAAACTACCAGTTTCCAAAATTATTATTTTTTACGTGTATCTAATTATGTCCAAATCTTTTTTAAAGACTTTTTAAACAATCATGTCAATAGCTCGATATTCATATTTCATAATTTTTTATCATTAATGTCTTTACCGACATTTCAGGCCAGACCTTAACAATTTTCCAAATATATTTTTAAGCTCGGTACTTACGTATATACCAGGATGGGTGACTAATTTAAAACTATTGACGGGACGTTGAGTCGTTGTGACGGCCGTACTTCTTTATTGTCAATCGCTTATCATTAAAATGGTTAAAGCGGTACCTCTTAAAACAGTGTTTACTGCGAACACGAAGCCACAAAAACCAACGTTGAATTATTGTACCTCTTTTTAATTACCTACCTGCTTACGTAAACGAACCTTGTGTATAATTTTAGCAGACTTGCAAATGTATGGATTGCATTTCGACACGCATTGTTGGTAGAAATAAATTAGGTGTTATGGTTACCTAATTTATTTTTTTAACACTTGTGTACCTGTTCCAAGTCGGTTGGATTCAAAACATGATTAATGTTATGTTAAGGTATTCATCGTCATCACGTTAACCTGTTAACGTTTCGCTACTAGGCTTAGAACGGCCCACATAGGCAATTAGTATACGTGGACTTTGGGTCATGACAAGACAAGCTGGCCTAGTGAGAGCTCGAGGATGTTAGAGGCTGCTATGTTACATTAACAGCAGGGAACAACAGCAAAGTTGACTTGGTTCAATTCAAGTGCGATCTCATCTTTGACTGTATATCAACTAAAAACAAGAAGGCCCGTATAACGCAACATGACGAGCTAGCCTAACCTATGCTACTACAGAGTACTACAGATCACTTTCGTCTTACTAAAATTCTTATCTTTGATAAATTCTTAAACCACCATCTTTGGTGCTAGCAAAAAACAATCAAATCGAGACAGTCTTTAAACAATCCTTACCACCAATCATTCAATATGGAAAATATAGATTTTTTTTATATATATTTTTTTTATATTTATTTATTAATAAAATATAACCTTTTACAATAATTCATTGTTGCCCTGACTCCCGAGCTAGAAAAATCTGTGTTTCAGGAGCCAGTACCTCCCTTAAGATAAGTTTAAACACAGGTCTAAAAGTACAAAATTAAACTAGACTTAAATATTTTTCTCACTTTTAAGAAAGTATTTTGACATAAAATACATTTGAATTAGAAAAAAAAAAACTTTTACTTTAACATTTTTAAGTTTTAGCGTTTTCTTTGTTAAAATGTATGAGTGTGAGTTGAGTGTGTGAGTGTGTGTGTGTGTGAGTGTGTGTGTGTGTGTGTGTGTGTGTGTGTGTGTGTGTGTGTGTGTGTGTGTGTGTGTGTGTGTGTGTGTGTGTGCGTGTGTGCGTGTGCGTGTGAGTATAAAATACATATTTACTAGACTTTACAACTCATGACAATTTGGATAAGATAAGATAAGATAAGAATCATTTATTTGCCAAAGACATGGTAATTTACGGGTGGTACAAAATTAACAATACGCACATGGTTAGCCATTATAAAATGGCATGCATGGAGGACAAAAACTTGGACTTCTGTATCTGAGACCGCGAGACCCGCTAGAGCAGAATGGCGGTAAAACCTTTCCAGCTTTCCATAAAAATAAACAATAGATGCACGGTCTCATACAAAATCAAACTCAAATTATGTCCAACCCTGCGGAAATACGAACATATCCATAGATCAACATCAGAAATAAAACGAGATTTATAGGAAAACATTCATTGTAAAATAAACCTTAAACTAATTGGCACTATAGTACATTTTTTTTGTAAATATTATTGGAGTTACATCACTTTAGAACTAGGCACGCTAGATTCAAGCAAGTTGGAACAAAGTTTTTTTTTAGAGAAAAACAAGGCAATTTCTGATTTTACCTTGTTTCGTGGTGCAGTTTTTCAAGCAGCAATCGTGTACCTATCTATAGTTTATTTGACCAAAGGTTCCAGCTATACGCGTCATTCCTGTTACGTCAATGTTCATACCAGTAACGCCGGCCATCAGTTATTAGTGGCACGTATCATAACTGGTAGCGTGCGGGCGCCCGTTACAATCGAGCCTTTTCTGGCATCCCGATGTTCGTTTCCTAATCAATTCGATATTTTTAACTGAACAACACATACTAGCAATGATATTGTTACCTGCATATGTACCTATATTTGTATAAAAAACTCTTATCTCTTAATAAGGCAGTGGGATATATATAACCACCATATTTTGAACTTTATTCGATTGAGATAAGGAAGAAAACATATGCAAAATTTCAACATGCTGTGCCCTTTTATGGGTTTATTTTTTTTTTTCAATAGAAGGAGGCAAACGAGCAGGCGGGTCACCTGATGGAGAGTAAAGGACACCCGCAACACCAGAGGAATCGCAGATGCGTTGCCAGCCTTTAAGGAAGGAAAAGGTTTTAGGATGGAATAGCAATTGTGAGGGGGGGGGGGAGAGCCTCCGGAACCCTCACTGGCCGGACGAAACACAACAGCATCAGGTGCTATTATTTCACGCCGGATATTAGTGAGAGGGTGGTATTACGCCGGGCGAGCCGGCCCAATGCGTGCTGCAACGCAGCGTGGCTTTACCACTCAGTCAGTGTCACTCATTTAGCACCACCCAGGGGTCACATGTAGGGTCTTAAGGGTATACCTACGGACGCGAGTAACTTTAACCCCCAAAATTAAATAGGTTTGATCTGATCAAAGAGATTTTACCTATGGTCTGATCGTTTTTCAACTTATACAAACATAGAATCGCATGATATCACTCAATCTATGTACCCACCAACCCCATTGTACCTAGTGTTCTTGTCCACGTGGGAAGGGTTATTGCAGCTAAGCTTCAAATATATGAAATAAAAAGAACAGTCAGCATCACATTATTCGAAGCGTTATTAACTGTTTAATTAAAAGGTCTTTAGATTTTTACTTCTTTAAAAATCTTGACGGTGTTATTCGAAACACAATTACTGGTTAAAAGGTCTTTAGATTTATACTAAAATAAAATAAGGTGTAAGTCAGATCAAAACATTCTTAACTCTTAAAGCAGTACAATCGTTTTTTACTGTCAATATCTTTTAGACCACTTACGTTGCATCGATTAGTTTCACACTGGCTGTCCAACTCTATTGTGTCATAATCACATTATTTTGGGCACAAAGTTCCAAACCATGTTACATTTATTTGTTGTTACATAAAATCAATTTCGTTGTAAAAAAAATCGGATTCCCGCCGGCCTCGTGACGGACATCGATTTTATTGCAATTCGATGTACTTAACTTTCGTTTAGTTCCGGTTTTTGGTAATAAACGTAATATTTATCGACTTGAAAGTTGTAGTTATCGTTTTTTCGTGACTTGCAGTAACTTGTAACAGTATTTGCTATTTAGGTTTCGGTGGTAACCTAATTATTTAATTGCATTAAGAATAACTACGATTAACTCATTAACCCTTTCCTGTAACCGATGTGCAGTGCCGCTTACCGTTGATTTATTGTTGTTTGGTGTAATAGACAGAATGAAAAATATGTGTGAACTTCCTCGAGGCAACAATTTTGACCGCCCTAATCATCTAATTTCCGACTTGACGTGAAGCGTTATCAACTGTATTTTAAATGCTTAGACTGCACATTATATGATGTCATTACAAATATAGGTAGTTATCTATCTAGCATACGTACATATTCTTTACTCTTTTGTTTCTATAAGTAATTTTAACCTGGTTTCGAAAACACACATAATTATGTCTTACCATTTCTGAGTGCCTAGTATGATTTTTATTTACCATTAGATCACGTTAACAAAACCGAAAATTTATATAGCATCAAAGCAGCGTCTCTGGTGACAAACTGTTGCCGCTTTTAACATAAAAATTCAAGCCAATTTGCTACAATTCATACATACTCGTAAATTCCGTACTTCGCTCACATTCATATTTTATAAAGATACAATATGGTACTATATTGCGTACTTTTTACTAAACCTTCTTATTTGCACATTAATGGTAACAACTTTAAATTACTTATTTGTTTACGCTTACACCAATTATCTAGACCAAGATAAGCTTCTTTTGAAACTCATTAATATGGTTAAACTAGATAACGGATAAATATACATAAACATAGAAAAACACCCAAACCCGAAATCCATTTATATAAACAATTTTATCTAATTTGACCCGACCGGGAATTGAACCCGGGACCTCAGAGATGGCGCGACGCCAGACCCGGCGCAATAACCACTCGATCACGGAGGACGTCAATTAACTATATCGAAAACATTTGTTACTGTCATACTATTCTTGCAGATGAGTGACGAAAGTTCGTCATAGGTAGACCTTATCTTGAAACGAGCGATTTACATCATTTGCTCTAGTAGTCAATAACAATAGCACATTAATTTATTAGTGATGCGATAAAAAAATACAATTGAAGACGAAGAAGAGAAATTGTTGTGTAACTCTGAACAGTGAAGTGTCGTATAACTTAGACATGTGGTTGTGGTTTTGCCAACGAGTATACTATTCTACTAATTCGTCCGCACACCTTATAACCGACAGGTCACTCTACGAAGAAATTTCCTTCCGCAACGCTGTGCTTCCGCGTCCGCTCAGGTTGTGCAATGAGGATGTTGAGGTTTTCCCAAAAGACGACAGCGAGTAGTGAAGGCTCAATATTAAAAGAAAACTACTAACAGCTATCTTGCATAGGTGTCGTAAAAGGCGGCTAACGGATTAAAGACTGCACATACATCCAACAGCATAGAGCGGCGATGGGCTCACCACCTATCTCGCTGAGCACATGTGTGCAGTTGTTTTTAGTGGAAAGTGGCCAATGACAGTGCACTGTTTAAACGGTCTTCGTTGCTTAGCCTAGTGTATTACGTATGTATGACTACAGCGTAGGGTTCTTTAAAACGGGCGTAAAAAGTTTTGACAAGGTCGACCAAGCTCGAAACGTCCTTGATGTTGCAAGTGTCTGAGTATTATGGGATCGGCTTTCTATCAGATAAGGCGCCTACCATAAAAGTGGTTTATTAATCGTTTAAGTGCTATCCTCCAAGAGTTCCGCGCTTGCCCTTTCGATGTCACGTTACGCCACGTCTTACCCTGCTCGCGGCAATTAATCATCTTCTGGCTCGCACTGATCACGAGCGCTGACATTTAGACAGCACGACTTTGTTTATAGGACGTCGCGTACGAAATGTAACAGTTTACGTTACAACCTACTCCTCTTTATGTAACAAAGGCATGTTACCTATACCTTTGTTATTACACGATACGGAATAAGGCTGATTTTATGCTGCATTTATCCTCAATAATCAACTACTGAGGATATTACGAACTTATATGTAAGCCGTGTGGTACAGCGCACTAAAAGATTACTCAACCGCACTCTTCCCTTGGGTGTCGTAGAATGCAACTGAAGGACTAAAGACTGCACATAAATTAAACAGCATAGAGCGGCGATGGACTCACCACCTATCACGCTGAGCACATGTGCAGTTGTAATATGGTGAAACATGGATGTCGTAACGTAATTCCGAATCATGGTTGATCGATCAAATCGTTCATAAAATGCATAAGTTGAAAGAAATATATTACAAACTTTGACGAGAACAGAACAAGTAGTCTTAAAGCTACCATCGTAGTAACCATTCGACATGGCATATTAGTTAAAAGTTCCTATTTATTACAATACAATAACAGACGCTAATTGTCTGTTACTAATATCACTGGCAACCCATTACTTACAATATCCAAATGGACGATCAAATTTCACGGCACAATGCAACTATCTTGACGATTTCAACAACAATATCGTTAGTAGCTAGCGATCGACTATCTCTCTCATCGATGTCGAAAACGATCGGAGATGATTATATCACGGTGCCCGAAATGAGTTTATGGTACAATATAAATTGAATTTGGTAGTGATGGTAACAAAGTGCTATTTGATAATAACAAGTTATAGTCGAAGATGGAGGAATTGTTAGGACAAGATTTTTAATTACATGGTCGCAAAGATTTTGTTTTTTTATTCAACTTGTATTTTGTTACAGGCTTTCGTAAGTAAGCTTTTTGTTTCGAATTGATAATTTTAAGCTTTCGTAAGAACTAACTTACAAACTCATATTATTGTAGCCCTATAATATAAATAATAACATCAAAGGTTACATTTGTTTATGGAATATGTCTTGCACGTTACCCGGAAACCCTCTGGACCACAGTTTTCTATCTGCTATTATCCTGACACACATACTTCGCGCAAATACAACAGTCATTATACACAAATACAAATTTTATTAACTACGGAATGCCTATCGAATTTCTAAGGCTCGATCGTAATCTCGCCTTCTCACTTCGACCCTCACGTTCCGGTCAAGACTGACCTTTGTGACGTCTGCGTAAAAAACGCATTTATAGAATTCGGATTTGATAACTCAATGCGGATTCAAGATCGAGTTTTGGAACGAGCTTTTACAAAAAACGCACCGCAAGACCGCACAGTCAGAATCAGAAGGTAATTAGTTACTAAATCGCAATTGAACTTCTGAATCACTCTCGTATTAGGTAACCTAGCAGGCTGAACTAAATAAGATTTAGTAACTCAAATACACATACCTACTTAATTAATACTGAACTGAATGTTTGGAAACTGTGTAGTTCATTGTTCTGTCTAATAATAGTCATGTCTTAAAATTGCAGAACTAAGCAACACCGGTGTCTTGCAATATTGTTTTCAACATTTTACAAAAGTTAAATAATCGAAATAATACGAGTAGTGTGCTGTAACTTAAACCGCTTACGAATTCGGTGAAAACAATTCTACTTAATATCTCGCGGATCTCAAAGATAAAATTGTCACATGCTTTTACTAAAATTTCTAAAAAGTATTTATGCATTTGATTAAAGGCGAGAGGTGGTGAGTTTATAGTCCGTGTCAATCGTAGGTAAGGCTTTTAAATAACATTAAACTGCAATGATACGCAATACACTCTGAAAATGCGAAACGATAGTCGATGCCACAATGTGTAAATAAAAAGTTCATACGCCACTATTTTACCATCTAAAATCCGGTCTCTCACAAAGTCTCGAATAGAAATGGTTGGTATTAAAGTAGCTTATAGCATTTCAACTATGCGTAAAAATTCACGTCGATCCTTCGCTTAGTTCTGACGTAAAGAAAGGCCATCAAACAAACACATTTGCGCAATTATAATATTAATTGAGAATTGAAATCAAATTGATATTTCCAGTAAACACCATTCAATGAACAATACTTAGATGCAATCATCTCCACGCAAATTACAAAATAACGTCTTCTTCATGAGACGTCTTCTTCAATTGAATATGAAATAATTAGTTCCCTACTATTCATAAATGCTTGTTTTAATGATAGTCATAATGAAAATATGGTAGGAAGTGATACAAAGTACGTCATAGGGCTAACAGCTCACATGTTTCATCACGAGGCGGCCAATGTGAGAGGACCGTAGGCATTTTTATACCACACAGTGGTAAAAAGGATTATGTTTTTATTACTTAATAAACGGTTACCGTTTTTTAAACTCGGGTAAGAGTAAGTAAGTTCCCCGCAGATGTTGTGTTGATGGTGATGTTGCCCTTTAAAGCATAAACAGTTTTTTTGAGGGCGTTGAGATACTTATTACTACAGATTTCCCAAGCCGTGTGACCATACTTCCCCGGAGGGCTTCTGAGGGATTACTTTACGCAAGCGAATCCCCATCCAGATTCTTCGGGAGGTTCGAGAGACGATAGGCGAAATGCACTTCATCCGAAATCATAAAGTTATTGTATAAACACTTTTCTAACCAGACAAAAACTAGCCCTACCATCAACCAAACCGAATGTATTAACCTCCGTTGGGAGTGAAACCGTAACCTTTGGGTCTACAAGCGGTGATCTAACCACTACAACAAAGAGGCGATTTAAGTACCGAACCGGAACAGAGTCCCGTAGACCACTTATGGGACAACAATTGGTATGTTTGTTAACAGTGTCCAGTGTTACCGCTATAAATTCCTTGCGAAATACTCGTGGATTGAGAGTTACGTATCAAATATTATGTGAACCGGAATAAAAGAGCTTTTCACACTTTCACCGAGTCGAATGAGTGCGATAAGGCGGGAACGCATCGCCCGCGAATGTGCGGCGATGACTCGCCAAATGTTTGTTTTTTACGCCACCACTGTAATTATGAACTTATTATGATTTCTCAATTTATGCACAAGTGTTTATTTCTGCCCACCAATGTCAATTCAAAAAAAGGGTATCTATTGATGAGTAAAGCCACAGATTAGTTAGAAATTAAAGCAGATATAGATAAAAAACATTACAGTAAGTTACCTAAATTTAATTGGTAAATAAATAAAAGAAATCTCTTCTACGTAAAGCTTTGTTTTTAAATATTTTAAGGTACTTGTATGTAAAAAATAAACATTAGGTCTATTTCGCTAAGTATGCAAAATAATACCAATATGAACAAAGGTTGTGCTCATTACAGAATCATAATTGGTGAATCACTCTTAGATTGCTCTAAGCATATACGAAGCTTATGTTAATAAGGTATCATAATAATATAAAACAAAACTCTTTAGATTGATACCCAAAATAAAAAAAATAGAGCAATTAGCTGTCCTTTTTCATTAAGTCCACAGTTTAAGCGCTCCAACGTGCTCTAATAACAAAAGCTAACCTTAGCCGGGGTCGGCGCGACTACTGACTACTTTTTTCATTATGGAACCAATTGAATGACTACAGCACCCGTCGCGCAACGTATCTCACGATTTTGGTGGAAATCTGACGGCGATGGCAACCGTAGATAGCCGTGTGTTAGGAAATACAATAAATAACTTTGACACGTAGCAAGGCTCGGTTATGTCGTAACGGCAGCCACTGCTGGTTAAGGGAATTTGTGGTAAGGTCATTAAAAAAAATAAGTAAATACTTTGCTAGTTTCTCTTCGAACGTATACTGCTTTGCTAAAATGTATTATGGAACTTTGATAAGATGGAAAGGATAGTGAGATAATGTAAATTGCCTAATTTGTATTCTCCTTCCACAAGAACTAATTAATAAGTACCACCAAGGATTGCTTTTTTAAAGTCGCGTAATCTCATCTTCTTCTTCGCCGTGTCGCATAGCGACTATAGAGAATGCTATAGAAAGGTCCTCTCTTCCTTGGGTGTTGTAAAAGGCGATTAACGGACTAAAGACTGCACATACATCCGACAGCATAGAGCGGCGATGGGCTCACCACCTGGCACGCTGAGCGCATGTGCTGTCGCTATTTGTTGAAAAGTAGACTATGGCAGACGACTGCTTTTGCGGTCCTCATTGCCTAGTCTCTGACTAACCCTTTGGGGATAATAGTCATGATTATATGTATGTAGTAATCTCATCTCTCACCTCAATCGAAATAATAAGTGGCTTTTTAACATATAATGACCTGTGACTAATGACTGTAACGACGAATCGAGATTTCTAAAGTTATGTTTAATTAAATTTAATTATGGCAATGTGAAATTAATTAACAACCAAATTGAAACCGCTATTGGCCAACACTCTCCACGTGGAGTCCAAACTAGTTTTCCAAATTCATTAATCTTATAGAAAACCTACCGTAATGGAATCCAAAATTAAACAATTATACTTCACGTAATTAGTTTGTTCATTAATGTTTTCATTAAATCATTAATTTCTTCGCTGGGATGACATAAAGATTTGTTTGCGAGAATCAAATTGATAAATGTAATAATATCGTACGAGTTTTCATCAAGAGCTATCAATACAAATAGCATACCTAATTAAATTAACTACCATCATGTTTACTGCGTACTCCTCCCTGTTCTGAGCTATTTTATAACCTACGGTAAGGTAATTCTTTCCAGTTTAATGAAGAATTAGCTTACATCTTACTGTCGGAGCATTAATTCTCTTGACAAATTGTTGCCTCGGCATAAACACAATGCCAGCATTATAAAAAAAATATATAAAATATTTGTGAGTTATCAGATCTATTACAGAAATGCGAAACAATTAATATTATGTCAAGAGTATAGGTTGTACAATAGTAAGATTAATAACAATAATATATCAGAAATAAGCAAATAAAGAACAAAATTACTCTGGATTCCGGGCTGCAATATTTTACTATTATAATTACGGAAGCTGTCATAAAAGACCATATCAAGACCGAAAACCGATCCAAAAATAACAATTGTATTTTGTGTCTGGCACTTGACAACATATTATATTATATCAGAGTTAGATAAGACGTTGTTAACTTGCCAGGTGGACTTACAGAGAGCCCTAACAAGATTAGCATACGTGCAAGGTATTCCGTGTTCGAGTTAGTCAGTCTTACCGAGGTGAAAGCCATGGCGGTGCAGCTCGTTACCGCGTTACGTCACTGACAATTAGTCTATTAGTTAGTAACCAACTAACAAAGAACCTTATTTTAATGCTCTAAGCAAAGAACCCACGTGTGACGTGCAATGCTTTCTTTTGTTTTACACAAAAAACAGTAAACAGGAACTTAGGAGTTGGTGTAACCGTCACTCTTGCAGGCTGCATGTGTAAGCCAATATCTGTGTAATTATTTTTTTATATTATTTTATTTAAAAAATAAATACACAAAATATGACTTTAACAAACAGCCAGCAAGAGAAACGGTAAAATCAATTCCTGTTTACTTTTATTTACTCCACAACAGGGAAGCCTTCAACTTTACTTGAGTGTAAGCACTTTGTTAGTGGTGATAAATGTTACTAACATTGTCTATGAAAAATAACGTTTTCTATAAAATAATTTGTCAATTCTCTAAGGGCAGTACACAACTTGAGTAACTTCCAGTAATACGGGCCTTAGACGTCATCTCTTTGTATGGCCGCTCGTGTGATGGATGATGATATAGCACTGTCGCATTAAGAAAGCGATGACAGGTTATGACAACGTACTAAATATTGGAGTTATTGTCTAAACGATCTGAAAGTGGTCGTTGTGAAATAAATGTCAAGTTGGCTTTTATCCACACGTCACTTTCTACTTTTGAATAAAATACTGACTACTCATGCAGTCTTATTATTAATTAGGTTATGAGTTGCAAGAAATGTTTAAAATAAGTAGATAATCAGGTACATTTAACCTTTATCACTTATTAAATAACATTTCATGCAAAGATTGTTATCAGATAACGAAAACGGTTTAATTAAAATATCAACGAACCAATAACCTTTGTACAGGTACTGTATGTTGAATTAATAATCAGTTATCTACTCATTATTTTATATTAATAAAGTTATTATTTTAAAGTAATAAAGCAAAATGATGGGTGGTCCATATATCGACACACACAGCCCTCGGTAACTAGAATTGTTCACTTTTTTTTTATTTCAATAATGGTTAATTATTTTCACCTATCTCTATATAAGACGACTATAAACATAGTTAATACATAGCATATTAAGTGAAACTGAATTTTATGTTAAATCACATGTAGGTATTTTTACGTAGTAAAAAATTTCACTTTTCAATTAGTTCCTGGCCACAGTGTCAGATATATCACGAGTTAATTGAGTGTGCACTCATTACCGTCGCTGTGTGTGTAATTAAAACACACAATTACTTGATATGTACATTTTTTTTAATTTAAATTTTCTAGTTCGAAGCGATAATATTATACATACTGTATATGAAGTTTCTGTTACACTCGAGGCATACTGAAGCTTACCTGAAGAAAAAATCAAAATACCAAGATTAATAAAAACATTATATTTAAAGAACGTAATAAATTCTAACCCATTTACCCACTAGCTGCCGAGGTTTAAGATACGGTAATACCTACATATGTACAGAAAAAAATATAAAAGCATACAAGAGTAAATACAAAGAGAACAGCTATCGCTAATTTGAACATAAGGCATAGGGAGTACGTAACCAAGACCTATTTATTTGTAAGCGTTATTTTTTGTATTAGTTCATATTGAGTAACTGAAGCAGGTCTTCGTAAAGTCAGTAACCAACCGTGTCTGATCACTTGATTGGCCATTAGTCGCGGTACAGCACAATTGAGAGCGATACGGAGGGAAATGAACAAATTAACCTGAAGACTTTGCACTTTGATACTGAGCAATGTCACAACGAATAGATAAAGGAGATCATTCAGGCTCCATACATTTTTAGGCTTTTTCTGAAAGTGTCGGCCAACAAAAATAAATGGTACGTATTGTTATAACTAGCCATTTGGAGTAATAGTTAATATGGCACAAAAGTTGTAGGATTGCTCTGAGCCAATAAGTTATACAAGTTCGATGATTCGTCATCATTTTCATACATTTATTGATTTCTGAAAGTTCTGGGACTTGGAAACATAAAATAATGATAGATATTGCTAGAAATAATGATCTGAAGCAATTGTCATTGCAGCGCAAAAGCTGAGGTGGGGTCATCATCTGTTCCGTTCATACAAAAAGAATTAGGAATAAATAAATGTATGAAAATGATGAATCTTCGAACTTGTATAACTTGGCTCGGAGCAATCCTACAACTTTTGTGCCATATTAACTATTTCTCCAAATGGCTAGTTCTAACAATTCGTACCATTTTTTTTTGTTGGCCGGCACTTTGAAAATAGCCCAAAAAAATTATGTCCTTTAAAGGTTTTACAAGTGCTAAGCGGTACGTAGATGACTTTCACTACCATACCAGGCCATAGTTCAGGTCATACGTTTGGTAATGTAATCCACACAAGACATGAACTGCGATGGTGATTCTCAACACCATCTTAAATAGTTATAGAATATAATAGAATTTGTTAATTTGCAGAAAACATGGTACAATTATTGTTTTTGATAACATGTAGGGTAAAGTTCATGCATGTTTTACCGCTTTAGCGATATGCAAACATTTCAGTCGTCATGCATTATTTTAATATATCCAACAATTTAAAAAAAAATACTTAATATTAAAAAAAAATTAAATTAACAATAAATAATACAAATTAAAATTCAAAATGTCCAGTCTTGCATAGAATAACAATGTCAAAAATAAAAACAAAATGTCAACAAAACAATGTCCAAATAAGTAAGTTTTAATAAAATCTAAGAGGGCACTCATTAAAATGTCAAATTATAAAACGTGGAATACTACTTTACTATCATAGAAATTTCATACGAAAACAAACGTCAAAGTTTAATTTTATTTAAAGTCCCATTACGACAAAAATTGAGAATTTATTCAGGTCATAAAAGCAATTTTCAACCAACACTCTAAACATTATCTTTTTAAAACGTACGATCGGAAGATTTTGAATATGGCTTGGGGGTTAATTAAATATTTTAATACACATATTGTTACTATTTCTTCTAAAACAGTTTGTTGTTGAAGGTGGTATACATAACTTGTTTGGATATCTTGTTCGGAAATTGCACGTCTCGTGTTTCTTATTAAAGAGATGTAAGTTTTTTTGACAAATATCAATACTTCAAATAAGTATAGCGAAGGTAATGCAAGTATATTTAACTTTCTAAAAAGAGGTCTGCATGATTCAAGTTGTCGTACTCCACAAATACTTCTGATACATTTTTTTTTGCAATATGAAAGCACGGTTTGTGTTTGTTGCATTTCCCCACAAGATCAGCCCATACCTGAGTATAGAACCCACATATGCGTGATATGCCATCAAAGCTGTCCCTTAATTAGCTAATTGTGTAAGACGATATAGAGAATAAATGAATCTGTTTATCCTCTGACACACCATATCAACATGAAGTTGCCAGGTTAGTTTTGAGTCTACCACAATGCCAAGAAAAATAGCAGATGTAGCTTCCACAATAGGCTCACCGCGATGGTGGATGGACAATGGTAAAGTAACACAGTTTTTTATTACTAAATTGTACATATTTTGTCTTCGCAACATTAACATTTAAATTATTAATTCTTAACCAGTTTGCTATTTTATCTAGCTGTGTATTAATGTCATTATCATAATCAATGTTGATCTTTTTGTGTATAGCCACAGATATGTCATCAGCAAAGAGAGTGACTAGGTAATCAATACATTTTGGCAGGTCATTTATATATAAAATAAATAGTATTGGCCCCAATATACTTCCTTGAGGAACTCCTAATGTATTTATTTTATTTTCTGATTTATAAATTTTTGTATAGTGTTCATCATTCAGTTTCGAGATTTCCACATATTGTATCCTATCATTAAGGTAACCCTTGATCCAATCATATGCTAGTCCTCGTATGCCGTAAGTACAGCTCGAGTTTAGCCAAAAGTATCGAATGGCTCACAAAATCGAATGCCTTACTCATAGCGTACAGTATTGCAGATATAGGGACTCTTCGGTTCATTAAAGTTGACACAGTTTTGACCAGAGAAAAACATGCAAGTGCAGTCGTCCTTCCTTTCCGAAATCCGTACTGTTCCTCTGTGAGTATATTGTACTTCGTTAAAAATGACGTAAGGCTTGAATGCATGACCTTTTCAAATATTTTTGCCATGGTTCTGTAATTTACTTCATGTCCTTTTTTCACGTTTGAATAGAGGCTTCACTATGGAAACTTTTAAAGCCGTTGGAAATTTACCTTCGATAAAGCATTTATTTACAAAATATACCAATAATGGAGCCAACTAATTTGCACAAGACTTCAATACTCTAGTACAAATGTTATCGTACCCAGTTGAGTTCGTATTATTTAGAGATGCAATAACTTTAATTATCTCGTTTTCGTCCGTTGGTGTTGAGTTGACTAAGATCCTCAGACTCTCTGTAACTCAGGCGCTCTGAGAGTAGGTTAGATAAACGCGATTAGATTCGAATACCTAAAGTGTTTGATTTTAACGTGTGGTGTTCGCGTTCGCGTAAACATTAACAGATTTAAAACTTTTATTATAAACTATACGTTGAATTTGACTTCGTTCGCGAGGACTACACTATCCCTTAGGAATCTGTTACTAGGATAAAAAGTATCCTTAACTCCTAGTCCGGGTCATGGTCTGTCTATGTGAAAATCCAAATCCGTCCTCCGTGTTTCGCTTAACAACAAACAACTTTTAATTTTTATTTACACACGTAAGTATACATTTTTACGGTTTAATACAATAGGACACTTTAAGTACTTATTAGTAATGTGGTCTGTGTAACACGCAAAACATCAAGACGAATGAGTTAATAGGATTGAGCGCTGGTATAGTCCTTTTGGGCAGTTGTAATTTATCAAATCGCAATGTTTTGACACCTCATGTTATATGGTGTATGTTTGTATGGTGACCCACGCGGAAGTCGTGCCGCATGGTCGTGACTCGCCAGCTCACATCGATATCGAATCGTCGATCACATTGACAAACCGATCTTATCGAATTAATTGAGGATCGCGTTAAAGTGCTAGAACCAATTTTCGATCGCTTATTTTATCAACAAATAAAACTATTTGAGTTTTTTTTTTGTTTCTTTTTTATTCGACATCTTATTTACCATTGAATTAATTGATACTGTTGTTAAGGTGGACAGAGATTGAATGAGAAAAAAGGTATGAGGTGGGATAGGTGATGATGAATACCGATTCATAAACACACTGTTAGAAAATTAGCCAATTTAAAAGTTTTATTTAAATTTAAGAAAAAAAAGTTATACTAGATTAAGTACATATACATTCAACTTATAGTGATTTAAGAGAATAGCAACCCTCACGTCTTTACAGGGTCTGTGGCGTCGTTACAGGGCGATTGATGTTTTGGGCGTTTCAAAGCCTGTATCTGTTTAAAACATGACACTAATGTGAGCTACCCAAAATGTATGACAAGAAAACATAACAGTGCCTTACACGATAGAGGTTGTGCCGAGTCCAATGGGCTGTGACGTCACTGTTACGTGACACGACGCGTGATAGATATAATAATATAAATTGTTCCGCTCCGTTATTGTCATGCTGATTGCTTTTTCTTTCATATCCGTATGCAGGTCATACGCTCTTTAAATGAAACATGGCGGGCAGTAAATCATGTTATTCACACAACTTTTTATTTATTAAAAGAGATAAAATCTTAAATTATGTTTCAAAAAGTTTGTTTTGAAATTATTTAAAAGAATACATTTTCATGTAAGCATTTTTAAATTCATTAAAAATGCAACGGATTTATTTTTACTGTCGATAAAGGAAGGGGTCCCAAGGGACAGATGATTAATTTAACAATACAATTAGTGGTTATCTTGTCATTGAGATTAAGATAAGATCAATGGGGAATTACAGTTGCTCGCGTCCGTAGGTTTTACCCTTGAGACCCTACACGTGATCCCTGGGTGGTGCTAAATGAGTAACACTGACTGAGTGGTAGAGCCACGCTGCGTTGCAGCACGCATTGGGCCGGCGTGAAATAACGGCACTTGGTGCTGTTGTGTTTCGTCCGACAAGTGAGGGTTCCGGAGGCCCCTTCCCCCCTTCCCCCTCCTCCTCCCAATTCTTATTCCTTCCTTAAAGGCCGACAACGCGTTTGCGATTTCTCTGGTTTTGCAGGTGTCCATGGGCGGCGGTGATTACTCTCCATCAGGTGACCCGCCTGCACGTCTTGTTGCCTCCCTCTTTTATAAAAAAAAATATATATCGTATAATTTACCCATTAAGCTAAAAAAAACTAGAATAGTGCAAAAGCCATAGTCGAAGAGGCATTGGCATAGCTAATATAATTAAAAAACAAAAACTTTATTTATTTGAAACTTGAAAAGCTCAAATTACCTGCGAGAAATGCAAACATTGGTAATGGGAGCAGTTGCTTCTCTGTCACGCTTTCTTAAGCTTATCGATTACATTGTACTTGTATCAGGTGATACGTCAAGTTTCTAATGACCCGAGAGGGGTATAACTGTTTTCTTTATTTATTTATTAAGAAAATCAAACAAAACAGTGACATTGACTTGACAAATCAGTTACAGTGACATTGACAAATCTTTTAATAGACAATATAATAAACGGTCAGTACATCTGTACAATGTAAATAAATAGGGAGATAAATATATATGATAAGACATACTATGAGTGCAAAAAACTATTGACGAAATGGTTAGAACCCAAAACTTGAGGCACTACTGGAATAAACATACAACCACACACACAAACACACACACTGACACACACTCAAACACACACATACATACGCACACACGCACGCATACACGCATGCACGCACAGAACAAAAAAGGAAGCGCGGAAAACTTAATTTTTTTTTTAATTTAAATATTTATAATTGCTTAAAAGTTGATTTTATTATATTTTATTGTTTTGATTTATATTTTTATGGAAGAGCGGCTCCTTCTGAAACAGGTGCTTAATGTAGGTACCGGTAGAACGGGGAGCTATTTGGTACCGTGGAGCTTTTTGAAAAAAAATATATTTTTGAATGAACGCAAACATATTAACGTGAACGCAACCTTTTTATTCTCTAACATTTGCCAACTCCGTTATCTGTCAATCTCGACCAATCAGAGAAAAGAACACCGCGCGTGTGATGTTAAGAACTACATTTAGCGAGAGTGTGTCAGTTTTGTTCCAAATTAGTTTTTAAGTAAAAATGTTAAATTATTTAGTGTTAACTTTTGCATTATTTGTAAATTTTTAAATATATGTTACCAAATATTGCCGTCCGTGTTTATATTGAAATAAAAACAGTTTCTAAAGATATTTTCTATGTCATTTTGTATGCATACCAAATAACCCCACCCTGGGGGCTATTTGGAAAGGCACCTGCTTTTTTAAAATAAACCTTACTGTTTGTTCATTCTATGTTTTTATTTTTGTATTTTTATAGAGTTATATCTGTTTAAGCAGCACATACTTCTTTATCTGTTAAAAATTAAAGGAAAAATAAATATTCAAATTTTATCCCTACTTTTTTACCAAATAGGTTCTACGGTACTTAAAAGAAGTAGTCAACATATGTTATAATTATAGGAAAACTATTGTTAAAGAAAATAAACATTTACTTATTTATTTATTGACATTATATTCCACAACGGGGAAGTGTTTGTTCATTGACCATCATCTCACCATAATATCTTAATTGGAACTCACAGATACGGATACCTTTGATTCCTACTTAAACTACTCTTTATGTAAGAGCAGGCAGACTTTTATTCTTAAAAAATAGGTTTTTTACGTTACATTTTTTTAACAATAAAAAGGTCAGGTCGGCAAAAGACCGAGTTCACCGAGAAGTTGCCAGCACGCTCTTACTTTTTAAAACAGGTAGTTTTAACGTTTTTGGGCTTTCTTCTTGTTAAACTTCTTCAAATTGTGCTATTTGATGAGATTTATTGGTAATAATAACCTTTAAAGTTATTACAAAACACTTTTGGGTATACTATCCGCCTGCCTGCTATTGTTAGTCTATTATTAAACCACCATTTGATCTTTAAATTATTGCATCTATTGATGAATAATTATTTTTAGCAAAGTAAACATTAGGATTCAGAGTAGGTATATTTTTTTGTCAACAGCATAATCTGCCTAGCGTCTAGGTAAAACACTTTGTTTTCACGATATATTGCTTCGATTGTCCTACGTATAAATAATTTTGGTTAATAATTTGATAAGCCTCCCTTCACGTTATAACGGAGCCACGAATTGATGTGAATTTGCATAAAGATATTTAAGAGTTATTATAAAAGCCATTTTTAAATAATTGTCATTATAGAGATCAGTTAAAGAGTACCCTAAAGCCCTAAACCGACGAGCATGTGTAAAGAATGTTATAAGAGTAAGAGTAAGTTAAGCAAAGTATGTGGGTCACTCAGGATCGTTGCAAATGGCAAGCTGTGGTGTCTGCCGACCCGCAATGGGTGCCATGTATGTATGTATGTACCTATCTATACAATCACTATATAGGTGTCGCTATTCACTATAAGAAACTGCAGTTTACGCTAATTCGATCGACTGTCAAGTGAAACAGGCACCAATCTCTATGTTTCATTTCGATATGCAGATTGTGTGTGAGAGTGTGGATTAAAAAGACGGCAGTGCCATTTGCCTATTAAAAGTTACACACTTATATATATATATATATATATATGTGCCTATATTAATGCCTATTTTAAGTTGTTAGCAGTAATATTAAGTAATATGCACAACACGTAATACAGGATACAGATACAAATAAACCACAACGAACCGTTTGCCGTAACGCGATCTACCTGCTAATTAAATGCTAGTCGTTATTTCAAAAAGTCGCTTTTCTTGTTTTTATGGTAATTTAATAATTTGTTTAAAGAAATGTCGTGTCAAGAAAGACCTAATATAAATAGATAAACAGTATTCTTTTAATGATGATTAATTTACTCCTTACTCAGTATTACCTCTACCTATTACCTCCTTAGGTCTACGGGCTCGACATCTTCACAGTTTCAAAGTAAACACTTTCAAATTGTTATAAAATTTTATTTTGTTTATTTATTCATGGAAAACAAACGGCAATGGATTACACATAATAGCGTAAGAATATAAAAATAATTATGCCTTAAGCAGTTTTCACTGGTAGAAACACACAGTTTAATGTTATTTCTTATACTTTAAGAAAAGTTTGTAGACAAGTTTTCATTCAATCTGACTCGTATATACAACACTAAAGTAATATAAGCTATATGCTAAGATATATTTCACTACGATGGTGATCGATTATATTAAATCTAAATCTAGTCCGATGTTTGAACATCTGGAGTTATTTCAAGTTTAAAGAAACTTTATAATCATAGGAATAAGAACCAATGCCAATACCATCATAATTTTAAAACCTTCACTAAGTATAATAAATAGGGCCGGCCGCTTACCACATGTTATTCAATACAATTATACATCCTAATCGTATATTAAATGCGTACTAACAACTCAAGAACAAGACACCTCATTAAGTCAATAAATAAATAATAAAAAGTTGTAATAGCTATTAATTAAAACGACGGAATAGAATCGTCGAGGCCGTACTTTAATCTCTTATTTTAAATTTGATTAGTGCAGTAAGTGAAGCTTGCGGCTGCTGATTAACATATCAAACAGAACACTGCAAATAAGAAGAACCGTCCGTGTGATTACTGGGAAAAGAATATAGAAGATTCTTGTCACCTTGTGGATAGGTACGAGTATATAACAGGATAATGCAAGATTTTTGTTTTTATATAAGATTTTTTTACGATTACCTTATTAATTACTAAACGAGTATTATGGCATAGTATATGTTTTGCATATGGTTAATATTCTGTGCTACATTAGGCGGATGTAGGATGCATATATGCTTTAAATATTTATTTTTAAGTTTCATCAAACATTGTCATTATCATCTTACTAACGAATAAACCTCAGTAGTCGTTTTTTCGGTGTTTTATTATCATATATTGTAGCGTTATTAATTTTTATGGTTTTTACCATAAAAAAAATACAAATCATCTTTATCGTCGGCAAAACATTAGTTTATAAAACGTTTGTCTGTCTATGCCTTACTTAATGTTAACTAAAAATACAAGTGGAGCCACGGGTTCACAATAGTGTTAACTACAAAAGCAATAAATATAATAAACGCATAGTCCGGCGTGGGTGCATCAATTGTAAAACCTATGTAGTTATTAATGTTACTATCACCGCAGGCCTCTAACGAGATTGGGCAACCTTAATTCAGAGTGGCAAGTTCAATTTGTTTTAATAAAGTAACATGTAGTACATACTCGTCTAATAAGTCTTAAAATATGTTTTTAAAGGTATGGTTTGAAGTTTGAAGGTTTTTTTAACTTTTTTGGTATCTGAAAGTTAAATTTGATATTTAACAACCCTGTTATATTAGCTACAATTTATTTTTAAATAAGTGTTTTTAGTTCGTGAATTGATATATTAATTACTTACTCGTTCACACAATCAATAACTTTAAATATTACATCTACTGAAGATTATGAAAACATGACACTTAATAATAACTTAGTGTTTGTGTAAGTAAAATATAGTTAATAAAAGAGGCCTACTGTCATATTTCTAGCACTGGGCAAATGCGTTCGTCATTGTAATCAAGATATCGCTACAATTGAGGGATACCTATCACATCCTAATCACGCTTTTCAAACGCGTGTTGGTTATCACAAACTCGGGCTATGCATCGAGGAATCCGAAACACACGTTGCCCGACCTGGAATTGAACCCAGGACTGCCGCACATCGGACCGAGCAGCATTCAAAGCACTTGAATACTCTAATGGGTGATGACGTCACAGATGAGCCTTTACATTTGTTTTCATAACAAAAACAAACATCAATCAGCCAGCAAAAAGTGACGTGAATTGGACTGTGACTTATAAAAAGCGGGCATCTGTTCGCGGAACGATCCTCCAAACGATTTCTTGTGATGCTGTTCTTTAGGTTGTGTATATTTAATAAACGTCAAAGTAACCTCCAAGGTGAGAGACCGATGATCCGGTGTGAGTTATTTCTCACGTCCTGGGAAACACGCTTTAGAAGATGTGCGAATTATACGCCTAATTTACTTATTTATTCTTAAATCATTACTATTCATCACGATCTTCACATTTGTTTTTTAATTGTTTTGACATGTACCTATCTATCTAATAGAAAAAAGGTGAGGTATCTGTTAAATATATTATTAATTATTACTTGTTATTTAAAGAGTTAAATTTTTGCCGCTGCGCTCGCTGGTAGAGTTCCTGTCTGGGTGGCTACATAATGATAAGAGCGGTATCCGCGGCATAGTAGGAATTAACTAACCCCTGTTACCTGACTAACTGATAAACGTCTCTTAAATTTCAACATTACTTAAGAATTGACATCTGAACAATTTTGTATGGGTGTGAAATCTTGTACAGCCAACTCCTTCTCCTTTTAGTTTAGTCTCAGATTAGGAATAGGGTTTCGTATTCATAAAGGTACTAAAAACCTTGTTTTTCAAATACCATTTGCTTTGCTAAGAATAGGTAAATCGCCTGCAAATACGTTACAAGCTTTGATTACGCGTCGATTAAAATATGTGTTCTTGAAAAGGCATTTTATCGCTTGTGTCGTTTATTCCGATTATACGGAACCGTAACGTGACGTCAGTAAGCGAAAGTGACATTGCGCGCCACTAAACACATAATGCCGCTTTTTTTTATAGCGGTTGGAATTAGCATACCTACAGACGAAGAGCTCACACACAACAGATACCAGAACCTTTTTTCTGTAAAACTTTATGAGAACCAAGGTCCTTCATGTTTACCACACCGTATGTATAAGAAGTGTGTATGTTATATTTAGAACCTTAACGTGTTATTATAATTTTATGTTAACACCTATAATACATAGTGTTGTAATACATCTATTAGAATATACTTACAATAGATAATGGTTTATGTTAGTTTTTGTGACCGTTAGAATAAAACGTAACATAAATATTGTCATTCTATTACTGTGTTTTAGAGATCTTAACTAGTTGTTACTGACTTTATTTGTGAATTAAGAAATTAATGTCCGGTAAATGCAGATTGGGAGATAACTTCATTTATATAATTGAATCTCCCCATTTGCTGCTGTCCATGTGGAAGGGCCTGTGTTGAGCAGGACGGTTATAGGCCGGTGATGAAATAATTAAATTTTATCAAGATAGTTTACTAATTTGGTTTTTAACCAGGAAATACACTAAAGACCGACGCAACCCCAGTTCGTTGTAGTACTGATTTGTTGATACCGTAACTTAGCATAAGGATCTCAAGTATTACAAACAAGTGTGTTGCATGCTGACTGCTGACGCAAAAAAATACCTAATTGATTTCATGTAGGTTTTTTATAGCATTACTTTTTGTATGTAACACATAACTAAAACAATGGGTTGTACCCAGTATAATTATTAATTTCCGCGCTCCCCGCAGGAGTAGGCAAACAAACCGCGCCGACAATGGCGCAGATTTTAAGCAGCGGATAAGGCGAGGAAGCGGCGATCAACAATAATATCTGTTCACACATCTTTCTATAAAAACAACAATTACACGGCTTCGGAGACGCGACGCCGACTGAGTCCGGTCCTTTAATGGGTGGACGTCTTTATCATTAATTTTAAATAACATCAAAACTGAAAATAGCATTTCAAAACGACATTTTTGCCCGCCATTTTTGTCTCGTACCAGGTACGTTATTGTTTACACAGAATTCTATCGCCACGGCTTATATTTCGGTTCGACGCGATCCCTGTTTCGGCGTGCAGTGGTACTGGGGGTAGCGATGCGCGTTTGTCTGGCACAGACTATAGTTCGTTAGATTAGTTGTTAAGTCTTAACTACAAGTTAGTTAGTAATTTGACTTTGACTTTGACTAGTCAGGTTCGCATTACGTTCGTTTTTTAGTCAAGGAGTGATACCTTGTTTCACTAGTTTGCTTAATTAACCCGCATCCTAAAATAATGAAAATACTGAAGCAATGTACTCGTACTTCGACTAAATTATTCGCCTATGATAGGAACAAGGTTCGAGCGACCGACGAGGCGGCGATTATGCTGCATTTACGAGTTTAAATAAAATCCATTGCCATGTTCGCGAATGTAACCTCCTTCCTCTTAACTCGTAATCCCTACGCGTGCGCGTAAACCCTGCGCTCCTGACGGACGTCAAATCGATATCGAGTCGGCTGTGCTTATCGGAATATGAACGCTCGGGTCACGAGATAGGTTTCAGTTTCGCGTGGGGGTCGTCAGAGGGTGAACCTTCTGTACGGTAGTAGTAGTAGTTATTCTGTGCTTGTACCAAGACGAAAAACGAAACAATTTTAAAACACACAAGTTTATGCTTATTAATTTTTGACGTTTTTTTATGCTTAGATTTTTATAAAAAAAGATATTTGAATGATTAAAAATGTCAACCTTATTGGTTAGGTACTAATGTTTTCCAAAACTCATTTCAGCCGCTACTTTATTTTACTTCAAAAACTCTCCAATTTATATTACTTACCACAGTATCAATACGATAATTGGAAATCATATTACACAATTCTATGACCACGGCTTATATTTCGGTTCGACGCGATTCTGTTTCGCCGTGCAGTGGTACTGGGGGTAGCAATGCGCATTTGTCTGGCACAGACTATAATAGCTCGTTAGATTAGTTATTAAGTCTTAACTATAAGTTAGTTAACTGTTTTTTTATTATTATTAGTATTGACGTCAATAAGTGCCTGTAAAGGTTTACATAGAATAAATAATTTGACTTTGACTTTGACTTTGAAACATGTTCGCGTATCACGTCATAACGGATGCAAATGCATGCGGGCCGCTAGTACCATTATTATATTTTACCTATGCTATTTTTATGGGCTAATGGGAATGTTACAACTTCATCGATAATTTAACAAATAATTTCAGGTAAGTACTTAAACCTTGTAAATGTTTATGAGCATTCTGTTTATCTATTTTTCCCTTTGCCAGCGCTGCCTCCGGCCCGGCCTCGCTGCCTCGCCTAAGGCCGTGATAAGCCTGACGTGGGAAGGTCCGGGCCTTATCGCGCCGCGGGAGGTCGCTGGCTGCCATTCGGACGGTGCCGGCGGCGCATGGCATGACTCTTACTGCCGCGGAATCATTACTACTGTGACATCTCAGTGCTGAGACTATTCTTCACTACGGTCGAGTACGAAATAAAGTATAAGTAAAGAATTTACGACCTCCTTAGTGGAGTCACGAGTGGTGAGCACGCCGGTTCTGGTGTAGCCATCTTTGAGGTCCCGGGTACAATTCCCGGTCGGGTCAATTATTTATTAATTTATTTATTTAATATTTGATATAAATATGTTTTAATTGATGTTGGATCTGCGTGTTTTCTATGTATAACTAGCGCCCGCCCGCGCCGTCGTCCCCGTCCGCGTGGCCCCGTGCCCCTTGACTTCCTAAACAATAAAATTCTTTCATACAAACCTAGCCTGACAATTATAATTACAAACACAACGAAAAAGTATTAGCTAATTAAGATAAGATAAGTATGTTTATCCAGTTTGTACACCTTCCCGTTTCGTAACCCTCATTTAATACCTACACAAAAGTGGCGTTTCGTAACCTTTTTATACTCCATACATTTTGTAGAGTTTGGAACACCATTATAAATAGCTTACATTTGGTGTCGTTTGGCAAACCTTTAGCCTGAGTAGTAACAGTTGGGCAGCGCAACTAAATATTGAAAAATTTAACAAGCGGTAACTCAGCTGTTAAGGGGCCTTAGGCGGTGGAAACGGATAAATTGGCTGTTTCTATTAGCTGTTATTCAAAATATATTAGATACTTCGCACTGAAATTTTCAATGTGTATTACAGAGCGTATGTGTGAGGGGATGAATGAAGCTAAAACACGATTGGAAATATTTGGCTTGGTAGAAAAAAATCCTAAAGTTACCTCTAAAATTTCATATAAATGCACATTACGACCGTGTTTTAGAATAATAATTCCTATAAAATCAAAAACACATAGGTATTTTCGATTTCTTGACTGATTTGGATTTTCATTAAACTGAAACTTTTTGATAAAAATGTGAATGGCGCTTACTAATTACCGCGGATCCCGCCCCGCGCTACACCAGCGAGGCCTCACGCAACTTCCAAATTTTCGCTCACCGCCTAACCTCCCCTTAATGACTGCTATCGTCCGGATGACAAAATGTCGTAGGTTCGAGTCCCATCTTAAATGAAGGTTTTATGATATAATGAACGTTACACGAGACATAATACCATTTACGCCTACTGCTGGTGTTCATAATATTAACTCGGTGTAATAAATATCGTTAATTGACGTTTATATTAATTACACTGTAATTTCTGCTGCAAATATTATTTTTTTTGCTATGTTTGTTACTTGCACAAGTGTATTTTTTGTTGGATAACACACTCATTAGAACTTATATTGTGGAAAATTTTGTAAGTAAGAAGGAAACATATTCCGAGAGGTTGTAATAAAAACAGTTAGATTTCTTTATACTTACTTAAATAATATTGCGTGTGATTGAAAAGCATATTAACACTATAGTGTAGTTAAATAATAAGTAACGTTATTGTTGCATTAATTACATAAAATTATATAAGTATCGCAATTATTAGAAAATTATAGATTTCATAATGCTGTATGATTGATTGTACACTTTTGTCCTAATTACTTTATGGTGTTCGAAGTTCAATAAAATTAGAAGTAAATAAAATGGTATTACGAACAAACAAATCTGTAATCTAGATTGTAAAAATAACATTGTTTCTTTACCTTTTAGAATTTAAATGTTACAGCATTTCTTGAACTCTATTAGTTAAAGCTGTAGGTGACTGTATCTTCGTTTTTATGACCAATATTATAGCAATCACTAAGCCCGGGTATACCCATACAAATTTTAGTATAAATGACACAAAAAGTGTAATCGAACGCTCACAGAGACTGGAGTAATGGTGTCATCAGGCACTGCAATTACTCGCAGTAAAAACTCATTTCGGCCAAAACGCCAACAAAAAGCACGCTCAAGGTTGCGCGGATCCGCCTTCGTGCTAATTACTTCACGACATAGTAATCTTCAATTAGATATATGTGGTAATCATATTTTTATAATACCTATAATTAATAAAACATTGAAAACGACAACGAATCGTAACAAAAACTACACAGCATTGCAACAAGCGCCCTGTCATAATCGAAACGACCTTAAATAACTGAGTATTTAAGTAAACCAGTCAAATTCGTACATTTAGACAGAGTTCAATGTTAACGTTACCTTCATGATAGAATTAAACGTTTCACTTGATTGTCTAATCGGCCCACGTGTGGTGCATTCAAATCATTTGTGTGCCAGATCAGTACAGACAACAAGTCATCCTACCGCAAAACATCAAAGTTCTGCAATCGATTTTGAACTCAATACCTAACTACTGAAGTCGAAAATCAATTCAAGAATTTTGACAGTTTTGTATAACCTGAATCGCCGTTGTGTGCACATAGTAAATTGTCAAGTAGGTACATAAAATGTTAAATCTAAACAATCCAACGCTTGTATTATTTATACTAACATTATAAAGAGGAAACATTTGATTGCTTGTTTGTATTGAATAGGCTCCGAAACCACTAGACCGATTTAAAAAAAATCTTTCACCGTTAGGAAGCTACACTATCTCCGGGTGACATAGGCTATATTATATTTTAAAAAAATTAGGGATCCTTACAAAACTCAAATAAATTCCTTAAATCGGGTGCGGTAAGAAAACTATTGATGATGGAATGAAATAATGTACTATGGCTTTGCAGAACACACCATTATCTACAAAATGTGTAGCGATAGCATATGTCTAACTATTTTAGTTACGTACGTCACAATAAGTGTTCTTGGGGTGGGGGAGTCATTTTGAAAATTCGTCCCTGAGTACGGGGTCCACGCGAACGAAGTCGCCGGCGGTCTGCTAGTATTAATTAATTTGAAACATGATGAGATAACGGACAATCTTGTTTATAGAACGTTACGACTTATGAGAGTAGGATCAAAGGATGTGTAAGGTAAGTAAGTGTGTGGTAGTGTGTCAGAATCGTACCAAATGCAAAGCTGTGGTATCTGCCGACCGACAATCGGACGTGACGTATGTACAGTCACGAGCATCAATATGTATACACTTTCACTCTTGTTCCATTGTAATAAGAGTTATAATTGTTTACATATTTTTGCTCGTGACTGTACATACATGTGCATGAATGCCATACACAAATAGGGAAATATATTTCGGAACTTAAAAATAAGTATAGTTTTTAGAAAAATGGCTCGTAGTAGCCTCTTCAGAATCATGAGTGCAATCATCTTATATTTCAGATTGTAATGAGTAATGACGGTGCAATAACTCATTTTAATATTTATTATATTTACGTTTCATACTTTAATTTGAAAGAAAAT
Organism: Scoparia ambigualis; assembly: GCA_963921215.1. NCBI lineage: Eukaryota > Metazoa > Arthropoda > Insecta > Lepidoptera > Crambidae > Scoparia > Scoparia ambigualis. The sequence goes on along the minus strand of OY992506.1, from coordinate 2,038,628 downwards.
AGGAATGACCTAAAATTATTGATCAAAAATTTACCAGCGTCACGGAAACGTCTCGAGGAGATAATTAATTAAGCAACGCCGTCTATAAATGCCTGTGACGAACCTACCGCCAAGCAAACCGTGGCAATATTTCAGCATGTATAGCGCAACTGTAGCGTTTCAGCGGACTTGGCTAACTAGAGGGTGAGCCAATTGGTACAGCTAGTTTAATCGTCTATGTGGTCTAGTGCTTAAACCACCGATATTAAACATAGAGGTCACGGGTTCGATGAAGTGCTACGAGAAATAGTAGAATAAAAAAAACCGTTTACAAAATCGTTTAATCACAATTTGATGTCTAACCAAATTGAATGTTTAGTTGTTACAAAGTAATTCAGTAATCTATCCGCTCGGCATCGGTAGCCGAGCGGATAGATGCTTGGGTTGAACGCGATAAATCGTGGTTCAATCCCATAGCTCCATTAGACTACTGACGTGAACCCACTCCGAAACAGTCATTTAGATTAACAGGATGGGCTAACATGACTATTATTAATGTGTTAAACGCACAATAATAATAATCTTTGAACAAAAATCATGACACAATAAATTGAGATTACAGATTGAAATGGGATTGGGAATCCAAATTACGGAATTTAATCGTAGTTTCGTAATCACTAAGTAATAATTAAGCCCCGTCTAATTAATCATATTTTCGTCAGCGTTGCCTAATTTAAAAAGTGTAAAATTACTAGGCAACCGGCACTCTCATTAAGTTAAAAATTTTCACAGAACAAATCTGCATGAAACTGCAATGACGAAACTTTGAATTCTGGACAGACGAGGCAACAGACTGATCGCTGCATTAAAACAATTTATTGTTACATTACAACATGAAACAGGAAATTAAAACAGATAATAAAACTGGTTGTTTTTATACTACACTAAGTATAATTATTACCAAATTACTGAAATTCTTAGCAAAATAAAAATTTGACTTCAAATTAATAATTAACGGTCCCAAATACTTTTAAGAAAAAACACAGAAAAAACAGTTTCTCATTAAATTAGATTAGCTTTACAATCAGTTAAACCTAAGGATCGTGTCAATTAAATGAAAAAAAAATCATTAAACGAATCAAACCAATACCGCGCAAATCGTGACCAATCAACTATAATCTATGAAGCTACTTGAAATTCCGATTTGAAAAAGAACTTGTTTGGAATCCTATTTTACTTAAGCACGTAAATTATATTGTATTCAAATAACTATTTTATTAAAAATATTGTATGGTTAGCAGAGTCAAGTCTGGCAAAGAGATACTTAAGTTTTCATAAAAGTATTAAAAAATAAAAAGAGTCATTGTTACGTGCAAGGTATAGGATACTAACCTATGATCTGTACAAAATATGTTACAAAGGTTATTTATTTTCTTATAAATTGTAATCACTAGATGGTCTATTTGCAAGATCCTTGGGTTAATGTGATATAAAATAAGTAGGAGAAAAATATAACATTTCAGAAATTTATTGCATTTGATTTACTTGCAATAGTTTCAGTTGAAACTGGTACTGGTACAAATTTTATTGCATTTAGCAACATACAACAATTAAAAGCTTCTTTCTATCATAACCATGAAAAGGCAATAAAATCAGCTGTCGTAACAGAGTTCGAAAACTTTAATGGTATTTATACCAAAACCAACACACATTTCATCAACAAACAAGACGTTTACTACTGACTAAAGTATTCTAAAAGCAATCCACAGCGTATGAGCATAGCGTTTAAATCTTGAATTCAATGGGCGTCACAGCCTCACCAGACGTAAACATTTATTACCATAAACAAGCAGTAAGACCACGGGATCGTCTAACATTGTGTTTAGCTGCAGCATGTCTAAAATTACCCATGCACGATTGTTATAGATGTGACCCACTTGCGAGTTATGTGTGGCCTTCCCATCGCTTGAACTCTCAACTCGCAGGTATGGTAAAAGGCACGAGATTATATCCGCTATTTGACTCTAACTTGGAAATGCCTATACGTATCGTACGAAATAAGTAACGAAGGCGAAAGTGTGCGCATCTCGTTAAGGACCTACTCACATTGTTGTTTTGGCAACAGACACCTAACGATGCCTTTAGACTGCAGTTTTGTAGCCACGGACCTTGTAAAGAGTCGCAAACGTCAGGACTAAAGCAAAAACCTAAAAAGTAGTAATACACGCGAATTAGATCCGTATCATTTGTTTTTTTTAAGACCAAGATGTGTTGTTTTTATTTATTTATTTTTTTTGCAATTTTAATTATCAGTTTTTCAATAAAATATGATCCGTAAAGAGTGTTTCATTTCAATGCGCAGTGTTCGCGTAAACCTTAAAAAACAATAACGATTTAACGGCCCTATCAGTACACAGCTTTTCAAGTGCATGCCGAGGCAGTAATTAATTCAAGCAACGCCAATGTAATAGACATAACTTCGTAATGTATGAATATTTTAAGTGTATGCTCTGTTGGGTGTCAATAAATTAATTAATTCGTCGGCGAACAGCGTAACTCTCAAAATGCTTTGACAGACGCTACAGCTTGTGTGTTGCGCCACTCGGCTCGCAGGCTGCATGGTCGTGCGCTGTGCATTTACTCCGCACTAAGGACGGACTCCGTTTTCTTAGATCTTACAATTTGTTAATTTGCAATCGTATCATCGCTAGACAAAAAACAGAAAACTATTATTTTTGTGTTGCTTTAATGTAAATGTATAGGCATCTTTTAGTTCTCGTCTGCTTATTGCAAGAACTCATTAACTACAAAATTATTAAGTACAGTTACTGTTAAAATTATGAATAAATTCATCTCCATCTATTTAATGAAATGCAAAAATCCATTCTCTTCTAAGTTTTTAAAAGTAGCTTTTTGTATAACTCGTATTTTGGATAATTATGGCATGATCAAGTTTATTTCGGTTTTCTACTAAAATTTCAACATTTAGTTTATTCTTGCAATAAGCCGACGGTATTTTTAAATAGGATTCTATTATTTACAAACAGTATTCAATAAAATGACATCCACAATACTGTGTACCATTCACTATTCAACTGTGAGAATATTATACAGTACCTTTTTCTATATTCTACTAAGGACAAGGCCTTCATCTCAACTCATGTTAAGCGTTAGTAAATTCTATTCCTTAACTACCTACCGGGGAACTGGCTATCTTATCTATTATTGATTATTATATTTATTTATTTTATTTTATATTATGCCTAAGAATATTTATTCATAAAATCTTTGAGTCAATCTGATCGTACATCTGTTTGAACACATGCGTGATAAATAATTGCCAATTATAAATAATTATAATTATTTCACAATCGAATAATTTAAGGAGCGTTAAAATAATCAACACTCCGTATAATGAGGCGCGCAACTGACGTCTCAATATCAAATGCTCTTCACTAATGAATTATAGTCCGGTTGGAAGAACCACATGTGACAAGCGATCGGGCGCCGACAGACAGTTCAAGGTTCGACGTCGGGTCAGCACCTCGTAATTATAACCAATTATAAAGAACACCGTAATGAAATCTTTACGTTTACGACCGATGCTTCCTAATAATAGGGAAATCTTGAACTTTGTTATGCTTCGTAATGTTAAATTATAATGGGCTAGTTCAGGAAATAACAACTGTAGAAGTGAGTGATCGTGACTAAAAAATCATAAAAATAATCTTCATTTTACGTGACTGCCACAAAAAATACGGCAGTACTTAACGGAATCTTTTTTTAAATAATTCTTCTATTAAACGTGTAGGTAGTGAGTAGGTTTTTTGAATTGTTTTTACGAATATGTTTTTTGCTTTAAAGACTTTAAGGAATAAATAATAATAGATTTTCTTTCTATAATCAACGCATTTTGCCGCATACCAGTATACTAGTATAATTATATACTACGTATCCTAGGCATTCCTTTTAAATGATGTGTCTACTCTGTTACAGTTTATGTTAAATACATTTTACTAAATTTAATAAAGGAACTATAAAGTTTAAATGTGTATAGATAATAATACTAATTTGTCGAAGTCTTCTGAGAGGGAAAGACATCAACGCGCTAGCGCGTTGTAGTCGAGGTCATTTCTAACCGCTGTGGTACCTTGTACTGTATTCTAATCGTTGTTGTGGTGCCCAAGTAATGTATGTTAATTAAGTTAGCGAACTTAATGTGACATGGTACAACAACTTTATTTATTTTTATAATGCTTAGGATTACTTTATTATTATTATTTTTTTTTTATAAAAGAGGGAGGCAAACGAGCAGGCGGGTCACCTGATGGAAAGTAATCACCGCCGCCCATGGACACCCGCAAAACCAGAGGAATCGCAGAAGCGTTGCCGGCCTTAAAGGGAGGAATAGGTTTAAGGAAGGAATAGGAGTTGGGAGGGGGGGAGGGGGGGAAGGGGCCTCCGGAACCCTCACTGGTCGGACGAAACACAACAGCACCAAGTGCCGTTATTTCACGCCGAATATTCGTGAGAATTTTTTTTTTTTTTCTTTTTTTCACGCCGGGCGAGCCGGCCCAATGCGTGCTGCAACACAGCGTGGCTCTACCACTCAGACACGATTAACGATATTAACGAGAAGAACACTATTAAGAGAGAATATTTTATTAATTTATTATTTTATTTTTGCCTTAACTTTATTTGATAGCTCCTAGCAATATCCACAAATTTGTATTAGGTACCTTAACATATGAACCACAAGTAGGTACATTTATTACGTCTTATTACAAAGAACATACGCGAAACCTCATCGTTTATCACACAAAACAAACCGCTAGCCTTCTGAGAAGACGATAATGTCAGCCGGAACGTCAAAACAAACAGATCGGTTCGAGTTAAAAGCTGTTGCAACATACACACAAACGCAATCATTGAGTCCGCCATACAAGTCATACGTAGAATTGCGGCGGACTTTATGACCCTTGCCTGTTGCCCATCGGATAGGGTTAGGCAATCATTAATAATACATTTCAAACTTTTTTAGAGAATGCTGTTTTGCCGACATTCTGGCAATGCGTGAGCGATGTCTCTGGTGTTGCAAACGTCTATATAGTGTAAGGCAACTCCTTCCTATCAGGTGGGCCCATAGATAATACATATAGAGGTGGGCCGTAGGTCTGATTTTCATCTAAGTGCAATAAAAACATAACAAGCGCCACCGAAGGTTTTAACATTAAACAATCATGTCAATTTAGGAAGAAATAATATATAGTAGTAATCTTATTGCCTGTCCGGTAAACAGGAAAACCCTAGTCATGGCACGTGAGTATTTTGTCTCTATCAGTATATGTTTATTATTGTGTTCATTTATAAAAATATTTTTTTTCATTTAATTTTTAAGAACTTTCTAATCATTATTTGCAGACCTTACCAGCGTCATCCAAGTCCATCCCTCCGCCATAACGAGATAGATAATTAAAAACTAACTTGGCGCCCCCAAGTGAAGGCAGTTCGGAAAAAGGTGTTTGCTGCTTACGGTTCCCTCAACCACCTTCGTAATTTTTTACCGACTAGCACCAAAATAACTCTGGCACAGACACTTTTACTATCCATTCTTGATTATGCGGATGTCTGCTACGCTGATCTTTCGGAGGAACTCCTTAACAAGCTAGAGCGTCTGCAGAATGTCTGTATAAGATTTATTTTTAATTTAAGATTTCCGGAGTCATTTTTTAGGTTTAACATCTTAGTTTTATTTATTTCCCTAATGTACCATAATATTGCATTACCTATCTCTTTTTATCTTATTCATTTATTTAAATTATAATTATATTTCATTATTATTATTAATATTATTATCCAATCTATTTTATATTTCTATTTCTTATTTCCCTTATTCTTGCACCCATTTCAATATTCTTTTTATTATATTTCTATCACCCAAGGTTGCCTGGAAGAGATTGCTTGTTAGCAATAAGGCCGCCTGTTTTGTACTTTGTCACTGTATAAATGTTTTCTGTTATATGTTCTTGTGTGCAATAAAAGTATATTTTATTATTATTATTTTATTAACTAATTTAACAAAAAAATATTTTGGACACAAAAACACTTCAAAATGATTTGAAAATTAATGTTCTTCCGTCGATGAAAGTTTCTTTTGAGTCTCACTTCTGAGACTTTTTTGATTCACTTTCCCTGTTCTATGAATCACCTTTATATTTTCACGCTAACATACAAAGGAATATCTAATTAAAATATGCAACGTTTACTCATCAATTTTTATAATTATAAAAGTCTTAAAGTAAATCAAATTTAAAACTTCAAACGGATCTACTCGCGTTTGATTGCATTAATTGTAGTTACATATTAACCTTTCCAGTTCATCAAAACCAGGCAAAACAGAAATTTAATTGTTTTAACGACCGCCGGCGGTCTCTGCCTCCAAAAAGTTTAATGTCTAAGTGTCATAAAATCATTTAAGAGCAACCTTCGTAGACGTCGTTAGTAGCTGTGTTAATAGAACCTATTTAAAATCAGCTTTAAACAAACATAACACAAAAAGTTTCAATTATAATACAACTTCCTGACAGAGTACTAAATAACTATATTCATTAGATGTACTGTCAGCAACGGAAGTTGATGAACACTTAAGAGCCATGTCAAAATAAGTTTACGAGATGTTAACAAGCGCTTTAGATCCTGTAGTTATTTATACAAAGTGCTAATTTGTTTAGCGATTTTAGTTGTTGATTATATTATTTGTGTTTGAAATAGGTATAAGACATCTAAATCTAAAGCAAGAAAACATAGTTTCGCAGCCATTTTACCTTTACTGTGTTGAGTTAACTAGGTCATGCTCGAAGATGACACAGCGTGTTACATAACTCCACCGCAGTATGTCGCGCATGCAGTCATAACGTACGCACCCAATGTTTTTATATCCTATAAAAATGCATTTTGTAAGATATACATAGGGCGCCCTCAGGCTAAATAGAGCGACGATAAACGTAGGGTGATTAGCGACAGTTGGACAAGAAGAGCCGAAGATGGGGCTCAGTGGCATGCATGGGGGGGGGGCGTATATCCAGCAGTGGACTGACACGGGCTGATTACCATGTTGATGATAATTAATTTTGTGTACACATAAGAACCGTAATGACAATTGTCTTGTGGTAGCTAAATAAAAATGAATACTATAACTTCATATAATGCTTAGATTGTTTTTGTAATTTTGCTAATGATTGTCGCTGTCGGAAGGAAAAATTCTACTGACACAAATTGTACTAACGTTGCCATATGTTTATATAATATGGTAATTGCTAGTCGGGCTCACCAACATAAACCACCAACCAACTATACCAAACAAAATATATATCTCCACTACTCGTAGGATTCGAACCCCGCAATATCTAAGTCAAAGACAACACAGCTAACGACTAGACCATAGTCGCAGTAACTCTTTCAAAAAACAGTTATTAGTAAGTAAGAAAGCAGGTTTAGCGTAATAACCGTGTTAGGTCTCTGAGCCGGACAGATACAGACTAGCTGCAGCCTAGCATGCTAATGTTTGCCTAACGCCAGCCTCAAGCGCTAGACTAACTCGTAGATTGACTAGTCCTCAGGCTACACTCATTAATCACTGACACGGGTGAATTAGAATTTGAGAACAGGTTAGTAGTTCCTTTGTTATTAGATAAATTGAACAAGAATTTAAAATAGTACTCTTGTGCAAATTTCGTTGCCAACAAATTGTTATTCGGAAAAAAATGTTTAAGTTAATGATTTTTTTTTATTCATTTAGTGTAAGTTGTGTTTTAAAACTTTTAATACAATAAACGAGAATTACTAAAGCTACATTGTATCAATTTTATAGAAAAGTTCGTAATGAGACGATAAAAAAATGCTTTAATTAGGGTGAACATTTGAGTTTAAGATATAAAAGAACTTCAGCCCTTGAACTTAACACACAGCTTATAGGTACCTTAAAAACTTTCTGTCTACTTGTAGGCATGGTAATACTCTAATATCATGGTTTTTAAACAACTGTGTGCAGATATTATCCACCGTCACCATACTGCATCAATCATGTCTAATCTGACGTACAAATAGCTCCTGCAAAATCTATAAAGATATAATCTCACCGTTCGCATGCGGTACTGAGAAAGTGCGCTAGCCGTCACAGAAATGACATTTGATATTTTAATTCCCATAACGAATGGAGATCCGATCGGCCATTGTATAGGGGAAATCAGAAAACATTTATGTTATATGATTGATTGACGCACAATGATTAAACACAACAAAACTTTTAGTACGACACAAGTCCATGTATTTAAATGTCGCGTCGCGTCGCCCCCCGCTACCGCTGCCGCTATCATCCAAGCAGCGGCCTTAAGTACCGCGGCCCAGTGGTTGCATCAAACGTGCTTGACGGGCCAATAGCCAGACGTTTTTAGTTGTACAATGTGAATTTAAAAAGTTAATAGGATTTGGTGTCTGCTTGCTGGCCAGCAGCTCAGTTGATCAATAAACTTTTGAGTGTAAGCGAACCGTAACCACTGAGCTAACTACTAATACGAGTATATCATTAATGACTAATAAGATTCATTTAGATTGTGACATTTTATTATATTTTATTGTGTTCCTATGATAATTATTAACTCATAAGTTCGAGTAGTAGCTGTAAAATTTCATAGTATTTTTAATTTAAGTATAAAATTTAAAGCTACCATAATTACGAGTATGTTCCACTATTATACCAAATGATTACTGGGAAGATAAATAAAAAGTCTTGGACTAGAGAACAATGATTCGACTCCCAGCGGAGGATACACATACTTAACTCGATGTAGCCCTCGCATTGTATCTCTTTTTATCTCAAGTCAAGTCAAATTATTTATTCAATGTAAACCTTTAGGCGACCCCTAGACGCTCAGTAAATACTGTGATCCATCAGTATTCATTTAATTTTGTGATATATACTGATCGTGTAGTCTAGTGTATTGACGGATGTCAGTATTTATTGCGGATTTCTAGATTTCTTCATTCCATACTGACAGATTGTGATAAATACTGACATCCGTCAATATACTAGACTACATCATCAATAAATACTGTGGTTGGTCAGTACGCATCGATGCAGCAATGAAGACGGACACGTTTGAAAACCCGGAGGAACACACGCCGCTGCTGAAGCCGCCGCCCCAGTCTGTCACGGTCACGGGAGATCAGAGATATTTAAAATAATTTATTTTGAATTTGGAAGTACTGCCTGAGTTGTGGGAATCGTCGTCAAGCAATTGGCTACTTGACAGTTATCGAAAAAGTATTTTAAAAATTACAAACGCTTATTTTATACCTCTACCTATTTTTTTTTTCTCGAAAAAGCTTTATTTAATAAAAAAAAACATATTTTTCTTCATTGATTTAAAATTTTGTGCGAAAACGTTTGCTCACGTGACATTTTGCTATGTGACGTCACACATTATTATTGAAACAATCTGACCAATGATATTATATGAGTAGATACGTTGCCTGCCCTCCGTAGTGAATAGAACAAATCCAGGTAATTGCCTGGACCTCACTCAGTCACACGTCTGTCATTGTCATGTCAATACGGTCTTTACCGTTATGAGTTTTTGTGTTGTTATTTGGATAAAAGGCCTTCTTGTGTATACAGAAATTGTAAAAATGATACTGCAACCTTATGAGACAAGATTTTTTTTTATTTTTTCTCGTAATTATTGTAAAAATAAATCTAAAATAGAAATTTTCATTTAGTGAGTACATTTGCCCTGTTGCCAATTCGATATGCATGAGTGAGACGCGTGTACTATGTAAGAGAGAGACGTTTCTGTGAGAGTGAAAGAGAGAAAACAATGGCAGCCGAGATGGCGCATAAATTCAATGAGCTCATTGGTCAACTACCCTAAAGAGTATACAAAACTTAAAATATATGTTTCTCTCTTTTTAACAACAGGCTAATGATATGATTACATTTATTTTCTTTCCCTTTCGACGTGATTACGTCATAAAAACAATTTCGCCATTTTTAAATGCAATTCGTTCAGGTGTAACTAGTTTTTAAATAAAAGGTCATTGAATCTGACAGAGAGTTTTTGAAAATTTTGTGAAATGTCACATTTCACACGAAGCACAATCATGGCCGCCCGTTTTTCGGGTCTTGTAATCCACAAATAAAAAATCTCAAATTTATTTTGTAAAAATTAAAATATTTACAAATTATTATAGTAAAAAAAACTATTGTATAATTATCATTAAATCATAAACCCCGGCATATTTCATATTTTATTGTTACAACTGTCAAGTAGCCAATTACAAAAATACTTTTAAAAGAGGAGAAGCATGCTTTGGTTTTTGACGCATCCATTTCACACGTGCGAGCTGTACAAAAAACTTTGCAATACTGACGTGATAAATACTGAACGTGTAGGCTTTCTTGTTCACACCGATAATGAAATGAAATCTATCAGTATTTATCATAATGATGGATCACAGTATTTACTGAGCGTCTAGGGGTCGCCTAACAGGCACTTAAAGACGTCAATACTAATAAAAAAAAAAACAGTTAACTAACTTGTAGTTAAGACTTAACCACTAATCTAACGAACTAAGAATCTAAGTCTGAAGTAGAAGTAGTAAGCTAACAACAATTATAGCATAAACATTATTCTGTCGCTTAGAAGTAAGATAGCTAGGTCTTCCGCAGTTAGTGGTTCTAAGGCAAACTTAACTAACGCATATTTTTTTGGTGTTGTGTACAATACAGCACACCCACCACCCGTGCTACTTTATTGGTAATTATCAATTGAAATGTTTATGAAATGAAATGTATAGTATTGTATGTTCTGCCAAGTAACGCGAAAGGGCTCTGTGAGTCAGCACATTGTTCAAGGTTGTATACAAAACAAATTACATTTCATTTTCACATTTTTGCTCTCACCACTTTCTCACAAATTAAGTGAAAAGAAAGAAAATAATTTATGTACTTATTTCTACTCGCGGTACCGCCCGCTTCAGTGCTAATCTTTATCGAAGGTTCACATACACATTCATGCATACATACACTCACGCCTGTTTCCCGTAGGGGTAGGCAGAGACTATGGATCGCCATCGGCTACGGTCCTTGCACACTTCTTTCGCTTCATTCAAATCCATCATTTTTTTTTGTCACTGTGTACTTTTTTATCAGAACCCCTAACTGGTCCGCGTAGGTTCTTCTGAGACGCCTTTGCGCAATCGTTCCTTCCACATTCATGGATCAATATAGCTTGATGGTTATTAATAATACTTTTAATACCTTCGTGGGGCGGCTCAAGCCATTATTGGCATTATAGGCTAATAATTATGATGATACAGATTCACTAAATTAATACAAAACACAGTTAGCTATGTTAATGTGGTATGAAAATTTGACATAACCTGTTCTTTTAAGACACAGTTTCTTGCAAGAAATTCGCAATCACATAACTACCAAAAAGCATCTAACGATTTACTCTAATCGGGCCTGTTGCCAAACTCGCGCAGTCCAGCCTGGCGTCCAATTAGATGTCATTAGTTGATTTCTCGTTAGCGAAATAAACACGCTGGCTCTTTGGCGCATTCCGACGAAATACCAGGCCGGATAAAAAATGAGTGAGCTGTGTGGAGAAATCGCAAGTGTGTTATGAGAGTGCAAGGGTAGGCGGTTGCATTTATTTTATAGGTTGCATGCCAGGGACGTCACTCCACCTGATGTTAAGTGGAAATGAGAGTCTAGAGGCGATGACAACTGGTGCAGCGTTAGCAAGACGAAGCATCAGACGCTTTACCCTGCCGACCCACAAGGACCTCTTTACGCCCCGTTTGAAGGACCCCATATTATAGCAGGGAGAGAAGACATGTGCTGGTAGATTATTCCATCAGTTGGCGGTGTGACAAAGAAACGAGTCACCAAATTTATTTTCACTCAAGACGCATTTTACTCAAGTCGTATTTTTTATTTAGTAAATCCTTAAAATATGTCATTAAAAGCTTTCACGACGTTCACCAAAACAAAAGGCAACATAAAAGGAAACACGGCCAATAAAACAGTTAGAGGTTTAACAGTTACTGCACTACAACAAGAAAATAAATCAAATTATGAAACGAAACGAAAACACTCTTACATAAAAAAACAAAATCAGGCTGGTGTTGTTACTTATAAATAACAACACGGAGAAACGAAATCAGCCTAACCACTTGAGATAACAGCCGCGATATCCCAGCACCCCGATGTTTATGTTATTTAAAGGTTTCCCTTCATGTATTTTGTATTTCAATACTACTACAACGCTATGTTGTGAATATAGGCAATAAAATTAATAAAGCAATATTGCACTAAAACATTTTTTTTCTTAAAACTGATAGAGCGTAAGATTAATAATGCTCAAGCATTTAAGCTATACTTTATTTCTCGGACTACATTTTTTTTCTTTAAACTGATAGAGCGTAAGATTAATAATGCCCAAGCATTTAAGCTATACTTTATTTCTCGTACTACATTTAATAACTTTCAAAGTCTGATAACAATACAGTAGTCTCACAAAGATTGGCAAATACCACGAAAGACAGATGGCCATCGTTGATACATGTATAATTGGTACATCGCACCGTCATAATCCACAAACGAAACAATAACATCAAATATCCGCATCAGCCCTGCTCTAGAGCAATAACGGTGCGCGGGCTCCGCTTTCACTGCGAAAAGTAAAAGTGACCGCGACCGGTCGCGGGTGGACGCCGCGCCGGCGCCGCGCAGTCGGCGTCGCCACGCCGGCACTTTCAGTTACCGCTAATGTGGATGCGTTGAGCGTTGGGCTATGGTGCGTTTTAAATAAATAAATAAATATATAAAAACAATGTGGTGGGTTCTGGCTCAATATCACAGTGTGCCGTTGTCCAAGTGGGCCCATGCCCAGCAGTGGGACGTAAAGGCGAATGATGATGTACTTAGTACGTTTTCCCAATTTCATTTCTTGTTTATTAATTACTAAACACTATACTTTACCTTCCTAATTCCTTATACAGTCCTCGTACCATTTACATGCGCCTCCGTTACAGTATTACAGCGTTACTTCCACCTTCCATCACAGCGTTAATTTTTTTCTCCAATCTGTAGGACCATGTCCCTGTATGCCTTTCAGAGTCGTTTTTCGTACTGTACGATATAAAAAGAAAAAGATGCGTGGCAACGGGAATCTTATTCCCATAAGTTATTAAATCTTAATCTTATTCCCGTACGCAGCTTTGCCGCCTCTCTTAGATAAAAAAAACGGTAATATCAAATCGTTTCAAGTGTCATTGACCTCTCGAAAACTTAGCTACTTCACAACCTATCGCCGTGCACCGCGGCATAACAATACCTTTTATTGAAAGCGCTCAGCGTCCGTTGCATCAGAGAGGAAAGTGTGATGCAGTTCGTCGCAATGAGGAGTTTCGTTTCGGATATCGTGAGACACGGAAAACCACATGACAGATGTTTTCTTTTTCTCAACATAAACTTCCGACACTTACAATTGTGATTGGACATTCTTACACCCGATGATGGAATGGTCAGTGTTCCGATCGAGTAGCCTTAGTAATCTCGTGTTTTTACATTATTTAAGCATTTATATCTAGCACGGTTAACACTAACTTACAGTAAAGTACAGCTTATTTTTTTTAATGTGACACGTCATAGTGACTACATCCTGCCTGATGGTAAGCAGCCGATGCAGTCCAAAATAATGAGAGCGCTCCTCACCGTGGAACAAGCACAGTAACAAGCGCACCCATTCATGATGCCTGCATAAATGCCGTTTCGCCACGTTTATAAGACCCTGGATTAAAGGAGCTGGGAAACACATGCGCCGGCAGAGAATTCCAAAGCCGAATGGTCTTACAGAGGAACGACTTGCCAAATTTTTTGATACGAGTGCTGATATTCTGCACAGCATGATGGTGGTTTCTATATGACCTGCACGTGTAGTCCGGGACAGGAAAGGAGAGGGCGGGATTAGATCAAAAAGTTCTTCGGAACACTCTCCGTAGTAATTTCGGTAGAAGACACTGAGAGAAGCAATGTCTCTACGCAGCTGGAGGTCCTCAAGTGAGGCTGTAACCTCAGCATCTCCAATAATGCGTACCGCTCGCCTTTGCAGTCTATCAAGTGCATCGAGGAGGTGTTTAGCGGAGCCGTCCCATAGATGGTAACAATACTCCGTACTCGATCGCACCTGAGTCTTGTACAGCAAACAGCGCTGCTCGGGAGTGAAAAACCGCCTCACCTTATTGAGAATACCCAACTTACGGGAGGCAGTTAAAATAACACTCTCGATGTAGCATTTTGGATTCAGTTCCTAGCCAATGTCCATGCCAAGAATGCTGAGGTCCACTGAAATGGGTAAAGGAGAGTTCTGAAGAGAGGGAGGAGTAAGGAAGGGAGTTATCTTCTCCCCCTCAGGACAACGGCCTCCATCATTGCAGTCAAGTCACCGCTACAATAGATGAGTATTGTCTTAATCACCACGCATGCCGAATGCGGGTTGGCAATCAAAAACCCGGGCGCAGCATCGAAAAAAAACGGTAATATAAAAAACTAAAAACACCCGACTGCGTTTCTGTGTAATTTGGAAATGAAAAATCCCTAAAACAAGAAAGTCTTCATACCCGATTGCACTTAACTTAAGAATCGCCAAAGTTGCAAAGAAAAATTTAAGCAGTCGGGGCCCATTCTAGAAATGGAGGCTTAGTGAATTGAGATCACATACCTATATTACATTGCAAATTACTCCAATCTACTAAAAGGCTGACGGTCGGGTTATTTAGTTTTTAAATTACCTTTTTTTATTTTATTTTTTAGTTTTATTATTGAATGAGTTTGTATAGTAACCTATATTCACATGACACACAAATATGTACTTTGAAGCTAAAATCCATGGAGCCGTTCTACAGGCTGCAGAACGTGATAATCATTTGAATTTGGCGCCAAAAATCCGCCATTTAGTTTTTTTTTATTTTGATATACCCAGTGTCACTCTTACAGTAAATACGAATCTAACGACACCTCTCAAGCTAAAATCCATCTAGCCGTTCAGGCCGCAGAGCGTGCCTAACAATTATACATACATACTCCCGAAAAACATAACCCTCCTTCTTCGGCGCAGTGGGGTAAAAATATGAGACACACTTTACACGACTTGGAAATTGTACCTCTCCGGATATCTCAGGCCAAGTGATTTACCACTACTAACCGGAAATGAAATGGTTTATTTGCATTCAAACACGGTATACAGTGAAGTTGTTACAGAATAAACAAAGGTCAAGCGTATTTTGTCAAGTAGTCGACATGCAAAAATTTTGATAACTAAAAGACCTAACATTTATTAAATATTATTTATAAATAGGCAATAAAATTACAGTTAATTCATAAACTTCCATTATATAATCCCATTAATATTAATATTGCTATAGTCAATTCAATAAATTCTAGCTACTTACACCGGAGCGTGGCTTTAGTACTAGCCTTCATATAGTAACCGTGTGGCGAAGCGGTGAAAGAATACTACCTACCACCTCTACCCTCTCTTCCCTTGGGTGTCGTAAACGGCGACTAACGGACTAAAGACTACACATACATCCAACAGCTTAGAGCGGCGATGGGCTCACCACCTGTCGCACTGAACACCTTATGCTGTGGCTATTTGGTGAAAAGTAGACTAGTAGAGGACTGATTTTGCTGTTAGCATCGCCTAGTCTCTGACTAACATTTACATAAAAGTCGTGATTTTAAGTATGTAAGTATCATTAATTTTATTTGTACGTTGTTTTGTTATATTTGTTATCCTTATTGCAAAACTACGTATGTTTGTTTGGGCTAACTCGTGATTGCTGTCAGAAATGGAAAAAATATTGATTTGGTGAATAGACCAATCAAGTAGTAATGAAATAAGTGTTTTTATCTATTGGGTTCTAATATTTACCACGGGTTCCAAGGAACACTGTATTTATGTGTTACCTACTTATAGAAAGTGTAACTATTTATTAATGAAAGAGTGTATTTTATCGATTTATTTATTTATTTATACTTAAATAAATAAAATAAAAAATAAATTATCGATTTATGTGGTATAAGAGACATACAGACACCTTCATACAAGCAAACACAAATTTTACCTCGTAATTAATGTAGACATATGACAAGTGTTTCTTTACTCCATTATAAAAGCCAGACAAATTACTTTGTCAGTAGACAGTCTAGAAACGTTATTTCATACTTTATTCTGTTTGAACATGAGTTGACGTCATGTAGACCTTCTTTTTGTTAAACAGAGTAGGTATGTAAAAAATCTCATCAATCTTTATAATGTTCAGCTGCCAACTGCTGAATTATTCCTAATATCTCTTTAAATATCATTGTTTCACGCTCAATAACACAATATTTGAACGACTATTAATCATTACTTTTAATAACAAGGACAACCTTCATATTTCGCTGGGGAAACGGAGCCAATTTAACGATATAGCTAAATAAAAAAGTGACTGTAAGTACCCTCATCATTGAAACGTTCACTTGAATGCCGAATTGTCAAGTCACGGCATCAAAGCTATAGTTACGTCTCATTTATTTTATACTGCTGCCACCCGCTGCTTCAAGTACCTGTGCTCCATCCACTGTCTTTTTTTTCTCAAATTTACTGACTTTGTTAGCTAATACTTCTTTTATTGAATTAAAAAGTATTTCTTCGGATTCATTGTGAATATAGTTCTAAGTTTGAAAGTCAAAAACGTTATGTGTACATTTTTATTCCGGTGCACGAAGCTGGCACACAGCATAAAGCTTACTTCAAGCGTCCTAAATTGTACTATATCATCAAGAATCAAAGTCCTCAAATCACCAATCATTGAATTTAAAATGTTTCTATGAATCTTTAAATTAATTTTGTATTGTCGTGAATAACAAAAGACGAGCGAAATATTTAAAATTTGTGATCCGTCTTTCTTAAGAACTTATCTTATTAATATATAGTGCTTAAGCTATGTAGCTATTTTGAGAACCAACACGAATTTGAAATACAATGATCCAGTGTTTGTATCATTCGCCAACACTATATATACAGCATATATATGCATAATAATATTCACGAACACTTAATAAATAGTAATTCTAAATTATTGCATATTTACATATAAATAGAACGCATATCTACATTTTAGAGAACGAAATAAAATTGCGAATATACCTAACTTCACTTTCCCACCAAGAAGTCTTGCAAACCACTTGAAAAACGTCCAATCCAAAAACAAATGCCTGTCAACAATTCGAATAAAATTCCACCGTAACAAATACAAATGCAACTAACTGATAAAATTGATCTGAATGAGCTCAATCAAATCAAACCCGTAAAGATCATAGTGGCCATTAAACAATGCCAGCCTATTCGCGAATTACGCGGCTCGTGACGTAGAGCCCAAAGGCCAGATGGCGGAATCACGGAATGCCGTCAATGCGAACGGGTCTCAAAACGAGCGACTGGTGGAAACTGGCCACATTGTTTATTGCACCCGGCAGCGAGAAATCGAGATAAACGCCTTCTACTAATATTAACGCTGGGAGATTTTAGCGGTGCTATTTTTATAGGCGTTGCGACATTACCTGCTCGGAATGTTTACGAAGCCCTTACAACATATTTCATTGAGCATCAATATACACAAATTCGTTTTTTATTATTCACGAATTGTGTTACTTTTTTTTTTTTTTTTTATTGGCAACGGGTAAGCGCTTGGCCTTCATCTCACCTGATGGTAAGTGACGATAAGGCCGAAGGTGGAAGCGCGCTTCACCCGGAATCCTCAACCACTGAGGAACTGGCTATCTTATCTCAAACTGCCGGAACACAACAATGCTATAAACATCGTTGTTATGGCGACAGACTTAGATAAGATGGTGGTAGCTAGCCAGGCGGACTTAACAGCCCTACCACCAACCAAACCGAGCACACAAAGATGTACCCCCCGCTGGGAATCGAACCCGGGACCTCTGGGTCTGAAACAGGTAGCTTAGCCACTAGACCACAGAGGCGGTTACTCGGAAAATATTCAGTTTCCTGCTATCTACTGTTATCTACAAACGGGATTTTCTTAAATTGGTACTTACATAATTTTAAAATTTTAGAAAAAAATATTATAATCACGACTATTATCCCCGAAGGGTTGGCAATGAGGACAGCAAAAGCAGTCCTCTACCATAGTCCACTTTTCACCAAATAGCTACTGCACATGTGCTCAGCGTGACAGGTGGTGAGCCCATCGCCGCTCTATGCTGTTGGATGTATGTGCAGTCTTTAGTCCGTTAGTCGCCTTTTACGACGCCCCAGAGAAGAGGGGGTGGTAGTATTCTTTCACCGCTAAGCGACACGGTAAAAGAAATAAAAAAGTATGATCGGAAGATTATACTTATTAACAAAAATGTGACACAATAAGTACCTAGTAGTGAGAGTAGACTGTCACCAACGTAGGTTAAAAGTTAACACGCCCGCAAACATTCATTGCTGTGATTTAAGCTACCTGTCGAAGACTTCAGAAGAGAGGAGGCTCTAAAGCCTACAGCATGGGGTTCCTCAAAAAAGAGTACAATAGTGTTAAAGAGCATGTAACAAGGCAGCTAAAGCCTTGTTGGTTTTTGTGACCTTTGTAAATGACATTTTTATAAGTTTTGTTTCAAATTTAAAATTCAAATATTTACTTGCATTCTCTGCCTAGTCTCTGTTTTCATTATAGCTCTACTCTTTGATATAAATTTAGTTCAGATTCATCCGCGGAGCTAGAATGAGCTCCTTCTAATTATTGTTTTCCTTCCGAAATATTGTTATTGTTATTACTAGGCAGTTCCACGCATACGTCTTGATAATAATAATAAGTTATAACCTAAACCTTTACCTAGTCGTGTGTGTACTAACGCTTAAATTGTGCTTCATATAATAACTAACCATTTATTTAAAATAATATACGTCTGAACTCATCGTGCTGTTATCTTCATTCTCCTCCTCCTCATCGTGTCACTCCCCGTTCCTCCGCTACGTGACAAACGACTCTCTTAACTGTACTTTACTTACAACACGTAAAGTAATCTTAAGAAAGTATGATACTTACTTCTGATAAACAAAAAAACACAGTTTAAAAAAAATTACAAGCGTACATCGTCATTATCTAATTACGTGATTTTTTCAATACAAAAGAAATAGTCTAACAACAAAGATTTTTTTAATTACCATCATTAGATTGATTGTTTAAAAAGTTCGCATTACATCACTAAAGGAAAATGTGTCTCATAATTTATCAATGGAAATAACTATTTAACTGGCCGCGAAAAATTCCTTGCATACATTTATTACAAACGATGGAATTACCATACAACAAAAACACACAGCAAACCTATCGATAATAATAATACATCATTTAAATTATATTCCGAGTGAATCAATTTTAATTTAACATCGGCAAAGCCATAATTACCGTCCCGACATCCTCAATCCTCCTTTACACAAAAAAAAGTACAAAAGACATCCATCAAAGTGTAAAAAATATAAATCGTGAAACACCATTCTTAATTTAGTCTTTGACGGGGTAATTGTGATTAAATATTTTGTTTTGTAAATAAGATTTTTAATGTTGAATGTGTGAGTAAGATCTTGTGCGTTAGGACCACGGGTGTACATCACAGAATTGAACTGCTCCTCTACATGAAGATGGTACCTGCAGTGTACCTCAGTGTACCCTTAATGAAATCTGGTGTACTTCTTTTGATAAAAAGATATATAGTACAATATGTACACCCGCCATCCTAAAGTTAGGACTGCGGGTGTGCATTTTTTTCCCATCAGGAGATGCATATTTTACGTATGTTTATTTTATAAATAAGTCTACCTGCAGTATACCTTAGTATACCTTTAATGAAATTCAGTTTACCTTCTCGGATAAAACGTTATATAATTAAGTATGTACACCAGCCATTCTAATGTTAGAACTGCGGGTGTACATTTTTTTTCTCGGCAAGCAGATGCATATTTAACTTTTTTTTATATATTTATTATGCGTACCTACTGTGTACCTGCTAATAAAAATATTAAATATGATAATTGTTGACAAATACGAGTAAAAACGTGAAGACAACGAGGTACCTCAAGCCAGCCTCAAGCAAGGGTAAAAATATACATACTTAAACTCTATGTACGTATATTTATAATGCATTTATATACATAAACGTACATAGGCTCGAAGAACATAACTCTCCTTCTTCGCAGACGGGTAAATATACTTAAATAAATCGTAGCTCTATTATTCTGTATTACCTACTAATATAAGGTGACTGCTAGAAACCGCAAGAAACTTCTAGGGCTGGTCAGGTCAAGTGTTTTAAATATGACATAAATGAATTCGTGTTGTTTTTGATTTTTAATTAAATAATTTAATTTGTGAATTTTAATTGGATAGTCTTTGAGTATCTAATTTATTTTAAAGCAATAACATAAGAAAAATAAAATGTTAAACAATTAAAAATAACGATTATTACAACGCGCGGTCAATGGCCGGCCGGCCGACCGTCTGTTGACCCGTTCGCGTCAGCTGGGCGATAAGTACCTACGTTAGTCTGCAATGAGACCATTTTTGTCATGTTTAAAACACTTGACCTGACCAGCCTTTGAAGTTTCTTGCGGTTTCTAGCAGTCACCTTATATAAGTTTGAAAAGGAAAGTGTATCTACTGAGCGATGTATTTCTAAACTTCATAATGGAAAATATCCAAAACATTATTTATCAAAATCATTGTATTGCACAAAATTCATATGAATATTCATATATAAATTATTGGTGACGCAATAATTTTGAAAAGGAAAGTGTACTGAGCGATGTATTTCTGAACTTCATAATGGAAAATATTCAAAACATTATTTTTCAAAATCATTGTATTTCACAAAATTCATATGAATATTCATATATAAATTATTGGTGACGCAATAATTTTTACGAGTTATCTTTGTAATCTTTAAATTACATATAGGGTAACTGGAATAACAAATCAACATATCACTGAGTATACTTTTCGTTTCACACTTAAGTGTTAGTAATATCATCTTCGTAATGAATAGAACATACATAGTTTGATCAGATGTAGAACTAATTGACGAGATTAATGATGTATATCTTTATATGGCGTAATACAAAAGTACATCGCTGGCTAACGGCTACAATTGATGCATTTTTTAAGAAAACAAAAATAGAATAAATTGCTAACCGCTTCTATTTCGATAAAACAAATATAGATCTAATTATCTAGTGAATTCGTTAACCACACGACATGGTCAATCGCGAGGTATAGACACATTTAAATTTCTATTCCAGAAGTGAGATTTGAGGTACCCCGTTGTCTTGTCGTTTTTTACTCGTATTTGTCAACATTAATTATGTTTAATATTTTTATATGCAGGTACACAGTAGGTACGCATCATAAAAATAATAAAAAAATTAAATATGCATCTGCTTGCCGAGAAAAAAATGTACACCCGCAGTTCTAACATTAGAATGGCGGGTGTACATACTTAATTATATAACATTTTATCCGAGAAGGTAAACTGAATTTCATTAAAGGTATACTAAGGTATACTGCAGGTACACATATTTACAAAAAAAACATACGTAAAATATGCACCTCATGATGGGAAAAAAATGCACACCCGCAGTCCTAACTTTAGGATGGCGGGTGTACATATTTTACTATTTATCTTTTTATCAAAAGAAGTACACCGGATTTCATTAAGGGTACACTGAGGTACACTGCAGGTACCATCTTCATGTAGAGGAGCAGTTCAATTCTGTGATGTACACCCGTGGTCCTAACGCACACGTAAGATCGGGCTATACGATAAAACAGGATATAATGTATCTCTTACATTTCATCCCGTCACGGTGCGCTTACGCTTAGAAAGCAGTTGGAAAAGCGTCGGAGTGGTAATTGATGCACGAACTAACATGAGAGATTCGATGTCAATTAAATGTAAACATTACTGTGCGCTGTAACAAAGTGCACTTTACAACGACCGCGCTTCGTATCGTGTTGACGACTCGCTGATCGAGGTTGGATTCCTTTATTACGTACTTATTTGACGAAAGATGAGAGAGATGATAAATCTAGTAAAAGAGAACCATAACAACCGTCATGTTGCAACTATCATACTTCATTAATTTATTATATTGATAGGACAACAGTATATTTTTAAGGTAAATCGTCACATCGTTACACCATTTCTTTGTTTTGGTATATTTTCTGGGCTAAGAATATTTTAAAAGTAACTAAAACCATATTACCGTGCTAAAACTGTATCACAATACTACATAATTAGAGTCGTCTCTGTTTGACATCATCACCGATATTCACTGTTGGGTGTAGGACTATAGACCACCCTTAGCAGACGCCGTATAATCTAGTACTATTCAGTACTAAACCAGGAGTCACACGCCTCTTTCCTCAATCATCACCCCCTCATACAACGACCCCAACTCAGCCCCCCAGTAAATTTCTGCTCCACCTGCAGTCACTTCGCCTAGCAAAGTGTCCATACCATTTTAATTTTAAATTCGTATCCGGCGACATGGACTTTTTCCGTAGCTAGATTTCGGTTTGATTCCGCGAAAAAGACATTTTGCGAACGGTAGACCTTTTATTTTTTTTGTAATAGTCAATACTGATTGTTAATTTCGGCCGATAGGCATCTTGGATACGAATAGACGAGAAACAGGGAACCTTTCAAAGTCGAAATCAAATAGTTTATTCAATAATAAGCCTTCACAGGCATTTATTGAAATCAAAACGAATAAAATAATACTTAACAATATTTTTTTTAAATCTTATACTATGGGAGAGCTTTCAGCTGAGAAGAGCTAGCAAGAAACTCAGGAGGCTTTTTTTTCTTCATCTTAACTTCTTAATGCTGTAACACTTCCTACGCTTCCACGAAGAAAGTGGACTCAGCATTAGCATCGCCACGGGCGCAGTGGGTACAGCGGATGGTGTCAAGGCTGCCGCAATGTCAACCGCCATTGTATACTAATTCGTGGAGTCGTTTAATACGCACTCTGACAAATGTAATTATGGAGGACACGACACTACATCTCCGGTTTCCGTTGCGATGAGTTACGTGATTATTTGTGTAATTTCGGTGTACAAATTATGTGGTCGACATTAGCGTACAAACGTTTTTTGTTGTATTTTAAGGTTTGAAATTGTTATTCAAAAATGATTTTACAACTTCCTTTGTGAAATAATTTTGAAGTTTGTAGAGTTCTACATTTGTATGCACGAATATTATGTCTCAATGCATACGTACTGCATATAAAATATTAATAATTATAAAATATTAGATAAATTATTAGTTATTTATTTTATAAAATCATGATACTTTACTAAAGTACGCTTACGTGAAGTTACATTAAATAAAAAAAATTGTATACGGATACTCCAATATATTATTGTCAACATTGATTGTCACCGTCGTCATACAGCGTATTAACGTTTTCATACGCCCATAGAACTTTAATAGACTAGTTAGTAACCTTGATGACATAATAAAAGTATGTGTAAATATTTGAAAAGTTGACTGCCATTAAAATTCGATGTCAAACATGTTCAATATTAATGAATTCTCGTATCATGTCCACTGAAATCACACATAAAAAACTTATTTACGACCTACCTACGCAGACCGACCTACCTATACCGAATTGAAGCTTTTTCAAATATACTTTTTCCTCTTCATCTCTTCATCATCAGCCTATAAACGCCTCACTGTTGGGTACAGGCCCTCCCCCCTACCGGCTCGAACCCCCAGAGGATCTGGGGGGGGGGGGGGGGAGTCGGAGACTCGCTTGCGGCAAGATGCCATCTCCCACTGGAAACCCTCTGGGGAATTTCGACCACTACGGCTTGAGGAACCTTTAAGTTGCTCGCCGCCCCCAAACAAGCCCGGTAAAGCTGTAAAGGTCATCTGCGACCGACAACACTCACACTCAAAAAAAAAACAGGTCCTCCCACTTAGAGAGACTATAACCCACCGCGCTGCCCAATGCCTGTCGGAGGGGTAGTTTCTTTTAACCCCGTGTATATCACGAAGACTACTGGAGATGGCTAACAATTGAATTTCTATTGTGTCTGTATTTACGACAGCTAAACACATACTTATTGTTAATTTGTATATTTATTAGTTGAGAAACAACAGCAATAACCGTACTTACACATCAGTAAGTAGTCCCTAGTAAGCAGTAAGCAGTAACAAGCAGTGTAGAAGTGCATTTGTGAGTTGGCAGGCGGATCTTATCAGCAAGGTTGCGACGAGCGGCGAGAGGCAGCGGCGGCATCGCGGCATTTCAAACAATTACAGCGCTGGTTTTTTTATAATGTTAGATTACCTTCGGCCGCGAGATACGCCGACTAAGATCGGACTTTGTTTTACGTTATACCAGCTTTTAAGCAGAGTTAAACACTAAAACATTGTTTTATAACGGCAGACGATGGCAGTCGCCTAACACGGGATAAAAATACCAGTGTTTGTAAGAGAGACAAATGAACATCCTGTTTTTTACAATTGTTTAAGCACAGGCTTAAGTGTCGGTCGCCTAGTGGTTCAGCCACCAGTCTTAAATCTAGTTCCAATTTCTATTTCTAGCTGAAGTATATATTGTACTCGGGTTTGGTTGATGGTAGGGCTTGTTCCAAGTCCGCCTGGCTAGCTACTAGTCCTTATACCAGTCTGTCTTCAAAGTTAGCAACAGTGTTGTGTTCCAACAGTTATGGTTATAGTATTATCCAGCCAGATAATTATTATTCTGAGTAAAGTGAGCTTACATGTTTCGCCTATCAGCACTTGCTATCGGTGTCAGATAAAGTGTTTCTCTGTTAGGTTATAAACAAAACAACATTATAAATAAAACATTTTCTTGCTATGTAGTTATTAGTTACCACTGCAGTCTATTACTTAAACGATAAAATTGCTGTTTTATATAGAAACTTAAACGTATATTTTATAGGAAAATTAATCTAGCTTTAGTGGTTGGAAGGGCGTGTGTGAATATAGCTTACGATTATCAATAATAATCAATCATTAGGAGTAATTAGTTCACAATCATGTAAAAGATGTAAATATTTACCATTAGCGTAACAAGAATATTGTATTCTGTCCCATTTGAATATCCACTTTCAACCGTAACAACAAAGGTCACTTTGATACAGCAATAATTAGCCCGGTCTTGTGCACTGACATTTAATTTTATTAGCACACCAAAGTTATATAACATGCCTTTTAGCAACTTCAAGATATTTGTTTTTCTAATGAATTCGCCGCTTTGTATTATTGTGTGGCGAGGGGGAGCCTTGGGGTGACCTATTGAATAAGTGGTCGGCGCGTAAACTTACGGCTAACGAGAAACGTGAGCTACTCACGAAACCGGTAGGAACCACTTGTGTATGCGATTTGAAAGTGAAAACTAGATCTGATATAATGACTAATTTTGACTTATTAATAACTATTTTTTAGACACTTTTTTTGTGCCTAAGGATTTTAATACAGTTTGTCATAATTTTTTATTCACGGTTTGGTCACGACAACATACATACATAATCACGACTAATTATCCCCGAAGGGTTAGTCAGAGACTAGGTAATGAGGACCACAAAAGCAGTCCTCTGCCATAGTCCACTTTTCACCAAATAACGACTGCACATGTGCTCAGCTTGACAGGTGGTGAGCC
The DNA here is from genome assembly GCA_963921215.1 of Scoparia ambigualis. NCBI lineage: Eukaryota > Metazoa > Arthropoda > Insecta > Lepidoptera > Crambidae > Scoparia > Scoparia ambigualis. Next base: position 2,012,835 of record OY992506.1, on the reverse strand, counting down.
CATCGCCTCTCTTTGTTGTTGGATGTATGTGAAGTCTTCAGTCCGTTAGTCGCCTTTTACGACACCCAAGGGAAGAGAGGGGGTGGTAGTAATTCTTTCACCGCCACGCGACACGGTCACAGATTAAAGAGTTAACACGGTCACGACAACGAAAACGACAATTTATACTGCTTTGAATCAACCCCTGGTGATCAACAGGGTGGAGGCAATTTTGCCACCAAACAAGGTTTTTTATTTTGCACTCGGCACTCTGATCGAAATACTAGAACACCTGCCGCTACTCATTGTCTCACTCGCGTATTATCCATTGAGGCCAATTCTCGTTTTTCGAGATGTAGTCTCGAATCGAGTTTTGATTTCGATCTCTATCTCGACCATAAAATCTCGTTATTAACATTTTCTTCACGAATCTCCTATTCTCAGCGCTAATCGACTTCGAGTTTGATTCGAATTCGAACTTTATCGAGTGGTAATCCAATTTAGTTATTCTGAACATCTCGAACTCGACATTTCTCGAAGGAGAGCCGCTCGAATTGCTTCGAGTGGTCGGCAGTGGTCGAGACGTAATTTCGACTACGAGAAGCTAATGAAACGTCAAATAGCGGCGAAATTACGGTGGATATGGAGGAGTTAATTTCCAATTTTGTCGTGGAAGTGATTTAAAATATTGAGAGCTCGCTCGCTCTCTTTTTTTTAAAAGGTGGAAGAAAACTTTCCACTCCTTAACTGTATATCGGCTTCCAACATTTGTAGAAGAAGCTGCTTCTGCTGTGGCGTTGGGTATTTTTGTTGACATTGTGACATTGTGTGTGTCTTGTGAATACTAAAATGATCGTTTCGTCACCAAACAAGCACAACCACAAACAAAAAACATAAAATTTATCGACGATACGTCACGTTTTAAACAATACAAGTTGTTTAAGGAAATTAAATTTGATCACAACACATTAAATATAATGATTTTTCGATACTTATTAAAAATTTACTTCTTTAATTAAAAAGCAAGTTCAATACATTTAAATACCTTTATAGTAAAAATATTTGAGGTACATAGTTGCAACCGGTTTAAAACCGGATGAAACGTGTCAAACGGAACGCATCCCGAGTTGATTACATTAAAAAGAATGGCAATATTTATCAAAAAAAAACTCGAAGTCTATTTCGATTAGCGCTGAGAATAGGAGATTCGTGAACAAAATGTCGATTATCAAGATAGAGATCGAAATCAAAACTCGATTCGAGACTACATCTCGAAAAATGAGAATAGGGGCCCAGGACCAAAATGAGTTTTATAAAAGCAAAATACAAAATCACTGTCAATTCTTTTAAGTGCGTAGGTACTACCTTACCAGTTTATTAACTTAATAACTAAACATTGATGCTCTAAAGCCTTTTTTAAATTAAAACAGGTAGTAATAACAAGAACAATCAAAACAACATGCCGAGAACCATAATAAAACGAACTATGACTGACGTCTTACCGTTTATAATCGCTAAAGTTTAGCGATGTAGACGTTAGTGATTCATGCCACAGCTATGCTGCGTGTTGTTTGTTTAATGCGAAGGGATAGGGAACTATGTCTATTATTCAGATACATTAATTATTTAACAGTTCAATCCTCGCTACGGGACGAATATGATAAACGACGACACAGGGGTTAAGTTTAGGGTGACAGTTAGGTACTAATGAACATTTTGTGGTTAGACTGGGTCCATATTGGGTGACCTAAAGTTCTTTACACGAAATTGTTCTTTCTACCGATTTGTGATCCAAATGATCACTCTTCCTAAAAATTTTCTTTCTAAAGTTTTCATTCATACAATTTGTAGTACTAACCGACGATGTTCATAGCACTCTGTTTCCGAAAATACTAATGTAAATATATTTATAACACATTTGCTCGTAAAGTGGCTCTTATTACACCGATTTCAGCATCGTAATGTAGCTTATTACACACTAGTGCGATAATGTAAAATTAGTAATAACACACTAGTGTGGTAATGTAAAATTAGTATTAATTTGCATCTATGGACAACACAGACCACGCCCACACAGTCCACGCTTCAGCAAGAAACAACTGCACAGTCTGCACAAGTACTTAGATGGTGAGCTTTTAGTCCGTTAGTCGCCTTTTACGACACCGAAGAGAAAAGAGGGGTTTGGTAGTATTATTTTGATTAGCCCATCGAAGTTCTATGTTGTAAAATGTATGTTCAATCTTTAGTCCGTTAGTCGCCTTTTACGACACCGAAGGAAAGAGAGGGGTTGGTAGTATTATTTTGATGAGCCCATCGCCGCTCTATGCTGTTGGATGTATGTGCAGTCTTTAGTCCGTTAGTCGCCTTTTACGACACACAAGGGAAGAAAGGGGTTGGTAGTATTATTTTGATGAGCCCATCGCCGCTCTATGCTGTAGGATGTATGTGCAGTCTTTAGTCCGTTAGTCGCCATTTACGACACCCAAGGAATTAGATGGAAAGACTCCCTACCTTTCACATACCTATATTTTGTCCATTCAAACAGCGGCTTCTTGTTCAATAATTACTTTGAAAGTTTAAAAATAAATATGTCTAGTTTTAGTAATGAAGAACTAAGCTTACAGTCTACACCACCGGAAATAACAAGTGAAGCACAAAATGTTATTGACAGCCTGTTATCATCTAAGCCCAAAGAAAAATACATGTTGATTTACTAAAAATTATACACTAGAAAAGAAACAAAAACACGCAGTCATTTTCAGAAAAGGTGTTTTCCTCGCAAATATGTTATAAAACGTCGTATGACATACGTGCGCTTTGATAATTACAGCCTCTGCTTTCTTGTAGCCCTCGCCTACTGCTCGGGCTAGCAATATCGCCTCTGCTGTAATTTTCAACTTACCGCACTTATATCATAATGTACTATTAAACTCCTACTGTTGTTTTTCATAACGCTTTTATCCCTAAACATAATTTCCATAATATAACCTACTCTGTTTTCTAATAAAAAAAATAACCTCGAAATTCAAGACTTTTGAAAAGAAAAGTTTGAATTTGATTCATGGTTTGATTGCGGTTAAGAGGCCTATTACATCTCGACTGTGATTTTTGCGTAAAATGCCCATTTTCGCATTTTGTTGTAATTTTGCAGTTGTATTTATCGTTTTTATCGAAATAGGATAATAAATTTTTGCTTAATATTACAAATGTCCACTTTGCGAGGATAAGCTGAGTTCGGACGGCCGGCGCATTGCATTTTGAAGTAATTTTGCAGTTGTATTTATCGTGTTTATCGAAATAGGATAATAAATTCATTATAAAATCTTTATTCATCATGAAGTAACGATTATTCTGGTATAAATTTTGCTCAATAATATTATCGTAAATAGGAGAAATTCAGAGTTAATATAAAGCATTTTTGAAGTTTTTTTGGTTTAGAATAAAAAAAAATCCAATTTCATTCCAACTACAAAACGCTATTTCGTTTTTACAAGTTTTTATTTAACTTCACTTTTGTATGTATGTTTACTAAAGCAAAGGAATCCAATAAATCCCCTTGCTGACATACATAGACTCACGACTGCCATCCCTAAAGAGTTAATCGGAGGCTTAGGCGGTGAGGACAGCAAAAGCAGTCTTCTTTCACAGTCCACGTTTTACCGAACTACCACTGCACATGTGCTCAGCGTGATAGGTGGTGAGGTGAGCCCATCGCCGCTCTATGCTGTTGGACGTATGTGCCGTCTTTAGCCGCTACACACACGGCTTAAGTGATGTCTCGTGACATCCGTCAGCATGCCGTCCCGTGCAACGGTAAGCGAATGCTCTTCAAGATCTTCGCCCACCATTTGTACAACAATAGTGAAAAATTAAGCAGCCGAGGCTAAATATTATGTATGCGTGGGAGCGCGCGTACGCGTTTCTAAACGTGCCGCTCAGTTAGAGTTGGCAGTACTTTACCACTCAGGTATTATAGCTAACCACGACACCGTGAAGCAATTTTTTGCGCAATGATTTGCGGTCGCAAGGTCCACATTCGCTTGTAACACTCACATTCACTGAAGCGTTTGCAGTCCATGGGCCGCAACTGAGTACGAAAAGACTTGCTTCGCTGAGTCATCTCTAGTTATAATACCTGAATACACTCTACACACATCAGCCATTTGCATTCAGCCTATGGAGCTCGTCGGTCCTTATTCTTTATAAATATTCGTAGTCACCTTTAGGGAATTTGTTATTTGTCTATCATAGGAAATACTGCTTTTTATCATGAATGTTTTTAAGAATTTTAGAATTTCGTCGAATTCAGAGAAACTTTTACGAAGTGACTAACAAAAATTTAATCTAAACTTCTTTTGTAGGTAAGTACTTCACTTAAATACTTACTACGAGTACTTACAAGCTAAAAATACAATTGACATGAAACCGTTTGTAACGCAGTGTAGGTATATTCTCTGACGCTACTAACAAACAACAATTAGCTCTTTATCTCTCTTTACCCGAATGAATTAATAATGAATCACAACTTTTTTACATGTTATTGATCTGTTTAATTGATTGTTCTTAGTTACAATACAGACAATGATATCTTATAGAGAAGCTTTTTATAACGATCATGTTGTATAGGTTTTTTTTGTTATAGCTACAGATAGATGACCTTTGAAATGTCTAAGTGACTAATGAATTAATGATGCCTTAAAAGGGTTTCTGCCACCGCGATTACTATTAGAGGATCGCATTGTTTCTACTCAAGATTATCTAGATTAAGGGTGGACAGAAAAACTGTTTTGTGTTAGTTTTTGGATTTCGATTTATGTTCCAATTTTATTTCAATACCTGCCCCATGAGCACGGATCTTTTATCGACCGATAAAGTGACATTATACGATAAAATTTGACAGTTCATGTATAGCCGATGTCACTTTGTCGACGTCTAATGTCACTTTATCGGTCGATAAAAGATCCGTGCTCGCACTGATATGATAAAGTTAACTTAGGCATCTACTTTTAAGAGGGTTTACGCATTTCCGTTTCCCATACAATATTTCAAGTCGACATTTTTAAAGACCAATAAGTCAATTTTAATCAAACTTTGCATGCTAAAGTAAAATACAGGGATCTAAATAGTATGTTGATATCATTTTTAAAAAAGGTTTATTTGGCTGTTATTGCGTTTTAAAGTCCACTATAGAAAGTTTAAAAATCGCAATAACTCAGCTAAATAAACGTTTTTTGGAAATGTTTTCAACAAACTATTTAGATCTCTATATTTTACCTCAGCATGCCGAGTTTCATCGAAATTGGCCAACTGGTTTTTATAAATTTCGACTTGGAAATTTGTATGGGAAACCGAAATGCGAAAACCCTCTTAAACGCACCAGAGAAATACTGTTTATGATTATTTACTCAATTAATATAATTTTTAATATTGTCTGATAATAGTTTAAAGAAGATTAAATGAGTACTTCCTGAATGAATTGAAATAAAATGTAAATGTTTACTGACTGAACACTGTCGAACCCTTATTTTTTTTTGTGAGACTAGAATAGTAGTAACTAGTAAGTAATGTAATAACACGAACCACTGTCTTATTGTTTACGTAAGTACATGAATCTGTTTGGTACTACACACGGTTTGAGCAGTACTTCTCTGTAAATAATAAATGTTTAATTCTGTTTCTGTTTATAAATAAATCAAAATAGTTATTCACTGCACCCGCACTATGGAGTGATTCTCGATTCCAAGACAATACCCATAAAATTAAATGGTAAGACTAATGTGGTTGCCGTTATAATTACTTAGTAATAATTAATTATCACATTAATCACTTATACATTTTTTGTTTTAATTACCTACTTAAGTTTAAGTTTGCTTATTGTGTGGTAACCTACAGCCAAAAAAACATCACTACAAAATATGTCTTCATAAATGTGATTAAGAATTTGTTATGGTGAATAGGAGTACCTATATTGATAGTTGACAATGTAGGTAGTAATTAATAAAACATTAGTAATTACAGTGAATATCAATTAGACAATCAGTTCTTTAGTACCTACCTATATACATAGATGGGTATAGACGGAATATGTTTGCCTTAGCAACTTTTTAGATGACCAACCAGAGCGAGCCAATGTTTAATTTATGAAGATACATATCAACTATTATACCGACATATTTCAATTTCCTTTTCTCGTTTGAACACAGCAAATAGTTTCTACACCAACTCTGATACCTAACAAACTGGCACATCCATCGTTTATCATTGTCCGCGTCCTGAAAGTGAGGGAGGATATTACCAAACCACCACTCCGATTGTAACCAAAACCATTCGACTTCGAGCTAATTGCCTCAACCCGATGCTCATGTAACGCCACCGTAATATTAACAACCTAAACAACCGACTAACGACCCATTATAGACTCTAACGCGACGCGATAAGACCCAATGTCATAAACATGTAACGCCTGGTACATTTAGTAAGTTTTTACGCAACTGAGTCGTGTTTAAAAACCGTGCGCGGACGCCGTAACGAAACTCGATACTCGGGTGACTTATGTTTTCATTTTAAATATAATCGTCGGTATAATTAGACTTTTTTCAGCCTTATCAATGAGGAGTAAGGTTCAAAATAGGCAAACCATTAAATTGTGAAAAACAAAAGTAACTTAATAACACAACATTGATGTCAATATTCGTACTAGTAATCCGGTATTACCTACATATTGTGTTGATTACATTATACAAAAGTTTATTAAGTAAGTTGAACTGGTTGAAAATGTCATGACAGTCGTATTAACACTGGTAAGTACTAGGTAGATGATTAGAGACATTTGGAGATCCTACAGTTACGGAGGTAGGTAGGTACAACCTATTAGTTATTCTGTGGTACAACTTACCATGATATTCCTAATGTGGACTTAAGTTAACCTGGTGCAAAAATGATATTGTCACAATAGAATTTCAATTGTTAGTACATAGCGTAGATATAATATGCTCCTGGCTGGCATATCAAAGGTTAAGAAATCTGGTTAGGTAGGTACTTTTTTTCAAAGGATATGTCCTATTTATGCCTTAAAGACGTTTCATGCTTCGATAGTGAAAAATAGCGTGCCACCTGATAAACATAATTTCAAGAAATTGCATTCTCATTTATATTTAAGGTATATAATTATATATATAGATACTTCGTACCTAGCCGTGTTTTAAATCATGTTGAAAATTACGTTTAAAAAGGAACTAAAGTTAGACTTAAATCATTTCCTCTCTACCATACCTGCCATTTTGTAATAATTTACGGCACTGGCATCAAGGATTTTTGAGCCTAACCTTATAAATAAATTTAAAAAAAAATCAAGTATAGTATACATTTTGTTCTTTGAAAATTAAGAAAAAAGGTAAAGTTCGCAAGTAAAGAATAAAGTTGTCACTACTTTTATAGACGGCATTTATATGTAAACTTATGCTAATTGTGCTATATAGGCACAACTTACTTATCACAATAAATTAACTCTGTATGAGATTAATCCCTTTTTTATACTAAGCCCGGCAAATGACCCCACTCCACCTGATGTTAAGTGGAAATGAAGTCCAGGCGCGAGGACAACTGGTGCTGCATAAGAGACGTAGCATCAGTCACCCTCACTCTGCCGGCCCACAAATTGCCTCCTCACGCCTCGTTTGAAGGACCATATGTCATAGGTAGGAGGGAATACGACTGCTGGTAGACTATTCCATCTTTTGGAAGTGCGGCAAAGAAACGAGTCACCAAATTTCTTTGTGCGTGATGGAATATTAGAGACTGTAAATTGCTTTGCTTTTTCTATGTTTAAAAATATGGATTGTAATAAAATCTTTGGCGGCCAAAGATTTTATTATAATTCTGGGTGCAATGTCAAATGTTACAAGGAATTAATATTAAATATTTATTATGTTTAAAACCTCTCTATTTTCAACAATAACTACTGTTGATTCTTAGAACCAGAACAGTATGAAGAATAAATACAGAAATTCAATGTTGATTCAAGTAACATTTAATTTTTTGTGGGCCGGACAATGTATGGGGAATGGGACATCTCCTTTCTTAAGAATGTATTGATGATATCAAAACATTCATAGCCATACATAAAGACTACTGCCCCAAGGGGTTCAAAACGACAGGATAAATACAATTTAAAATATCAATGCGAGTAGAAAAGTGTAAGAAAAAAATTAACAACAAAAAAAGAAAAGTACAGCCTGTACCTATACCGTCCCACTGCTGGGCAAAGACCTCCATCATTGGAGTTAACAAATCGCTACCATTGGTAAATTAACAATGAACCTGTTACATCTAAATATACTTTGAGCAATGCGTACATTAATAAATATATAATAACTAAGTACAAGTGACACGTAACTCTACCACACAACCGATAATACCTGATAAGTCCAACAACATATTAATTATACCAAATACTGAACTGCATTGCTTCTACAAATACTTACTAAGCACGTAATGGATGGAACACAGCAAATTTTGCGACAGCAGGATCAATGCATACTCTCGACTATTACCCCAAAGGGAGTCAGAAAGAGGACCGCAAGAGCAGTGCATGCCAATCTACGGCACACCGAATAAAAACTGCACATGTTCCCAGCGTGACAGGTGGTGAGCCCATCGCCGCTCTATGCTGTTGGATGGATTGGCAGTCTTCAGTGCAATACACCCAAGAGAAGAAATGGGTGGGTAGTAATGTTTAAGTAATGAGCCACAGCTCACAGCTTCCACAAATACCAAGTGTTGCGTCAGCAGGATCAATAGCGAGCTAAAAACCGCCACCCATCGACAATGCTGCTCGCTAAGGCCAGAGAAAACGGTCCCATGCGCGCGCGCACATTGTTCCATTGAGCTATTATAACTAGAGATGACACCACGAAGCGATATTATGCGAACTGATATGCGGCCGCGACATCCACAATCGCTTGGATCACTCACAATCAATGAGCCGTTTGCAGCCCATGGGCAACTGCAACTCAGTGCGCAAAAACTTGCTCCACGGTGTCGTCTTTCGTTATAATACCTCAATGCATTGTTCTGTACAGGAAACGCCGCTTCCATTGTATCCAGGAAAACGCGTGTTGGATAATGCTGTATGTTTAATCAAACTTAAGTATACATATTGACTTGGCTGCTGAAACATCGAAACACTTCACCTTTATTGCCCTTTCAGACAACCTTTATCATCGACCTATTAATGTCCCACTGCTGGGAACATTCCGAAACATACGTAACCAAGCACGCTGGGCCATTCCGAATCGGTGGGTTTTAAATACTGCCATCTTACGACAACAACCGGGACTAACAGCTTTACGTCACTTCCGAAGCACGAAGAAGTTCGAATGTATTTAATTTAGTCACCCATCCAGTCGAATTGCGAAAGCGCGAACTGCATGAACGCTTTAACCGCTGCGCCACCGAGCTCCAAACCTTTGGATGGACAAATTTCTAATTGGTCCATCCAAAGATAGGAAGTAGACTTATTTGTATAGTAATAAAAAAAAAATTAATAAAATGTTCATTTTAGCAACATACGTAAACAAGAGAATAGCTACAAAGATTGTTGCTAAAATTAAAAAACAATTAACGAATATAATAAAATAAGACACGTAGATATATTAATTACAATTCACGAGAGCTGCTGCTGATAAATTGTTTCGCAGTTCGGCAGAATTGTAATTAATTAATGTAGGTAATTCATCTTACGAAAAATAATTAAAAAGTAAAAAACATTTAAGACGGATTTGGTTTGAGGCAAATACAATAATAAGTACTCCGTCTCCTTATAATTTTTATAGGTAGTCTTATGTGTAACCTACATTGATGGGTGGGACAAGTTCAGTTGGTCGTAGCGTTATTAACAACTTACGCTACGCTGACGATACCACTCTGCTTGCCAGATCTTAGGGAGATTTGAAGAGCTCTTGACTCGTCTGGAAACCACTAGTCTCCAACTCGGTCTTGCTCTGAATAGAAACCAGACGAAGGTGTAAATGATAGTACACCGAACTGAACATAACATTACAGGCATACTAAATATAGCCAAATGCGTAGTAAAACGCTACATCTACCAACGGCTCTACTATCTCGAACGTTGGAGGATGCGAGGATGAAATCAAGCCCCGTTGCGCCATCACCAGATAGGCAGTGGAGCGGTTGGGAAAGATTTGGAAAGACAGCAGGATAACCAAGAAGACAAAGGTCCGCCTAATGAAGTGCCTTGTGTTTCCAATCTTTCTCTACGGAGCCAAAACCTGGTCACTAAGACAACAAGACGGCCGAAAAATCGATGCACTCGAGATGTGATGTTGGAGACGTCTGCTAAAAATACCCTGGACGGCGGCGGCGTTCTGCACCAATTTACCCATCCTCAAGGAGCTTCAAATACATCTCGTATTTGGCTATCGTCGATTGTGCAATAACGAATACTGAAGTTCTTTGGGCATATCTCCAGAAACGAGGACTCGATGGAGAGACTTGTAGTAGGTACAAGGACATACAGAAGGGAAGAGACCACAAGGCAGTTCCCGACTCGTTGGATCGACCTTATCAGGATCACTACGCAGTCGACCGCAGTTCAGTTTACTCGCAACGCGGAAAGTCGACAAAAGTGGAGAGACATCGCGCGACATGCGGCTTTCCTGAGTGAGTGGCGACGGCGAGCCGCGACCCCGTCCATCGACACTCACGACTATTCTGCCAAGAGTGTCCGACTAAGTAGAAGCAACCTAGGTACATTCATGGAAAGAAAGTGATTTAGCTCTTTGACTGACAGAAGGTAAAACTGTTAAATAAAATCATAACTTACAGCTATTCCCGGCAATAATATTGACAATTCGATATGCATTAGTATCTTGCCAGCTCGTATAAGGAAATAAGACTGAGCAAATGAGGTCGAATTGACCTTTATTAAGCGATACTGCAACGCCGTAGCCAAAAGCAAGAGCCCAGGAAGATCCCTCTTTTCACCAGGTAATGCTATAAAATTACCTAAATTAAGTAGCTTTGGTTTCAGTTGTATACCTTTAACCGTTACATTACGATATTTTTGACAGAAGGTTAGGAAAAGGTAAATATGTGTGAAGCAACTCACCGCTTACACACAAAAATAACTCTTCGTGTCATACAACAACAAAGTACAAAATGAATTGACAATAGATTAGCATCTTGAAGGACTTTGGTTTGATTGTTGTCATAATATAATTCTAACTGTGAGAAAATAAATATTATTTTATAAAGCAAATCAATGCTTTCATGTGAACAAAACATAATAGTTCAATGTTGACATGTTCAAGGGTGTCGAACGCGTATGAAAAGTTTGGAAATGTTGCAACTCAGAAAATGCGTATACAAATCAATGCGAGTTCACGTCGAGAGAAGGTCGTTTTCCCTGCCGATGCGAACATGTATTTCGAATCTATCGACAATAAGTGATTGATTAGACATAAATGATTGCAGTAATCTATTGTAAGTGATGATTTTTGTATCAACGAATGATCGTAAATAGCACAAGGTTCGTACGTAACCTTCCTTCGAATGCTCTTTATTGAAGGGTCTAGAATCGATTACCTGCAACCACAGCAAAAGAGAGGTAATAATTTTTTTTAATTTAGAATGAATTAACACATGGTTGGTTGTTATTAAAGTTTTTACGGTGACCGCAAAGCCGCAGAGCTGTGGAGCGAGGCGAATGGGGATGTTATGAAATATGGAAATGAAAATAAAATTATACGGGTCGCACAATACAACAATGAAATTGTACGCCACCGTGAGGGTATGAGTATGAGCGTGTGTCAGTCCGATCACATTGTTACGGAGTTTGCTTTTTGTTGGACGCATTTACGCCCTGCCATCACGTTCGATGCGGAACGGTGAAAGAATTCAGTTTAACCACAAGTAATTAAAGGCTTTCACATTATTAAAATACTGTCACAATCGGAGGTCCCACTCGTTATTATATTTCACTATAAATATGAAAATAACAATGTTCTTTGGCAGTATTCAAGCTGAATGCTACGATATTATTGCTGCGTAACTATCCAACGTAAGAAATTAGAGATGCATTTTTATCTTTACGAAATCGGCTACAACGACGTAATCCCTAATGAAAAATGTAATATCATTCGAAATTTTACTTCATGTAAGTACTATTATTACGTATATATCTTACCTACACGTGTGGAATGGCCAAATCGTTTAATTCACGTTTAATTTAATTCGCTACGTTATTGACATAGTGAACTTTACACATTTGGCATTTATTGCATTTAATTGAACAGTGTCAGTCTTAGTCAACCAATTAAGGCTATCTGTTAGAGAGTGTTGTTTACGTCTTTAAAACTATTTTTTTATCAATTCAACTTATAGAGATGAATTCACACACTCACATTACAGAAAGTAAGCACCGATGTTATATTTGTGACTAGCGAACCTGTTATCTTAATTATTGTCTTACGTAGTCAAACACACAAAACAAAAAAAATTGTCTGGTGACTGGACAAACAAATCCTGCGACGAATTATTTCAAGATTCCATATTTATCGATAACAAATTTTTAACTCATTTCTTGTATACTTCTGTAGTCTAAACACAAATGGTCGAAGCTTGTATAGGTATACCTCAAAACGCGTAACGCAGGCTACATTTTCTCGGCGTGAATTAGAAACGAACGTCCGAAAAATGAAAACGTCACGACTCACGAATGCATGATTATTTCGAATTCCCCATGAACACAATGCATCAAAAATTAGTTGTGACGACTGTACGCGATGACACATCGAGCAGGGTGAAAGCGACCGTACTTTTATATAATACCATTTAAAAAAGAATAACCTCATTTTTATTAGTATTAATTTAAAGCAAAATAATAATAACACGACTTCTTACTGATGTAGGTACCTACACATTCTTATCCTACTAATATTATAAACGCGAAAGTTTGTAAGTATGTATGGATATTTGTTACTCTTTCACGTAAAAACTACTGAATGGATTTGGATGAAATTCTACACACAGATAGTTTATAACCTGGATTAACACATAGGATACTTTTTATCCCGATATTCCCACGGGAATATATGGATGGATGTTAGTTACTTTTTACGTAAAAACTACTGAATGGATTTGGATGAAATTTGGCATACAGATAGTTTATAACCTGGGTTAACACATAGGATACTTTTTATCCCGATATTCCCACGGGAACGTGAACTACGCGGGTGAAATCGCGAGCGGCCGCTTGTTTACTACATAATTACTTTGATCCTGACGTTTTCATTGAACCGAAAAGTGTTTCATTTCAATGTGTAGTGTTCGCGTGAACCTTAGAAGACAATGATTGTGTGTAGTATTAGTCGAGTCAGGCTGGAACAGTTCAATTATCAAAACTTAGAAATGTAAATTAACCGGGTCGCGTAGCGGTGAAAAAATACTACCCCCCCCCCCTCCCCTCCCCTCTATCCTTGGGTGTCGTAAAAGGCGACTAACGGACTAAAGACTGCACATACATCCAACAGCATAGAGCGGCGATGGGCTCACCACCTGTCCACGCTGAGCACATGTGCAGTCTCTATTTCGTGAAAAGTGGACTATGGTCTCTACCATTACTGCTTTTGCTGTCCTCTTTGCCTAGTCTCTGTCTAACCCTTCGGCGATGATAGTCTATTATAATCACGAATATTATATATCATATATTATATATATAGAATATTATATATCATCCCCAAAATTATGTATGTTTGTATGTAAATACATGTTTGTAGCGCTATTTCGTAAATTTTCTTATCAGTACTACCACCAATTGGTCGAATTTACAATTTAGGTATTCAATAACGTTCATAAACAAATCGTATGTGAAACAATTAGTTAAACCTAGTAACTGAATGACCTATCGACGTCAAACTTTGAAGGAAATAAAACAAAAGACTAAATATTATTAATTGTTAACAAAAGAAGAACGTGAACAATAAGTGATTAATACTAGCCCCAGACCATAAGATAACATATAACACAGACAAATTAGCACTACAGTCTCTCTGATTACCGAGTTTCGGTCCCAGCGAAGGGTTCGAAACTCCAGACTCAATTAATATGTAAAATAAACGGGAGTACATTCGTCTAGAGTGATTCATTTCAACATGCAGTGTTCGCGTGAGCTACAGAAAACAATAACTTATTATCTTGATAGACTTTAGTCTTTACTTGGGTGCACATACAATGCACGTACACAAACTATTGACTGTTAAGAAGCCGATAGGCACGTATTGACCAAAGCTTAAATGCATCATCATCACGTTCAACGTATAAACGTCTAGGCTTAAGCCTTCCCACGCATAGGGCACAGTATAAACTTTAGCTTATATTTATACTGTGCATAGGGCGATTGGGCCATAATCACCCATGCTGGTCCAATATGAGTTGGTGGGTGTATCACGTTCACGACTGCCATTACACGATGACATCCGAGACCAACGGATTACGTGTTAGTGTCAGAACTCGCCAATATAAATGCTTAGTATCAACTTTACTCTAAGTATATCAATGTATTTATAAAACAAACCGAAAGATATTTTGACTTTAACGAGCATATACTGAACATGTATGCCTCTGGAACTGGAACCACCGGGCTCTTCTAAATTATAAACACCTATTAAGTATTTAGTCGCAGATAAAATGAGACGCGCGTTGGAGTCTTTTAATAGGAAGAATAGATGTACCTAATAAATACAAGCCCGCCGCGCCGTTGATAATGCCACCATAGTTTATCCTACAAGATACATTTCCTGTCCCATATTATACACATGGGGAGATCGGACCATATCCTATTAATACGACGTGTTTACAGTGTGTGCAGTAAGTGCTTTAAGTACATTATTAAATAATCTTACAAACCATTAAAGATTTTATAGAAAAAAACAAAACACATTACATAAATAAAGCTATTAATGTTTTCCATGGTCTTCAGCCCAAAGCGCAATGCACACAACATCGAATTACTTTATCTCTCCACAGACGTAGCGGCGTAGTGGGTGTAGTGTAGTTGAGTAAAATCTTGATAGTGTAGTTTTAAGTTCCTCGTGTCAGTCCTAAATAAAGTTTCGATTGCAAAAGATAAGTGCGCATAGCGTGACGTTGCGCGCAGGCACATCGATGTACTCGGTCGGTTGCGTGACGCTGCTGCCTCTGATATCTCATCGTTTGAAAGGAAATTTTAACAATGAATTACACATACAACTTTCCTGCAGCATGCATGCAACGTGAATGCACCACCGTGGAAATGAATTAGTTCACCCCAGTTGTTTATGAAAAACGTGTAACAATGTTAAATTCTGATGCGTAGTATCGATGTTATTGTAAGATAAATTGATATTAATACTTGATTAAAGACGACTTGCTTCAGAAGGGCTCGAACCCACGGCAGACCTACCGAGTCTGTTCGAAGTCTGGATTTCTACAGAGTTAGACTGTTTGAGATCCACTGGAAATCGACTATTAAAGGTGCCATTTTCTGTTCACATATAAAAAATGTGTTATTTACTAACTAATAATAAAGATACTTTCGTCCTTTTAAAGTACCTAAATTACTACTTATTTCTCTCCAACTAAGGTTAGTTTTCTACGTTGCATCGTTCACGAATATTTATTAGTTTCGTTATGTGATAGTAACATCTGATTAATATAAATTGTGAATTGATATTTTTTTCGCATATTTATTAAATTTATTTATTTATTATCAGGCAACAAAGTTACAATATAACAGGCCCATGGACCTTATAAACTAACATATATACATACCATATAAACATTTATTGTTATTATAAATAACTATTTATACTAATGTATTTAACACTAGCGGCCTAGCGGTGGTTCCCGTTCCCGTGGGAATATCGGGATAAAAAGTATCCTATGTGTTAATCCAGGTTATAAACTATCTGTATGCCGAATTCTAATTCCGAATTTCTATCTGTATGAAAATCCATTCAATAATTTGTACGTGAAAGAGTAACAAACATCCATCCATACTTACAAACTTTTGCGTTTATAATATTAGTAGGATAGGTAGGTATTTCAGTAGACGTAACATAAACATTTAGCCATGACTAAGTAGGTATACCAACATACATCCATACCATATCATATGAATTGTATCCGCGCTGATGATATTTAACTTTTTGCATGCAAAGCCTTCCTCAGACGGTGTTATTGCACGTGGGTGTCGCACAATACATCAGAGCTATTTTATAAACATAATAAATGAGTAACAAATGAGTTATGATGGTAGTGACCGCCGACAGACATCAAAACTATACGCTCCTGTGTAGGTATGTTTAATATAAAACACGATCTTGAAATACATTCGACGCAATAATATAAGGATTTCTTTTTATTTGTGGCGCATCGCATACCAATTTTGGGCGATGAAAGATAAAACAGGTAACAATATCGGCAAAAGCGGCTCCGTGGGCCCAAACAAAAAGTTT
This sequence comes from Scoparia ambigualis, assembly GCA_963921215.1. Classification (NCBI taxonomy): domain Eukaryota; kingdom Metazoa; phylum Arthropoda; class Insecta; order Lepidoptera; family Crambidae; genus Scoparia; species Scoparia ambigualis. Next base: position 1,996,342 of record OY992506.1, on the reverse strand, counting down.
CGATGACCCCCAACTTGATAAATTATGATGATGGTATTAGGTATATACCTTTATGAAGTTTACCACCTAACAATATTGAAGGTAGTTGACAAGTTTCCAAGGAGTTTTCGTTGCGTATGTCTAATCTTATTAATACACGATTCCCTGGATATACGCCAATTGCAAAACGAAAATAAGGTCTGGTTCCTGTCGTTTTGGTGATTGAAGAACATAGTACACATTACATATAGCTCAGCTTTGATCATGTTAAGGTACTATAACTAATGGAGTGTTTTTTTGTTTACAATCCTTTCGAAACTGTCTACTGGTTTAAAAAGGTGATATATTTGCAACGCCTTGTAACTCACCTGGCACAAAGCTGGCTTTGCCGTCCTTCCTCTGGTCGGGCTGCTCGTCGCGCGCCAGCTCGTCCGCCTCCGCGCCAGGGCCCGCGCCAGGGCCCGCGCCAGGGCCCGCGCCAGGGCCCGCGCCAGGGCCCGCATCCTCAGCCCGGCCCTCGCGCATCATCAGCGACGCGCACAAGCACACCAGCGTAATCCTCAATAGCTCCCGCATTTTGTACATGGGTCAGTCAAGCGTTAATACTATTAATTGCCATTTTCAACAAACACCGTACGACCGAGCCCAACAGTCACATTTTCACCGATTGCATACAAACGCGATCTATTCAACGGCATACGTGTAATCCGCACACAAACATTGTTCGGGGAAACTAGCACGTTCACTTTCCTTCACATGCTCCACGAACCACTGAGTTGATTTACAAGGTAATTAAGGACTGCGAGAGCGCTATCGAAATGTTTTTCGGATCGCAATAGTGTAATATCGCCGGGTGACACGCGCGCCGCTCGCGAGCAGCCGAGGTACTGGCGATGCGGCGCCCCCACTGCGCGCGCGCAGGCCTTCGCGCCGACTCGGAAACCGGCAATAACAACGCTTAGGTTTCTAATAGTCCGATAGCAGATGGCTTATCGGACTAAATTGCGGTTCACTTAATGACGCGTCGCATTTCACTGTACGACAAAGATTGAAAAATTCGTGGACTTCATCCGTGATGTACCTACCTTACCTTTATTACCGTACCTTACTCTTATTATGTGAATTTCATGCTTTTGTATTATAAAAAGGCAACGGCAAAATGGTAATACATTTCTTTAAAAGCCTAAAGGGGGTAGTACAAATTAAGAAACAAATATAAGTACGTCAAATAGATTGTACGTCATATAAAACAAAAATCTCAAAATACAAAAAAACTACACTCTTTTTTTATACTGGTATACTCACTACAACCACACACACAAATGATAATAGTCACTAAGTTTGGTAAGTACATAAATGTTTGTAAGAAAGAAGTACCTACTTTTTATCTTCTTACCTACTTAATAAGAACCGATTATATTATAAGTATTGTTTACGTAGGTCATCGAATAGTTCAAATATCATGGGACTTTAAAGTACAACAGTCAATCGTTCTCTTTCTTTAGTTTATCGAACTAAATATTTTAGTAATCCCCTAGTAACTCCGGTAAAGCCTCATCTATCTCCATCCTTTTCCTGTTTGATCTTAATCAAGTGTTTGATCTGGCATTTCATTTGTTCTATTTTCTTCCGCAGCCTCTTCTTGCGTTGCCACATGAGGTGCAGCCTTCGCTTCCGGTTGTCCGCGATGATCTCCAACCTCCTTACTTTGTGCTTCAACTGGACCACTTCGTCCGAATCCGCGGGATCTATGTCCACGGACTGGACGTCGCATATCGTCGGCTCTTGCGCTTGACATGGCTACAACAGAAAATTATCATCATCCAACGTGAAAAATTAAAAGTGCTGTAGGTAACAATAAAAAAAATTGAAATGATACACTTGTTACGGATCTAACGCGTTTATTACTACTAAAAGGTTACTACTAACAAAAACAAAAACCTAAAAAGGTTTTTGTTTTAGTCCTGACCCTTTACAGGACCCGTCCGGATGGGCCGGGAAACGTAGTAAAAAGTGTTTCATTTCAATGTGTAATTATTAAACTTTAGCGTTAACCTTAGAAAATAAAAACATTTGAGTTTCACCAGAGTTCTTTATGTAACATGTTGCGATTGTGAGACTCTATTTTTAGTTTAATATGCCCTATAATGCTAAGTACAGATACTTTACAAATTATACCACCCGAACTGTGTGTAATGTTTAAAACGCGAAGTCATGGACTCAGAGCTGTATTGGTGGAGGCTCACTATCCAAAGAACACTACCAGCTCAGTTGTTCCCCTGAGCGTCGTAGATGGAACTGTAGAGCGATTCTCTAAGCGCAAACATCGTTAAGCCTTGGTAGCAGCGGCTTCAACAGCGGTGTTCGTACTATTGGTATTCTGTTAAATAATTTTCAACGCTGTTCGACACTAACTCCGCACGGCTTTATGCGGCGTGATAGGGAATCACTTCTTTGACATATATTGTAGGTATAAAATCGGTATTCTGTAAGTAAAACAGCCTCATCTCTGAGCACAGCCGTAACTGCAGCGGACGATGTTACGGCCGTAACATCTATGATCACAACCATGCGCGCAGCGTCTATGTGTCGCTTAGAGAATCGCATAGCTGAACACTGCACATCCGTCCAACAGCATAAAGCGGTGATAAGCTCACCGCCTATCACACTCAGCTGTTATTTGGTGAAACGTGAATTGTGGCAAAGAATGCACCAATGAGGACTTGAGGCCCTCATTGCCTAGCCTCGGACTAATCCTTTGGGAATAATACTTGTGAATGTATATAGGTACTTATGTGTGCATGAATTAAACTTTAATAATAATATTTACACACATTTAATTGCATTTAAATTACATCGGACGAGTGAATACTTAAGCGCAGTATTCCATTTTGGTGTATTGTTTGCGTAACTTTATATAAAAGTAGGTAGGTACGAGGGGCGTTCAAAATATTCTCGGTATGTGGATAAAAACAAACAAGTACGAAAAGTTTGATATTTTTATTTTTCAATATACTCCCCCCCTATGTTCATACACTTATAAGATCGATCAATTATTTTTTTTAATCCCTCATAAAAATATTTTTTATCTTTGGTGTAAAAATGCTCCTCCACGGCCGTCTTCAACGCTTCATCGTCAGAAAATTTATTTCCACGCAGATCCTTTTTAAGATTGGGGAACAAAAAGAAGTCGCTTGGGGCTAAGTCCGGACTATAGGGTGGATGAGTAACAGTTTCAAACCCACATTCAACAATAGCTGCCTTGGCAATATGAGCAGTATGGACAGGGGCGTTGTTATGCAGAAGCAGAACACCTTTGGTTAACTTTCCTCGCCTCTTTTCTTTGATCGCATCTCTTAATTGACGTATAACGTTAGCGTAGTACTGCCCTGTGATATTACACCTTTTTCTTTATAATCGATAAGCAAAACTCCTTCACAATCCCAAAATATTGTGGCCATGACCTTGCCAGCTGACGGGATTACCTTGAACTTCTTGGGATGAGCTGAACCCTTAATGTGCCACTGCATGGACTCCTGTTTGCTCTCTGGGTCATAATGATGAACCCAGGTTTCATCTCCAGTAACTATTTTTTGCAGCACCTCATCGGGATTTTCACCACACAGGTCGATAAAATCTGAACAGCAAGCCACACGCATATCCTTTTGAAGAAGCGTCAGCATTCGCGGAACCCATCTTGCACTTACTTTTGACATATTAAGATGGTCATGTATAATGTCATGTACGGTACCAATAGAGAGATTGGTTACTTGAGCTATAGATTTTACCTTCACTCGGCCGTCTTCCAATATAAGTTTTTCCACTTTATCAATATTTTCTTGTGAGGTAGCCACTACAGGCCAGCCAGGTCTAGGGTCATCTTCAATACTCTCCCTTCCACGCTTAAATTCGCTTGACCATTTTTGAATAGTAGATAAAGAAGGAGCAGACTCACGGTAAACACAATCCATTTCCTCTTTTATGGTTTTTTGATTTTTACCTTGTTTTGTCAAGAATTTTATGACGGATCGGTGCTCTAATTTCGTTAAAATTGTTAATTCGCTCATGGTGTTCATGTTTGTTCGGCAATTGCAGAAAAACAAAAGAACATCTCGGTTCCAATTTTACTTTTTTTTAATGTCAATGGATGAATCTTAGCGGCCAGTAACAAATATATATATAAAAGAGGTTGTAACGTATCAATACCGAGAATATTTTGAAGGCCCCTCGTAGGTACATTAAAAGAAGTAATTAGTATGCAAGGTTTTTTATTAAGAGTAAGTACCTAGGTACTTAAAACGTAACTTTATGTGGTCAATTCTAAAAGACATGTTTTTTGAGCAGGATATTGATAAAATATATAAGAATTTGGTGCATGTGGCCCTGTGAAGTTTAAAAGTTAAGTACCTACATATTTTTTACTAACCAATTGATCAAGTAAAAATTGAGTAAAAACGAAAAGTATGGTATACTTGTTCAATAGGCACTAGTAGACCGATAGCGCTAGGTTTTGAGGTTTCAAAAATATTAAAGTTGTTTATGTTTCACATATAGTTTCCGGACCTTTTGCCCAACCTAATATATTAGTTTGTGTCATCCTAGGTACTTGCGTAGGTAGAAATTTAGGTATTTGTCTCTTCGATCAGTATTGGACGAAAAGAAAATTAGAGATGAAAATTTTACTGTCATGATAATAACGAAGTAGTAGCTGATGTACATAGGCAATTTGTGTCATTTCTGTCCACGAAATTCCTGATATTTAACCAGTACTTATCACGTCGCCCAACCAGCTCTGAAAGAATATTACAATACGTAAAATAGGTGTTACGCGTTTTAGAGTACTGATATCTGTTGTTCAAAATATTTAGTGTCGAATTCATCCACGACATTTATAGATATTTCATTTTTTTATTACAAAACCCTGTAAAAGCCACAAAAGAAAGTGCAAGTTATTAGAGTTTAAGTGTTTTTGATTATTATGGTGTAACAAAACACTATTCATAATTTGTGTCGTTTTTATCCACGAATTCTTATTATTTTAATAAAAACAGACTTCTAAGCACTGTAGGGCGAGCGCGGGGAAGAGCGCGGGCGCGGGCGGCGGCGCCGGCGCGCGGCGGGCAAAATTCGAAGCGAATCGAAGCGTCATGCTCGCGTCAGGGACCTGAGCCTAATTTATATACAAAATGTATGCTGTATGCAACGTCTCAAATCAGTTCTCCGTCCTGGCCACGCATACGGCACGAACTGTGCACGGCCCGGTCTAATATAATTCATCCCTCAATCTAAAATAATATTGACCCTTATGCTACGGCCACACTATCGCGCTAGTGCGAAGATTCGCGTTGTCGCGACACGTCTGACCAAACACTTCGTCATAATAACGTGATGCATCATCGCGTTATGCTACGGCCACACTATCGCGGTAAAAATCTTGTTCCGTTGTCGCGGTAAAAACTTCATGTTCCGTTGTCGCGATAAAGCTTGGCCACATCATAAAAAACTTCGATAATTGTGAACTTTGTCGCGATAATGCATTTCAACTAGTGGTAGGTAATATATTCGAAACTATATATCGATATTTGATATCGGATTCCTAAACTATAGCTAACATATATTTTAATATCGGTGATATCGGTATCGATCATTTCTGCGGACTGTTAAAAATTCATGCAATATCGTGTTTTTCCACTATATAGTTACAGAACGCATCGAATTAATATCGGATTTTGATGCAATATAGGTTACTTATAAGTTTCTTTTCGATAAATTTAGATGACTCAGTCAGTTTACCTTGTTCTAAGTGAGTGAGTGCCTATTAATTAAGTGATAAGGATTTAGTTAAGTAAGTAAAGTAAAAAGCTAAATTCAGTATACATGTCCCAACTCGGGACACCGACCACCGTCTCCAGAGAAAGACAGCCTGATCTGGTACACCGACGGATCCAAAATGGAGTCAGGCACTGGAGCAGGTATCTTTAGCAATGACTTTAAGCACAGTCAGAGTATGGGAAAGTTCGCTTCTGTTTTTCAGGCAGAAACTTTCGCAATTCTCCTGTGCGTTAAAAAGAATCTAGAACTTGCTTCCAAGAAGCGTATAACATATTCATCCTGAGCGACAGCCAAGCCGCGCCCAAGTCACTTATATCGCCTCGAATCTACTCCAGCTTTGTGCTTGAAACCACGAAAGCCTTAAACAAGCTAGGTAGGCACAACATGGGAATCCAAGTCAATGAAATGGCCGATGTACTTGCTAGGGAGGGCTCAGGGACCCTATATATTGGTCGTGAGCCGTTTGTGGCACTAGCATCGAGTACCATCATCAAAGCCTTCAAGGACCACATCCAAAACATGCATAGAACCGAATGGAAAGAGCTACCCGGCATAAGACACTCAAAATCCTTCAAAGTCAGGCCCGATTAATCACCAGTGCCCTGACTGGGCACTGTGCCATAAAACAAATGCTCCACAAAATGCAACTAGCAACAGACAACCTGTGCAGGGCATGTGGAGGGGAAACGGAGTCCATGCTGCACCTACTGTGTGACTGCGACTCTTTTGCCAGGAAAAGAATGAATCTTCTGGGATCGGCCTACCCGAAACCAGTTGATTTTATGCTCTTCGGCCTCACGGACATTGCCAAGCTTATGGCAATTATCTTCACTGAGGAGGTAGAGTGATAGGACGGGGTTACACAAATAGGTGGTTTGACGGGCGGGTGGTTTAGTGGTCAGCGACAAATGTTTGTGTGGTGAGCACGAGCATTTTGTGAGCGAGCCACGGATGATTATTAGTATTTATGTATGTTTGTATATCCGTTATTCAGTCACCATAGTTCGGGTTATGCTTAGTTTGGGGCTGAATGATTGGTGTGACAATTGAAAATTTTTTTTGTGTTTTGTGTCTTGGGGTAACATAAAACCGGTTTTTATTCGTAATATTTTATTACTTCTAATACTTTATTGTTACTCCAATCCATAATAATCGAAACAGAATCATTTCAATAGTCGTATTTGCAACACGTTCACAGAGTTCACACCTCTAGTTGTCTCGCAGTCAACTCCTCTTAGGTCAACTAAAGTGTGCGAATAAAGTGTAGCTGCACGAACTTTATCGCGACAAAATTCTTTGATGAGCGGCAATTTACCGACAGCAGCGTGTTAACGCAATGATGCATCGCGTTAAGACGAAGTGTTTGGCCAGACGTGTTGCGACAAAGCGAATCTTGTGGCCGTATCGTAAAATAGTGTGGCCGTCGCATTAACGCGCCGCTGTCGGTTAATTGCCGCACATCAAAGGATTTTGTCGCGATAAATTTCGTGCGGTTATACTTCCATCGCACACTTAGAGACAACTAGAGGTGTGAACGTGTTGCAAATACGACTATCGAAATTATTCGGTTTTGATAATTTATGGATTGATTTAGATTCGATAAAGTATTAGAAGTAATACAATATTACGAATTAGAACCGGTTTTATAGAACCCCCAAGACCCAAATTACAAAAAAAATCACAACTATCACACTAATCATTCAGCCCCAAGCTAAGCATATCCCGAACTATGGTGACTGAATAACGGATAAACAAACAAACATAAATACTAATAAACATCCATGCCTCGGTCACACATGCTCGTGCTCACCACACAAGCATTTGGCGCTGACCGCTAGACCACCCGGCCATCAAACCGCCTTTTAAATATTAACTTTTTTTTAAGTTATCAATTTTAATAAAATCTTATCCGTGCGGTGACGGAGAAAGAATACCAATCGCCGCCCCTCTCTCCGTCCGGTGGGTGTCGTAAGAAGCGACTAACGGACTCTTTCGAGCGATGATCTGCTCCACTGGTGGTAGGGCTTGACCCGTCTGGTTGGTGACCACCGTACGCATGGTGTAAAACCCGTCAAGTGACTGCTTGTCGGTCGCGTTTCGGGATCAGCCAGCGTATAACCAGAGCTCGAGAGGATGATGCTGCGATGTATTTGGTCTGTGGAAGCTTCCGTCAAACCAGTGCCAGGAGGACTTCGTTAACCTGCCGACCAGGGAGACCCGTAGAAACGGTTGTCCCGCTGGCCGCCCGTGGCACAGTACAGGGGCCCAAGCGAGCCTAACCAGCTCGTGAGGCTGCCTCACCATGCCACGCATAATCTCGGGGTGGTCCGTCGTGCCGGTTGGTGACCGGAAGGTGGGGTCCCGGCGGCCATTCCCGGGGGGGTTCGGGGGCCCTTCCGTTCGGCAGGGTAATAATACTCGTCTGTGGGCAAATTCCTGGGGAAACAGGCCACCACACTTTGACCATTCGCATCGCGGCATCATTTTCTCGATTCACGCCTCTCTCTTTCCACTCCTAAAATGACAGCGCCTAACAACAAAACTGGTTCTACAGCGGTGCACACCCCCACCACAACCTTACCATTTGAGGTGGAGTTCGCTAACATCCGCGGACTAAATGCAAACCTCAATGCCGTCCACCACCATCTTGAGACGGCACGGCCAGCAATGTTGTTCCTGACGGAGACGCAAATAATCCGCCCAGCTGACACCACCTACCTGAACTATCCCGGCTTTGTGCTTGAAGAATCCTTCAAAGCCAAAGCCGGAGTTTGCTTATTCGTTCGGGCGGATGTTTGCTGTCGCCGTCTGCGCTGTCTGGGGGACCCTTCCTTCTCCCTCCTAGTGGTACACGTCGACTTAGGCTCTCATTGCCGTGTCTACGTTTGCGTCTACCGATCCCATAACGGCGACATGGAGACAACTCGACTAATTGAACATCTTAGTCGGGTAGCAGATGATGCGCAGGAGCGGTTTCCATCGGTGGAACTGGTGTTTTTGGGGGACATCAACGCCCACCATGAGTTGTGGTTAGGTTCCTCCAAAACAGACCATGCTGGTAGAACTGCCCACGCATTCGCTCTCACGCATGACCTGACGCAACTGGTGAACCAGCCCACCAGGATCCCAGACATAGTTGGCCATGCGCCCTCCTTACTCGACCTTCTGCTGACGAGTCGCCCAGCTGGATACCGGGTGGAGATTCGAGCTCCTTTAGGTTCCTCGGATCACTGCTTGATATCCAGCACAGTGCCCTTGGCATCGCGCCCGCCAACAGCGGTTTCGAAACGCCAGATTTGGCACTACGCGTCGGCAGACTGGGACGGGATGCGGGAGTATTTTGCATCCGTCCCTTGGAGGCAGTGCTGCTTTAGTGGGAAGGACCCGACCGCTAGCGCCACTGCCGTTGCTGATGCGATAGTATTAGGAATGGAATACTATATTCCACACTCCTATGTCATCAGCAAAGGCAGACGCAACCGCTGGTTCAATCGCGAGTGTGCCAGCGCTGTTGAGAGCAAACAGACGGCATACCGCGCTTGGATCAGAGGTAAAGCTCATGGGGCTCCCGAAACTCGCTCGCTAAAAGCAGCCTATAATAATCCCACCAAGTCGTGTAAGAGGGCCTACATTAGAGCGGATGCCCAGCGCGTTGCACGAGTAGGCCAAGAACTCCTGACGCATCCTACGGGCAGCCGTAGCTACTGGCGTCTGGCCAAAGCCGTGCAATCCAACTTCTGCCAACCCTCGCTGCCACCACTGAGATGTCTTGACGGAACTTTAGCTCACAAGCCGCAGGAAAATGTCGATCTCCTGGCCAAACTCTTTGCGGCTAACTCCCGGATCGATGACTGTGATGCACAGCCACCCTCAATTCCTCACTGTGGCCACACAATGTCTGATATTAAAATCAGGCAGTGTGATGTCCGTGCGGAAATGCAGTCAATCGATGTCCGGAAAGCTAACGGTCCTGATGGCAATTGTCCTGAAAATGTGTGCAGCGGAGTTGTCCCCTGTGTTAACGCGTCTGTACCGTCTCTCGCTCTCTTCGGGTTGTGTGCCGGAATCTTGGAGAGAAGCTAATGTGCAACCGATCCCTAAAAAAGGAGATCGGTCAGATCCGACTAATTACCGCCCTATAGCCGTAACTTCAGTGTTGTGTAAGATCCTAGAACGAATATTGAACAAACAGCTTATTCGATACCTAGAAGATCACTCCCTAATTCACGATCGTCAATATGGGTTTCGGCCAAAACGGTCAACGGGTGATCTTCTAGCGTACGTCACACATCTCTGGGGTGAGGCTATTGACAAGCGTGGCGAGTCACTGGCAGTTAGCCTTGACATAGCCAAGGCTTTTGATCGGGTCTGGCACAAAGCTCTTCTCTCCAAGCTCCCGGCATACGGTTTGCCCGCTCAGTTCTGTACCTGGATTGCCAGCTTCCTGCATGAGCGTAGAATCCGTGTCCTTTCGGATGGATGCGCTTCGCGGTTCATGTCAGTGAACGCTGGTGTTCCTCAAGGCTCCGTTCTATCCCCCACGCTGTTCCTTCTGCATATCAATGACATGCTTCCACTTGGAAACATTCATTGCTATGCAGATGATAGCACAGTGCATGGGGGATATAACGGGCACCCAACGGCTGGGCGGGTAGACACCGAAATGAAGCGAGCAAATCTTGTCATTGAGCTCGATCGGATGTTGGACCTCATTTCTAAATGGGGCTCCGATAATCTGGTGGAGTTCAATGCCAAGAAAACACAGGTGTGCGCGTTCACAGCGAAAAAGTCGCCATTCCATCCCCTTACCTCTCTTCAGGGTACATCTCTAGGCCTGCAGAGTAGTATTAACATGCTCGGTATGGATATCCGCTGCGATCTGAACCAAAAGGACTACATTAGGGGGTTAAAGTTACTCGCGTCCGTAGGTTTACCCTTGAGACCCTACACGTGACCCCTGGGTGGTGCTAAATGAGTGACAATGACTGAGTGGTAAAGCCACGCTGCGTTGCAGCACGCATTGGGCCGGCTCGCCCGGGGTAATACCACCCTCTCACGAATATTCGGCGTGAAATAATGGCACTTGGTGCTGTTGTGTTTCGTCCGACCAGTGAGAGTTCCGGAGGCCCCTTCCCCTCCCACCCCTCCTCACAATTCCTATTCCTTCCCCTAACCCTATTCTTTTCTTAAAGGTCGGCAACGCATCTGCGACTCCTCTGGTTTTGCGGGTGTCTATGGGCGGCGGTGATTGCTTTCCATCAGGTGACCCGCCTGCTCGTTTGCCTCCTTCTCATATAAAAAAAAAAAAAAAAAACATCGAAACCGTGATTAAAAATGCCTCACGTAAACTCGGTGTCCTGAACAAGGTGCGGCGATTCTTCACGCCTGATCAGTTGTGTCTATTATACAAGACACAGGTGCGGTCTTGCGTGGAGTATTGCTCTCACCTTTGGGACGGCTCCGCAAAGTACCTTCTCGATGCCTTGGACAGATTGCAGCGCCGCGCTGTGCACATTATCGGCAATGCAGAGGTCACTAAAACTCTCGAGCCTTTGCAATTGCGTAGAGATATTGCGTCACTCAGCGTCTTTTACCGTTTATACCATGGCGAGTGCTCTGAAGAACTCTTTGACCTCATCCCTCCTTCTCCCTTCCTCCATAGGAGTACGCGTGCTGCTCTGCGGAGTCACCAATTTACAGTCTCTAACATTCCATCTCGCACAAAGAAATTTGGTGACTCGTTTGTTTGCCGCACTTCCAAAAGATGGAATAGTCTACCAGCACACGTATTCCCTCCTACCTATGACATAGGGTCCTTCAAACGAGGCGTGAAGAAGCACTTTGTGGGCCGGCAGAGTGAGGATGACTGATGCTACGTCTCTTACGCTGCACCAGTTGTCCTCGCGCCTGGACCTCATTTCCACTTAACATCAGGTGGAGTGGGGTCATTTGCCGGGCTTAGTATAAAAAAAATAAAAAATAAATAAAAATTAAAGCAAATGAATTCTCCTAAGAATTAAGTGGTAATAATAATTTTAAAATGAACAAAAGTTAATTATCACGAACACCTGAAGTATCAAAGTGACGGCATAACAAATAATACCACAGACGAATCCATAGAGTACATAAAATAACCAGCGAATAGTTATTCAAACTCTTTTCAAGTTTATTAGGAAGAAATTATAATCATAATAATCATCATAATCATAAATCTTTATTTGCAGAATATGGTAACATTTTACAGATAACATAGTACTTACAGACTTCCAACATATTCTATCGTGGCGAGACGATGTGCAAATATTTAAATAGGTACATTAATACATAGTCAAAATTACAGAATTGGCTCAACTGTTAACATCACATAGAAATTCATTAATCGTATAATAAGTTTTATAAATAAAGAATTTTTTAAGGGTTGATTTAAATTCTACCATATTATTAATAATTTTTATGTCGTCCGGTAGCTTATTATAAATTTTCGGTGCGAAACCATAAATGTTATTTCCAAATAAAGCAGTGCTTCTTGGTATTTGACGCAACTTATTAACATGTCTTTTCGAAGAGAAGTTATCAAATAGTTTTAGATTTGTTTTAACAAAAACAGCCACTTCATACATGTATATGCACGGCACTGTTAAAATGTTTAACTCTTTGAAGTAGGGGTAGCAAGAGTCCGTTTGCAAAAGTTGCATTTTGGAAAAGTTTGCATATGGCTCGAACGCACTTTTTTTGCGCTTTGAAAACCCTCTCTTTGTTAGTAGAGTTTCCCCAGAAAAGTAGCCATGATACGCTGTCATTAATGCCGATCGATTGGAAATTTTATTAAGCATATACAATGCATATGAAAATTTGTTAAGCTTTTCGCGTACATAATTAGTATGAGTATCCCACGACATGTTTTTATCAATGTATATGCCTAGAAATTTAGTAGTATCTACTACTTCTACTTGTTTCCCTGAGTAATGTATTTTAACATTTACCGGTCTCTTACTTTCTCTTTGTTTAAATGTCATATATTTATAACCTTCCTATTCCCAATTTAAAAACACATTTTAAAAAGTTTTTATTTGTAAGCAAATAATCAAATATTACAATTAAACTAGTATTAAAAACTAGCAAACGTATGCAAAGTTAAACAATATAAAAGTACTAACTTTGTCCGATTTTTGTGTATAGATAGATAAAATCGACCATCGTCTTTTATTTTCACCCTTGTATTTATTTTGTTCAAATAATAAAGATGCAGTAAATAATTATTTGCCGACATGTAATAAAGCGCAACCGCCTCTTCCATTTTTCCCGTTGAAATTAGAAGTGGGCGATACAAATTGTATATAGTTACTGAAACGTATAATTATTGCATCAATTTCGTCAAATCCGATATCGATGCGGTCTGAATCTATATATTTTGGAAAACACTATATCGCGTTAGGAATGCGGTGTGCGTTGAGATCACTATATTGTACGTGGTCCGATTAAAGAATATTGTACCGTATCGCTTATATTTATTGAAATTATCATTGATCGGTAGTTTTTAATAATAACTGTGCTTGTAAATGTTTAATGAAATAAAATTATTATGGGTACCTAATTACCTACATTTTATTTTAGAAAAATTTAACTTACTTAACTAAATCATTATCTCTTAATTAATATAGGCACTCACTTACTTAGAACGTGGGTAAACTGACTGAGTCGTCTAAATCTATTGAAAAGTAACTTATAATATTCAATATCGATTGGATGCGTTCTGAAAGTAAATAGTGGAAAAAACACGATATTGCATGAATTTTTAATAGTCCGTTGATATGGTCGATACCGATATTAAAATATAATTATGTACCTACCATAGTTTAATAATCCGATATCAAATATCGATATATGGTTTTGAATATATTACCCACCATTAGGTAGTTAAATTGCAATAACGCGACAAAGTTCAAGATTATCGCGACGTCGGCGTCGGTCGCTAAGTTTTTTTAGATGTGGCTAAGCTTTATCGCGACAACGGAACACGAAGTTTTTATCGCGAAAACGGAACCAGTATTTTCGCCGTCTAGTGTGGCCGTAGCATCAGAGCAAAGTATTGACCACATTGACCATTGCCATTCGTAGGTAATGGGATTGCAGACGCGCTTTGTTCAAAATTAGCACGTCATTATTGTAATCTCTATAGGTAGGTACACATTTGTTAATTACGTAGCGGAGATAAATAAGAGTCAATCAATACTTCATATGATAGGTAGTAATTTATATGAAAAAAATCATACCGAACGAACGTGTGTGCGTGCGTATGCCCCCCCGCCCGCTGTCGCCTGCCCGCGTCCGCCCGGGTCAGCCCGCCAGACCGCAACAATTTGCTTTTGTGTTTTATTCCTTTAAATATCGTGCATGAAAATGACACAAATTTACAAAGTCGATTTTTCATGCATTTATGATATTGAATATGTGAACTCTAATCATTGTAATATTTTTTTTATGTGTTTGTAGCTTGAAAAAACAAAATAATAAAAAATCTTACAATTGCGTGGCCTAATTTGGCACAAAATTATTTAATGGGCATATGAAAGTGATCTGAGATAGGAAATAGTTATTTCATCAATTGTAATTTTTTGTTTGCAATGTTTTTACATACTGACCCTAATTCAGTTTGCACTGGACGAAGATGACACAAACAAAATTAAAGAGACATTTTCAACCCATTCACTAGGAACGTTGTATCGGTAATGGACGGCCGTCGGCTGTTAGAATAGAATAGAATAGAATTTTTATTTGCTTAATACCATGTACATAGATTGTGGATAATTAATCAATTAAATAGAATCAACAGTATTATACCTTATAATTGTAGGCATGCAAATATTTTTTAAGATTAATATTAACAATAATAAAATCATCAGCATAATGGATTTGGTACATTAACAATGTCATTAGTCGTTCGACGATCGTTAGCACATGCGGAGATGGGGCCAACCTACTGACTGAGACTAAGTTGGTAGGTGACAATCACACAACAACAACCAAGATCAAGCCATCCGGTTACTTTGGAGCAGCTCGAAATAATTGGCTTACATATTCGGAGCATTTCCGAAGTTTCTGTGCTTTAATTATTGTATTATTTAGCCTATTCGGGACAAACAAACAGCTGCGCCAGCGAGCTCGAAAGATTAAGTTGGCCATTTAATGTAGTGCATACCATACGTACATCGCGAGTTTCCCGGCGGGGTAGGCTGGGACCACAGCGCACCATCTGCTACTATCCTGACACATCCTTTGCTTCACTTACTCTCATAATCTTCTTCATACGTGCTCCATATGTCGGTTTAGGGTTTTGACTTGACCTAATGACCTAAACGTAAACCTTATTTAATACTATTTCAGTATGACATGCCAAACAAACTTTCATGCATCTGTGTTATTTGTTGTAAAACATAATACAGATTATAGGTATTAGTGTTCAGAAAGGTTGATATTTTGCTCATTCAATTTAGCAACACCATGCTACTCTTACTGCCAGTTCATACCAAAATCTCTTCTGAGCATACCATACAAGTGAGGGGATCAGGGGAAACCTCATTAAAATAAATGTGCTTTGTTTGATAAAACTGTTAAAATTATAAAGATAACATTGAGACAGTGTACCTGCATAGCTATTAAATTAATTATGAATAAGGGTTGTAAATGTTTATTTATAAAGATTGATCATTGTGTAAGTGAAATTAAATTAAGAAACATGCTACAGGATTGTTTTCACTATCCAATTTTTGTAGAAATTTGTAGATTCTTAATATAAATAAAAAAAATACCAAAAACTCACTCCTTTTCTGTCACAAAGCTCCTAGAGGTTACTAACAATTGAATTTCTATTGATCTGATTATACGACAGTTGAGATCTCAATTAAAGAAAAAAAAAACATTGTTAAAAATGATAAAAAAAAGTACTACTTCAACAATGATGACATTTTGAATAGAATAGAATAGAATAGAATACATTTTATTTGCGTCAAACATGGTATAAAGGTGTTGATCAATAAAGTTCTCATGTTTAGCCATTTTCAAAACAGCATGCAAATCTCAATATTTTAAAATTACATTTATACTATAAAACTGAGTCACAAAACTACCAATTACACATTCACAAACTTACATTCTTTGATTATATACATGTCAACTTACATTATTTTATCTTATTCGGTAAAATTATTAAATATTAAATAAAAATAATCCAAAATACAATACTTATTTTTATAATACTATGTCAAATTAGCTCCGCTTATGAAAAAACTCCTTAACACTATAGAAGTTGTGACTCTTAAGCCATTTCAACAATTTCTTTCTAAATAACCCATATTCTAAAGTTTTAAATTCATTAGGAATATTATTAAAAACATTGACGCACATAGCTAAACAGTTTTTTCTATATTTATCTGATTTAGGAATAACATTTAGTGTTAATTTATGTGGGTCTCTACGCAGTCTTGCGTTTAGACAATCACTAGATTTTTTGAAAAGTTGTAGGTTCTTTTTTACAAAGTTACAAATTTCTAAAATATACAATGAAGGCAACGGTAATAAACCAAGACTTTTAAACAACGGCTTACAAGATTCGTCAGGTGGAATTCCGCAAATCGCTCTGATGCATTTTTTTTGTGCGATAAAAACTCTATTGGAGTCTGTGCTGTTGCCCCACATCATAAGACCATAACGCGCTATCGATTCTACGTACGCCTGATAAGCTACAATAGCCGTTTTCTTATTTGTGACTTTCTTCACTTGATTAAGTGCATATGCAAATTTATTAATTCTGTTACATGTGTTATCGACGTGTAGTTTCCAATTTAAATCCTCATCAATAGTACATCCCAAAAATTTTGTATGTGGTTCTTTTTTGATTTTATTAATATTTAATTTAAAATTGTATTTTGCGTGTTTTGATTTGTTAAATTGAATATAAATTGATTTATTTAAGTTTAATGTCAAGTTATTGCCTTCTAGCCATTCTATTACTTTATTAATTGTGTCATTGATGTCCGCTTCATGATTACAGATTGAATTATTATATGTCTTATTAGACGTTACTATTATAGAAATGTCATCAGCATATAAAATGCACTTATGGTTTGTCACGTCAGTTATGTCATTAATGTATAATAGAAATAATATAGGTCCTAAAATGCTTCCCTGGGGAACGCCCTTAAGAGTTACGCGATAATTTGATGAGTACGAGACCATTTCATTATTCATAATCCTATCTATAATTACACACTGTTTTCGATTGGTCAAGTATGACGCTAGCCATTCTTGTGTAATGCCTCTTATTCCTACAAATTCAAGTTTCTTCAAAAGAATATGATGCGAAACAAAATCGAAAGCTTTAGACAGATCAAAAAATAGTCCTGTTGTCAAGCGGTTGTTATTAATATTAGTGAGTATACTATCCAAAAGAGAGTAAGATGCCAATGACGTGGATCTATCCTTTATGAAGCCATGTTGCTCATCTTGTAAAATATTAAACTTCTCGCAGAACTCAAGAAGTCTTCTATACATACATTTTTCAAATATTTTTGAAAATACCGTAATTAGAGTAACAGGACGGTAGTTACTGACATCGTCCTTTTGACCCTTTTTGTATAGTGGTTTTACTACCGATAATTTTAATGCGTCAGGAAAAATACCTGATTTAAACGATAAATTCACTAGATCTGTTAAGATACCTATCATGCTATTTACAATGGCTTTAATTATTTTTGTGTTAACTCCATCATAACCTTCTGAGTTTGTGTTATTCAATGCCATTATTTCTCTTTTTACGTCGTCTTGTGACATCGGCTTTAGAAACATTGAATTAGGTATCACCTTCTTGGTGATATTCTTTTGTGCATTACCGTTTGAGGGATTTGAGGGGTTATTTGATACGTCAATGAAATGATTATTAAATACAGTGGCAATGTCAATGGGGTCCTTATGGTAAACATCATTTAATTTTATTGATAGAATATTATCTTTTTTTTTATTAACAACTTCATTTTTTATTACTGACCAAGTTGCTCTACACTTGTTGTCGCTTTTATCTATAAATGTTATATTAGAATGTCTCTTAGAATTATATATGCATTTTTTTAATAGCTTGGAGTATGTCAAATACTTAACCCTATTTACTGTTGACTTATTTTTATAATAATGGTATCGAAGAGTTCTTTTAGTTTTACAGCTTTTTTTTAAGCCATTGCTAATCCATTTATAATTGTTTTTAATTGAGCTTTGTAATTTAATTCGTATTTTTGGAAAGCAAAGATTGTAAAACATGGTAAACATTTCCTGGAAATTATCAAAAGCGTTATTAATGTCAGTTTCTGCATGGACCTCTGACCACGATAGACTGTTAATACATTCTTTAAATTTGTTGATATTTTCCCAAGAGTAATCTTTTCTGTAAATAAAGTATGATTCCGGTTTAAAATCCTTTTGCTGAACGGGAAAGCTTAAAAGTTGCGCTGTCTCATGGTCTGATAAAAACAATGGTAGCACAACAGCATCAGCATTTTTTAAGTTACTAACAATATGGTCAATGCATGAATCTTTTCGTGTCGGGACGTTAATGTGCATTTTCAAGTTATAATTGTTGCATAGATCGTGTAAGTAAGATGTGATTTTCCCAGGTTTGAGGGTATTAATATTGAAATCTCCTGCTATTATAATTTTAGTATTAGACTTATTCTTTAAAGTTATATCATGTAGAATATAGTTCAACCTTTCTAAAAATGTGTTGGGGTTAGATGTTGGGGTCCTGTATAGAGCAATTACTACTAAGTTGTAAAAAGGAATCTCAACACCACAAATCTCAAATATTTTCTGTGTAGCATATTTTTTTATATATGTTAGTTCTCTAAACTCGATATTGTTTTTAGTTAATATGCATGTTCCACCTCTTTGTTGATCCCTACAAAAAGATGCGGCTAATTTATAATTCCTAACCCAAACATAGTTATCATAACCAGCTTTTAGGAAAGTTTCCGTTAGACATAAAATATCAGGATCTTCATCTTTTTGTTGTAATTGTTCTAGAGTTATTTCTAGCAACGATTGTTTCGAAAGAATACTGGCAATATTCTGATGCATTATTTTAAAATGTAAATGTTTAGGTTCGAAAGGAGCTTTTCTTGTGTAATGTAGGAAAGTAGTGTGGTATAGTACCCTTTTTATTTTCGGTTAATTTAATCTCATCAAAGTCGATAAGCGAAACACGCCTCCCATTATTAGTAATTGGATTACTCCGCGCAAAATAGTATGGTATTGTGCCTTTTTGAATTTGTTTATTGGCAAGAGTTGGTTTATTACCCACTATCAAATTCCTAAGCACTTTAACATCTAAATATTTGTCGTGATAGTCAATACAATTAATGCTGTGGTTAATAGATTTGCACATGTTATGTAAATTATTATAATTACAATTTACAAAGTGGCAGTTTTTATACTGTTTACATAATTTTTGAATAATATTATTTAGATTGTATACATTCAAATATTCGTTTTTAAAAATATTGAGGACAATGATATTATTTTTTATATGTCTGTTAAATAATGTACGTAGCTGCGACAATAGAACTTTTTTATCGTAATCGTTTTCCCCAATACATATAACCATCACATCCTTCGCTGCCAAAGATATGCCATTGATAATAATAAATAAATAAACTAAAAACTACAAAAGTATATCATTTATTTTTGAGCCGTGTCTGTAGCAGCTACCTAAAAATACTACCAACCCCTCTCTTCCATTGAGTGTTTTAAAAAGGTGACTTACGGACTACAGACTGTACATACATCCCTACCGACCTCAATAGATAGGGTATCGCAACTGGAACTACGGGTCCGGTTGTGTTTTCAGAGGTACTACGGGGTTCCGGTTCTAGCCCCCCGCTGGTCGTGCCTTTAACCAGGCGCCTCCGGCGGGATCCGGACATGGGTTGGACTCGCAGTGGCGTGTGGTTAGCTGTAGAGCTTGGGAATGTTCGTTTGTCCTGGTATTGTGTGCCAGGACTTCCAAACTCGTGCACAGCGAGCGGGGCCTAGTAGCGGTCTCTGAGGGGCCAGAAGCGAAAAGTCCTGCGGGGAACGTGAGTTTCCCTTATAGTTGGCAGCTTTGTCCGGTGGTTTTCATTGGACATTGGTGTTGACATCTCCGGTACTAGTCTGGAGAACTAGTAGAGGCGGCCTCCTAGATGCCGTAGCCTCCGGTCCAGCCAGCCGCGTAGGACGTGGGAACTGGCTAGGCGCCCGGATGGGTTCCGAGAAGTGAGTGTGCTTACTACTCCGCTACCAAGGTGGACACTTGGGAGTCGACTTTAGAGTCGACGACCCTAGCAGTGGCAACTGCGAGTTGTGCCCTTCGTGCAACGAGAAGTGAGCTAGCTTGACAGCTCCGGTTACCTATCTGGACAATAGGCAGTGAACTACACGTGTTCACGGGGATACTCTCCTGAGACACTAGTCTTATGAGTACCGAATGAAGAGCGCGCTGCGGCGGGCACTAATTTGGCGTCAAGACCTAACGTTGGTGGTCTCCTGCGCGAGTGTTCTACTGGCGCAGGGACGTCTGGCACTTCTTGCAATAACCTAACGGTTGGTCTCGAGGTGCCAGTACAAATAAACTTAGTGAAGTAAGGAGAGGGGATGTACATACATCCAACAGCATAGAGGCTATGGGCTCACTGCCTATAACACTGAACTCATAAGCATTAATTGTAATTTGGTGAAACATGGACTATTATGGCAGTGAACTGCTACTGCAGTCACTCACTACCTAGTCTTTAAATCACCCTTTGGGGACAATAGTAATGAAATTAAATTAGTGAAAATATTACATATACTGTTTATTATTCAGCCCAGCTTGTTCCACTTCCTAACCCTCTCTCCACTCTTCACGGCTTAACTACACATAAAAGTTTATACTCACAGATATATTGATAGTTGGTGTAGCATTTACAGACAGCTTGCGAAGACCACTTTCGGTAAGATAGAAATCACTGGCAGCAAAGTGCTCGGAACAAACAACACTGGATGGTGTTGCACACCATTCTGTTTCACGGTTCACCGCCACCTCCCACTGCTTTCTTCGAGCTTTGTCTCTCGGAAATCTACATAGACATCTATACATTAGAAGGAGTAGTTATGAGACAACCTAACTATGAAGGTAATAAAAACATCAAGCAATGAATATAATTTCTTTATTTTACTGTAAATACTTCGAAATATGTACTTTTTTATTTAAGGGAAAGAAATTACTCCTTTGCACTTAGAGTTAAGTGGTAATAGAAGCTAGACTCAAGACATTAATATTCCCTTGTCTATCCCGCCGTCTGTCACGAAGACTCCTAGAGGCTAGAGGTTGCTAACAATTGAATTTCTATTGTGTCTGGTAATACGACAGCTTAGCTTTTAAGATATTAGGTTAACATTAGGATAGGTAGGTATTAAAGTAAAGATAATAAATGTATTTTCATTAAACATAAAGATCTCTTAGGACAGCAATAACAATTTTAGAGTTGCTTTGAGACATCAACTTATGCAAGCTAATAATAAATAATAAATAAATTTTGTTTACGCTCACACCAACTATCTAGAGACCAAGATGAGTATTCTTGTGAAACTCGTTTATATGGTAAGATAACGGATAAAATATACATAAACATAGAAAAAACACCCAGACCCGAAATCAATTTAGAAAAACAGTTTTTCTCAAATTGACCCGACCGGGATCGAACCCGGGACCTCAGAGATGGCGACACCATGAAAACCGGTGTACTAACCACTCGACCAAGGAGGTCGTCAAATAGTACGCCGACACATTGCTCATTTTTAAAAGGTCGTCGCAGGTCTTTTATTTGGTTGGTAGAAAATGATGCAGCACTCATGATGTTATTTTAACAAATTACTCACCTGTGGAAAGAGATCCCATCCTTAATTTTAGATATCTTGCCTGAAAAATTTTTGCAGTTACTAACAACACAAGAAACCATTATAAAATGATAACTTCTAAAAGAAGAAAACAGATTTGTTTTAATTGATTTGACATTTTAAAAACAAAACAATAACAACACCAAATCAAAAATTGTTTCCTTTTTTTTTATAATATATTTTTTTAATTTATTTGTTCCGTGAAGGAACAGGCTAAGGTCTGAGACCATACTGCCTAGTCATTAGTTTTTTTTTTCTTTTTTTCTTTTGATGATAATGAGTGGTGATTAAAATGATGAATGATAAATGATGTTCCCCAAACCCCTTGAGTCCACACTGAGGACTCCTCACTGAGGCCTCAGTAAAGATGTGGGACTTTACTGAGGTCTCACGCGGACTTCTTGAGAGAATTTGAAAAGTGATGTTGCACATTTGCCAACACTCATGCACGTTCACAAACACTTAACGGATAATAATCCAATAATATTTCACACTAATATTCGGAAATACACAAATTTTAGAAAATAACACAAAACTGCACACATGATGCTTCACTTTCCCGCCAAGAAGTCCTTATGTATGTCCGTATGAACGTCTATTCGGTTAACGATATTGAAGTGGTTGGGCAAGCCGCAGCCGACGCTTTTGCGGATTATTTCAGTTTGGTGTACCAGAACGAGGTGCCTGCATTGGACCCTGTCGACGCAGTGCAAGCCGCTTATAGTCACTGTAACTCCACTTATATTTCCATAAATACAATTGATGATACCGATCTAAAGGTAGCAGCGAGACGACTTAAACCTAGATCATCAGGTGGCCCGGATGGTGTCCCTGTTTTTCTAGTCAAAGACTGCATATCGGCTTTTGTGAGTCCGCTTTTATATCTCTTCAACCTGTCGCTGTCTCATTCTAAGTACCCAGAAGTTTGGAAAGTTTCAAGGGTCACTCCAGTTCCTAAGGCTGATGGTGGAAAGGACGTATCATCTTTTAGACCGATTGCAGTTTTATCGGTATTTGCAAAAATATTTGAGATAGTTATATGCCAGCAAATCAGTAAACAAACTGCAAATCTATTACATAATAGTCAGCACGGTTTTCGAAAAACTTGTTCTACCACTACTAATCTAGTGGCTCATCTTGACTACATTTATGCAGAATTAGACGCTGGTAGGCAGGTTGATGCTGCCTACTTAGATTTTAAAAAAGCATTTGACCTGGTCGACAATGACATCTTGTTACGTAAATTAGCAGAAATTGGCTTTGTGCCAATACTTGTGAAGTTTTTCTCAAATTACCTGCGTGACAGACGTCAATTTGTAAGAGTTGGTGATTTTGTATCTAGAGACTATTATACAAGATCTGGGGTAAGTCAGGGAAGTACGCTAGGGCCACTGCTTTTCCTCATTTTTATAAATGACTTGCCGGAAAACGTTAATACTTCCAAATGCCTGTTATTCGCAGATGACCTTAAATTAAGCTTAGGTATACATAAACCCTCTGACTGTAAAGCATTGCAAAAGGACATAAATGCGGTTAAGAATTGGAGTGAATTGAATCGCCTTCCATTTAATAATAATAAATGTAAAGTCATCACGTTCACGCGTAAACGTTGTTCACTTAATTTTGACTATAATCTATCTGACGCACCCCTACAAAGGGTAAGTGAAATTCGTGACTTAGGATTAACTTTAGACTCTGGATTGGACTTTCATAACCATGTTACCACTGTATGTAAAAAGGCTAGTAAAATGCTTGGCTTTGTCATACGCACTTCTGCTCAGTTTGAGGGGGTTGGGGTTGCCTTGGTACTTTACAATGCCTATGTTCGTAGTAAGTTGGAGTACGGTGCCATTGTTTGGGATCCGTATGAGGAGAAATATGTTCTCTTAGTCGAAAAAATACAGCGCAAATTTGCACGTTGGCTGTATAAGAGAACATACGGTTATTACCCTTACCTATATCCATCCTTATTTGTTTCTGGTATGGTTGGATTAGACACGCTTAAACTTAGGAGGGCTATGCATATGATTTTGCACTATCTTTCAATTATGCGTAACAAGATATATAGCCCAACGATATTAAGCAAAGTGGGGCTATTGGCTCCCAAGCGTCTATCTTGGGGCACGGAGGGGACGGTTGCGCCGCGGCGGCGGCCGCGCCTGCTGTGCTGGCCGCCGACGCGCACCAGGTACGCTGCGCACGCGCCCACCATTCGGGCCTTAAGGCTCATTGGGGATATGCTCGCTCACGACTACGATACTGACATATTTGCTGATAGTTTTGGGTTACTATGTTATAAAGCCCTTTTGTATGTTAATAGTAATGTTAGTAATATATCTAAATAACATCTAATTCAATTTGACTAATAAATTTAATTTTTGATTATTATCCAGGTGACAATATGACATGTAATTCTTGACATAAGCTTTTTTTATATTATTACAGTATGTATTTTAGTTTTTAGTTTTCTAAATTAGACTCTGACATTCCTTTTGTATTGACCTCAAGTTACTACTAATGATATTATTTAATTGGATTATTGTGTTACATTTACTTCATATTTTCGACGTGAAATTTCTATTGACATGAGCTTTTCATTGATTGTTTTACTATTACTGACAACCTGTTTTTGGATTAGTTTTTAAAATTTATTTTGTATTGACCGTACATAATTTGTTTATTCTATATGACATTGATAATTCCTCTTTAGCATGCTGGCGTTTTGGGCAAACTGTAAGTTAGCATGTGCACTGTTTAATAAATAAATAAATAAATAAATAAATAAATTATAATCCACAGGACGTATATTAATCAAGTAAACGTCTGTGATTTAAATCCTCGGACCAAATATTACATGGACAGAGTCTTACGACGTTGCCGCTTTTACATACGTGTATCAAAGTAAAGTATTTGTATCTCTGTCTGTATGACTGTAGTGTGACATGAGTAAAAGAGATAGTGAATGTACGTTGTGTCATTTCATGACCGACTGCTCGGTCAAAACATTGCTGGATGGTGTGAAATAATAGTGAAATAATAAGAAATCTTAGTGGTTGTGTTATTTGTGTAATATACAATTGACATAATGTCTTGTTCAGCTGTTTATTGTTCGTCAAGAACAACAAAAGGAGGTGTGAAAGACCAGGAATTATCATTTCATACGTTAGTGATTTCTCATAATATGTATGCTTTACTACACAGACATTATGTCTGTGCTTTACTATGAGTCTTTTAATAATTAAGACGGCAAATCATTAATTTTTGCTAATTCTAAATCATACTATATCGTACACTATTCATAAGAATCAGGTTTTAAACCTTAATTAAATGTAATTTAAAGGCTTTGTTTTTGGCATAATGATTAGTGATGTACGTATTTGTGTATCGAAGCTTTATCGATATTACTAATATTCTTTTTATAATTCTTTTTTTAGGTTTCCAAAATGCCCGAAAATAAGACGTGAATGGGTTAAAGCTATTAGACGTGATAACTGGGAGCCTACAAAATATTCAAGGCTTTGTTCCAAACATTTTGAAAAATCTTTTTTTACAGTAAAAATTTTACAGTCGTAGTTCAAATTTGAATATTAATAATATGGGCGGGAATATGAATAGTAAAAAGTATTGCTCTTCACTTCACTTTACTACACAATTTTTTTTTATAATAGAAGGAGGCGGAGTAATCTCCGTCGCCCATAGACATCCGCAACACCAGAGGAATCGCAAATGCATTGCCGGCCTTTAAGGAAGGAATAGGAATTGTGAGGGGGGGGGGGGGGGGAAGGCCTCCGGAACCCTCACTGGTCGAACGAAACACAACAGTACCAAGGGCTATTATTTCACGCCGGATATTAGGGTGTTACCAGACCAATCGATCAATCGTCGATCGATGGTAGAATGGATTAGTCGACGTCGATCGATAGGTCTGGTAGACATTATCACATCTGAAAATGGACGCCGCTACAGAATGAGGAGGATAAAAAGGCGGCTCCATGTCAAATCCACAATGTTTGGAACGTTGACGGGATTTAGATAATTTCTTAGCCTTACTACTACTGGATCCTCCCGCAGAAGACGACGCTCTCAATTGAGGTATAGAGTTTCGCTTTCGCTTACTAACGACCGGAGTATCATTACGAATGGAGATCTCCTTTTCTGACTAGTACTGAACTTCGTCGGTATTATCAAAATTAGAATTATCAACTTCCATTGTTGTTCTTTTTTCGCTAAAATGTAGCTTGTAAAATATTTCGATATAGATCGACGACAATCGACCGGTAGAATGGATTGGGTGTTAGATCGAGCTGTTTGATTAGACGCGCCGGCCGCTTCACTTTTTTATAAATTTATTTCGTGCCCATGGATACTAGTCGTAATAATAGAGTTCATGATTATGCTTATAGTTGATGATAATAATATGAACGTTTAAATACTAAATAATATTCCCCCCAAACACCTTGGGAAGCACTTTAGATTAAGTAACACCGAAAAAGGGGGGAAGGGGAGGGAGAGGTTGAGCCAAAGTGCGAAAATGCATAGTTTCCAAGATATTTTTATTTTGAGGTTATTTTTAGGAAAAAAAACAAATATTCTACTAAGATACCATTACCGTACCCCCTTCATCCTCCTCCCCCCTACCCCCCCCAAGATATTTTTCAATGACGCTAGTTTTCTGTTGTGTAATAAAAAAAATAACCTCGAAATTCATGACAATCGCTATGCAAAAAAAAAACAAAAACAAAAACCGCTGCGTAAAATGTCATTTGGATAAAATAAGCGATCGTTGGCTTTAAAAAACGGCTGCATCCAGATTCTTCTACGTTTACGTCTCCGTAATAATAGTACGAGCAACATCGTACTGGCCAAGAACAACGAGTCCTTTTCTGAATACATTTCGAAAGAAACTGATGGAATTTAGCTAGGGTTAATCGATCAACGATGACCGACCGTCGATCGATGGATTAGACGAACGGTATCCGTTGATCGATTAAAGCTACCACACCTATCGATCAACGTCGACCGACCGTCGTCGATCGATTGGTTAGTCAAACGGTATCCGTCGATCGATTAAAGCTACCAGACCAGTCGATCAACTTCTGGTCTGGTAAAACTCCTATGTGAGGGGGTGGTATTTATGCCGGGCGAGCCGGCCCAATGCGTGCTGCAACGCAGCGTGGCTCTACCACTCAGTCAGTGTCACTCATTTAGCACCACCCAGGGGTCACGTGTAGGGTCTAAAGGGTAAACCTACGGACGTGAGTAACTTTAACCCTCAATTATGATAACGAACTAGGTACACACCACATTAAAGTGATTATATCGATATACTAGTCACATCCTTAGTCACGCACACATGTACAGATAGAAAGCTGCACACTAACAAAAGACGGACATGCTAAAAATCCAAAGACTCTGTCCATTATGATATTTGGTCCGAGTTTAAATCCATTAACTAATAATTTGTTCCGTGAAGGAACAGGCTAAGGTCAGATACCATACTGCCTAGTCATTAGGTTTTTTTTCAATTTCCCTAGATGATAATGAGTAGTGATTAAGATGATGAATGATAAATTATGTTCCCCCAATCCCCTTGAGTCCTCAGTAAAGATGTGGAACTTTACTAAGATCTCACGCGGACTTCTTAAGAGAATTCGAAAAGTGATGTTGCACTGTTTTGTTTCATTTGCCAACACTCGTGCACGTTCATAAACATTTAACGGTTAATAATCCACTATTATTTCACATTATGTTCGAAAAACACAAATTTTAGAAAATAAAACAAAACTCCAGACATGACGCTTCACTTTCCCGCCAAGAAGTCCGAAGATTGGTTGCTTGCAGTGACAGATGACATTTAGTTCCGAATGGGCGATTTTCTGACAGCCCAAATTAAAAAGTAAAAATTAGTTCAAAAACACCCGATAGCTGTCGTTTTATAAAAGCCGGCCACCAGCCGTACCTACCTAAGGGCTGTAATAAATTCTACACTTTTACTTGTCCACCAAAAGAATAAAAAAATAGTAAGTCCTTACCTATTTATATTCAGGACATCCAGAACCTATTTCTATTTTGGAATAGAATAAATATTACGCAGCCATACACGTGCTCTTCATGAACCCGCCTTTTACCATGCGCCATACTAATCTATGCTAAGCGCCATCTATGAAGTCATTTACGAACCAATTTCTTTTTTTTTTTGATCTCGGAAAATCGCCCATTCCGTAACTTACACGCTCAGCTTAGTTAGACGCAATTAAGTTTTGTGTATTATATATAGTATATATTTCAGTAAACGTAACAATTATTTTATAATAAAAATAAGAGAAAACATTACATTGCAATGCTTAGCCATTTCTTCGACAGAGACTAAATAGAATACAATTAAACAAATTAAGCTTTTGCCATTCTTTCTTATATTCGGACGACCAAGATTCGAACCAGTAACTAACATGACTGGTGCGTGACTGTCATGCCGATGTCAAAATCTCTAAAGCTGCTCTAGGTTTCGTTTTCTATTTACCGGTTTTTAAACGTTTTCCTCACAGACGTTTAATATACGTCTGTAGTTTACTCGGACCAAATATATTTGGTCCGAGGTAGTTTACCTAAACATCATTATTCATTATCTAGGCCAAGAGACGATAACAGGCCCCAAATCTCGGACCAAATATTACAGGTCCGAGCCACGGACCTCAGGTCCGTGGTCCGAGCCCCAAATACTATAATCAATACTAATAGCACATGAGCTAATAGTGTGGATTTCGTACCGCTTAGCGGTCAATGAATGTCGTGCGTGTTAGCTTTTTGCTAAATTTTATTTAGGATTTTATGCACATTAAAAAATAAATAGTAAGTAAGTAAAAGTAAGTAAGTAAGTAAGTACTAAAGATTTCAGTTCAGTACTTTATTAGGATAATCTCTACATAACAAAGTCGCTTCCCGCTGTTTGTCTGTCCCTATGTATGCTTAGATCTTTAAAACTACGCAACAGGGAAAGCATTTGTGCAACCCCGATTTTAATAAAAACAAAGTCAACAAACGCTCGAATTGGTGCAAGAAACGTGTGCGAACAATCAGTAAAATTTACGCTGAATGCATGATCAGTTCAAATAGTGAACGATTGACTCGTTACACAATACACAAAATGGGGTGCATATCATTTCATATAATGACAAATGAACTAATTTCAAAGGACATAACGTTCGTTGGATATAATTTTTACTTGTTCTAAATACACTTCCTATAACAACATTACGTATATTATCCAATTGATATAATACTCATATTCTCTAACAACTTTTTCTCTAAAGCTATATTGGTAGAATAATCATATTCTATAACTTCATTTGATATAATTTTTGCTTATAAATAAAAATAGCATTCAACCTTAAATCGATTTCAAAAATGGTTTTAAAAAGTTAATACGTTGGGTTATAGTTGAGGTTGTGCTAAAAGTTCAGTGACAGAAACGAATCGCGGCAAAACCGACTCCACGTAGACTTGTCTGCCCTACGCTGGAGTGTAATTTAAGCCCGCGTAGGCACGGAGGGGCAAGGCGGCCCGCGAGCTGAGGAGCAGGTGGGTTTAACGGTCGCCGCATCGGCTGAGGCTGAAGCTGCGGTGGTGAGCGAAAGCCATCTGCGACGATAAGCTCGCGTGGTACCGCCGGAGTCCCGCAGCGCCGGAGCCGTGACAGAAACCATGCCTGCTTGCATGTTGCATGCCTGCCTGTATGCTGCATGACTGCTTGCATCCTGCATGCCTGCTTGCATGCTGCATTCTGGATTGCATGCTGCGTGAAATGAAATGAAATGAAATGAAATGAGTTTTATTTACTAGAACATAGTGAATAGGGTGTTATAAAAACAGTTGAGGCGTATGTTCTGCCTTTCTGGCATGTAAATATACAATTAAATTAACATTATACAATTGTTCACATAGAGCAAGTAAATTCAAATAACATCATATTAAATTAAAACTAAAAAATAAAAAATAAAATTAACATTTTTAAATTAAATTAACATAATTAAACTAAATTAGAATTATCAAATTAAATTAAATTAACAATATCGAATTATTAACATCAACAAACAAAATTAGATAAAATACAATAATTATTATTTTATTATTAAATATTATAAAATAAATTCATGTAATGAGTAATAGCATTTGTCCTATAAATATTTCGATAATTTTCTTTTAAATTGTGGCATTGGGAGGTCTTTTAAGTCCCTTGGCAGCTTGTTAAAGACTTTGATAGCCATACAGTAAGAATTGCCATTGTAAAGTTTTGTTCTAGTCAACGGTACATACAGTTTTTCATTATGCCCTGTAGATATGTTATAGACCTCTCCGTGTTTTTTAAAATATGTAAGGTGCTCTCGAACAAATATGCAAATCTGTCATAAGTACATGCAAGGCAATGGCAAAATTTTTGTATGTTTAAATAGTGGTCTTCAGGGTTCAAGGTAATGAGCTCTGCAAACTGCTCTTATCTTAGATTAAAACAAAAAGGGAAGATACGGCATTAGCATCTCGTGAGTGAGCCGCCAAAATTAGGCCTAAAGGCACAATTTCACTTCAGTCACAATTTGCCGAGCGAACAGGCTACATCGTCCTATTGCAGATATTCTACTGTGTGAAAAAGAGAAAGACGCTACTCCGCAGTGGCGTCGGAATCGGTCGTACGTACTTGTCTGTGGCGAAGCGACCGAGACGTCAACGCGCTACTCGCTGACTCCCTCGCGCTGACGTTGAAACTTACCGCTATGTCTCGCTCGCTCGATTTACATTTTATAGGTGCGCGTGTGTGAGTGTTTGCTTAAGTAGTTGAGTAGGACTATATTTTGAATGACTACAAGTAGGAGCATGCCGTATCTTCCCTTTTTGTTTTAATCTAAGGCTCTTATACATTTTTTTTGAGACAAAAAAGCTTTATTCATCTCTACAGAATTTCCCCATATTAAGAGCCCATAACTTAATACTGAAGAAACATAGCCATAATAAGCTGTAATCGCTACTTCTACGGAAGTAATATTACTTAATCGTCTAAGAGCAAATACAAATTTATCGATTCTTTTGCAATCGTTATTGACGTGAATTTTCCAGTGGCAAAATGAGTCTAAATGTATACCCAAAAAAGTAGTTGATTGGACCGCTTCTATTTTTTCGTTGTTATATCTTACATCCAACTCTATTTCATTTGCTTGATATGTTTTAAATTGCATCATTTTAGTCTTCTTAATATTTATTTGTAAATTATAATTGTTCATCCAGTAAATTATTTCATTTATTGCCATATTAATGTCCTTGTTAAAATTCGCCATTTCGTTAGCATTTATTAGTAGCGTCGTGTTGTCAGCATACATTATACAGTCGTGCTTAATCGCATTAGGAAGGTCATTTATATATAGTAAAAAGAGTATCAGCCCTAACATACTGCCTTGTGGGACTCCGCAATTATTAAGTTTAAATTCAGATTGATGGGTTAATTGTACTTTATTTAAAATTGTTTGAATTTCTGTGCACTGGGTTCTATTGTACAAGTAGCTTTGTATCCAATCTGGTTTACATATAATTGATGCACATAGTTTAAGAATTTTAGTACTTATGCCATCGAAACCAACTGCATTAGTATTATTTAATGACATTATAATTTTAAAAATTTCATGCTCGTCAACAGGATGTAAAAAAATTGTATTTAAATTAATTGGAATAGATGATAAATTAATGTTGCTAAAATTAAAATTTGAATTGTTCGTCAAACCAATAAAATAATTATTAAATAATTCGACAATTAAAGATGGATCCGAGTATTTAATACCATCACTTTTAATAACTTCTATTTGTTTTTTGTTAATGTCAATACCAACACTTTTATTAATTATATTCCAAGTGGCTTTACACTTATTTTTTGAATTAATAATTGTATTTTGGTTATATATTTGATATGATTTGTTTATACATTTTCTTAATATTTTAGTATATTTACAATATTTTCTTCTATTTGAGGTCTTATTTTTACTATTTTGCAAATATTTTAAGTATAATCGCCTTTTATTGACACAGAAATATCTCAAACCGTTGGTAAGCCATCGCAATGTATTTGAGTCGTTTTTAACTTTAATGCGCACAAGTGGAAAACAAAGTTTTGAAAATAAATCAATTATTTTATGAAATTCTCTAAACGCTTCATTTGCGTTGTGACTTTTGATTGCCTCGTTAAAAGATAAGCAACTCAGACTGTTTAAAAATTTAAATAAGTTATCTTTGCTGTAGTCACGTCTTTCAATAAAATACTGCTCTTTACTCGGTAACTGTTTGACCTTAATCGAAATGGTTTGAGCTGTTTCATGGTCCGAAAGACCCAATAAATGTATTTCGGCGTTTACATATCTTATGTTACTCGAAATTTGATCTAGGCAAGATGCTTTGCGAGTGGGAACTTTTATGTGTGCTGTCATATTATGATTATTCAGAAGACTTATTAACTCTGAAACGTTTTTTGTTGTAATTAGAATGTTAAAGTTCCAATCTCCACATATTATTATTTTATGTTTTGGGTTTTTTATTGTTAGGTAGTGTAATAGTGCTTCAAACTTACTTAAAAAAGGTTTTTCATATTTGTCTTTAGGTACTTTATAAATGTTAATTATTATTATTTTGTGATCCACTATTTCGATATTTTCGATATTTTCGCTTGCATGCTGCATTCTTGCTTAAATACTGCATGCTTGCCTGCATGCTGCTTGCTTGCTTGAATGCTGCTTGCTTGCTTGCATGCTGCTTGCTTATTACATGAATAATGTTTCATTAGATAAGATTATTATATCAAATGTATATTATATCAAAAGTACATTAGTTATATCAAATGAAATTATAGAATCTTAAATTATATTAAATGTTTATTATATTAAATCAGTTGTTATATCAAATGAAATTATATGAAATGAAAATATAAGTATTATCTGAACGTTAGACCACAAGTATTTATATCAAACATTACACACCCCACAAAATGATGACTGAATGAATTGAATACACAAAAAATTGTAAGATTGACTTGTTTGGCACTTTTACCAACAAGCTACATTACAGAAAGCTGGCTAGATATTGTCAACATGATGCCAGAAAAAAATTCGTAATATTGATGAGTTTACAAATTACTTCACCTTTCAGTGGTTTTCTACAATAAAAGCGGATGTGTGGTGCTGCGTAAAGAAACAGACCTTTTTTAAATAGACGGCACCTTCAAACCAGTGCCAGATCCATTCGCTCAACCCTTTTCAATTCATGTCGATTTGCAAAGTACAACGGCAACAACAGCTACGATTATACCTGTATTTTACTGTCTATTTCCCGATAAAAACGATATAAATACCTACCTACGAGTATATGTTTAGTTTTATTTATGCTCTGATGAAATGATTTTTATCCAAATATAAAAAAATAAAAATATCAAATATGCCTATATGATTCACTTTTCTTCTTGATTTTAAAGCTAATGTAGTATTTTAGTATCAGCATTGCAACCGTGCGAAGCCGGGGCGGGTCGCTAGTAATTAAATAAAACAAAAATTCAATAAATGAAAAAAAATCGAATACTTACATAAGTCCCTAAGTATGTATTTTAATTGTAAGTCAGCACTACATTTGCTTTTATGAAGTATGAAAGCAAAGCCACGCGGAATGCCTTCCCATTTTCCCCGGGGGCATCCAGAAAAACTAAGCCATAATTTCCGTTATCAATTGTCTTGTATATGCTTCTTTCTGTTGGAGATTCAGTCTACATTTGTTTAAACTGATTGTTCTCATTCATGTCGATCACATTCACATTCGCGTTCTAATTCTTGATTAAATGCATCATTTAGTCCACAATCTGGCGCTGGTATTCTTAGCCTGACTAACAAACTGCCGCAGATAAGGTTACACGTCATGTCTTCAACCAATAGCAAAGCCTGGTTATGCATCTTCTCATTCACCTCAAGATAGCCATTTCTTGAATCACCAATGGCGGGCAGGCAATGGGTTCAAACACTTCTGTGGGCTTAAACTAGTAGCACGACACCCATTTTTTTAGTGATTCGGGATAACATAGTTATACATATAAGTAGGTATATAGATTGAAGACTATTATCTCCAACTGTTAGTCAGAGACTAGGCAAAGAGAATCGCAAAAGCAGTCCACTGCCTTAGTCCGCGTCTCACGAAATAGCAACTGCACATGTGCACAGCGTGATAGGCGGTGAGCCCATCGCCATCTATGCTGATGGATGTATGTGCACACTTTATTTATTTATTTATTTTATTCTACAACAACGGGTAAGCGCTTGGCCTTCATCTCACCTGGGCCCTGATTCTGTATCGCAATCTATAGATTCCACACCTAAACCTTACCGCGCACAAACGTCAAACGCATACGTTTTTGGGAAGATATCGTAACTTTTTAAGGAATTAACGTGGTTTTGAAACAAGGAATCGTTACAGAATAAGGTCCCTAGTGTGACAATAAAGCCAAAGGTGGAAGAGCGCTTCAGCTGAAATCCTTAACCACTGAGGAACTGGCTAGCTTATCTCTAAGCTGTCGGAACATAACAATGCTATTATAAATTCTATATACGAATATATATAAACATTAGTGTTATGGCGACAGACTTAGATAAGATGGTGGTAGCTAGCCAGGCGGACTTAACAAGAACTACCACTAACCAAACCAAGTACACAAAGATGTACCCCCCTGGGAATCGAAACCGTGACCTCTGGGTCTGAGAACGTGTGGCTTAGCCACTAGACCAAAGAGGCGATTATTACTTTATTCCGTTAGTCGCCTTTTACGACACCCACGGGAAGAGGGGTTGGTTGAATTATTTTCGTGACCGCTTCCTACACACACGACTCATTCTCTCAAGTATCTCATCAACAATCTAATGAAGTATGTAGGTATCTTTATAGGTTCTTTAAATCTCACTAAAACGGCGGATTAGCCCTATGTGAGAGCAGCAGTTTCAAGCAAAGAATGGAGCGGAAGCTAGTTTCAAATAAACGCGCGGGCGGTAATTACAGGCAGTGTTACTACTTTTCAGGGTTCCGCAGTAATCCTGGAACTGTTTGTCACAACATTAAACATTTTATGTAAAATTTTCAAATTTTTTATCTCATTCATTAACTTAAAAATGAGCTTCTTGGATACATATTTTTGTGTAAGTACCTACATTATATTCTTTTTCAAGTTGTATCTAAAAATATGTGAAAAGTTACTTCTTTCTTTGGATGAAAGACATATATTTACGCAAATTTTAAGGCAGAACTTATCTCGGAAGTTAAGACAAAACTAAAGTATACTTATAAAATCAAATCATCAAATCAACAGCCTTAAACGTCCTACTGCTGGGCATAAGCCTTCCCGCATGGGAAGGATGGGCCATAATAACCCACGCTGGCCCAATGCGGGTTGGTGGGTAGGTACTCGATAACAAGCGGATACCTCTAAGTACTTACACTGTTTTAAGTTAATAACAATTATTAAAAGTATGATATTATTACTTTTTTTCGTTCAAGGGAAGTTATTAAAACATAATTTAAAAAAGGTCTAAACAACTTGATAGGTCCTTGTTTGTTTTATGTTTGTATCTTGAAAGTTCTGACAAACTTTAACCAAAACATTCCATTCCGATTCGCAACAATAATTAAAGTATGGAACCCTTTACTTCACGAGTACGGCTCTCAGTCGACGAGTATTTAATAAACGACATCATTCGCTGTGTTACATTTATTTGAGTGATGGCTTCATCATTTATTGAAGATAGGGAGCCGACCGACCGACACAGCAGCGTGACCGCCCCTCCCACATTTCACGGGTATAATAGAGACATCTAAATTGAGGGTTTCATGTTCGACGTAATGATACGACTGACTTTCCAAAAGTTCTCGTAGTGAGGGACTTGATGTGTTTATTATCGACTCCCTTTTATTATATCACCAATATATTTATTTATAAAGTCACAATAAGAGATACCTACCAGACAGAAAACTTACTCCAATAATAAATACATGTAAAATTAAAAAAGAGCAATGCTTTTTCATATAAATAATTAGGGTATTGATATATTAAACGATACAGTTACGAGAGTAATGTTAAATATTTTTATATAATATTTACCAAAATAACAATTATTACATTAGAGGATTACTATTATATGTATTTTGAAGTAGGCAATTACATAATTTATTCAGTTTAGAAGATCCTTTTAGGATCACTAAAAATGAATCTCTTTTGAAACATTCTTCAAAAATTCTTTAAAAAAACTTGGAGTTTATTATCTCTTATCTATCACATAAGTCTTCGCTTCTCGTCTGTGAGAAAAGCTTAAATCTTTAATAACATTACAACTTCTATTGTGTCGGGTTTTACGGCAACTGACAGGTTTAGCTATTTAGCTTAACCTGCTTATCAAATGGCTACTTTCTTTACTTTAAATAATATAAGACAAGGGTAGCCAGCATAAATCTAATGATATTAAGCGTTTTTAGGGCTAGTGTCCTATAATATAGAAGTTTGTGGCTATATTATAGTATAAACAATAGCATGGCTAAACCCCTGCAGACCTTTTTACCAATCCACCAACTACTTCAACTAATAGACATGTTCAAATTTGTATGGTACGAAATAAAAAACCTCGGCTTTCCAATGGTATTAAAAACTATACTGTAATTTAAATGTCCATTTCGAAAAGAAGTAAGTAGGTGACTTGTTCTTAAAAATGTATGACGGCGTATCACAGCTGTCCATAAACGTAGCACACATTTATTTAGTCTAATAAGTAATAGGATTTCCTTTTCTTTACATTTTATGTAGGGTTGAATGGGGTAGCATTTCTCTATAAAAGCAAGCTACTGATAATTTTTACTCGTCATTTTGTTAATCTGTTCAATTGTATCAGACATCAAAAATGTTAAGATCTGCTTTTAACAGCTTGGAAGACCGTGACAGACCATTACTGGGTCCAAACTATTGGATACTAAGGAAAACGGGACTTATTATGCCTGATAACAACTTGGGCAAATTAATTACTATTGTAGTCCACGAAATTGTTACTTTATTTGTCTTTTCACAGTATGTGGAACTTTACATAATACGCTCCAACCTTGATCTTGTTTTAACCAATCTTAAAATCTCGATGTTAAGTGTTGTCTGTATTGTAAAATCTAATACATTCGTTATTTGGCAAGTAACATGGAAGGACGTTATGAATTATATCACAGAAGCCGATGGCTATGAACGTAACACCGATGATCCTAGTAGAAAAATAATTCTAGACAAGTATACAAAATACTGTCGAAACATGACTTACTATTATTGGATTTTAGTTTTTACAACCTTCTTGACTACTATCGGCACGCCTTTAATACGTTATCTATCTTCGACCACATATCGTGAAGACCTACGGAATGGGACGGAATTATTTCCACATATCTTCAGCTCCTGGATGCCTGTAGATAAATATCATTCTCCAGGTAGCTGGATAACAGTAGCTTGGCACATAGTTCTGTGCGCTTATGGTGCATTAATCATGGCAGCCTACGACACCAGCATAATGGTGATAATGGTTTACTTCGGAGGCAAACTAGAATTGTTGCAAGAACGATGCAAACAGATGCTGGGGACTGACGGAGTCGCTGTCAGTGATGAAGAGTTCGAAGACAAAGTACGGGAACTTCATAAAACACATGTATTGATTTTAAGGTATGTATACCTAATTCAATTATACAGTTTCATATTCTTATTATTACTTAAACCTTTGCAACATTATATTATATTAACATGGCTGACTTACTGCTTTATAAATACTACTTAAACTACTATTTAACTGACTATTACCAAAATAATCCAAACCATAATATTAAATTATTTATTATCTACATAGATGTTTTAAACTTCTTAAATCATTGTAACCTTTTGATGTAATCTTAATAATATGCAATATTAGATTATATTAGATAAATTTTATTGTTCCTGTTCTTTAAGAAAACAATAAAGTCGTCGATAGTCGAGCCTCCGCGATAAATAAAAAACAAAAAAGTGGATTCATTAGTTTTAGCACAACTTGGTCCCATAAACTTATACAGAAAGGATCAAAATTCTCTTTTACTTGTTGATTCTATACTATTTTCGTCACTCGTTACTTAGCTGTTGTGCTCATCGCCATTATTAAAATTGAATCTTACATGGTAGTGAGGTTTGAGGATGGTTAGCTTATTCTCGGGGCTAACTTATTCCCAGTATTACTTATCATATTTAAGTAAAACACATACAAACACAGATTCACGACTATCATCCCCAAAGGGTTAGTCAGAGACTAGGCAATGAGATGCGCGGAAGCAGTCCACCTCTCACGATGAGCACATACGCAATTGCTTTTCGGTGATGCTTATCACCATGTTTAAAATTAAATCTTTCGTGGGAGTGAGGTGTGAGGATGGTTAGCTTATTCTCTGGGCTAACTTTCCCAGTATTACTTATCATATTTAAGTAAAAATACATACAAACACAGATTCACGACTATTATCTCCAAAGGGTTAGTCAGAGACTAGGCAATGAGGAACGCAGAAGC
Organism: Scoparia ambigualis; assembly: GCA_963921215.1. Lineage (NCBI taxonomy): Eukaryota > Metazoa > Arthropoda > Insecta > Lepidoptera > Crambidae > Scoparia > Scoparia ambigualis. The sequence goes on along the minus strand of OY992506.1, from coordinate 1,957,961 downwards.
AGCCCACCTGCATTTGGTTTTCGGTGAAACATGGACTTGTGGCAGCGCACTGGTTTGCGGTTCGCATTGCCTTTGTCTCTAACTAGCGCTTGAGGGATTGAAGTCGTGAAAGTATGCATGTATTTTAACCTACCGCAAGCGTTTTAAAATAGTCGTGATTTAAGATATGCGAGCGCGTGGTCGTGGTTTTATGTCCGTTAAAAAATATATGTCTTACAATGAAAAATAAAACGATTTTAAGGTGAAATCTGTACATATTCTTTTGGTTTCTTTTGTACAAACTGGATAACCATTTGACCACCAACCAGATTCTAAGCAGGATATGGCCTAAGGTGTTACGCTAACTCATTAAATGCTTACTTACTCTTGCCTTGACCAAGGTTGTTATCGTTTAGGGAACACGTAGGCTGGTAACGCATTCAATTTTTTGGGAGTTTGGTGGAGAAAGGGCTTGCAAAATGCTTGGTACGGACAAGTGAAGTGTCATCAATGTATGAGTGGTTGGCCAACCTGCGTCTCTTGCTCCTATGGTGGAAGGTGGCCGCAGTTTTCTTGCACCCTCTCCAAAGTGTATCTCGAAAAAAACCGATAGGCTAAATACATACATATAATCAAGACTATAAATTATCCTTGAAGGGTTAGTCAGAGACTAGGCAATGAGGACAGCAAAGCAGTCCTCTACCATAGTCCACTTTTCACCAAATAGCGACTGCACATATGCTCAGCGTGACAGGTGATGAGCCCACCGCCGATCTATGTTGTTGGATGTATGTGCAGTCCTTGGTCCGTTAGTCGCCTTTTACGACACCCAAGAGAAGAGAGGGGGTGGTAGTGTTCTTTTACCGCTGCGCGACACGGTAGGCTTAATATTATAAATAACGAATAATAATAATAAGACGATTACTGCGGATTACTAAGTGCTTACTTACCTATTATAAATAATATTATGACCAAATATTTAAAAAAAAAAATTGGGTTCCTCCGTGCTTCGGAAGGACGTAAAGCTGTTGGTCCCGGTTGTTGTCGTAAGATGGCAGTTGTTGAAACCACCCGTATTGGGCCAGCGTGGTGGGTAATGGCCCAATCTCCCCATGTGCTGTTTTCCATGTGGAAAGGCCCTTGCCCAGCAATGGGATGTCTGTTGGCCAAAAATAAAATATTATAATTGGTTTCCAATTAATTAATTTATTAATTTAATATACTTAGGTAATTTTTTTCCAATTGTAGGTACTCTTTCATGCAACCAAATTAATACACTAAACAGTTTAATGAACTTTGTCTTTTCTAACGAATTATTAAAAGAATAGAGTACAGCCTGTATGTATTCATTCCCTCTGCAGGGAAAGGCCTCTTTAATTGAAATCAAGTCATCGCTTCAGAGGATGGGTATTGGCTTACCCACCACGCTTGCCAAACCCGGACCGTACATCGAAAAATTCGAAAACACTGCTTGAAATGGAAATTGAATAGAACACAATCATTATTTTTAGCAGACATGGCTAACACATAAATAAGTACAATATGTTAATGAAAAAACAATCAAAACATTTAAAAACATTTATGCAGGCCAAAATATGTCGTAAAAGTTCATAAAAACAATAATAATGTTGATTACTTAATGACCAAATAATAATGCTATCTAATTAATTGTTTTACGTCAAAATAACGAATTATGATCTTCAAAAAGCTTAGAAGCTGGACGAAGTTACAAAAAAAATCATTTATACAAACCTTGTCCTGACAATTACACATCATCATCATCATCATCATCAGCCAGAAGACGTCCACTGCTGGACAAAGGCCTCCCCAAAGGATCTCCACCACGACCGGTTTTGTGCTGCTTGCATCCAGCGGCTACCCGCGACCTTCACCAGATCGTCGGACCACCTTGTTGGAAACCTGCCCACACTGCATCTTCCGGTGCGCGGTCGCCACTCGAGAACCGTTCTGCCCCAACGGCCATCGGTTCTACGGGCGATGTGCCCTGCCCATTGTCACTTGAGCTTGGCGACTCTTTGGGCTATGTCGGTTACTTTAGTTCGTCAACGGATCCCCTCATTTCTGATTCGATCACGTAGAGAAACCCCGAGCTTAGCCCTCTCCATTGCTCTTTGCGTGACTTTGAGCCTGCTAATTAGGCCCATAGTGAACGACCACGTTTCGGTACCGTATGTCATCACTGGCAACACACACTGGTCGAAGACTTTCGTCTTGAGACACTGCGGTATTTTGGAAGAGAAGATATTTCGTAGCTTACCGAACGCTGCCCAGCCGAGTTGGATTCGACGATTGACCTCTTTCTTAAAGTTGGACCTACCTAACTGGACTGATTGTCACAGGTACACATATTCGTCAACAACTTCAAGAGCAGAGTCTCCAACCTTCAGAGGAGTGGGTACGACACGTGAGTTAGACATGATTTTCGTCTTCTCCATGTTCATAGCCCACTTGTTGAGAGACTCTGTTGAGATCACCGAGCATTGTGCTAGGTCCTCCAGGGTCTCAGCTATGACTACTATATCGTCGGCAAACCGAGGGTGGCTGATGTACACGCCGTTAATATTGATGCGGAGTCCTCTCCAGTCCAGAGGCTTAAACACGTCCTCCTACAATTACACAACACACAAAAAAATAGCCAAATAGGTGTAGCCGTTCTGAAGTGATGCGCGTACAAACAATTCGGCAATCGATTTTTATTAATATAGATTAATAATAGTAAATACTCAAATACTTCCTTTACTGGAATATATTTATCATTCGGAATTGATAAAAAAAAACTACCTGATATTCATATTTTAGTCAATTTTTCATTTACCTACTTTGCCAACATGTGGGCTGTCTGTGATGTAGGAGTAGGTAGTAATAAAAATATAATAAATTGTATCTTATTCTTTATATTACGTTATAAATAACTTAACATACAACAATTATTTTAATGTGAAAGAGACATGACACGTTCACTAAGATTAACATAATATGATACTATACTATATTACAGTATATTCACAACATTGTTATCGAACTTATAGGAAAACAAAAATTATATCGATACATTACTTGTCCTACGTAAACGTCCGACTCTACATTTTACGCTACTTATCATTAAACGAAGTAAACATCAGCCCAAAAATAATAATTACCTTAGGATATTATTTAATTTAAATTGTTTTTCAGGTATTCAAGACTGTTTAACTCCATGTTATCGCCAGTAATGTTTATTTATATGGTCATGTGCTCACTGATGCTTTGCGCAAGTGCCTATCAACTTACAGTAAGTAATATTTAAATTTAAGGTAAATTTTAAAATATTATTCAGTTAAAGTTAAATCATGGTTTTTGTTCAAGTCGGCGACCGATGCAGCGCAGAAACTCTTGATGGCTGAGTATTTGATCTTTGGCGTCGCACAACTTTTCATATTTTGTTGGCATAGTAATGATGTACTCGAAAAGGTGAGAAAAAATAGTATTATTTTTGTTTATTCTACATTTAATTTAAGGACTTTTGTTTTTAAAAACATGCCAGTCCCATCGAACCTTATTTATTCGCTAACATTACAAAAAGCTTAAAACTTTTATTTATAAATAAATAAATATTTTGTTATTTTTTATTAGCCTAGTAACAGAAAATGCACTTTTTAAAACATTACAAAACAGTACATTTAAAACGAATGTTTTATATCCTCAATTTTGTATTCAATTTCAGAATGAAAACGTGATGTTTGGTCCTTATGATTGTCGATGGACCTTAGCGACTGTTAAGCAGAGACGAAGTATCCTGCTGCTGGCCGGTCAACTCCGCATCAGTCAAGTGTTTACAGCGGGGCCGTTCACCGACCTCACCCTCTCCACCTTTATAACGGTCTGTATTTTAAGTGCATAGTAAAAACTAAACTGATATATGTAACTTGACGTGACACAATAACCACACCGTTACTGACAAGCAAACTAGAGGTGTCAATTTTCATATTACGTATTTAAGCGGAGAGTTTGATTGAGATAGTGCTTTTTTATTGTTCTACAAATGTTGTAGACAAACAACAAAGAATGTTATACCATACAACTTATCTTGTAGTATTTATTTATCTTTAAGTAAAGTATTGTAGTAATGTTTTTATTTCTCTTAAATTTCAGATCTTAAAGGGAGCCTACAGCTACTACACATTACTGAGAAAGTAAAATGGACATATTAAATAGTGTACAATTTAACTACCTATCGCAATATTAGGCACAATGTAGACAAAAGCGGTTCACTATGTTAGACCAAACCACTTTTAACAAATTTTTACTTTACAACCAACGTTTCTTAAACTAGGTATTGCTTTTATTAACAATTGTTGTGCAAATGTTTCATTTTTCAAACAACCACTTGACAAACGTATTTGGCAAATCTGTCCCTATACAAATGTTTTGGATTACATTTGATTTTAAAGCTGGTACCGATAGTTGGCCAACAATGCACCATATTGATTGTCATGTTTGCAATTATATCGGATTTAGGATGTTGGGAAAGGGCAAAGGCAGGGCGTTAGAGATGGGTGAATTTAGAAACATGACACGACTGCGCACGATGATGACCCATTTTGAGCATGTTAAAGGAGAAGTCACTTTTATTTATAGATAGTAATTACTTGAGAGTGCATTAAGTATTATCCTCTGCAATGGGGGAAAAAGTCGAGACTTTAAATTATAAATAGGGAAGTCAGCGTCGAAACGTGGACACTGACGGTAGGGCTGGTTCACAAGTTTACAGTCGCTCAGCGGGCTATGGAAAGGGCTATGCTCGGAGTTTCTCTGAGGGATCGGATTCGAAACGAGGTGATAGAGGCAGAGAACCAAGGTAATCGACATAGCCCACCGAATTAGCAAGCTGAAGTGGCAGTGGGCCGGCCATATCAGTCGCAGAACCGATGATCGTTTGGGTAGACGAGTTCTGGAGTGGAGGCAGCGTAGCGTAGGACGCCCTCAGACAAGGTGGAGCGACGATCTTCGCAAGGTGGCCGGCAAGAGCTGGATGAGATGAGAGTGGCCGCGGATCGTGCTCAGTGGCGTGTTCTTAGAGAGGCCTATGTTTAGCAGTGGACGAGTATTGGCTGATGATGATGATGAAGATGAAATCAGCGTCAGGAGAGGCGCAGAAGGTTATATGAGATTTCTCTCCCAGCTATTGCTTTATTGGGCATATTATTTAAAAACCCTGTACACTCCTTCACTTGCTGCCAGTTTGATCTGAAAAAATGAGAGAAGTCCTGACTGAAGAGCGATCGACATCGCAAAGCCCAAAATTGCTTGCTTGCGTTCAAGCAAGCAAGCATGCAGTATTTTAAAAAAAAGTGTAAGTAGCATGAATTAAACTTGCATGCAAGCACAATGATGTTACAATAAAAAGAGGTATTATAATATCATTGTGCAAGCACATGAAATTTCATGAAAATACAATATGGCTTAAAAAAAACTCTGAAACAAAAATTTTAAATAAATATTCTTTCCAAATATTGTGATACAAATATTGAAAGTTACTAGTCAGGTAGGTAACTTTTTTTAAAGTCAATTGTTTGTCAAATAATTCGTTGTGAAGTGAAAGTTAGTCAAGTAAGTAATTATTTTATGAACTAAATTGTTTGATAAACGTTTCGTTTTATAATGATGAAATGACAAATTTTGTTAATGGTTGGTTGTAAAATTAAAAGTCATGTAATTTTGGTAAAATGGATGGTCCCCAGACAAAAGCATCTTTGTAATTGATCATAAACGTAATTAATGCTGCTAAATGTAGTTATATTAAAATACACTTAAAATTAATATTTTAACATTTATTACGCCATACATTTAAAATTAAATGACGTCAGTCTTGTAAGATGAATGTCTCAGTTGGGTGGGACTCAAAGCTACGACTATGCTCAGTCCGGGTTTTCGAAAAGCATACAAAGTAGTTTAATTATACACTCACCACAACTGTTATCCCTAAAAGCTTAGCCAGAGACTAAGCAATGAGAACCGCAAAAGCAAAGCACTGCCAGTCGGAGGAATCCCCAACACTGAGAAAATGGCTATCGTATCTTTAAACTGTTGGAACACAATAATAATACTATTAACATTGTTGTTAAGGCACCAGACTTTAGATAAGATGGTGGTAGCTAGCCAGGCGGACATAACAAGCCCTACCACCAACTAAACCAAGTACACAATCATGTACCCCCCGCTGGGAAACGAACCCGGGACATTTGGGTCTAAGACCGGTGGCTTAGCCACTAGACTGCAGAGGCGGTCCAAGTCTGTGCAGTCTTTAGTCCGTTAGTCGACTTTAACGACACCCAAGAGAAGAGATGGGTTGATATAGTTTTAATAAGAAGCCGCCACCACACAGGTCAGAGTGGTCAATAGTCAAAATCAGAATACCGTAAATAACTTCAAATAAATCGCGTATATAAACAAACCAATTGAACAGGCAGTTAGGTAATAAATAGATCTTTGGTTTTATTAGTTTATATAAGGTGACTGCTAGAAACCGCAAGAAACTTCTAGGGCTAGTCAGGTCAAGTGGTTATAAACATGACAAAAATGACAAAAAAGAAATTCGTGTTTTTTTTTATTTTTAATTAAATAATTCATTTTGTATATTTTAATTAGATGGTCTTTGAGTATCTAATTTATTTTAAACCAACAACATAAGAAAAATAAAATTAAAAATAATTAAAATAACGATTATTTACAACGCGGGCAACAAACGGCTGGCCGGCCGACTGTTGACCCGTAAGCGTTGTCAGCTGGGCGATAAGTACCTACGTTAGTCTGCAATCACGAGACCCCATTTATTTTCCTTTAATTGATATGTGCGTAAGTATAAGGTGCAGTTAAGTCCAACGCCACATTTTAACTGTAGTTATGATAAGTGTTATGATGTATGAACGTAATTTCAATTCAATCCTAGTAAATATCTATCACACCACACATTATGAGAAGTTACAATAATCTTTCCTTACAAATGAAAGATCAATGGGTAGTTATCTAATATCGCGTCCGCACGCTAAGCACTTGCCGCTAACTCCAAACCAAATGACCAGATGACCTTTCATGTCCTCGACAACCAAACAGCCTAAAGCATTGTGATAAGTTACCTATGTTATGTTGTTGTTATTCAAGCGGTTATTTTACTATTCAGTCTTACCTATTTATTTACACTAAATTAAGTCAAACTATTGTCTCGCATTAAAGGCAACGTTAATACCTAAAAAACTGCGTAATTAATAGGTGTTGGTAGGTACTTACTTACATGGTGTTAAATAGCATTCCAGTTTATTACATCAGCGAACAGGAAAGGTGATAAGCTTCCCATCACACCTCACAGGCTTTGGACTGTCAAACTAATAGCAGCGTTTTTCCTGAAATAAAACGCATATTAAAATACTTACCTAATTCGAAGCTTATAATTTGAGATAGGCACTTCCGTTTCCCGTAGTCTTAGTCTTTTTCAGTACTTTTTATGCCTCTTGATGACGTACTTCCGTTGACTCAACAGGCTTTGGCGCCATCTTAGTTTTCTTGTAGACGAATGGCACCAACCTTACTCATTGGCTCTATATATTCACCAGGCAGAGTTAGAAAGTAAGCTTCGAATTAGGTAAGTATTTTAATATGCGTTTTATTTCAGGAAAAACGCTGCTATTAAAAGTACTTGACCGTAATTCGAAGCTTATAATTTGAGAGGTGTTTGTTATCGCCTGGTGAGGAAATGGAAGGACATAAATAAAAGAATAACGCCAATGTGATATAATTAACAATTTTTATTTTTTTTTAAGAAATTAAAGTATTATTATTTATTAACAATTTATTTAGCATTATAATTATTTCAACGATCCAAATGGTATCATGAATAAATTTACTTTTCATCAATTTGGTCTAATGCTATATTTAGTAATATTTATATCATTGAATAATACAAATAATTTTACATCAACTAATAGGGGTAAATAAATGTGTCACACTATTGGAACTGTTTGCTGATTGAACCTCGCGTCTGTAAAATCTCTCGAATGTGTTAGCCAATTTCCTTGCGCTAGAATTTCATCGAGGGGATAAGATAACCAATTTTTAGAGGCTACAGCTGACCTCACACTGCCCGGACTACACTGAATGTTTGCATCTTTAAGCAAGTGCTTTATCCATCCTGCTATAACAGTCCTCAAAGCAGGTTTAGGCGGACCCCTGACAGTCATAAATAAATTACAAGACTTTGCCATATCCCGTCTATTTTTTAATAAGGATATAGTTGTATTGATCCAGAATACCGGGTTCAATCGCATGTTGTCATTATTTGCTATCAATTTCCAGCCGGACTGCATATATCCACTAGTGTCAGTTTTTGAACCAAACTCCGGCCAAAAAATTAAAGAGTCACCCGAGTCTAAGCAATGATCTGAATCTACTCTCAGTTACGTCAAATCATGGATCTGGCGTCCTGAGCATAGCAATAAAAGGATAGCTGTATGCCGGGATGTTTGATATATATTACTTGTATCTATTGAATAAGTACACAAATATTTAGAAAGATCGTCAATATCCCAAATTGGTGGTTTTGCATTTTTGGGATTCTTAAGCGATATAGATTTTAAAATATGTTTGACCATTACATGAGAACTAAGTTGGCTAGACATATCTGCATTACACAGAGAGGAAACCACCGCTTTATGTAAAATAATAGTATTATAGGATAATCCATCAATTAAATGCAAATCAGCTAAGAATCGAGCTAACTCAGATTTCGAAGGCATCCGTACATTAACATGGTTCTTTTTTGCCCATGATAACCAACGTTTCCACGCTACCAAGTATGTTTTTAATGTCGAGTGCCGCCACGAACTTTTTAATAAAGATACTTGATTTCTATTCCAGTCTTTTATTTCCTCGGTCCACCCCCACATTTCCAAACTTCGAGAGTCAGATCGTTTACATTCGGTGGTGGGAGACCCGTCGATTTGTCTATTAGGCTCTTGTCTAGGTTCCTCAACACAAACGGAGCTTCGAGAGCTCTCGCTCGGAGGTCTGCTCGCCAAAACACTTTCTGCCACCGGGGTGCGATTATCAGAAACACCCCTGTCGATTGGTTGAGGTGAGATAGAACCCTGGGTATCAAGAACGGTGGAGGAAATACCCACGCTAGAGGGTAATTCCACGGTATACTGAAAGCGTCGTAAAAGAGCGCTTTTGGAGCATTTCTTGAAAATTATTTTTATTTTTTCGGGTAATAGGTGCCATTCCGGTGGAAGCCGGTGGCGTGAAAGGTGATCGGCATGGTTGTTGTATCTGCCCGGAATGTAGTGGATAGAAAATATTATACGATGTTGGTCTAACAGTGTCAGCAATTGATGGGTTATCTCCATTAATGCTAGATATTTTGTCCCGCCCTCCTTTCGGAGATGAGCTACTACCGTTTTGTTGTCGCACTGTATTAAGATAGAACTGTGACTCAACGTGCTAGCATGTCTTTGAACAGCATGTAGAATGGCTAGCATCTCCTTTTGGTTGCAATGGAGTTTTTGTTCCAGTGGCGACCGTAATCCACTCAGAGAAAAGTTGTCTAGCTGAGCACCCCATGCGAGATCTGATGCATCGGTTGTTAGAAAGTGCATGGGAGGAGGAGGGTGCAACATTGTTGATGAATGACAATTTTTGAGCCACCATTTGAGTTCTGCTTGAACCAATTGTGGAAGCACAAATGTTTTCGTTGCATGAACTAACTGGGAGTTTATAAATCTCAGGAGGTGACGATGATGTAGTCTCCTTCGAGGGACCACAAAACTGGCAAAATTTAAGAGACCTACGAGACTCTGTATTTCTTCTATTATATGTCTGTGGTATTTCTTTGAGGTTCACTTGTTTTTGATTTAAAATTTGACAAACCTTTTTTGTGATATTTGTAACTTTCTCTTTTGGCAATGACTTTAGGTTGTCCCATGTTCTCCATATCCTAGTACGTTAGGCTCTTTTGCGGGAACGTTACCGACTTTTCTAGATTTACGCACCATCCTAGAGTGTGGAAAATGTTTAGGGTCATTTGGACGTGCTTTTGAAGAGTGACAGGGTCTCTTGATGAACCATCAAATAGTCGTCCAAATACACAAGAATGCGTACATTGCGTTGCCGCAGGATTTGTGCAACCCAATTGCTGAGAATCTAGAAGGTTTTGGGAGCCGTGCTTAAACCTAATGGGAGGCAGGTCATTTCGAGCAGTTCTCTGTCCTAAATTAAGCGTAGAAAGCGACGGTGTGATTGCGCAACTTTGACATGAAAATAAGCCTGACTCAAATCTATTTTGCACATCCAATCCCTCTGCTGCTGGAAATCGGGAACACGATGTATATTTACTAGGTGAAATTCTTCGGCTTTTACAAATTCGTTCAACGCTTTTAGGTTGAATATTGGGCGAAGAGAGCCGTCGCTTTTTGGTACGAGGAGAGAGGTGAAATGAAACTGGGAGAAAACTGAACCGGTTGTAAAATTCCTTGATGTTTCATTTTTTGGATTATTGCAGTCATTTCTTCCGACACGCGAGTGCAGAAGTGGTTGTTTGCTTTTGGCATGTACAAGAAAGGTTTCTTGACAAATGGTATGCGATAGCCTTTTATTAATTTTAATATTATTTCTGGTGCTCCCAATTCCCTCCACTTCTCTATGTGACGTGTCAACTGCCCGGCTTGGAACGACCTCGAGTCATTGTTCAAAATGTTTGGATTGACCTCTAGTGACATAAGAGGAAGATCCTCGACATCTTCCCCCTCTCTGTGACCCACGAGGCCTCGAGCCTCGGTATTGAAATGAATCTGAATTGTGCCCCGTAATATTATGATTGAAATGTGGATTCATATGGTGGCCACCACCCCTCGAGGGTGGTGCACGATGGTGCATAGGTCTAGAAGAGCCTGATGCATTGCATGGATACCGAGCACCACTTGTTTCTGTAATATGTTTCTTGTGGCCGGCACTTCTTGTAGGTTGATAGGTTCTGTAAGCTCCATTCTGAATGTTTTCAGATTTAAGAGGCCAAAAGGTTTTACGAACGCCACCTGCTTTTTCCTTCTTCTAAGGCTTCTTTTTGTTCAAGGATACAAAATGATTAGCTGCATAAGCTTTATCAGCTTTAGCCGATTGTGTTGTGACATCGTAGGGTTTTATTTCAGGGTTAGATTCAAGATCTACAAAGCCTGGAGCATAATTGTACAGCTTTTGAGTATCGGCATACCTAATTTGGGACCATGATGGATTACCGAAACGTTAAATTTCGTTTAACATCTTAATAAAGTTTTCAGGTGTCTTAGGCACTGAAGGTTCCTTTAACTTTGTCTCAATGTCAAATGTAAATTGAGAATAAACAGGGGTATCCTGAACGTCTGGCAAGTATTCGTTACCAGCAATATCATTATAAAGCTCGCCACTTATTGCTGAATAAACGGATAAGCGATCTGTATCCATATTATTGTTATAATGAGGGGGCTGAGTAAAAAGGTTACGTAACTCACTGATTTCCTTGGACACCTGGTCTCGCCATTCCTGTATCCTAGTATGCCGACTTCTTTTACTTTTCTTATTTCGGCGGCGACGAGATTTCTTGTGCTTAGAGCCTGCAGTGGAACTCGAACTGGAGCTGCTAGAAGAGCTGCTACTGCTGGTGCCATTATTGCGGGCCCGCTTGCGGCGCTCCGTACTTGGACCAGCTTCAGGCATTTTTTCCGCATTTTTTCAGGGCACATTGATAGTACTCATTCTGTAAATAACCGTACATTAAAATATGTCCGCTTATTATGTAACTAGTTACATACGATTTAAAAGTAAAAAAGGAAAATCACATACGCGATACAAGTATCGAACGGAAAATCCGTTAAATAAATTACATTTCATAATCTATGTCAAGCATTAATATGGCCTTAGACAACGTTAAGATTTTTCTCTTGAAGATTTTTTTCCGTTTTAAGTACGTAAATCATTTACACTTATAATTTACGTATTACTGTCTTTAAAAGAGACACTTTTAAAAACCGTGTAATAAGCAACTGCTCTTATAATTAACACTTACAAATAAAGTGTAATAAAAACATGTACTCACGTTGTTCACAAAAAGGTATTGTTCTGTTCACTTGATTCTTATGAAAAACGTTTTTTATCACTTTTACACTTTCACATCTATTTGAAAAGAATTATTTGCGGCAGGAAACTTCTCTGCACGCGTTTATGCTACGGGGAATAAAACGCCAATGAGTAAGGTTGGTGCCATTCGTCTACAAGAAAACTAAGATGGCGCCAAAGCCTGTTGAGTCAACGGAAGTACGTCATCAAGAGGCATAAAAAGTACTAAAAAAGACTAAGACTACGGGAAACGGAAGTGCCTATCTCAAATTATAAGCTTCGAATTACGGTCAAGTACTTTTAATGTAATATTACATAAAAATTAAACTTTCGCCAAAATAACGTAAATAAAATAAAATTTATTAAAGGACGAACTAAAATAACTCTTGTGACCGGCACATTATTATTACACTTATTTAACGTGTTTAAAAGAACACCACCTGTTCTACCTACAAGTCTAATACGACTTAACACCCATTTGTTACACAAAACATTAATTTGTTACTGAACTGATTACTTTATTCACGGTAGCCTATTCATAATAATACTAATCCTTTACTAATTAACTCATACTAGTTATTAGTTTAATCGCCCACACACAAATGCACCTCACATACACACTAAACACCAAAACTTTCCCGAGGAAACTACACACACCTGCTGCGCTGCGCTGCGCATGAGACTCAAATGAGTTCAGTGACTCGGCTCAGCACAGCAGTGCCACAGTGCGATTCTCTAAAGGCCTGTATTCACATTGATTAGTGATTAGTGCAGGTGACGAGTGCAAGTGCTTAGTGATTAGGAGTAAACACGTGTGGACAGCGATTGATTAGTGCGAGTGATTAATAGCCTGCGTAGTAAAGTGATTAGACGCTGGTCCTATTTTTTTGCGAGTGGACTGCGAGTAGCCACGTCCTGCGCGCCCTCCCTTTCCCCTCACTCGCAGCCTGCCTGCACTACACACGTCTGGACAGCAGTGTTTAGTGATTGGTGTTTAGCGTTTGGCGTAGGACGCTCGCTGGTTTTGCAAAATGGCGAAGTGGACCCAAGACATAACCTATGAATAATTAATAATAAAAAATAATAATTAATTATTCCTTTAATTTCCCCGTAATGTTTTTTTCCCCCCATTTTTTTTGTTTTTTAAAATTTCATTATTGATTGTTAAATTAAAATTAATTAAAATTTATTTTTTAAAATTTTGTTTTCTTCGGTTTCAGGGGGGTTACTCTGGAACGTAAACTCAATCTTAATACAATTCCAATGCGATTAATATGTATCGATTTTGGGATAAGTAAAGACAATTCCGGAACGCCATCTTGATAATAATTTGTTTAATCAATTTCCACGCAATTTAATTCCAATGTGGCGCTATTGTCGCTTACAAAAGTGCCATTAGATATTTTTTAGATTTGTGATTGGATAATGATTAATGCAATTCTGTTTCAAGAGTAGCCTACCAGACACCACTGCGTTTAAAATTTCTTTCATTATTTCTTGCGATAATAATTGCAAGCGCGCTTCTTGACGTGCGTCCATACTCGCTGATCGACGGCTATAACTGACTTTACTAAACACAGCCACTTGACAAAATTGGACACTACTCGCACTATACACCTACACTAATCACTCGCAACTAATCACCTGCACTCGCACTAATCAAAGTACAATACAGGCCTTTAGTTAAAGCCGTAAAGTTGGTAGCAGCGCCTGCCGCAGCGATAAGAATTTACTCTGTCTCTTTCATATTCATAGAAGTAGAAAGAGACAGCAGATCACAGCCATGCGCACAGCGTCTACGTGTCGCTCGCTCGCATCTCGCATCTTTGATTTTTTCGGCAGTCAACTTATGCATTCTGTCTGGTGTGTGGGTGTGCGTGTGCGTAAAAATGCCTAAAGCACGTCGAATTAGTGTAATAATAATTATGTGCTGATCACAAAAGTTGTTCTAGTCTATCCTTTAATAAATTTTAATTTATTTACGAAATTTTAGCACAGGTTTTCACTTTTATTTAATCGTTATTTATTACATTAGTTTGACAGTGGGAAGCTTATCACCTTTCCTGTGCGCTAATGTAATAAACTGGAATGCTCTATAACACCATGTAAGTACCTGCCTACCTATTAATTACGCAGCAGTTTAGGTATCAACGTTGCCTTTAATGCGATACATTAGTTTAACTTATCTTAATGTAAGTTGGCAAGACTGAATAGTGAAATAACGCTTGACTAACAACAACACAAAATAGGTAATACGTACATACTTATTTTAGTTTAGTTGTCGAAGACATGAAAGGTCATCGTTCGGTCATTAATCGTACCTTAGATACAACTACCTACATTTGATCTTTCATTTGTAAGGAAAGGTAGCTGTACCTATCTTCTCATAATGTGTGATAGATTTTTTTTGTATTACGTAGGGTAGGATTGAATTGAAATTACGCTCATACATAACACTTATCATAATGGACGATTCTCCAAAATCAAAAAAAAAAGAAATTGGTTCGTAAATGACTTCATAGATGGCGCTTAGCATAGATTAGTATGGCGCATGGTAAAAGGAGGGTTCATGAAGAGCACGTGTATGGCTGCGTAATATTTATTCTATTCCAAAATAGAAATAGGTTCTGGATGTCCTGAATATAAATAGGTAAGGACTTACTATTTTTTTATTCTTTTGGTAGACAAGTAAAAGTGTAGAATTTATTACAGTCCTTGTAGGTACAACTGGTGGCCGGCTTTTATAAAACGACATCTATCAGGTGATTTTGAACTAATTTTTACTTTTTAATTTGGGCTGTCAGGAAATCGCCCATTACAATTAAAATGTGGCCATAACTTGATGCAATCGATAGTCGTTGGACTTAACTGCACCTTATACCTACGCACATTTCAATTAAAGGAAAATAAATGGGGTCTCATGATTGCAGACTAACGTAGGTACTTAACGCCCAGCTGACGACGCGGACGTGTCAACCGACGGCCGGCCGGCAGTTCGTTGAACTTCGTTGCCCGCGCGTTGTAAATAATCGTTATTTTTAATTGCTTTTCATTTTATTTTTCTTATGTTATTGCTTTAAAATAAATAAGATACTCAAAGAAAATCTAATTAAAATTTACAGAATGTATTATTTAATAAAAAATGAAAAACACGAATTTCATTTTTGTCATGTTTGAAACACTTGACCTGACCAGCCCTTGAAATTTCTTGCGGTTTCTAGCAGTCACCTTATATATTCTGGTTTGATCAGCGACTTTTGCTGTTGACTATACCTACCTTCGTAATAACTACAAAATAAAATATGAACTGTAAAAGTTTGACTTTGTTGCGAAACTGGTTTTATCGGTAAATTGACGTCACACCTCTAGTGAACCAAAGGTGTTACCAGCATTATAATTTTATTTCCTACAATAAAAGTCAAGTATTTCGTTTCATTTATAAAGAGACACTAAACTTGATGCTAAAAATGTAGGACAGTGCTGTGCTTAGATTAAATAAAAATAACGGAAGATACGGCACGTCCTTATAATCGTCCACTGAAAAAGGGGACGATGCAGCTACACCGGTGTGCGTCAGAGTCACAGACCACTTATCGGTCTGTGGCACAGACATCTTCTATTATATGTCTGTGGTCTGTGGTCAGAGTCGACTCCTGCCAGACCTGCGACCACAGACTTAGTAGAGATGCTACGAGGGAAATTAGGCGACGGGGACCTGATTTAAGCGGTCCATGCGCTAGAGACGAGTCACTTATCTTCCGCTATTTCGATTTAATCTAAGATACTATGGTGAATTTTAAACATTATATATATCACTAAATATCATAGTAGGTAAATCTAGAATTAACTAACTTATTAACTAAATTCTACACTTTTGCTTGTCTATCCACACAACATAAAAAAATAGTACCTACTTACAAATTTTTATTCAGGATCTCCAGGACCTATTTCTATTCTGGAATGGAATAAATATTACGTAGCCATACACGTGTTCTTCATGGACTCGCCTTTTACTAAGCGCCATACTAATCTATGCTGAGCGCCATCTATGAAGTCATTTACGAATCAATTTCTTTTTTTTTTGGATCTCGGAAAGAAATTCCCCATTGAAAAATCGACCCTTAAAGTGGTCGCCATGACCAAAATCAATCAAATTAATTTTGCATTAATGCCTGCCTCTGTGGTCCAGTGGTTAAGGCGTTTGTCTTATGACCCGGAGGTCGCGGGTTCGAACCCCGCGGGAAGCATACTTTGTTTAGTTGTTTCCAGTTTGGTCAGGATATTGCAGGATTGAATCACCTGATTATCCGAAAAAGAAAGATGATTCCGTGCTTTGGAAGGCACGAAAAACTGTGGGTCCCGGTCGCCATCTGGAGGCCGTTAAATAAACCACGTCAGAGGCCGTGAGGCGGTTTACTTAGAAACTCTGACACTAGGTTGTGCAAGGTCGATTGACCTTGTAAGCCACTCGATAAGAAGAAGATTTTGCATTAATGACTATTCATCACACAGACATATCTGTGATTCATCATCATCATCATCATTAATCATGAAAAACATTCAGTCGAATGGGCGATTTCCTGACAGCCCAAATTAAAAAGTAAAAATTAGTTCAAAAACACTCGATAGATGGCGTTTTATGAAAGCCGAGCCGTACCTACATAAGGGCTAGTAATAAATTCTACAATTTTGCTTGTCTACCAAAATAATAAAAAGTAGTACTTACCTATTTTCATCGAGAGAGAGAGAGAGAGAAAGGTCCTAGATGTCCTGAGACATCCAGGACCTATTTCTATTTTCGAATGGAATAAATATTATGCAGCCATACACGTGCTCTTCATGGACTCGCCTTTTTTAAGCGCCATACTAATCTATGCTAAGCGCCATCTATGAAGTCATTTACGAACCAATTTCTTTTTTTTTTGATCTCGGAAAATCGCCCGATAAGAACCTCCTTCTTTTTTGATGTTGGTTAAAAATACTAGATTCATGACTGGCTGTATGAGCTAGATCCCTTTGCCTTTTCTAAATAACAACAGGAAAGAAAACTAAAAATTTGCTCTTTTCTCTGAAGTTGCATGCAAGATTTTTAACTTTTTTTAGTCAAAGATTATTGTACTATATTATTTATACATTTCTTTAACTGTGGTTTTAAGTTATAAAAGACTGAGCATTGATAGGTGACAATATATAAAAACGAATCGAACTGAGCAGCCGGGAAGAGTTCAATAAACTTTAAACGTCATGGCTTACTTGCATGCGAGAGAAATGTCACAAATCACAAATGGTTTTTAGTGAATGTTTTGTGTAATACCAGTAGAAAGGACTGTGAATCATACTGTGGACACAATTTTTTTGCTATGGAAAATCAAAATCTTCAAGAAAGGGCGGCTCCAGTTCAGTACGTCAGAGGGTCCCGAGCATTTCGTCAGTTCAAAAACCCACCACAACCTCACATGTGTATTCAGGACACGTTAAAGGATACGTCGGAGAAATTGTTCATCAACGTATTGGGGTGGCAAAAAATCGCTAACCCTAAACAGTATAATGACCCTATTCCATTATATGGTGGAATGCAGGTAAGCAATTAAAGTGCTGTACTTGTTAAAAATTCTTCCTAACAAACAATTTTCTTGATATTGTTATTTTAATTTATACATTATAAAATATGTTTCCCTAGGTACCCCAAGGTTGTGGACCAAACAGCAACCGGCCACCACTACTTGTTTTTGCGGTGATGGTCAACCCTGACATCCTGAAGGCAAATGGAAAAAATGCAGCTAATCCTACTGTAATTTATTCCTATAATTACCGTAATATAATCATACATCATCAATCGTCATTCATCACAATCATACACAACTGAGTTTCTAATCACGTTTTTAAACCTGTATGTAAATACATTGGTACACATTTAATTAATTCATAATAATTTTTTAACAATGTAATAAAAATACTGTTTGAAAAGACTACCATGATAATACATTATAATCACGACTATTATCCCCGAAGAGTTAGTCAGAGACTAGGCAATGAGGACCTCAAAAGCAGTCTTCTGCCATAGTCCACTTTTCACCAAATAGCTGTTGAATGTATGTGCAGTCTTTAGTCCGTTAGTCGCCTTTTACGACACCCAAGGGAAGAGAGAACATGGTTAACTACAATGATTTTGTTTATATTTCCAGGATAGAGAAGCCTTGGTGAGTCTGCTATGTGATTTTGTTGAGGCCATGAACCCAGGCTTAGTGCTTACAAGATTCCCAATTATTCTAAAAGACAGAGACCTTGCTGGAGAACTCAAAGACGTGTGGCTCGCTGTGCAGAACAAGAGGGAGCGTGAGAAAGGCTTGAATCAAGATGTTATGTATAAGGTAATATTTATTAATAATTTATGAAGGGTTATTTTCCATGAGTATTGATTGTATCTGAATTGATTTCTAAACTTTCAAGTCATCAAGTCTACTTATTAGCATTAAATTTTTTATTATAATTACTTACATACAACTATTATTTGCCAAATGTAATATTTTTCCATGTTATTTCAGGTGTATGATATCGATGGAATTGGTGGTGATGAGCTAAATGAGGATGACAAAATGAATTCAAGAAATTATAAGCAGGATGACAACAGTTCACCCAGCAGATCCCAAGGCTGCGGCAAGAAGAATATTGTAAAGTCTTCTAAGCAAATACTTATGAATGCTGGTCAAAAGTCGGAGTTTGACTCTGGTATGAATAACTGTCAAATAACTCAGAGCCACTCAAACAGAGACAACAGATGCATTAACACTAATGCGGATACAACATATTGCACTCCAGTATATGGTCAAATAGTATCTAGTAGAGAGAATCACAACCAAATAAATGACATTCAACAGAAATTTTCAACAAGTGAAAACACAAAACCATCAAGTTCATTCAGAAAAGACTGGAATCCTGTCCACGGCAAAACCACTGAGGGCTGGGATGAATTCTCCAAACGTAACATATCCTCAATAAGCAACGAAAATGATGTAAAGAAACAAAGGTATATTAAAAATGAAAAATCAAATAAGCAAGTCAGCAATGGGAAATCACATTATGACTTCTTTCCTGTATTTGACAATAAATCTGTTGAAGAAGACTCTGATACTAGTAAAGATACTCCAGCTAAAAGCAAAGACCAAGAACTAAGTAATGAAGACAATTCTAAAATAATACTAGATGCAGTGCAGAAACTAGTTCTGCATACGACTGATAATACAATATGTGATAATAAGACAAGTGCTCTCAGCTCAATAAGCTCATAACTTTAAAAGCTTTTATAAACATTTTTGTATGGCGTTGAGAGATGGAACATGTATTAGCTTATATATTATGCTGCTGATTATTATGCTGTCTATAGAAATATTAGGATGTGACTTGGCAATATTGCATTAACGCAGTACTAGTCATTGTTTTTGTAGACACAAACTGTTCACTTTTAATAACTTTTATACAGTTAAAATTGCATTCTTAAAAATCATGAAACATTTTTATTATTATAAATAAATATTGCTAGTTGATCCTTTTACTTTTAAAGTGTTCTATGAGACCTAAATCCAGATATTCTAAGTGACCTATATAATATAAATTTGTTGACTTTTGTAAAATAGTGTAACAAGTTTTACAAGTGAATGCCATGATCTGTATTTAGAATTATTAATGTGGAGTGTGAGTCTTCATTTATTGTAATGGTTGTTATTTCCATAAGGTGTTTGTGGTGAATTGAACAAACTATTGGTGCAGCTGATGCCTGATGTTGATGATGCTCAGTGAATTTTGTATATTGCTGTGTTTCATGGTTGCCAATATATAATGTTTAAATTAAATATTTTAAAGTTGAAACATGCACATAGAAATTAATAATAATTTTTTAAATTAATTGCTCATAACAAAATGTGTCTTCAAGTTTTGGCTAGCTACATTATTAATAATTTAAATAGCATGTGATCTCGAAATGTTACTTTGTGAGTTTGATGTTTTTAGATCGATGTTATACACTGCCAAATATTTTAATACTTACCTACTTTTTCACCTTTGTACTCACAAAAATTGTTTTCGACCTTATCTCTGTGAATAGATACTTGAAATCTCAGATTGTAATTAGTAGTATTAACCAAATATTGATAGGATAATTTTTATAAATGGTTGTTTAGTCAATCTTTTACAATACAGTCTTACTATTAAATAGGTATTCCTACTATAAGTTCATTTTCATGTGCAATTACTTTGGTTCTTAGAGCAGATTATTTTTTTATTGTTTTTTTAGTTTATTGTTACTTGTAGATGATTGTCATTATTGTAAAATTACCTACAAAGATTTAATTACAAAATAATATAGTACATTTACAGTGCAGTAAGTAAATTAAATATTTGCATACTTATATATTTATTTATAAAAGGCATGTGCAATGCTTACATTATATTTTATTATTGTCTTTATTATAGTTAATATAGCCAAATTCATTTTGAATAGATTTATTTAACGCACATCTGGCATTGCATTGCTATGTGTGGCATCATACAAATATATATGGCATTTATAAACATTTTAAAGTACAATATGTTTGACATGCTGCTTTTTTGGATATTCTGTCGTTTTGTAGTAAAAAGTGTTTTCTGATTTGTCATAATAATGTACTAATGTAGTTTTAGATATAAAGTATAATTTTAGCATTTACATTTATTTATGACCGTTATCTGTGGTAGAATATTCAATTATGTTCCTTTGCTATTATATTTTAATTATAACATAAGTATTTTATTAGGTCCAAAATATTTTGATTTTAGAGGAAATTTATTTATGCATGAACAAATTTTTATTTTAAAAATACCTAGCTAGAATTAAAATCTTTTTAATTTGCGGATCTGCTTTACATATAGCACTGAGATGTAACTTGCGTATGTTTATATTGTAAGAGAATTAAATTATCAGATCTCTTCTTTACAGTATTTAAAAATTATATGTCATTTACAAGACTGGGCTTTGTTGTTGTTTTTTTTAATATTACAATACCGACATGCCTTGTATCTTTAATGAGGTAGGTAAGTGGATTCTTCCTAACCTTACTTGGTGGTGTATGTACCTTCAACTGGGCTTTGGCCGCTGATACATACTGGCCGCCTCTACCGCGGGCGCCCTACGGAGCGGACGCGGCGAGCAGGTTTCTAGCATCGCTCTGGGCCCTTATTCTATAACGATTCCTTGTTTCAAAACCACGTTAATTTCTTAAAAAGTTACGATATCTTCCCAAAAACGTATGCGTTTGACGTTTGTGCGCGGTAAGGTATAAGTGTGGAATCTATAGATTGCGATACAGAATTAGGGCCCTGGTTTCTAGTTCGTTGCGCGTTATACTTCAGCGGTAAAAAGAACGCATCGAACGGAGGATCCGCTCGCCACGCCGCAAAACGCTCACGTTCGTGTGGCCGGGCCGTAACCCCTCCGTCACTCCATATACTTGCGCGCTATAATTACCAACCGCCCGGCCGAGCGGTCTCGGGCCGTTTGCGGACCAAATTCAGTGCGGTTTTCGCTAGCGAAGCGCACGCACGTTGTTCAATTTTAATTGTTCCATTCGTTTGTACGCGTACCTACGATGCCGTCTGGTGCCTTATGTGCAGTAGATGGGTTTGTTGTGCAGTACTGTTTTATTTTACCTACACACTGGTGTCCATGTCTACTAGCTTCCTCATTCGATATAGAGAAATTCTAAGCATGCCATATTTTTGTGCATATTATGTGCAATCAACCGTTTCAGTCCTAATTTTTGTGCCACCACAACTTCGTTATTATGAGTTGTTTTATGTGTGTAAGCTGGAGACACGTGTCACCAGCTCGCACACGCCCGTTAAGACAAACCAGTGAGGTTAGGGTTTTGGACTATAGCTAGAAATTTTGTGCATAATTTGTGCACTAGGAACAAAAAAAACTAACCATCACACTCAAATACTGTTGAAACTACGATCATAAAACTGTGTGCGAGCTGGAGACACGGGTCTCCAGCTCGCACAGCTGTATCTTCGTAATTGTTCAAGCTACGGTTATGAATTATACCTCAAAATTTTGTGCAGAATTTGTGCATAAGGCACAAAAATTTTCAAAACTAACTCAAAAGGTTTTTGAGCTACGAACCGATAAGTATGTGTAAGCTGGTGACACGTAACACGGGCTAACACATGGTGAATTATTGTAACTGTATAAGATAGCGCTTCGTTTTAAAGATCAATACGTTATAATTTGTGCACACACGAGGCAAAATTTCAAATCTCTGGGCCTCTTACTTTATAAATTATAAGCCAAAAACTGTTTTCCCGCCAAAAAATTCAAAATAATGGCTCGGAAGCGGCTAAACGCGCGCCGACCGCGCCGTTGCCGTTCCGTGCGCTACACTATTGCAATCGAGTTTGAACTTGAGAGCTAGCTTAATTTAGTGTAATTTTAATTTGCGCTCTCGATCGTTTCGTTTCTATACCGAGAATTTTAGACTAGGAGACTGCTGATATAGGAAATTGGTTAATTTAAAATAAAAACAGTCTATTTTATTTATGAATGTTCATAAAATATCGCTATGCTTAGTTTTAAGTATTTACAATAACCTCATTAATATGATAAGTAGTGATAAAATTAGTCTGCCTGTATGTTTTTATTAGGTAGCTTTCTCGTTTATTTGTTTATTTATTTGTCGACAAATGCAAACGATTTTATACTAGCTTCCCGATGAGCTAGACTTGTAACTTTGAACATAGGTCAGAACAGGATGACAATGCAATATTATGGTGTCATTGAGCTGATCTGATGATTCAGCCGGAAGAAGGCCACAGGATCTCTGTAAGAAAACCATGAAACCCCATTCAGGCTCATTTGATTAGATTTGATGAGCACTCTGACGGGAGACGACTAGACGAGGTCCATGGTCTGATGATGAACCCGAAGGAAGGCCACAGAAACTCAGTATTGAAACCATGCAACCCCATCAAGTTTGGGCTCGTTTGATTCATCTTGACGAATACTCTGTTAGAAAGAAGGGTCCAGGGTCTGATGATGGAGCCAGAAGAAGGCCACAGGAACTCGGTATTGAAACCATGCAACCCCATCGAGTTTGGGCTCGTTTGAATCATCTTGACGAGTACTCTGTTGGGAAATAGTGTTTAGGGTTTGATGATGAAGCCGGAAAAAGCCCACAGGAACTCTATAATAAAACCATGCTACCCCAACGAGTTCGGGGTCGTTTGAATCGCCTTGACGAGTACTTTATCGAGAAATAGTGTTCAGGGTCTGATGATGGAGCCGGAAAAAGGACACAGGAACTTTATAATAATACCACACAACCCCATCGAGTTTGCGCTCGTTTGATTCGTCTTGACAACTACTCCCATAGGAGATGAAGAATTTTTAGTTATGGCACGTTAACTAAAAAACAGTTACTACGCTACGATAACTAAACCATCAACCATTCTGACAAGGGGTCGGTCAGCCATCAACACATAGAAGAATTGGTAACTTGCAAACTTTTTAACTTGTAAATAGAAAAAGTAAGAATTACTTACTACTGGTAAAATAAAAATTTGAAATAGCTTTATTAAAAATAATAAAAGTATCTTTTTTTCGTTATCTGTGGATTGGGTTTGAAATAGGTACATATAAAATTTAACATCTACCTACTTACTAGCATTTGAAAATAACTTTAGGTACTTACTCATAAGGTAACAAAGGTACGCCTACTATTGAACCTAGGTGATCTACTGCGGATGGACAACATCTACATAAAGAAGCCATAACTGGAGGTTAGTATAGGTAAGCAGCAGAACGATTAGATAGAACACAATTAAATTAATTTTTATTATAGTTCTTTTTCTATAGAATTTACAATAATGACGAAAAAGGCCGGCGCACAGGAAGATGCGCGTAATAAAATGCCCGCTTGCAAAGTGTTAAACTATAGCTACATAAATTTAATATCGGTGATAACAGTATCGACCATATCTACGGACTATTAAAAATTCATGCAATATCGTGTTTTTTTCCACTATATAGTTTCAGAACGCATCGAACGTTTATAATAATTTTATTTTATTAAACTTTTACAAGCACATTTGTTTGTTAAAAACTACAGATTAATGATAACTCAATAAATATCAGGGATACGGTACAATATTCTTGAATTCGATCACGTACAATATAGTGATCTCAACGCACACCGCATTCCTGACGCGATATAGTGTTTTCCAAAATAGGTATAGTTTCAGAACGCATCGATATCGGATTTGACGATATTGATGCAATAAATACGTTTCAGTAACCTTATACGATTTGTATCGCCTACTCCTAATTTTATCGGAAAAAATGGAAGAGGTGATTGGGCTTTATTACATGTCGGCAAATAATTACTATTTATTGCATCTTTATTATTTTTATTAATTATTAATTCGTAATATTGTATTACTTTTAATACTTTATCGTTACTCCAATCCATAATTATCGAAACAGAATAATATCGATAGTCGTATTTGCAACACGTTCGCACCTCTAGTTGTCTAGCAGTCAACTAAAGTGTGCGAAGGAAATGTGGCCGCACGAACATTATCGCGACAAAATCCTTGATGTGCGGCAATTTACCAACAGCGCGGCGCGTCAACGCCATGATACAACGCGCTAACGCGAAGTGTTTGGCCAGACGTGTCGCGAAAACGCAAATCTTCGCGCTAGCGCGATAATGTGGCCCTAGCATTACATTGGGATGCCCCAGCAGACTAATCGCAAAGTCATCGATCACCATAGAGTACATTTATTTTTATTTATTTATTTACATTTAACCATGGGAAGTAATTCACACCAATTATCAAGCCCAAGAGAAGCTTCGAAGAAACTCGTTAAATGGTTACTAGACAACGGATAAACATACTTAAAATACTTAAATACATACTTATTATACATAGAAAACACCCAGACCCGAGAAAATTTAGAAAAACAATAATTTCTAAATTGACCCGACCGGGGATCGAACCCGGGACCTCAGAGATGGCGACACCATGAAAACCGGCGTACAAACCACTCGACCAGGGAGGTCGTCGTAATACAATCTAATATTAAAATAAATTACTTTCAATGGTTAAAATTTATTCTGTGACGGTCGATAGCGATTAGTTTGCTGGAAAGCATCCGTTCTTTATCGAATTAGGCTCAAGTATTCAACCATTTTGTCGTTCTGCACTCCTCCATAATGTTTATCATTATGCCAAATCTAATTATTTAATTGTCTCAACAACAAAAAATAACTAAGACATACGTGTGTGAGATATCTAAAATAAAAAGTAGGGAGGTTATTAGGTACCTGCCTATAGTAAAACTAAATTAGTCGCGTCGCGCATCGCTTTAACAGACGGCTCCTAGTCTAAAAGTGGCAATAGTGTAGCGCACGGAACAGCAACGGCGCGCTTAGCCGCTTCCGAGCCATTATTTTGAATTTTTTGGCGGTAAAACAGTTTTTGGCTTATAATTTATAAAGTAAGAGGCCCAGAGATTTGAAATTTTGCCTCGTGTGTGCACAAATTATAACGTATTATTTGATCTTTAAAACGAAGCGCTATCTTATACAGTTACAATAATTCACCATGTGTTAGCCCGTGTTACGTGTCACCAGCTTACACATACTTATCGGTTCGTAGCTCAAAAACCTTTTGAGTTAGTTTTGAAAATTTTTGTGCCTTATGCACAAATTCTGCACAAAATTTTGAGGTATAATTCATAACCGTAGCTTGAACAATTACGAAGATACAGCTGTGCGAGCTGGAGACCCGTGTCTCCAGCTCGCACACAGTTTTATGATCGTAGTTTCAACAGTATTTGAGTGTGATGGTTAGGTTTTTTTGTTCCTAGTGCACAAATTATGCACAAAATTTCTAGCTATAGTCCAAAACCCTAACCTCACTGGTTTGTCTTAACGGGCGTGTGCGAGCTGGTGACACGTGTCTCCAGCTTACACACATAAAACAACTCATAGTAACGAAGTTGTGGTGGCACAAAAATTAGGACTGAAACGGTTGATTGCACATAATATGCACAAAAATATGGCATGCTTAGAATTTCTCTATGTCGAATGAGGAAGCTGTAGACATGGACACTACACACTGACCTCTATTTACTTTTTAATGATGATGTCAGCACCAATTTATAAAAAAAAATATTTTTTTTAAACGATACAATTTTAAACTGTTATATATATATATAACTATTATAGTCAGAACATATTCACAGTTCTCAATAAAATAGACACAAATAGTTATTTATGTTAATTTAATTTTATCGAAGAGTCAGAGATTGCTGTGGGATCGCGCGGTAGGTTATTATCGTTTAAATATTAGTAGGCTATTATAGCAGTACGCCAAGAGACTCTGAGCCAAGTTATACAAGTTCGATGATTCATCATTTTCATACATTTATTTATTTCTGAAAGTGCTGGAACTGGGAAATAAAAAATATTGCTAGAACTAATGATCTGAAGCAATTGTCATTGCAACGCAAAAGCTGTGGGGGGTCATCATCTGTTCCGTTTATACAAAAAAAATTGAAATCAATAAATGTATGAAAATGATGAATCTTCGAACTTATATTGGCTACGTAGTAATCCTACAACTTTTGTGCCATATTAACTATTTCTCCAAATGGCTAGTTCTAACAATACCTACGTACTATTTTTTTTGTTGGCCGGCACTTTCAGAAAAGGCCCAAAAAAATTATGTCTTTTCGCCATGATTTAGTTAATAATATTATGTTTGAATTTGTTACCAAAAACCAAAGACATTAAATCTCTTTGCCAAAAACCAAAATTTGTTGATCAATAGTTACGAGATATCCCATGTTAAAAGGTATCCCGCTGGGGTCACGCTCGTCAAAATTTTTGAGCTAAAACGATCAGGAACGAGACACGCTACTGATATACTTGTCTAGTTATTGTGCCAAGATTTTGTTGATTCAATTACGAATCCATCGGTGAAAATTCTAGGATTCTACCTGATAAGCAGGCATAAAGCCCTACCACCTACCTTCTAACCAGAACATACAATGTTATTGAAAATAACGTGTACCCTTGTCTAACCATCTGGGTCAACTATTAGACCACAGGCACTTAAAACTAAGCAGTAATTATAGATTAAGTAGATAATGATTTTATTGCAACAGTTTATTTATACAAATACATACAAAACATGAAAATAGGTACAATGCATACCTAGTTACAATTTGGCGGTCTTATCGCTATGAAGCAATTTCTTTCAGACAACCAGTCGGATGGAGAGATCTTATAAACTCGAAAATCGGAGGTGTAAACACATTTTAACGGAATTTAAATAAAAGTGAACAGATAGCAATATATAATGTATTCATACATAGTTGTTTGTGTGTAATAAATGAGTTTAGCGCGGTATTCAGAAACATGATCATACTTACGCAAGCCAAATATGAATCGAATAAGTACAAAGATTTTGGAGGTGCTCTCAGGGTCGTTTACAACGTAATATATTACCAAACTTCAATGGAATTTTGAATTTAACTGGAATCGACTCTCCATAACTATTATGAAATTTATTATCAAGAAGGAAAACAAAAAAAAACATCCTTGTACACCAAAGCTTTATTAGCAACATAAAAAAACTAACATTATCAATAACACATTTCAATTTTTATAACATAAATTGCTGAGAATTATATTTTTTTTAAATGATAATAGCCAAGTAGGTGTAAAAACAACATAATTTTATAACATTCTTAATTAACTGGTCCCATTTACCTAATCCATTTTACACACAAAATAAGAGCATAATACAGTTTAATATTCCTGTGATGAGCTGTTTGTTGCATGACTCTTAATAGTAGTTTTCTTAGGTAACAGTAGTGCTTGGATGTGAGGCATGACACCTCCTTGTGAAATTGTAACTCCTTTCAGCATGCGGTTCAATTCATCATCATTTCGGACTGCTAGTAGTATGTGGCGAGGTGATATCCTGGAGCAAAGTAAAATACTATTGAAAACAATATAGACAATACTTTTATTGTAACAGTTTATATTAAACACAAAACATAAAAAGAAGGTACAATACACAGTTACAATTTGGCGGTCTTATCGCTATAAAGCGATTTCTTCCAGACAACCATTTGGATGGAGAGAACTTAAACACTTAAAATTGGAGGTGCAAACATGTCAAAGGTTTTCAAAACTTATTAATTAACACAAAAAATTAAAAACTCATAAAACAAACAAACATACATACATACAATAGTGTGTAATCTATAAATAAACAATATTAATGTTTTATATTTTAGCGTTTTATTAACGCTTCAATATACTTAAGTAAAATTTCAAACACTGAAAAATAAAAAGACGACAACCTCAGGCGGGAATTAAAATTAAACAATATTAATTATACATAATAGTCTCAGGTAGGGAGTAGCGGAAATAGCAGCTTTGCAGAGAGAGGGATAAGGTTAGAAGAAGAGGTAGAAGTTTTCACGAGCTCTTAAGTGTTCACAGACTGCGCCGCACACCTGATCGCAACTGGAAGCCAGTTCCAGAGACGAACGGCCTGAACAGTATATGAACAGTCATAAAAGGTGGTGCCGTGCAGAGGGGTTTAAAAGGCTCAGGTTTTCCAATGATCGCAAAGAGCGCAAATTGGATGCGTGGAGGAAGTTCAAACATTCTTTAAGGCAGCCAGAATAGGTGGCATTAAACAGTATGTTGTAAACAAGGGTGAGGATGCGAGTATTCTGGCGAAGACGAATAGGAAGCCACTTGAGATTAGCCTGGTATTCAGAAACATGATCATATTTGCGCAAGCCAAATATGAATCGAATACAAAGATTTTGAAGGCGCTAAGTTTCTTTAACCCTTGGGGTGCTTGGTGGGTCTGACAGACCCGTCACTAAGTAATTGTCGATATTTTTTTAAATATGAAACCAAGCTTTTGGTGCTCAAGAGTAGCTTCGAAATAAAGACTAGAGCTAATTTTGCCACCGCCCGTGCAGCCTTCAGTGCACTTGCGTCGGAGTACCACGTTTGTTAAGTGCGTTTGGGTCAGAGAAACCCGACTAGGCACAGGGCTATTTTGTTAACCTAAAGTTAGATGCATTTTTAATTTAAAAGGAATCTTTATTCTGAATTGGTTAATGAAGCTTTTTAATACATACTTATTTAGTTTTATTTTGTAAATACATATATCACTAAAATAAGAGAAAATATCAATTAAAATATTTCTATAGTAGTCATTTATATTTATATAGTGTACGGGTCCATCAGACCCACCAGGCACGCCATGTGAGTTTTACCCACCAGGCACCCAGAGGGTTAAATGGTCCTCCGTGATATCAAGATAGCAGGAGTCAGCATAGTCTAGAAAGGGAAGCAGCAGAGATTGTGCTAGCGCAATTTCAGTGGCCGAGGGTAAAAAGTTGTGTAGTCTTTTTAAAGATGCCGAAGATGCGTAAAGCATGCTGGCTTACATCTTGCAGCTGCAGCCCCCACTCCAAGCAACTATCAATTATCACACCCAGTTTCGTCAGTTTGACTGAAAGATCAACCTTAGGAAGTTTTCTCTAATCAACGATTTGTCCCAGGGTCGCGTACTTTTAATAGCTTTGTCGAGATTATTGGATGGTGACTAGCAAATCGTCTGCATATAGGTGGTAGGAAGAAGAAAGGTTTTTGAAAATGGAAGTGATGAATATAGCAAATATAAGAGGAGATAAATGCCACCCTGAGGGTGACCTGCCTTCGAGTCACACCAGGAAGAGAACATCTCCTCAAGGCGAACCCGCTGCCTGTACCCATGGAGGCAGCTGTGAAACCATTCAATTACTATTGGAGATATGTTAAGAGAGCGCATCAAAGATATAAGGATGTCAAAGTCAACCGAGTCCAGCAAGGTAAATATGGTTAATTGGCCATTTGCCATTCCTAGGCAGATGTCATCAGTGATCTTAACTAACATAGTGACCGTGCTGTGGCCTGGGCGGAAACCGGACTAGAGTGGGTTTAGAAAATTATGATGGAAAGTAAGTTCCTTTATAAGATGAAGTGATGAGCATGACTCCTACAGAAAAGATTGGGCCGTAGTAGCAAAAGACACGAGTTGTGTAGAAGAAGGAGGAAACGTTTGCCCTGCAGTGGGACAAATTAGGCTAGATAATAATAATAATGTCATAATCACCTGTTTCTGTTATTATCTTCAGCAGCTTTTCCAGCCAATTCCAGAATCTCAGCAGATAAGTACTCTAAAACTGCCGAAAGGTAGATGGCAGCGCCTGCACCGATACGACGAGCATAGTTACCATTACGGAGGATTCTGTGTATTCTACCAACGGGAAACCGTAATCCTGAACGCTCGCTGCGTGACCTTTTCACTGCACGTTTATTTCCTCTTGGTTTCATAACTGTGTTAAACAAACTAATATAAGAAAACTATAATTCCTAACCTATATTAATAAATATCAATTGCCACAAATGTTTGTACGCGCATCAATTCAGAACAAATGCACCTATTTGGATAAACATTTTTTTGTTGTTTTATTTAATTGTCAGGACTAGGTCTGTGTAAAAGATTTTTTTTGGAAATTCGTCGCGGCATACCAGAGCTCGGGTTCACGCGGATGAAGTCGCGGGCAAGCCGCTAGTTTTTAATTAGTAATTAAAAAAAAGAAGTTAACAGAAAAAAAGTGAGTGTTAACCAGTTTAAGAACAGATTAGACAAGTACTTCAATAAAGTAAAGGAATAATAAGGAAAATTCTACAATGGATACAGGCTACTATCAGTTGTTTCAACTGCCTGCCTGAATTATCTTTAATAATAATAATAATAATAATTAAGGTAGAGTTATTTATAATTTGTTGTCGTTAAGAAAAGAAACCGATTAGGCGCCTCAGACCAACTTACCTGCAACATTTTTACGGCTCGACATCGTCACTATGAGAAAGAGTACCTACCTAGTCTGTGTTAAAAGTTCTACAAAATAAAATGCCACAAAAGTTGACAAAAGGACAGACAGCTACTAAAATGGAATTCAGTCAGCAGATGGGCAGAAACACAGAAGAACACTATCTATTACGCAGAATCGTAGAAAGACTGTTTGATTTGATCGCTTTGAGTTTGCAGGATCTCACATCACAATCCAATCAAAGAGGATATAATCACTATGTTTATAATCCAATCACACACAACAACTCAATCAAAAAACAATCAATCAAATCAAAGACAGTAAAATACGCGCGAAAATTTCGATTTCGATGTTACCAACAATTTCTTTTAATTTCCCCACAGACGTATTTTCCCGTTTAATTAAATAGGTACCAGTACATCTCTACTAAGTCTGTGAATAGGTACCTCCAAGGTACGGACATCAGCCAGCTTTGCCGTTAGTGTACATTTTACACATTTGACGTACCTTTTAGCCTTAGAGCATTGAATGCTCTAAAAGCTTTTAGCACATTGTCGTACAAATATGAAATAGTTTAAATTATAATGAAAGTTGTCTTTGGTTCTATTTATGGATTTTAAAAAAGGAAATGTTTTGAAGTTTTGAATCTCTTTACTTTAGAATAAAACAAGAGAACGTGTTTAGAAGAAGAAAAACGTGTATGAAATGAATTTCGTTGGGAACTGAAGAGGTAACAAAACAAAGATGAAGAGGAAGATGGGAAAGATGAGAACAATATTGAAGAAAATTGTAACTTTGAGAGGGGAAATGAAGAGAGAAGGAGTGATGCTGTTAGGCGCAGTGGAAATGGAACTAGCGGAAATAGAACTAGTGGAAATGGAATTGAAGGTGGTGATGAAGCTGTTGGAAATAATGAGCGTTGAAGATGTTGGAAATAATGAGAGCTTTGAAGATATTAGAGTTGGTGTTGGAAGTAAAGAGAGTTTTTGAAGATATTGAGTTGGTGTTGGAAATAATGAAAGTTTTGAAGATATTGAGTTGGTGTTGGAAGTAAGGAGAAGTTTGAAGATTGTATTGAAGAGAATAATACTTTGAGAGGGTAAGTTATAGAAGATAATTATAGTAGTTGAAGAAAATGATGAATTAGAAGATGCGCGATAATAAACATAAAATTCAGAGGGGATGTTGGAATATAGATTTGGGTTTTATTGAAAGGAATTTAGGGGCTTATAATTTAAACTAAGAGGGGATGTTGTAGGAATATGAAATAGTTTAAATTATAATGAAAGTTGTCTTTGGTTCTATTTATGGTTTTTAAAAAAGGGAATGTTTTGAATTTTTTGACTTTTATGAATAAAACAAGAGAAGAATAAAACAAGAGAACGTGTTTTTTTACAGGATAGATGGTCGGAAATATGTTTCGAGTGATAGTGGTTGTAACGGATTTTAGAAAATGTTTTTATGATAAGGAACTGGATTTAATTGTTTTATTATGAATTGTTCAGTGAATGTGAAAGTATAAGAAATATATTTTAATAGTTTAAGCATGGATGATTTTTATTAAGCCCCTTTGAATGGGCGATTTTCTGACAGCCCAAATTAAAAAATAAAAATTAGTTCAAAAATACTCGACAGATGGCGTTTTATGAAAGCCGACCCGTTCCTACCTAAGGGCTGTAATAAATTCTTCACTTTTGCTTGTCTATCAAAAAAATAAAAACATAGTACTTATAAATTTTTATTCAGGATCTCCAAGACCTATTTATATTTTGGAATGGAATAAATATTACGTAGCCATACACGTGTTCTTCATGGACCCGCCTTTTACTAAGCGCCATACTAATCTATGCTAAGCGCCATCTATGAAGTCATTTACGAACCAATTTCTTTTTTTTTTTGATCTCGGAAAATCGCCCATTTCAATCCTAATAAGACACATGAGTAAAGAAACGGAACAGAGACAAAGCTTCATACAACGCGCCATCGCGAGTCTCTCCGTTTATACACTGGCCGAGCGAGCGTAACGTAAATACTGTGGTAAACCGGTTTTATCCAGTAGCGACGCGACGCAGCGGCTCATTGAGATATCTAAACTATAGCGGTTACTTCGATGTGCAAAATTTTCACACATGCACCAAAAAAGTCGCCTATGTGTGCGTTACAAAACTTACCTTGAAAACGATATTCGAGACACTTTCCACACACTTCTATTACTACAAATTGTTTAACTGAACAACTCATTATTAAATTAAACCCACCAAAATACTAAGTTCACCAAAAAATAAACTTATTCAACTAAAAAATAGATAATGACAGCGATTTGTTTGGGTCCAAGTGCGGCTGGCCCCATGTTAAAAGTTGCACAGTTTTACCGACACGGCTCTTTCATCCTACGTTTTGTCTTTGTTTTACTTAAGGTAATCATGATGTGCCGAAACGGAACCAAAATAGTAAGGTTTAAAGGCAGAAAGAGATAGCAAACTTATGCTCTCTCTATAGTTATAAAGCTCAATGCAGCGGCTAGTTGACTCGAGACGGCGGGTTGTATGAAGCTTTGACTGTGTTTCGTTTCTATACTCATGTGCTTTTAGCCTCCATTGTGTCATGTGTAACGGGGACCAGCTGACGTACCTTTTGATCTCATCTAAACTGCCGCCAAAAATGATTTTATGAACACTGCATGTAACGGAACGTAATCCTCCTTGACCATGACACAAGCAGGGGCTGCGTACTTCAATTTACTACTAAAACAGATTTACTCTCTACCACATTACGATAAGGTAGGTTTATCTCTGTTCTAAATGAAAGTAGAAAAACGGTCGTGATGAAGTAGCTAAAAAGTAGTAACGTGTCTTTGTCTAATGTTGCCACTGGGAATAAAAATCTTCTATGGATGTTTAATTGTTACCCTAGGGTGGTTACCTACTTGCTTTAAAAAAACCAAAAGCACACATATTTAAGACTGGAATTAGAGATTTGCAAACATTTATTAGCATTTTGAATAGAAACAAATCAAATATTGCATGGTATATTTTTTCATGGTAATTGCTAATAATCATCGCGAAACCAGATTAACAAAATTCCAGGCACTTGCCACTCACTTCTATTACTGCAATGTTTGACTGAACAACTCAATTAAGCCCACCAGAATAATATGTACACTTAAAATATACACTTAATCAACTAAAAAAACAAATAATAATTTGGTAGGTAAAATAATGACAGCGATTTGTTTGGGGCCAAGTGTCGCTGGCTCCATGTAAAACGTTGCACAGTTTCACCGACACGGTCCTTTCATCCTATGTTTTGTCTTTGTTTTGCTTAGAGTAAACATGATGTGCCGAAACGGAACCAAAAATATTCATGGATTAAGGCAGAAAGAGATAGCAAACTTATGCTCTCTATAAAGTTATCTATCTCAATAGGTAGTTCCATTGAGATAGATAACTATAAAGGTAACTTCGATGTGCAACATTTTCACGCATGCACAAAAAAAGACGCCCATGTGTGCGTTATTAAAATGTTGCCTGCTCACAGTTGTCACTCCCTAAATATGGGTAAATGTTACACAATGCCAAGAACAAATACCACGTCTCGACCTCTCGACAATAACACCTCTCATTTTTGTGTCGGATGTAGAACGGTTAGGATAAAATAAACGAAAATATAAAATCAACAACAATGTATTGTGGATCAAATATTATTCAATCTTTGAGAAATTTTATACAATATGAAATAAAATAACACGTGAAGCCAAATTATAATGACTGTTATTTATGAAACAATCCGTGGCCTAAATTGTTTCTTTCTAACATTAATTTCAACGTAAGTTTAACTTTTAAGTATCAATCTAAATAACAAAGTCAAGATTATTTAAGTGAAAAAGATGCATTGCTGCTTTGGTTCTAATGTTTCTTCAGTACTGCAACTACTGCACGATTAAACAACCTGTAACAAAAATATTTCATCTTAACTTTGTGGAAGACCGAAAATTCATAATAAAATTAAGAAGAATTTTGCAAAATCGCGGTCACTGATAAAACCAATAGAGAAGTTAAAAACAAACAAAAATTTTGATGTTAAGGAAAAAATATCATCATCATCATCAGCCTATAAACGTCCCACTACTGAGCACAGGCCTCCCACGTGAACAATAGCACGTAGGGATGTTGGGCCAAAACCCACCACGCAGGCCTAATACGGGTTGGTGGGTTTTTAACGACTGCCATCTTTACGACAACAACCGGGACCGATATTTCGCTAAGATTTCATTTTTCTTTATTTTTATGTCTCCATCATCATTTTTTGAGTGTTTCATCCTTTGGAAATCTAAAATAAATAGAAAATAAACGTTAATTTACACTAGGCTGGCTTGATTCTCGTTAGGCCCCTAAAACCTTAAAACTAAATTTAGTATTTTCTACCAAGCTCAGTCTAACGTTCGAATAGATAAGAAAGGTAAAAAGTACAGGTGGATATAATTCAATTAGATAATTTATTGTATGCTATTCGTTCCATATTAAACCTAAGTATTTTTGGGGTAAACTTTGCGCAGTACCTGACAATACTGATTACAGGTTATGTTGAAATATTTATATGAAATTTCCGTATTAAACCAAAAGCACGCATATTTAAGACTAGAATTAGAGATTTGCAAACATTTAATAGCATTTTGAATAGAAACAAATCAAATATTGCATGGTAAATTGCTAATAATCATCACGAAACCAGACTAACAAAACTTACGTAAGAAACGATATTCCAGGCACTTGCCACTCACTTCTATTACTGCAATGTTCGACTGAACAACTCATTGATCAATCAATTAAGCCCACCGGAATAATATGTACACCTAAAATAAACACATAATCCACTAAAAAAACAAATAATTTTTTGGTAGGTAAAATAATGACAGCGATTTGTTTGGGGCCAAGTGTCGCTGGCTTCATGTAAAACGTTGCACAGTTTCAAGGACACGTTCCTTTCATCCTGTGTTTCGTCTTTGTTTTACTTAGAGTAAACATGATCTGCCGAAACGAAACGATTTGGGGGTTAAAGTTACTCGCGTCCGTAGGTTTACCCTTGAGACCCTACACGTGACCCCTGGGTGGTGCTAAATGAGTGACAATGACTGAGTGGTAGAGCCACGCTGCGTTGCAGCACGCATTGGGCCGGCTCGCCCGGGGTAATACCACCCTCTCACGAAAATTCGGCGTGAAATAATGGCACTTGGTGCTGTTGTGTTTCGTCCGGCCAGTGAGAGTTCCGGAGGCCCCTTCCCCTCCCACCCCTCCTCACAATTCCTATTCCTTCCCCTAACCCTATTCTTTTCTTAAAGGTCGGCAACGCATCTGCGACTCCTCTGGTTTTGCGGGTGTCCATGGGCGGCGGTGATTGCTTTCCATCAGGTGACCCGCCTGCTCGTTTGCCTCCTTCTCATATAAAAAAATAAAAAAAAATAAAAAAAAAACGGAACAAAAGTAGTAATGGATGAAAGCAGAAAGAGATAGCAAACTTATGCTCTCTCTATAGTTAAAGAACTCAATGGGTAGTTCCATTGAGTTAGGCTGGCCTCACACAGCCGGAATCGCTTTCTGAATTAAGAATCTTAATTCAGATTCTGAATTCAGAAAGGCCGGAATACCATACAATATCAGTATGCTCCACACACATGCTGATTTTTTCAGAATCTGAATTTCTCAGATCGATCTGGAAGAATGAGCGGACGAGCGTCCGGAATTCCGTGTCTGAATATTTAAGATTCTGAATTCAGAACGCGCGTATTCCCATACATTTTAAATAGAGCGGCACACACATGCTGGAATTCAGATTCTGAATTATTTCAGTGTTGCCATTTTTAGTAGGATCCTACTTTTATAGCATTTTTAAAAGTAAATTTTAGATATTTAGTTTGTATGTTATCTTATTGATACGTTGCTTTAATAGTGTTTAATTTTCGATGTACTTCAATTCTTAAAAATTATAAAGGTAAATATAGCAGTTTTGGTGCATTTTTATAAACAACGCTTAGCAGTTTTAGCAGGATTTACCATAAATTTTTATTTTTATATTTTGTTTTTAAAAAAAATGATAGAAATATAAGCTTTAATGAAACTCGTTAATATGGTTAAACTAGTTAATGGATAAATATACATAAACATAGAAAAACACCCAGACCCGAAATCAATTAAGAAAAACAGTTTTCTCTAAATTGACTCGAAGACCGGGAATTGAACCCGGGATCTCAGAGATGGCGCGACGCCAGACCCGGCGCGCTAACCACTTGACCATGGAGGACGTCAATTGGTAGGAACAGCGAAAAAAAAATGGCAACCCTGGTTGAAACAGCAAGCGGCTAGAGACGTTTGCTTATGCCGGGAGTCACAAGACTACTGATCAATCTGAATTTTTAAGAATGTCTCACACATTCTCAAGTCAAGGTGCCGGAATTCAGAATCTTAAATTCAGATTCTTAATTCAGCAAGCCATTCCGGCTATTTCGGACTTTTTTTTCGCTTAAATAATGGCTTCGTTCGATTAGCACATTTAGCCAGTGTCAAGTAAGATAGTAGTATTAGTATTTTCTTTACAATATGTGAATGATAATGAGCGAGAATTAACGTTTAATGGTAAATGTTTTTTCCCCAAACCCCTCGAGATTCAATAAAGCGGTGGGACTTTAATGAGGTCTCACAAGGACTTCTTGAGAGAATTTGAAAAGTAATGTTGCACTGTTTTGTTTTATTTGCTAACACTCATGCACGTTCACGAACACATAACAGTAAATAAT
Source organism: Scoparia ambigualis (assembly GCA_963921215.1). Lineage (NCBI taxonomy): Eukaryota > Metazoa > Arthropoda > Insecta > Lepidoptera > Crambidae > Scoparia > Scoparia ambigualis. The sequence continues at coordinate 1,920,105 of OY992506.1, read as the reverse complement.
CCACTATTATTTCACATTAATATTCAACAAAACACAAATTAAAGAAAATACCGCCTCTGTGGTCTAGTGGCTAAGCCACCGGTTTTCAGACTCAGAGGTCCCGGGTTCGATTCCCAGCGGGGGGTACATCTTTGTGTACTCGGTTTGGTTGGTGGTAGGGCTGTTAAGTCCGCCTGGCTAGCTACCACCATCTTATCTAAGTCTGTCGCCATAACAACGATGTTTATAGCATTGTTGTGTTCCGGCAATTTGAGATAAGATAGCCAGTTCCTCAGTGGCTGAGGATTCCGGGTGAAGCGCGCTTCCACCTTTGGCCTTATCGTCACTTACCATTAGGTGAGATGAAGGCCAAGCGCTTACCCGTTGCCGATAAAAAAAAACAAAACTGCAGTATGACGCTTCACTTTCCTGCCTAGAAGTCCGTGTGAGATTTCATTATAGGCCCACAGCTTTATTGAGTCTCGAGGAGTTTAGGGGAATATTATTTAGCATTATACGTTCATTATCACTCATTATCATTCACATATTGTAATGAAAATATATTGTAATAATTGAGGAGCTCGATGGCGCAGCGGCTAGCGCGTTCGGCTTGCGATCTTGCTTGCTAAGCAACTTTCGCAATGCCGGGTCGCTGGATGGGTGACCAAATTTAAAAACATCTCGAGCTCCTCCGTGCTTCGGAAGGCACGTTAAGCCGTTGGTCCCGGTTGCTGTCGTAAGATGGCAGTCGTTAAAACCCACCGACCCGCATTGGGCCAGCGTGGTGGGTTATGGCCCAATATCCCCACGTGCTATTGTTCATGTGGGAGGCCTGTGCCCAGCAGTGGGACGTTTATAGGCTGATGATGATGATGATGATGATGAAAGAAAATACTAATACTACTCTATCTTACTTGACACTGGCTAAATGTGCTAATCGAACGAAGCCATAATTTAAGCGAAAAAAATGTCCGAACTACCCATAGCTCAATAATGGGCGATTTTACGATTAAAAAAAAAATAAATTGGTTCGTAAATGACTTCATAGATGGCGCTTAGCCTAGATTAGTATGGCGCTTAGTAAAAGGCGAGTCCTTGAAGAGCACGTGTATGGCTGCGTAATATTTATTCCATTCCAAAATAGAAATAGGTCCTGGATGTCCTGAACATAGAATAATAATGCTTTAGTTTTTATTCTGGGGCCCTGAATGAAAATAGGTAAGTACTATTTTTTTATTTTTTGTATACAAGCAAAAGTGTAGAATTTATTACAGCCCTTATGTAGGTGTACGGCTCGGCTTTCTTAAAACGCCATATATCGAGTGTTTTTGAATTAATTTTTACTTTTTAATTTAGGCTGTCAGAAAATTGCCCATTACTATATCTTAAGGGCCCTACAGACGATCAGGTTGCCTGCAGGTATCGGCCTTGTGCTACTGCGACGCGAATCGCCTCGTGTTCACAGCAAGCTAGATGATTGGCGCGGGTTATACGACAGGCCGATACCTGCAGGCGACCAGCGGGTCTATCGGCTAAAAAATATGGATATGGACATGGGCTTCATTTGACATTTCGTCGGTGATACTGCAAATCGTGCTATGTCAGCTAAAACTGATTTTACAGTAGACAAAAAAAAACTGGTTTTTTTTCTTTGTTTAAGTTGCTAAATATTTTTAAGTACGTGGTGTTAGTAAGAGCTATTAAATAATATGTGAACGAAGTTTGAGCGTAGCTCTAATGTGGAAATAATTTGACTTAGCACATTTTGCAACGAATTAGGTAAAACTTTAGAATCGAGTCGCCTGAATCGGGGGTGGGGTGGGGGTGGAGAAGGTAGGGGAGTGGAGGGAGTACCCCCTCACTTACCCCCCCTGCCGCCAACAAGTAGTTTTTAAGTTATGCAAATTTTTGTATTTTGAGGTTATGTATCGTAGTAAAACTTTTGAATCGAGTCGCCATAATTGGTGGGGGAAGGGGAGGGGTGAAATAAGGAGTGCCCTTCCACTTACCCCTCCTGCCGCAGACAAGTAATTTTTAAATTATGTAATTTTTTTAAAAATATGGAAAAAATGTCGTTTCTGGCGCTTCGCCGGCCGCTGCCGCGGCACGGTCGCTTCGCTCGCTCGGCTCGCGCGTTTTTGGTCAACATACTAACTTAACCCCACCTAATGGGCAATTTTCCGAGAACAAAAAAAAAAGAAATTGGTTTGTAAATGACTTCATAGATGGCGCTTAGCATAGATTAGTATGGCGCTTAGTAAAAGACGAGTTCATGAAGAGCACGTGTATGACTGCGTAATATTTATTCTATTCCAAAATAGAAATAGGTCCTGGATGTCCTGAATAAAAATAGGTAAGTACAATTTTTTTATTTTTTTGGTAGACAAGTAAAAGTGTAGTATTTATTATAACCCTTAGGTAGGTACGGGTCGGGTTACATGAAACGACATCTATCGAGTGTTTTTGAACTAATTTTTACTTTTTAATTTGGACTGTCAGAAAATCGCCCATTAAGCGAAAAATAAACTGAAGCAGGAAGACGGGGGTTCTGTTACTATTGTTAGGTTTATTTAAAATTTATTGATTTTAGTCGTGTTTGATTTCATTTTTAAGATGTTTCTAAAAGTTTGTTTTAATTTATTCGTAAAATCTTGGCATTGTAACTTTTTAATTTCTGGCTAAATGAATAAACAACTGTATAAAAAAATGGCGCGAGATGGCATGAGTGACGACAAGAAAAAGGCGGGGAAAATGGCGACGGGGGTTGTTAGTCGAGGCGGGCCGAGGCATTCTAATTCGGATCTTCGGAGTGGACGGACTTAAATATAAAAGTGGTTACTGTAATAGTAGTACAATTAATTTAATTATTATTTTATAAGGATAAAGTATTGTAATGTAGAAAAGTGTTAAAATAAAAGAAGTTTGGACAACGTCTACTGTGTTTCTCTGAACTATAGTGTTATAACTGTTCAGAAGTGGGATAGACAACGCCACAAACGTAAGTAAATCTCTTATAAAACATGTAACGGTTATTTATTGTATGCATGACTTTCTACTAATGATTTGAGCTTCATAGTCGGGTGTAAGCGCTTGGTCGGGGCCACTCCCCGATAGTAATAGCATTCGATTGTGAAGCCATCTTGTGATAGGATTTTAACACTGGAGCAGGGATACTTTCTGACAGTGTTGGTATTTGACCATTATTATCCACTCAGTTGCTCGCACCCAGCGGGCCCCTTACCCTTACGTGCTTGAGTGGCGCCAAATTTATAAAGCGGGCCGGCGCCTGCTGACTATTGTTACAAAAACATCGACTGTGAGCTACTGGAGCCGATCTAAGCCAAACCAATTACTGTTTTGAATAGTTAGATGAATAGAGCATCTGTTTTTATAGAATGCGTGGTGACAAAGTGTTGTTTTAATTTATAAAACATGGTTTATACTTTAGTGACGAATAAAATCACGGATTACTTCCTATTTTATTTTATATTTTAAGATCAAATGGCCTATGATGTCTTTTTTATATTTTACACGTATACTACACACTATATATTAAGTTATCTTTCTATTAAAAATAAAGTACAGGTATGTTTCATTTGAAAAAATATTCAGAAAAAAATCGAGAAAATCGCGCAAAAATTCGCGTGCTGCGTAATCTGTATGTTAATCGGGTTGGATGTAATAACCTATTTTTACTCCAAATCTAGAAGGCCTAGAACAAAACATATGGCCAGTTTTAGAAAGATACAGTATTTGTCTATTATAATTCGTGAAAAAAAATTAACTTTCCAGTAAACTGTAGTCATACAAGTTAAACAACAAAAGCTTTGATAGAAAAATCTAACGTTTTTGGTTGTCTTATTGCCGAAACCAACACGGTGCTATTAAAATATAACTTAAATATACCAAAAGAGCAAAGCCTGTAGTTTACAACCGTATACAATACGTTTCAAGAATACTCATAGTTTTTATGCAATAAAGTCATCAAAATGCAGCTCTAGAGCGCACGGACGGCCGCTTTATCGGCAATATGGCGTCGAAATAAGGTTCGGGGCACATACGTTTGTGAATAGGGTGTGTCGCGATTATTTGCGAACAAAGATTGTTTTTTGGTTTAGTAGTTATTTATGTTAATTTATTAAATGAATGTAATAAAAAAATATTCTTCGTAGTATGTTTTTTTTATTACAAATTATTTCAGTTTAAAGTATATTAAAATAAACATATTAAATTCTAAAATGTATGAGGACTTTGATACGTAATAAAATATATAATGTTATATACGATGTTTAGATTATTTTATTTACAATCACTACAATAATAAATGAAAATTATTAAAACAAATAAATAAAAATAATATTTTATATTAATACCTATATAATAATAATAATATATATTGTACTAATATAAATATCAAACCCAAAAGACACCACAACTAAGCTAACTGCCACAAAAAAAAGCAACTGCCCAAAAACAAATATGTGCCACCAACCTAATCCAAAAAAAGTTCTATTGCTTCCTGTAATTATAGGAACATGCCATAAGTTGAGACTTACGTTGCGCCTTTGGAGAGTCAATCTGCGTGTACACAACAACAATACAGTGAGATTAATGTTTTAAATCACTATTTAGTAATTACTCTCCGTAAATACATACAATTCATGAAGTAAACAATAATAATCACAAAAGGAAATCACTAGAAAACCACCGCCACTGCAATAATTTACATTAAGACCTAATTTCGTCAGATTTTAATAGAATATCCATCTAGTTTAAAAACAAATAACTAGATAATTAGTTAGAACCTGAAATTATGCGTATTTTGATATATAACACCTCTAGAAAGAAACAATAAGTAAAAAAAATACGGCGTTTTAAAAAATACATGATGAGCACGTAAACACAACCTAAACACGTCCACTAAAAATAATCACATTGACTTTATTTGTTTTTATTTTTGACAGATCAGCTCCTATTGCTGATGCTTCGTTCATGTTCGTTCAGTAAGGCACCCATACACGTCCCGCGAGATACGGATTAGCGATATTTCGAGCGTCTTGCTTTACTTTTGTATTATGTAACAATTGTAACAGGAAGCACGTGGGGGCATTATTGAGATGTAACGATTGTTACATGAAGCGACGGAGTGGTTATGTTGTGGAAAGTCATGCATTGGTTACTGAATGCAGTTAGATCTCTCGTGCATATGTTCAGGGCGACTCCCTGATAATGTTACGTGTGGATTGACTGTGGTTCCCGTCAGGGATTTATTTTTTGTTTTTATTTTCTCAATTTTTATATTGCTATAAACGCGTTATTCCTTCAATTAGTAATTCCTTTAATAATTCTTGCCGGAATCTTTAGTGTCTATGTTTGGCGTGTGCATTTGGCCAGGGCAACTCCCTGGTAGTGTAACATGCGTGTGTGGATACGGATTTTCGGAAAATTTTAATTAACGATGTCGCCCGATCACGATGTCTAGGGCTACCCTCTGCTAGTGACTCGGCATGACTGTGGCTCAGTGTTTTTTTCGGGTACGTCTGATCAAGGCTACACTTTGATGTTGTACTCGTTCAACAATACTAAGGTAGTTATTTTATGGGGTTGACACATAGTCAAGGCTACTCGTCGACAGTGTTGTGTGTAATCTTTCACATTAACAAGTTGACATAATTTTTTTTTTAAGTACCCTACCTACTTTGCTAGTTAATGCATACATCTGAATAATACTTTTGGAATGTGAAATAGGCAAGGACTTGCATATGATTGTGAATGGTTGTACACTTGACTGGGGCTACTCTTCAGTAGTGTTGCTTTTCGCGATTAGTGGCAAGTTTATACTTCTATTGAAATAGTAGGTAGTATAGTTGTTAGTTTTCTGGTTATTGGATACAACTAATCGAGGTTACCCTTCGATGTTGTGTTCAATAGACGGATAATAACCCGTCATTTGTAGGCTTTACATTTCATCGAGGCTACACTTCGACAATGTGAATGCTTGCGAATGGGGGTGTTATTAGTTAGTTTTGGTAAAACTTTTGAATCGAGTCGCCATAATTGGTGGGGGAAGAGGAGGGGAGGAATAAGGATTGCCCCCCCACTTACCCCTCCTGCCACAGACAAGTATTTTTTTTAGTTATGTAATTTTTTTAAGTTATGTAAGCTTTAATTAAATGTAATAACTGTAACAAAGTGGGTCACTCATCTGATAAATGTTTTAGTAAAATTTTAAACAAAACCAATTCAAATGATGTTGAAAAGACTATGTGTATATCCAGTTTAGGGCAAAACTCCAAATACATAAAACCTGCCAAAATAAACTGTAGAGGTATTCATTGATTTTGGCAGTGAAGTAACTTTAATTAAAGAATCTTTTGCTAATTCTTTAGGAATCAAACATGATCTTGTTGAAACAATAATGAAGGGGGTTGGTAATGGACTTGTTCAGCCTTTAGGCAGTGTAGACGTAGATATTGAAGTGGATGATGTCAAAGCTAGAGTTCCCTGTAGGATAGTTCGAGACAATGTCTTAGAGAAGACTACTATAATAGGACAAACCTTTACAGAATTGCCCCATATTCTTGTTTATAAGGACGTATCCCAATTGCGTTTTCTTAATATTGGGGATGAGATACCGCAACTTGAAAATAATTCGTGTAAGGCAACAAAGATCTATGCCCAGGAAAATATAGAGTTACACGGTCCCGCAACTATTAAGGCTTGGACTGACAAGAATTTTAGTGGGAATATTTTAATAAAAGATAGACTCTTAGGAAAACCCGGGCAACAATTTATCATATGTGGTGGATTGTACCAAGTCAAGAAAGGTTCGGTTAAAATCGCTATAGCTGTAACTCCTACTCTCTGTTTAGTACTAGAAGACTTATTGTTGTGTCGAGCCGCAAATGTAGATTTAGTTAACAGAATTGTAAAACAATCTACAGTGCTACTTGAGCAAACAAATATGGAGGAGATAACAGAGTCCAAACTACGCATAGGCAAAGCTGTTTCAGACGATCACAAATTAAGACTTATTAGGTTATTAAATGAGTATAAACAATGTTTTGCCTCCAGTTTAGGACAGTTGGGTTGTACTAATGTAACCGAAATGAGTATTGAACTTAATGACAAACGTCCCATAGTTTGTAGACCCTATAGATTGTCTCACCATGAGAGAGAAAAGGTACGTAACATGGTCGACGACATGCTATTTGCGGGAATAGTAAGGGAATCCGTATCGGAATATGCTAGTCCTATAATTCTGGCACGAAAAGCGGACGGCAGCTTACGAATGTGTGTAGACTATAGGAAGTTAAACTCAGTTACCGTTAAAGAAAGATATCCTATGCCAATAATAGAAGACGAGATAGCTCGTTTATCCGGACAACCGTATTTTATCACATTAGACCTTGGTTCTGGTTATTATTAGGTACCTATCGCTGAAAACAGCAAGCAGTTGACTTCGTTTGTCACTCGAGACGGACAATTTGAATTTAAACAATGCCGTTTGGTTTAGCAAACGCGCCAGCTGTTTTTCAGCGCATGATGAATCGGATTTTGGGATCAGCACGATTCACAAAAGCAATGGCTTACATTGATGATCTTCTTATTTTCGGTACAACCCCTGCTGAATGTTTAGATAGATTGGAAGAAATCTTGTAGTTAATCGAAAAGTCTAATTTAACTCTTAACCTGTCCAAGTGTAACTTTCTCAGAGACAAAATAGATTGCCTAGGTTACGAGATAAGTGCAGAGGGTGTCAAACCAGGGGAGAAGAAAATTTTGTCTGTTCAAGATTTCCGCGTCCGACTGACGTACACAAAGTAAGGCAATTTTTGGGCCTAGTAGGGTTCTTCCGTAAATTCATCCAAAGTTTTGCCCAAATTGCGTATCCTCTCCCAAAATTATTAAAAAAGGAGACAAAATGGGAATGGACAGACACTTAAGAAGAAGCTTATAAAACAATAAAGTCGCGGTTATTAGCAATATATGATCCTAATTCAGAATTAGAGTTACACACCGACGCCAGTAAGAACGGTATTGGAGGAATTCTCTTACAGAAAACACAAGGCACTAAAGATCTAAAACCTATAGCTTACTACAGTCGTCAAACATCGCCAGAGGAGAAAAATTTTCACTCCTAAAATCTTTGGCAGTAGTCTGTTCCCTAAAAAAGTTTAGAATATATCTGTTAGGCAAGGAATTTATAATTTATAACTGATTGTAGTGCCCTTCGATCTACGTTTTCGAAAAGAGATCTAATCCCTCGAATAGCTAGATGGTGGTTGATGTTACAAGAATTCCAATGTACAGTCGATTATAAGGCTGGAACCAAAATGCAACACGTTGATGCATTATCGCGTAACCCAATTGCCGATAATGATGTTCAAAGTGATTTTTTCCCTACGGTAATGAACATTAGTAATGACGATTGGTTGCTAACTCTCCAACTCGGAGACACAGAACTGACCAGGACTCGGGAGATTCTCCTTAATGATTTAGATCCGAAGGACCTTCAACACATTAAAGAAAGTTATGTAATAATAGATAACAAATTATATAGGTGTGTCGATGGTAATAGGGACAATCTCCGTTGGGTTATTCCAAAGGGCGCAAGGTAGCAAGTTTGTAAAAGGAACCATGATGATATTGGGCACTTTGGGATCGAAAAGACTTTAGACAGAATAAAGAAACAGTACTGGTTCCCAAAGATGTCACGCTTTGTGAAGAAATACGTAACAGCATGTATTGAATGCACATATGCGAAACAGGCCAATAACTCTTGTGAAGGGTTATTGCATCCCATAACTAAAGTAGAGGTGCCCTTCCATACTTTGCATGCTGATCATCTTGGGCCATTTGTGAAATCTAATAGGGGGAATTCATATTTGTTAGTTGTAGTTGACGCTTTTACAAAATTCGTATTTATAAAACCAGTAAGAAATACGAAAACCATAAACGTAATAAGAGTTCTGAACGACATCCTCTACACGTTTATGGCACCTACACGTCTCATAACGGATCGAGGTAGTTGTTTTACTTCACATTCCTTTAGGAAGTATTGCATTGACAAGGGAATAAAGCACATCCTAAATGCAGTGGCTAGTCCGAAATCGAATGGGCAGGTGGAGCGCTACAATCGCATCATTCTTAGTTCATTAACGGCACAGAATCTTAATAGTAATGAGAAAGAATGGGATAATCAGGTAGGAAAAATTCAGTGGGTATGAATAACACTATTCATAAAACTACCGGTAGAGCCCCATCCGAAGTAATGTTTGGAACAAGTATGAACAGCGACATAAACCCTTCTTTAGAGGAAGTGTCGCAAGAGGCTCGGGTGAGATCTGAAATAGATACTATTAAGAAGGAAGTCAAAGGAAAAATTGATAGTGAGCAAATAAAACAAAAGGCTTATTATGATAAGGGTAGGCGACCTGCACATACGTATAAAGAAGGAGATCTAGTTAAAGTTACCAAGACAGCATTTAACTATGATGGTAAAAGTAAGAAATTACTTCCATCATATTCGGGACCCTTCCGAGTAGTAATGGCATTAGGTAATGACCGCTACAGATTAAATCTATATCAGGCTTTAGTAACATGAAAAACAAACGTGGCTCTACTGTAGCTGCAGATCGCATGAAACCATGGATTCATGTTGCAGCGCTACAAGTAAATGATACCGATTCCGATGATGATGACGATGTCGACAGCCCAAGGAATAGGTAGATTTTATAATTATATATTTATTTATTTATTATTTATTATACTTGCCTTTCCATCATTGTAAATAATAATAACAAATAATTGAAGGTACCTATGTAGTAAAGCGCGATCAGGTTTGCTTGTTGGCCAATGTAATTGTTTACCCAGAACAGGTTTGCTTGCTGAACAGTAAAATTGTAAAGCGAGAACAGGTTTGCTCGCATAATGGAAAATTAGGTAGTGAGACCAGGTTTGCTCACTGCGTAGTGAAATTGTAAAGCGAGAACAGGTTTGCTCGCTTAATGGTGGTGAGACCAGGTTGCTCACGAGTAGTTAAAATGTAAAGCGAGAACAGGTTTGCTCGCTAAATGGTAAATTTCCAAGTAAGATTAAGTTCGCTGACACTACTTTATACTGTAAAATATTAGTATGATATTATTAAAAGAAATTTGTAAGGGAATGTCTTAGTCTGCCTAGTGTTAGGTTATCACAGGATACGTGTATGGGGACATACACGCTATCAGGATGGTCGAGTGTTAGGTTTATTTAAAATTTATTGATTTTAGTCGTGTTTGATTTCATTTTTAAGATGTTTCTAAAAGTTTGTTTTAATTTATTCGTAAAATCTAGGTATTATTGTAACTTTTTAATTTCTGGCTAAATTAATGAACGACTGTATAAAAAAATGGCGCGAGATGGCATGAGTAACGACAAGAAAAAGGCGGGGAAAACGGCGACGGGGGTTGTTAGTCAAGGTGGGCTGAGGCATTCTAATTCGGATCTTCGGAGTGGACGGACTTAAATATAAAAGTGGTTACTGTAATAGTAGTACAATTAATTTAATTATTATTTTATAAGGATAAAGTAATGTAATTTAAAGAAGTGTTAAAATAAAAGAAATTTGGACAACGTCTACTGTGTTTCTCTGAACTATAGTGTTATAACACTATGTGTATAACCTAAAAACGTGTAATTTATTTTTATATTTTTTGAAAAGTCAATCCACGAAATAAAACAATGTGCCCCACATACCAAATTACACCAAAAAAGTCAATATTCTCCACGCGACCCCGCGTTATCGGTTCCTAACCTTATTTTCAATGTGAGTGTGTGTCACACTGACACTGACAACCGTCTGTCACTATATTTTTAAAGCTACAGCGGGGGCGCACGAATTGGCCGTTATGTTCGATACACTATTCCTTTGACATAAAACATATTAAACATATTGATGTATATAAAAAAAACATACAGTAAGATGCCAATCGGTAAATTTTCATACCAGCCATTACTTGCAGCCTAAGCAGCTAGGTTTTGGCAGCAAAGGAGGCTGTGAGGCAGCTGTCCACTCACTTACCTAGATCATTTTTATTTAATCAGAGCGGTGAGGTGTTATTAAAAGTCGACGTCAAAAATGCTTTTAACTTTGTCGACAGGGTCGCTCGCTATGTTGGCTCAAATACAATCAAAAGCTCCTGCAATCTTTTCATTCTTAATGCAGTGCTACAAAAATCCATCAAATCTGTTATAATAAGAACAACCTCATCTCTTCTGCCGTAGGATGTCAACCAGGGCGACCTTCTGGGCGTTTTTAGTCTCGCTATTCACCCGGTCATCGAGCAGCTACATTCAAAATGTTATGTGTGGTAGTATCTGTATGATGGGAACCTAGGCGGCGGTGCGTCAACTTTTCTTTCGGACCTACTAATGCTTGTCCGCGAGTTCCAAGCCATAGGACTGGAGCTTAATTCTGCTAATTGCGAGCTTTACATATCGGACAGTTGCGTCGACAGGCACGACATAAATATCCCGCTTCAGAGACGTAGCTCCACTAATTAAGGTAATTGTTATGAGTTCCCTTCACCTCCTGGAGTCCTCTATTCTAGAAGATTTTTTCCAAAATTTCATAACATCAAAATTACATAATTTTAGTGATACATTAGACCGCCTTTTCAAAATTAACTGTCACATGGCTTCACTTTAATACGCTAGTCCCTTTTCGTTCCTAGGTTCACGTATGTCTTGCGGTGTTGTCAGCTGTGGAAGCTCCCTGACCTTCTTGCCAGCTTAGATAGCATAATAAAACATACACTCTCTTCCATTTTAAACATTAACTTCAGCGACCGCTCTTGGATCCAATCCAATCCAAGCATCACTTCCAATTAGATTCGGTAGCCTGGGTATCCGTAAAACTACTGACGTTTCCCTCCCGGCGTTCTTGTCCTCGGTCCATACCTCGCTACCACTAACTAACAAATTACTGGAACGAACTTCAAATTCCTTTTTGATACCCTACATGGACGAGGCCAAGGCCGCCTGGACCGCAGCTTGCCCGTGTTCTGATCTCCCAACCAATACCTTTTAGCGAGTGGGGTTGAAGCGAAGCTTGGAGAGAAATTATACTCAGGATGGTCAGTCGTAGAATGGATACTTTATTTTAGTTAGTGATCATATATATTACAATTATTATATTTACAAACATAGGTTGCTTAACTTAGTCACTTACGCAAAAGAGAGAGGAACAACGGGTGTCTCATTCACCCGCGGTCGCTATGCAACGCGGTGCGGGGAACACGCGGCGCGGGGCTTCGCGACGCGGGGAAGTGCGGGCGGGGAAACACGCACGCGACAAAACTGGCGACGTTCGTTGCGCTCGGCCATTTCGACGGCCGACAGACCACGGAGCGGACGCAGTGAAGATGCGTGGCGTGCGGCGTGCGGCGTGCGGCGATGGCGATAACGTGGCGCTGTTACGAGTGATGTGTACACGCAGCTGAGAATGAAGATGCTGTTTGCGTGCTGACGAAGCTCCATTCCTATTTCATTACGACAGCCCTTTTCAGTGCTATGTTCCTGTTTCATATCGATCTATTCTTATTTCATTATGGCAGCTCTTTTCAGAGCTATGTCCCTGTTTCATATCGAAAAGGCTTCCGTCTGACATTCTATTAAATGGATTTGCTTTACATCTTCTGTGCTTGTTATTGTAAGTGTGCGGCTACAACCTCTTCTCAAAGGCTTTGGGACGGGCCCCTCTGCGAACTGTTGCGAAATAACCTTGTTCACACGTCTTCTAGTTCCGCAGAGCGTGTCCGCCTTTTAGCTGTAGGGAGATGGGAGTCGGGTCTTTGGTTGCAGGCACTACCCTCATCGAACACGGGTACTTTGCTAGACCGCAGTACTTTTCGCCTTGCCGCTGCCCTGCGTCTTGATGCCCCCAAGTATCGTCCCCCATCAATGTCGTTGTGGCGCACCGGTAGACCGGTAGACACCCTCGGCCACCACGGGCTGCCCTATACACGGAGCACTGGCCGCATTGCCCGCCATCATTCTTTGAATGACATCATTCGTCGAGCTCTAGTCACTGCTGGAGTGCCAGCCGTACAAGAGCCCGCCAGTCTGGCGCGCGGTGATGGCAAAAGGCCGGACGGCATGACCCTGGTACCTTGGAGGGTGGGACGGGCACTGGCGTGGGATGCTACATGTGTCGACACGCTTGCCCTGTCCCATCTTCCAAGTTCATCATCAACGCTGGCTCGGCTGCAATTAATGCGGAGAACCTTAAACGGCATAAGTATGAGAATCTGACTGGAGATATCATATTTGAGCCGTTTGTGGTAGAGACGTTAGAACCGTGGGGTTTGGTAGCCCACCGGGCTCTTTACAGATATTTCTAAAAAACTGGTGAAAGCCACCCGTAACCCCAAAGCCAGCAGCTATCTGGGTCAACGCATAAGCCTCGCCATCCAGCGCGGCAATGCGGCTAGTGTAATGGGTACTTTGCCTAATGGGGATGATCTGGGGCAATTCTTTTATTTTTAGTTTTTTATTTATCTTTGTAAGTTTGTAAATATTTTAATTTTAATAATATGTGTTAGTTTTGTTTTTTTTCTTATAATTAATTAATAAACAACCTTTAAATCTTAGATGAATGATTGGTCTCGCTGCGCTCGTCTAGATACCGCGCTACCTATAAACCACAGCTCCGTAAATGCGGCAACTCATTATTGTAGTGTGTATGTGTGTGTATATACAAGGATGGGGAGCCCTTTCGGTCGCATAATCTCTTTCGTCATAAAGTAGCTTGGTATAACAGTGTCAGCATAAAGTTTTTTCGCATAAAATTTGTTAAGCAGAGTGTTATAAACCCATAATGGTTTCATCAGCATAAATTTAACTTACTATAATTGTCTTTATCATAACTTTAATCAGCATAAATATAAATAACATAATTGCTATACGTCTAAATTTAATTTATCATAAAATACGAAACGCATAATGGATGAAGCGCAGCGTAGCTATTGTCTCCAGTTTCGAGGTAATTTTTTTATTAGACAACATAAATACTAGCTGCCCTACTCCTGATGTAACTTTTTCTCTAAAATATCATACCCAGATTTTCGTTTTTTCTTGTTTTTCAAATATTCATATTATTAGGTAAATAAAGTAAAATGTCTTAAAAAGTTAATACTTTGTGTTTTCGGTAAGGTTGTGCTACAAAAGTCAGTGACAGAAACGAATCGTGGCAAAACCGACTCCACGTAGTCTTGTCTGCCCTACGCTAGAGTGTAATTTAAACCCGCGTAGGCGCGGAGGGGCGAGGCGGCCCGCGAGCTGAGGAGCAGGTGGGTTTAACGCCCGCCGCCGCGGCTGAGGCTGGCTGGCCAAGCCGGCCAGAAAACCGAAGCTGCGGTGGTGAGCGAAAGCCATCTGCGACGATAAGCTCGCGTGGGACCGCCGGAGTCCCGCAGCGCCGGAGCCGTGACAGAAACTATGCCTGCTACATGTTGCATGCCTGCCTGCGTGCTGCATGCCTGCCTGCCTGCTGCATATTGATGCCTGCCTGAGTGCTGCATGCCTGCCTGCCTGCTGCATACCTGCCTGTCTGCTAGCTGCATGCCTGCTTGCATGCTGCATTTGCATGCTGCATTTTTGCTTGAATACTGCATGCTCGCTGGCATGCTGCTTGCTTGCATGCTTCTTGCTTGCTTGCATGCTGCTTGCATGCTGCTTGCTTGCTTGCTTGCATGCTGCATTCTTGCTTGAATACTGCATGCTCGCTGACATGCTGCTTGCTTGCTTGCATGCTCCTTGCTTGCTTGCATGCTCTATGCGTGCTTGCTTGCTGCATGCTTGCTTGAATACTGCATGCTCGCTGGCATGCTGCTTGCTTGCATGCTGCTTGCTTGCTTGCATGCTCCGTGCTTGCTTGCTTGCTGCGTGCTTGCTTGCGTGCTTAAACGTTGCTACGATAAAAAGTTGTTCGATGATGTTATGGATTTCAATTATTTGAAATGTTGTATTTTTGTGATATTGGAAATGTTTTTCTGAAAAATGAATCATCTAGCATTAATAGCTTCGGCCAAACGTTAAGTGGGATTTCAAAACATAAAGATTTTGAAAAAAATAACAATCGATAATATGCATTTCAAAACTTTGTTATTTGTGTTTTTAGTAAAAAGAACATTATGGAAAACAAAAAATTACAAAACATTTTCGGCCAAATAAAATTCGTACAGAAAAATTTCGAGTTTAAGATAGGTAACCCTAAATGTTAACTTTATGGTATTCTATATGACTGCCAATAAATGTTATGATTATTATTCGTATTGTAAAAACATTTATGTATAAACATTTGATGCTGATATATCATTATTATAAAAGAAGTTATGGGGAAATAAAGTATGCCTAATGATTTATTCTGAATGAACGTTATGCGAAACGAGGACAATGCCAAAAAACGTTATGCAGCCTTAAAATATGCCTCTTTAATTTATGCATCCCAATATGGACCCGCAAGGATGCTAGTGTGCGTGAAAAATTTGTTGCCAGCTGCTCAACTGTTACCCGAGTTAATGGGAAAAATATTTTTACTGTGATGTATTAATTAAGTTGCTGGTTATAAATGTAGCTAAGCAAATATTTAAAAATTAACAATTAAAAGCGAATATGTATAAATATCATTGTATATATAATTATGTAGGTTAGACGTAGGTTTCTTCTGTAGAAAAATGGTGATGTATAGCAATGATTAGACCTCATTTTTTTTATTTATATGTAATATTTACAAATTATCATTAAATATAATAATGTGGAAAACAAGGTGTTACCAAAATAGTGCTTTCCTTTTCTATTCTACCATTATTTAGTACCTAAAGCGACTAAGGGACTAATGACTGCACATACATCCTACAGTATAGAGCGGCGATGGGCTCATCAAAATAATACTACCAACCCCTCTCTTCTCTTCGATGTCGTAGAAGGCTACTAACGGACTAAAGACTGCGCATACATTCAACAGCCATAGAGCGGCGATGGGCTCATCAAAATAATACTACCAACCCCTCCCTTCCATTGGGTCTCGTAAAAGGGGACTAACGGACTAAAGACTGCACATACATCCAACAGCATAGAGCAGCGATGGGCTCATCAAATAATACTACCAACCTCTCTATTTCCTTCGCTGTCGTAAAAGGAGACTAACAGACTAAATATTGCACATACATCCAACAGCATAGAGCGGCGATGGGCTCATCAAAATAATACTACCAACCCCTCTCTTCCCTTTGGTGTCGTAAAAGCGACTAACGAACTAAACTTTTTGAGGGTTAACAATGCTCACATCCGTAGGTGGCCCTTGAGACCCTACATGTGACCCCTAGGTGGTGGTGCTAATTGAGCATTTGGTGGTAGAGCCTAGCTCGCCCGGTTATCGACCACCGTGCGGTAGTGTATTGCTTTTTCTGACGGAGACTCAATTTCGTCGCCCTGCTGACACGTCTTATTTAAGGTACCCTGGCTATCAGCTTGAGGAGCAATTCCGCGCGAAAGCCGGAGTATGTCTGTACGTCCCAAAATCCGAACTGGTGGTAGATTGGTTAGGTAGGTAGATTAGGTAGGTAGAGTAGGTTATGGTCTGTGCCAGCTAGATGTGCATGAAGGGTCATTTACCCCATTTGTACCAGTGGGATGCTGCAGTTTAGGTACGTTCGGCCGGCGTGCCTCCCAGGAAGGCCGCCTAAGCGTATGACAGTAAAGGTTGCCGCTCGGCTCTCACGCTCCACGTCGCGCGTCGTCGCTTAAGGCCAGGTATTTCTCTCTCGCGGCTTCTCTCTCGCTCTCTCGATGGTACGACGGTACGGGACGGGTATAACAGCGAAGCGGCGCGTTTTATAGGTTTTATTGCCTATATTTATAGACTTTATATATAGGATTCTCTGCTAATTTATCTGCGAATTATTTGTCTTTTGTTGAGTACAAAAATTAAATGTAAAGTATCAGTATCGTATTTATATATGTGTATAGTGTGTATGAATGTATTGTATGTGTGTATATATATGTATGCATGTATATATATTATATTTTAAAATAATTTTATATCTTATTTGGTGGATTTGGATCGGTCGTATTCGGTTGCATTCGCATCACTGTCGATCGAGTTGGACTTGTGCCGATGCTGCGTCCCTAGCCTGGCTTCTGCTACCCTCGTCATTTTTTGTCCTCGGTCCAGTGGGGGTGGACCGGTGTCGCGTCGTGTCGCGTAGGCAGGCTGGATCGGAAGTGAATATGGCCGGCGCGACGCGGCGCGATGTTGGTTTGCCCCCGTAGGATCGGGGGTGGGGAGTGGTGGGGGTGGTGGGGGTTGGGTTGGGGACGTGGCGTCGGTGCGGGTCTGGTTCGATTGATGGTGATGTGAGTGTGGTTGAGTGTGATTGATCTAAATCTACCACTTATTTATTATTATTATTATTTTTTATCGAGTGATGTTATTGGATTTTGTAACTGAATGAGACTTTGAATAGATTGGATCCTTAACTAATACATAGTTTTTTTTTTTTTTTTTCCCAGAATTTAAACCATTATTTTCTATGTCTCAGATGGTTTGAAAAAACTTAAAGCGCGATCTATCTAGCCTTGAGAGGAAACACTGCATCGGCGTGGCGTTCGGGATTCTCATGCGGGGCGCGGGGGAGCGGCGTTTCGTGGTCCCCTGTTTCCTCCTTCAGAGGTGGACCAATCTTTATTTAAGCGTCGGTTGGGGGAGGAGGTTTTCTGTGTCTGTGTGTTTGATTTTTTTTTTTTTTTAAACGAGTTACCTAATGTTTCTGAAGACGCCTTAAAACGAAGTGATTTCGCTTAATTTTGAAGGCTCCTGGTTATTAAATAAATGACTTAATGCAAAGGAATCAAGCATACGGACGTGAAGGGTCTCTTTCTTTAACCGTTGCTGAAGGGGTGGTGGGGGTTGGTCCGGTTTTGGAGGGGGGCTGCGGGGCGTCGTTTTTCTGTGTTTGGTGTGGGAGTTTTGTGTGCCGCGTCGGCGTGGTGTTTCCTCTTAACTCGTAATCCCTACGCGCGCGCGTAAACCCTGCGCTCCTGACGGACGTCAAATCGATATCGAGTCGGCTGTGCTTATCGGAATATGAACGCTCGGGTCACAAGATAGGTTTCAGTTTCGCGTGGGAGTCGTTGGAGGGTGAACCTTCTGTACGGTAGTAGTATTAGTTATTCTGTGCTTGTACCAAGACGAATAACGAAACAATTTTAAAACACACAAGTTTATGCTTATTAATTTTTGACGTTTTTTTATGCTTAAGTTTTTATAAAAAAAGATATTTGAATGATTAAAAATGTCAACCTTATTGGTTAGGTACTAATGTTTTCCAAAACTCATTTCAGCCGCTACTTTATTTTACTTCAATAACTCCAATTTATATTACTTACCACAGTATCAATACGATAATTGGAAATCATATTACACAATTCTATGACCACGGCTTATATTTCGGTTCGACGCGATTCTGTTTCGGCGTGCAGTGGTACTGGGGGTAGCAATGCGCATTTGTCTGGCACAGACTATAATAGCTCGTTAGATTAGTTATTAAGTCTTAACTATAAGTTAGTTAACTGTTTTTTTATTATTATTAGTATTGACGTCAATAAGTGCCTGTAAAGGTTTACATTGAATAAATAATTTGACTTTGACTTTGACTTACGTAAGGGCTGACATTTGTTGTCGTCGTCTGCACTGTTTGGAAGACCCCTCCTTTCCCATCCTTTGGGTGCGCAATGAATTCGGCTCCCGTTGCCGTGTCTTTGCGTGCCTATATCGGTCCCACACAGGAGATGCTAACACAAGCAGCCTTTTAGACCACCTCGGCCGAGTGACTGATGTCGCGCAGGAGTGATTCCCAAACGATGAGGTGGTGGTATGGGAGACTTCAACGCCCACCATGAAACATGGTTGGGCTCCTCCAAAACTGATCACGCTAGTAAAATCGCTCATGCCTTCGCTCTGACACAAGACCTGACGCAACTGGTAGATCAGCCCACCAGGATGCCAGATATCGTAGGTCACGCGCCCTCCTTGTTGGACTTATTGTTGACGAGTCGCCTTGCAGGGTATAGTGTCGGTGCTTGCACCTCTAGGCTTGTCAGACCATTGCTTTGTCATTGCCACAGCACCGCACTGCGTTGGTCCACCGAAAACTGTGGAGACCAAGCGTCGTCTGTGGGCACTACTCGTCGGCGGATTGGGACGGATTGCGTGTTACTTTGCATCCATCTCATGGGGCCAGAGCTGCTTTCTTGAAAAGGACCCATCGGAGTGCGCTTCTGCCATCGCTGGTGAGATCTTTCCATTCACAGATCTTACCAGCGTTGGCAGACAGCGGCCTTGGTTCAATCGCGAATGCGCCAAAGCTGCTGAATGCAAGCAGGCGGCGTATCGTGCTTGGACGAAGGCTTGTGCTCTGAATGACCCTAGTACCAGCTCCTTGAAGGCAGCCTACAAAAAGGCCTCTAAGTCTAACAAGACGGCTCTCGCAGGAGCGGATGCACAAAGAGTGGCAAGGGTGGGGCGGGAGTTGATCTCGCACCCTAATAGCTACGGCTATTGGCGGCTCGCTAAGGCCGTGCAGGCCAACTTCTGCTTTCCCTCGCTGCCCCCGTTGAAACATCCATATGGCTCGTTGGCTTACCAGCCGCTTGAGAAGGCAAACTTGTTGGCTGAACTTTTCGCGGTGAATTCGCGCTTCGACGATTGTGGCGCCGCTCCACCTATTATAGCACATTGTGGGGCCACCATGCCTGATATTCGTATCAGGCAGTGTGATGTACGTGCCGTGCTGCGGTCGCTCGACGTGCGGAAGGCTAGCAGGCCGGATGGTGTTCCGGCGATTGTGCTGCTCAGATGCGCGGCTGAGTTGTCTCCTGCATTGACACGATTGTTTAGGGAGTCTTACAATACTGGTATTGAGCCGGTGTCTTGGAAGGAGGCGAACATACAACCCATCCCCAAAAAAGGGGATCGCTCGGATCCGGCCAATTATCGACACATTGCTGTAACTTCTGTACTGTGCAAGGTGTTTGAGCGGATAATTAATTCCCAGCTCATTCACTACCTAGAGGATCACTCGCTGCTCCATGATCGCCAGTATGGGTTCAGACCAAAGCGATCAACGGGTGATCTTTTAGCGTACGTTTCTCACGCGTGGGGAGAAGCGATGGACAAGCATGGCGAATCCCTGGCGGTTAGCCTTGATATCGCCAAAGCTTTCGATAGAGTGTGGCATCGTTCCCTTCTTTCCAAGTTGTCAGCATTCGGTGTGCCGCCCCGTTTGTGCGCCTGGGTTGCAGACTTTCTAGAAGGGCGGAAGATTCGTGTCCTTTGTGAAGGTAGTTCCTCCGCGTTTTACAAAGTCAATGCCGGAGTGCCGCAGGGTTCTGTGCTCTCACCTACTCTATTTCTTCTGCATATTAATGACATGTTGTCCTTGGGCAATATTCATTGTTATGCAGATGACAGTACGGTGCATGAGCGGTACTTGGGACATCCTGCGGCATAGCAAGCCGATATCATAGTGAAAAGGCAAGCACTGGTTGCCAAACTGAACCTGACTCTCGATCGTGTCTCTAAGTGGGGATCTAACCTGGTCGAGTTTAATGCTAGCAAAACCCAGATTTGTGCATTCTCGTCCAAGGTAACTCCCTTCCTTACTCCTCCCTCTCTTCAGAACTCTCCGTTACCCATTTCGGTGAACCTCAGCATTCTTGGCATGGACATCGGCCAGGAACTGAATCCAAAATGCTACATCGAGAGTGCTATTTTAGCTGCCTCCCGGAAGTTGGGTATTCTCAATAAGGTGAGGCGGTTTTTCATTCCCGAGCAGCGCTGTTTGCTCTACAAAACTCAGGTGCGATCGAGTATGGAGTATTTGTTCCCATCTATGGGATGGCTCCGCTAAATACTTCCTCGATGCACTTGATAGACTGCAAAGGCGAGCGGTACGCATTATTGGAGATGCTGAGGTTACAGTTCCCTTGAGAACCTCCAGCTGCGTAGAGACATTGCTTCTCTCAGTGTCTTCAACCGGAACTACTACGGAGAGTGTTCTGAAGAACTTTTTGATCTTATCCCGCCCTCTCCTTTCCTGTCCCGGACTACACGTGCTGGTCTTAGGAACCACCATCATAATCAAATTTTTTGGTACGAGTACTGATAGTCTGTCTGTACAGACCAGCACGTGTAACTTGACTAGTCGTTCCTCTGTAAGACCATTCGGCTTGGAATTCTTTGCTGGCGCATGTGTTTTCCAGCTCCTACAGTCCCGGGTCTTTTAAGCGGGGCGTGAAACGGCATTTATGCAGGCCGTCATGAATGGGTGCGCTCGGTATCGTGCTTATTCCACGGTGGGGAGCGCTCTCATTATTTTGGACTGCATCGGCTGCTTACCATCAGGCAGGATGCAGTCACTATGACGTGTCATTATAAAAAAAAGCTCACCACCTAAGCACATACTGTGCAGACTGTGCAGTTGTTTCTTGCTGAAGCGTGGACTGTGTGGGCGTGGTCTGTGTTGTCCATAGATTCAAATGATTACTAATTTTACCATAAACTTTAATAATAACTATCTCAAAAAAGTTGTTGATCTAAGTAAACAGTAATAAGTCGAGTCTTTATTCATGATTATTCTACATATTATGACTAAATACTTTTTCGTTTTTGTAGGCTCATTGTCATGTGACAGACAAAAATTTAAAAAAAAAAAATGTTCCCCTAGGTCAAGAAAAGCTGGGGTGCAAATTTGGGAACCTCCTCGTGGTGCACCCTGGGGTAAGGCCTCTCAGCCCACGTTCAGCGTGGGACAAGGGGCCTTATGCTAATCCCTGGCGCCCCTTCTGGGCGTCGAATAAAGTAGGCAGTGCCCCGTCTGGGCCTGCACCTCCAAGTGCGTGCCCACTCTGGGCCGCACGCTCGCCGCTCAATCTGAGCAGCTTTGAGCGGAGTTTTGACGGCGCCCCTTCTGGGCGTCGTTACACGGGGGGGGAATAGGGTAGTCCGGCGCCCCTTCTGGGCGTCGTTTCAATGGGGGGGAAAGGGGAACACCTCGAAAGAGGTGTACCAGGGGCCTCACGCCAGCCCCTGAGCGTCGTAGCCTGTCTCGGTCCTGCAACGACCCCCACTCGAGGCGTCTGTGGGGTAGCGTTCTGAGTCAGGTGAACGAGGGCTTGCCTTAGCCGGCTCGCCAAGTGAAGGACACACATTAAAACCGGAGAGAAACCTCCTTAAAACCTGTCAGCACCACCCGACACTGACTGTATTTAGGGTTACCCGCATATAGGGCCACTGTGCGGGTGGACACTGTAGATGCTCCTTACTCGTGGGAATAACAATCCAGATGTCTGAAAACCCAAATTTTGAAGTTAAGGTGAAGTCGGCAGGGCCTTGTACTAGGCCTGCCGTGGAAGCTAGCGATGCTAGTGTTGGAAGTGTGCCCTTGAAGGGCGAAGGAACTAAAGTTCCGAGAGTTGGTATGTCCTGGGCGGACAGGCAGATTTGCCAGGCGGCTGAAACTGGTTCGGTCGTGTTTAATTCTAGTAAGAACAAGGGTGGAACGGGCCTTGCGGCGGCCGTTGATGATTCGTCGCCAAGAGTCACCAGGAGTTCCGTTAGGCGCGAAAAGGAGAAACCGGTGCATAACATCTACGCCCCGGCGACTTCTACCATCTCTCGTACCGGTGGCAACCCGCCGGAAACCTACATGGTGGACTCCGACGATGATACCGAGTCGTTGTACTCCGTAGCCTCAGGTACAGCGTCACGAGAAAGAGGCCGGCACTACAATCCGCTGGCCGCGGCTCGCAATGAGCTGGAGCTCGCTCGCCAAAAGCGGAGGGAGGAGCTCCAGCTCGATGCAGAGCAGGAGATTGCGCTCATGATGCGCGAGTCCCGAGAACGGGCATCAGCTCGGGACCAGGAGAGGGCTGCTTGTCAAGATAAGGCATTATCCAACAAGTTGACAGCAGCCGACTGTTCGAAGAGGTGCGCCGATGCTGGCGACATAGTGTCTTTTGTTGCTAAAAACTCCGGCAATTTGAAAGGCACCTTTCAGCGGTCATTGAATGAGGCAGTGGAGATGTTCCGCGGGGCATCAGAAGTGTTCCGTGGACTCCCTAGTGCCGAAGAGAATTGCGCCCTGCGTGAAATTAATGTAGGTCTCCACGCCGATAACCGCGCCCTGCGGGAAATGGTTTCCGACATGCACGCTGAGAATACCCGCTACCACAAGCGGGTGGAGGAGCTGCAGAAGGAGGTGGCAGCACTTAAAGCCTCCCTTGAAAACACCAGCCAGCAGACCCGGCCAACATCTGCCGGGCCTCGCTTCGAGGGAGAGGCACCCGCGCTTCTGCCAGCGCACTCCGCATCACCACCAGCACGGAGTGTAACTGCTGACGGGATGATCTCGCGCGCGGAGGCTGCTCGCATTGCGAGCCAGTACGCTCCTCCTGCAGCGGCTAACGAGGCCCTTATACAACAGGTCCTACGTCAGGTAGGCTTGTTCTTAGACGCTAGATTGGGTCCAGCGTCGCCGGATGAGGCGGATCAGTTCCAGCGTGTTCCGGCCGTCGGCACGGCATTGCGACCGTTACCAAAAGACGGACCTGGGCGCGGTAAAGACAAGACCGCTCCGGCTGATCGCCCTAAAAAGGGGGCGGTCAAGAAGGCGCCGAAGGCAAAATCCACTAAGGGCAAGGCGGGCGAACAACATCCTGCCGCCTTGCCCAGCACTTCTAAGGCTGGCAAACACCATCCTGCCGCCACCAAAAGTGCCACGCCTTCGGCTGCTGCGCCTGCTCTACCGCCACCTGAAGAAGGGTGGACGCGTGTCGAGCGTAAGGGGCGCAAGAAAGGAAAGGGGAAGGAAGCGCCAAATAAGGCGCGTAACCCAGCTCCCCCTAAGCCAGTAGCGGCGCGACCATCGGCTGCCACTCCTATGGCCAAGAAGAAGCGGGTAAGGCTGAAGAAGCAGCTCCGCCCACCAAAAACCGCAGCAGTCGTGCTGACCCTACGCCCTGAGGCCGCAAAGCAAGGCATGACCTACGAGGCAGCCATTATCAGGGCTAGGGAAAGCATTAAGCTCCACGAGCACAACCTTCCTCCGCCTACCAGCATCAGGAGGACAGCGACTGACTCGCGGTTGCTGGAGATGTCAGGCGCCTATGGTTCTCAGAACGCTGACACTTTGGCCGGCCTTATCCGGGGGGCTATGCCCGAAATCTTCGAGGTGGCTCGGCCAACAAAATCGGTCAACCTCCGGATTTCTGGCCTCGGCGAAACCGTCTCGAAGACGGACGTCGCCTCCGCTGTGGCGGAGAAGGGGGTTTGCTCTCCGGAGACCATTCTGGTCGGAGAGATAAGACGTGGGGCTGGCGGAAAGGGCACCGTTTGGGTGCGATGCCCAGCCACGTCGGCCAAAAACATCTTGGCTGAAGGCGGCGGAAAGCTCCAAATCGGGTGGGGCCTAGCACGTGCATACATGCTGGATGCTAAGCCCAGGAAATGCTTCCGCTGCCTGGAGGGAGGCCATGTGCAGGCCTTTTGCACGGCGCCGACGGACCGCAGTAAACTTTGTTACCGCTGCGGTACGCCCGGCCACATAGCCGCCACCTGCACGAAGAAGCCAAACTGTCCCATCTGCGCCGAAAAGGGGAAACCCGCGGAGCACAGCATGGGCAGTCGGCTTTGCGCTCCTCCCAAGAGGAAGAAAGGTAAGGCTGGCAGACCATCTAAGTCGGCCAAACCTTCTGCTCCCCAAAAACATCCGGGGACGCAGAGCAACACCTGACCTGGCAGGGTCACAGGTGAGTAGAGGGGACTCGGAGGCGTGGTTTTGCCCAGCTCCGGTCCCCTCTGCAGCGAACCCGTGGGCGTACGAGCATGGAGAGCTCTACGTCCGCACTAGGGTTCGCAAGATGGATAGAGGGGGGTCTTTATGATCCGGGCCACCCTCAACACGTCCGTGAAGACGTGTAGGAGTGCACCTGCTAAGGTGTCCGCCACATCAAGGCGCGGTTGCGGTTGAGTCCCTAGTGGAATGCCCGGAGCCGCGCTGTGAGCGGAAGGTGGATCATCGCGAAGTTTTAGTGGGTATGGGCAGCTCCATCCGCCGAGTCCCACATATCCCCCGGCTCGCTCCAGTGCCGGGGGAATGCGTAAATGCATTTCTCCGCGTTAAAAAAAAAAAAAAAAAGGTCAAGAAAAGCTATTTTAGCTTCGCTTTACAACGCTACAATGACGGTCTTTTTGAGCAAGAGGAGTGGAAATATTATTTCAAACATTGTCTATGAATTTTGTCAAAACGAATACTTCCGTGATTTACCGGTGGCGGCACTGACACTGAGAGCATTATCACTGACAAGTGGGGATGCGTTCATAGAGAGTGTATGAAAAACACTGTGCCGGTACTGTGTCGGAACTATGGCTTCACTGATATGTGTGAAGCAACCTATAACCTATAATATTACCTGAATCATAAGCTATACACCTGTTCTCAGTTTCATTAAAATCCGTCCAGCGGTTTTTGTGTGATGCGCGTCAAACAAACAGACAGACAAAAATTCCAAAAATGATTCTAATGTTCACGTATGCTTCATCCCCTAGATTATGTTTTTCGCAAATATTTGCAATGGAAGTACAGACACGAAAAGTTTACATTTCAGGAACATAGGTCAAAATGAAAAAAAAATAGCTTTTCCATACTTGAGTCAATCAGCTGATTGCGCATTTTGTATAAGGAAAAACAATAAATTTTTGACCCAAGTTCCTTATGGAAAGTTGTCCAGTATCATCGGTAGAATCCCCTTGATATAGTGTCAGCTAACCTTTTTACGCCTTATTATTATAGATTACAAATATAAGTAGACATGAAATAACATAGAACTAGGTTAAGTATATAGTAACTTTATAAGAAAAATGAAATAGGTTACCTATATAATAAAAGACAATAACAATAAATTCACTTAATAAAAATCTCAACCACGGGGACTTTATTCTTGTATAAGCGGCAACACTGAATGGCGTTTATTGTTCATATTATTTTATAATGAAATTTCGAAATTATACGATACTTACTGATGGTATGTGATCCCAGTGTCCTTCTTATTATTGAAGTATTATTTTTTATACAGTTTTACTACGAAAACTGGCATTTTAGTTTGAATTAAGCCCAAAATTGAATAAAACATTCGTTACGTACACTTCACCCACAGCCACAGCTGTCAGTGTGACTGGCTCGGATACGCCGATTTCGGCGTAGTATTATTTGTTGCCGTGCCGCATTTGACAAGTACGACGGAGGTCTCGACGGAGTCGAGAGGGCCTAGTCAATTGGCAAACAAATTAAACGCTACGAAATCATCGCTACGATAAACCGAATGTATGGGATTGACATAAGCAAAAGTTACCTACGACGTAAAATTTACGCTAAAATAGACCTAATTGACAGTTTGACAAGCCAAGAATCGCTAATCTAGCGATCACTCAAACATTGAAGATAAAAATTCACACAAAATGGCGATTGTTTCATCAGCTGACGAAGGAAGAGTTGTGTTGTGTTGAAAGTTTTGTTTAAAATACTCTTTTTAGGGCTATTGTGGACTGCAATAATCAAGTGCTCAAGCGCTACGGAAGAAATGTTTCCCTATGTTGCTTGGAGCAAATTAACGAAATCCCGAGTTTGTTGTACTTGTGAATAGTTCTCGGAGTTCTCGTTTACGAACTTTCAAATATCTAACTAAGGTCTGCCGGGAATTGCGTGCTGATATAGTTGTTGCAATATGAGTGACCAAATAAATGTGTGTCATGCAACATTTTCCGCAACGAAAAGCAAGTCGCTGCATAACAATTTGTGGGGGCTCTCAAACCATACAAACATTTTGGCCAAATAAATCCACCTAAGTACCTTTAATCATGACAAGAAAGGTCAAGAATAAGACAGCAGTAAGGGACTTTCTGTATAAATATTAAATGTAACCTATCCTTATAATGTCCATTTATCAATTTATAACTTAGATTGCCTATTTGTTTTACAGGTTCCAATGAAGATTTAATTTGCCAGGTAGCTTAGAGTATTAAACCAACGCTCTAAGTGTAGTAAGGTGTACTGACTATACCCTATAAATCTTATACAGACAAGCATCTTTCATAATAGGAAAAGATATCAGTCCTTATGTTCAAACGGTAAGTTTTAATAAATAAATTATTACTTAGGTACATAATAAAGGTAAGTATTATGCATATTATTATATTGGAATTTACCAGGAAATGTCAGTTTTGTTAAAATTGCTAGAATAAAGAGTATTGACATAAAGATAAAACTATTTTATGTGGTTTTGCAGATTTGAGACGACAATTCAAAAATCTTAAATGTTACCTCATAATTTGGAGGATGGACTTCCTCAGAATGGTGAACAAACATGGTTATTAGGTAAAAACAATATCAAGCCATTTTGTATAATACATAGGTACTTACCTATTAATTTTTTATCTATGACTATTTTCTATAAGTAAGAAGGTAAATCTTAAATGTTACCTCATAATTTGGAGGATGGACTTCCTCAGAATGGTGAACAAACATGGTTATTAGGTAAAAACAATATCAAGCAATTTTGTATAATACATAGGTACTTACCTATAAATTTTTTATCTATGACTATTTTCTATAAGTAAGTAGGTATATTGTTCTAATTTCTTAGGAGATTCTGGATACCTTCAAAAAGCATGGTTAATGATAATAACAACAATATTTAATGCTGCATCAGGCTTACAAGAAAGGAGGGGTGTGTACCACATGTCATATCCAACAATGAAACTGCATTGAACATAACTTTGGCATCGTTGAATTTAGTTATTTACATGAATTTTTTTTGTGGAGCTCTAATGTTGACAACGTTTTTATTCTACAAAAAGGAGCAGTCTGTGCCACAAATGTATTTAATCCATAAAATAGTAATTTGGTTTATATGATGGGGAAAAATTAAGTATAAAGTTAATTTAGTTCTAAGTTTATTGTGCTTTATTTAAAAAGATTTACTTATGTACAAAAAAACAGTACCTTCGTTGACAACATTTTTATTTTAAGAAAAGGAACAGTGTGCCATAAATATATTTAACCCATAAAATAGTGATTTGGTATAAATGATGGGGAAAAATTAAGTATAAACTTAATTTAGTTCTAAGTTTATTGTACTTTATTAAAAAGATTTACTTAGGTAAATACTAAAAAACCAGTACCTTCCTAGACACACAATTGGCATTTATTTTTATAGTTACATATAGTTTTAATGGCAATAAGAGAAAGTGAAGCCTCATATTTAATAAACTTTGACTTTGAGAGAGTTAGGTAAGGATATAAGAATATATTAAGAAATACAACATTAATGTTATTTTTTACTTGATATTTAATTTTACTTGCAGTAGGTACCTATAGAAAAAGTTTAAGTACCTACTTATATCAATTTCTACTAGTCATAACATTAAGCTATTGAAGTTGTACTTGATTCATTATCAACATACAAAGGTAATTATATGTATAAACTTGCATTATTACTATCCGATTATTAAATCTGGTGGGTTTTATTGTGTTTGTTATAATATTGTTTTTTCATTAAATAGGTGGCTTAACATAAGGTGGCTTGTTATACATATAATACAAATTAAGTTCCATATCTAGCATACTCTGTAATAGTTTAGTTATTATCAATTTGGCGATTGTGAAGTAATCGATTGTAATTGTTGCTTGAGTTTGTAATGTTTACTATCACATTTTTATTTGTGTGAATCTGTAAATGGTTTGCTGTTTCACATTTTCAGTGTTATACTTTTTATAGAACTGTCGATTCACCTGTGAATATAAAATAAATAAATAAAATTATTTGTTTTTAAATTATTTTTGGTGAATATGTAGGTACTAGGTCTATAAGTAAGTATATTGTTTTAATTTCTTAGGGATTCTGGATACCTTCAAAAAGCATGGTTAATCATAATAACACCAATATTTAATGCTGCATCAAGCTCACAATAAAGAAGGGATGTGTACCACATGTCGTATCCAAAAATGCATTAAACATGGCTTAAAGTGGTACTTGATTCATTATCAACATACTAGGGTAATTATATAAAATTAATTGTTTTAAAATTATTTTTGGTAAATATATAAATATTCCTATGTTTTATTTCGAAACATTATCAACCAACTCATAATTAATAGCAGTGAAATAAATAATGTAAAATAAATAAATATTTTAACTTGTCGCGTAGAGACCACGATCATGTCATTGTGTCTGTGAAGGCTATACGCCTTTAATAAATGATTTGACTTTTATTTTCGGTACCTACCGCTATAAATACGTAACAATGAAGCAATCCCATATTAAGGCGATGTTGTCATCATCGTCATCCTATGAACGTCCTGAACGTTCCCACATGAACGACAGCATTAAGGCAGACTGGGCTATAACAGGCTAAGCCCTGAGCCAATACAACCGCAGTGTGCTTTATGTGCCTTCCGAAGCACGGAGGAGCTCGAGACGCTTTTTATTTGGTTACCCATCCTTTAACTCTCGCGGTTTGTAACATTTAGTGTTATCACTTATTTCATTACCGACGGACGTCAAGTTGTTAATATTTGAGAAATTCTTGGCAGCAAGCGTTTGCTTGTGGTCTTCAGTCTTAATTTATTTATATTATAAGCTGAAAAATGGGTTTGAACTCATATCAATGTCATATTATGGTAGGTAAGTCACTCGTCATCATAAGTACTTATTTACAAACGTGCTTGCCTGGCGAACTTCCGGCGAAAAAAGCGATTGATTCATTTTACAAATTGTCTCAAGGAGTCTACCCGAATTTCTTAGTAAAGTGACATTCAATTCACCAAAACTCAAAAGGATCGGTGTGGTTACTACCTATTTATTAATCTTACATAAGCGTTAGATTATCATCAAACAAAAAAATACTAAGACAAGCCTGTATGTTCTATATCCCTTAGCTTATCGATATAGCATAGCGAATTTGATGAGCGATTTTGACGCTGTCACCGGTCGAGCGTTTGCCAGTTGTCTAGGCCCTGTGCTAGGCCCTGAGCGCAGCGAGACCAATCATTAAGCTAAGCTTTATGCCGGCACTTCACCTGGCGTATCGTGTTCGCGTATTTGCATTATTTGTCCGAACACGGCAATGTGTGGACGGCCTATTTCAATATATTTGCTTTATTTGCACGAATAAGGCAAACAACGCAAATAGCGAATATGCGTTTCCGTCCACTTGTCGGTTTTTGATCACACATCAAAGGAATCAAATACGGCAAATATTTGCGTCGGCCGTCCACACTTGGTTCTGTTCAGAAGCGCGCGTGCGGCTGTCCTGTTCAGACGTGTTCAGTTTTTTATACGTAAATATAGTAAAATGGATTGGACAAACGAAACCGTATTGCGATTTTTGGAATTATACCAAATGAATCCTAGTACCTATTTGGGACCCCAAAAATGCCTCTCATAAAAACAAAAACCGACAACGTTGCATGGATCGATATTCAAAATAACTTAGGAGAACCCTGCACAATAAAAAAACACGTGTTGGCAAGCCGTATACAGGTAAATGTAATAAACTGCTGCCACTGACACGTCCATCACTGTTGCATTTAATTTGTTTGTGAACAAGCAAATATTGTGAATATTTGCGTTGTTTGCGCGTATAGTCCATGTGTGGATGGCTTGTTTGACGGCAAGTGATGTGCCAGATTATTTGGGCAAACACAACGATATCGCCACACGTACACGATACGCCATGTGAAGTGCCGCCATTAAATATTAAAATCATGTTAACTAATAGCAGTAAGATACGTTGCAATATGTGCTATGTCATCCAAAACCAAAAATAATTTTATTGCTCTATGACGACAGTCGACTTAAAACTTATTGCAGTACCCCTCAGAACAATAACTATAGCAGAACCCAGTCAACCACAGACGTCTATTGCAGTCAGTCAACTGACAAGACTTGACGGCAGTGTTGCCAGATCCGTAGGTCAAAACTATCCTAGATTTGCATCAAAATTATCGTGTTTTTATCGCATTCAAAAAGACAGAATTTATACGAATGGGCACTCCAAATATGGTAACATCCAACGATCCAAACAATCCAAAAAAAAAGCTCATCGCCTAGAAAAAGGACTGACTGTGGTACCTTAAATTTCGTTAATTCCAAACTGTGACTGAACGAATGATGCTACTACCAGGTTTGTCACAAAATTATCGTAGAACTGACAAAAAATATCGTGGAAAATCGATGAATTATACAAATTATCGTGCGATACTTAATTATTATTTTTTATCGCATGCCCCTCGAAATTATCGTGGATCTACGATAATTATCGCACGTCTGGCAACGCTGCTTGACGGTGACATATTGCATCACATTGAAAACTGCCTTGTGATTGGCTGACGACTTATTTTAACGGTTTGCGAGTGTGTTCATTCGAACGCACTCTCAAACGCACAGACATAATAGGTTCGAATACACGCAATTGATCATTTTCATCAAAAAAACCAAAATCGATTTTTCTTGACATAGAAAGTATTGCAGTATCACCGACGATATGAAGCCTATATTTTGTCCTTTTATGATAATAAGGGCTTCAAATGTCAAATGAAGCCCATGTCCTTATTCATATTTTTAGCCGATAGGGTAGCTGATTGTTTGTAGGGCCTATTACCTTTATCTATGGTAGGGCCCTTTACTAGACACTGGCTAAATGTGGTGATCGCACGAAGCCATTACATTAAATAAGAGGAAAAAAAACGATTGTTCATCAGTCAGTTCGGTTTTTAGGTTAGAACAAAGAGGAAATTAATATAACGGAAAAAGAGTGCCCTCTTGCGGATATTTTGTGCCAACTGGTATTGAAGCGACATCTTAGTTTTCGCCCCGGAAACAATATGTATATCTACCTATACCTATACGTATAGCTACATAGGTCAATTGTCACTCGAATTACAAACACAGTAAAAACCGTTTTAGAAATTCTAGAAGAAAATTGTGCTTTTAACAATTTTCTTCTAGAAGTTCCAAAACGATTTTTACTGTGTTTGTAATTCGAGTGGCGCGGGTGGTAAGAAGGATAAGGCGGTATGAAATAAAACAGTGTTTAAAAATATAAGTAGTTTATTCAGAAAGCTTGTCAATTAAGTAATTATACGTAATACAATTTTTTTTATCTTTATTGCAGTCAATAGTCACAACATAAAAAGAATTTTACTGCTTGTCAGCCGTAACAATTCACCATATTATTTTTTTATTATACATCTGCATTTTTTATGACAATATTAAGTATTACAATTTACTTACGTAAGTACTTGTCATACAATTCTATAAAACAGTGCCCTGGAGGAACTGGAAAAATTACTTTGTTATTAATTTTATTATTTTTATAGTGAAACATTTGTACTTACTTAATCTGGGCACTGTTTTATAAAATTTACAATCTGACATTGTGGAAAAGTTTGTAGAATTGTCTGCCTTGTCATTTTTTATTTTTGTAATGTTTTCTTTTGTTATAATATATTTGTGCAGCCAACTTGGTTTGATCATCACCCTGATAATTAATTTTTCCGCTTAAAATTCTGTTTATGGACCGACACCAACTATAAATGATCAGATGTACAGTGGTTTTAACAAAATAATTTTTAAAATAATCTGTGTGTTCAGTACACACGGGAGGCAAGGTAACAAATACATTTACAACAGAAAGTATATTTCCTGATACATTTTTTTTTGTCACATTTTGTTTTAATAATGTGTGAGCAATATTTTGAACATCACGGAAGCAATTTTCTAATTGAACACTTGGATAACATAACCATTTTTTATTATTTTTATATTCCTTTAATTTAATAAATTCATTATTTGGGTTTTCATCATTTTTATCTATTAATTTGTTTCTACAAATACTGCATTTTGCTTTTTTCAAATATTTCGTTAATGCCCAACCACAGACATAATTACATTGACCAGCATCAATTTCTTTATTCGATCCACTAATAATGTCATTACTAATAAATATTTCATCATGGTCATTTTTGGGAAAATCAGAAGTTACATCTTTTTCTGTTAAAAAGAATTTTAAATTTTGTAAACAACTATTTGAATCATCTTCGCAATTTGCTCTATTTGAATGAGGAGCGTTATAATTATTTAAAAGTAACGATTTATATGCCCCTTCAAAAGAAATAGTGTTAGGGGCTACATTTCTAACACCATAACTTCTGATATTCCCGAAGAAGTTTTCTACAGGATCTTGGTTAAGATTCCTGGTCAGCAAGCAGTCAAATCTATACTTTTCAGATAAAACTTTCCAAATTGCCTCCATGCCTTCAATTGTCTTTATTAAATTCTTAATCGAAGGAATTACACTTTCTGTTGCATGAATTTCACTAGAAATATTTTGTATTTTAATATATTTTACCGTTTTAAAAATTGTTTTGGCTGTCACCCATAGTTGATGATGTGGCGAGATACGCTTGACTGGCCCTTTATATATTTTACCGTTCGGAATGGTCAATGAGTTAATATTCAAACTATCAAATACATTATCAATCAGCAAAGTGATGTCAACCAATTGACGGCACTCATTGGGTAAGTCTCCCCTAGCCACAAGATGATCAGTAACCACAGCGACGGTGTGGCTAAAAACTTGCGTTGCTAGTTTCACCCGCATTTTATTTATTTTATCGGGATCTAGGTGTTCTTCTGTAAGCTTGTGAAGAAGCCGCAGTTCTCCACAACTTTTATCAGCTGCATAAACTTTTTGGAAGAATTCCCACTTTACTGTTTTTTCTTGATTATTAATAATGTATTTCATATCCTTATTTAATAAATTATTTCTTATACCCTTGATTAAATGGGGTGGGTCATAAATTGGAATAATCGATTGACCATTTACCTTAAACTGGTCATGACGCCACTCCTTGCCCAAACGTATAAAATTTTCTTTAGTTTCTGCTACTAAATCGGTTATAGCACCTGTATTTACAGTGCTTTGGTCACACACTGTGTTAATTACTATGATCCCAGCCTTTTGGATGTGGCTTACAACAACTTTTATCATTTTTTTTAATTCAATTTTAGTCATGGCTTTTGTAAAATAATAGGCAACAGGTTGCTTAAAATTATGTTTCACTCCCTTAATCATAAAAACTAAAACATGATCAGCAAACTTTGTGTCGGAATCGGTTGTGAAACCTTCAATTTCATCTTTCTGGCTGTTGAAAAATAGTTGAGGCATCAACGACATCTCATCAAAGATGAGGCTACATAGCCTCTCAGGGACATCTTTGTTAGCCATAGTTTTTTTTATCTTTTCAAATAAAATATGATTTATCCCCTCAGTTATTTTGATTTGGCTCACTAATCTTTTCATTGATTTTGCAGAGGGCAAAGTAAAATATTTACATAAGAGTGCATAGCTCTTCGGACTTTTCTTGTATAAGGATAGTGACAAAATTTTTTCCTCAAGTAGAAACCGTCTCCCTTTTGATTTTTTGCCTGCCTGCAACTGCATTCGCAAAAATAGCTGAGCTGGCTTGCTCATATTTTTGGCTACTTGCTGAAATTTGACATCAGTACTACATTTTTCAGCAGCAGTTAACCGCTCTTTAAACGTTCGGTTTTTTTTACGCTTTCTGCATATTTCGGAACGCAAGTAATTTATCCCTTTTTGTAATTTTTCACTTTGGTATATGGGCTTCCTATAAGCAGCAACTGTAAAATAAAATAAAAAACTATTAATAACTTATATTTATTGTATTACTAAAAATAGAAGTAGAAGATTTAACCATAGTATTCTTTTGTATTTACCTAATTCAAGTAATAAAAGACAAAACGAAAATAGTAGAAACATTTTCAGATACGTCAAATCTAGTAACAAAATTTAAGACAGGTATCCGTTATTAAGCCTTTTATCATCACAGCATTATAATATCCCTACTGCTGGAGCACAAGCTTTCTCTATAGGTGGAGACATATGAAGAACAGACCATAACCCACCACACAAGCCCAGTGTACTGCACTTCTAATGCAGACGATTTTACTAAGTGGTAGAGCAACGCTGCGTTGCAGCACGCATTGAGCCGGCTCGCCCGGCGTAATACCACCCTCTCACGAATATCCGGCGTGAAATAATGGCACTTGGTGCTGTTGTGTTTAACATCTCACAATTCTTATTCCTTCCTTAACCCTATTCCCTAAAGGCCAGCAACGCGTCTGCAATTCCTCTGGTTTTGCGGGTGTCCATGGGCGGCGGTGATTACTCTCCCGGTGACCCGCCTGCTCGTTTGAATCCTTTTTTTATAAAAAAAAGACGGGACCAATGGCTTAACATGCCTTTGGAGCAAGGACATCGAGTTATTAATTAATTAGAAATTTCGTACTAATTACCTGGTACAGTTATTCTTTTAGATCTGCTACATAAACTATAATTATGTTCCATGATTATATCTGCTGTATGTGGGGCAGATTGAGATGCTCCTGAAAATACAGAAAAATTTTATTGACGAAAGTTAAGTTATTTCCAGTAAATTTTGGCAGTAATTTAATTTACAAATAATTTTGAAAGCAGGAATAGATGCAAAATAGGGGAAAAATTAAGAAAAAAATAATAATATCGTAAACGTTTGTGATTTGGATATTGCAAGAATATATACACAACGTAGTGACTACATCCTGCCTGATGGTAAGCAGCCGTGCAGTCCAAAATAATTAGAGCGCTCCTCACCGTGGAACAAGCATACCGTGCTTCTTCCACGGTGAGGAGCGCACCCATTCATGACGGCCAGCATAAATGTGGTTTCAAGCCCCGTGATTATAGCAGCTCATATATAAATGTTTTTTTGTCACTGCTAATACATAAAATCAACTCAAAGTGAAGTCACCTAAAACAGATACAATGACAATTACTTGATACAAATTGTATGGCAAATTTATGAATATTCAATTACCTGAACAAGACCTTTGGAAATTCTGACATGTATCAATAGTCTGGTTGGTGGGGTTTGATAAGCTCAGACTTTGTTCCAATATTGCTGGAATGGGATCTGGAATGATAATATTTCATATTTTAATTTTAAGATAATGTACTGGAATGATTCCTATGAAACCTTAAGCTTGCATTATCCAATTTTCAAAGCTTTTGAAAATTGGACAATGCAAGGTAATTATTTACCAGATGTGCTCGTCAAATGTTTTCTTATATTTTCTTCGTTTGGAGTAACTGAAACTTGTTCCAGGACTCGACTTGATCCTGCCAATCAGAAAAATATTGCATAAATTTTTACAAAAATTATAGGTATAAAGGATTGGATGATTTAATGACGAATGACGAACGATTTTGAATTGAAATAATTTTTAAATTTCAAAAATGTTCAAACTTAATCACCCAGATGTCATAATAATTGTGTTTAAAAAAATCATACATACCTGGTAAATGGAGTGATGGGACAGCTAATGTATTCAACCGTTTGAATCGATTTCTATGGTTGTTTGTAAAATGAATATCACAGACTCTTTTCTTTTTAAAGTATTCATAGTCTGCATTTGTTTCCAGTTTTCCACCAACCAACTCAACCCAAATTTTGAAGCGGTCAGGAAATTTGTCAGGGTTTGGGAAACAGTGCATATTAACACCATCTGAAATAATAAGTATTTTTATTTAAAACGCTTTATGCATGTTTAAGATAGACTTAATGTCTTAATCATTCTGTGCCAACAACTGTAGGGTGATGCAGAGACAAACAAGTGATTGGGTACACAACTACAGTTTAGGTACTATTAGCTACATCCTGAGGAAATGAGTAAGAAAATTTCAAATGCCTCTGGCTCTGCGATAAGCTTTGACTCAGGATGCAGCTTAGGAAGATATTGGTATCCATTTCAACATGAAACCTCTAAGAGGTTTAAGACAGATACACACTTTTTGACAGCCTCTAGGAAACTTCGTGACAGTTAAGAGGTTCAAGTTCTATCAGTTATTTCTTTTGTAAAAGGAATTTTTATACCTTTATAATCCAATAAATGTATAATATAGTAGGTACCTTAAAATACTGTACTTAGTATTCTCACAATAATAAATTAGAAACCTATGAAACCGTTCATTTTGAATCGAAAAATTATATTACATTTGCTGGCAATATTTACACACAGAAGATAAACATAATTAATATTTATACCACTAAGTATAAATTTACACAGTTATAATGGTATTTTCATAGCGTTCACACACGGCCACGATGGTGGCTTGTCGTGTAGAATAGAAAACCAGGAACTTATTAATCAAACCGCGTGAATTTGAAGATGATCACTTCTGTGTGTGACGCTGAAGGTTCAATGGAATAGAAGATTAACAAACTTACCATTATGTGGACATCCAAATGAGCACGTTCTTGGCATTTTGACTAAGGATAACTTAAAACACACTAACTAAAAGTTGTTGAGCAAAACAAGCGTCCAGTCGCAATAAAAAAACAAAAATCCTAGAAATACACTAACACTAAAAGTTGTTTTGCAAAACAAGAGCGTCCAGTCGCAAAAAAGTTCAAAACCATAAAATTACACAGCACAATACACCGAAGGCAGGTGGAGGAGAATAAATCTCAACTCGACACACTTAACTAGAGGTTTTGTAGCTAAATAATACAATATGACAAATTCGAAATACAGATGCGTGAACGCAAGAGCAATGACATTCGCCATATTGTTTTGACATGCGCAGCGCAGTGCCGCAGTGACAGAACACAGATCGATTGCCAACGGAAAAAATATTTCGATATTACCATCATGACCTAATTACTTATTCATTACTAATATTAATTTTAGCAGTAAATTTGGCATAAATATCTAAATAAAAAATAAAACCTGTATATTTGTTATTTTCCAAAAAAAACCGTAATTCTCAACACATGTAGCGTCATCTAGTTTAATTTATTCATAACTGGTAGTTTTCTTAAAAGTTTTACCGGGCGAAAAAAAAGATGTCGCTACTTTCTTTGTAATTTTGCGCTTTGTATGAGACTGTCCTCCCCCTGGGTTAGAATCGTAATTCGTTTCGTATTATTATTGCCGGCTATTAGGAGGTTAGAAAATCGGCTAGTTTTTTCATGAGTTTTAATATGTCTTCCAACTGGAACCAAAATAATTGGGATCGAAGAGGTCGGGGTGGGCGGGGTCGAGGAGGCAGAGGCTTCAATCGCGGCAATAGAGGGTCATGGGGTCGCGATAATTTTAGGACACCACAGCCATATGGCAACCAAGGGGGATTCTGGAGTGGAAACTGGAATCAGGACAACTTCCACGGCCCCGGAAACAGAAATATAAATCAACAGTGGAAGAAAATGCCTTCACGTGACACTCCAGGAAAGAGATTATCTGAAGATGAAATTGGTGTTGTTGAATATGTCAATGATCACAAAGGATTCAGTGGCATCATAAAATCGAGGTGAGTATTACCACTTCATAGTTTACTAATCTTATAAACAAATAGTATTGTCACTAACACAATGATTAATTTGAAGACTTTGTAAATGAAGGCAATTTCACACAAGCAGTTACTCAGCATGGGTATGCTAATCATTAATATTTTACTGCCATGGCAATTGGATTACTGCTTAGTTGGCCTAAAAATATTTCCCCATTGTGCAGAAAAACCCCAATTACCCACTTGAAGTATCGTCTGTGACTAGATTGTTTAAGGACATTGTCTACATAACTTAAAAGAAAACAAACAGCATTAATCTTTTAACATTGTTGGTTTCACTTATAGGTACTCTGATTTTCAAGTGTCTGAAATAAATGAGAAAGGTGAAGTGGCAAAGTTAACAGACATGACTCCTCCACCAACACCCATTGATGACACAGTAGAAGAGGATGAAGACTTGCTCTTCTCAAAGTATAACCTCGAGATTCTGCCCATGGCTACTTGGGACAGTATCAATAAGCTGGTGGTGACACAAGAAGATCCTACGGGGAAAGTAGAAGTATGTTTTGCTTAATATTTCTCTCTGCTTTTAATATGTGCAAGAAGCTTACCTATATTTTTAGAAGATATTTTTTATTATTATATTTTTTTGCCATAGAACTATGAGAGAAAAAATAAAGTTACAAGAAAAGGCGGTCTCCCAACTGTGTACCATATTTTCAACTGTTGGGTGTGCAATTGTATTTTTGTTTTAGATAGATGTGACTGGGATGTCAAAAGAACAGCGTACAAAGATACATGATGCTGTTAAAAAAGCTTTTGGAGAGAGTGTAGTGGGCAGTACTGTCACCATTAATGAAAAGAAACTAGTTTGCTTTGAGAAATACAGGAAAGGAGGTAAATAATAAAGCATATTTCGACATTAATATTGTAAAGAGGTAAAGTTTTTTGTTTTTTACTCCAAACATTCTTTTACTAATAGATATCTACTCTATTCCTGGATATTCTAACATGTAGGAATGTTAGGATCTATAGAAAAATATTGTGCTGGATGAATAAACAAATAATTTGTTATGTGTAGCTAGCATTTAATAAATAATTACTAATTTAGTTTTATAAAATTTATATTAAAATAGATACATACATATAATCACAACTATTATCCCGAAAGCTAAGTCAGAGACTAGGCTATGGGGACAGCAAAAGCAGTCCTCTACAACTTTTCACGAAATAGCGACTGCACATGTGCATTATAATACTCATTATTTATCTCAAAACTTTACATTGTGTTGTTTTCAAAACATTACACATTTGCACTATTTAAGTAAATCCTAGACCACGGTGTAATTACAGAGATTTTAATTATTTTGTAGCATGGATGGAAGTGAATTTCCTGATTATCACCAAAGTAGCCTTACTTGTTAAGATAAAAAAGGAAAATTAACTAAACACTTACAGCTCAACAGACTAGTTGGACACATATTCTCTCACTTATCAGGTTTTTTTTGTCATAATTTATACATTAGTTCATTATGTTGAGAAAGATTAATATCCTATTCTCAGTGCGCATAGACAACAGAGTGAAGTGGATGTGGCCAGGTGAATATGTGTACTTCATTGTACACAAAGAGAATTGTGACACTATGGATGCGGCTCTGCGCATCACTGAAAGGTTGAGAATAAAGTAAGTTTGTGTTTTGTTAATGATACCTCTCTTCACTGAGAATCCTTAACAAACTTATTGTTAAAAGAAAAAGTAGAGCACTCCTGAATTACTATGAAGGATAGCACCTTGCAGCATTA
Source organism: Scoparia ambigualis (assembly GCA_963921215.1). Lineage (NCBI taxonomy): Eukaryota > Metazoa > Arthropoda > Insecta > Lepidoptera > Crambidae > Scoparia > Scoparia ambigualis. The sequence goes on along the minus strand of OY992506.1, from coordinate 1,879,811 downwards.
GCTATGTATATGCAGGCTCACTCAATGGCAAAAAAAGGCGACTGACGTTGCTGCTGTTATATTGAGATACAAGCGGCTGCTCGCGGTTTCACCCGCGTGGTTCCCGTTACCGTAGGAATATCGGGATAAAAAGTATCCTATGTTTTAATCCAGGTTATAAACTATCTGTATGCTGAATTTCATCCAAATCCATTCATTAGTTTTTACGTGAAAGAGTAACAAAGATCCATCCATATGTTCCCGTAGGAATATCGGGATAATAAGTATCCTGTGTGTTAATCCAGGTTATAAACTATCTGTATGCCGAATTTCATCCAAATTCATTCAGTAGTTTTTACGTGAAAGAGTAACAAATATCCATTCATTCTTACAAACTTTCGCGTTTATAATATTAGTAGGAAGTAAGATAGGGTTAGCTAGTACCAGGTACGCTTTACAAAACAACTAAACATTTTGACTCTGCACAAGCACATAAATGAAGAGAAGCTCTTCCATCTTAATGTTATACAAATTAGCACAACTTCCTTTCGACAGCCTCTCACTGTAAAATCATAGGAATGGATTTGAATCATGCACAAAATGATTGTAATTTTTAATACTTCTCTCTCTGTATTTGTATACCAATTTTTGGTTAAGTATGAGATGCTAAATGGATGTAAGAACTTGTTCCTACCATATTTAATGCAATAAAGAGTTATTCTATTCTATTCTTCTTATTCTAAAAGCATTGCATTGTGTGTAAAAAATTGTGTATTTTATTTTATTTATTGATAACTAGCAGCATTAAAGTTAGCATTGACCAACCATGATTCACCTATGAGGGTGGCGTTTGCTGTACAGAAAAAACTCTCTTTAATAAATAAATAGATAAAAAAAATTGATAACTAGCAGCCCATTCGCTACTTCGTCCACGTGAACAACCTGTATCCCGTGACACACCAAAATTTTCTTTCACACAAACAACAAAAAAAGAATCACACAAATTGGTGGAGCCGTTTTGAAGTAATTTGTTGTTTTGAAATTGTGAAGTTGATGTTTTGAGTTGCCTTACAAACAATTTGGCAATTGATTTTTATTATTATAGATAAAGATATTGGTAGAAAGGGGTCTAAAGATATACACCATGCCAGCAAATTATTTTTAACTTAGTATAATTAGACAGCATTCTTATTATCTTTAATGTGCCCTTAAGATACTACATTATTACAATTTAAATAACTAACTCTTAATTATAATTATGTGCATGTTTTCTGACAAAACCCCCTAACGTTTTGTTTCTTATGCACCTATAAATAAATTTAGATTTATAATTATTACCAAACCTCATCGGCCCGGTCGGGGTGTGGTGGATTCCGGCCTGACGTTCCCATCTGCTGTTGGCCATGTAGAAGGCCAGTGCCCAGCAGTGGGACGTTACAGGCTGGTGATAATAATTATTGTTACATAATTTACAAGGGCCAGTGCTGAGGCACAGAAATAGGAAATTTAAATGCTGCTGGTGATAATTGAAAGGATAAACGAAACAAATTATATGCTGTTTGATAGCGGCTCATTATTCAAACAATACTACCAACCCATCTCTTCTCTCGGGTGCCGTACAAGGCGACTAACGGACTGAAGATTGCTCATACATCCGACAGCTTAGGGGGTGCCGCGCGATCGCAAAAAACCACTATATGTCTGTGGCAAAAACTGACATAAGTCTCTTATTGAACTTCAAAGCAAAATTAATCATATTGATATTTATTTAGAACAATTTTGGGGCCCAAGTCTGCTAATTTACGGATGGCATAATTGAATCGCAATTGGATCGCATTGTAATTGTTTGACACATTTGGTATTCTCTTACTCATTTAAGAATCTCCAATTTATATTACTTACTACAGTATCAATACGATAATTGGAAATCATATTACACAATTCTATGACCACGACTTATATTTCGGTTCGACGCGATTCTGTTTCGGCGTGCAGTGGTACTGGGGGTAGCAATGCGCATTTGTCTGGCACAGACTATAATAGCTCGTTAGATTAGTTATTAAGTCTTAACTATAAGTTAGTTAACTGTTTTTTTATTATTATTAGTATTGACGTCAATAAGTGCCTGTAAAGGTTTACATTGAATAAATAATTTGACTTTGACTTTGATTCGTAAATTAGCAGACTTGGGCCCCTGCTTTGAAGTTTCAGACCTAGTAATTTAATTAGAGCAATGTTTTTATTCTGCGAAATTTGCAAAACCATCACGCCCTTGTGTTAAAAATTAAAATTTACTTTTTAAAGAAGGGGGTGTCAAATAAATACAAATATTTTCATGTAAGAATTATAGTTTCATGCGTAAAATTGAGAAAGTTGTCGAACAAATATGTGTTTAAGAGTATTTGGATTGATGTACTGTTTGTTATTGTTTAGTGAATTTCTTTCAAATTTCAACGAGGCCATGACCTTGTGCAATGATCAGGCTAACTTACACAAGTTCTTTTAATGTATTTAACTAATTCAGCGCATAGTACAAGTGACTTAAAAATACGTAAATTTTCACAATTTCGTGCAGGACCCCCTTAAAGCGGCGATAGGCTCACCCCCTACCATGCTGAGCACATGTGTAGTTGTTATTTGGTGTGCCGTGGGGTGTCAGTGCACTGCTTTTGCGGTCCTCAGAGCCTCTCTCCCTAATCGTTCCCTCACCTGCTGAGGATCGTGACTCCGTTTCATCCGGTCAACCGACTGTCTCCAGCGGCTGCCCTCAATTGCTTGATGGAATGCGGCGCTGACTGGTATTTCCAGTTCTGGGATCTGGTCTGACCAAAGCTTGCAGCTTTTTTATTTTTTTTATTCTACAACGGGTAAGCGCTTGGCCTTCATCTCACCTGATGGTAAGTGACGATAAGGCCGAAGTTGGAAGCGCGCTTCACCTGGAATCCTCAACCACCGAGGAACTGGCTATCTTATCACTAACTGTCGGAACATAACAATGCTATAAACATCGTTGTTATGGCGACAGACTTAGATAAGATAGCTCCGGCCTCTGGGTTTATTTTTACCTTCTATTTTCCCCATTACCATCAGACACTTGAAGTTACCTGCATCCTCATAGCTTAGAGTAACGCTTTAGGGATAATAGTCATGGCTGTATTGTGTATGTACGCTTTGCAGCATGAAGGTCGCGATGCTGGGCTACGCGGGCACCAAGGACCGGCGCGCCAAGACGTCGCAGTGGTTCAGCATCCGCCGCGTGGACCCGCGCCGCCTGGCCAGCGCCACCGCCGGCCTCAGGAACATCCGCCTCGGCAACTACAGCTTCGCCGAGGCACCGCTCAGGCTGGGCTTGCTCAAGGGGAATCAGTACGTGTTCAATTCGATTCTATATTTTATTTAGGCTGTGCTTAAGAATGTCGCTATGCCATCGGTTCGTAAGCCTATAGAGCGGGAGGCTTGTACGAAGAAGAACCGGCAAGAAACTCGGCAAGCTTTTTTACAGCGTCAAGTACAAATTGGAAAACCAGGGAGGGTCCTTCAAATCATAGAAGGACATTTTTCCATTACAAGGCATAACATATCATATTACGATGGCTACACCCCCTTGTCGGTCAAGGAAACTCCTAGAGGTTGCAAACAATAGAATTTATATTGTGTCTGGTATTACGACAGCTGAGCTCACAAAAGGATCTTCCAAGGAGAGAAAAAATAAGTGAAAATAAGTAAAGTAAATAATTGAAAAAACTGTCAGGCAGGATCATAGCAAATAAAAAAAAGTGGTTTGCCTTCCCCTCCAAGTAACAGGATTGATATATCTTTATATGTACATAAATAAGTAAGTTGTAAGATCTATTAACCGTCTCTCTGTGTGCCCTAGTGGTTAGACTAACGTTCTGAGATCCAGAAGTCCCGGTATCGAAAGTCGCGCCATAACAACGATGTTATTAACATTGTTGTCCTTAGTGGTAGAGTATTCCGGAAGATAAAAACTTCTACTTTCGCCATTAAAAAATGAAAGTCACTAAACACAACTGAATGTTTTTAAATTATTATTATATATTAGTTATTTAAAAAAGTTATTATTTCAGTAATTTGTATTAGTGTTATTAGTAATATTATTAGGCTGATTACGATGCCGGCCAATAGTCCCAGAGCTATCTCCATTATAGGTTCCGCATCGCGCTGCGTAACGTGACGGCGGCGGACGAGTGCGTTGCGGAGGCGTGCGAGCTGCTGCGCTCGGGCGGGTTCCTCAACTACTACGGGCTGCAGCGCTTCGGCACGCGCGCCGACACGCCCACCTACTCCATAGGGCTCAAGCTGCTGCAGTGCAAGTACCAGGAGGTGAGCACTGTACCCTACACTTAGTGCCTTACAAATAAACAGAATAAGGTCAGAATATCTTTACTCTAATTAGAAATTACGTTTACATGACAGGAACAAAACACGGAATAACTATTAGTAGCTTATTCTTTGTTAATTTGTAAAGCACTCGAGTGTTATAACTCGCGAAACCATTTTAACCTACAATTTAAGTGTGCTCGCGATGTCACAATGTTAACATGTATTTTAATATATATTTTAAATACATTTTCATTTCATTTTATTTATTTATAAATTGTAATTTGTATGTGTAATTTGTATGTAACGAGTTTTCTGCAGGGCTCCCAATATCCCAGGTATCTCTTTGGTATCGTAGAGTAGATAATAATATGGACCATTTGCTTCGAGGTATTTATTAACACCTTTACCTATGAATCATTGCCATAACATTTTTTACGCAGCAATTTGAAATAAACCGCCATAGTAGTTATTCCAGTATATAAAAATACCTTTTAATATTACATTATGGTGTGCTTGATTATGGGCATTGTTACGGCGAAAGGCGTTCGCCGGAACAGCGACGTAAGGATGGAAATGGGATAACTAAAGGATGCAGTTACTTACGTGGAACTCAGGAGTCACAGGAACCGGGAGACGAGCTGACCACGGGCGGCGATGTAGGCAACTGGAGACGGGATACTCGGTCGCGGCACGGCGCACAATCAATTCACACTTCACACACACGATTTGTTGAACTGATGAAGAGTACAAGGTAGCGTCACACACACACGATTGTTGAGCTGAGTCTTTTCGGGAGCACGGACGCGCGGGTCTGTTTTGAAGGTCGATAACGCACTGGTTTGCGCCCGCTGCGATCGATCGGGGGCAGAGGTTCGTCCGGTATAATTGCTACAGGCCTGATTGTGCGCCGATAACGAAACCCCATTGGCAAGAGTGCAACTGCGCGGCTATTAGTCCGTGTTTGTGGCGGGATCGTTTGAAGAGGCGTCCCGGCCTTGGCGGGATAATCCTCCGGGGCCCAGGGTGGGCTCATTCACAGGGAGCCTGGCGATCTTGAACACAGGCCTCCAGGGGTGTCTATTGGCGGTGTCCACTTCCACCACCCGGACGACGCCATCTTTTCCCGGCAGTGTGCGGGTAATACGCCCCATTCTCCACTGGAGGGCGGGGAGGTTGTCCTCCTTGATGAGGGCGAGCTCGCCAACTCGGGGAGGGAAGGATGGGGATAACCATTTGGAGCAGGTCTGGAGGGTGGTGTGGTAGGATCTACTCCACAACGTCCAAAATCGCTGAGAAAGAGCCTGAACCAACTGGAATCGTCTACGGGCAGATATAGGTCTATCCTCCAAGGATAGTCCGTGAAGGGCCGATAGTGGGCGGCCTACAATAAAATGTCCGGCTATGAGCGGCTCGAAGTCTGAAGGATCAGACGAAAGTAGGCAGAGAGGTCTGGAGTTAAGTACAGCCTCGATTCGTGCCAAAAACTTAGAGAATTCCTCGAATGTGAGGTGTTGTTCGCCAATTACGCGATATAACAGTTGCTTAGTTGATTTTACGTTGATCTCATGTAACGCACCGAACCATCTTCCCTTAGGAACGTTTAATAACCAAGTGATGTCTGACCAGCGAGCTTGTGCGCAATCGTGTCATTATTCGAGGCAAGAAAGTTTTGCACACGAATATACAAAAGTACGCTTTTAAGAGTTTAACGTTACGTAGGGTACTAGATTTAACGGGGAATGGGCCGGAAAAATCGGTTGTGACTTGACTAAATACGGGCTGAGGCGTAACTTTAAGCGGGGCGTGAAAAAGCATTTATGCACGCCGCCATAGTATGAGCGTTCGGCATAGCGTGGTAGCGCTGTGATGAACGCTTTCACTTCTTGGGCTTCACTGGCTGCTTTTCATCAGGCAGAGTGAGGCCATTATGGCGTGCGACACACAAGTCGGCCATGACAGGAGCTTGTGGCTGGGCCCGGTATCGGAATCATCTAATGCATTTAAAGACTCTTGTGTCTAATAATACGGCGCGCGGACAAAATTGTTGGCGTAGGATAGCGTGTAAAGTGTCAGCGCCAGGGTGGCAGTGTATTTTGTAGTAGTGGTCAATGATGAGGTCTACAAGTGGGCTAGAGCTGGGAAGTATGTGCAGATGCTGCGCGTCATATCGGATAGACGCATAAGACAGTCGTCCACCAACTCTAAGGAGCTCATCTTTAATGAGAGGTGACAGCCGCTGGAGTCTAACGGAGCAGGTTTTGCCAGTTTGAAGGCGGTGAACGTCCTCTGCAAACTCATTGTGCTGAACACTGCGCACCCAGTAAAGTAGGGCAGTAATTGTAGGAGTATCATTGTGAGTGGGACAGTATACTATTATAATTGCCGCTTTAGAGTCATGTTTGTGCTGATTCCCAACTCCTGGAATGGGTGAGGGTTTGATTTTGAACTCAGGAGTGGGTTTTGATGGCAAGTTCAAAAGTCGTGCCATGCGTGAAGTTATCAATGTCAACATACTACCACAGCAGTCCAATAAAGTTCTGGCTGTGTGAAGGTGGCCATGTACGTCCGCGACTCTTAGTGTGACGGTTGGCAACAAAATGGGTGTGCCAGTGGGCACAGAATGAGGGTGAGCTGATTGAGTAGCAGCCGAGTGTGTATCAGCTGATGGGCATAGGCAGACTGGGTATGTGCTGAATGGGCGTAGGGTGAGTCTACCTCTTCGCTAGGGTGCTCCGTGATTGTTGGTTGTCACAATTGCTGGCGGCGTTCACGGGGGCCTACTTGGCGAACCGGACCTGGGCGGGCTCGCTCTGTGAGCAGTGCTGATTTGCGCCTGTTTAGCAAGTGCGGAATCCGCACGACGCCTGACGCCTGCTGTTTCTGGGATGCTGCCTCGGCTGCTTCGTCAGTTGTGGTGGGCGCAGATGTGCTGACGAAAGAACTGAGTTCGCCGAATCGTCTGGTCGATGGAGGGATGTGTGGTGGTTGGAGTTCCCACAGTCCTTGCATGCCCCCCTCGACCTGCACTCGTTCTCGTAGTGAGGGCTGAGGCAACGTTGGCAGCGCTCGCTTGCCTGTACAAATTCCTATCGGCCTTGTGTTGGCTGGGCATTGTACCGTGGGCACGCTATGTGCCTATGTCCCCTAGTGGTACAATAGGGACAGTAGGGCGCCGAGTGTGAGGAAGAGGACGAAAATGACGATGATGAACGGCTTGGCTGGAACGCCGAGTAGACGGGGAAGGGCGGACTGCGAGCTGGAAAGGGAGATAGGCGGGGACGCATTTGCTGCGTTGGGCGGAACGGTAGGTAAGTGGGCTGATCATAGGCGCGGTGAGGCGATGAAGCTGAGGAGCGGCCACTACACAACCATTGTAAAATGTATTGTCAAAATAGCATGTCATTGTAAAACCTTAAAGCCATGACAAGGCTACATAGTTTAAGATAACAATTTAGTTTTGAACTAGTGTAAATTGTAAATGTTTTTTTTATTTATGGTAGTTATTTGTTTTGTATTTTTTTTTGTTAAAAAATAAATAAATAAAATCAATGATCATTCCTTTTCAGGCGTTGGACAGTATAATGGCCGAGCAGGCTATGGAGCCGGGCGTGCGGCGCAGCGGGCCCGAGCTGCGCGTGAAGCGCGTGCTGGCCCGCTCGCCAAATGACCTGCAGGGCGCGCTGCAGCAGGTACCGCACGCACGCACTCACTCACGCACGCACGCACGCACGCACGCACGCACGCACGCACGCACGCACGCACGCACTCACGCACGCACGCACGCACTCACGCACGCACGCACACACGTACACACATACGCACAAGCATGAACTATGTTAAGACTTCTTGGCGAGGAAGTGAAGGCTCATGTCTGCAGATTTGTTATAGGTACATACATTATAATTACGACTGTTATGCCCTTAAGGTTAGTCAGAGACTAGGCAATGAGGACCGCAGAAGTAATGCTCTACCATAGTCCAGTTTTCACCAAATATCGACTGCACATGTGCTCAACGTGACAGGTGTAGCCCATCGCCGCTCTATGCTGTTGGTAGTATATGTAGTCTTTAGTCCGTTAGTCGCCTTTTACGACACCCAAGGGAAGAGAGGGGGTGGTAGTATACTTTCACCGCTACGCGTCACGGTTAACGCGACAGATTTGTTATATTTTTTAAATGAGTCTTGTTGTAAATAATGGTGGATTCAATGAAGTGTTGTAATGGCGATGAGATTATACGGCCCGGTATTTGCACGCGCGAGGCGTCGTGTCTATATCGCACTATGCGCTCTTACACACGAACGTTAGTTTGTCGACGACAACTACGTCAGTACAGCAGATGGCGACGCTTGTAGTTGTGTCGTGCCTCAACAGTGGTTTGGCGACGGCTAGCGGCCGACGGCAACTGCAATTGGCTATTTGACAGTTGTAACAATAAAATATGAAATATTTCGGATATGGTAATTTATAATTTAACGATAATAAACCAATAGTTTTTTTATTAAAATAATTTGTAAATATTTTATTTTTACAAAATAAATTTGCTTGCAATTTTTTATCTGGATTACAAGACCTGAAACACGAGCGGCCATGGTTGAGCTTCGTGTGACGTCACATTTCACAAAATAAACAAAAACTATCTGTCGCGTTTCAAGAAAAGGAGATTGAGTATTTTGAACCAATGCTGCCCAAGCATGGGAATACTTTTATTTTTTTCTTTACATCAAGAGATATTAAAAAAATATTTAAAAAAAACATCCACGGTGTTATATTGTACTTACTGCCTTCGCACACGGCTTGATAAGACGTTTGTTATTGTGCAGCTGCCGACTAGTGTAATTGTAATTGTGTCATGTGTCAGAGTGTATGAATGTGTGGTCTCTTGTCAAGGCACCGACTAGCTACACATGAAACTTTTATACGACAGGAAGAGGACTAGAGCTACCCTATTTAATTCCCTAATCCCTACAGAACCTAAGTCCCTAAGTTCCTACGGAGCCTAAGTCCCTACAGCCCTAACCTACAGTATAAAAGTGTGATAAATAAATATATAGATAAGTACGGGATGTCTGCACCATGAGACCTAAGGTAACATCCCCTCTCCTTAATTCACTAAGTTTATTTGTACTGGCACCTCGAGACCAACCGTTAGGTTATGCAAGAAGTGCCAGACGTCCCTGCGCCAGTAGAACACTCGCGCAGGAGACCACCAACGTTAGGTCTTGACGCCAAATTAGTGCCCGCCGCAGCGCGCTCTTCATTCGGTACTCATAAGACTAGTGTCTCGGGAGAGTATCCCCGTGAACACGTGTAGTTAGGTAACCTAAGGTAAGGTAGACCTAAGGTAACAGATGGAAGGTGGTGAGGAATAAGGTTTAGGCGGTGGTTATCTCACTGCCAGTCAAGCAGACTCACAAGACTGATCAGAACTGACGGCTAAGGGTGTCTTGGCCACAGTGAGGGGATTATAGTTACCAAACCAGTGAGAGTCGAAATGAAGTAGTCCGTGGTTGAGTCAACAAAGAGCTTTATTTACAATTTCTATAACATTATATACTAAGATTACTGTACACACAAATAACTATTTGACTAGTGTTTTGTCCGTGTATCTAGCAACGTAGCGCTTTCTTGCAGTCGGATGAAGTAGGCCAGCGTCCGTCGCTGACCAAATGTTCAAAGTTCGTTTGAACATCCTGGCGCCTCCAAGATGCAGGACTCCAACTCGTACAGCTCGATCGTTTCAGTCGGTACTGGTGGCTGCACCGTGCTCGTTGCCTGACGTCGGGGTTTGGGAGGTGGTCTTGTCGACTTCCTCTTGGTCGTCCTGTGTGGGATGCTGTAGATCTGCGCCTGTGGCTCGACTGCAGCCCGTCGGATAGGGATCTTGGCTCGAACCCATCTGGTTAACTGTGGACCGCAGCAATATATTAGTAAAACTAGTAATATAAGAGTAGTTGTAGTAACGAAACTGGCTAAATACGAATGAGATTCTATTTGTGCCCAAACTGTATTGTCTAACTGTGTTTGTAAATTTTGTTCCGAATTTATTAAGTGTTGGAAGGTATCTGTAGAGTAACTGTCTATTATCTTCTCTTTCGGAATGTCTTCTATTTTAGTTGTCGTTATTTCAGTGTTTATAGAAAAATTGAAACTTTTAGAAAAGGATTCTGTAACTGTGATTTTTTCAGTTCTTTTAGCAGATATTACGTTGTTCAGTGTTTTAATTATACAGTTTTCGGAGATCCTAAGAACACCAACATCGTGAATGTTTACTTCTTCTCTTTGGCCGTCACAAATTATAGATACAGTTTTTGAATGTGTTGATATAAATAGCCACGTATTTGCCATGTAGAGTTGTGTCCATATTACGTCAGAATCACTCCTAAAGGTTTTTGAATGGCAATGTGTTTGGTTGTGTTTTATGCTCTTAAACAGCTGTTCAACTATGCAGTTCGTATTAAATTGCATGTTCTTCACGGCTACAGGACTACAAATAAAGTTCATATCCTTTTGAATACAGTCATTGTACTCTTCACGATTTAATTCAATATAGTGTTCGTTGTTATAATCAAAGCCCATAAAGGTATGCTCTATCAAAATAGTTTGAAATGTATTGTCTTCATTTTTCACGGGTATAGGTGTGACGTGTACTAATACGTATTTCGTGATGTCATGAATTGGAAAATTGGCAAACACTTGAATGTGTGTGCTATTCTCTGTTATTCTAGTATTTAGTAGTTGCGTCTGTGTGATTCTTAAGTTATGCGGCAACTTTTTGTTCGCCGAATCTATTATTTTTCCGACTTGTTGTGGCGATAAAACATTGTAAATTGATGCATTATCTAGGAAAATCTTTAGTAAATTTTCGTAATGCTCCATGATTTCAGAGATGTAATTGTTTGCTAGATGATAGGTTTGCATCACTTGGATCTTAATATGGTTCCCGTCTACAGATCTGTACCAAACATTGTTTTTGTTTATGAATTCAATAGCTTGATTTAATTTTGTTTGAAATTTTTGTAGTTTATTGTGTATTCTCTCTTCAGTTTGATTGACCGTCGAGATAGTGGATATCATAAATTTTGTTTGTTGGTTAGATGCTTGAATTAATAAACGTTGATTATCTTGTAGTGTGTTTATATCTTTGTAAACTTCATCATTAACTCCAAATACGGAGGTCAAAAATTGGCCTAACAAACCCCTTTTCTTCCTTGTATGTTCTGTATTGGTTAAGGATTGAATAGACTTTTCAAACTTCGTTCTTTCTTCTTCTAAGTGATGGTAGAATTCATTACAATGCGTTTCATAAGTAAAATTTTGCGATCTGTGACAGAGGTTTTTAAATTGATTTGTTACTGTAACAACTCGATCTAACTGTTGTTTCATGTATGCTCGGTCGAATGCTGTTTCAATTCTGAATGTTCCGCGGTTTATGGTAGCTGTCCCAATCTGTTCTATGTATAATCCTGGATCGATATTTTTTATGGTGTACGTCCAGTTTGATGTAGTTTGTGCAGTTGTACCAATTATATGTAGTAATAACATAAACATGAATTGTAGTAATGTGAATGCCTTTGGTATATTTCTATATCGTTTATAGTTTTTGTGAGATGTTGCTACGTTACTTAGTACAGGCGTTTCTTTCGTCATGGTTTGTGAATCGTAGTAATTTTCATTTATTGGAAGCGGAATGAGCGTATGAACCGATCTTTTTAATTCGGCCCCAGTTGCCTTTTGTAGGGTGACCACTCTCGTAACACCATCTGGTCCAGGATGAATTTCTTTCACCTTTGCCATAGGCCATTTACTTGGAGTTATGTTTATGTCTTTAATGAGAACCGCGGTACCTATTTTTAGATTTTCATAATTTTTTGTCCACTTGTATCTTTGTTGTAGCTGATGCAAATAATCCTTTGACCAACTATTCCAGAAGTCTTTTTTCATTTTTTGAGTTAGTTTCCACCTGGTTCCCAGATCTGTAATGGTGTTTGTAATAGGATCTGGAACTCCAACTGCTTCACGGCCAATCAAAAAATGACTTGGTGTTAGTATTATGTTGTCGTTTATGTCTTCACTTAAAGGACATAATGGTCTTGAGTTGAGACATGCTTCAATTTGATGTAACAACGTTGTCATTTCCTCGTAGGTTAGTGTAGAGTCTCCAACCACACGTCTTAAATGATGTTTCATTGATTTTACGCCCGCTTCCCATATTCCTCCGAAATGAGGTGATGATGGCGGAATGAAATGCCAATTGGTTCCGATGTTGACCATTGCGTTTTGGAAATTTGGCGATTGTGTGATTTCAAGTATTTCTTGATATAGTATATTTGCTGTCCCGACAAAATTTGTAGCATTGTCACTGTACATATGTGAAACGTGACCTCTTCGCGCCATGAATCTACGCAGTGCAGCGATAAACGTCTGAGTCGATAGATCACCGACTAGTTCTAAATGTATTGCTTTTGTTGATAGGCATACAAACACCGCAATGTATGCCTTACAAGACTTGTGTCCTCTCCCTTTCATAGTTCTTATTTTTATGGGACCTGCAAAGTCCACAGCAGAGTGGCTATACGGATGTGATAACTGAACTCGTGGTTTTGGTAATATTCCCATTTTTTGAGATGCTGTGGTGGCCTTGTATCTAATGCATTTTACGCATTTGTTAATTAAACTTTTAACTTTCCTTTTACCACCGATTATCCAGTACTTTTGTCGTATGTAAGATAAAGTAAGCTTATTTCCTCCGTGGAGTGTTTTCAAGTGTGAGTCACGTATAATAAGTGACGTCACATAGTGGTCATACGGTAATAATATGGGATGTTTTTGATTGTATGGAAGCTGTGAATTGTGAAGTCTTCCTCCAACTCGTAATAGTCCACTATTGTCTATGAATGGATCTAACGTGTAAAGTTTGCTCCCTTTCTTTACTTGCTGTTGGTTCTGAAGCCTTTGTATTTCTTGGTAAAAAACTTCATTTTGCATTATTTTGATTACTCTTATAGTGGTTTGATTTATTTCGTCTCGTGATAAGATTTCGTTTGGTCTTTGTTTGTAATAAAATCTGTAGCAGTATGTTAGCACTCTTAACATACGACCCAGGTCTGAAAATCTCTCCCAGATGTCATTTGATACTTGCTTATCTATTGTTGTTGTATATCTTTGCTTTATTTCCATACATATTTGAGGAATAGTTTTTGTAATCGGCAATTTGTTGTTTTTTAGCCAATGAGGACCATTCCACCAAAGTAAAAAGTTCTCAAGTTTCCCGGGTTCGATTCCTCTAGAAATCACATCAGCGGGATTTTCAGCCGATAGTACATGATTCCAGTGGGCGTTAGGTAAAAGTCGTTTGATCTCTGACACCCTGTTTGCGACAAAGGTTTGCCAACGTGCAACCTCTCCTCTGATCCATCCAAGAGTTATCATTGAATCGGTCCAGCAGTATATGGTGACATCTGGTTGATTTAAAGCATCTTTAACTGTTTTTATCAATTTAGCTAGCAGTAGTGTAGAACAAAGTTCTAATCTTGGTAATGTGGTTTTGTTTTTCTTTGGTGCTACTTTCGATTTTGCCTGTAGTAATGTGACATAATAGCGGTCATCGCACTTTACTCTGCAATAGACTACTGCACCGTAGGCTTTTTCGGATGCGTCACTGAAACCGTGTAATTCAATTATCACGTTTTTTGTTATTTGACACCACCTGTTTATTTTTAACGTCTCAATGCACTTTAATTGTTTTTGTATTTCACTCCATTGTTTACATTGTTTTTCGTTGATTCATTCATCCCAGTCTGTGCCGTTTATCCAAAGTTCTTGTACCAATAATTTCATTGTTATAATAATAGGTGCTAACCATCCAAGTGGGTCAAATATTTTTGCCACTTCTGATAAGATAAATCGTTTCGTAGGTTGATTATTTTCTGTGATGTTGATGTTAAAATAGAAACTGTCCTCTGATGGCGACCATGCCACTCCTAGTGACTTTCTATTTTCATCAAATGGTAGTTTCAGTAATGTTTCCTCTTGGTTTTTATTTTGTAAATTTTCCAGTAATTCAGCACTGTTTGAAGACCATTTTCGCAACACGAAACCACCTTTTTTTAACATAGCTATAAGCTGACTTTGTAATCTTTTTGCGGTTTCCAAATCTCCGTGCCCTGATAAAATATCGTCAACGAAAAAATCTTGTAGTGTCGTCTGACTAGCCATTGGATAATTATCCTTTTCGTCTAAAGCTAGTTGTTGTAAAGTTTTGACGGCTAGGTATGGTGCGCTTGTGGTACCATAGGTGACCGTGGTGAGTTCATACTCTTCGATTGGCTGGTCTGGGTGAAATCTCCACAATATTCTTTGACATGTCATATCGTCTTCATGTATCTTTATGAAACGGTAACATTTCATAATATCCGCCATGAATGCAATTTTGTAAGTGCGCCACCGTAAGAGTATGGTTGCTAGGTCCTGTTGCAGTCGTGGGCCTTTGTATAAATTGTCGTTAAGGCTGATTTTCATGCTTGTCTTACTACTTGCGTCAAAAACAGCTCTTAATTTTGTCGTTAGTGAATCTTCGCGAATAACAGCTTGGTGTGGAATATAATATTTTCCTTTGTTATAGTCCTTTTTGTCAACTTTTCTCATGTGACCCATTTGTAAATATTCATACATAAACTCGTGATATTGCTTTTGTAAATGGTCGTTTTTCTTAAATTGTCGTTCCAGCTGTAACAGTCTTGCCCCAGCTCTTTGCCGGGATGCTCCGTATTCCAAGTCGGGATCCTTGAAAGGAAGTCGTACAGTGTATGTTCCGTCTTTATTTCTTTTAGTAGTATCTTGGTAGTATTTTTCACATATTTCGTCTTCTCTGGTTAGTAAGGATTTTTCCGGGATTTCTTCTAATTCCCAAAACTTTGTCATTTGTTGCACTTCTTGCGTGCGTACAGTCATACTAAGTATTTTTATCTCATTATTTGTGTCAGTAGTGCAGAGTCCTGATAAAATCCACCCCAATTTAGTATTCTGGGCGATTATACCATTTTGAACTTTTTCAAATCCTTGTTGAAGTATTTTGCTGTATTCATGGGCACCTAATATTATGTCTATAGGTCCCTTTTTGTAGTATGTCGGGTCCGCAATCAACTTATTTTGCAAGCTTTGTACCTGAAGCGGTTGCAGGTCATGTCGTGGTATTGAACTCGTAAGTTTCGGTAGGATTATTAGTGTTACAGGTAAACTATAATCACTAGAATGTCGTGGTCGTATGTTTATATTAATTGTATAGTTAGAAGTCTTTGGTTTGTCATCTCCAATGCCTCTGATTTCGGCATGGATTTTTGTCCTTGGGTATGCTAACAGTTGGGCTACTTCTTCGGTACAGAAAGACGCCTCTGAGCCTTGGTCACACAGTACCTACTCGTAATAATTGTGGCATACCATCGTTGGTCGTTGTTTGAATTAAGGCTGTTGCTAGCAGAACATTTTGTCTTGAAGTTGTCTCTGATACGTTTGACTGTATCTTCTTTTTGTCAATTGGTTTAGCGTGATTATTTGTCTCGACTACACGTACGTTTTCTGTATAATTTCGATGTAATAATGCGTGGTGGCCAGGTCGTTGACACACTTCGCAGTTTACGTATTTTACGCTCTTGCATTTTTTTGATGAACTATGATTCAAACATTGGTTGCACATTTGTTTGTTTCTAACTACTTTCATGCGTTCATTTACATCTAATAATTTGAACTTTGAGCATAGATGAATATGGTGGTCATTACTTTGGCAATAGCAACATTCTTTTGTGCGTTGCTCGAAGTATGGCGCCGTGGGCTTATTTTGAAAGTATGACTGCTTATTCTGTGTATACGATGTTGACAATGATGTTGACGGACTAAGCGATGTTTCTAAACATTTAAAGCGTTTTTCTAAAAATTTCATAACCATCTCGAAGTCTTGGATTTTAGTGCTGTCTTCTAGTTGGTATTCATACTTGGTGTTCGTCTCTACGTCCCATTTTCGAGTAATTAATCTGTTCAGAATAGGGCTCCATGCTGTGGTGTCAATACTTTGATTTTTTAATGCTTCTAGACATTCGCGTACTGTATCATGCATGTCTCGCAATTGCGCCGAATTAGCTCTCTTTATAGTAGGTAAATCAATTAATTTGTCAATGAACTTAGTTGCGATCATTCGCTTGTCGTCAAACCTTTTTGTAAGCAATTCCCAAGCTGTTTTGTAATTTGATTCACTTATTGTTAAATACTGAATTATTTTTGCCGCTTCGCCTTGTACATGTGATTTTAAATATTGCATTTTTTCTGAACATGATATTGAATGATCTTCATGTATTATCTTCGTAAACAAATCTTGAAACGTACTCCAGGTGTTGTAATCTCCGGTAAATATTGGAATTTTAATTTGTGGTAGTTTCCCGGATGATCTGTGACTGTGACCCATATTGGTCCCGGTCGGTTGACTTACAAATATTTTTTCTTGTAAGAGTTCTGTAGTAATTTCATAATTTCTCTGTGTTTGATCGAATAAATTAGTTTTGAAATAATCAAGTTCGTACGTATTTTCATTAATTAGCAGGTCTAGGTGATTATTATCGATTTCTTGCCATTGGGTCTGAATTACTTGTAATAATGACTGCAAATGCCAAGTAGGTTTCTGGTCAGTAATTGCAATTTTTGCTTGAGATAACTTCTTCGTTAGTTGTGAAATGCGATAGTTCTGTATAAATAATTTTGGACTCTGTTTTGTCGCGTCTGTGAAATCCTCTTGTGGTACGTCTTTAGGCTCGTATAGCTCCTGTTGTACGGTTTGTAGTCGCCCTTCAATTTTTCTTAAATAGTCAGTAGCTTCATCATATTTCTTCTTAATGTAGCTTCCAAAGTAATTTAATGTCATGTATTTATGAGTAGAAAGTATTTCTTGATCTTGTAATTCCAAGTGGTTTTTTTGTGCTTGATCAAAAATGTCGTTTAAACGACTCCTTCTGTCGTCTAAATATTGTTGGGTCTGTCGTGAGGCTGAATCTTTTTTCATATTCGCCAATAGTCTTGTGATCTCATTGTAGAAATGCTCTTGCTCTTTGACTCGTTCGTTGACGTCTTGAATCTCCATAGTTTTCCTCTTTTTGTCTTCTTACTATCCCTATTACCCTACCCTACTCCTATCAATCTACTTGTCAGTACGTAATGCGCCTGCGCTCCTGTTACGGTATTTTGCGACTTCTCAATCAGCTGGTGAGACCCGCTTCTGGGAGGCCAGTGACCGAACCGCTACCGTACCAACAGCTTTCCTACAGGATACACTATGTACTTAGTACTTCGGATTGCTACGAAACTGATGCTTTTTTGAGTACACCAGTACGCAACTTTCCAAAGTTGTCAGTCCCTAGGGGGGGTAAGAGGATCGCGTAATTTATATTAACTTCACAGGATCAAATTTCTCGAAGGACCAAAATGTGCAGCTGCCGACTAGTGTAATTGTAATTGTGTCATGTGTCAGAGTGTATGAATGTGTGGTCTCTTGTCAAGGCACCGACTAGCTACACATGAAACTTTTATACGACAGGAAGAGGACTAGAGCTACCCTATTTAATTCCCTAATCCCTACAGAACCTAAGTCCCTAAGTTCCTACGGAGCCTAAGTCCCTACAGCCCTAACCTACAGTATAAAAGTGTGATAAATAAATATATAGATAAGTACGGGATGTCTGCACCATGAGACCTAAGGTAACATCCCCTCTCCTTAATTCACTAAGTTTATTTGTACTGGCACCTCGAGACCAACCGTTAGGTTATGCAAGAAGTGCCAGACGTCCCTGCGCCAGTAGAACACTCGCGCAGGAGACCACCAACGTTAGGTCTTGACGCCAAATTAGTGCCCGCCGCAGCGCGCTCTTCATTCGGTACTCATAAGACTAGTGTCTCGGGAGAGTATCCCCGTGAACACGTGTAGTTAGGTAACCTAAGGTAAGGTAGACCTAAGGTAACAGATGGAAGGTGGTGAGGAATAAGGTTTAGGCGGTGGTTATCTCACTGCCAGTCAAGCAGACTCACAAGACTGATCAGAACTGACGGCTAAGGGTGTCTTGGCCACAGTGAGGGGATTATAGTTACCAAACCAGTGAGAGTCGAAATGAAGTAGTCCGTGGTTGAGTCAACAAAGAGCTTTATTTACAATTTCTATAACATTATATACTAAGATTACTGTACACACAAATAACTATTTGACTAGTGTTTTGTCCGTGTATCTAGCAACGTAGCGCTTTCTTGCAGTCGGATGAAGTAGGCCAGCGTCCGTCGCTGACCAAATGTTCAAAGTTCGTTTGAACAGTTATTATTTTTCGTTTATGTAAAACCTATACAACAGATTATTTTTCTCAATACTCCTCGGATAGATTCTGAAGCGCTTAGGGTTACATACTATATTAGTCTAAGGAACATTATGCACTATGATTCAATGTTGGGCAGCACTCTTGGTCCAACGTCCATACAAAAATGGTCAATCTCCTTTCTTTGTTTATTGTGGTGTGACGTCACAGAGCTAAATGTGACGTGATCAACCGTTTTCGCACGAAGTTTGAAATGAATGTAGAAAAATATGTTTTTTTTCTATTAAATAAAGCTTTTTCTAAAAAATATGGTACGAGGTATAAAATAAGCGTTTATAATTTTTTTAAATACTTTTTCGAAAACTGTCAAGTAGCCAATGACTGTGCTGGCGCCAAACTGCCGTCCGGGGTTACATCGCTAAAGGCCGCTTAAACCTGAGCGGTATTCGCTGCCGCTGTGGGTAAAGGTATATACCGCGCGGGTTTCGCTCAGGTATTTAGTATAAAGTTCGGCGGCTAGAGCGACCTGCGCGGTATTTTTGCTCCGCTACCCACAGCGGTAGCGAATACCGCTCAGGTTTGAACGGACCTTTAGTTCTTAACTGAAGCGCCTATTACGCCAGGTGGGCCTAAATTCAACGAAAAACGAAACTTATCTAGTTTCCTAACACGTTTTATTATTTTCGAGAATTCGTTTGCACAAATATTTTTGACATTTATAATTAAAAGTAAATGAATGAAATTTCTAATAAAAAATGTTTTTACTGAGTTATCTTGACACAAATATTGACATATCAAGTTTTTTAACAATTGACATACCTTTATAATGTCGTGTGTAATAATGAATGACGTCTTTTGAATTTTAATTTTATTATTATTTTCTCATTATCATTATTTAAAAATGTAAATTGGGACTGAGTAAATAGTTTGTAATATTTTGTTAATAATTTAATTTTTAGATTCATATGCCTCGGAATTTTTAGTTATCATTGATTTTATATAGGAAAAAAATCTTATTCTAAACCAAAAAAGTTTGAAAATTGCTATAAGTTAACTGTGATTATCTCCTATCTACGATAATATTATTGAGCAAAATTTATACCAGAGTATTTGTTACTTCATGAGGGATAAAGATTTTATAATGAATTTATTATCCTATTTTGATAAAAACGATAAATACAACTGCAAAATGACTACAAAATGCGATGCGCCGGCCGTCCGAATTCAACTTATGTTCGTAGAATGGAGATTTGTAATATTATGCACAAATTTATTATCCTATTTCGATAAAAACGATAAATACAACTGCAAAATTACTATAAAATGCGAAAATAGGCATTTTACGCAAAAATCTTATTCGAGATGTAATAGGCCTCTTAGGGTGGATTGGTGGATTGGTGGTGGATGGTGGTCGACCAAACTGGAATAAGGTCTTATACCTAGATTAAACGCCGAATTTGTATAGACTAATCTCGGAGTAAGTCTTATTCCAGTTTGGTCGAATCCACCCTTAGTGGTGAATGCATGGAATTAAGAATAACAATAAGAAATATTTATTGACATTTACAATAAAACATACAAAGAATGTCAAAAAATAACACGTGGACGAAAATTAGACTGGTACATAC
The DNA here is from genome assembly GCA_963921215.1 of Scoparia ambigualis. Classification (NCBI taxonomy): domain Eukaryota; kingdom Metazoa; phylum Arthropoda; class Insecta; order Lepidoptera; family Crambidae; genus Scoparia; species Scoparia ambigualis. Next base: position 1,859,520 of record OY992506.1, on the reverse strand, counting down.
GTAAAACAGATCAGACGACAGGTACAAACAATTAACCAAAATGAACAAATATTACAAATTATAAGTAAATCGGCTGTGCAAAGCCAACGGGTAGCTGCCTCAGCAATGCTTTTGTGGCATTACGCAGAAAGCCACAGAAGCGCTGGTTTCAGGCAGCTCCCTGGATGCGAGGTGGCGTAGACAGGTCTCTGTCTACGTAAGGTGGCAAAAGATTGATTAATCAATATGTACCTTTCTATTTTATGTTCCAAATTCACATCACATTAATGACCAGTGTGTCATAATGAAATTGAGTACATTAAATATAATGCCCTGCTAGATTTCGGATCTTAAATGAGTTACTTAAAGCTGGTGGTGGTTACGTATATTGGTTTGGCGCAGGTGCCCCGCAACACGCGGCTGCTGTACCTGCACGCGTACCAGTCGCTGGTGTGGAACCGCTGCGTGACGGAGCGCGTGCGGCGCGCGGGGCTGGCGCCGGCCGCGGGGGACCTGGCGGCGCTGCGGCCGCCGGCGCACGAGGGCAAGTCACGCACTACTTTATTTTTTCTCTCTTAAATAATGGCTTCGTGCGATCAGTACATTTAGCCAGTGTCAAGTTTTTAATAATTATTACTTTTTTACATTAAGTGGACGATATTTTTTTTTTATTCTTATAAAAGAGGGAGGCAAACGAGCAGGCGGGTCACCTGATGGAGAGTAATCACCGCCGCCCATGGACACCTGCAAAACCAGAGGAATCGCAGACGTGTTGCCGGCCTTTAAGGGAGGAATAGGTTTAAGGAAGGAATAGGAATTGGGAGGAAGGGAGGGGGGGGGCAAAGGGGCTTCCGGAACCATCACTGGTCGGACGAAACACAACAGCACCAAGTGCCATTATTTCACGCCGAATATTAGAGAGAGGGTGGTATTACGCCGGGCGAGCCGGCCCAACGTGTGCTGCAACGCAGCGTGGCTCTACCACTCAGTTGGTGTCACTCATTTAGCACCACCCAGGGATCACGTGTAGGGTCTCAAGGGTAAACTTACGGACGCGAGCAACTTTGACCCCCAAAAATAAAAAAATAATAAAAGATAATGATTGATAATGAACGTTTAACCTCTCGAGTGTCGGCGGGAATACCGGCATTCCCAGGAATAAAAAGTACTGTTGAGTGTCGGCGGGAATGCCGGGTGTCCCGCCAGTGACAAGGTCTATGGTTGATTTTTTACTACCTTCGACCTATTTTAACCAATAACCAATTTTAAAATTCTATGCGCTCGAATACTAAATTATGATTGGCTATCGTCTTCATAGAAAAAGTGTGAGTATTGGTCGTTGAAAACAAATGGTGACGCATTCGTGAACAAGATTGTGTAGTGTCAGTCATGCAACTGCTTGTTGACAAGATGTTTAGATGATTTATCGTTAGTAAATTACAAGTATTAAATGTCAAATTAAACAGAAAGATTATAGATTGTTTTGATGTGATCTTCTTGAACTTTTATATCTTGTTACATAGTGTAAAAATATTTGAAACGTAAAGTGTTCGCGAAAATGACAAACAGTTTTGGAATAAAAATGGCGCTTTGAGCTGTATTATAATTCTATAGTTTTATTTACAAATGCGTATGGTGCAAAGTGTTAAATGTTTTATGATGATAAGTGTATAAACTTGGTGTGTAACTAAAAATAATGTGATTTGGTGCAAATTTTACATGATTTCTGAATCGTCAAAGTTTGTGTATTGAAGAATTTTTGACCGATGGTAAAATAAAATGCCATAAAATGCAGTAAAATGGGTACGTATTTGGTATTACTTAATTTTAATGGTTAGACAAAAATTCTAAAAATGTAAAATTCATAAAAAACGGACGAGAATCATAGGTTATATAAGCAAAATAGTAAAATAGGTCAGGTCACTTGAGGTCAGCAGGTCAAGGCGTCGCAACTCAACGGCATCCGATGCATTTTGCCGCGCGACACTGGAGAGGTTATTTTAAATGATTTTCCCCCAAACTCGAGACTCAATAAAGCTGTGGGACTTTATTGAGATCTCACACGGACTTCTTGAGAGGATTTAAAAAGTGATGTTGCACTGTTTTGTTTTATTTGCTAACACTCATGCACGTTCACGAACACTTAACAGTAAATAATCCACCATTATTTCACATTAATATTCGACAAAACACAAATTATAGAAAATAATACAAAACTTCAGACATGACGCTTCACTTTCCCGCCAAGAGGTCCCACTACTACGGCGCTCTCTTCCCGTTTTTAACAATTTCGATTGATTGTACCGCTCCCAATATGAAACATGCAGTTCTAAGTGAACATATTATCTAATGACTCTTGAAGACAGAAACATTGCCGTACCGTCAAGAGAGCGAGAGAGAAGCACTCGGAATAGTTCGCCTTAAGAGCGCTTTTACTTTGGCGCGCCATGCACACACGCACTGCAATCAATGCGCGGCGCACTTCGTACTGCAGCGGCTGCAGAGCGGCTAACGTCTAAAACCACGGAGCAAAAACAAAGAGGAGGTGTTGTAACAACTTTTTTCATATAATAATAGTGTCTCAGCTGCGTGGGTTGCGGGGGGAGTCCAAATAGGAGAAAACCATCTAGTGGCCAGTAGCCAAAGCGAGTACCTACCTAATTTACGAGATTAGCAGAGTTGTCATAAAAGTTCTGCTATATTTCACTAGATGTCGTGTATGACGTAACTTTATTTGATGAAGTATAAATTTAATTTAAATATTACTTACGAGTGGAAAGATATGTTTATTCCGTTTAATCTCGTTTTATCCGTGTAACTACTACACGATACAACACAGCACTTCGTGTCCATGTCTACAGCTTTCTCATTCGACATAGAGAAATTCTAAGCATGCCATATTTTTGTGCATATTATGTGCAATCAAACGTGTCAGTCCTAATTTTTGTGCCACCACAACTTCGTTACTATGAGTTGTTTTATGTGTGTAAGCTGGAGACACGTGTCACAGCTCGCACACGCCCGTTAAGACAAACCAGTGAGGATAGGGTCTTAGACTATAGGCAGAAATTTTGTGCATAATTTGTGCACTAGGAGCAAAAAAAACTAACCATCATACTCAAATACTGTTGAAACTACGATCATAATACTGTGTGCGAGCTGGAGACACGGATCTCTGGCTTGCACAGCTGTATCTTCGTAATTGTTTAAGCTACGGTTATGAATTATACCTCAAAATTTTGTGCCTAATTTGTGCATAATGCACAAAAATTTACAAAACTTTAACTCAAAAGGTTTTTGAGCTACGAACCGATAAGTATGTGTAAGCTGGTGACACGTAACACGGGCTAAAACATAGTGAATTACTGTAACTGTATAAGATAGCGTTTCGTTTTAAAGATCAACTAATACGTTATAATTTGTGCAAACACGAGGAAAAATTTCAAATCTCTGGGCCTCTTAGTTTAAAAATTATAAGCCGAAAACTGTTTTCCCGCCAAAAAATTCAAAATAATGGCTCGGAAGTGGCTAAGCGCGCCGTTGCCGTTCCGTGCGCTACACGATTGCAATCGAGTTTGAACTTAAGAGCTAGCAATATTTAGAGTCATTTTAATTTGCGCTCTCGATTGTTTTAATTTATGTACCGAGAATTTTAGACTAGGAGCCGTTTGTTAAAGCGATGCGCGACGCGACTAATTTAGTTTCACTATATGTACCTAACTAACCTACCCTACTTTTTATTTTAAGGCCCCAGTACTAGTGTTGTTGCAATAGTGATAGTTTCACTATCGATAGTTGACCTTAAAAAATAATCGATAGCGCGAATAGTCCTATCGAAAATATCGAAATGCTGCAATACTATCGATACTATCTATAGTGAAAATTAGGTTATACTATTAAACTTGGTCGATACTATCAACATTCGATACTATCTATAAACTATCGACACGTTTCGATAGTATTGATAGTTTTGCTTTAGTAACTATCGACGAATTTCCGATACTATCAAGTGAGTATTGTAAATCTAATGATATGATGTGATAGATGACTTATGTAGGACCTTCGATAGGACTATTGATAGTATGACTGATTTTCGAGGTCTCGATAGTATCACGATACTATCGATTGACTATCGCTATTGCAACAACACTACCCAGTACACATTAGCGACTTGGCGTATGTTGGCCCATTGTCGGCAATCGCCATTGTGTAGAGGGTAAATTGCGCGCCACTATCGATAAATTGTCCGCGACTGTACACCATTACCCCGTCTACACAATGGGTATGGCCGGCAGTGGGCCAACATACGCCAATGTGTACTGGGTAGTGTTGTTGCGTAGGATCGTGATACTATCGTGACTTCGAAAATCAGTCATACTATCTATAGTCCTATCGAAACTATCGACCCTTGACAATACTATCGATAGTATCGATTGATAAAAATAAGTAATACTATTGCTAAAGAACAATAGTTTCGATAATATCGATAGTATCAGCAAAAAACCAATCGATCGATAGTAACAGTTGTTCAACATCGATAGTCAAACATTTTTTGATACCATTGCTTGCTCATAAAAGGTAATATAGCTGGTAATTACGTAGGTCATCTATCACATCATATGATTAGATTTACAATAATCACTCGATAGTATCGAAAATTCGTCGATAGTTTCTAAAGCAAGACTATCGCTACTATCGAAAAACGTCGATAGTTTATAGATAGTATCGATACTATTGATAGTATCGTATGTCGATAGTATCGATAGAATCGATAGTGTCGACCAAGTTCTATAGTATTACCCAATTTTCACCATCGATACTATCGATAGTATCGATAGTATCGCAGCATTTCGATATTTTCGATAGGCTATCGACTATTTTTCAAGATCAACTATCGATAGTGAAACTATCAGTATTGCAACAACACTAGTACTGGGGCCTTAAAATAAAAAGTAGGGTAGGTTAGTTAGGTACCTATAGTAAAACTAAATTAGTCGCGTCGCGCATCGCCTTAACAAACGGCCTTAGATTAAAACAAAAAGGGAAGATACGGCATGCTCCTACTTGTAGTCATTCAAAATATAGTCCTACTCAACGACTTAAGCAAACACTCACACACGCACACCTATAAAGTGTAAATCGAGCGAGCGAGACAGAGCGGTAAGTTTCAACGTCAGCGCGAGGGAGTCAGCGAGTAGCGCGTTGACGTCTCGGCCGCTTCGCAACAGACGAGTACGTACGACCGATTCCGACGCCACTGCGGAGTAGCGTCTTTCTCTTTTTCACACAGTAGAATATCCGCAATAGTGCGATGTAGCCTGTTCGCTCGGCAAATTGTGACTGAAGTGAAATTGTGCCTTTAGGCCTAATTTTGGCGGCTCACTCACGAGACGCTAATGCCGTATCTTCCCTTTTTGTTTTAATCTAAGCGAACGGCTCCTAGTCTAAAATTCTCGGTACATAAATTAAAACAAACGAGGGCGCAAATTAAAATGACTCTAAATATTGCTAGCTCTTAAGTTCAAACTCGATTGCAATCGTGTAGCGCACGGAACGGCAACGGCGCGCTTAGCCACTTCCGAGCCATTATTTTGAATTTTTTGGCGGGAAAACAGTTTTTGGCTTATAATTTTTAAACTAAGACTCCCAGAGATTTGAAATTTTGCCTCGTGTTTGCACAAATTATAACGTATTAGTTGATCTTTAAAACGAAACGCTATCTTATACAGTTACAGTAATTCACCATGTGTTAGCCCGTGTTACGTGTCACCAGCTTACACATACTTTTCGGTTCGTAGCTCAAAAACCTTTTGAGTTAGTTTTGAAAATTTTTGTGCCTTATGCATAAATTAGGCACAAAATTTTGAGGTATAATTCATAACCGTAGCTTAAACAATTACGAAGATACAGCTGTGCAAGCCAGAGACCCGTGTCTCCAGCTCGCACACAGTTTCATGATCGTAGTTTCAACAGTATTTGAGTATGATGGTTTTGTTTCTAGTGCACAAATTATGCACAAAATTTCTGGCTATAGTCTAAGACCCTATCCTCACTGGTTTGTCTTAACGGGCGTGTGCGAGCTGGTGACACGTGTCTCCAGCTTACACACATAAAACAACTCATAGTAACGAAGTTGTGGTGGCACAAAAATTAGGACTGACACGTTTGATTGCACATAATATGCACAAAAATATGGCATGCTTAGAATTTCTCTATGTCGACTGAGGAAGCTGTAGACATGGACACCAGCACTTCATGCTAACTAAAAGTTCGGGTCGAGAATTTTTTATAATTCTTTAAAAGACTGAATAAGCCACGAACAACCTATTCGCCAGCCAACGAGAGTTGTACTGACGAAAGCGACACCTGGTCGTAAGTAGTTCAACTACGGTGTGACGTCAGGACTACATTGATAGTTGCTGGACTACATTGATTGCAACACCTCCTCTTTGTTTTTGCTCCGTGCCTAAAACTTATCTATAATAATAATTAATAAAATATGCTTTCATTGCACACAAGAACATATGCACAGAAAAACATTTTTACAGAGACAAAGTACAAAACAGGTGGCCTTATTGCTAACGAGCAATCTCTTCCAGGCAACCTTGGGTGATAAAAAATAGATAAAGAAAGAATAATAAAATGGGTGCAAGAATAAGGAAATAAACAATAAAAATTAGAATATATATTATATTTAATAATTAGATAGATAAGACAACAAACTTAAATAATTATTACTTAAATAAATGAAACAAAAAGAGATCATGCAATATTATATGATGGGAAATAAATAAAGCTATGAGGATATACTTAAGAAGTGACTCTGGACCTCACCCTTAAACGAATCCAACGTGCGAGCACTCCTGATGCTCACTGGTAGTGCATTCCATAGCCAGACAGCACAGAAGAGGAATAGGATAGGAAATTTATGGAATGTAGAGGAGTTATAAGAGCGAGGTAGTAAGCAGAGTGCAAGGTACTGCTAGAAGAAGAGGTTGGGAGTTAAAGTTACTCGCGTCCGTAGCTTTACCCTTGAGACCCTACACGTGACCCCTGGGTGGTGCTAAATGAGTGACAATGACTGAGTGGAAGAGCTACGCTGCGTTGCTGCACGCATTGGGCCGGCTCGCCCGACGTAATACCACCCTCTCACGAATATCCGGCGTGAAATAATGGCACTTGGTGCTGTTGTCTTTCGTCCGGCCAGTGAGGGTTTCGAAGGCCCATCCCCTCCCTCCCCTCTCACAATTCCTATTCCTTCCTCAACTCTATTCCTCCCTTAAAGGCCGGCAACGCGTCTGCGATTCCTCTGGTTTTGCAGGTGTCCATGGGCGGCGGTGATTACTCTCCATCAGGTGACCCGCCTGCTCGTTTGTCTCCTTATTTTATAAAAAAAAGGAATACAGAGTGGGTTTTGACTTTGAAGTGGAATAACTGTAGCATCCTTCCAAGCAGTTGGAAATACTCGAGACGCCACTGAAGTGTTGAGGATGTGAGTAATAAGTGGAATAAGGATATCTAATAAAGGAAGGAATATATTACGACTTATTGAATCATTACCCACAGCACTAGAGCCCATGGAGAGTATTGCTCTCCTAACGTCGCCCTCCGTAAATTGATCAGCTGCAAAGTGTCGGTCTTGCAGTGGACATTAATAAGTAAAATGAGGTAAAAAGGGAATTTGGATTACTTTGTTTAGATTTACCAACCCCGAGAGATTTGAGAAATTTCCACACCTTTGCAGGGTTATATCTAAGTTCGTTCTTATTCGAAGGATCAAGTTTGTACCTAGACTTCGCAGCGTTCTTTTTAGCCTTAAGTAGTCTTATATCATCTGTCAACTTATCTATCTTTTGTTTTGCCTCTTAAACTCATATTTTTGGCTTAGTCCAGCCAAATTATGTCAATTTTCTCACTTTAGTAGGCGTTCACGAAGCTGCCGCTAGCGCTATCATGTCCATATCCGCCGATACTATCTCGCAACCCTGCGCTCTTGCTTCTGTCTCGTGACAGTCGCACGGTTGCCATTGAGCCAGCATGCTGGTTGTGGCTTAATCTCCTTATAAGCCGTTGTTTATGTGAGAAGGAATGTCCCGGCGGCAGTGAGACTAAGTGCCTTCGCACACGGCGTCGTATCGTAAATTGAATACGCGCGTAGGAGACAATCTCCTCCGACATCACATCTCTTGCGACTCGCTGCAGCACCGCTTCGTATGCGGACTTATTTGATCATGTACGCGCTCGCATTGCTCTCGTCGTACGCGCGTATTACGATACGCTTACGATACGCCGCCACTCAAAGTGAAACAAACCGATCTACTTTGTCGTGCTCTTTGACCGTGCCCTATTTTTCTGATATCCTTACATGTTTATCTTTGAATTACAGATTTGTGTGATGACGACTCAGAAGACGAAGATGTAAGCGAGAAGGAGGATGAAGATGGCTCTGAGAAGGAAGCCAAGAGCGAGGCGGACGGGCAGCTCGGGGTGGACAAGGGGAAGGAGCGGCGGGGGCAGAACAAGGACGTGCCCAAGCCCAAGGTGGGAACTGTTTGCGCGCTTTTGTGTGTTTCCTTGTGTGAGAAGGTAGTAGCACTATAAATGGTTATCGGTGTACCGTCCGCACAAGCGATTCTCAGCGCGCCCCAGCATTCCTCTGACTGTCATCGGACAGTTGCAAATTCACCGCTGAGCTGAACGCCCGCTCCCGCTTGATCGCTTTTCATCGCCGCCGCGAACACCGTCGCCGCCACCGCCGCTAACCGCTCCGCCCGCGCGAGTCCGCGCCACACACCGCCGCCGCAGCTAGCTGCCAGAATCCTGGGTGCTGAAGACGCCGATTACCAGGTTAGTGTTGCTGCTTATTTCGCTCAGGGGAACACTTGAAGGCCGTAACCGCCGCCCTTGGCTTCCTTCGTTTAAACTGCCCCTTTATATATATTTATACGAGTATATGTGATAACCGCCCCCGCTCATACAGTCCACTGCGCTTAGCATTAATTTACCCGCCCTCCAGTAAAACGGAGACACCAGGAACCATTCATGTCTTCTTATACATAAAGCTGCACTCTACATTATTAGTTAATTGCCCTTCCAGGGCATCAATAGTTTTTAACAAAATCCCATGATGTGATATAATTTAGGCATTTCATAGAGAGATTGATGGGTAACTTAAAGAAGTACCTAACCGATCGATAAAGTATAATTAGGGTCCTGCCTACCCCATCCCGCTAGTACGCCCCACGCCTATATAAAGAGCGCACCGGCGACCAAACAGTCATTTGCTGGACCGTGCTCATCGCTTTCGTCGAGACCGGTTTGTACCTTGGTTTGTGGTATCGTTGAAAAATTGACTTATTTATTTAGAAGTTACTTTTATTTTCAGTTCATGTATCTTAACCCGTGGCGCGCCAGCCACCCTAAAGCATTAAATGCTTTACGTGTCAGTCATTTTGCGATACATCACTTTTTTATTGTTTGATTAGGGAAAAATATTTATTGCGTAATAACTATACGAGATTTTCGCGTGAATGAGGTGTCATTCTTTTCTGTATGAGTTTTTGAACGTAGTTAACTACTTAGAATTAACAATAAAGACTTACTTATAGTGGCACTGGATCGGTTTTCTTTTGTTTTCAATATTTCATAAAGGTAACCTTTGGTTTTACTGTTTGTTATAATAATTAACAAACGACACACAACACAATTGACATAATAACTTTTTAGTTAACATTACTATGCACCGGTCACATGAATCATAAACACTTCGGCACTAAACTTTACTTACAAAACAATTTTTAACTTAGGAACCAAAATAAATAACCGCCGCCATAACGTGGCCGGCCCGCGTAAATAGTGACCTAAAAGTATATTATGTCTAACTGTAAATAAAAAAAGGTTACTGATGAAATAATCTACAAATTGATTAATGTTTATAATCACTTTTATCAAAAAAATTAAAATATGAAGAAAATTACAGCATTTTATAACACACAATGTTAGCTGTAGTTGTTAGCTAAATCAAAATATCATAATTATACTTCTAGCTCTTCGTTTAATCTAAATTGCCACTATATCACACAACTATTGCATTGTACAAAAACTGTATTAAGTTTCCAGTTAATATAGATAAGAATCATACGAAAACTTATATTTTACGTCGAGAAAACATCATGTAAACAAATCACAACAACACAACTTTGTACTAATATGGCTGACGTCCGTCCATAACTTCAGACACTCTTTTTAATTATTTTTTTCGATAATGTTTTGTTCGGTCCGAATCCTATTAACTATGTTAATTTCTTCTATACGGACCATAGAAAATTTACAGACAGCTAAAACTTGTATACTACGACTCGGACCGGCTAAAATAAAACAACCAATCTGTGCCAAGTCTGTTGTACACCGGTAAGTACAAGAGACACGCATGCCTCTCAACTATTTTGTACACCGGTAAGTACATATGACGCTCGAGGGGTTAATGAGACTGAGAGAATGTAACCTTAACACCAAAGAAAAAGTTATGTAGGTATAGCCTACATACTGTCCCATTCCTTACCAAAGGCTTCCCTCATTGCAATCAAGCCATCGCTGCAATAGATGGGTACTGGCTTAATTGGTGATCTCTCCCCTGGGCTACGAATCGGAAAATCCGACACACTCTTTGCCCGCCCTGTAAATTGGCTACTTGACAGTTCTTAGAAAAGTATTTTAAAAATAACAAACGCTTATTTTATACGTCTTACTATATTTTTTTCTCGAAAAAGCTTTAAGTATCTATTAGAAAAAAAAAACTTATTTTCCTTCAGTAAAATTTTTAAACACTGAAAAAAGACGACAACCTTAGGCGGGAATTGAACCACGCACCTTCCGTGTTTCCGTGTTTAATAATTTTACTGTATATTAAAGCGTTAATAAAACGCTAAAATATATAGAAACATTAATATTTTTCTTCTTTAAATTCAAATTTCGCGCGAAAACGGATTGTCACGTTACATTTTGCCCTGTGACTCAAACAAATTTTATCTTGAAACTGATAGTTTTTGTTTATTTTGTGAAAAAATATTTATTTTGTGTGTGACGTCACACACACGGAGCTCAATAAAAACCGCCAGTATTTCGGGTCTTGTAATCCACAGATAGAAAATCGCAAATTTATTTTGTAAAAAAAACTATTGGATAATTATTGTTAAGTACATTATAAACTACCATATCCGACATATTTCGTATTTTATTGTTACAACTGTCAAATGACCAATTGAACCGGAGCTCCGGTTACCGGGTCAAGCGTTTAGCCACTCCTCCACCGAGGTGTTAAGCTTAACACCACTTAATGTCTGTAACCTACAATTCACTATATATGTTTTCATTTTGATTTCATTATAGCTCCCCGTGAAAGTATTGACCCAGGAAGACGTGGACAGTGGCCGTTTCACCATATTCGACATCGTGATGCCGCTGCCGGGCAGCAGCGTGGAGTACCCGCCCAACATGAAGGATTACTACGAGGAGCTGCTTACGAAGGATGGCCTGGAATTGACTATGACACATAAAATGAGGTATGTTGTGTTTACATAATGGTTATTTGTCTACATGTTCAGAATAAGACAAGAAAGATACAGGGCTTCTACATAGAACATAGATGTTGGCTCTGCGAAACACTGAATATGTAATAATTATTGCACGTATATTTTCCTTAGTAAGATTAATGTTTGTGTCTTTTCGATAATGGACTGTAATTTACGAAATTAAATAGTGAACGAAAATTGCAAAATAATGTTTGTGTGGAATGGGGTCTCAAGTCAATTAAACTGGGCACTTACCAGGCGTGTCTGCGATTGTAGTATGCAGAACTCGGTACCAGCAGTCGGGGCAAATACTCCACCAACTTTCGGACCGTCTTTACTGACTTACCTACCGTAGCTACGGTCAGCGAAATACCTGTCCCTTAGCTTTCACCGATTGAAGTCTCGCCAGCGCGCAACTAAATTGACCAAAAGCTTGGTTCCTGCTTCCACACACGATTTATATAGCAAAAGTGTATTAAACACAACTTCGACATGAGAAGTAGTTGCTTTAAGGAATAATTTAGGGCAAGCCACTCGAAAACGACACGACAATTTTGGTTGCTTCAAAACGACTCAATTTTGACACGTCATTCCATAGACAGAACTTATTAATTCTTTTTTTTTATCTAAGACCGATATAGGAGCTAGGCGATTCTTGGTTAAACTACGATTCTATTAGATTATATATAACTACAGAGCCCTACAGCTAAATGAGTACGACTATAAGACAAATTAATTGTGTGAAGGAAGAGGACACAGTTTGACGACTGGTCTTTTAAGTTCACCAGACTCAGTGCGAACTGTCACGACCCTACAAATACCATCAGTTCCTGGATGAAGTTAAACCACCCGACCCATTTTCCATTTCATTGGACTACATTGCTCATTAACAATGAGAACAAGAGTCCCGACATCTATTTTGTTTTGACCATCGAACCATTTGTGACGCTGTTGTAAAGTGTGTAAATATTCTAAGTGCACTTACACCAGATATCTTGGTGGATTTTTTGTAGCAATTTCCACCTCTAAAGCGGGCCTAACTTTACATCAACTAAATTACTCTCAGGTAATATAGTGAGCGGCTCCATCGCAAGAAAATGGCCAGGAGTTAACACCGAAAAGTCATTAGGGTCTGAACTAATGGGTGATAGAGGCCTCGAATTCAACATGGCTTCTATCTGAGTCAAAACTGTGTAAAATTCGGGTGCTGACGGAATTACGGCTGAGCTTCTGAAAGCAGGCGGAAGACCGGTACTCGCAGTTCTTTAGAAACTATTTAATTCCGTCGTACTCGGAGGTAGAATGCCGGAAGCACGGCATGATAGTGTGGTTGTGTTGTTCTTTAAGAAGGGCAACTAGACCCTACTGAGGAACTACAGACCCATATTACTTCGAAGTCACGTTTATAAGCTGTTCTCGAGAGTTATAACTAATCGTCGTCTCGCACGCAGGTTTGATGACTTCCAGCCAATTGAACAAGCCGGATTCCGAAAAGGCTTCAGCACCATAGACCACATACATATGCCGCGGCAGGTTATATAGAAGACCGAAGAGTATAACCGGCCACTTTGTTTAGTGTTTGTGGACTATGAGAAAGCCTTTGATTCGGTCGAAACATGGGCCGTGCTACAGTCTCTCCAGCGGTGCCAAATTGACTACCGGTACATCGAAGTGTTGAAGTGTTTTTACGTAAACGCCACTATGACAGTTTGGCTTCAGGACCAGATCTCGAGGCCGGTCCGGCTGCAGCGTGGAGTGCGACAAGGGGACGTCATATCTCCGAAGCTTTTCACTACTGCGCTGGAGGAAGTGTTTAAGCTTCTGGACTGGAGAGGACTCGGCATCAACGTTAATGGCGTGTACATAAGTCACCTTCGATTTGCCGACGATATAGTAGTCATGGCTGATGCCCTGGAGGACCTCGGCACAATGTTCGGTGATCTCAAACAGAGTCTCTCAACAAAATGAACACGAAGAAGACGAAAATCATGTCTAACTCACGTGTCGTACCCACTCCTCTGAAGGATGGAGACTCTGCTCTTGAAGTTGTTGACGAATATGTATACCTGGGGCAAATGGTCCAGTTAGGTAGGTCTAACTTTAAGAAGGAGGTCAATCGTCCAATCCAACTCGGCTGGGCAGCGTTCGGTAAGCTACGAAATATCTTCTCGTCCAAAATACCGCAGTGTCTCAAGACGAAAGTCTTCGACCAGTGTGTGTTGCCAGTGATAACATACGGTACCGAAACGTGGTCGCTCACTATGGGCAGGCTCAGTCACGCAAAGAGCAATGGAGAGGGCTATGCTCGGGGTTTCTGTACGTGATCGAATCAGAAATGAGGAGATTCGTAGAAGAACTCAAGTAACCGACATAGCCCAAAGAGTCGCCAAGCTCAAGTGGCAATGGGCAGGGCACATCGCCCTAGGAACCGATGGCCGTTGGGGCAGAACGGTTCTCGAGTGGCGCCCGCGCACCGGCACAAGCAGTGTGGGCAGGCCTCCGACAAGGTGGTCCGACGATCTGGTGCCGGTCGCGGGCAGCCGCTGGATGCGAGCTGCACAGGACCGCGAGTGGTGGACATCCTTGGAGGAGGCCTTTGTCCAGCAGTGGATGTTCTCTGGCTGATGATGATACATTAAACACCGTTTTTCTGGCTTGTCTTTTTAAAACTACGTTTTGTTGTCGTTGCATAGTGAAATAAAGTATTAAATCAATTAAAACTAAAAAATAATAACTAATTAAATGCACGCAAATGTATCCGGGAGACAGCGGGACGTAGACGCGGTGCGGGAGGCACAAGTCTACTGATTTAATAATCGCGACATCGCGTGCGCGATATCCCCCCCCCGTTACGCCCCGCAACCCACCACGAAACAGACCTAAAATTCGCTTCTGCGCATTCAATGTCAAATACTCATGAAGTTTGTCGGCGACTGTACATTATTGTAACTAAATTGAACCTCTAAAATTCAGTTCAGATTTTATTATATCTACGCCTATCAATTCAACATTACCAAATTCAAAACTGGCGGTAAATATAAGAACAATAGAGCGTCGTGGGTAATATTGATTGAATAGATGTGTTGTCCCTCAGGGCGTACTGCATGTCGGGCGCCTACCGGGCCGTGGTGTGCCGGCCGCTGGCCATGCGCTGGCAGCACGTGCGCTACACCGACCCGCACGCCGACCTCATCCGCTCCGACTGGGACGAGCTATCCCAAGGCCCCGCGCCCGCCGCCCCCACAGGTACCCACTGCAGCTACAGCCACCCGCACAAGGACCTCATCCGCTCCGACTGGGACGAGCTATCCCAAGGCCCCGCGCCCGCCGCCCCCACAGGTACCCACTGCAGCTACAGCCACCCGCACAAGGACCTCATCCGCTCCGACTGGGACGAGCTATCCCAAGGCCCCGCGCCCGCCGCCCCCACAGGTACCCACTGCAGCTACAGCCACCCGCACAAGGACCTCATCCGCTCCGACTGGGACGAGCTATCCCAAGGCCCCGCGCCCGCCGCCCCCACAGGTACCCACTGCAGCTACAGCCACCCGCACAAGGACCTCATCCGCTCCGACTGGGACGAGCTATCCCAAGGCCCCGCGCCCGCCGCCCCCACAGGTACCCACTGCAGCTACAGCCACCCGCACAAGGACCTCATCTGCTCCGACTGGGACGAGCTATCCCAAGGCCCCGCGCCCGCCGCCCCCACAGGTACCCACTGCAGCTACAGCCACCCGCACAAGGACCTCATCCGCTCCGACTGGGACGAGCTATCCCAAGGCCCCGCGCCCGCCGCCCCCACAGGTACCCACTGCAGCTACAGCCACCCGCACAAGGACCTCATCCGCTCCGACTGGGACGAGCTATCCCAAGGCCCCGCGCCCGCCGCCCCCACAGGTACCCACTGCAGCTACAGCCACCCGCACAAGGACCTCATCCGCTCCGACTGGGACGAGCTATCCCAAGGCCCCGCGCCCGCCGCCCCCACAGGTACCCACTGCAGCTACAGCCACCCGCACAAGGACCTCATCCGCTCCGACTGGGACGAGCTATCCCAAGGCCCCGCGCCCGCCGCCCCCACAGGTACGGTAGCTGCACTTCACTTCATATGCAAGTAGCTCTCGGCGGCGCTATGAACTGAACCGTTACGACTTTTGGATCTTCATGAAACGAGCCTATACGTACCTTGAAGGCCGGCAACGCGTCCTTGAATCATCTGGTTTTGCACCCGCATGGGCGTCGGTGATTGCTCGCCGGTTAGTTTGCCTCATGCAACGAACATTTATAACGAGGCTACCACGCGAGATGTCCGTCGCGCGGCAAACGCCCGAGACAGCCCAACTCGTTCTGTGAGTACGCAGCTGTCGCCGCACCAACTTACGCTATCTATTTGCATTTTGTGGCTGTTTTGAATACCTAGTTATCATTCGGCCCGCTGAGGCAAAGTTCCTTCTTAATGAATAGTTAACAGCTGAATGTGAGCGAGCGTTATGCACTCGGAAAAACTTGATGTGTTATTTCCTTAGATTAAAACAAAAAGGGAAGATACGGCATTAGCGTCTCGTGAGTGAGCCGCCAAAATTAGGCCTAAAGGCACAATTTCACTTCAGTCACAATTAGCCGAGCGAACAGGCTACATCGCACTATTGCGGATATTCTACTGTGTGAAAAAGAGAAAGACGCTACTCCGCAGTGGCGTCGGAATCGGTCGTACGTACTCGTCTGTTGCGAAGCGGCCGAGACGTCAACGCGCTACTCGCTGACTCCCTCGCGCTGACGTTGAAACTTACCGCTCTGTCTCGCTCGCTCGATTTACACTTTATAGGTGTGCGTGTGTGAGTGTTTGCTTGTCGGCACGTGCGCTTTTTTATTACCGGCCGAGACTTTATTGAAGCAAATGGCGCTTAAACTTTTTAATCCCACAGTGTTCCAAATTCAAAAGTCATTCACTGTTATTAAGTGCGATGGAATGACCTACTTTGCTCGCACTGATCGAGGAACCTGTCGCCTCTTTTCAAATAGATGGGATGAAAATATAATAAAATGTAAAAAATAAAAAGTCAAATTGCATAAATGCATGTTACCGAGCTGAGGGCCTAGACAAGTGGCAAACGCTGACCACATTACACAGTAGCGTACGACGAATAGACAGGGGGTGTGCGTTTGCCGCTCGTCTAGGGGCTGTTCACCGAACAATGAAGCTTATATACGCACTGTCCCCACAGACGGCAAGTTCAAAGCGCTGCTGCTAACGCTATCGCTGCCGGCCAGCTGCTACGCCACCATGGCGCTGCGCGAGCTGCTCAAGGCAGACACCGCCGGCGACGCGCAGGCCAAGCTCAACCACTACTACAAGCCCGAAGCGGCAGAAGCGGGAACTCAACCATCTGACGGAAATGGCGACAATGGAGAGAAGAGGAAGTTAGATGACAATGGTGATGTGGACAATGGTGATGTGGACGCGAAGAAAGCGAAGACGGGTGACGACGGTGGTCAATAAATAATTTATTTAGTATGCCTTTTTGTTTTATTTCTTGTGCCCGTTCTTCTCCACAGCTAAAAGACGTCCTGAATGGATGGATTGGGTGGGTGGCCCATCCATTCATATAGAGAAGTAAATATAAGTTTAGATGATTCAAAATGCTTATTTTAAGCTAACTGAATAAAGAAATTTTGATTTTGATTTTATGATTTTGATTTGTGGTAGCTACTAATTTGTTAAGTGCTGGAAAAAGGGAGTGTGCTACTGTAAGTTTAAAATCTTACGTTACATTTTGGAAAATGTAAAAAAAGTCAAGCTATTTTGATATTTCAGGTAGGTGCATTACCGTACAAACTACCAACTATGAGATTAGGGATTTTTTCAACATTTTCCAAATTTGTATTTTTGTTCGCAACAAAAATTGCGTTAAATAAAATTATACAAAAATGTCAATTTACGTTAAATAACAAATACCTTGAAGGCCTTTGCCCGGCAGTGGGAAAAAGAGCCTATTGCATCGCATCACTACATCTGTGAAAAGATAAAGTCGATGCCGGTGCTGCGGGGCGCGTTATGCATATGGAAGGAACCATAGGCCTTATGGTTCAGCCCCCTTACTTAAACCGATCCCGATCGATCGAAATTGGTATTCATATTGGGTGAACTAATAAGTATTGAGTTTTCATTTAGATCCGCGCAATATGGATCCAAATTAGGACTGGTGTAAAAACTCAAAAGTACGAAAGCTCACAATACTTCCAATCTCGATCGATCGGGATCGGTTTCAAGAGTACCTAAGGGGGCACGGCTTGGCACACCTAGCAGATCAACCTATCTAAATCTGTATTTCTCCAATCTATATTAATGCTTACAATATAACTAAGGTTCAAAATAAACCAAGTCGCGTAGAGGTGAAAGAAACTATCACCTCTCTTCCTTTGGGTGTCTTTAAAGGCGACTAACGGACTAAAGACTGCACATACATCCAAAAGCATAGAGCGGCGATGGGCTCACCACCTTTCACGCTGAGCAGATGTGCAGTCGCTATTTGGCGAAAAGTGGACTATGGTAGAGGACTGCTTTTGCGGTCCTCATTGCCTAGTCTCTGACTAACCCTTCGGGGATAATAGTGATTATATGTATGTGTAAGGTTCAATATGTATTGGAGAATGTCACTTTGTGGTAGGTTGATCTCGGCGGCTGCACATTTTAGCGGTTTAAGTGTTATATTCATTTGAGGGATGTCCTTAACTAAACTTCTGCCATTTGGAACATGATGGCCACACGCCGATAATGAAACAATTTTAATTTTACCATTATTTATTTATCCTTACTCTTATAATCATACTTACTTACTTAAAAAATAGTAACAATTTTATCTATTTGTCCTTGTAAGACCTATAATAAAAAAAAACGATTAGTATTCGTTTTTTTATTTTGACTAGGGTAGGTCTGCCTGAGGTTAACCGGAAAAGTAACTCACGAACAATAGTAGATTGTGTCACAAGGGAACAAAATGATTTGTTTAAAGCGAGAGCGACTTCTTTAATCCAGAGCGAAGCGAAGGATTCAAAGTACGTCGTCGCTCGAAGTTAAATAATGTTGGTACCGTGTGGCACACTCTGCTTTTCATCCTAAACTATGAAAAAAATTTATCATACGAGAAATCAAAACGAATAAAAAGTTCCCAGGACTTTAATGAGCTAATTGCGTTCAAACTTTTTGATTAAATAGTGTTCCAAATTCAAAAGTAATTTCATCACTGTTAATGTTAATAATCCATGTTATTAACCCCTTGACCCTTGAGTAGATACCGTAAAACCAGACACAATTGAAAATCAATTGTTTCGTGACCGCCGGCGGTCTTATGATCCTATACCGATTCAAAATGCTTATTTTAAGCTTACTGAATAAAGAAATTTTGATTTTTATTTTGATTTTGACCTTTTAACTGCGATGGAATGACCTACTTTGCTCGCACTTGTCGAGGAACCCTTCGCCTCTTTTCGAATAGATGGGATGAAAAATACTTGAAATAAGTATTCTAATTTAAATGAGTCAAACCAATATACTGAATGGCAACATACTTACTCAAACAGGGAAAATACTATCTTGCAAGTTAAGCAACTTGCAACTATATCACTGGATGGGTGACCAAATTAAAAGATCTCGCAACTCCTTCATGCTTTGGAAAGGCACATTAAGCCGTTGGTCACGGGATTGGTCCTATGATTGCTGTCGGTAAAACTACCTACCCACATGGCGGTGGCTCCTGTCCTGCCCCTGTATCGGCTAAAAATATGAATAATAAATAAATAATAAATAAACTTCCCTACACTCACACCAATTATCTAGCCCAAGAGAAGCTTCGTTATGAAACTCGTTAAATGGTTACTAGACAACGGATAAACATACTTAAAGTACTTAAATACATACTTATTATACATAGAAAACACCCAGACCCGAGACAATTTAGAAAAACAATAATTTCTAAATTGACCCGACCGGGGATCGAACCCGGGACCTCAGAGATGGCGACACCATGAAAACCGGCGTACAAACCACTCGACCAAGGAGGTCGTCAAGAACCTTTGTTCTCACTAGTTCGATTCAGTAGTTCGATCGTCGAACTAGTGAGAATTTTTTTTCTCATTTGTTCGACCGTCGAACTAGTGAGAATGTTTGTTCTCACTAGTTCGATCCGTTAACTTATTATTTTTCTGTTGTCTAAAAAAAAAAATAACCCTCGAAATTCAAGACAATCGCTACGCTGCGCTTCGCGATTGTCTTAAATTTCTAACCTATCACGTGACCTACAGGAGTAGGGCAGACCAATATCTATTATATCGGTACTTAATGTTCTTGCTTCTCGATTAATAATAATAATAAGTTAACGGATCGAACTAGTGAGAACAAACATTCTCACTAGTTCGACGGTCGAACAAATGAGAAAAAAAATTCTCACTAGTTCGACGATCGAACTACTGAATCGAACTAGTGAGAACAAGCCGTCAAGAATGAATATGGACATGGGCTTCATTTGAAGCCCATAATATGCCCATATAAGGACAAAATATGGGCTTTAAATGACAAATGAAGCCCATGTCCATATCCATATTTTTTAGCCGATAGACCCGCTGGTCTAATATCCTCACGAGTTCATGTGGAGATCTGACCAGGACACTTCCTGAAGGCCTGAGCGCAGGATGTTTGCTGATGATGATGATTGATGACGAGGGACATTTTAACCGCTTCTGGGAGACTCCAGAGTCTGAGACCGTTAGTCTAACCACTAGACAGTGGTTAGACTAACGGTCTCAGACTCAATGGTCCTGGGTTTGATTCCCAGCGTGGGGTACAAGTTTGTACTCGATTTGCTTGGTTGTAGGGCTTGTTTTAAATCCGGCCGCCTAGCCACCACCATTATATCTAAATATGTCGGCCTAACATCAATGTTATTAGCATTGTTGTGTTACAAAAGTTGCCAAAAGGCTGGCAGTAGCTGAATGCGGAGAGCCGAAGACCGGGCTTAGTGGCGTGCCTTGGGAGAGGCCTACGTCCAGCAGTGGACTGCGATAGGCTGATGTTGACGATGATGATATTCCATAAGTTAGAGGTAAGATACTCAGTAGTTGAGGATTCCGGGTGAAGTGCACTTCCACTTCCTTATCATCACCTAGCATCAGATGAGATGAAGGCCAAGTTCTTACCCTTGGTAGAATACCTAATAAAAAAAATACATTGAGGCTCCTCACCAACTACACAGTGGCGTAGTGCTGCCGAGGCGCCCCCCGCTGTGGATGCGCGTGGGCGTGGGCGTGGGCGCGCAGCTCGCCGGGCGTGGGGAAGGAGCGCGGGCACCATGCGCACTTGTGCGGCTTGTTCTAAGGATAACATTACAAACTTTGTGAGCTTTGTGTGATGTCCCACTGCTGGAACTGGCTAGGCTCTCGGATGGGTTCCGAGAAGTAAGTGCGCTTACTACACTGCGACCAATGTGGACACTTGGGGGTTGACTTTAGAGTCGACGACCCTAGCAGTGGTAACTGCGAGTTGTGCCCTTCGTGCAACGAGAAGTGACCGAGCTTGACAGCTCCGGTTACCTATCTGGAAAATAGGCAGTGAACTAAACGTGTTCACAGGGAAACTCTCCCGAGACACTAGTCTTATGAGTACCGAATGAAGAGCGCGCTTCGGCGGGCACAGATTCGGCGTTAAGACCTAACGCAGATGGTCTCCTGCGCGAGTTGGATTACTGGCGCAGGGACGTCTGGCACTTCTTGCATAACCTAACGGTTGGTCTCGAGGTGCCAGGACAAATAAAACCGTGATGTAGGGAAAGGGGATGCTGGGCAAAGGTTCAAGGAGAAAAAAGGTACCTATAGCTTAATCGGTATTTAAAATATAAAGTCTTACCTTAGTATGTGTCATCCGATGGTAGTACAGATTGGAGCTGGCAGTGAAGCACTTTCCACATTCTGGGCATTTGTGCGGTTTCTCACCTGGAGTAAGTAATTATAATTACAATTGAAACAAAACAATTCTTATCTATTTATGGTAGTGGTCCTACAAACAAAAGAGGTCTCAAATTGATTCCTAAAAATGTAGCCAATAGATCAACGTCAAGCATTTTCTATAAACAAAAGTAAATGTCATTATTCTTTTAAATTTCTAAGTTTTTTTGGGAAATCTGGGACATTAACCTATTTTTTATCTTTTGTAAATAGACAGTCGGGATATTTGCAGAGAATACAGATCGATAGATAGATAGATAGATAGATAAAACGCTTTATTGCACACACAAAAATACAGAAAACATAATAGTCTAAGATCCGAGTATAGAACACACACACCAAACCAGTGCAATGTAAAAAAATTTTTTTTTTAAATATGAAATTAATCATTAATGGTACTGGACTGAAATTTTTCAGCCAACCCACTCGCAATATATTTTTTAACACATTAAATTTGCTATAAAATACTTTTCATCCATTAACCGCTTGGTGAAGGTCGTTGTATACTCCTCTACTATAAATAAGCATATTAAAGCTAATGTGGGCAAAGGCGGTCTTATCGCTTGAAGCGATCTCTTCCAGACAACCTTTGCGGTATAGGACAACAGAAAAAGAGCGACAAGCAGTGCACTAGAAACAAGCAAATATGAAAAAAAAGATTAGAATTAAAATACTTCATATAAAAATAAATTAAAATAAACTTACAATACAGATTAAATATTATAATAAATAAATAATATAATATATACTATAAAAATAAATATACATAAATAAATATACTAGTAATATAATAAAATACTTAAAATAGAATAGTTGTTGCAAACTAGGACCTAGTTGACGAACTTCAGATGGGAGTTTGTTCCAAAGGCTGACAGCTTTAACTGAGAAGGAGTCTCTGAAGTATTCAGAACGAGTCAAGCGTTGTTTCAGTAGGTTGTCAGTCTTAGACCTGAGGTCACGATTATTATCCGTACCAAGAAATTGGAAACGTTCCTTATGGTAAGGAGGGGTGCGAGGGTCATACAGCACGTTAAACAACAGCACCAGAACATGCTCCTCACGTCGCAGTCTGATAGAAAGCCACCCGAGTTCTGTCCTGTATTCAGACACGTGATCGAACTTGCGCAGGCTAAATATAAACCTTATGCACAAATTCTGTAGTCGCTGCAGCTTATCTAGAAATATCTCATTGAGGTCAATGGTGCAGACATCAGTGTAGTCCAGAATTGGCAAGAGGAGAGATTGCGCAAGCTCGATCTTAGTCTTCACAGGAAGCAGATTTCTCCACCTCCGCAACTTTTACAGATCGAAATCTTAGCTCTAAGTTAGATAGGTATTCATTCTATAGGTTTTTTTAAGGATTTTTGTTGGAAGGAAGTTTGAACAGTAGAGTTATATTTTTTGTACTTATTAAGTATTAACCAATCAAGCAAAAGATGTTTTAAATCTTTTAGATCTTTGGATTAGCTAATCGGTGTTAAAGTTTTTAATCGTTTTCGTTTAACTCGTTTAACGCGTTATTACTTGTTGTAAGCGTGACTTTCTATAACTATGTCGCGTAGCGGTGAAACAATGCTACCAGTCTTCCCTTGGGTGTCGTAAAAGGCGACTAACGGACTAAATACAGTACATACATCCAACAGCATAGAACGGCGATGGGCTCACCACCTGTCACACTAAGCACATGTGCAGTCGCTATTTGGTGAAAACTGAAAAGTGGAAGTGGAAGTGAAAAGACAGAGGACTGCTTTTGCGGTCCTCATTGCCTAGTCTCTGACTAATCTTCGGGGATAATACGTAATCGTGATTATGTATGTAAGTGTTATCAATGAGTATTAATTAAAGTATTATTAAGAGCATACAATTCAACCTACTTACATAGGAACATATGAAGACGACGGTACTACCACGGTAATATAATTACCGTGGCGGTACTGTTATGCATTTATTTTTATAATAAGAGAGAACCAAATGGCAAACACCATCAATTATTAAGTAGATATGTGGTAGCTCGTAAGTATTAGTTCATCGTTTTTTTCTTTATATTAAAAAGGCAAACAAGCAGGCTATATCTACCTAGTGAAAACTGGTAAACAAACTTTCCTGTACGAATTTCAATTGTTAGAAAACGGCTCAGCCATCAATCAGCCATCAGCCAAGCCGAAGCTGCGGTGGTGAGCGAAAGCCATCTGCGACGATAAGTTCGCGTGGGATCGCCGGAGCCTCGCAGCGCCGGAGTCGTGACAGAAACCATGCCTGCTGCATGCTGCATGCTTGGATGATGCTGCATGTTGCATGCTTGCTTGTATGCTGCATGCTTGCTTGTATGCTGTATGCTTAGATTAGACTTTTGAGATTGGGAAGCCCGGGAAAGACGAATATGTTAAAGGAAAGGTTAAAAAAAAACTCAAATTTCTAATCAACAACAGTCTTTTTATTATTAATTTGTACTTGTTGTTGTTGTTTTTTTTTCTTCTTTTTTTTAATTATTTTTATTATTATGGTTCACAAATGAAATGCAACGTAGCCTAGTAACATTAACAAAACTTAGAGAGTATACATACATAACGTCCATTCTAATTAAAGTGAACACAGCATGCATTGTGTGGACATGTTCGAAAATTATCTTAAAAAAATAAAAATATTACTAAAGTAAAAAATGATTGACAAATTATTCTATTTCATTGCCAGCCTAATGCTGGCCTTAGCCGAGGCCAAAGATCCGTGGAAGATGTCGAAAGAAAATCGAATACTGTTGTAAGTCGTGGTCATTCTGTACAGGGGTGAATGCTGACCAGCTACTGTCTTACACCGTGGGGTTATGAATGTTTTCCTGTTATGCAATCGACTGCTTGACCTAGGGATCACCAACCCGATTTCCTTAAGAATGTCTGGGCAGTTGACCAGCCCACGGATCGTCTTAAACAAAAAAAGTACATCCGAAGTCTTTCGTCGTTTGCATAATTGTTCCATTTTATAATAAGTCAATCTGTTTTCGTACGAGTGAAGACTTCTGCACTGGTTATTAGCAAAAGAAAGCTGGTAGAGGAACCTCTTTTGGATCCTCTCAATTCGGTTGGAGTGAACCATATAACCAGGGTTCCAAACTGGACTGGCGTATTCGACAATACTACGCACTATACAGCTGTACACAGGGAGGATAGTACCCGGATCCTTAAAAGCTTTTATCTGTCTAGATATAAACCCAGACATTTATGACGCTTTTTTTGTGACTGCATCGACATGGTCCCTAAAACTTAAAGTACTGTCTATGATAACGCCTAGGTCTCGAATTTTGCTCACTTCTTCTAATGGCTCGTTGTTTAGTTTATACACGACTGTAGTTTTATGCTTTTTCCTAGTTAAATTTAGATAAAAGCATTTGCTGATGTTTAGAGTCATAAGGTTCTGAGAGCACCATTGGTTTACCTTGTCCAGTTCTTCCTGTAATAAGACCATATCCAAACTAGAACGTATTGCCTTGTAGAGTTTTAGGTCATCGGCGTACATTTTAAAATTACATTTTATTATGTTCGCCAGATCGTCTACAAAAATCAAAAAAAATAACGGACCAATATGGGATCCTTGGGGGACGCCTGAGGGGATTTCTTTAGCTCTAGACGAATATCCGTGCAGCTGGACAAGCTGGGAGCGATTTTTGAGGTAGGACTCACACCAACGTAGCAAAGAGCCGTGGATGCCCATGTGCATGATCCGCTTTTTAAGAAGATCGTGGTCTATGAGGTCAAAGGCCCTGCTAAAGTCAGTGTATATGCTGTGGACCTCACCACCTTCGTCCAGCTCTTTTGACACGTCGCTGACAAATCCCACTAAATTGGAGGCAGTAGATCTTTTTGGCAGAAAACCATGTTGTTCAGGATGCAGGCGCTCTTTCACATGCCAGTAAATTTTTTTCTGTACTATAGATTCTAGAACTTTGCCTGGGGCCGGCAGTATGGATACAGGCCTGTAATTTGATATTTCAGTATGGTCACCTTTTTTATAAATTGGGCTAATGCGCGCCTTTTTCCACAGATCTGGAAAGATACCCTCCTTAAGAGACGCATTGAAAATATGCGCTAGTGGTTTGGTCAGCATGTCAGCGCATCTTTTCAGAATAATGGGAGGCAGACCATCCAATCCATGACCTTTCTTGCTATCCATTTTTTTAAGAGCTATAAGTACCTCATATTCGGAAATCGCACAAGTGGCGATAACCAAACTATCGTTTACGTAACGATCTACATCGTTATTGGTAACCGAGGTAGTTGTGGACTTGCTGTTAAGATAGACTGATTGGAAGTGCTCTGAAAACAGATCGCATACCTCTTGCCCGCCCATGGCGGTTTTGGAACCCAGTGTCATTTGTGCTGGTAAAGTGTTACCGTTTCTTTTTATACTATTGACATATGACCACATGTATTTAGGATTTGTTCGCAAATTTTCAGCTGCATGTTTTTTAAAGCTAGCAAAGCAGGTTTTCATAATAGAATCGCATCGATCTCTTAGAAGCTCAAACGTCAATCTGTCCAAAGGGTTGCCATACCTCTTATGTTTCTTAAAAAACTTTGCTTTTTGTTACGGCGTAAGGCGTTCGCCGTAACAGCGGCGAAATAAGGGTTAGGCAGGAGATATAAGAGAATATCTGGGGCTTACTTGGTTCGGGCTGGAGCTGGTTGGAGCTGAAGGCAGCTGGCGCTCTAGGCGCGGGGTCGCAGGTTTGAAGGCAGCAACACACAACACAGTTCACTCCACTGGGCACTGATCGGAGGCGTTTTAAGGGTAGTTGGGCTGGTAAACACAGCGCTCTCAAGTCACATACACTGAACACGTGGTTGTTCACGGGCTGAGTTCTTGCGCGGGCGCGCGCGTGGATTCTCTTTGAAGGCTCGGAGCACACTACTCTTGCCCAGCGCCGTTGGCGCGGGCGAACACTTCGTCGAGTATAATTGTTACCTCGCTGTGATTGGCCGATCATTCGTTGCACCAATATGCACCTTAATTGACCGGCGCAGAGACGGTTATCCGTCGCGCTGTGGCGCGAACATCTTCCCGGGCCCCAGAGGGTAGGAGGGGGGGGGGGGAAGGAATGGAAGCCAAAGGGGGACTACAGCCCCGATTCGTGCTGTGTTGAGTTAATGTCGAGTGGGTGTGTATATGATGAGCTGAGAGGAATGCACGTGTGTGACTGTATGAGTATAATTGTATGAGGGCTGAATGCCTGTGCGCACGAAGCACAGGGGGCGCGGGGGCGCGAAGCGCCGAAGGCGCATAGGCGCACGGGGCGCGTGAGCGCAAAGGCGTGGGGGCGCGGGGGCGCAGAAGCGCAGGCGGCGCGGGGGCGCAAAAGCGCAGGCGGCGCGGGGGCGCAGGGGGCGCGTCAACGCAAAGGCGTGGGGGCGCGGGGGCGCAGAAGCGCAGGGGCGCGTCAACGCAAAGGCGTGGGGCGCGGGGGCGCAGAAGCGCAGGCGGCGCGTCAACGCAAAGGCGGGGGGGCGCGGGGGCGCAGAAGCGCAGGGGGCGCGTCAACGCAAAGGCGTGGGGGCGCGGGCGCGCAGAAGCGCAGGGGCGCGTCAACGCAAAGGCGTGGGGGCGCGGGGGCGCAGAAGCGCAGGCGGCGCGTCAACGCTAAGGCGTGGGGGCGCGGGGGCGCAGAAGCGCAGGCGGCGCGTCAACGCAAAGGCGGGGGGGGCGCGGGGGCGCAGAAGCGCAGGGGGCGCGTCAACGCAAAGGCGTGGGGGCGCGGGGGCGCAGAAGCGCAGGGGCGCGTCAACGCAAAGGCGTGGGGGCGCGGGGGCGCAGAAGCGCAGGCGGCGCGTCAACGCAAAGGCGGGGGGGCGCGGGGGCGCAGAAGCGCAGGGGGCGCGTCAACGCAAAGGCGTGGGGACGCGGGGGCGCAGAAGCGCAGGGGCGCGTCAACGCAAAGGCGTGGGGGCGCGGGGGCGCAGAAGCGCAGGCGGCGCGTCAACGCAAAGGCGGGGGGGCGCGGGGGCGCAGAAGTGCAGGGGGCGCGTCAACGCAAAGGCGTGGGGGCGCAGGGGCGCAGAAGCGCAGGGGCGCGTCAACGCAAAGGCGTGGGGGCGCGGGGGCGCAGAAGCGCAGGCGGCGCGTCAACGCAAAGGCGGGGGGGCGCGGGGGCGCAGAAGCGCAGGGGGCGCGTCAACGCAAAGGCGTGGGGGCGCGGGGGCGCAGAGGCGCAGGGGGCGCGTGCTGATGTCATGCACCGTATAGGTGCGGGCTGACTACATGTGTTTGTGTGCTGCAGGCTGATGTGTGGGTGCACGTGTGTAGAAGTACTATGCTCTTGTGGTGAGCACTCACGAGATTGAGTCGATTGCCAAGGCAAGAATTAAAAGCAGAAAAAATATAAAATTAACACGAGCGAAAAAATAAAGCACGCTATTTGGCACGCGTGGTGAGCATGCACGAGATCTGAGCCGATTTAACACGACACGACCATAAAAATTTCATTACAAAATAAAACGGGAAAAACAACAATATCGTCGTCTAGACGCGGGTGTGTTATACATACCTAAAGTTATATGTGCAACCTAATTAGTAAGTAAAAATATAACACGAATCGAACACTGTTCTTGGAACACGTTCTTAATTTATTTTTGTAGGTAGGTTAATAATATTTCGCAATGCACTTTGCAACGTCTATCGTGCAGAAAGGGTCATGTAAGGTAATGAAATTAGGAATGTTACGCGATAAAATTTAAAAATCAGAAATTAAAATTAAGTTACGTGATAACTACGAAATATGAGTAAATATTATTTTAACGGGTCGAATGACCAACATGTAATGAAATAGTTAATGGGCTGAAATAGTTATCCTATATATATATAATAGTGGACTGTATTAATAATGTGGGGCTGAATGTCTACGGTAACATGTACCTACTCCTGCGACCCCTCATGCGACCGCTGTGCATGCGAGGACGCATGCAACGTTCTGTCGTTGGGTCGCTTTGCCGGAGTGTCCCGCAGTGGGGGCGGGAGCCACCGCGCCGCCGATTCCGGCTGGTAATGCTGTGTGGCGTCGTCCGGTCGGTGAAGGGACGTGTGGTGGTCTGCGATGCCACACACTCTGCATGCCTTCACCGACTTACATTCCTGTGGGTAATGTGGGCCCAGGCATTTCTGGCACCGCTCGCGCGCCTGTCGGTTGGGCATTGTAGCGGGAGCATGCTATCAATCTGTGCCCCCTAGTTCTGCAGTAAGGGCAGTAAGGGGTGTTTGGGCTGGCGTGCATTGTGTGGGTGTTGTGTGCAGTTGTGTAGGCGTGTATGGGTGGCGGCACGAGTCGAGGCAAAAAGTGAAATGTGTAGGGTAGGGTTTAAAACTATTGGACTGTATGTATCCGGCTCGTAGGATCAAAAATGTTACGGCGTAAGGCGTTCACCGTAACAGCGGCGAAATAAGGGTTAGGCAGGAGATATAAGGGAATATCTGGGGCTTACTTGGTTCGGGCTGGAGCTGGTTGGAGCTGAAGGCAGCTGGCGCTCTAGGCGCGGGGTCGCAGGCTTGAAGGCAGCAACACACAACACAGTTCACTCCACTGGGCACTGATCGGAGGCGTTTTAAGGGTAGTTGGGCTGGTAAACACAGCGCTCTCAAGTCACATACACTGAACACGTGGTTGTTCACGGGCTGAGTTCTTGCGCGGGCGCGCGCGTGGATTCTCTTTGAAGGCTCGGAGCACACTACTCTTGCCCAGCGCCGTTGGCGCGGGCGAACACTTCGTCGAGTATAATTGTTACCTCGCTGTGATTGGCCGATCATTCGTTGCACCAATATGCACCTTAATTGACCGGCGCAGAGACGGTTATCCGTCGCGCTGTGGCGCGAACACTTTTTCTTTCAGACACTTTATCAGTGGCGTGCTGTACCAAATTGGGTACCTGCCACAGTGAGACTTTCGAATTGGCGTATTTTTTTTGATTATGGGTAACACTGTATCATAAAATTTTTCAACTTTGGAATTAACTTCGGGAATGTTAGTCCAAATCTCTGACCATGCTATATTTGACAGTTCCAAATTGAGGGCGTTAAAATCACATTTTGAAAAATGAAGAGACGGAAGACGTTTATCTTTAATATAGTTTTTGCAATTTGCCATACAAATACAAACATCGAGTGCTGGATGATGTGGATCCAGCTCGACCATGGGCAGAGCTTCAGTTATGTC
The DNA here is from genome assembly GCA_963921215.1 of Scoparia ambigualis. Lineage (NCBI taxonomy): Eukaryota > Metazoa > Arthropoda > Insecta > Lepidoptera > Crambidae > Scoparia > Scoparia ambigualis. The sequence goes on along the minus strand of OY992506.1, from coordinate 1,829,784 downwards.
TATGTTGTTAACATTATTATTAATCAAAACTAAATCTAAGATGCGGTTATTAACATTAGGTACGTAGTTGCATTGCTTAAGATTGTTAAATGCAATTTCATCCAAAAACATGTTTTCCAGTGTACCACTGCATGGCCCTGTAGTGCTGATGCCAGAAATATCTGTTCGATTCCAAGTTAAATTGGGAAAATTAAAATCTCCTAGAAATCTCTCTCCTTTTAATCACCAAGTAAAAGTGTTACACTATTACTTGGTGTCTTGTTATTGATAACTCCAGTAAGATTATTTAAGAACATTTTTAAATAATCTTGACCAACAGGAGGTGGGATATAGACAGTGCATATACTAATGCTAGACAAGTTATGCCCTAAAATTAATGATACCCATAGCTCTTCGCATTCTGACTCCCATCCCAGTTTCCTTGTCGCCTTAAAAAAATTTTTTATCGCTACACATACACCGCCTCCCTCCTTTTTGGTTTGGAAGGATATAGTGGAACCACGATCACGCCGAAAAACATCGTACCTATCATCAAATAGTTCTCGGTCAAAAACCGAATCATTTAACCACGACTCAGTAAGGACAATTATATCATAATTGTTTTGTAAAATGTTTAAATGCAATTCTTCACACTTGGTTCTTAGGCCTCTTACATTCTGGTAATAAATTTTAATATAATAAAGGAGTTTGTCGGGATAATAAAGAACATGTTGTTAAAATAAAAGAAAAACTAATAATAAACGTAAACTAAAGAGAGCTAATGCAGTCTATATTTTTGACAAGTCTTGACGGCGAAGTGATGTCTTTCCGCACGAAGATACGTCCATTACGCACCCAAACAAACATGTATCCGAGTTCTCTGGCTCTAGTACGGGTCGCTGCGTGTAGTGCCTTGTTTTCCGGTGATAAGTTTTCCACGACAAATATTGCAGAATTGTCTTCGTCGGTTATTCCCAAATGGCTCGAGTTTAATTTGTTTTTAGGGTTGCTCTTGTTGTATTTAATTGTTGCAGCCAATAACGAGTCTCTGAGACGTGGATGAGTCAATTTTACAAGAATGTTGCGTGGTCTAGGACTCTTTGGGTTAATTTTAGCCACCCTCGTGCAGTGGGCGATGTCGGTCTCATTCACAGGACAGTTTACAGTGCGACCCAGTTGTTGAACGATTTTAATTGTATTCTCGTTTTTGTGCTCTGGTACACACTGCAACTCCAGGTTCACCGCGCGTGTTATTTGGTCGATTTGATTTAGGCGAGACGTCAAGCTAGTCACTTCCGATCGCAGTAACTTGTTATCTTCACTGAGAGACTGTACTACTGCTCTGTGGGCTTTCATGTCATTGGTTAATTGCTCATATTGTACGTTGAAAAATGACATCGATTCTTTAAAAGTGATGACTTCATCTCGTAACTCACGTATTTGTTTTGAAATGTCGCGAGACCATTCCTTCATTGCCTCGTTTAATATGTCACGTATCTCAGAACGTGCTGTATTATCGCCATCGCGAGCCACCTGGGGCGCGGCCTGCTCCCCGGCCTGCTTACGTGTCACCACGGTGCTAGTTCCAGACGACGACGATGATGACTTGACCGGTGTATTGGAATTATCTCCTTTGGGTTGCTTGCTTATACAATCGGGGCATAACCATTTAATTTTTTGTGCTTCAGACATTTGCGACAGTTTTCTGCTCGCAACATTGACGCATAAGTTGTGATAACATTTTTTACAACGCGCGCATTCTATGCGCCCATTATCGCGTATTTCGGTTAAGCAGCCCGTGCATTTACCCATTCCGATGTTTTTGCAGCAGGTATGCAAAAAGAAAATCAAAAGTTCAACTGTTTATCGAAGGCAGCAGCACATGAAGTCCGTAGTTCGTGTCACGTGGTGGTGCGCAGAGATTTGCACGAAGCGCGTGTAGGTAGTGTACGCTTATTTCGACGCGGTTGAGCTCCGCGTTCTTGGTCAAGTGGATAAGGCGCCGACACTCACCCAAGAAATCCGAGTTCGAATCACCGCAGGATAATAAATATTTTTCAAATATTTATTTGGTGTGGGGACTCCAGCGACTGGTGGGCGAAGTCCGAGGCAAATTCCAGCAACAGGGCAAAGCACGAAAAATTTAATTTAATTTCGATAGAAATATCGGACACGTCCGTTCTCGTTAAATGCCGTTGACAGAAAAAAGTTATAGAGAATAAGAATAGTTAACTAATCATCTTTGGAAAATGCTAGTAAAAACTTTGAAACTTAAACAACTTCTTCATTAATGTTTGATAATACATAAAAGTGTCCATGGACACTTTTATGAACAAATTACATTTTTATAATATTGGAAACTTATTTCTGTAAATTTAATCATCTAGCATTAATAAATTTGGCCAAACGTTGAGTGCGATTTCAAAACATAAAGATTATGAAAAAAATAACAATCGTTAAAATCGGTAGCTTAGTTTCTCATTTTTTTTATTCACTACTGGTAAGCACTTTGCCTCCATCTCCTCCTCCTCCTCAACCGCTGAGGAACTGGCTAGCTTATCGCTTTACGGTATGAACAAATCAATGATAACATTAACATTGTTTTGATGGCGCCAGACTTTAGATAACATATGGTGGTACTAGCCAGACGGACTTAACAAACCCTACCACCAACCAAACCAATGCAATGACACAAAGATGTACCCTCCTGAGAATCGAATCCCGGATTTCTGAATCTAAGACCGGTGGTTTAGCTCCCAGACGACGGAGGCGGTTTAACGTCTTGAGTTCTTTATTGCGTTCTTACCTTAGTGGTTTCCTTCTCGCAGTAGCCCGACCCATTAAGATCTTCAGCGACGTTACTTAGTTTCCTGTTCGTTACGCACCTGTGTGTATCCGGCGGTGCGTGTTCAGCGAGCTGGACGTGCTGAACCCCTTGTTGCACACGTTGCAGATGTGGGGCTTCTCACCTGCGATTAATGAGACAAGACTGGTTAAACATACCATAAACATTTAAGTAGGTATATAGGTATTAATTTTCACGACGCATCAACATCTACGTCGATGGCTTTGCAGCTATTGTTAACAGTAGTAAAGAGTTTTCTAGCATAGCGTCCCTGATCCGCCGTGTGCGGGGCAGCTCCAACAGCCTCCTGCCGAGTGGTTGGACGTGGATAGTGTGGCAGTGCTATCATGCAGCATTGGACGCGCGTCCAACTAGCCAATGACATAAAAATCTCATATTTTAATGTTTCTTAATTACTTACATTTTAATTTACTGTAAGACCTTATTGTTACTCACACTTTATGGGCAATGCCCGAAATAAATTATTCTTATTTTGATTTTTATAATATTTGATTATTTGCTTTAAAAAACGCTCAAATAAACTCAACGATTACTAAATCGAACCCGCCTCGAAATACCTCGGTGGCGGAGTGGTCAACGCAGCCGCCCGGATTGCGGAGAAATCGGGTTCGATTCCCGTCTGATGTAGACATTATTTTCAACGTTTCGTTATCGTTTTTTATTTCTATTTAAAGAAAAAGAGATTTTTGTATGTGAATACAAAAATCTCTTTTTCTTATATATATAATAATAGCTGTATATATGTGAATATATACAGCTATTTCTTCACGTAGGCGCTGCGCAAACGTAGACACATTATATTGCCGACCCAGCGTTTTTGCAGAATTAATGGTTTCCCGACATCATCATAAACAAAAATACGCCGTTGCAGTGTCCGGCGGCGGCAACTGAACGCACTGCGAATAAATATAAGATTGTGCAGTGCCTTAACAACTCCTCCAATTTTTACTACTAAATAGTATCTCCCTGTTTTTTACTTAGCTACGAAATCTATAGCCATAGATTTCGTAGCTAGCTTCCTTTGGCTTATATAGGTAAAGGGTAAGGGGCGGTAAGGCCGACCCGGATATCCAATCACTGGGCAGCTTTGGGCATCTTTATCTAATAGAACACAACACAAAATTGATAACATTTTTGTTACAACATTTTAAACTTTCATGGTCACTACAATTATTTTTAGGAAAAAACGCGATTTTGACCATGTTTGTGTTGTAGATTTTGAGTTTTCCATAGGTAGGTATGCATGCATTGCATGCACCATGATCACGGAGTTACACCGTGGGGACTCAAAATCAACAACTCAAGCATAGTAAAAATCGCGTTTTTTCGTAAAAATAGTTTTTTTAACGTCTGACTAATCAATTGTTGGTAGGTAGGTAGTGACTATTGATCCCATAGAACAGTTAGTCATAGTCATATATTCTTTATACAAATAAACTTAAAAATTAAGTGTTTTCGAATCGTCAAAAATTATTTTTATGAACCCGTAGTTCAGGAAAATATTTTAGGTGTGGAGAAGAACGGGCGCAAGAAACTCCACAGCTTTATTAAGTAACGACATTTACAAATAATAAATATTGTGTCGTTACCAGTTTAATCTAATTACAATTAAACGATTTATTCAGTCTTCGTGTACTCAGACACTTTGTAATAGACTTTTTTATAAAGCTTTTCTTTAATTTAAATTTAAATTTATTTAGGTCTACCTAATGGTTTAATATCGTCTGGTAGGTACTTTGTTGTTAAAGAAGTTGATCCCATGCCTTTTTAATTAGATGATGTTTATGATAGTTATATTCCAACCTGTATGCGTTCTCATGTGTCTCTTCAGCAAAGAAGGTCTGTCGAACGTCTTCAAGCAAACTTGGCAGGGTAGTATGTTTTTCGCGCTGCTGCCTCTCTGGGGCAGGCACAAGCTCTCTCGCCGGCAGACCACGTTAGTCCTCTCGTACAACCGTGCCAAGTGGCTGTTCAGACCCGCCAGGAACTTGAGATCAATTATACTCAATATCTTGTTCACCTGACCCGTTTTAGTTGACAGATCCAAAGGTTCCGTTTGGACATCCATATTGGAAATGTCAAAGTTGAACATCAAAATGTTTAAGTTTAAGGGGAAGGTGAAAATTAAGGCTTGAAGTTCACATCACAAAACTTATGATTTCCTTCTGAATTTTCAAATGTTACTGTCGTAATTTCTTAGCGATTTTCCCTTAAATAGAGGTTCGGTTGACACATACAAATGGCAGTGTTATATTAGCAGTATTAGATTGTGTAACGGGCACGTCGAGGATCGTTTGGAGCTTTGTGGCGGACAACAATGAGTTTGTAGAGCACCAGGCACTAATCGACGTGATTTGACAATTTTTTCGGGTTCCGCCAACGATAAAAGAAGAAATTTTCTGCCTTGGATAGGGCTACGTGAACCAGGTACATATTTAACAGATATACATACCATTACCATTAGCCAGGTTACGGGGGGGGGCCCGTTGTATTGAGTATATGCGAGTTTATTTTTGCTATCCAGGCTCAAAACGCAAGAGTGGAAAGAGTGTTTTCTCTAATGGGAGCACAATGGACAAAAGAGCGAAACAGATTGTCTGTACCCTCGGTTAGATCATTGATGATGATTCAATACAACCTTTAAAATATGAGTTGCGAAGAATTCTACAAGAAAACTTTGAATGAACAGGAGTTGCTCAGTAAAATATCTGGTGCTAAAAAATATAAACATTAATAAACTTACCGAAAACTAGCGTTATGTTTGATTATTTTACGTAAATTATTTTTGTTTTGAAGAAAATATTTTATGTTTGATTTAGTTGATTGTTTGCAAATTTCGCAATAGAAGATTATTGCTTGATCTCTTAGGTTGATTATTGGCTAAAGAAGATTTTATATTTTGTTTTTAGATTATTTTTGTTTTGAAGAAAATGTTTTGTTTGATTTAGTTGATTGTTTGCAAATTTCGCAATAGAAGATTTATTGTTTGATCTCGTTGATTGTTATAGAAGATTTTATATTTTGTTTTTAGATAAATGAGAAGTTAATAAAGATTAAAGACTTATTTGATATTACTTAATATGTAGTTTTGTTACTCATATTCGAAAAATCCGGACAAATTTAAGAGCCGGACAAAGTCCGGACTAGAGTCTAAATGTCCGGACATGTGCGGATTTATCCGGACGTATGGTAACCCTATACATACCCACAAACACCACGGCCACTTCCTGGAGGGGTCGACAGAGGCCACAGTTTTTCATTTGCCACGCTCCTGGCACACATCCTTTGCTTCAATACTATAATTATCAATTATTAATCAACAGCTTCGAGGCATTAATATTTTTAATAGTAGATACTCCTACACTTAGGATTGTACGGTAGAATGAATAAAAACGGAGTCTTACAGTCACAACACGTGTTGTTACGAGAATAACACATCATTGTCATTTAAAACTATTTGGTAAGATATCGTTTAACTTCTCTTTAATTGCCCGATGTACGAGAGCCCACAGTCGCAGTCCAGTCCAGCCACGCGGCATCTGTGACACCCAACACCTGGTTGCTGAACTTCAGCATGTCAAGCATGTACTACAGGATAACAAACTGCAAGTACCGCGGCTTCGTCACAAAAAACGCAAAAAAACCAACCACATGTCGTTTAACATTATTCCCACCGCCTAAAAAATATAATAAACTGGCCTGATATTGACTTTACTTTTTTACTACCCAAATTAATCTCCTCCTTCGGAAGGCACGTTAAGCCGTTAGTTTCGATTGTTGGCGAGAGAGGGCAATATTTTATGCGCAGTGCCCACCAAACTCCTCCAGCTTGAAATGTGTTGTTCGTATCAATAGGAATAGCCTGAGCCGAGGTATACGAAGTTTATATATGCTGATAAACTGATTAACGATGCGGAAAAAAATGAATGAAATAAGTAATAATGCCAAAGTATTTTAAGTAAATAAATTGTAAATTGATAGCATAGGTACTGTAAGTATTAGATTTTGAGAGAAAACCATCTTCGTCATGTACCTACCAAAGCATATCCACCCATTATCGCTCCACGTCATGTATTGAAGAAAAGGTAATCGCCTATAAAGGTGACGGGGCAACAAATATTTGTATTTCTACGCTTTGTGGGGCTCCAGGGCTGCGCGCGTACCCCGGAGCCACACAATTGACGCGTTACGGCCACCGTGCCCAACGCCTTTATGGTGGCGACAATGCCGGGACGATTCACTCCACAATAAGTAATCAACCAATGCCTATACTCAAACATACAGGTACACTATACACGGGAGTGAAAGGCGATGGAAGCAACGGCGGGAGGCGCCGCGAGCGGAGTAATGTCGGCTCACAAGGATGGGTAACCACTAGAGATCCTTCGTACCTACTTCGGAGGCATGCTGATTTGATTTGTTGTCTAAGCTTAATTATACATAATATATACCTACCTACGTAATATAAATCATAATTTTCAAAGCACTTTCCGAATTTATCGCAAATTAGATCTTGTAGTGGAAAATATCTACAGAAGCTACTTAGGTACAAGTAAAATACAAGCTATGCATTCCGTCAGTGATGATATATCGTACTTAGCTAGTTCCTCAGTTTAGTTTTCTTCGTGCTTCTTTCTTTTAGGGGTGCCGCGCGATCGAAAAACCTGACATAAGTCTCTTAATGAACTTCAAAGCAAAATCAATCATACTTATTGATATTTATAATTTTTTAGAACAATTCTGCTTTGAAGTTTCAGACCTAGTAATTTAATTAGAGCAACATTTTTATTCTGCGAAATGTGCAAAACCATCACGCTCTTGTGTTAAAAATTAAATTTACTTTATAAAGAGGTGCCCTGTGGAATATCGATACAAATATTTTTATGTAAGAATTATGGTTTCATGCGTAAAATTAAGAAAGTTGTTGATTTATGTATTGTTTGTTATTGTTTATAGAATTTGTTTCAAATTTCAACAAGGCAATGACCTTGTGCAATGATCAGGGTAACTTACATAAGTTCTTTTATTGTATTTACTAATTCAGCACATAGTACAAGTGACTTAAAAATACGTGAATTTTCACAATTTCGTGCAGGACCCTTGTGTGGACATGAGTGGGCTCCAGGACAGGATGAAAAAAGTACCTACTTATGTTATTTAACCCAGATTACCCTGAAATTATTTTTGGTCTCCAAAGTTTATTTTATAAGTATATATATATAAGTTATAAGTTTATTTAAGTTAATTTTTTAATATGTGCGTAGTTAGGGTTCCTTTGACTTAGGAAAAATACTGCAAAAAATCTAGCTCAACTGGAAAAGCGGAAAAGCGATGGGGAATCCACTACTAACATAAAGTATGAAAGGTAATTATGTATTACTGCATTAAAAGGCCAAATGTGTCATAAAACAAACTTTATTTGGTAAATATATTGAAATAAAATAGATGAAATAAATTAATAAAAATTCAAACAACAAAACAGGGTTTCATAGTAAAAAGTACATTTGTTACAAAATAAATTTGTTTTCTCCATAAATACATACACTTTACTGTTTTCACCCATATGACTGAACTTATCAAATCAGGTAGTTTTACGACAGTCTGACTTACACACGCTCTGAGGCTCTTTTGTTCATTTCTAGCCTCTTGCTACTACTCTGCGGTATGATGGTGATTATAGAGAGTAACGAAGCCTCGTCACCCTTTAAGAACGCATTGTCAGCAGCGGACATATAATTTTTTTGTGCCATGCTTTTGCTAATGCTAAAGCTCAAGTAGATTATAACATTCGTTATCTTGGATTATTATAGTTCTTCTGATTACATGGCACACTCAGAGCAAATACAACCTCATGGATGGAGACAGTTGCAAGCTGATATCAACTACTGCAATTGTGACCGAGGGCACTGACGCCCTCCGTCATACTCGCATTTTGATCCACAGGTGTATATAATTTACATCTTCTCTTCGTTAATTCAGCCAGCACATCTTTACTGCCCAAAGATTATTTGTCTGTAAATACTATGAACGCTTGAGCCCCCCCAGTTGCGAGCCTGCTGCAACTTTGTCGCCAGATCCCTCATCTGTAATTTCTGCGTTCACATTTTCTAAAGGCAAAATAGCTACGCCACCCGTGAATTGATCATCGGCATCAAAGTATTCCAGTTTTTCAATCATTTTAGAAAGTTTTGACGATTATCTAAGTGAAGGTCTGAAAAATATGACAGACGTTGATTCCCCTGCAGGGCGTTTAAACGGCCATAAACTTTAGAGACGGATATTGTTAATTAAAACTCAATGCTAAAGTTTTATTTTCTATTTACGTACTAGGTAGTAGTTATAGATTAATAAAAAAAATAGGTATTTTAAAATTTTAAAGCAAAATATTGACAGAAACTTTACGGAGCCATGGTGCCACCCACAATTCTTACTTAACTTTGAAACCAAAGAAACAACAATAATCTATTTTTTTTTAATTTCTACTACTCACTCAAACAAAGACCCGTAGCATTTGTAATCTATATTGAAGAAAAAGTAGATCTCACTACACAAAAACTACATTTAATTGAGTATAGAATTAATACTCTTTTTTTGGGCGTTTCAAAGCCCCGTAGGGGAATCTGGGTTAATCGTTGCCAGTTTTTCTGTATAAAAATATGAGTTACTTATATCTAAAGGTCCCTAGGTACATACATACACTCACGGTTATGATCCCTAAAGGATTAGTAGGCGCTGGGCAATAAGGGCCGCATAAGCAGGCACGGCCAAAGCCCACGCTTCAACAAATGACAAACTGCACATGTGCTCAGCGTGATAGGTGGTGAGCCCATCGCCGCTTTATGCTGTTGGATGTACGATGTGCAGTCTTCAGTCCGTTAGTCCTTTTTTACGACACCCAAGGGAAGAAAAGGGTTGGTAATATTATTTATAACACATTTGCTCGTAAAGAAGCTCTTATTACACCGATTTCAGTATCGTAATGTAATAAGTTTCGCACTAGTGCGGTAATGTAATTTAAAAATTAGTAATCACTTGAATCTACGGACAACATAGGCCTTTAGCCCGTTAGTAGCTTTTACGACACCCAAGGGAAGAGAGGGGTTAGTAGTATTATTTTGATGAGCCCATCTACGCTCTATGCTGTTGGACAAAGAAAAATATATGTTGGCTTACCAAAGATTCATGCACTAGTAAAACAACAAAAAACGCAGTCATTTTCGGAAAATGTGTTTTCCTCGCAAATATGTTATAAAACGTCGTATGGCATACGTGCGCTTTGATAATTACAGCCTTTGCTTTCTTGTAGCCCTCGCCTACGGCTCGGGCTAGCAATATCGCCTCGGCTGTAATTTTCATCTTACCGCACTTATATCATAATGTACTATTATAACACATTTGCTCGTAAAGAAGCTCGTATTACACCGATTTCAGTATCGTAATGTAATAAGTTTCGCACTAGTGCGGTAATGTAATTTAAAAATTAGTAATCATTTGAATCTATGGACAACATAGGCCTTTAGCCCGTTAGTAGCTTTTACGACACCCAAGGGAAGAGAGGGGTTGGTAGTATTATTTTGATGAGCCCATCGCCGCTCTATGCTGTTGGATGTATGTGCAGTCTTTAGTCCGTTAGTCGCCTTTTACGACACCGAAGGGAAGAGAGAAGTTTGTAGTAATATTTTGATGAGCTTATCGCCGATCTATGCTGTTGGATGTATATGCAGTCTTTAGTCCGTTAGTCGCCTTTTACGACACCCAAGGGAAGAGAGGGGTTGGTGGTATTATTTTGATGAGCCCATCTACGCTCTATGCTGTTGTACAAAGAAAAATATAATGTTGGCTTACCAAAGATTCATGAAAACGCAGTTATTTTCGGAAAATATGTTTTCCTCGCAAATATGTTATAAAACGTCGTATGGCATACGTGCGCTTTGATAATTACAGCCTCTGCTTTCTTGTTACCCTCACCTACGGCTCGGGCTAGCAATATCGCCTCGGCTGTAATTTTCATCTTACCGCACTCATATCATAATGTACTATTATAACACATTTGCTCGTAAAGAAGCTCTTATTACACCGATTTCGGTATCGTAATGTAATAAGTTTAGCACTAGTGTGGTAATGTAATTGAAAAATAAGTAATCATTTGAATCTATGGACAACATAGGCCTTTAGCCCGTTAGTAGCTTTTACGACACCCAAGGGAAGAGAGGGGTTGGTAGTATTATTTTGATGAGCCCATCGCCGCTCTATGCTGTTGGATGTATGTGCAGTCTTTAGTCCGTTAGTCGCCTTTTACGACACCTAAGAAAAGACAGGGGTTGGTAGTATTATTTTGATGAGCCCATGGCCGCTCTATGCTGTTGGACAAAGAAAAATATATGTTGGCTTACCAAAGATTCATGCACTAGAAAAACAAAAAAAAACGAAGTCATTTTCGGATTTTTTTTTCCTCACAAATATGTTATAAAACTTCGTATGGCATACGTGCGCTTTGATAATTACAGCCTCTGCTTTTTTGTAGCCCTCGCCTATGGCTCGGGCTAGCAATATCGCCTCGGCTGTAATTTTCATCTTACCGCACTTATATCATAATGTACTATTATAACACATTTACTCGTAAAGTGGCTCTTATTACACCGATTTCAGCATCGTAATGTAGCTTATTACACACTAATGCGGTAATGTAAAATTAGCGATAACACACTAGTGCGGTAATGTAAAATTAGGAAAAATTTCTATGGACAACACAGACCACGCCCACACAGTCCACGCTTCAGCAAGAAACAACTGCACAGTCTGCACAAGTGCTTAGATGGTGAGCCTTTAGCCCGTTAGTCGCTTTTACGACACCCAAGAGAAGAGAGGGGTTGGTACCTATTATTATTTGGAAGAGGCCATCGCCGTTTTATGCTGTTGAATGTATGTGCAGCCTTTAGTCCGTTAGTCGCCTTTTACGACACCGAAGGGAAGAAAGGGGTTGGTAGTATTATTTTGATGAGCCCATCGCCATTCTATGCTGTTGGATGTATGTGCAGTCTTTAGTCCGTTAGTCGCCTTTTACGACAACGGAGGGAAGAGAGGGGTTAATAGAATTATTTTGATGAGCCCATCGCCGCTCTATATGCTGTTGGGTGTATGTGCAGTCTTTAGTCCGTTAGTCGCCTTTTACGACATCCAAGGGAAGAAAGGGGTTGGTAGTATTATTTTGATAAGTCCATCGCCACTCTATGCTGTACGATATATGTGCAGTCTATAGTCCGTTAGACGACATTTACGACACCCAAGGGATTGGATGGGAAGACTTCCTACCTTTCGCATACCTCTATATTTTGTCTATTCAAACAGCGGCTACTTGTTCAATACTTATTCTTTGAAAGTTTAAAAATAAATATGTCTAGTTTTAGTAATGAAAAACTAAATTTACAGTCTACACCACCGGAAATAATAAGTGAAGCACAAAATGCTACTGACAGCCTATTACCATCTAAGTCCAAAGAAAAATACATGTTGGCGCTTACCAAAGATTTATACAGTAGGTAAACAACAAAACCATGGAGTCATTTTCAGAAAATGTGTTTTCCTTGCAAATATGTTATAAAACGTCGTATGAATGACATACGTACGCTTTGATAATTACAGCCTCTGCTTTCTTGTAAGCAATAACGCCTCGGCTGTAATTTTCAACTTACTGCACTTATATCATAATGTACTATTAAATAATGAGACGCCTTACACAAGTACACCACCGGTTATTTAATTTGTGCGTTTGTATTACTATCATCTGATTTTGTTGTGTAAGCCATAAAAAAACAAAATTTACATTATTACAATATGAAATTTGGGAAAACAAAGAAAACCATCGAATCTTTTTTTTATAGATCTGTAGATCTAAAAAGACCGAAATCAGTAAAATGACTCGACTTAAAAATTCTACATTCCATTAATTGTTCTACTAAATTCCAATTAGTGCATGCTCAACAAAAGTCACTCCACAGGCACGACACGAGTATCGAACCCGTCTGTATCGAGGAAGTGAGTTGCCAGTTTTCGGCCATTGTGACACATTTGGCCCATTACGTTATTAAACTCACCACGAAACTGCTTCATTTATTATTGGTTTTCCATACACTGCCGTGACCTAATTTGTTAAGGATCTATAGATATACGAGTATAGATGTGTCTGCGTGAAATAATCTATTTATTACTTTCAAATGAAATGTCTAGAAGGTTTCAAGTTATTATGTGTATTTTTTTATTTATTGCGACTAGCGTGTTCAGTTGGGTTGTTATTTTGCAAGTTAAACAAACTTTACAGGGCTGACCTGACAATTAGTGACCAAGTATACTCGTACTATCTCGAGCCCCTCCGTGCTTAGGTCCCACGTTAAAATTAAAACTATTCAGAAATTACTAGGTCTAACCTGCCATATTACTGGTTACGGTAAGTGGCATGAACCAGCAATTAGATAGGTACTTATCACTTTGCATAAATTTTATTTTGATACAGTTTAATAAGATTATCTACTTTGAATAATTTATCTCAGTGAAAATAATGTGTAATTTCTTACAAAAACATTATAAATCCGAGTGACACTAAGAATTGTAAACAAGTAATTTGGTTACAAATATTCTTCATCGAATTTGGCTGTATTATACGAGTACTAAGCAGGTGTCCTAGCAAATAGCTACGCATTACGCCAGGTACCCACTTCGAAATAAAAATACGAAACTTATTCAAATACCGCTCGTCTTATTCAAATGCGCGGACAAATCGGATTTACTTGCAACTTGTTAAAACTGCCTTTGCTTAAATTCGTTGTTGTTAGCGTGCCAGCCCCTGCATTGATTTGTGTTTACTTAAGATGTTAAAACAAAAGTTTAGACTGTTTTGAGTAACGGAAATGTCGTAAATATTCAGTAGTTTTTTTTAAAGGCGTACCTACCGGGGTTGCCTTTTTATCATTTGAGATATTGAAACGTTAACCACTGAGGGGAAGTAGTCAACTTTTTTCAACATTTCGTATTTCAATGTACCTACCTATTTGAGCATTATCAACGAAAAAAAGAACAATAAGTATTACGAAGTTTTAATATTTACTTGCTAGTGATATAATTATTGCCGCGACATGCGGCTGCCCTGGGAGCGAGTGGCGACGGCGAGCCGCAACCCTGTCCATCGACAGTGACGACTAGAGGTGGGTAGTGCTAATAATCCGGTTAATATCATTTGGCACGACCACTCTGCCAAGAGTGTCCGACTAAGAAGAAGAAGACATATTTTTAATACTGATGAATTTAATGTAAATACTACTTTAACTGTTCGCTAACAAAACATACTAATAAATAGCTATTTCGCACCACACAGTTAAGTTTTATAAATATGTAATAAGTTTAAAATAATAAAACAAGAAAATCAAATGGGTGAAGTAAAATCAAATGTAATGGTCAGGAAGTGAATTATTGTCCAAAGGACAGATTATTTTCATTTCTTTTTTTGGTAATCGATGAAGTACTGAATAACACTGGAACCTGGAAACTCGGTTACTACTTAGGTAGTAAAATAGCTCATTCTTCATTGTTTTCCGATTCCGGGCGAGCTGCACTTTCAACGTCGGGCTAATCGTCACTTAAGTACCTAAAGAGGTCAGGAAGTGCTTTCCCAAGCAAATGTAACATAAAATATTTTCATATCTTGGAGTGTGTTGCTGTTGGGGTTTCATTGTGTACTTAGTGTTCGCGTAAACCTTAGAAAACATTATTTTTCTTATAATTTTATTCATACTTTATGCGTCGATTCATAATCGCTATTTGAACGCGATTGTTCCGAATGAGTGGGTGTGCTATTATGTTAAATTACTTCTGATTACGAACGTCCGTACCTACCTGATCCATTATGTTTGCTGCTCATTATCTAAACGTCAGGTGGTCCTCATTACGAAGTTTTAATTGGTAAAAACAAAAACTCACGGAGTAGCGGAGAAGAAACGCGCGTTTCTCACAATATTTTGCTAAATTACGCGTTGTATCGATCGTTCGCGGGGCTCCTGCATAAATGCATTAGCCTGAAGATAGGCGCCTCGCACTACTCGGGGGGCAAGTCACGAAGGATTAGCGTATGAAGTATTTTTCCATCGCCTGAATGGAGCGGATTATATTTAATTTACTTCAACTCTTATTTGTTTACCGACCGTAAACATAAAGATTTTTTTCAACAACTTATGTACCTATCTATTACTTGTTAATTTGACACTAAAAAATATTTTTGTTAATACCTAACTCGATACATAATCGAGGCAATTTTGATCGACCACTATTACATAGAATATTTACGGAAGAATAGGGTCGCGCCGTAATACGTATTGTACACCGTTTGTTAAAAGTTCTAGGGTGAAAGGGTGGTTGTGAGTTCAATGTCTGTCGTAAGCTTTTAATGAAACTAAACTAAAATTACTTTATTTCTGTTTACAATGTAACACTAGACGTTAAACAAAAAATCATCATGATGTTGTTTTCCTGGAACCTATAACTTTAAGAACCAATTTTAAATTTACCTGTCATTGTTGTAGCTCAAATGCTTCCTGATACCTAGATTAAAAGGGAGGGAGGGAGGAGGAAGGGAGATTTAAATATTATTTTGATTTTTACCATGTCGCTGGTTTTAATTTCCGGACTGCTTCTACTCAGTTCTATCTGTTGCTTTAAAATGAGACACGACATGACCCCTAGTTAGTTACTTTGTCTTGTGGTCTTATCTGACATGCTCTTTAATTTTGATTTCGTTGTTAGTTTATGAAAATCTTTAGCCGTTGCTTAAACCTTTCAATGAGAATGTCATTGTTTACATTTCTTGCATTTGACAACCAATCTTAGAGTAAAAAAGCAGATATTAATATTAGATTCACGATAGAACCTCATGTACCTGTCGTATAGTGAATACCTGTTATTTAAAAAGAGTTAATACATAGGTCACACTAAAAGTTTCCGGAACTGGCCACTTACATAAACAATATTTAAAAAGTAATTAAAATGTTGTCATAATGTTGTGTATGATTGAAACAGACAAACATGTGATCTACCATGAGATTCGCGCATCCTTAAACATAGGCATGAGTCAAATACAATTAATCCTTCACAAACATTTGGGTGTGAGAAAACTGTGCTCGCGGTGGATCCCACACAATTTGACCGAGGCTCTCAAGACGTTTACCAGATTCAACGAAAGTGCGTCAAATTTGGTATGGGACATAGTAACAGGTGACGAAACATGGATTTATTGCTACGATCCCAAAGCAAAGCAGCAATCGAGCGTATGGGTCTTTCAAGATGAGCCGAAACCAACTAAAGCGGCGCGCGTGAAAAATACATCTAGAAGCGGATGATTGCTTCTTTTTTCAATAAAACTGGACATGTGGCTACTGTTGCTTTAGAGAATCGTCGTACCTTGAATAGTGACTGGTACAAAACCATTTGTTTGCCGGAAATTATTGACGAACTCCGTAAAAATAACCGTAAACGCCGTGTCATCTTGCACCACGACAATGCTAGTTCCCACACGGCCAGACAGACAAACATATTTTTGAAGGTGAAAAACGTAGAACTTATGAGCCATCCTGCATACAGTCCCGGACCTGGCACCTTGTGACTTTTTTATGTTCCAAAAATTAAGAATCAATTACGCGGTCAACGATTTTCATCACCAGAAGAGGCTGTGAAGAGTATGAAAAACACGTTTCTGAGGTCACCACGGAGAAGGGGCACAAAAGTTTTCAGAATTGGTTTAATCGAATGAAAAATTGCATTTACGCAAAGGGAGAAAGAATATTTTGAGGAACAATAAATTCATTTTTGAAATTTAATAGTATTTTTTTCTTATTCTATCCGGAGACTTTTAGTGCGCCCCACGTATATTATTTAACTGCGTTTTGAATGAAGTAAGCGATCTCTATTGTTTCCTAAGGCTTGGACCACGCGCGCCGTCCCGTCCGCCCTAAATTTATTCTTAATAAAGCGCCGAAAGGCCGGCCGATGTGTTTTTTTGATATCTCTCGCTTTGAGGATGAAAGCTTGCAATCGGTGGATATTTCTCTGTATCCGTACTTATGAAATGTTTTGATCACGTACCTTGTTGGTCGATTTTTGTAAGTGGGTTTCTTTTTAGGGTACACTTTATCGGTAGGGCGCTTATTATGGATGCTACGTAGGGGATCTGGAGTCGTTTATGGCGAGGTAATACGCTTTATGACTTTATTATTCTTTTTTTATTTTATTGTGTGAAGATGGAATGTCGATCTTTGTTTGTTTATCGGTATTTATTGTGCTACGTTCGCAATATTAATAAAACGCATTCAATAAAATGTAATGTGGGGCCCAAAACTCTAAAGACGTCGAAGGACCGAGCGATTGGGATATTGATTGTCTACATTGATTTGATAATATCAGTCAAAATATGTCATTAAATTGGTTACCGTTACTAAGTGCCAGAGACCAATGATAATATTAAAGTTCTATTACCTACCAATTAATTTCTTAGTAGAGTAGGTATAATAACTACATATAATTAGTCTCTGACTATAAAAAATATAACTGTGTAAGTATTTACAATGATATTTTATTATTCATCATTGTGTATTTTAAGCACATCATTGTGAGTGAAAAGGGCACTGTTTTTGCTGTCCACATTGACTAGCCCCTGACTAACCCTTCGGGGATAATACAAAAATACACAAATCACGACTATTATCCCCGAAGGGTTAGTCAGAGACTAGGCAATGAGGACAGCGAAAGCAGTCCTCTGCCATAGTCCACTTTTCACCGAATAGCGACCGCACATGTGCTCAACGTGATAGGTGGCGAGCCCATCGCCGCTTTATGCTGTTGGAAGTGTGCAGTCTTGAGTCCTTTAGTCGCATTTTACGACACCCAAGGGAAGAGCCGGTAGTATTCTTTCACCGCTGCGCGACACGGTTAACGGTTACGGGGATAATAGTCGGGATTTTAAGTATGTATGTATGTATGTGTATTTAAATAATTCCAAACATCACTTGTAATTTTTGTCATCATAAATTGACTAGGATAAATTGTTTACTAGAAAAAAACAACCAGTCTCAGAAAAGATCGAACGGGATTCGAACCCGTGACCTTTGGATTGCCGGTCCACTGCTCTAACCGCTAAGCTACCGAGACCCCAGAAGACTCGTTGAATTTTTTCTAGTAGTTGATACGCTGCAAGCCAACGGTATTACGTCACTGTGAAGTCAACCCTCACATTCGAAAGAAATACTATTGCAAGTATTTAACAATTGATAAAGTCGTAATTGCTTATAAATATCTGTATTATTGAAATTTTGCATTCACAATGCTATATAGATATAGGATAAATTGTTTACTAGAAAAAAAAAAACTACTTTTTCTAGTAAACAATTTATCCTATATCTATATAGCATGTGAATGCAAAATTTCAATAATACAGATAAATTGACTGTTTTTAAATGTAACACTAACTTATACTACGAGAACAAACACGGCGCCATAAGTACATACCTAATGCCAAATGGTCGATGGCGTGTAGCTAACGAGTCCATAAAACGTCAGTCTTGCTGATCCACATATTTCGCAATGGCTGTTCCCTTCCCATGGTCAGCGGCCGAATGTCATTCTGAGATTCTTGAATGTCATTCTTAGATAAACCGAGAATAACTGCTTTTTAAGACTCTGTTTACGCATTTCGGTTTCCCATCCAGAAACTTCTAAGTTCGTAATTTTACAAAATAATGAGACATTTTTATGAAACTTCGCATACTAAAGTGAAACACAGATCTAAACTCGTTGTATAAAACTAAGATTAAGAATATTTATTTTATAACAACGTTTATTTACCTAAGTCATTGCGATTTTATACTTTCTACAGTCAAAGTCAAAGTCAAATTCATTTATTCAATGTAGGCTACAATAATTGAGCACTTAGGAATGTCGCTATGCCATCGGTTCGTAGGCCCTAACTATGGGGCGGGAGCCTTGTACTGAGAAGAACCGGCAAGAAACTCAGCAAGGGCAATTCTTTTCTCCCTTTCTTTTACAGCGTCAATACAAATTGGAAAATACCCTCCCTATCATAGAAGGACATTTTCTATTACAACATAAAAAAAACATTTAATCCGATTACAAGACAACACAACACATACAAAAGAATTTCCAATAAAAAAAATAAAAAATAAAAGTATTGCTCAATTTAAAATAAAATGAATAACATCTTACAGTAAGTATATTTAAAACAAGAAAAAGAATGACTATTTTTATTACAAATAAAAATAAGATTGCAAGAGCAGACCAGCCTCCACAGGCGGCACCCGTTCACGAGTATGACATGTGAATCACCCAACGCTTCGCCCAGCCATGTTTCGCACATGCCACCACCGCAGAGACACTTAGAGAGAGCATGACACACTAGCAACTAAAGCTAGAAAACATTTAGACAACTTTATACGCAAGATAAATTTTGTGTAGGTAACTTTGTCTGTAAGACACTGCTGATAAAGGCTATCATACCCATTGAGTTATAATGTACTACGATCATACCAGCGTAAAATTAATTGTTAACTTTATTAATAACAGTGAACTTTAAAGGTCGAAATGCGTTGGCCTCTTAATCGTGTTGGCTAAGTTAGGGCCAAAATCCAATACGCATTGGGCCAGCGCCCATCATGGCCTACTCTCCCTATGTGCTGTTTTCCATATGGAGGGAGGCCGGTGCCCAGCAGTGAGACGTATACGCTAATGAGGAATTATTGAAACATGGACATTATTGTCCATGAATAAAACAGCTGCTGTTGATATTTTCAGGATGATAATGACAATGCCACCGAGGCCGCCTACGGCCACGGCAATGTTTTTTTATAAAAAGAGCTACGTTGGTGTAAACTATGTGCTGGTGTGTTTTTATTTAATATCACGAACTAACTGATGACTGTCTTTCTTCTCCATTAATGTGAAGGGAAAATCTAAAACATTATCCAGTTCGCAGTCTATTGCCATACTCGGTCCCATAAAACCTGAGCCAAGATAAAAGGACTCGAATGAGATTGTATAAATTGGGAACTTCCTAGCCAGCAATAAAATATAGTGGCGAAGGCTGAGGGGGCAGGGGGCCCAGGATGGCTGGGCGTGGCCGGGGGCGGTGGGCGTGCCTCGAACTGTGTCAAGTGGCCTTGGATGGATTATTCTTGTTCAGAACATTTAAGTACTTGGAAACTGAGCGCTACATGTACCTAGGTAGGTAAAAGAGGGAGGTCGGGAGTGATTACTTTGGAAGATTTGGGAAATTACTCTACCAACATACCTAAATATTCTTTAAAAATAAAGTTTCTACAAAATATTATGTAATTAAAGAAATCACCATGATGTATCTTACTTGTACCTGAATTTATAAAGTAAAGTGATATTACATATTCATTATTTAATTAGTTTTTGTAAAAACAGAACATTCCTATATTTATAACTTTACTAGGTATATCTAGTCACTTAAATTAAGATGCTTATAATTTAAAAGATAAGATTGAGGTAACAAAATACTTCTTGAATGAAAAGCTTTCTATTTAATTGTAACAACGAATAACAGGTAAACACAGCATGCTTATAAATAACGACACCAACACTTATAACTAAACATTTACAATAACATTATAAACTAACATAAAGTTATACAAATTAATTATGGCAAAAAAAGAACTCGTAACTCAGTTAGAGAACTCAGGGCCAGAAAGATAGTATTGTTTACTTCACATTTGTTCAAAGTGAAACGACGACAGCCAAATTATGACGATGTGAATAATACGGTCTTAAAGATTGTTTACTGGTTTAGTGTAAATAACTTACTAAACGAGTCAAAAACCAAATGTATAAGATTTGTGTTAGGTACCTAATGTTAAGCAGGAGTGTACAAATTAAAGATAAGAATGTGAATGCTATGGACACCACTGTGTTTCTAGGCATCACGTTAGATGCCAAGCTTCAGTGAGGCTCACATATAGCTAAATTTTATTGTCGAATAGACACAGCTCGGCTTATGCAGTAATGAAGATCCGTCAGCTAGCTGACGTTGATTGATACAGCAGATTAGTTTATTTCAGTTAATTTCATAGTGTAATGTCGTACGGCATTTTACTGTGGGGAAATTCTGCCGACATTCAAACTGTCTTTGTGCTATATACAGAAGAGGGATATTCGAGCAATATTATAACCTAAAGGCTGGTGATTCTCTCAGAGAGAGATTTAAGGATATAAGTATAATGGCAGTTTCATCACAATACATTTATGAAAATCTGATGTAGGTTCTCAAAAATATTGAAATGTTTTCAAAAAACAGTGATATTAACAATTTAAACACTAAAAGTAAGAACAAATTAGCAGTATCTTACCTTATCCCCTGATCTGTCGGCGGCCATTTTGCAATATGGCGCTTAATGTCGATTTACTTCCGCATTACTTCCTGTTTATATATAATGACGATTTCCGGTCTAGGTATAATGACGATTTCCATGAGACTTTATAAAAAACTTATAGAACTGGAATCATTACTAAGATGCTATATTAAATTGCGAAAAAAAAGTGAAAGTAGGTGAAAGTACTTTTTATTTTTTCCCCCGATTTAACATAAAATAATAAATTTAAGGGCTTCATAAAATAAATTATCTTTTAAGGGGAAATGTCAGATTACACAGAAGACAAAACAGCTTGGCTCTGATCTGAAATGCTCCAAGTACTCCAACAGCTATTTCTAATTGTCTATAGTAAATTGATAAAGAGTACCGTATTTATATTTTACATTCAAATTCATATTTTGTATTTTGTGACCTGGTAACGACATATAATATATATCTATGCGCTTCTATGCGCTGTGGTTTCTTGCGCCCGTTCTTTACCACAATTAAAAAAATTATGTCCTGAATGGGTGATAGGTTAAAAAGATTTGGACGATTCAAAGTACTTATTAATTAAGTTTATTGAATAAATCTATTTTGACTTTGGCTTTGTTGTTTATCAATTTACACATCCTGGGTACAGAAGAGCGGCTACCCGGTACAGTTCTTCTAAACGGTGGACACAAAGGAGGAATTGGGGTTCTCGGAATTCGGGAAGGAATGCGGACAATCAATTTCGTTGTTAAAAATTTAGTAAACGAAAATTGTATTAATAAGATCCCTACGTTTTTCTCATGAATGCGAGTCATTCGTCAACTCGCACACTTTTAACTGGTACACATGTGCGAGATGGCACCATTTGATTTTACCTATTATTTGCGTCGTCAACTCGCACATTCGTACAAAGTACAGTCGAATAAAAATTGGAAACAAGATTAATGTAATGACTTGCCCACCCATTTTGAAGCGCACCAGACCAAGCGCACCTAAACTATTCCTCCAAGCGCACCCGTTGGGTGCGCTTCAGAATAGATAATTAAAATATTATATTTTTATTCCTCGAAGCGCACCAACGGTAAAAAAATAGATAGGAGCTTAAAAGATTCGTAATATTGATGTCGACAGAAGCTAGGACTTAGGTGCTTTAGCAACTTACTACGTCAATAATAAATTGAATCATGACAGTCATATTGATCTAAAAGTACCAGGGCGACATAAATGAAAAGAGGTAGATAGGCGCCTTAGCGATCTTACTTACCTTTAACCACATGAGTTACTCATGTGCTTTAACTATCAAAAAAAAAAGAAATAAACGAGTAGAACTAGGTGCTGCAACTTACTATGTCAATGATCAGAATCATGACAGTTATTTTGAACTAAAAGTACGGTAGTACTATTACTTATTCTGTGCTAAAAGTACAAGGGTGACATAAATGAAAAGAGGTAGATAGGCGCCTTAGCGATCTTACTTACCTTTAGCTATAAAAAAAAAGAAATAAACGAGTAGGACTAAGTGCTGCAACTTACTATGTCAATAAAAAATTTAATCACGACAGTTATTTTGAACTAAAGGTACGGTAATACTATTACTTATTCTGTGGTAAAAGTACCAGGGTGACATAGATGAAATGAGGTAGATACTCTAAAAATAAACGTACGTTATCCGTTATCGATATTTTCTGTTAGTTACTACATTTCTTTCCACATTTTATCTGCTGAAAAATTCTAAAGCTGAAAAACAGAAGTTTGGGTTTCGCTAGTGAAAAATATAAAGCGATCTAAGCTAATCCTAATTTGACAGTTATGTGTGATGGAACTTTCAAATTCTGTCTGCAACCATTTAAGAGGCCTATTACTTCTCAAATGTGTTTTTTGCGTAAAATGCCCATTTTGCATTTTGTAGTAATTTTGCAGTTGTATTTATAGTTTTTATTGAAATAGGATAATAAATTAATGCTTATTATTACAAATCTCCACTCTGCGAGAATAATCTGAGTTCGAACGGCCGGCGCATCGCATTTTGTAGTAATTTTGCAGTTCTATTCATCGTTTTTATAGAAATAGGATAATAAATTTATTATATAATCTTTATTCTTCATGAAGTAACTATTATTCTGGTAAAAATTTTGCTCAATAATATTATCGTAGATAGGAGAAATTCACACTTAACTTAAAGCGATTTTCGAAGTTTTTTGGTTTAGAATAAGATTTTTTTTCTATTTAAAATCAATGATATCTAAAAATTTCTAAAATGTGTCTAATATCACAACAACAAAAAAGAGACATGTGTTATCGATGAGCATATCAATACCACTATTACCGACTTAAAAGAAAGAAAAATTTCTGTGGAACTATGTATCCAGGAACTTTGTAATTGATATAAAAAATTATTGATGTATGATTTTAAAATTTTATCTTTTTTTTTTTGCAATTTATTATAGAATCAAACTATACTTCATTATACATAGCCAGATAGCTTATTTAATAAGGATTCCAGTGATATAAGTTTTTTATATAGTCTCTTTATAAACATTTTATGGAAATCGTCATTATACCTAGACCGGATATAAACAGAAAGTAATACGGAAGTAGCTTGACACATGCGGCCATATTGAAAAAAAATGGCCGTAGCACACAAGAGGTTATATAATCATGCTATTTTTGATGTTGATTTATAACTTAAATTTTAAACAAACAATTTTCATCTGTGATTTTTTATAAGTAAATTATTATGTTTAACTTTTAAGAAGAAATTAGTGAAATACTTTTGTGATATTGTTACTAAGTTTTACACGTTTGTTATGTACATTTCTTATTTTATTTAGATAAGAAGAAGCCAAATGCTTGTGTGATATTATTGATTATAATACTTTTCATAACTTTTTGTTTTATTTCGTACTTAATCATAACAGCTGTTTGGTATTAAACATAGGATTATAACTTTTTCCAAACCTTTTTCTAATTGACTGTACAGATTTTAACAAGTGTGCGAGTTGACGACACAAATAATAGGTAAAATCAAATGGTGCCATCTCGCACATGTATGCGAGTTAAAAGTGTGCGAGTTGACGAATGACTCGCGAATGCACGGAGTAATGCGGTCGTCATACTACATTACAGTATTCTAGGATACTATGGACCTAGTTATTGAACAACAGGATTTTGGTCTTGCTACTTTTTAGACATTTATTGTACATACCTAAGAACAAAACCTCACATTTTGGAAGCTTTTTTAACGGATATTGCTATACATGGCCTCTAAGGCATAATCTTTTTTTTTCAGTTTGTGGCTGGCTATATATCGGGTAACAAGAAAATACAGATAGATAATAATATGAAATAGGCATTTTACCTTAGGGGACCACTTATAAATTTAAACAAATAAGTAATCTGTTTAAAAAAACTTAATATCTTAATTACGGTCATTCAGTAGTGTTATTTAAATTCAGATTTTATTTATTTTATGTAGCAATATTACTTATCTTAGTAACTATTACTTAATCTGTGATATTACAATTGTTAATTCCAGTATTTCAAAGTCAAAGTCAAATGCTTTAGTCAATATGCTTATAGACGTCAAAAAAATGTAAGTACGTAAAAAAAGTTAACTAAGAGCAGTTAAATCTTATCAACTAACTTAACTACCTCCCTACCTAATCTACCTCCCTAACTAATCTACCGTCAGTTCGGATTTTGGGAGAGTCTTCGACTGAGAAGAAGCAAACAACAATCTCGGGAGGCCTTACTTTTTTCTCCCTCTAAGGGTGGATTCGACCAAACTGGAATAAGGTCTTATACCTAGATTAAACGCCGAATTTGAATAGACTAATCTCGGAGTAAGTCTTATTCCAGTTTGGTCGAATCCACCCTAAGTAACAAAAGTTACGATGTCATCGCCAAGTCATACAAAATACATTAATTTAATTTATAATTACTAACATGCATGTACGAGCATAACCTATTAAGGTTATGCTCGTACATGCACTATGTCCATACATATTATTGTAATTTACATTTGTTCTTATTTGGTTAACCTAACTAGACAATAATTTAATTAATGAATAAAAATATATCTTTCAAAATGGATGCTATGAATCAAAATTAGATATCTGCAATTCTGCATAACACGTTATATATTAGTATTTTTATTAGGTTTAAGTAAGTAAGGTAAGGCGATCGATTTGTAAGTAGGTGACTTGTAAATAACATTACTTTCTTTTAACATCTATACAAATTCGTATGGATTTCAAATCTTAACCCCTTGTCTGTCACAAACACTCCTGGAGGTGGCTAACAGTTACATTTATTGTGTCTGGTTTTAACTTAAATTTAAATGACGTTTATTATTACGGCCGTAACACATTAGATAATGTCCGCACTGTTAATCGTAGCCAAAGTTCTTGACAGACCTCCGTAGTTTAAACATTGTCTTTTGATTTAAAATCACCCCGATAGTGTCGTTTTCATTTTTAATAAATAAAGCGATAACCTCCGTCTTTTTTAACGACTAAGTGACTGTGTAATAAAAAAGCACAGGTGCAAAATCCCGGTGACCTTTCTCATTTCTCCTCGTTACTCACTTGAAAAACATTAGGTGAAATGCGAGCTCCTTCGCCGTGTATCTAATTATGCTAATGCCGGCCGTTCGCTGGCAGTAGGTGCGATATATCACGCAATTTTGTCAAAGCAATAAAGCGCCCTATCTGCGCGTAATTCTTTCAATTTCATCATGTTTATTTAAATGAGGTTTGTGTTACAGTGCGCCGCGACGCTCTTCATAATGTAGGGAACATTCTTATTATGTTTTGAGTGGCGCGTTCGCGTTGTCACACGGCTGGGAAATATTGCTGCCAAACCAAAATATAACAATTAAACTAAAATGAATTAAAGTTTTAAGCAATTTGATAAGGAAAATGATTTAACCATTTGCCATTTTAACACGCACCTTTCTAAATTTTTTTAATGGGTCATACTTAATAATATATTTACACTACTACAATAAATACTATAATAAATACGAGAGTGGACCGGGATCAATACCGTAAATCCACCTCGCAATGGACAAGTACCTAGGTATGAAGTTTGGGAAGCTAGCGGAAAACCTTTATGAGTGAAGAGTACTAAAGAGGCACAAGAAGGAGAATGTTTACTTGTTTTTAATGAATGCTAAATGGATCGATTCTAATAAAACTCAGTACTTGAGAAATACGGATGAAGTACGCTTTCACCATCGGCCTTATCATCACCTAATGTCAGGTAAAATGAAACTTAGTGCTAATGCGTAGTGAAATAAAAAAAACCAAAGAATTGATGCAGGCAGTGTAATTTGTGTTAATTTTATCTGAATCACCAGTATAATAGAATAGAATATTTATTTATTATAAAACGACTTCCGTGGTCGAGTGGTTAGCACGCCGGGTCTGGCGTCGCGCAATCGTTCAATTCTCGGTCGGGTCAATTTAGAGAAAAACTGTTTTTCTAAATTGGTTTCGGGTCTAGGTGTTTTTTCTATGTTTGTGTATATTTATTTACTATATTAACGAGTTTCAAAAGAATACTCGTCTTGGTCTAGATAATTGATGGGAGCATAAACATTTTTTTTTAATTCAAGCAACCAAGACTCAATATGTTAGTATTACCACAGAATAACGTATAGTTGGTATTACTTACTTATTTATTACTAATTAATAATAATATGTTATTTTTTAATAAATACTTACACGTCGATTTTGTGGCTTTCCGTCTGCCAAATTATTGAAATGCCAGTTACTTTCCTTTCATTTCTGATTCACGACTATTATCGTGAAAGGGTTAGTCAGAGACTAGGCAGAGGATCGCAGAAGCAGTCCAGTGACATAGTCCACGTTTTACTATGCCGTTGGATGTATGTGCAGTCTTTAGTCCGTTAGTCGCCTTTTACGACACCCAGGTGAAGAGAGGGGTTGGCAATATTTTTTTAGTGAGCCGCTATACCACACGGCTCTTTTTTATTTTGTCTGAGTTAGATCACGTTCCGCCGTGAGACTGCGCGCACGGGCGCCCGCCGCCGCACTTTTCCAATCTCCCGTCGGCGACGCGTTACGAAAAATCCTCTTTTGATTTATTTTTTAATTCGCCATCTCATTTCAATTTATGGGGCGGCGGCTCTGTACAGGCATTTGTACCTGTCTAATGTTGTCTCTATGCTAATTCTAGTTATCTACTCCGAAAAGTCATGTTTTTCTTTCATTTGAATGGGAATATAATGATCAATTATGTTTTCAATCAAACTGGTAGGTACCGGAACGTATATAGACTCCCAAACCACATTATTCTAGAAAAACTAGTAGGGAGGGATTATACCTAACTTACGTGGTAATTTTTGTTGCAAAAACGCAGAAAGCAAAGCTTAAGCAAACCTAACAACTTTTTATTTCATACCTATTACTCATTTTATTAGTCTAATTCTGTAGTTGAATGACTGTTAACTATTGGTCGCTGTGAAAGAAGAGGAAAAAAGGGTAGCCTTGGAAAATTAGTTATTGATTGATTGACCTTGGTAGTATTATTGTAATGTTAGGTACCTGCTATGCTAGTCCTACGGGATTTTTTTATAGTAAGATTAACGTAATACTGCTCTAAACGTTGATGTAGGTCTTACCATAACGAAGTATTACATTTTGTTATTACAGCAATGAGTGAGATAATTTTAATATTTAACTATCATTAAATATATTTTGTACCAAAAGATACTTTATACCGTAGCTATAGGTGTTTAAAACAATATTATCTGTGGGGCGGCCACAAGATGGCGCGCAAAAAACCCGCCAAGTAACAGATGATCTTCATTTAAATATTTCCGAGGGACACTGGGGGGCGCTCGTGGAGAGCAGCGGTGGGGTCACACGACCTGATTTTAAGGAAAACAAATATTTACTACTAATAAAAAAATACTTTTAAGCCAACAATATTCAAAATTTAAAATAAATTAAAAAGTAATTAAACTTTTAGTTACTTTAGGTATTTAAAAAAAAGTTTCTTTAAGACCTGCTTGAGGTAGGCATTTAATATTTTCTTATGAAATATTATTGGAATGCAAAGTTTTATTTATTTCGAATATCGTATTATAGGTTTACAATACTAATTTTAGCATCATTTAAAAGACTGTGAACGAAGTTCGTTCGTTCTTCGTAACGTAACTTCGTTCACACGTCGTTTACATTGTACACAATACTATATAATAATACATTTGTATACTTATTTCATTTTTTATAGACAGATAGTATTTTGATTTACCATAACTTTCGTCTTAACTATTAGAATGCTTTTAATCCCAGGCTGTAGATTATAAAATCGATAAGCAAGATCGTTCTGTTCGTTGGATTCCTAAGCTCTCTCTTATTCTTTAGAGTTTATTCCTATTAGTATAAATTATATAAAAAATCAAATTCATAAAATTAACAATCTACAGATCAATTTATATATTTCCCTGACTCGGGAAAAGTGCACCCGTGTGCGTGCCAATGAGATGCGGGCCGCAGTCAATGCCGCGGGATCAGAGCGCCACTTAGCGACTGCGTTACAGCATTGTGCTAAGCTGTGGGTGAGCCGGCCAGTGTTTCCTTATTTAAATAAAGTAAAAGTATAGCCTACAAATATCTTTTTTTATCAACAACGGGTAAGCGCTTGGCCTTCATCTCATCTGTTGGTAAGTGACGATAAGGCCAAAGGTGAAAGTGCATTCACCCGGAATCTTCAACCACTGAGCAACTGCCTAACTTATCTCTAAACTGCCAAAACATAACCAATGCTATTAACATTGTCGCTATGGCACCAGATTTTAGATAAGATAGTGATAGCTAGCCAGGCGGACTTAACAAGCCCTACAAACAACTAAACTAAGTATACAAAGATATACCCCCGCTGGGAATCGAACACGGGGACCTCTGTATCTAAGACTGGTAGCTACTAGACCACAGAATTGCTGTTAATACAAGTTGGGGCAAAAGTAATCACCCTATTAGAAGACGCTATAACTTTTCGTAATGTCAATTCGGTTCTGACATTTGTGAAGTAAACAGACGTAGAATATAAGTCGACAAGCCATGAATCGGGTTTACTCCTTATGAAAGCGGAATAATTCTGAAGAAAGCATTTTCGGGTCGCTTTTAATCTCTCGTTTTGGTAATTGGCACTGGCTGGCCAGATCACCCGATTTAAGCGTTCCAGACTTCTTTTTATGGGGTTTTTTAAAGTCGCGGGTTTACGTCAACAAGGCTCAGACTCTTGAAGCCCTTAAGGAGAATATTCGCCAGGAATGTGAGAACCTGTCACCCGAAGTTATGGCAAGACTGATGGAAAATGCCATAAAACGGGCCCGTATGGTCATCAATCCTGGCGGCAGTCACTTGGCTGATATAATTTTCTTTTTTTTTTCATTTTTTAAATAAACATATTTCACACTCAGAACCAGAGTTTTTCATTAGAAAAAAATTACAGAAAAAGAACATCGGGTGATTACTTTTGCCCCACCTTTTGTTATATACATATTTTGCACTAAAGATTCCAATGTCTAAATAAAAGTTTATAAGTACTTATTAAGAAGCTATTTAGAAAAATAAAGTTAGTTATTCTTATATTTAGGAAAAGAAGGATCTCTTCTCTTTCTTTGCCTATTTTGGTTTCAATTACGATGCCCGAAACGTTTAAAATGGTGATAAAAGGTGTTATTTTACGTATAAAATAAATATTTACCACTATTTTATATACAAAATAAAACATTTTCTAATCTTTATGGTTGCAATAACAATTGAGTAGGTATTTGTAATAAATTTGAAAATAGCACTTTTCTTCAATTTCATCAAGCTCGGTTGTTTCGTCAGTCTTTCGGAATTAGAACCACTCACTGAGCACCAGGAACCCTTAAAATATCTTTGAGAAACTTAATAAGGAAACTATTTACTTATAACGAGTATAACCCAGCAAATAGCAATAGCTGGGTATAGCCATACCTTTTATAAGGCTTCTCTAGTTCGCGTGGGAAGCTGGGAAAGCCAAAGCCCAGCAGTGGGACGACAATTGAAACTAATGCATATTAGTTTCAGGATTGAGTAGGTATCAGCAGTAAAATTATAAATCAAAATTTGTAGAAAGAAAATATTTTTAATAGAAAACAAAACAAAAGTGAAAAAGGCACCGTTCTATATTTAAGTCGCTAACTAAAACTATACACTCTCAAAAAAATCAACTAAACTATTGGTTTCACTCATAACAACTTGGACCTTGCTGACTGTTGCGAATGTGAACAAAAACAAACAACTTATTCGTAGTGGATGAACTTAAAAACTATTTACATTATTATAACATGTTGAAGCTTAATTTATTATCGCTTAGACTAAGTCTACTCCCACAACAAAGGAAATAAAAAGTACTATAAGTTTATTATTTCAGTAACGGAAAAGTGAACATCATTAACTTTGTGACGATACGAGGTTATTATATTTTCTGGTGAAAGAATTACACTTATCTACGCTTAATGTATAACGATTGAATTATAACACGAATAAACTGATAAACTATAAAGTCATGGATACTTCACTTGGAATTTACCAATCGCTTCGTTTTCACTCTGTCAGTCGCTACAAATTTGTCATAGGCCATGAAAACGGCTAACTAAATCTGAAACAAAGGAAAGCAAACTGTAAGTCTGTGAAACACCTGCTGCGGTAATAGCGCCGTTACACTACTAGCGTAATAACATGTAAAAGCCTTTCAAGGCTTTGTCGAATGACATAATTGGAAAATATGATGATAATAAAAATCTTGCGATTGTATGTATGTATGGTACACACGTTAAACATAGAATAAAATGAAATATAGTACAAGGGCGATGTGTATTTTTTAGTTTTCCCATATTTAATAATAGCAAACACCCATGATGGAAAGCAGACAGGTCATAAATTATGCGATTACATAATTGAAAAACAAAACATAATTACAAAATGTAGATATTCTTGTTAAAAAGAAAATCTCATGTTGGTAAAAAATAGCTGCAATTTCTTAGCGGTCGCGGTCTTACTAATTTAAAGTCCTTATAAAAAAATAAGGTACAACAAATAATATTTGCACAACTAACAAGCGTTTGCCCTTCAGCGCACTTGACCGGAAGTGACGAAAAAGCTAAAGATGGAAATAGAATAGAATAAAATTTCTTTATTTCTCCAAACTGTATACAAGTTCTTAAAATAATACAATAGTATCAATCTGAGCAACTGGCAATTTTATCTGAGGGCGTAGTGAGAGTTGTATGCACCATTCAATGACGCAGGGAGCGTCATTGAATGGCGGAGGATGGCGGTGACGGCTAAGGCGTTCCGTTTGCGATCTTTCAGGGTGACCTAATTAAAAACATCTGGAGCTCCTGCATGCTTCGGAAGGCACGCTCCATCAGGTCCCGGTCGTTGTCGTAAGATAGCAGTCGTTAAAACCCACCAACCCGAAT
This sequence comes from Scoparia ambigualis, assembly GCA_963921215.1. Taxonomy (NCBI): domain Eukaryota; kingdom Metazoa; phylum Arthropoda; class Insecta; order Lepidoptera; family Crambidae; genus Scoparia; species Scoparia ambigualis. The sequence continues at coordinate 1,798,040 of OY992506.1, read as the reverse complement.
TAGGTTAGGTGGTAGGTTATGCCGCAATCTTTCCACGTGCTGATGTCCATGAGAAGGCCTGTGCCCGGCAATAAGGCGTTTATAGGCTGATAATTATGGTACATTTTTACTTAGACTCACGCTTATAATCGCTAAAAGGTTAGCCAGAAACTTGTCCACGTTTCACCAAATAACAACTTACCATGTGCTCAGCGTGACAGGATAGGAGCCTCTCGCGGCTCTATGCTGTTGGATGTATGTGCAGTCTTTAGTCCGTTAGTCGCCTTTTACGAAACCCAAGAGAAGATATGCATATACCTAAGTAATAGTGAAATGCGCGTGAGCTGGTCTGGGCTCGCTGGGAGCCGAGGCAGCCGCGCGGCCAGCTCCGCGGCCGGGCGACGTCGCGCGACGCCGGCGGCCGCCGCACCGGGCGCGCCGGGCCTGCTGCCCTAGCCAGCTAGTTCTGCCTGCGGACAAACGCAATCATGGACTTATTATACTGAGATACGGAGCCAGCAAAATTGCTCAAAGAAGGAGCTCGATAGCGAAGCGGCTAAGACGTTTTTGCGACCGTACCAGTTATGGTACTTTCGCAGAGATGGGTAACCAAAAAACCTCTCGTGCTCTTCCGTGCTTCGGAAGGCACGTAAAACCGTTGGTCGCGGATGTTATTGTAAGATGGCAGTCATAACAATCCCGCTTCGGGCCAGCGTGATAAGTTATCGAACAATCTCCCCATGTGCCGTTGTCCATGTGCCCAGCAGGGGGACGTTCACAGCATGCTGATGGTGGAGATATGGTTTGACGCTCATGAAATAACCATATACTGTCTGCCATTTAGAAAATGAGTTTTGTCGTTGAATGGAGAAGTTACACGCAAAATGGACAAGTTTAAGGCAAAGAAAACATAAAACTCACAATCTAAAAGAACAACGTTCCTTAGAAGAAAAGCAATGCAAGTGCTTTACGACGACGAATTTAGATAATACGAATGATTTTGTGAAAAACTTACCATACGGCAGCAGGCCACGGGGTTCGCAGGATCCCTGGCTCACTGAAAATGAAAAATAGGACTTTGTAAAGGACTTACTAGAAAAATAGAGAACATCTTTAACTTTGGGATTTACACTATTGACAACACGTGGCGATTTACATTAAACTTTGTAAAACCTATTTATACTAAAACGGTACCTATAATGTATTGCTATTATAAAATACAGAGTGATAGAAACACATAACCAGGACTTGGCTAAAAAAAGGACACTAGCACTAACACGTGGTAGCAATTACAAGTTAAACAAGATGGCGCCGTTACTTCAAAATGGCGGACAATATGGTAATACTCACGTCCCGCGTCATCGCCCGAGTGCGGCGTAGCGCACGCGCCTACTTGCTTTTATAATGAGTGACGCAGCGAACGTAGGTACTTTTCGGGAATACAGTGCATCTCAAATTTTGCTACATATGATGACGATAAATTTTTATGCGTCTCAGATTAAAGTAATTAAAAAATTCGCTGGATGCGCAGACCGGTCGCGGTGGACATCCTAGGGACGACGCTTTGCGTCATTTTCAACTGGTAATTGATTTATTAAATAAAAAAAAAAACTCAATTTATCAAAACAGTAAATAATAATAATAACAATATCTATTTATTTAAGGCCATTGCCCATAATTTGTTAGTTTACACATGACTTAAAAACTATGTTAGTAATTTTACTTTTAGTAGTTAATGTACTTACTTAAATAATTTTTTAATTTTAATTCGTTTTATAGTTGCTTTTGTGTTGTATTCGAATGTCTATTTATAATATTTTAATATTTCAATAATTAATGCATGTACCCATATATTATTTATTTTATTAGTATTGGATCAAATTTAGATGAAATTATTTGCCTTGTCAAAGATTATTCATGTGGTGTACACACGTCATAGGAACTACAACCTGTCCTTGATACATATCTTGTTACATTTTTTTTATACATGCTATGTTGTATTCTGTTTGTGTACAGAATAAATTTAAAAAAACGCATAATGATAATAAAATAAACCGTTTTTAAATAAAACTAGGTCTTTAATTCAAGTATAAGATAACTTTATCATTGTGTTATACTAAAAATAGTTTGAAGAAATCTGTCTACGTTAGATTACCTAATTGTCTACCTAAAAGTGTTTTGGTTTTGACAGTATGTACTTAGAAATATTGAAGTATTTAGAGATGACTACCTACCTATAGATTTAAGATAACTTAACATTCCTATAAATATAGTCGTTAAGTAGTAGGTAATGACTTCATAAGACACTAAACACGAAGCTTAGCAAGGGATTCTGGAAAATATCCAAGGGAGATACTTCAGAGCAATTTCTATATGGTACATAAATAACGCCGGCCATCTTTGTCCGGGGGTTTAACAACCTAGCGTCCATTCCACAAAGACACTGTCCACCCACCACCCCGGAAAAAATTATATAAGGTTCAGGAAAAAGGAGATGTTTTCGAGAAGGCAGGCCGTCGCGTCGGGGCGTGCCGCGGCCCCGCCCACCGCCGCGGGAGGCTCGCCCAGCCGTTGCCCTCCCACTTTCTCGTTTATATCGTCAAAACAATTTCGCCTTGATTTGATTCTATGTAGATGGGGATTTTGCGGCGAGGTAAATAATTAGAGTGAGTGCCACATAGCCTTATGTACGGCCCCGGTCGCTTGCGAAGCCCGTAACGTAACTAATGGCTCTTTGGGACAGGTACACGGTTTACTTTAGATTTATGCGGCTACGGTCAAAGAAAGATCGTAATTTAGAAAATTTCTCAGAGGAAAGTCATATTTTACAAAAGATACATCATATATTTTGAAGTTCATTCAGTGCGTAACTATTAAGTTTAGATATTTCTTTAATATTCTCGTAGAAAATTGAAGCCTGGAAAGAGACTTTCTTCGTTTACTTATTTGTAAATATTCAAGTAGGTATTTAACTGTGTTATTTTACAAAATACAGTTCTATTTGTTTTCCGAATGACCATTACTATGTTGGGTAGTACCTTTTACGGCATATGACTTAAATTACGTAATTCCTGAAATTTCCAAATAACTCATTTCGGGTGTGGGTCCGGATCCATAAATTTTGTTTAAGTACATATTTTAGCTTGCCATAATAACCATTGACATAACAATAGATTGTAATAATGTTTATATCCATAACTGATATCTATGCCATAATAAACTTTGCCATAATCTCACTCGACATAAGATTCGCAAATCATAATTACAGTAGTACTAACGTTAAATAGTCATAAACTTATATATAATAACCATAAATTTCAAAATAATATAACTCATACAACAAAACCGACATAATTAATTTATTACATAAAAACAAACCTAACCTAACCTAAAATACTCAATACCCTTTTTTATAGTACATGGTTTTGTGGATTTCATTCATTATGTGACATAAAATTATGACAAAAGAAAGAAAGTCAAAAAACATTATGTTTCCAGATTTTTGGGCAAATGAAATTAGGGATTTCATTAGTTATGATATACAATATTAGTACTGACATACAATAGTACAAATTATGTTTATGACACATAATAATTATTACAACAGAGTATTATAACAAAGGGGCTTAGGACAAAGTTGTTATGACATTCAATAATAGGACAAAAATAATTAGGAAAAGCAAGGGACGCCCCACTTTTCACTAATACAATTATTGCGGGTAGGACTAATAAAATAATTTACATTTTTTTGAAGTTACCCATAACTTATCAGTTTACAATGTGACGTGACGTTCATATTATTATTTGAGACAATCAAACATGAATACCAACATAGTAAGTATACTTAAGTTCATCTTAAAGTTTTTTTTGTGTGTATCTGCAATACTTTTGCTTAATGCATCACATTTATGTATTAAACACATCTCAGTATATGTTATCACATATTCTTCGAAAGACAAAATGTGATTAGCATTATTTTATTCGACCTGTTTTTGCATAAATGTCGCTTTTATTTTAGACCTATCACTCGGGTTCCCTATTTAATCCCGAAAGCCATTTTACCGATTATCATTTCAACGAAAACTATTAACCGATCACTCAATTGAACGATGCCTTATTTGTACGAAGCTTTAATTTACCGATGTACCTAACGATAAACCGAAAAACTAATAAGTAACCGAAGTTCATTTCAGCGACCGTACATATAATTAACACATTATTTAACCGATGTAACATTTGCCACAATTTTAAGAGTATGTAGTTCAACGCCTCGGTGGCCGAGTGGTAAGTGCTTGGCTCGATATCCGGAGGTCCTGGTTTCAATTTCCCATGTCAAAGTGCGTTTCGAATTTATCGATTCATAACCCGGGTTTGTGATCACTAACCCCGCATTTGCAAGGGTGGTGATTATGCCAATACCCATCAATTATAGCGAAGACTTGATTTCAAAGATGGAGGCTTTTACCCTGCAGTAGGACCGAATACAGGCTGTAGGTACTTTCCTTTTTTTTGGTCAAAAGCTCGGCTACTGAAACGTTTATCACTCATAATTATAGTAAATAAATAAAAGTGGAATAAATAAAATGCCTTTTAAATTCATTGTTACTATTTATTTTTATAAGAAAGAATTTTAGCAAATTACAACAATTTAATTAAAAAAATATTTTATTATTATAATATATTATATGGCTTCGCGTTTAGCCGCATTAAAAATTAAAAAGGGAACCCTATCCACTCAGCTTATTTGTCATTTGTATATCTAACTTTAAAATTGAACCTGCGATATGACGTACGAGAAAACCGTTAGACTTAAGTATAGACAGAAATCACAATTGTGCTTATCATTCGTAAATCAATTCACAATTTCCAAAGTTCAAGGTGTTCTTTAAAGTCAAAACTGTGCTCGGATCTGTTCATGGAGATCTAAGCACATGTAAAATAACAACATGTTAACATGTTTACAACATTTTTAAATGTTGTTATTATATTTACAAGTTATAATACTTTCGTGCTTCGGTTGTCGTTGCTCCCGGTTGTTGTCGTAAGATGGCAGTCGTTAAAACCCAGTTATGGCCCAATATCCCCACGTGCTATTGTTCACGTGGGAGGCCTGTGCCCAGCAGTGGGACGTTTATAGGCTGATGATGATGATGAATACTTTCAGCAAAATTCTTGACATTTACCTAACATCGCGAGGTTAGAACTGACACGTGCTTTTTTACTATCTCCGACTATCGTTGAAAACAGCCGAAAAAAATGCCCCTAAGCTTTCATAACACATTAATTAATTCATTAAACAAACAAAAATTTCACAAAGCACACATACAGGTCACAGTATCAGGAACTAAACTATAAAGTACATTACATACTATTTAATATTTTATTATTTATTTCGTTATTCTGTATTATATTCACGATAAGCAGTCACAAAGTGTTTAATGTTACACCTACTGTAAAAAATGTAAACTGGAGTGAATCGAGCTGGCTTACTTTGAGTTTGCGTCTGCTATCTTAGAACAACAACACGAAGTATTTGGAAGCACGAGGAGGAACTCGAGATACTATAGTTTGATCACCAATCCGGTAATCCGGCATTGTGAAAGTGGTTTGACTAACAAATTCGCTACTATATGCGCTGCACGCTCGAGGTCTTCTCTAAAAACAAAACTAGTAATACCTATTACAAAAAAAGCACCATAACTATAACGTATTTTTTTACGTTACTGTTTAATATAACCTCAGCGAGTACCTACTTTAAAAAAGTGGAAGCAAATAGGCGCAGCTACCAGCGTCATTGACTTCTGCGCCAACCCTCCAACAAAATAAAAAAAAAACAACTTGGAATCCAGCAAAGAAAAGCGGAAAAAGGACAATCTCCACCCACGTCCTGTTTTTTGTTTGGAACGCGGACATATTTTATTTGCTAAGTGGCTGTTTTGAATAAAAATGCGGTTTCCTCGGCTCCCGTTAAAAAGTACAAAATGTTAAAAGTGCGCGCTCCGTAGATTTATGCGCTCCCGTGGATTTATCACTCGCCCACAATGCTGGCTCTTGCCTAATATGTTTGTCTCTTGTACATTTGTTTTTGTATTGTTCCACGTCTCATACAATTTGTGGTTGGACAATTGTGAGCGGGTTTCCTGACCTACCGGACCTTTGTTACGGAATTTTGTGTTTTAAGTCAGGTGGTCATGAACATATTAATAAATAAAGTACTAACTAGACAAAAGCCTAACCTGCCCTGCCATTTGAAATACGATATTGAATTACTTCTACTGATAAAAAAGTGTGTGATAGTTTTTAGGGGATAAACCAAAGCGTGAATTGCCTATCTCGTCTCGTCACAGTTAAATATTAAAATTACATGAGTAACTACCAGGCATCACAATTATAAACCATATTCGTACAAATTAAGTAGAAACTAACAATTACTTTGGTATATAGATAAGGGGCCTTCAAGGAACACGATGGCAAACAGTAGGCGTAGCAGCAAACACCAAACGTACGACGATTACGACGAACGACGAGCACGTGGTGGCAGCGTACAAGTCACTGAAACCTGGTGACGAAGTTTAGCACTCAAGACAGCACGCATCCAGTATCGAGGTGGATACGGAACATCGAAGATAACGCTGAGATCTTCGATTGGACAGAAGTACAAAAATTACTGGTGGCACGGCGATCTTTGCCAGGCACAGCAGTGCTTTGGTTACGATCTGAAAAGACATACATGACTTGGAACGAGCTCAAGCACGCCATAAACAAGGAGTTTCCAGACACCGTCGACGTCAAAGCCATTCATGAGTTGATGAGTCAAAGAACGAAAATGTCTACCTCTGTTTGCTCCACAACTCTGGTCTGTTTTTGACAATTTGGATAACAATATGCGTCGTACTTACACAAAATATTGTTGAATCCTGGCACAGAAGATGGAACTCACTTTTGAATGGGAGAAAATGGAATTTACCTGGTTACAATGATAAGAGAATTTTTATTGTTGAAATTTTGCATTCACAATGCTATATAGATATAGGATAAAATGTTCACTAGAAAGCTTGCAGCGTAAATCAAACTACTAGGAAGAATTCAACGAGTCTTCTGGGGTCTCGGTAGCTCAGCGGTTAGAGCAGTGGACCGGCAATCCAAAGGTCGTGGGTTCGAATCCCACTCGAGCTTCCTGAGGCTGGTTGATTTTTTTCTAGTAAACATTTTATCCGATAAGAGAATTAATGAAAGAGCAGATAGAGGTAACCCAGAAAATTGAAAGAATTTTAGCTGATATCCCATTAACCCTCCCGAAAAAGAAAACTAAACGCTATGAAGACAACTTGAAGAAAGTTATGGATCAACGAGAAGAATTAGATGTTGTGACATTCTTGAAAAAAATTGCATATAATTGCAGCATTAATTACCATTAATTTGTATTGATTGTTAATTATTGTAGATCATTGAACAAATGAGTCGTTTATGTTATAAGTCATTGATTATGTGATTCTTTGATAATGTATAGTGTTGACATTTTGAACCGTTTTTGTTATATACCATTGATATTGAAGTTTTTTGAATAATTTAACTGTTGATTAAACGGTGTTGACATTTTAATTGTTGATATTTTGCTTGTTGATATTAACTTATGTAGTAATTGTATTTAGTACAATTGATACTGTACTGCTAATTGCTATGCATTTAGTACGTAGGTACTTAAATTGTACACTAGGGGAGGAGGAGCTGCTGCCGGAGATACGGGTTAACCCAAGTTTAGGTAGTAGTTTGTACTGCCTGGTCTTATGTAGGTGCATATATCTAGCGTTTGCATCTGTATAAAATTCATCCTTCGTCAATTTTATAAAGTTGTAATGTAAATGCAAAAATATAAGTTTAAATATTATGCTGCTACTTGTATTGTACTGTGTTGCGATTGATTGTTCTTGAACGTGTATGGTATGTGCAAATAAATACATTTATTATTATTATTCTCTTTATTTAAATTATATCTTAAGAATTTTTTTTTACAATATTTTATATAAAAAACATATTTACAATATAAAATATTATAAAAAACTTAACCTAGGTTGCCACCGGCAGCGGGGATTGACCCAAGCTGTCGGTGGTTAGGGCTGCATAGTGAGGAACCTCCTCACAATACGTGCCGTGTCAAGGAGTACTGCCTGCTGTATCTGACCCTTGACCCAACATTTTAGCGAGAGCCTCTCTAGATGTTGATCGAGGCTCTTAGCTATAAGACCGTGTGCTGAAACGACTATCGGTACAATAATAGTTGAATCCACATCCCACATGGCGGCAACCTCGTGAGCCAAGTCAAGGTACTTACTGAGCTTGTCCTTCTCGGCTTTCACGAGGTTCTCGTCATGAGGTATGGTGATATAAACCAATATTGCTCGGCGCTGAGATCGGTCGATCACCACGAAATCAGGCTTATTAGCGACAATAGTCCTATCCGTGATGATAGAGCGATCCCAGTAGAGCGTTGCATGACCATTTTCGAGAACTGGCGCAGGTGCGTACTTATAGTACGGCACCTCTGATTCAACAAGGTCACATTGATGAGCAAGTTGCTGGTGAATTATTCTGGCTACTTGGTTGTGTCTGTGCAAATACTCTCCGTTAGCAAGATGAGAACAACTGGAAATAATATGTCGGAGTGATTCTCCAAGATGTCGACCGTACCGTCCTTCATAATATATTTTTGGTAGTTATTCGTCTTGATAACTTCATCTTCAATGGCACAGACAAAACCTTCGGTTTCCCCAAAGAGGTCACCGAAACGTAGCCAGTTCACCGAGGCAGGCAAATCTACATCAGGCCCAGTTAAAGCCCGATAGTAGCGCCCGTGTAGCACCTTGCTCTTCCATATGTCCTTGCGATCGAGAGTGCTTAGCACTACTGGTTTGCGCCAGTTTTCTGTTGCCAAGGAGAGCGGCGTAAAGTGTCTATCAACTGCCACGACATCCAAATGCATCCCGCACTCACTGTTAAGGAAATAATCCCTGAGACTGTACACCTCACGGTTATGTAGGTCCTTGGCATTTAAAAAGCCGCGACCCCCACATCTCCGCGGGATGTACAGCCTCATAACAGATGAGCGCGGGTGTAACATTCTGGAAGTCGTGAGCATCGATTTGTCCCGCAGGTTTGGTGTGGCCGTTAACCCCACAAAATGTCAGTCAATACTTATTGGCAGCTTGCGATTGATAGGTAAAGTGAAGCTTGATACTCTTGGGCCAAAATTTTTTGATGCAACGACCATACCATTTAGTTCAAGCGTTAAAAATCTTGGGCTACATCTGGATGGTACGCTCAGCTGGCATTCTCAGGTTGCAAATGTCAGCAAAAAGATCACCTGGACTTTGCGTTCTTTGAATCGTCTGAGGAACTTTCTGCCGGTCGCGACGAAGGTGATGCTTGACCAAACTTTAATTTTTCCAATGGTCGACTATGGTGACGTGTGCTATTACGATTTCAATGCTGCCTTGCTTGATAAGCTCGACAGATTGCTCAACAATGGTATCCGATTCATTTATAATCTGAAGACATATGATCACATCTCACAACATAGGTTAGATCTGAAATGGTTACCCATTCGCAAAAGGAGACGTCTGCGAGCCTTTACCACACTTTTTTCGTTTCTGAATTCCCCTAATGCCCCTTCATATCTCACTCCTCACTTTCAGTACCTTAGCTCCTCCCATGATAGGAATCTCCGGTCATCGAATAACCTTCTTCTTCTCTGTCCTTCCCATTCTTCTGGCTTTGTACATTCCTCCTTTCAAATTCAATCCATACTCCTTTGGAACGCGCTGCCTCTCGAAATCAGGATGGCTACACGTCGTGAGGCTTTTAAAAAGAAAGTCCGCATGCTCCTTTTTAATGAAACCATTGCAGAATCATCTCAGTAACGTCCTTTTTATAAGTTATGTAGTGTATTTATATTTATGTATTTGTGTAAGTTTATGTATTATATTTATGTAATTGAGTAAATATTTGTATATTTTTTTTATAGATTATACTGTCCTGTGTCACATTAATCGCAGAAAATTGCACCTACCATGTCATCTCTGCACCACCCTATGGTTGACTGGTAGAGAATGCCTCAGGCATTAAGTCCGCCATGTAATAATATTATGTTGCAAAAGTTAAATAAATAAATAAATAGTCTCCACGTGATGGTGGTTCCTAAGACCTGCATGTGTAGTCCGGGAGAGGAAAGGAGAGGGCGTGATTAGATCAAAAAGTTCTTCAGAACACTTTCCGTAGTAATTCCGGTAGAAGACATTGAACTGTATTAGCTTTGTTTGCAAATAAATAAATACACTGTGTGCAACTGTTTCTATACACCCTCATTTTTATTCGTTTTAATGAAAATAAGGGTGAGTTCCACCCATGAAACTGAAAAACGGATCGGATCAGCTGACGACAATAGTATGGGAGGTCGAAATTTTTTTGTAATTTATGCACATAGGTTTCTTGGGGAAAGTTGTTTAGTTTCATGGGTGGAACTCACCCTTAATTTCATTTAAAACGAATAAAAAAGAAGGTGTATATGAAGCCTATTTATGGACAGCCCTTTGGACATCAGGCACATTTGACCCGAAAATGTATAAACTTATTTCTATTATCTATAATATGCTCCATCCATCCATCACTATGTTGCTTACGCAACATAGTGATAGCGGCCACAAAATGACCGTTTCATAGTCTTAGTTTTGTTTTCTAATTAATTAATTTCAGACAAATAAAGGAGTTTCAAAATAAAGTGGATACTGATTTAGGTATATAATGACACATAGAGCATATTATAGATAATAGAAATAAGTTTATACATTTTCGGGTCAAATGTGCCTGATGTCCAAAGGGCTGTCCATAAATAGGTTTCATATACACCTTCTTTTTTATTCGTTTTAAATGAAATTGAGGGTGAGTTCCACCCATGAAACTAAACAACTTTCCCCAAGAAACCTATGTGCATAAATTACAAAAAAATTTCGACCTTCCATACTATTGTCGTCAGCTGATCCGATCCGTTTTTCAGTTTCATGGGTGGAACTCACCCTTATTTTCATTAAAACGAATAAAAATGAGGGTGTATAGAAACAGTTGCACACAGTGTATTTATTTATTTGCAAACAAAGCTAATACAGTTCATCTTAAGAAAAAAGGACGTAACTATACTATTACGTTTGGGTAGACGGTTATCGGATGCGTAACCAAATTACAATAGCTCAAGCCCCTCCGTGCTTTGGAAGGCATGTTGGTCCCAGTGATTGTTTTCTAGAGGTAGTCGTTAATTCCCACTAACACGTTAATGGCCAAATGAACTGGTGTGGTGGATAATAGCCCATGCCTGAAATGATGTGCCTCTGGGCCCTGATTCTGTATCGCAATCTATAGATTCCACACCTAAACCTTACCGCGCACAAACGCCAAACGCATACGTTTTTAGGAAGATATCGTAACTTTTTAAGGAATTAACGTGGTTTTGAAACAAGGAATCGTTACAGAATAAGGGCCCTGGTATTGCTGACCATGGGTGACGGTGCATGTTGTCAACCTGGTGATCCGCTCGCCACCTGGCCTTAGATATGGGATATCCTGAGCTTAGCAAAAACATTTATCCGTTGATGATGATGATACAGCCTACCTTGAAATTAACAGGTAGCTAATGAGTTCAGCTGCCGTAAAATCAGGTTAGAGGGTAGTTCCTCCGCGTGTTCCTCAGCTTGCTTGCATGCTGCAAGCTTGCCTACATGCTGCAAGCTTGCCTGCATGCTGCTTGCTCATTATATTAACAATGTTTTATATCATTATATTAGAATGGATAGAATCTAAAATTATGTTAAATGTTAAATCTAAAATTACATTAAGTCAGTGGTTACGTGAAACAAAATGATATATAACCAATTTAAAAAGAATATCTGTTATGCATAGCAAATGTATTTATGCTTTTTGAAATTAAGGTAAATAAGAAGGATTTTGTCAGTTATTCTTAGTGCATGTGTGCTTTTTGAATATTATGTCTTCCCTACATATGACAAATAAAAAATATGCCTTTTTTTACTTTTGCTTCTCGAAATTATGCCTTTCTATGGTTATGTCTTTTAAATTTTGGCCATTTGATGTAATGTGTTATGAATTTATGCTATAAAGACTCATGGCAAGTGACGATTATGACAATTAACATTATGCATTGTCAGTTTATGGCGAAAAACGTAATGCATTTCACGCGGTAACCCAAAATGCTACATCCAGAGTGTTATTTTAACTGCCTCCCGTAGGTTGGGTATTCTCAATAAGGTGAGGCGGTTTTTCACTCCCGAGCAGCGCTGTTTGCTGTACAAGACTCAGGTGCGATCGAGTATGGAGTATTGTTCCCATCTATGGAACGGCTCCGCTAAATACCTCCTCGTTACACTGGATAGACTGCAAAGGCGAACGGTACGCATTATTGGAGATGCTAAGGTTACAGCCTCTCTTGAGGAAATCCAGCTGCGTAAAGACATTGGCTTCTTTCAATGTCTTCTACCGGAATTACTACGGAAAGTGTTCTGAAGAACTTTTTGATCTAATCACGCCCTCTCCTTTCCTCTCCCGGACTACACATGCAGGTCTTAGGAACCACCATCACGTGGAGACTATTTATTTATTTATTTAACTTTTGCAAACATAATATTGTTACATGGCGGACTTAATGCCTGAGGCATTCTCTACCAGTCAACCATAGGGTGGTGCAGAGATGACATGGTAGGTGCAATTTTCTGCGATTAATGTGACACAGGACAGTATAATCTATAAAAAAAATATACAAATATTTACTCAATTACATAAATATAATACATAAACTTACACAAATATATAAATATAAATACACTACATAACTTATAAAAAGGACGTTACTGAGATGATTCTGCAATGGTTTCATTAAAAAGGAGCATGCGGACTTTCTTTTTAAAAGCCTCACGACGTGTAGCCATCCTGATTTCGAGAGGCAGCGCGTTCCAAAGGAGTATGGATTGAATTTGAAAGGAGGAATGTACAAAGCCAGAAGAATGGGAAGGACAGAGAAGAAGAAGGTTATTCGATGACCGGAGATTCCTATCATGGGAGGAGCTAAGGTACTGAAAGTGAGGAGTGAGATATGAAGGGGCATTAGGGGAATTCAGAAACGAAAAAAGTGTGGTAAAGGCTCGCAGACGTCTCCTTTTGCGAATGGGTAACCATTTCAGATCTAACCTATGTTGTGAGATGTGATCATATGTCTTCAGATTATAAATGAATCGGATACCATTGTTGAGCAATCTGTCGAGCTTATCAAGCAAGGCAGCATTGAAATCGTAATAGCACACGTCACCATAGTCGACCATTGGAAAAATTAAAGTTTGGTCAAGCATCACCTTCATCGCGACCGGCAGAAAGTTCCTCAGACGATTCAAAGAGCGCAACGTCCAGGTGACCTTTTTGCTGACATTTGCAACCTGAGAATGCCAGCTGAGCGTACCATCCAGATGTAGCCCAAGATTTTTAACGCTTGAACTAAATGGTATGGTCGTTGCATCAAAAAATTTTGGCCCAAGAGTATCAAGCTTCACTTTACCTATCAATCGCAAACTGCCAATAAGTATTGACTGACATTTTGTGGTTAACGGCCACACCAAACCTGCGGGACAAATCGTTAATCACTTCCAAATCTCTATTTAATTTCCCAATGGCGTCTGACAAGTCATCTACACTTGCATGGGTGTAAAGCTGAAGTTCATCGGTGCACAGATGATACGCACACTGAAGGTGGAGGGTGACGTAGTTAATAAATATTGAAAATAATAATGGTGAAAGAATACCGCCTTGTGGAACGCCAGCATCAAGGTTACACCAACTTGATGATGTCTCGTCAATGCGGACCGACTGCTGACGCTCTCGAAGATAAGAACAGAACCATTCCTGAACCTTAGATGACACCATAAGATGAGAAAGGATTGAAAGAAGGATGTCGTGGCTGACGGCATTAAAAGCGTTAGAGAAATCAATGAGTACCAAGACTGTGACTTTGGTATCCTCCATGCCTTGTCTAATGTCACCAGTCACTTTAAGGAGGGCGGAAACTGTGCTGTGCCCAGGCCTGAAACCAGACTGCAATGGACTAACGAGGCTATTATTGTAAATAAACCTCGATAACTGCTTTTGAACACAAGCCTCGACAGCTTTATAAAGAAACGGAAGAATGGAATGGTATGGTGAGGAACATTTTCGAATGGGCTGGAAGGGAGGGATTGGAAATCTTAGGTAAGGGACGCACAAAGGCCTCACGCCATTGGGAGGGAAATTGGCCAGAATCAAGGGAAAAGTTTATGATATGGGTAATCGGAGGAATGACGTGGTTTAGGATCGAGACAATCATACGATGACTGACGCCATCATGTCCCACGGCCCCTGATTTAATGGACAGGATAATCTTTTTGACTTCATCCTCAGTAACAGAAGAAAATTTAAAAGATTCAATGCTGGGACGAGACAGACTTGCAATCTAGTCTACCGTCTGACAAATGGTTGAACGATCTATAGTAGCAGTAGTGGCGAAATGACGGTTTATATCATCCAACGCAATTGTGTTAGGCAGAACGACATCACGCGTCTTACCGATACCTAAGGTTCCAAGGAACTTCCGGATATATGCAGGGGAGGAGGATGAGATGTTTTCAGAATCGGAGTGTATCGGCGTTTAGCATTGCGTATCATCTGATTGCATAAGTTTCGTGCAGACTTGTAGAGACACCAATTCCCCTCAGACCGTTCCCTCTTGAATTTCCGAAATGCACGATTTCTTCTTTTCATGGCCATCCGTATCCCCTTGGTCAGCCATGGAGTGGGTGGACGTTTTACTTTTATATTCTTGACTGGCGCATGCAAATCGTAGAGTGCAAGAATTGTCTGGTTAAGGATGCTAACCTTCTCGTGAACCGAAGAAACTGCTATCAAATGGTCCCAGTTGATCTCAGAAGCGTCTTTGAGCAATCTCTGCCCGTCCATACGACCAAAGCAACGCATGCGCAGCACTTTAGAGACAGGTTTCGGGGGTTTGAGGATATAGGAAAGGAAAATGAAGTCGTGATGGGAAAAACCAGGAGCAGGGCATTGACCGTGTTTAGTTACAAGAGATGGGGTGGATGTAAGGATCAGGTCAAAGTCAAAAGTCAAAGTCAAAGTCAAATTATTTATTCAATGTAAACCTTTACAGGCACTTATTGACGTCAATAATAATAATAATAAAAAAACAGTTAACTAACTTATAGTTAAGACTTAACAACTAATCTAACGAGCTATAGTCTGTGCTAGACAAAATGCGCATCGCTACCCCCAGTACCACTGCACGCCGAAACAGAATCGCGTCGAACCGAAATTTAAGCCGTGGTCATAGAATTGTGTAAACAAACGTATCCTGGTACGAGACAAAAATAGCGGGCAAGTGTCCCTCCCCTAGCGACACAAACGGCTAATATTTATAGGTAATTTATCGTTTTTTTTTAGGATGAAAGGTGAAGAATGATAAATCACAATGAATTGTTAACTTAAGTTATTACTTTAAGGAATAAAATTAAATGTGATTTCCAATTATCGTATTGATATTGTGGTAAGTAATAGAAAATGGAAATAACTGAGTTTTTAAAGTAAAATAAAGTAACGGTTGAAATGAGTTTTGGAAAACATTAGTACCTAACCAATAAGGTTGACATTTTTAATCATTCAAATATCTTTTTTTATAAAAACTTAAGCATAGAAAACGTCAAAAATTAATAAGCATAAATTAGTGTGTTTTAAAATTGTTTCGTTTTTCGTCTTGGTACAAGCACAGAATAACTAATATCACTTCCGTACAGAAGGTTCACCCTCCAACGACCCCCACGCGAAACCGAAACCCATCGCGTGACCCGAGCGTTCATATTCCGTTAAGCAAAGCCGACTCGATATCGATTGACGTCCGTCAGGAGCGCAGGGTTTACGCGCGCGCGTAGGGTTTACGAGTTAAGGCTAGATAGGTCGCGCTTTGAGTTTTTCAAACCATCTAAGACATAGAAAATAATGGTTTAAATTCTGGAAAAAAAAGTATGTATTATAGTCTGACCGCCACCGCCGCACCGCGCCCCGGGCACGCGAGCGGCGAGGCGGGGGGGCGAAACAGTTGCTCCATTTAGTTATTCTGCCGTCATCGCTCACGGCGGCAACTAGTGTGTCAGACGCACATGAGATAAAATATCCAAAATGGGTCGTGCATTATCACGAGATAATCAAGACAGTCATTTTTAAAGTGGCCGAATATTTTAAGAAAAGAAAAGCAAACAAAGTTTATATTATATAAGGTGACTGCCAGAAACCGCAAGAAACTTCAAGGGCCGATCAGGTCAAGCGTCTTAAACATGACAAAAATGGTATCATTGCAGATTAACGTAGGTACTTATCGCCCAGCTGACGCGAACGCGTCAACATACGGTCGACCGGCCGGCCGTTGCTCGCGCGTTGTAAATAATTGTTGTAAGAAATGGTCAAGCCAGGTGTCCTCGCCTGTAGTGTTACAGTGGGTGACATTGAGTGGAAGGACATGTAGGCCAGCAGCCTCAACGATATGAAGGAGTTTAGATGAGACTATCAGCACTCGTACCAAAAATTTGGCAAGCGTTCCTCTGTAACACCATTCAGCTTTGGAATTCTTTGCCGGCGCATGTGTTTCCCAGTTCCTATAGTCCCGGGTCTTACAAGCGGGGCGTGAAACGGCATTTATGCAGGCCGTTAAGAATGGGTGCGCTTGTTACAGTGCTTGTTCCACGATGAGGAGCGCTCTTATTACTTTGGACTGCATCGGATGCTTATCATCAGGCAGGTCACTATGACGAATCACATTAAAAAAGAAAACCGGACAAGTGCGAGGCGGACTCGCCCCGCAAGGGTTCCGTACAAATTTGTAAAGTTTTGAAAAGTGTTTCATCATAAAAATAATTAAAAATTCTTTTAAGCTTGTGCCAATGCCAATGAAGCCATTTCATTCGATACCCCACATGACACGGTTAACTCAATTTCAAGATTTGGCCCGCCGTTCCAGGCATAAAGACCCTGTTTTTTAATGATTTAATTACAAATGTATAGTTTCAGATTTTTCCCTATACTTATAGTTTAAGACAAATTTCTTAGTTCTAGGTCAACGGAAAATACCCTACAAATTTTGATTTCCCTTGTGAGTGGCGAAATATACGTTTTTTGCGGCATAAACGGCCGTACCTTTTTTTTACGTTAACTTAGAATTTTAATTTTTTCACAGCTTCAAGAGACTGTAGACCTGAGTATATCGTTTTAATATCAACTCGTTACCTCCACGCGTTCCCGAGATAAAGAGTCTTGACAGACAGACAGACGGACAACAAAGTGATCCTATAAGGGTTTCCTTTAGGTACGGAACCCTAAAAATAATAAAAAAAGAACCAGACACAAAAGAAATTCAATTGTAAGTAACCTCTAGGAGTTTTCGTGACAGACAAGGGGTTATAAGAATTACAGCGACCACGCCGGCCGGCACATCGTGGTGTTATTACCTTGTTATGCCATGTTATGGTTGGGCGTGGCTGGCGGGCAGCGGCGCGCCGCCGGCCACGATCTGTCGCCGCACAGTGGGGTGCACGGGAACTGTCACAACATCAATAGCAGAAACTTTACCGGTGTTGTTTATTTATTTATTTATTTAACACTTTATGAGCGTTTGTACAAAGGCGGACTTAATGCCTTAGGTATTTTCTACCAGTCAACCGCTGAGTGGTGCAGAGAGAAACATTGGGTAGGGTGCACACTACAATGAAAATACATCTAAATAAGTATACAAGATATGCATTAAAAAAAAATTGGCAGGATAACCATTGTTTGCAATTACCGCACTGCAACGACGAGGCATCGAGGCTATTCGAGTTTGGTAAGTTTCAATAGAAATGGCGTTCCACAATTCCACATACGCATCGTAAAGCTCGTTTAGATTACTTGTTCTTTTGGCGGATATACGCTCCTTTTCACAAATTTTCAATGTGATTGAGATCTGGGTTATTTGCAGGCCGGTCTAGCATCGAAACTGATTGTACCCTAAGACATTTTTTAACAGAATGGGCAGTATGTTTGGGGTCATTTTCATGTTGAATTAACCAATTCACTGATATTTTTTTTTCACTGAAAAAAATTGATCTACAATTTAAAAACAAGAACATTTTGGAAGAAACAATGCTTCCTTACATAATTGATTACCGTGATGAGGCGTCTCTTCATTAAGTAAGGTAAGATTAAGTGATGGTTCGAGACTAATGGTATAATATTAAATGAATCTAATTAACACTACATTAAATTGCAAATGTAAACTAAAAGCTGGTGAAAAAAGTGAAGAAACGATTTCTCTGGGTTGTAGGCTGGATTCAACGCTGAGTTTTGAGAAATATATAAAGAACTTATGTAAAAAATTGTCTAGTGCTAATTACGCTCTCTTTAAACTAATACCTTTGGTTGACAAAAAAACCCTGATATCTGTATACTATGCATACTGTCACTCATTAATTAATTACGCAATAACAGTGTGGAGTAGTGTAAAAAAAGATCAATAAGAATAATCGACGGTTTGCAGCGACTTGTATCGGCACGAGCGCACTTTACAAGGAATCGTATGACTGTTATAAACTTATTCATATACAGATTACTGTTGGAGATTCATACTCAGAGGGATAAACTGCTGAAAATGAAGGATGTTCACCGTTATAATACCAGAAACAAAGATAAACTATGTATGCCTAGAGTGAGATTACAAAAAGTTCGTAACCTTGGTTTAAACTTGAAAATTAAGTTATTTAATAAGTTACCTGTTATTATAGTCGATTTGCCTTATGTAGAATTTAAGCCTAAAATTAAGCATTTCCTTGTAAGACACCCATTTTATAGTATATCAGAATTCATGTCGAGCTCGTTTCTGTGATATTTTAATATACTTTTATTTTTTTTCTTAGAATGTTTACATTGACAATGAATTTTGAAAAATGGTTTTCTATTTTTTGTTTTATTGATATAATTTCTTTTTATTTTAGAATTGACACAATGAATATTGTTTTTTTTTTATATGAAAAGTTTTTTAATTATTATTCCAAAATGAATAGAATCAGATTTTTATTTTATTTTTTCTAATTTTCTGCTTAAATTTCCTTATTTTTTATTTTTATTTATTAAATTATTATATTGTAGATAATTTACATTATGTTAAGGAAAATTTGTTGTAAATGTTTGACTTACCTAGGTTGCGTTATGTAACAAAGGGTGAATAAATAAATGAAATGAAAATGAAATGATATTGGTGTTTTTTTTCCTCCTTACTTTGTTACTACATGTTCCTCACAATAATACATTCATCAACTTTACAAATCTCACATATTAGTGGGTATCGTCACATCTCAATTACGATTTGGCTTGGTTAACCTCTCTTGACTTGACTTTAAAGTGGAAGTGAAGTTGATGGTGACACTGTCTTGCTACAGACCTTCACATACTACAACACATTACAATCAGAACTTGACTGCACATTTAAAAGTTGCTTCTTTTCATCACAATTATTTTAAAAAGTGTTTTTTAAATAATTATTTATATTTTTGTGACATAAATTTCCTACCCACGTCATAACAGCAAATCTTTCTTTTATGATTGTTTTGGTTAATAATAAATATATTTTTTTCAGCCTATTGCCCTCCACTGCTGAACGTAAGCCTCCCCAATGAGCGCCAACTATCCCGGTCCTAGGCAGTCCGCATCCATCCATTGCCCGCCACCTTCCTTATGTCGTCGGTCCATTGCGCTGCAGGGCGTCCTACTCTGCGTTTGCTTAGACGCGGTCTCCACTCTAGGACATGCCTGCTCCAACGGTCATCCGTCTTTCTGCAGATATGACCGACCCACCTCCACTTCAGGGTGCTGATTTTTGGAGCGATGTCGGCAACTTTAGTTCTCTGTCGAATAACTTCGTTGCAGATTTTCTCCGCTAGAGAAACTCCAAGCACCACTCGCTCCATCGCACGCTGAGCGACCTTGAATTGGTGGACCAGCCCTATCGTGAGCGTCCACGTTTCTGCTCCATATGTCATCACAGGTAGGACGCACTGGTTTTTTGGTTAAAGTCCATTTTGGTTATACGTTTGTAAATCAAAGTAGTTTTTATATACTTACACAGATTAATATTATGAAATATTGATAGTCTCCTTGTTACATGTATGAATTTTAAAAAATTAATTTCAATGTGTAAATTTCTTATTTATTATTTCCGGATTATAATTTCCGATAAAATACATTTTAGAATACAAAAGCCTTGTTTATACTTAACGTTTGATACAGCAAAGATAAATAATTTGTAAAGTATTTTTAACGTTTCCTTTAGGTTTAGAGTTTTAAAATTAGTTAACTCTTAACTAGCTACAAAGACTCTTTGTTCGATAAAGTTGTACTAGTCAATAAATCAATTAATTTGTTTTCAAATATATGTACTTATTTTGTCTAGAAACATAATTTAGTATAATCAAAATAAAAAAATAGTATTTTTAAATTTGTCTAAATATTTCAGGTGCAAACAAAACTTAATATTATTATGATGACCCGCAAGACCGTAGCAAAAAATACCGAGGCGAAACTTCGACAAGTACTTAACGAACTTAAACAATCCAAGGAGACCTGCAACCAACTACTCCTGGAAAGAGATGAGAGTAAGGAAGAAATAAAAATCATCATAGGGAAGGGAACACATAGCTGAAAACCGAGCTTGCTACATTGCACAATGAACACTCCGATGTGCTTTACCAACAAGACCAGTTGCAACGCACTATTTAATCGTTTGATTAGTGCAACACCACCATCCCTGATTGCCATAAGCTGAAGCAAGAGTTGGCCAGGGCGCATAGACGCATATCTCAGCAGGAGGCACAAACGCAATCTAATCAAGCGGAAGTCACCCTGAACCTTTTTAACGAACTGATGGCATCACCTGGCGGATTTTCGGTTGTTTCTGCAGAGCATCAACAGTTCCCTAGCACCGGCGGTTTTTATGTTTCACCAAAGCAACGAGTAGTACTTACAAATGATAGTAAAATAAATGATAGTAAATTTTACTTGGGTACCAACAAATTAAGAAATATATAAAAAATAATAGGTATATTAGGAAAACAGAAAAGTTCATTAAAAAGAATAATTGATTTTATAAAAATATAGCGCTTAGGAAAAAACGCATGCGCTTGATGGACTCTTTAGACATTTACGATTCAAAACTAAAAGAAAGTAGACAGATTTATGATCGGGATACCAAACAACTACAATCTGAAATACAGAGATTACATGAGTCTCTTTATACTTTAAACAAAAAATACTTGTCCTCGCAAAAAGAAATCGAAGAATACATTAAGTCTGCTACAGAGTTAGTAGATCTGTGCAAGTACAATGCAGAACGATACGACTTTCTTTTGAACAATCAACTAGTTGGTCAAGTAGATTTGTTGCCATCCGTAACACCCTTAAGAAGTGTTATAAATAGTATCCCAGTGGTACCTTGTGCTAGATTTGCCATTAATAATAATAATATATCGAATGATACAAACTTAGTAAAACGCAACATATCTTTATACTAAGATTCTGCTGATAAGGGAATGTATAGAAAAATTCTTATCTTTTCCGACAAGTTAGGTCAGGGCCTGGGTCTGCAGCTTAAATCTAAACTCAGCCACGAGCTCCTAAACTTGTGCACTCCAAGTCAAATATGCACTAGTTTTGTAAATACATTAAGTAAGCAGGAGTTGAATCATTCAATAAATGCGGTAATACTATGCGGTGATAGTCTCACAATAAAAAAGCGTGACCTTTTAAAAGCATAGAGAGTTTTAATGATATACAATGTAAAACTCATTGTAAAATAATAGTTTGCGCCATTCCCTATGCCGGTAACTTATTGTGGAAACAAACAGATCTTTGCAATGATATTAAAATATTTATGTAACATCATTGGATCTTTGATTTAAACTTTACTCTTGTATAACTCCACTTATCATCACAGTGACAGTATTGTATTCGAAATTGAACTTTTTTTATTACATGAAGATATAAACATTTTATGTATAACTGAGCACTGGCTTAAGGATTATCAGTTAATTTTTTAATGTTAAAAACTTTTAGCTTTCCAGTGCTTTTACTAGAAAAAATGCGATTCGCGGCGAATCCTTAATATTTAGTCATTACTGTAAACATAAGATTATGGAACGAAAGGATGTAGTTTCCCTTTCTATTGAACGCGTTATTGAGCTGTCATGTCTCGAGTTAGAGAAATTTATTATTGTTTGTGTATATCGACCTCCTTCTGGTAATTTTAGTGTCTTTGAGGCTACTATGGAAGATGTAAATAAGAAGATTTGTAAATCTAAAAAGAAGATAGTAATTTGTGGGGATTTTATTGTAAATTTATTAGACAGATTATTAGTAACTAGTGTAAGATTAATCTCGTTAATTAAATAATTTGATTTGGATTACCAATTTAGAGAACCGACTAAAATTACAGCAACCACTACAACCTGCTTAGACAATTTTTTTTGTAACTGTGCTCCTGAGTCAAGTCTATACAAACTTATTTATCTTCAAATCACTGTGAGCAAAAATAACTTTTACTGAATATGGACACCCTAACTTAGAAGAAATATCTTGTAGGCCAGGGACAGACAAACGGGTTAAAATTTTCAAGCATAATGTAACTACAAAACTTGCATGTTTATCCTTTATACAGGAAAATCCAAATGCTATTAACAAGCATTTTTTTGATCTTATTAACGGTAAATTTAATAATAAAACATTCTCTACGAAAAGTTTAGAACTAATATTTCAGTGAAATTTGGGGATTGGGCTACAGCGGTTTTGTATAAAAGTAGGATTAAGTTGTATGACTTTTATGAGCAGAAAAAAATATAATAATAGTCCAAGTTTTCTAGAGTATATCAAAAAGTATTCGAAAACTTTTAGGCAGGCTTGTGCATGTGCTAAGTCATTATTTATTACTGAAAAAATTAAAAAGGCTGATAACAAAATAAAGGCAACATGGAACTGTATTAGCTGTGAAACTGGTAAAGTAAAGCCACGTGATACTAAGTTTTCTTTAAGAATAGGCAATAGCATTTTAAGAGAAGACGATACGACGATGAATGGATCCATATCATCTGGATCTTCTGTGCTAATGGGGGTTCCACAAGGGTCAATACTTGGTCCATTTTTATTCTTAATTTATATTATTGTTTTACCATTTTATGCGGAAAACAAAATATTGTTTTGTTTGCTGACGATAAATCTTAGATATTTAAGACTGATCGAAATAAAAATAGTTTTGATGACATCAACAATGCCTTAACAGATGTTAAATTGGTTTACTACTAATAATCTTCAAATTAAACGCGAAGAAAACAAAATGTATATAACGTAAAGAATAGTATAGTAAATAAAATTAAATTGAATTGTGAACTGTTGAATGGTGAAATGATGAACCTTGTTAATTCAACAGTTTTCTTAGGTATTACCTTAGATTCAAAAATACAGTGGAATTCTCATATTAGCACCCTTGCGGGGACACTTAGTATAGCTGCTTACGCTGTTTGAAAAATTATTTGTTACTTTCTAATACTCGAACTTTCAGTGTTATGTCCTATGGTTTTCTATTTTGGGGTAAAGCAACAGATATAGAAACCATTTTCATTTCACAAAAAAAAGCTGTAAGGTCCATATATAACCTAGGATCACGTGACTCCCTTAAGCAGCTGTTTAAAGAAATAAATGCCCATTCATCCATACAGAGATGTAAATTCAAGTTCAGACGATTCAAAAGGCTTATTTTTTGATTTTTATTTTGATTTTTTAACTCAGTGTGCATTAATAAGCTTTAAAATTAAGTGTGCCAGATAAAAAATCCAAACACTGGGTAAAGATAAACGTACAATAACAAAACATTTCGGAATTACAAGAATGTTTCCCTGTTTAACTGAAAGTATATATGATCGGTTAAATGCATGCCAAAAATCAGGCAGGACATAATGATGCTCGTTTTTCGGCTCAGTGACATCATCATCACTGGTCGGCATACACCACCCATGTGTAATTGTTCTGTTTTCAGCTAATCGTATCCACGTTTGACTATGTCCCAAAAAATTTGCATTTTTGTTAGTTCCAGTAATATAGAGCGAATGCACACTGGGCAGTGCTATGATGGCGGCGGCGGGCGCACATCGTGATCTTTACCGATCGCCGCTTGATAATCGCGCGCTGTGCAAACAGTCCCGCACGAAATGCGCACCGCGCCGCCGCGCCGGTGCGCTGCACTCGCAATGCACAGGGGGCTCCGAACCTAATTCATTGTTACATTATTTTTATTTTATTTTTTTGGATGAGCTTTGACTGTATAATTTAGTACTTTTATTGAAAAACCATCATATAACATTAACACATGTTTAAAGTCCACAAGAGTAATTTTAAAATCGCAATAAATCAGTTGAACAAACATATTTTTTATGTTTTTTATGGTTTCGTACCCAAAGGGTAAAAACAGGGCCCTATTACTTACTAAGCCT
Organism: Scoparia ambigualis; assembly: GCA_963921215.1. Taxonomy (NCBI): domain Eukaryota; kingdom Metazoa; phylum Arthropoda; class Insecta; order Lepidoptera; family Crambidae; genus Scoparia; species Scoparia ambigualis. The sequence continues at coordinate 1,773,414 of OY992506.1, read as the reverse complement.
CCATTGTCCGTCCGTCCGTCTGTCACCAACCAGTATCTTATGAACCGTGATAGCTAGACAGTTGCAATATGATGATGATGATGATGATGATGTATTTCTGTTGCCGCTATGACAACAAATACAAAAAACAGACTAAAATAAATATTAAAGGAGGCTCCCATAAAAAACACGAGATTTTCATGCTGGTAATAATGGTGCGGAACCCTTCGTGCGCGAGTCCGACGCGCACTTGGCCGGTTTTCATAACTATTTAGATCTCTGTAATTTCCTTTAGCTCATTCTTTTTGGCTTATTGATTTGTAAAATTTTCATCTTAGAAGTTTGTATGGGAAAACGAAATGCGTACTTCTACACCTTCTCAAACCTTTTTAAACGAATATGAATATAATAAGACAACGTTTTATAGGCCTCAAAATAAAATTGTTTTTGAATTAAATTCCGGTTTGAAGTTAAAGTACCTATTTATCTGAAAATGTTTTTGCAATTATTTTTTTAATATTTAATAAGACAGCCAAACTACTTTTGATGTATAAGTATTCTTCAAATGTCAGAATCTTGATCAACATAGCTGGCGTTTCCTATTAGAGGAATTAACCTGGCGTTTTGAGTTTTTCCCGGGCTTAAAGTAGGGCGGACTGAATAGGTTTTAAACCAGTACCCATCCCCAAGAGATTCTATCTTGAGCCACCTCATGTTAAAAAAATGTATTATTTAAAAGTATCGTACCAGAACGCAACCTGTAAGTAAATAGCCGTGAGAGCCTGCTGCCGAGCGGAGAGCGTGCGGCAGCCGCCGGGCTGCCTCAAACCACAGCCCGAAATTAGGGCTGCCTGTAAGGTTCGCAATTTTTTATAATGTTATTCCTAATTAATAAATTCTTCTCTAACTTGCTATGTCTAGAAGAATTAACGCATTGGGTTAGAAGCTGTAATGTTAGATGTAGATGACAGATAGTTGTAAATAAATAAATAAGTAATTTCTGAATTGGAAATTGTATAAATTATTGCAAATACAGCCCTCATTCAAGAAAACATTTTAAAAATATTTCTTCGTTTTTCTATTTTTATTTTTGTTTATTTTTATTTCATTTCCTTTCTAATGAAAGTAAGTAAGTAATTAGTTTATTGGGTACTACATCACACAGACAGGCAGACAACAGAAAAGAGAAAACATGAAAGAAAACAACAATTGGGAGAAACTCAACGAGCGATTTATTATGTTCCCCTTTTAATTAAGTTTCTGTTGTATACATACAGTTATGTTACCGTAAATATCGATTGTTATTTATTGACCTTTTCTAAATTGCAAATCCAAATGACTGACCGCGTCTTAGGACATATTATTATGTGACGATGTATGCCTTCCCAAGAATTTATAGACAAGGAGTTTCAAATAAGAAAACAAATCGTATTTAAAAGCTATTCAAAATCTTTTAAAGGACAACAAATATTGTGTATTTGTTCACTTTTCTTATTATATTATTTACAAAACAACTATTTCTCTATGGATTCTTTATCGTCCACTTTATTTAACTGATTATATACCTAATGATGTCTAATAAAGTAATTAAATTTAGCTGAAGCAAGTAAGAAATAATAAATTCAATTCAATATTTTGTAAACGATATGTATTCGTAACCCTACGTGTGCAGGGCTACTGTAAGACAAATACCAGCCTCCTTGTGTGAACTATAAACACAGGTATCGTACACTGGTGCTTATCTGCATCGGAGCACATAAACTTTCACTGCGCGCTTTGCAATGTCATCATCGTGCCCAAATATGTCTCAACAACGTTGTTTATTATCGATAGGGGCAGCTTACAATGTTGGGTGTGTTATTAATATGAAAAAGTAAAGTCAATTATAACCTACTGTCCAACTGCTGGATAAATAAAAGTCTTCATATTAAAATCAAGTCATTGCTACAATCGACGGATGATTGGTTTAACCGCCACGCTTGCAAAATGCGGGCAAACCATCTTTGCATCGAAAAACTGAAACTGATTATTTTTACTTTGGGTAATGTGGAAATTAAGCCCTGGACCTCCGGTTATCGGCCGTAGAGGCTATTGAAAAGAGAATATAGTCAATTGTTCTTCTTTTCTAACAATCAGCTTAGCTTTATAGTGATCAATGTGAATTTTCTAGTTTTAGACTTAAAGTAAAGTTAAGAAGTTAGGATGAATGTGTCATCTTATTAGTCGTCAGCTACTTAACCCAGACTCACCCCCTTAATGGGGATTTTTGCCACAATCGCCACGCTCGACAGGCGGAGCTTAGCAATCGCAGTATGTTGAAAACCATATAGATAGATGTTGATGCATCTTCTTGTATAAGTTATGTAGTCTTCACCTAAGAACACCATTGGCAGTAGCGTTTACCAGTATAATAATAATTCGCTACTCTCTAAATTATCCTAATGCTGTATTTAATTTTGCTCCGTGGATATAAATGCCAAAAAGCTTATTTTTTTCTTAGACAGCTTTATGTTTAGTAAATAATTTATTACTTAAGACATCGACCTTTTCACAATTTTTCATGTGAAATTACGCCACACCACACAATCCTAAAGGTACAAAGGACAAATGACCTAACCATATAGCATCATATTTCACTGTTAACATTAATAGCTGCCCTGCTAAAATCTTATGATTTCCGTGCCATGACATTACTACTAACGTTGCTTTCCCTAAAATCGTTGGAAATACTTATGTCGCAGTCAGATCATAAAATCCGTTATTGAAAAAAAGTAAAAAGCATTATTTTAGAAAATGATTAATCTCAAAGCACGACAAAACCTTCACATACGATTACAAAAATTGTTTTATAAAACATAATTTACAGAAAATATGAATTAAATCATGGTTACCTACAAACGGTAACAAAGATTTGATTAAGATAAGGAAACGTACCAAATTAAATAAAGTTGGTACGGGTGCAATACACAGGTTTGTATGACGTTGTATGTATCAACAAACGTTTTGGTGTAGTTCGCTAGGGCGAAAACTCATTAAGTCGAAATCCATAAGAACGAATGAAACTGCAGCAACGAACGCTGTGGTGAAAATCTTTGTGTGGTACTCTGGGGCAAAAAGACTGATGGCGAAATCCACGAAACGAATGACACTCTGCTGATTAACACAGATAAAAACTCAAAAAATGTTGGTTAGCTCCTACACAACACGACAAACAGCGTCGAATAAAACTTATTAAACATCTTATTTGACAATTTAGTTGTAAATTATCTCTTAAGATATGCCTTATACCAAATATAACGTATACATGTAAACAGTAAGATTATTCCCCTGGAAAAGGTAGCAAAAACTTAATAGTATACATAAACAATAAGTGTTCCGTGAGTGTTTCGTGAAAAATAAAATAGATATATGTGACAACAAAAGAAGCTGTTTCTTTTCTGTAAACAAGTTTTAGAGATTTTGACAGATAAGCATATTTCCTATATGACTGCGGCGCGAAGTAATGTTTACTGCAGTGCGCAGTCATTTGACACTGCCATACAGCCGCCATTACAAACACCTTTCTACCCTAAGACACAGTATAAATATAAGCTAAAGCAGTACGGAAGCTCGGCCTTTTTCTTGTTTTATATACCTACGCGCCAACTGAGCGTTAGAGTTGTCCTCTTATTTTTGTAAAATTGAAAAAGTTTTTGTTTAGTTAGCGCTGTATCTCAGCTAGTTAGCGCTTTTTTGAGATAACTAGCAAAGGGTTGTCACTTTTAATTTTTTTTAAATTAAAAACTAATAAGTTAAAGATGACGGCTACTTTCCTCATTCTATTATCGGATTCATTGTCGGAAACCACACTGATCCCCTGAAATCGATTTTTAAAGCAATCGGTTAAATAACTAAAAAGTTCAAAATGGAGGCTATTTTGTTTCATACTAATTACGGAGTCGTTGACAGAAACCACACAGATCCACAGATATCGATTTTCAAAGCAATCGGTTAAATAACTAAAATGTTCAATATGGCTGCTACTTTTTCTCATTCTAATAACGGATTCATTGTCAGAAACCACACAGATCCTCAGATATCGATTTTCATAGCAAAATTTACTAACGATGAAGTTTTGTAGTATCAATTCTTATTATTTTTGACCATTAAAATAACGCGCGCTCAAAAAATATACTTAAGTAAGTACGGCGAATATCACCTAAACAACCAAACGATTTATTTAAAAGAAAAAGCTTTTTATTTAGTAATAAAAATCATTCTTACCTTTCAACATCAGCAGGAAGTTTAAAAAACGAAGCTCCGGTTTTGAAGAAGCCGAGTTTAAGCAGCCGTATACTACGCAATACAAACACGGCATTTTTAAAAATCGCGCGCACAGCGCATGCAATACATCTCGTCTCGACGCGATACGCGCTACTGAGAGCACTGCGATGTCCGCTTAGGGGCCCTGTAAAGACGTGCGTCTGTGGGCGTGCGTCGTTTCGTGCGTTTGTACGTAGCTTCCTTACTGCTTTAGCTCATATTTATACTGTGCCTAAGACGTTTAAAAAACAAAAGAAAAGTGTGTGGGAAAATCTTAACATAAATAGCCGTTCTTTTAGGTTGAAATCATTTAGTAGCCGATGAACCATGTTATTAAGTTGATCAGTTAATCTTTAATAATGTCTGAACTTATCATATTTAACTTCTTTTTTATTTGACTACTCTTGCTAACAACAAAAAATTTGGTGGTTTAACTAAGTGAATGAATGGAATCAGGCGTTACTTTCAGGAAATCTATGTCATACAAAAATGCAATAAAAATGGAGTGTTATTTCGGCTAACTCACCAAGATTGGATGTTGCTGTATTCAACAAAGTTGCTAAAAGGGCATTGATTATATTTCTTTTTATTTTCTTTGTTATAAAAAGTTTTGATTCTACTTGGCTTTTTGAATTTGACAGGTCAATTTCTGATCTGATCTGAGTGTTGTTAACTAAGGTTGTTCTACAAATTGAAAGGTTGTTAAACTAGTTACAATTACTAACCAGCTTAGCGTTATCGTGTATATGCTTGCAAATCAAACACTTAGTGTTTGTTACTTTTTTAATTAGTGTTTGTCAGCGAACCGGTTTAGTTAATGATCTGCCGCATTCCTGCCCGCTGCGATGGTAAACGGTTACTTCAATTATAGATTGGTTATAATACTCTAGGTGTAAATTTGCTCTAACCCTACGCCTCATAATAACACTGGATGTCATACTCTCGTACCAACGCAAAAACTTAGGCGGCAGAAATAATAGAAGCCATTGATTTCGATAGAATTCTAATCAGCGGCGACTCGAACACAAAATTAGAGAGCTAATACAAAAATTACATTTTTATAAAAATATTGTTTACGAGCTGTGTGAGGTGACGGTTCATCAAAGGATGGGATAATTGTCGTGAGTAAGTATACGTATATGTATCTCAGGATAATAAATGGTATTTAAACGAGTCTAGGAGAGTAATATTCCTTGCAATGTTATGGTAAGGTTAACAATATTTTAATGTGTTAAGAATTCATGTAATAAACATCTGGCCTTTTCAATTGGTTTTCTGACATCAGAATTAAGTATTTGTAGTGAAATTTTGCTGGTTTTTCCTACTAATGAGAAAATGTAAATATGGCGTTTTTGACTGAACTGTTAATTAGAAGCCGTCTACCTGTCCACGTGTTCGTGACAAAATGACATAAATCGCGGCTGGGTGTTCAATCATAAGCGTGCATAAGAAAGGGTAAAGTATTTTTCACTCGTTATTTCAGCTGAAAGACATGAAAGCAGTGCCTAACCTTGTAGTGAATAATACTTACCAAATTTCACATACATTTCACATTTATTAAAGTTTAAGCCCTGTTACCCTAATCTAAGAGTCATGAAGCAGTCTCTCTCATTGCCACCAGTTGTAGTTATAAGCGGTGACACTTTAATCCATAATCATCGTAGTCGATGGTAGCCTCTCTGCCCAGAACTTTATTTGATTACATACTTACACATACACTACTTCAACTAATTTATACTTTGTTTTACATTATGATCAAGTGTGTGTTTGTGTAGGTATAGATAGAATGTCGAATTACACAAATCTCACAGCATTGGAAAGGATTGCTTTAGTTTCGCGTATAAGCCTCTTGCTACACTTTGACATATTTTTTGTAACATTAACTTGAGATTTTTTAAGTAGATTATAAAATCCGTCACACTAAACTTATATCCTTATCCTGCATTCAATTCAAAACCAGCGCGCTGTACTCATCACCGAGATTGGATAACCGTCCTGACAAACGCATACCAACTTAACTCTGCGGTCGTGCCATTGGAAAAGCAGCACTAACTGTTTCGTTATAGGGTAGTCGTGACCGGTGAATACATGTTGGGCTGTGTGGTGCTGCGGGTGACATATCCAAATTCGGATGGCGAGGCGGTGGCGCGGAAAATGACATGTCAGCGTGCTGCCACGGGCCGCGAGCACCTCAACGCGACGTCGAGTGTGCGCTGCGCACAACATTTTCGTTGTTTTTGGACAGCTATATTCAAAAGATTATTCAATGGTTTTTGGGAGAACTTTTTTGTTTACGATTAACTGTAATAGGTACCTAATTTGTTCAGTAATTCAGTTAATATTCGGCGTGAAATAACGGCACTTGGTGCTGTTGTGTTTCGTCCGACCAGTGAGGGTTCCGGAGGCCCCTTCCCCCCCTCCCAATTCCTATTCCTTCATTAAACCTATTCCTCCCTTAAAGGCCGGCAACGCATCTGCGATTCCTCTAGTTTTGCGGGTGTCCATGGGCGGCGGTGATTATTTTCCATCAGGTGACCCGCTTGCTCGTTTGCCTCCCTCTTTTATAAAAAAAAAAAAACAAGGTAATACCTACTACCTATATAGTATAGTATCGCCTATAATATACTTGTAGTATATTTTATCTTTATTTTTTATCTTTATCTTGTAGTACCATTGCGAGCAAACGCCTCTGTCCTTGATATTAAGTGTGCTACAACTGATGGGTGTTGCCTTAATAATGACGCTTGCCAAATGTGGATTGGTGATCGCAAACCCGGACTATCTCGAATAATCCGAAACACTCTTTGTCCGAGCTGAGGATTCAACACTGGAGCTCTGGTTACCGGGCCACCGGCACCGTGACGGCACCTGCGAGTACCTATATATAAAATATATGTGTACTCAACTCGACCACTGATGTCGTCATAAAGATAATTCATTTATTTCATTGTTTAAGTCTAAATGTCTGACAAAGCAATTTTTTAATTTTTTAATGTGTGGAATCTAGAATGAAAAGTCAGTGTCTCTGTACCTACCGCAAACCCTATTTATAGAAAATCGAATTCCAACAAGGAATTGACTGACAGCCTTGCCTGAAAGGTTGATAATTTTCCTCAAAAGTTCAAAAAATATACTTAGCCGGTAGCCATGTGAGTCACCGGAACTACTCGGGTATAAAACATTAAAACGACTGGACTTGTCTGCGTTCATTAGAGGGACTTGTCAGTATATTTTCTTTGGTTATATATTCCTTCCACCATGGATGTGTATAATTCAGAGACAAAGCAAAGCAACGGTAGAGAGACCACACAGACTTAAAAGCCAAAAATCAATAACAAAGTGGATGAATTATGTAAAATGCCATGTGAAACCAACAGCTGAAGAGACATAACTCATCGTTTCGGCTTTTAAAAATGTGCAGATCCCATGCAAAAATATTCAAAGCGCGCTGTTTAGGCGGCCATATTATTTGGATACACAAAGACACGCACGCCACCTCGCGGCGCGTACTCACACTCGCGCAAGATGGCTGCTGCGCCGCCGCGACCCGTCGCGCCCCGCCGCAGCATCAAGCAACAAACTGCATTCTCCTTTCAACTCTCACCAATTTAAAACTGATTTGCATAAACGCTCGCTCCGAGACACCTCCTGCACCGGCACTCGCGTGGCCGCCTCCGCGGGCGCCGTCCACTCGTCTACCACGCACGCTAATTACCGGACACCGACACTAATTACGATAACGGAGCTATGTCTTCGGCGACAGCGAGCCGTCGAATGAAAACCTCCACCATGTTGTTACTGAATTTTATACTCCATCCCAGTCAGCAGAGCCTCCAAGTTTGCCTCCTTCAAATTCGTTATGCATACAGCACCAAGGGCTGTTGAATACCGTTCGCGTTTATTTATGAACAGGCAAACTTCTGGTGGCTGGTGGGACGTACGAAATACAATATAGGCTCGCCTCCCGGCGCGGCCGCCGCCGCCGCACACGCCGCCGACAATGCATGCGATCGCTGAAAAAGGGCTTTTTATGTATTCAACTTCACAACTCTGTAGCTCATCTGCAAGTCGTATTATGGACCTAATTAACAAGTTAATATGGGCGATCCGGGGGTGGCGCGTCTGCGCAAAGACCCCTGACCGATTTTCCGATGCGGCGGTGAGTTTCGGAGGCACCAGCTGCGAATGCAACCGGCGTGGCTGCCGTGGTAATGGTGCGTCTAGATACGAAATCGACTTTAAAATTTGCGAGGGACATTTGCATTCACCTGAACGGCAAAATCTTTAAAGTTCAGAGCATATTCGACGGGCGGCGTGCACGTCGCGCCCGCGATTGCGACTTTGCAATGGTAAGGAGCGTTCAGAAATTCCGCCCCGCCCGACACCCCCATCACAAAGTATAATGATATCGTCGCCGGCGTTATTATGGCAGTCATCATAAATATTTCATAGAGCAGAGGGCAGTAATGACCGAGTGACCGGGCGGCTCCGATTGGCCGCTCAGATGCCGGTTCACGTCATTAGATGCGTAATAGTCGCGCTTGGCTTGGAAACAGCTTCACTTTCTTTGTTTGGATAATAATAAGTACAATTTCTTGAAGACTCAAACTCAGCCTACTTACAAAAAGCTACTATCCTTAGAGTAAACTATCTGTATTTACACTACATACTCGTACAAACCTACATTTATTTGCTGCCTGTATAGTCCTGATACATTTTGTGTATTGTCGTGTTTCAGTTTGGTATAAGATTCAGCGAAATTACTGGTCATAGACGTGTTGTAGCTAACTTCGAGTCGGCAATTGGCGAGTTATCCTCTTGGTGTCACAAGCGTCTCGTACAAACTGCGATATAATCTCGTGCCCTCAGGAAAACACTTATATTGTTTGTAGATTACTAATTCGAAAAAATACGCTATGAAAGTAGAAATGTAACCTAACCTTTCTACGAGAGGCAGGAGCCTCTCTAACCACTGTAATGCATTTTATCCAAGAGATTGGTTCTGGCGTCGGTAAAAAATCTATTTGTCTATGTCCTCCCTTTTACAATTAAAAATAGTAGGAAACTAAGCTAATAATGTATTCATGGAACAAACGAAGGAGTGCGGTGAACTTGGCACAAATCTGAAGCTGAATTCTGCAGTATTTATTAAATAGCCTGAGTTCCCATTTCAGGGTGAGCTAAGGTGGACTTAAATTTAGTTATCAAAAACAGACTTACTAGTGTAGGTTTGTAAATGGCTTTCAGTCATTATAATTATTATAGTCTATTTCTAGTTATAATGCTGTTATTTTTTTAAAGATAAACTAATAAATAAAGGAAAAAAGTGGAAAAAGGAAGGGAGGCCTTTGCCTTGCAGTTGGGAAAAATAGCTTAATAATAATAATATTTTGTAAAAAGGTTTGCTAAAGTTTTTTTATTGTAGCCTAGAAAAAAAAACCCAATTTAGTTTACCTTTTGACATATTTCATTGAAACACAATATTGCTTTAAACGAACCACCCTTTAATGCATGAGTATGAGTGCTGCACTGGTAGCTTTTGTCATCTTCATAGAGGCGAAAGTATCGTTACTTTTAAAATGACTTTAAACGTAAATCCGTGACGTAGCTAATCCTAGGCGTTTGTTTTTCCATGTCAGGCAGAGGACGTACGGCGTACGGCGGCGTATCGGCGTCTCCAATCAGCAAGTTGGCCTTTGCCGGCCCTGCGAGGTGTCTAATTAGCCTGGCTGGACACTCCGGCGACGTCCTTTGATCACACCGGTTTGATCGGGCTCTGGCACGATGGACCTCTCGCTAGGAAAAGGTTCGGACACTTTTCTTCATTTCGTAATGGTTGTTCCTAAGATCCATTTGTACATTAATAATCTCATAATTACTAACAAGTCCGATTTGATATTTGACCGATTTGACTTGAACTTTTTAAACCTTATTTACTCGTCATGCTCCATTTTATACTTTTTTTCTGTATTTTTTTGACACTGAGCCTGCAGCGTGCGACACGAGCAGTTTTCTAACCAGAAGCTATAATTATTTTACTTCTGGGCCATGTAATTCAACTGGATCTACAAGTATACTTCCCTTCAGAATAGGACTGGAATAGTATTTAAAATCATTGTCATCATAGAAACGTAGCTAACGATAGTAAGCAACTTTGTCTGCAGGAAATGTGTGTCCACTCCACTCCGTAGCAGGCGACGCCGGCGACGGTGCGGGTTCTAGCGAGCTCCTTTGACTGAAAACTTGTTAGAGTCCGTATTAAAATTCAAAAACGACGCACCGAACTCGGGCTCGATTCCTGAAAACATTATTCAGGGGATTTGAATAATGATTTTGTTTTAGTCCCTGCTCTGCTAATGTATGCTGAAGATTGGAGCAAAGCGTCCCAACTTTGTAACGTGATTTTTGGTCGGACTTAAATGGTTTGGGAACTTAATTTTCGGGCGTTCCGCAGTCTGCCGAGGTGTTTATGCAGGCGAAGTGTTGGCTGCTTTGTGGGCACGCTCGGTACCTTTGAACATTCGCCGTTACCAAATTCTTTATGCTAATCTTAACTTTGGTCGGCGGCGTGATAAAACTTACTTTCATATTTTGTATTTTCTCTCTCAGAGTAAAATACTCTTGAAGAGAGCTAAAGCATAATTTTGTTTAAATATTTAAGCTTGTATATAATGTACTTTCATGCTTAAATTATTCAAGAGTATTACAAACGCTTTTGTAACAACTTTTCTCGAATCGTCCTTTTCGTTTTCTTATGAGACAATTTGTTTTATATTTTCCGAGCCGCCGCTTAATGTGTCGCTGGCTACAGTTGCTCCGCTCGCAGGTTTACGCCTGCGCGCAAATACTCGGATTTCCATCATAACATCAAAGCAATAAAGATTCAGTTACCTTAACGTGACGGCAAATAGGATTTGTTCCAGTTGCAGTAAGTGATTCCTCTCAGTCTAGCCATAAAAATGTTAATGTAGCAAAAACAAATAGCTCCTAATGTATGCGAGAGGGGAGTGAATTAAAGGACTTTGTTTGTTCTGTCGTAGCTATGGACGTAGATAACAAGTAAATTGAATCGCCGAGACAGACAAAATAATTGATAGGAATTGTAATAGCGCCATTCTAAGGTCCCCGAAGCGATTTGATTACCGCTGTTCTGTAATTGTACGATTGCCAGAGATAGGTACGTTGTTGGACATAAAGAAAAAATAAGCAAAGGAATCGCTAAATTTTTCTTTACGGTATCTGATATGTGCCTTTGCGCGACTTATGTCTAATAAGAAAAACGTCCAATAATACGAATGTCCAAAGGCATGTCCATGTGATAAAAATATCCAACCATACAAATGTCCAATAATAATATTGCCCAAATATAAAAATTACCAGAATTAATATAGTCCAACTATAAAAATGTCCTATAATAAAATTGTCCAAACTTAAAAATGACCAGTAATAATATTGTCCTACCCTAGAAATGTCTAATGATGAAATTGTCCAAATAGACAAATGTACTAACGCATGTCAAAATGATAAAATAGACCAATCATAAAAATGTCCAACGAAAGGGCAAGGTTGCCCTAACTAAAAATTACCGCATATTTCCGATCGTATGCTATAACAGACTTTCGCCGATTTTTCGCATGGAATAAAAAAGACTGCTATTCATAATATTCAATAAAACCAAACAATACTTCATACAAGTGACCAGTATCTAGCTATCACTATCAGTGTCATTCTAAAGAGTTTTGATATTTAACGAAAGTAGATTCGAATCTATAGAAATAGTACAAGTACAATTGGACATTTTTATGGCTGTACGATATTATAGTTGGTCATGTTAAGGTTGGTTGTTTCTATAGTTGGACATTTTTATGGCTGGACGTTATTATAGCTGGTCATGTATCTGGTCGGTTGTTACTATAGTTGGACATTTTTTTGGTTGGACGTTATTATAGCTGGTCATGTATCTTATTAGTCATTTCTAGAGTTCGACATTTTTATGGCTGGTCAAATAACTGATTGGACTATTTTGAAACGATGGACGTTTTTATTTTTAGACATAAGTCGTGCAAAGGGATATGTGTATCTAATACCTATTTTGGGCCTGTTAAAATGTTAAAATTCAAATATTATCTCTTACAGCGAAGCACCTAATTATTGGCTGTGACTATTTATATATTTATTATTATGCTATGCGAAAACTAGGAGTAACCGCGTCACAAAAACGCCAGTTTTTTATTCGCTAGGGAGCGTCGCCGCCGCCACCCGCCGCCGCCGTCGCGTGGCGATGACATTACACTGAACTTCTCCGGAGACACTTGAGTATAAAATATGACAGAAATATTTGGGCTCTCTAAACAAAAGACTACTAAGACGATTTAGTAGAGTTCTTTGATATTTCTAGTTATAATTTGATCTATATTTCTTGGAAATAGTTCTCAGCTCCCAAGTTAATTAAAGAGCACAGTAAATTTAATGTATAGGTTACCTAATAACATTTGTACATAAATACAGTCACAACTACTATTCAGAAAGGATTAGTCAGCGACTAGACAGTGAGGACCTTGTTAATTTTTGTGGTGCTAGCAAAAGCAAAGAAAATGCAAGGCCACCATTTCTCTCGCTGTTCTCTCCTATGAATAGCAGCGTTAACAATGACTGTTTATACGGCTCTCCACACTCGAGAATAGAAAAGTTTCCAAGGGCCCGGTATATGATTATCGCGGCGATACGAGCGGGGCTTATTTATCGGCGCATGATGGATGTTCCCGGAAAATGTGGCGGTCTAATCAACTGGAAACCTGCGGCCGTGGGGAGGCAATTAGGAAGGTGGGAACAGCTCTCCGACAACTGGGAAGAAAATATTGCTATCTTAGGCGCTGCGCAGCTGACTCGAGATCATACAAAAAAGCGAAAAAAACATCGATATCGAACCGAACGACTGCATTGGCCCCACTAAACAGTATCCCGGGCTTGTACTTCAAATTCTTAATCTTAATTCTGATAATTTCCGTAACGTTAGTTTGCCGAATGCACAAAAAGCATTATTATAATAAATATAGGCAAGATTGATTTCAGCGTGTGTTCTCAACGTACATGCATCTTCGTTACGCAAAAGTGTGTATTAAATAGCGTTATATGTTGCTGGAAACTTAGACTGCGTTTTTTAAAAGATTTTAAAAATTATTTTTTTATTAAGTATTACGCAATATTAAGCTTTGGATTTGTACTAAGTGCTTTCTCCATGTTTTTTTCGCTCGCTGGGTAGCGGCAACTGAACTCACTGCAAATAGGTACTTAGCGTTTTTGTATGCAGCGCCTTATGGTTATTTGAAGATGCATAATTTAATATTTGGAACGTATTTTGAGAACAAAAAAAAGAGATGTTTGCGCTGTAATAGGACAAAAGAGATCTAAAAAAAGTGTAAAAAACTCAATAAAAGTACCTATATTACACAAGTTACACAAGTTTACGCTTTAAAATTACTCTTTTGCTTCCGAAGCATTTCATCTAATCTGCTACTAGTGCTGCTGCTCTTTGTTTCCTTTGGATGAGAACCCTGCGGTGTTCTTAGTTGAGGCACTGGCATCGAAGGGACATCAACATAGAGATCGGCGGCGGCTAAGTGGCGATGGCTGCGGGTGGCGGCGGCGGCGAGATTGCACCTCGGCTGCAAATATTCAACAAGTTCTTGATAGTGATCTATAGTTTTCTGATAATGATTGAGCTTAAAATAACCATGTTCGACGCTTTGATAGTCAATAAGTTGCATATGATTGTTGTTGAACTCATTCCAATAGGCTTCCAATGTTAATATCCGCCTACTGATGTTAGAGTAGGTCTTGCGTTCCGGTCAATCTTTCTTCAAGTTGGTATAAACGCCTTCAATGCTTTGCTTAAGCTGATATTTTTTATAGCAACGATTTTTTTTATAGCAGAAGGAGGTAAACGAGCAAGCGGGTCACCTGATGGAAAGTAATCACCGCCGTCCATGGACACCCGCAAAACCAGAGGAATCGCAGACACGTTGATGTCTTCCATTCTTAAAATGTTGATTGATAGAACAAGAATAAAAGTTTTGTAGTTATGATATTCACTGCTAAACACTGTTTGCTGCTGGTAATGCTGATGATGTGAGTTTGTTTAGTGAGATTGTTTACAAAGAAAATTAAATAATTATAAAATAAATGCTATTAATGTGAAATCCTGATATGACGGAATGTGCGGTCATTCACCGTACAATTTTCTCAAATCATTTGTTTTGTTTTTTTCACCAGCCAGTTATTTCAAAATATTTATGGATATGGAAGGGCGGGGTAATTTTGTACAAAAACCTTTATATCTATAGGAAGGGCCCAAAAATATGTTTGCAACCCTAATCGGATTTTGTAATAAATGTGTTTGTTTTTTCTTCTTTGATTTATTAGACATAGCAATAGAGTATCACTAGAGCAGTTTAAAACGTCGTTAGATATTCAACGTAAACTTGTTAACGTGGTTCTACAAGAAAATCGCTATCTGCCAAAATGATGGATCTGAACGAAAAATATCGGAATGTATTCAAATAAATGCGCGGAGCAAACGGCACGTGCGCTGTTTTTGTTTTCCCGACGACCGGCTGCCAACGGCATTTACATTACAGTTATTAAATGAAAAATGTATGATTTGACCACAGGCCGCCCGCCGGCCGACGCGCCCCGCCAAATATTATGTAGGCATTGTTTCTGGTTTGTAGGACCTTCGTATTGAAACTTTCTGTGTGTCGTTTGGCACTCGT
Organism: Scoparia ambigualis; assembly: GCA_963921215.1. Taxonomy (NCBI): domain Eukaryota; kingdom Metazoa; phylum Arthropoda; class Insecta; order Lepidoptera; family Crambidae; genus Scoparia; species Scoparia ambigualis. The sequence goes on along the minus strand of OY992506.1, from coordinate 1,758,361 downwards.
AGGTGGTTTGACAACTTCTTCAGTCTTCATTGTGATCGTTAAAAATATGGCCTTTGGAGGATGGCGACGAGTTCGCTCCTGTCTATTTACCATTGACAGGACATTTTTACAAGAAAAAGAAGGTGAAAAAAAGCCCTTGCAGGGTTTGTTGGCAATTTTGCTCAGTACATGGTCTCTCGCTGTATCAAAGAACTTATAAGTTCCTTACGCCGCGTTACATACGAACCGATGACATAGTCACTTTTATAAGAGTAAAGTGTAGAGAAAAAAATTATTAGCTTAAAATGCTAAAATATAAATAAAATTGGATTATTAAAAAATAAACAATTTTAATCAGAAACTAATGATTAGGTACTGATTCTTTGCCACAAAAATAACTGCAATTTCGCGTAAGAAAATAGTTGTTGTCAGTAGGTGTAGTAGGTACCAAAAATAGTAAGAAATCGATTGAAATAATTTATTTTTATAAACTTAAATGGCAAGGGTGGCATTAAAGGAGCAATCACTCAATTCTAATTCAAAAAGAAAATTAGTTTTAAGCTTTTAAATTTAAAAATAATGTTAGATATCTGCGAGTATGCTCGTTTCAATTTCGAAAGAAAATTAGTCAATGTTTGCTTTCTTTGTGTGATTTTTAATCACTATCAGCGTATCAACGTTTCACATGCTCACAGCTGGGCTCAGGCTTCCCAATACTGGGCTAGTAAAGCGCAAACCTCTCATGGGAAAAAAATGGAAATACGCTATAAATAACACAAGACGAGGTCTGGTAAAGATTGAGCAAAACATGACTTTTGATATTTTGCCAGAAAATATAATTTATAAATTGAAGCACCTGCAATTAATTCTAAATTCTGGGTAACAATCTTCTAAGCAAGAGATCGTTAGTACCTCTTCGAAAGCACACTCTAAGTCATGGATGCACAGACTTATTAAGACTAGGGGCCACTCGGGCAAATTATGAACTGATGGTGGGCCACCAGAAGTATAGGTAATTAAAGACAATGAAAAATTGATAATAATGTATTCAAATTGAAAAAGAATTTATTAATTTGAAGCGTGGCACTGCATAGTGCTTACAATCTTTTTTATATTTGGCTCAAATTTACTTGTAGCAACACGTAAAACTGCTTCCAAACTTTCATTTGCAAGGCGGTTTCGATTTTTTGTTTTATTATTATTTAGGATTGAAAAGGTTTGTTCACATATATAGGTAGAACCAAATAAGCTTGCACATTTCAGAGCGTTTATGCGCAACTCTTTGTACGTATTTTTATCAATGCAGCGGTAAAAGTTCAGCAAGTCTCCTTCGTTGAATTTGTTGCGTAAATCTTGGTCGTTCTGAATGTCGATAATTTCTAACTGCATTAACTCTGGCGCATTTTCAACTGAAATCGTGAAAGGATTGCTAAATATGTCCAACAGAGGTTTCACTGTTTTAAACTCCGAAAATCTGTCTTGAAAAGATTGAATCAAAATATCTAGCTTTTTTACATAACTGAAATTAATAGCAGTTTTTTTGAATTTTTCAGCCATTTTCTTATAATTCGGAAAATGATTGTAATTTCCAGAATTCAATTGCGATCTGAAAAGTGTCAGCTTGCATTGAAAGGATGATACATGTGCGTAGAGCTGGGATATCAGTTGATTTTTGCCTTGAAGCCGTGTGTTCAAGACATTCAAATGATTTGTAATGTCAACTAAAAAAGCCAAATCACACAACCAATCAGGACTTTTAAGTTCCGGGACGTCCCTTTGCTTTTCCGCCAGAAAAATATCAATTTCTTCTATTAAATTTAAAAATCGTTCCAGTGTCAATCCACGACTTAGCCACCTTACTTCTGTATAATACAGTAAATCTCCATGTTCGCATTCAATGTCATCAAGGAATTGTTTGAATTGCCTGTGATTGAGTCCTCGTGATTTTATGAAATTCACAGTCGAAACTACCACTTTCATAACATTTTCAAATTCAATTTTTTTAGAACAGAGGGCTTCTTGGTGTATAATGCAGTGAAACTGCATGAGATCTTCAGCGTTTAAGTTTTTTTCTTGCAAATGCTTTTTCAACAAAGTAACTAGCCCAGAATTGACACCAATCATCGAAGGAGCACCGTCAGTCGAAACTCCCGATAATTTCGATAAGTCCAAATCAGTTTTTGAACACTCGTCCAAAAGTACATTGAGTATATCAACTCCTCTGGTTTGACCTTTCAATGAACACATTCCTAATAACTCTTCGAAGACTTCAAAATCTTGAGTAACACCTCGTATGAATATAAGAAGTTGAGCTGTGGAACTAATATCAGTGGATTCGTCGAGTGCTAATGAAAAAAAATCAATTATCTTAGTTTTTTCATTTAATTGTTCCGCAATATTATCTGACAAAGACATAATTCGTCTTTGGATGGTCATACGATTCAGTTGAATTTTCTCAAACTTTTTTGCTGCTTCTGGACACATTTTCTTAGCGGCAATTTCTATGCATTCTTTTACAAAATCCCCATCATTGAAGGGGCGACTCCGCTTTGCTATCATTCTAGAAATTTCATAACTAACTTCTGTAGCTGTTTCTGTATCTTGAATGGGTTTTGTAAACATAGCTTGTTGACCAATAAGCTCCCGTTTTAAAGACAAAACTTTTTGCTTTCTTAATTCGCCTGTAAACTTCGTAAAAGTAGGATGCTGCGTTTCATAGTGCCTTTTTACATTATATTCCTTTGCAATCGCAACAGAATTCTTGCAAATTAAACAAACGACTTTGTTATGCGACCATACAAAAAAGTATTTCTCAGTCCAAATTTCTTGAAACTGCCGATTTTCATCTTTAACCTTACGTTTTTTACTAGTTCCTGGCATGTCCATGTTGCGTTTTAATCCTGACTAGGATTACCACAGCACCTAAAACCAATTACTAGGCATGAGTTCGATATATCAAAACGTAACTAATAACCGATATGAGTTTCATATCGTATCATATCGATATGACGGTTGCACATAACCGATATTACAAAAACTATGATATCTATATTATCGAGACGATATCAAAACACGCGCGAGAATACCTACGTTATGAAAACTGCAAACGATATAACCAAAACGCAAAACCGTGCACACAACTGAATGGATTGATATTCGTTTCTTCTCTTTCTTACTAAAGAGCGGTGTAAAAGAGATGGATGAAGCGAATATGAGGTCATTTGCTTGGTCTCTGTCTTCTTATAGCGGTGTAAAAGAGATGAAGCGAATTTGTGTTTATTTGGTTCAATGCTTGAGAAATTAGTTTTAGTACCTAGAGCAGAGCTAAAGTTGTGATTTGTTTGAAAGAGTTTTTTGGTAATAGTTTTGATGCGCTCTTGACCTCGCAGTGGTGGAGAGACCATAAAATTATTTACCCACACTTATCGGACCTGTACCGAACTAAGTGCAACATAGTCGCAACTTCAGTTCCCTGTGAGCGACTCTTTTCTAAGACAGGGCTAATAATCAATGAAAAGAGATGTCGCTTGAAATCAAAAAAAGTACAACAGCTTGCATTTTTAAATGCTAATCTGTCCTTATCCAAGAAGACAGATTTAAAATAAAAAGTCTTTAAATATTGTATACTAAAAAACTGTTAATATTGTATATTAAAAAAAATGTAAATATTGTACATGAAAAATCATTGTAAATATGACGATTTTTAAATGCGCCAGAAAAGTAACATTTGTTAATAATAAGTTTCCTTTTATCTTTCTACTTAACTTTACTCAAGTATTGCACTTTTAAAAATACAAACTTACAAAGCTTTTCTGTTAGTCCTAAACCTAGTAAAGCATGAAGGGAAATCGCCATAAACTAACTGAGCGAGCGCGATCTGTGTTACATATCTATTTAAATAACTCGACAAATATGCGCGTTATCGTTTGTTGTTGGTTTGCCGTAACTAATAACAAGACACAACGCATTAACGCACGCAACGTTAGTAAACTGTACCTCCTGATATCGATATCTAAAAACGGTTATCCATATCGATATGAAAACTTCATATCGGTTACATAACGGTTTTGGTGATATAACGAAAACGCCCATGTCTACCAATTACAGTTCCTAATTAATTACCAAAAATAATTGATAAAATATGTAGATAAAATTAATAACAGTTTTACTTACGATTTCACAACACAATTATACACGGCACTTGACGGGAAATCTACGTTGAATGTGGATCAAAATATATTATAATTATGGCACCGGCTAGTCGAGTTAAAATCTACACTAGAACTAACGACACTTTACTCAAATTAAAACCGAACTGTCGGTCGCTGCGGTTAGCGTGGCTTTTATACCACGCGCATAGAGTCGAAAACTGTCTGGAGAAATCTCGAAACCGACTCTGGAAGCTTCGTGTATCTACCTACGCGAGCTATCGGGAATTTGGGACTATTGCTATCTCGCTCGCTCGAACAGTATAACGCGGCGCGCTTCCTCAAGAAAACGAATTTAACCGAGATCAGCACGAACATTACCGACCGCTGTTACCGACGCATGCACGGCGCACCGATAAGATTGATAGAGCGCGCGCGCGAGATTCAAATTACTTTTCGAACATTTGTTATTGGTTTTATTCTGGAATAGAACTCAATATTTTCGAATGTACGAGAGTATTATTTTTGCTGTCGGCGGGCCACCAGTATTCGACCGGCGGGCCGCATGCGGCCCGCGGGCCGTAGTCTGTGCATCCCTGCTCTAAGTACACAAGCGATGCGCCCCAAACGCCATTTACATAAAACACGACGGAATAAAGAAAACCGTAATGCCGTGTTTAAAGTTTGCGCTGTCTGTATCGGTGCGTACCGTTGGCGACTAATGATTGTCTTTCCAGGGAGTGGGTACGTCTTATCTGTAGGGGCTTTTAGCTAAACTACCTACTCAATAGACGTCATGCATTTTAATTTAAATGAATCTGTTAACATAGATTCCTACTATTGATGATAATACAGCCTTTGCTGGAGACTATTAGCACAATCTTTTCAAAGTTTGGTTTGGTTTATCATTAAATCTTATTACGAAATGCCTTGATGGCGTAGCGGTTTGTGTGTTCAGGTTGAGATCTTGCAAGTTAAGAAACTTACGCCGAATCTTATACTTATTTTTTCCCACTTTCCCAATATACCTTCATTATATTTTATGATAGGTAGGTTCTAGGGACGTATATAAATAAATATACTTAGATATTTTCAAAATGTAAACTATATATAAATTTTAAACGCTGGAGGCACTGATATGTGATATATGTGTGTAGTGTGAGCGTATAACGGATAGCGTACATCAGTGCCTCAAGCTTTGGTTTTGTGTTTGTAATGTTTTAACTTTATTGTTTTCTCCTCTTCAAGCCCTTTCATTGGATACCCATATAAATGGGGTTAAGAAAAAAATTGCAATCTGCCATATTGGAGCAGCGGCTATACCTATGGAAATTATTAAAATATTGAGTATTTCACATTGTATGTCACCAGAACTAAAGGTGTATGCAAAATTTCAGCTTAATCGGATACCAACATATGGTCGAAAAATGGTTTGCATATTTTGACGGACAACTTACATACGAACAGACAGTGCAAGTTAAATAAAAGCTTGTAAAAATATCACGAACTACGGACTCTGTGCTCCGGAAGACAAGTTAAGCAGTTGGTTCCGAAGTTATTTATTTATTGAACAGGCAAAGCTACAAATAACCAACACAAACAAAATTTCTAATTTGATAAGAAAGAAGAATGTAATAGAAATATATTACTCTTAGTAATAAACATAATTATGTTTCTCATTACATTTCTAACTAGTTCTAACAATCATCAAAACTCACCAAACAGAAATGCGGGTCCAGTGCGGCCTAATCTACTCTAGGGTTATTTATCAATGTGGCAAGACCTGAGTCCAGCTGTGTATTGGCATTTATGTTACTTTGAAGGTATTTTATCGAAATGCAGACCACGTGATATTCTATGTATGCAAAGAACAGGCTTTTACTTGCTTAATAAACGTCGTAACTTAGAATCACTTTAAAACTAACAAGGTGCAACAACTGTTAAAGCAGGCAACCCAAAATCACCCTGAAAAAAGAAAATAATTTCCTTAGCATCTGCGAGACACAGTTTCAGCTCATTTAGCCGCCAAAATGTGTATAAAAAGTTGCGCCTCCCTCTCCAACTGTTTTTAAGACTTACTTTGTGTAAAGGGCGCCTATTCAAGAGACGCTTCCATAAAACGACTGATTTATTTTTACAGCATTATATTTTGCATTATGGCGTTACTATTGGATAGGAACTGGCCTTTTGTTGAGCAGTCGTTTTAAGTTGCTGTACAACACAATATATAAATGGTGTGATGATGTAAAAATCAAAAGGATTTGCTCAATTGAGATTCATACAAACATACATATATTCACGACTATAATCCCCGAAGGGTTAGTCAGAGACTAGGCAATGAGGACAGCAACGGCAGTCCTCTGCCATAGTCCACTTTTCACCAAATAGCGACTGCACATGCGCTCAACGTGACAGGTGGTGAGCCCATCGCCACTCTATGCTGTTGGAAGTATTATATATATATATGCATAGTATGTGCAGTCTTTAGTCCGTTAGTCGCCTTTTACGACACCCAAGGGAAGAGAGGGGGTGGTAGTATTCTTTCACCGCTGCGCGACACGGCTATCAATTGACATCCGTTTGAATTTTCAAAATGTTAAAAGTGAAAAGGATAATAAGTTTTTTTAGCAATAGTGTGTGTAGTTCGTGCAATTTCTAAACTTTAATAATGCATACATACCTAAGAAACCAAGGGAGAAAAGACTAATTCCTAGTGGTTTATTTTAAAACTATACTAATGTATGAGTTGTAAAAGCTTCATAAAACTGCGACTATATTGTTAGTAACTGCAGTCAAAATAAGTGTGTCGCCCCTCGCGAACAGCCGTGATACAGCCGTGTAGGGCCGTCGCTCCTTCCATGGCGGATGTAACAAACTTTTTTGAATAATGCAAGTGCTATGGCCCGAAATATGGTTCATTTGGCGAGGAAACTCCTCTAAGTGCGTGAGGAAATCGTATTCATATTTTTTACGCCTCAACTGCTCCCGACGCGGATTTGAATAAAGCGTTCGACTCTGTCTTCCTCGCATTACGAGCTCGACTCTTTGAGATGTATGAAATTTTCATTTTGAATGCACTCGTAAATTAAATATGGGCTACGGAAACTTTTTTCTGCCCAACTTTTCCGATTACGGCAATGCCGACTGGCAATGTGTTTTTTGGGATTCTCTGTGTACGGGGTTAAAGGCTTGCGTTTTTTATTTTGCGTGTAATGAAATGTTGCGCATACTTTTATAATTCTTATAATTGCCTTTAAAACATACCACTTAAAAATTTATCGTATTTAATGAACAAAGTAGGCAAAAGTAGTATTTTTATAGTAAAATATATATTATATTTTATTATAAATTCCTAAATAATCACGATTATTTTCTTTAAAGGGTTAGTTCACTGCCACAGTCCACACTTCACCAAACAACAACTGCACATGTGCTCAGCGTGACGCGTGGTGAGCCCTTCAAAAAAAAAGTATAAAGTCAAATTTATTCAATGTAAACCTTTACAGGCACCTATTGACGTCAATACTAATAATAACAATAATAAAAAAACAGTTAACTAACTTGTAGTTAAGACTTAACCACTAATCTAACGAGCTATAGTCTGTGCCAGATAAATGCGCATCGCTACCCCCAGTACCGCTGCACACCGAATCAGAATCGCGTCGAACCGAAATATAAGCCGTGGTGATAGAATTCTGTGTAAACAAACGTATCCTGGTACTTACGAGACAAAAATGGCGGGCATGGTGGCAATGGTGGCATCGCCTCTCTATGCGTTGGATGTATGTGCAGTCTTTAGTACATTAGCCTTCTAACATAGCCTTCACTCAAGTGAAGAAATGGATCTATTAATGAGCGCCACTACACAGCTCATACGTGTTTTGCAGAATAAGCCTTTTTAAAATAATCATACAAATCAATGTCTCTGGTCTCTTTTCTCACTCCTTTTCTACTTAAGAGGCTTATTGCATCTTGAATGTGATTTTTGCGTAAAATGCCCATTTTCGCATTTTGTAGTAACTTTGCAGTTGTATTTATCGTTTTTATCGAAATAGGATAATAAATTTGTACATAATATTACAACTTGAACAAACTTGAACTCGGACGGCCGGCGCATCGCATTTTGTAGTAATTTAGCAGTTGTATTTATCGTTTTTTATCGAAATAGGATAATAAATTCATTATAAAATCTTTATTCCTCATGAAGTAACAATTACTCTGGTATACAAAAATGGAATAAAAATATCTAGTGTTAATCCCGCTAACTCACTAATTTATCAAGCTTGGATGCTGCATGCAAGCACCACCCTCCCGCCCGCAATGTATGCACATGCAAAAGGAGCGATGGATGCTAAATAAGGCATGCAAACCGAAACCCGACACGTGTTTCGCCCCTCCACGGGGCATCCTCAGGAGCTGTTGACTGGTCGAGAGCTGCGCGCCGACTGAAACGGCTGCGAAGATCTCGGCCCCTTATATAGCGCCACCGTTTGGCATTTGTGACGTACTACCCGCAATAAGACGCAATAATGGGGAGGAAACTAAATTTGTTCATTCAACAGTGCGTAATTATTATTGTTATGTTTTATAATTTCTAACTGCTCCAACACACACAACCGGAAACTCTTATTACATACATGTAAAATATTATATGTGTGATTGTCGCCCAAGGAATGGCCGGTGTCAATTAAATGTTTTGCGAAATGTGACTTGTCTGGATGGCCATTCCTATGTGCGGCCGGTTGTGTGTGTTGGAGCAGTTAGAAATTATAAAACATAACAATAATAATTACGCACTGTTGAATGACCAAACAAATTTAGTTTCCTCCCCATTATTGCGTCTTATTGCGGGTAGTACGTCACAAATGCCAAACGGTGGCGCTATATAAGGGGCCGAGATCTTCGCAGCCGTTTCAGTCGGCGCGCAGCTCTCGACCAGTCAACAGCCCCGTGGAGGGGCGAAACACGTGTCGGGTTTCGGTTTGCATGCCTTATTTAGCATCCATCGCTCCTTTTGCATGTGCATACATTGCGGGCAAGAGGGCGGTGCTTGCATGCAGCATCCAAGCTTGATAAATTAGTGAGTTAGCGGGATTAACACTAGATATTTTTATTCCATTTTTGTATATCATGGATTTCCGCAAAGTGACGCCTGATTCTATTAATTACTATTAATTACTCTGGTATAAATTTTACAAATTATATTATCGTAGATAGGAGATATTCACAGTTAACTTATAGCGATTTTCGAAGTTTTTTGGTATAGAATAAGTTTTTTTCCTATATAAAATCAATGATATCTAAAAATTCCGAGGCCGCTACGTACTTTTCGACTATTTATGAAATAACATTATATTTTTTTTATGTCACTTGTTTAGAACAGTAGTTTAATCGATGAGCTCAAAAAAGTGCCTTCGCGCACTTTATGAAAATCTTTCTCTGCAATTTTGGGTTTAATTAAAAAGTTATACAAAATTTACAAAGAGCCATTTTACGCAAAAATCACAGTCGAGATGTGTAGGCCTCTTAAGAAGAAAGACTGCCAGAATTGTGAACACATTACGATAGAGGTACATACTATGAAAATCACAAACGTTATACAATATTTGTACAGTTGGCTTCTTTAATGATTTTAAAATAGTTGGAGTATAAAATACAAAAGAAAGAACAAAGCCTACAAAAAAAACACAAATAAACAAAAGCTCAATAATATATAATACGATAAAAATAACAAGAACTACAAAAATATATATTCTATCAAACAAACTTTTCATAATAAATTGTGTACTTCCTCTATTTTTACGTCTTTAGATTATAGGTTGTCGGGAAGCCTTTGTCCATACAGCTTTAAGATTATGTAAGTGTAACTGTTTCATGTTTAAGTGTAAAAAAGTGTAAAAAAGGTATGTGTTAATCTACTTTCAGTTAGTTAAACGAAACTGTATGATAATATGCATTTGTATTATATTACGTGGCCCTAATGTGTTACCACTACTCTATAATAATATTATAATCTAAAGTCTTTGACTGCCCGTGCGGCACCGGAGCGGGCCGCTAGCCTATCACGCAAACAGACGAGACTTTCCTTGCACCGCCATATTTTAATAATCAAATTAACTTTTCCTTTATTTAGAAACCGAACGGTGTGCAAACAAAACTTCGCCACTAAAATCGACCTCGCCTTCGGAACATCTGAAAGCGAGCGAACTTAATTTAGCCCGCCGCCGCCGCCGCAAAGAAAACTTACCTTAAAATTAATATTTCTTTCATTAAAATCTTGTAATATTTTCGCTGCTGCATGCATAAGTAATGTCTATGAATAAGTTAGGCAAAAATCTCAGCGCCGCGCACTGATTGCGCGGTTATTTTGCAGACGCTCGCGAGGGCCCTTCGATCGGATTTGTGTTATTGCAATTATTTTGGCAAGTGTCCGTTTAAGATGTTTTATCTTACAAATAACAACGTCGTTAACAGGATCAAACAACACATAAAAAAAACATTTATCCAATAATTCTCGATCACACTAACTTCTAGGGACCGTGGTATGGTAAACCAGTAACCTTCATAATTCCGTCATGTGTATATGTGTCACAGACATTTTACTCATAGACTAATGAATTTTAGAAACAAGATTAAAGATAAAATCTGGCCAACGAAAGCTGAACCTCTCGGACCAAGAACCTCGTAGTGATTTGATGGGCAACTCTATGTGTGAGGTGTCATGTCGTATGTCAAATTAAAATTTTTCTAAGAAAATTGCAGCTGTGTGATCACTCAAATACACACAGGGTCACCCCTGTGTTACCCTGTCATGATTTTTTTTAAATTGCCGCGTTTTTCGTGCTTCAGCTTTCATTGACCAGACTTTATCTTTAATGATAAAAAACATGGAATAAAGTTAAATATATAAAAAATGGGCTAGTTACTACCTGTAATATATATTTTTAGGTTCATTCGTTTTAAAGGTAATTGTGATAAAATACTTGTGATAAAAAACCAACATCTTCGAGTTCTCAATGCAAATGCTGGATTAATATGCAGAACACTAAAAAATTCAAACCTTTACAGTTTGATAGGACTTTAAACTATCGCGTTGCATTGCATTAAAACTGTTTTAACGGGACTAAACACGATTAAGTTCGTAAGTAAGTACATTACAGTTTGGTAGAATATATTAATTTAAGTAGGTACCTATGTATGTATTAACCGCGTCGCGTAGCTTTGAAAGAATACACTCAAAAAAAAATCAGTCGATTAAATTGTTAAATTCCATTGTCGATTTTTTTGTGCTTCTGACGTAGCTTTTTAACTATGCATTTTAGTAAACATGAACATGATGTGGAGACATCAGAATCTTTTTTAACCGACTCCAAAAATAGAGGAGGTTCTCAATTCGTCTAAATAATTTTTTTTGAATGTTTTCAAACTCAAAAACTCAAACTCAAAATATATTTATTGAATAAACTCAATTAATAAGTACTTTGAATCGTCCAAATTTTTAACCTACCACCCATTCAGAACGTCATTTTTTAACTGTGGCAAAGAACGGGCGCAAGAAACCACAGAGCACAGAAGCAACGACATTTACAAAAAAAAAGATATGTCGTTACCAGTTCATAAAATACAAAATAATAATTTGAATGTAAAATATACGGTACTATAAATTAAATATATACAATTAGAAATAGCTTTTGGAGTACTTGGAGCATTTCAGTTTAGATCCAAGCTTTTTTGTCTTCTGTGTAATCTGACACTTTACAATAAGCTTTGCACTTTACAATATGGTTTTTAAATTTATCAAGATCTAATTTCTGAATATCAATTGGTATTTTGTTGTAAAATCGTGCATACAGACCCTTAAAGAATTATTTATTTTATGAAGCCTAGTATAAGGTACTGCTAATTTATTCTTACTTCTAGTATTTAAATTGTGAATATCACTGTTTTTTGAAAACATATAAATATTTTTATGAACGGTATGAAAGGTACATGAGATTTTCATAAATGTATTGTGATGCAACTGTCATTATACTTATATCCTTAAATCTCTCTCTGAGAGAGTCTCCAGCCTGTAGGTTATATATTGCTCGAATTGCCCTCTTCTGCAGCACAAAGATAGTTTGAATGTCGGCAGCATTTCCCCACAGTAAAATGCCGTCGACGACATTACACTATGAAAGTAACTAAAATAAACTAATCTAGATGTATCAACGTCAGTTAACTGACGGATCTTCATTAGGTACTGCATAAGCCGCAGAGCTAAGTCTTTTCGATAATTTAGCTATATGTGGGCCCCACTGAAGCTTGGCATCTAACCTGACGCCTAGAAACACAGTGGTGTCCACAGGATTATTTATTATTATTATTTATTTTTTGTCAATACGACTGTGTTCCTTAGAACGCCGTGTCAAATCTTATTTTTATTTTGTCACTACGACAAACGAGGATGTTACTACAACATACGAAGTCGTCAGTAGTCTTAGAATTTGTTAATGGTAAAATGAGTACTTTAACGCAGGTACCTACACAAGAAACTTTAACGAAGTGACAGAGTATTTTTTTACAAAAGTATTGTGTTTATTTACTGTGTACGCCACGTCAAGTTTTATTCTGATGTAGTCACTACGATAAAGGACTTAGTCCCTGCGACATAGCAGGCTTAAAATCATATTTTGTTAACACATCAAAGAAAGCATAATGGTGCCCCTGATTTAAAACAGTGGTATTTATTAAACTAATCAATATATATTTTTTTATCAGCTGGAGAAGAGCAAAGAAGTGTTGCTGCGCTGAGGTGCATTTCATATTTGGTTAATCAAGTGCCCCCCCCGTACCAACAAAGGTCAAAGGAAAAAAGTGGAAGCCTGGACGCAACGAAGTATCAGAAGCATTCATCAGATATGTTACTTCACCAGGAGACATTCAAAGGTGTAATTGATGATCGCGCAACCGTAAGCCAAAGTAAAGGTGTTTCCTTGGGACCATACATAATTGCGCTTAGAGCCTCTTGGTCAGATATTATATACACAGTATGAAGTTGTGGTATCGAAGACCATAAAGTAACAGTTCTGTGACATAAAAACTCTGTTTTTTAAATCTTAATTAGTTGAATTATACAAATTGTGTTGTACAATCAAAGTGTCCTAATCTTTTTTTACTTTTATTTTAGTTTATTTAATTTTTATACTCTCAGTAAAATCATCGTGACAATGACTTCCTGGCTCGAACTCTAATCTCATGGGATGCTCAGATGCGAAGCTCCATGCGTCTCTAGCTTAGTAAGCGGAGGAACCAACGTCTAAGGTGAAAAGCTTTACGGTATTTAGCAAAACTATGTCTTCGCCACAAAGTAAGGGAACAACTCTATCCATTTAGAAGTGCGGTGCGCTGGTACAAAACACTATGCGCGTTTATGAACCTGTCCAATAATTCACACGGATATTAAATAAATATATTAAATTAATATCCGTTAATGTGAATTTATAAGATATAAAGTGAACAGCTTCGTAGCGTCCCATATTGTATTGCTGCACCTGCGCATCCCTTACGTTGTAGCTACGGCATAGTTTGTGGAAACGGAAAGACAATATACCTTTGTAAACCATTGTCTCAGTGACAACATACCCTAGACGTAGGAACAGCAAAACACTGTCACAGCGACAACACACCGTAGACATAGGGATAGCAAACACTGTCACAGCGACAACAGATCGTAGACGTAGGGACAGCAAATCACCGTCACATATACAACACGCCGTAGACGTAGGGACAGAAAAACACTGTCACAGCAACAACACATCGAAGACGTAGGAATAGCAAAACACCGTCACAGCGACAACACACCTTAGACATAACAGAAAAACACTGTCACAGCGACAACACGCCGTAGACTTACGGACAATATACCTTAAACACAGAGGACTAGTCGTCTTATCAAGTTGACACCGTCTTAACGAGGAGCCAAAGGAACGTTGTCATACTGACAATGTGAACAAGAACGCAGTGACAAAGTTCCTTTGTAATAGAGTTTATCACCTTAGATGTAGGGACAAAGTAGCATAGTCATGCATACAACGTTTGAGACAAAGTTGAAAGGATTATTAATACAAGGCGACAAAGTTCATTTGTCATTAATTGTATAAATTTGTTCTGTCGATCTGTTTGTGGTCCATAGACGGCTCCAGTTAAGGGATTTTTGTCACCGCGTTCAGAAATTTTTTTGAGTGTACTACCTCCCCCTCTCATAACTTGGGTGTCGTAAATGGCGACTGATGGACTAAAGGCTGCACACAATATGTGCAGTCGCTATTTGGTGAAGAGTGAACTATGGCAGAGGACTGCTTTTGCAGTCCTCATTGCGTGGTCTCTGAGTAACCTTTCGGGGATAAAGTCGTGATACATATAATGTATGTATTTATATCAATGTATCCAGTTTAAATAGTCCTACTTTGTTGAAGTCCTTAAATTATTGGATATTTTTTATTGCACCCCTGTTAAAATATTATGCAAACATAACGATCTCCTCTAATAATGTTATTGCACATCAGAAACATGACTGTTCTACAATTTTATTAAACTATCTGCTTATCAAAACATGTTCTCTAAAAAACTTAAAAGTACTTAAAAATACCAAAACCAACTATCTTTTTAAATCTATTCACGACTAAAATTTAGGTCATACAACAAACTCAATTTACTTAAAACAAATACTAATAGCATATAAAAAGTACTGACTTTCACACTAAATTGTTCAGTCGTAAAAATGATTGCGGATACTAGATGTAGTAGGTCACGTGATAGGTTAGAAATTTAAGGGCCCTATTACTTCTCGACTGTGTTTTTTACGTAAAATGCCCATTTTCGCATTTTGTAGTAATTTTGCAGTTGTATGTATCGAAATAGGATAATAAATTCATGCTTAATATTACAAATCACCACTCTGCGAGCATAAGCTGAGTTCAGATGGCCGGCGCATCGCATTTTGTAGTAATTTTTCCGTTGTATAAGTTTATCGTTTTTATCGAAATAGATAATTAATTCATTATATAATCTTTATTCCTTATGAAGTAACAATAATTCTAGTATAAATTTTGCTCAATAATTTTATGATAGGAGAAATTCACAGTTAACTTAAAGCGATTTTCGAAGTTTTTTGGTTTAGAATAAAATTTCTTTTCAAAACTGTCAAAATTGTTAATGTATTTTTGTTTCTGAGATCAAAAACGCCAAAATTTACCATTTTACGTAAAAATCACAGTCGAAATGTAATAGGCCTCTTAAGACAACTGCGAAGCGCAGCGTAGCGATTGTCTTGAATTACGAGGTTTTTTTTATTAGACAACAGAAATACTAGCTGCCCTACTCCAGTAAGGCACTTTAGAATAAATGATGTGGATTAAATAGATTGACAAATTTTGTTATACGAATATATTATTAGATCTGCATTCCGAAAACAGATGAGCATGCAATTCAAATAGTTTTGCTTAGACCAGAAAACTGATGCCCAGTTTGAATTACATTGAGTGCGTTTTTCGAGTGCAAGTCAGTACCTACTTTTGGTGCTATTTTTGATTTATTTTGTTTGACAATTACGTATTATTAGTAAGGCGATTAAATACATGCCTTAAATTATTAGTAGGTAAATTGACCTACTGTTTATTTAATGAAATGTTGTAATATTTGCAGACGCTACTCGTAAAGGGTCCCTTGATCAGTTCTGAGTCAAACTCGCACTTTATGTCAAAAATTCAGCAGAGTATCTGCTATAGCTGCTGCATAACGGATTAATTAGTATAATTAATCAGATATGATAAGTACCGATGATATAGAGGCAAACGGAAGAAGAAAGCCGTTTTCATGCAGTCAGAAAACAGTTATTTCCAAAATGGCTTCTGTTTTATTCTTACTTTAAAAGCATTGACTATATATTTACCTAATGAAATTCGCCAATCCATCCTACTGTCTCGTAAAAACGTGAAAATCCTAAGAAGCCAAAAATGATTTGGATAAATCCAATTAAGTATCAAGCAAAGGGTGTTGTTACAGAGATATTTGGTAATAAATAATAAAAAGTCAACTTCAGTTTACCTGACAAGCCTCAACACTATTTTTATTGATAGGTAGGTAAGTAAATTTTCCAAATAGGACATTTTTCTATTTTTCGCACGTATTTATGCGCAAATGGATCGGCCCATCAATCACCCGGGTGTTAGCCCAGCGCCCTCGACAAAGGGTTAAGGCCCCGAAAGAACACTTCATCAATATGTCCGCCGTCCTGCTCAAGTGAGCGCTTCATAACATATGGCCAATATAGGGGAAACTTCATAGTTTTTACTGGCTAACTTATTTGGTACATGAATCGTTCTCACGGAAGCACTAGTTAATTTATTATATATGGATAATGGTCGTGATTATATGTATGTGTATGAATATATATGTGTATATTTAGCAACCCGCATTGGGTTTTGGCCCGATCTCCAAATGTGCTCTTGTCTATTTGGGAAGGCCTTTGCCCAGCAGTGAGGCGGCTCACGGTGACAAGGTTTAAAGCCATTATTGTTGTAATCTTAAGGTACGATGTGGCTGTCATCCAATGAGGATACATACAAACATATAATCATGACTATTATCCCCGAAGAACCCTCATTGCCTAGTCTATGTCTAACCAGACATAGACTAGGCAATGAGGACAGCAAAAGCGGTTCTAGTCTAAAGCGGACCATAGTCCACTTTTCGTGTTTTTGTCTTGCCGAAGCACGTTAGGTATTTATTTACTACTTGAATATTTTTTATACACATTATAACTAATAAATCGAAGTTATAAGCATTCGAGCGTATGAGATAGTGAAAATGTTTTTCGAAACAGCATCGTTCGCGACTACATCATTCGAGTCCGTAAGTTTTCGAATTTTATTGAAATTGAAATTGAAATGGTTTATTTGCTTTCAAACACGGTATACAGTGAAGTTGTTACAGAAAAACAAAGGTCAAGCGTATTTTGTCAAGTAGTCGACATGCAAAAATTTTGATAACTAAAAGATCTAACATTTTTAAATATTATTTATAAATAGGCTATAAAATTACAGTTAATTCATAAATTTCCATTATATAATCACATTAATATTGCTATAGTCAATTCAATAAAATCCCTTAAAATAAAAATGTATGTCAATTATTATTAAATTATAGTCAATTAGGTATATTAAATAAAATAGTCAACAATAAAATATAAAAGAATACAATAACTACATCAGCGGATATCAAAACTCATATACTCATTTAGGTCATAAAAACATTTATCAATCAAGCAGTCTCTAAGTTTATGTAAAAATGGTGTTGTGGGTAATTGTCTTATCTCGGTGGGAATTCTATTATATATACGTATTGGCATCACGTCGCAATTTCTTTTATATAAACTTGTATTGCAAAACGGGACCTGCAGTTTGTATGGATCTCTCGGTCGTAAGCGTTGGTTATGAACATATTTTTTGAACATCTCCACATTATGTCTTACAAACTTTCCCACTTCATAAACATACAGCGATGTTAAAGTGAGTATATTATACTTCCCAAACATTTGTCTACAACTTTCACGAGGACCAAGGTCACTTATGGCTCGAACACATTTCTTTTGTATTATAAATACTTTTTTTGCATCTGTCGAGTTTCCCCATAAAATTATTGCGTATCTAAGTACTGAGGACACATAGCCATGGTATGCGAGAAGGGCCGTTTTTTCACCTGCATTAACTCTCAGACGGTAAAGAGCGAGAATGAATCGGTTTAACCTGTGGCAAATGTAAGATACGTGACTTTTCCAGTTACAGTGGCAGTCAACTACAATGCCTAAGAATTTAGTCTCAGTAACCTCATTTAAATTTTCTCCATTACATTGTATACCAAGATCATATGTTTTTGCTTTATAATTTGTGAATTGTATAAAATTTGTTATTGTGACGTTAATACTAAGACTATTTATTTGTAGCCAATTTTGGATTTTCTCTATAGTTTCATTAATAACTGTTTCATACTGGACTTGTTTATCGACATAAGGTATTATCAACAAAATATCGTCTGCAAAAAGAATGGTTTGAAAGTTAGTGACCCTAGGCATATCATTAATGTAAATAAGAAATAATAGTGGGCCAAGAACACTTCCCTGAGGCACTCCAGAGCCATTAAGAAGAAATGAGGACCTATAATCATTACACTCATTGTCATTATTGATTTTTGTGATTTGGACGCATTGTTTTCGGTTAGTGAGATAACTTCTAATCCAGTCAAGCGCTATTCCTCTGATGCCATACCTTTCACATTTAGCGAGCAAGATGTTATGATTAACGAGATCAAAGGCTCTACTCATATCAAAGAATACCACCGATACTGGAGTCCTATTATCAATATATCTTGTAATGTTACAAATTAATTTATATCCAGCAAGATTGGTAGACTTGCCTTTTCGAAATCCATTTTGTTCTACCGCTAATATTTTAAATTTGTCCAAAAACTCTACTAGTCTTTCTTTAACAGCTTTTTCAAATATTTTTGAGAGTACGGGTACAAGGGTAATACACACATCAAAAGTGTCTAGGGATCAAGCATTTTTATGCGGATTTTTTGAGATTGAGATGTGGCTTTGTAATAAATTTATGATTTTATAAATTTATATGGATCCTTTTTGGTGCATTTCATAATTTGAAACAGGAACTTTCAATCAATTTCTAGTAAAAGATGAAAATCAGCTGTCAATATTTTCCCTATAAAAACATACAACGCATTGAAGACATTATTAGTGCTACTGTTTCCCTACTACTGATTAAAACCAACGTTATTATGGAGCGGCGACGTCATTTAAGCAGGGAAGAAATGCTCAGAGCCGTGGGAATGATAGAAGCTGGTTCCCGGCAACGTACTGTGGCTTTAGCTCTGAATACAAGTCAGAGTGTTATCAGTCGACTTTGGACACGTTACCGAAGCACTGGTATCGTGGCTGAGCGCCATGGAGGACGGTATCGCTGCACCACACGGAGACAAGACCGATACATTCAAATCACAACTCGAAGAGCTCCAACAATAACCGCCATGATGTTAGCCGTGAGGCTTCATCACTCTTCAGGGAACTTAATTAGCGACCAAACAGTCAGAAACCGCTTGCATGAAGTGAACCTTCATTCCCGAAGACCGCTAAGGGTACCACCTATAGCAATGCACAATCGTAGGATTCGATATCAATGGGCTCTTGAACACAGAAATTGGGCAGAAGAACAATGGCGTTTCGTGTGCTTTTCTGATGAGTCTCGTTTTGGTATGAGACCGGATACAAGACGTATACGACACTGGAGAACCCCTGGACGCCAACAACGATTAAAATCCTGCCAGGAAGTCCATCCTTATAGTGGTGGAACAATCATGGTATGGGCGGGTATTTGGATCGGCGAAAGAACTGAGTTGATTTGGATCAGGGGCAACCTCAACGCTCAAATTTATGCTGAGACGATTGTATCAGACGTCATCGTTCCTCTACAAGTGCAAATCGGTCCCTTATTTCAGGTAATGCATGATAATGCACGACCGCACACCGCAAGAGTTGTAAGACAGACTCTCGCCGCAGCTAACATCAATGTCATGCCCTGGCCTGCTCAGTCGCCAGACTTGAACCCGATTGAGCATGCATGGGATATGCTACAGAGAAGAGCTCTGCCGAATATGGAGGGTATCCAGTCGCAAGAAGACCTTTTTTTGTTGTTGCAACGAACATGGGCGGCCATTCCACAGCGTGATTTGGATGAACTCATTTTGAGTATGCCAAGAACATCGGGTTCTTGTGTTGTTAGTGTTCGCGGTAGAAACACGGATTATTAATTGTTTAAGTTACCCAATAAAATTTTATAGAAAACTGTTATTTCAGTCTTTTTTTCGAACTTTAATGTTAGTGGTTCAAATGTCAAAAATCTCTTTATTAGGAAAATGGCAAATTTCTTTATTAATGCAAAGGTGACTTGGTATATCGTTACTGTAGACAAACGAAAACACTTTATTTGATGAATCCTTAAAGAAAATTTTAATTAATATCAATCAGGAGAAAAGTTATTGCAAAAATATATGTTGATCCCTAGACACTTTTGATGTGTGTAGGTCTATAGTTATTTATATTTTGTTTACAGTTTTTTTTATGCAGAGGTTTAACAATAGATACCTTAAGTCGTTCAGGGAAAAGGCCCTGGGCGAGTGATAAGTTAATTAAATTGCAAATCACTGGTGCTAAATATTCAGCGCATGATTTAAATAGGTCAGTTGGGAGATTATCGACACCTACCGATTTAGTGTTCTTTACATTTTTTATAATTTTCACTATTTCTGTTTCAGTACACGGTCTCAGGAAAATGCTAGAACTTATATTATCAATATTATCTAATACTGCATTACGTTGTATATTCGAACTTGGTAACATAGTTATAAAATGATTGTTAAATGTTGCTGCCATTTCATGTGGATCTGTGATTGTTTTTCCACTAACGTTAATTGAGTTCATCTCCAAGGCAACACTATTTACACTATCTGTCCTGTTTTTAATAACGTTCCAAGCCGCTTTACATTTATTTTGCGCTTTTTCAAGTATATTGGCATTATGGTTTTTTTGTGATGTTATTATACATTTGCGTAGAAGCTTACTTTAATTTTTAAATTCAGTTTTAGTTTTTTCGGTGCGAGTTTTGTAGAAGGATAATCTTAGCTTACGTTTGATCATACATGACACTTTGAAGCCTTTTGTGATCCATTTTGGCCTCTGGTTATGTGAATTAATTTTAATGCGCATTTCAGGAAAACAAAGAGTAAATAACAAACTCAATTCATCATGAAAATTATTAAACGCCGAATTAAGATTTTCATCATTAAACACACCTTGCCAAGATAAACAACCTAAGTAGTTTTTAATTTTTTTCATGTTTTCTTCACTTTGATCCCTCAGACGCTTGTACCAAAAACGTGGTCTAGGCTTGCCGGATGTACTTTGAAATGATATAATCTGGCAAGTATCATGGTCAGATAGACAAACTCTATGAACTCCACAATTTACAACTTTAATATTTGATGCAATATGGTCGATACACGACAATGCTCGTGTTGGTTCATTAACGTGCATCTGAAGATTAAAATTATGTAATAAATTAACTAGATTTTGAGATACATCATTCACTATTAAAGTATTTATATTCAAGTCTCCAGCAATTACAAGTCTTTTATTTTTTATTAGCAATTTATGCAAAAGATGTTCTAGTTGATTGAAAAATGTCGTTAGAGTGTTGTTCTTTGGAATTCTATACACGCACAGTATGATACATTTATGAGCAGGTTGCTCTATTCCACAACACTCGAAACACTTCTCAACAGTATAATCTTTACAAATGAGAAGTGGTTTACATTCTATATTATTGTTCAACAAGATACAAACACCACCTCGGCTCTTATTAGTCCTACAGTATGATGAAGCTATATAAAAGTTCTTCAATTTGACATTGCTCTCACTACCTAGTTTTAAGAATGTTTCAGAAAGACACAATACATCAAGATAAATTCTTTTGTCATTAAAAGCATCTATACAGAGTTCTAAATTATCCAGCTTACTTAATAGACCCTGGATATTTTGGTGTAATATCGTTAAAGTATATAAATCCTCGTTTACTGATTGTTTCACGTGTATAGAATAAGTTGAGTTACACGGAGGTACGAAAAAAATTAATTTGTTTTTTTTTAATGGAAAATAAAAAGGAATAGTTCCCCTCCTGGCCGGGGCAGATATGACATTGGGCTCAGTTTTTCTTTTTGGATGCATAGCAAAGAAGTAAGGAATTGTTTCTTTTAAAGGTATCTTGTTATCATTGTGTCTTAATAGCGTCATGCTATGTTGCTGGCGAAAGACAATTTTTCTTATTTCTTTTACGTCTAAGTACATACGATCATAATTTTCACAGTCAATTATAAAATTAATTTTCTTACAAATGTCAAGAATTGTATATTTTTTGTCAGATTTTACTAAATGGTGATTTTTATTATATTTACATAATTTGTCAATTTCATAATTCAATAAAGATTCATTAAAGTATTTATTATGTGCTACGCCTAATAAAATAATAACATAATCACGGAATCTATTTAGTCATAAGCCAATCTGTGATAATACATGTTTAGGATTTAAGTCATTTTGACCTACATTTAATATAACAATATCATTAGCATTTGGTTTAAAACGATAGCAGTCTCTAAGTATATCAGCCGTGTTAGCATGGGGTTTGGTGAGAGCTTGGACCTTGTATTTTTGTGCACCTTTTGACTTGAGTAACAATGATGCCAGTCCTACGCACTGCTGCGCTCCGTATATTTGTATTGTCGGAGTCAGATATCCACCGTTTAGTGATTATGGTTTATGGTTTAAGAAATTTATTTCTTTAGAAAGAATACATAATTCACTTACCTAAAGAAATACAATTTTACCTTAGCACTGAATTCCAGTTCCAGACGAACTGGAAATAGAATTCAGACGAACGGAACAAATAGTATAAGAAAACTTACGTTAAATTAAACTAAAAAACGAATGGAACACTGATTCACCACACGATATACCTATAGCATAATATTACTTACTTACTGTACATTATTTTAAACAAACTTTCGGCGTAATGCGTACTTAATACAATTTTAACTAAAAGTGGGTAAGAGAATAAAAAATATGTACTGCGTTGTTCCGTTTGACGAAACGCCTGGTAGGCTTCTGATACGTATTGCACTGCAATTCCTATCAGATGGCAATTTGATGGACATAACAATATCCATGTGTAATCAACAATCTGAGATATCACTTAAAATGTGGCGCTTCAGTTTTGTCTTAAATAGTGACAGTGATTTAATTCCTTTAATATGATTTGGCAGCTTATTATACAGCTGAGCTCCTTCGAACATTAGGTTTTTTTTCCATAATTTGTTCGTGCTATTTGGAGATGGATATCATAGGGGCGCCTTGATGAACGAGTTTGAGTGTTCGATTTTTTTAGGAAACGAATTTTTGTGTGTATTACGTTATCTATAATTTTGCGTATGAGGAAGCACGTATTATGTCTATAGATTTGAGAAACAGTCATAAGTCGAGTGTGCATAAATAACGTCGACGTTGAAGTTAAATAGTGGTAGTGAAAAAGTAGTTTTATTATTTTATTTTGTGCTGTCTGTAGTTTTTTTATATGAGTCTTAGCAGCACTGCCCCATACCTCGATTAAGTAGTCCAATTGCGATTTTACAAGTGAATTGTATATTAGGTAACTAACAGATCTGGGAAAACAACGAACTGATCCACGAAGCGAACCCATTAAAGATGATAGTTTTAAACAGATTTTTTTGATATGCGGTTTCCACGTCAATTGGCTATCCAAAATGAGACCAAGATACTTTTCAGTGTATACCCTATTAAGCCGCTCGTTGTTCACAAGTAAAGGTTGAAAGTCTGGTATTTTTTTATTTTTAGCACAGAAAATCATGAAGTTCGTTTTAGAGACGTTTATGGTCAAAAGGTTACTTTGAAACCAAAGAGAGAGAGAGTTTAAATCATCCTGTGCATTTCGCATTATAGTGTTTATGTCTCTATTACAGTAAAATAGGCATGTGTCGTCGGCGTATAACGAGATATCCCCTCGTAATCCTATGTCTTTTACGTCGTTTATGTAGATGAGGAACAGCAGGGGTCCAAGAATAGACCCCTGCCGAACACCATACGTAACAATTTCAGAGGTACTTAGATGTTCACCGAT
This sequence comes from Scoparia ambigualis, assembly GCA_963921215.1. Lineage (NCBI taxonomy): Eukaryota > Metazoa > Arthropoda > Insecta > Lepidoptera > Crambidae > Scoparia > Scoparia ambigualis. The sequence continues at coordinate 1,734,435 of OY992506.1, read as the reverse complement.
TTTGACCACTTGGTATCTATTACTGAGGTAAGACCGAATTATTTTATGCGCAGTACCGTTAATTCCAGCAATAGCCAATTTTTTTAGAAGCAGTTCGTGGCTTATGGTGTCAAATGCTTTCTTGAGGTCAATAAAGATACCTAAAGCTATTTGTTTCTGGTCAATCTTTGTTTTCAAGTCCGTTATGAGGTCGATGCAAGCGGAAAGGCTATTAGATTTGGGGCGGAAGCCGTATTGTTTATCAAAGAGGAAGTTGATGGATTTAAGATGTTGTTCCAAACGGTTGTAGATTATTCTTTCAATTATTTTAGAGACTGTCGGAAGCACTGATATCGGACGGTAGTTTCCAGCGTCCGCTTTATTGCCAGATTTATATATGGGGCTAACTTTGGCCAACTTAAGAGACTCGGGAAAGTGACCCTTTCTCAAACATTGATTTATGCAACCCGTCAATTCTTCCAAGATAATGTTCTTTACGCATTTAATGACTTTACAGCTAATACCATCTAGACCAGTGCTAGTGTTAGGGTTCAGTTTATCTATTATTCTGCTTACTTCGTCTGTTGTAGTTGGGGCTAGTTCTGATAATTCCTTAGAGCATTGATTGTGTGGTTGTATATAATTATTAGTATTGTGATATGTTGAAGGTAAAGAACGAATTCAAATGGTTACAAATCTTGAAGGTGTCGGTAATAAGGCCATCGTTAGTTTTTAGTTCAGCGGGAGCGCAGCTAGTTTTTGCTTTGTTACTAGTTAAGTCATTTATTACATTCCACATTGTAAGCGGTTTGTTTGTACAGTTTTTAAATAATTTTAGATAATAGTTACTTTTGGTAGATTGTATGATAGTGTGGACTTCTTTTTTCGCAGCAAGGTATGCTCTTGTTACATTTTCGTTAGACGGTGATCGTAGTCGGGAACATCCAAGTTGGTTTCTTCTGTTTATAGAGTGTATGATATCCTTGTTAATCCAATCTTTTTTGAGAGGGTTCAATACTTTGGTCTTTGTAATCTTGCTGTTTTTAACTGCTTCAGCCATTATACTGTGTAACTTCTCATATTCATCGTCATAGTTACTTACTGTTGATTTTTCTAGTGACTTACAGAGTTTATGGTAATCGACTTTTACATATTCAATAGTTTTCTTTGTCTCTGGTTTAAATCTTTTAACCTCAAGATAAATTTGCTTATGATCAGAGATCGTAGTTTCAACAATGGCTAGGTGAAAGTTATTATTTTTAACATTGGAGCATACGTGATCAAGTATTGTTTTGGAACTTGAGGTTTGTCTCGTACAGTATTCTGGGTCAATTTTATTTAAAATTGAGAATCCATTTTCCCGAATCATTGTTTTGTAAGCTGTGGCTTGTTTACTTTTCTTTAGAATGTCATAGTTAAAATCGCCAAACACAATAGCTCTTTTCCGACTATGCAGCTGCTGTGAATATATCTCAAGAAAGTCATTACTGTTAGTCCTTTCGGGCTTGTATATTGCCCCAATGTCCAACGAGAATTTATTAAGGTGAATCCATAAAAAATGGTTATCCTGTTCACTTCTTTCTTCAATATAGTTGTGTTTGAGGTTGTTGTGGACGTAGATAGAAACACCGCCTCCTATTTTGTCTTTTCGGAAGTTAAAGTAATGCGTGTAATTAGGTATTTTCAACCGCTGCGCTTCAGATTCTGATTTTATCCATGTTTCTGTCAGGACTATTACGTGGATTATGGCTGGCGAAGTCTGAATTATACACCTAATTTCGTCTAATTTTCCGGGTTTGACAATGCTTCGTATATTGGCGTACATAATTTTCAGGGACTTATGATTTTGCGGTAAGGCATTACAACTAGTTGCTATTTGGTGTGTAACAACATCATTGTTTGATTCTTCTTCAATTAGTTTTTTGGAGTCGACACAACTATCTTTGGAATTCCTTTGATATATTTTATGGACAGATCCTTTTCACCAGTATCTGTTCGAAGCTTTAACTCCGCTCTCATTTTCTGCATAAATTTAGCCTGATAAGGCGTATCGTCGCTGTAGATTTTAGTACCAGGTGATTGATTGTTTATGACAGATTTATTGCGTAAAATTGACTTCACAATTTCAGATTGTATTATTAATATATATAAAATATTAGTAATATTGAGTTTGATGAATTTTTCTCTATAATTTTGCCATTCTTGCAACAAGTTTTTTTTGAAAATAAGTTAACTGTGATTGATTGCTTGATTCAACAGCCTTTAACCTTTCTTGGAGGATTTCAATCTCACGGTAAGCCCGTGTTAGTTTTTCTTGAAGATCCACAATCAACAACTGCAATTCTTCTTGTTGCTCAGTGTTTCTCAAAAAATTTATAGCATGCCTATGTTTGACTATAGAAGAAGTTTTAGGCGTGCTGCTTTGACAGTGCGAACTTATGAGGCAGTGGAAAAAAAATTCGCAACAGCGTTTGTCGCAACAGTGGCATTCGATACTACGTACGGGACCCCTATTGCAAGTATTTAACAATCGATAAAGACGTAATTGCTTATATAAATATCTTGATTATTGAAATTTTGCATTCACAATGCTATATAGATAACGGGTAAAATGTTTACTAAAGATAAAGATAAAGATAAAAAGTCATTTATTCAATAAGAACCATAAGGAACACTTTGACACGTAAATTTTTTTGATTTACACCAATTCGTAACGCGACCAGACAGAGAAGAATTGGCAAGAAACTCTGCTTGGCTTATATTCTTTTGAACGTCTTTGTTACAATTATTATTCTTAACTATTACTTTGTTTTTGTGGGAGTTGGAGATAGTTTCATCCCAAGCTTTTTTGTCGTTTAAATAATCAGAAACTTTATAATAAGCTTTATTACAGAGATTGCGTTTAACTACATTTTTGAATTTTTTGACAGATAGATTTAACATGTCACTTGGGATTTTGTTATAAAAGCGCACACATTGCCCTTTAAAAGATTGACTAACTTTATGGAGCCTTACAATGGGAACAGTGAGTTTGTCTTTATTTCTAGTGTTAACATTATGTTTATCGCTATTTTTCTTAAATAAATTAATGTTTTTTCGGACATACATTAGGTTTACATATATATATTGACATGGAACTGTCAAAACATTCACGAGCTTAAACCTGGTTCGAAGCGATTCTCTGGGGCCCATATTATAAATCGCACGAACAGCCCTCCTCTGCAGCACAAAAATAGTGTTAATATCTGCAGCATTCCCCCACAACAAAATGCCGTAGGACATGATGCTGTGGAAGTAGCTGAAATAAACTAGTCTAGCCGTTTCTACGTCAGTAAGTTCGCGGATCCTTTTGACTGCGTATGCTGCAGAACTAAGAAAAAAATCAACCAGTCTTAGGAAGCTCGATGTTGGGATTCGAACCAACGACCTTTGGATTGCCGGTGCACTGCTCTAACCGCTGAGCTACCGAGACCCCAGAAGACTCGCTGAATTTTTCCTAGCAGTTTGATTACGCTGCAAGCCAGCGGTATTACGTCACTGTGAAGTCTACCCTCACATTCGAAAGAAATACTATTGCAAGTATTTAACAATCGATAAAGACGTAATTGCTTATATAAATATCTTTATTATTGAAATTTTGCATTCACAATGCTATATAGATAAAGGGTAAAATGTTTACTAGAAAAAATCAACCAGTCTTAGGATGCTCGAGTGGGATTCGAACCCACGACCTTTGGATTGCCGGTCCACTGCTCTAACCGCTGAGCTACCGAGACCCCAGAAGACTCGCTGAATTTTTCCTAGTAGTTTGATTACGCTGCAAGCCAGCGGTATTACGTCACTGTGAAGTCTACCCTCACATTCGAAAGAAATACTATTGCAAGTATTTAACAATCGATAAAGACGTAATTGCTTATAAATATCTTTATTATTGAAATTTTGGATTCACAATGCTATATAGATAACGGGTAAAATGTTTACTAAAAAAAATCAACCAGTCTTAGGAAGCTCGAGTGGGATTCGAACCCACGATCTTTGGATTGCCGGTCCACTGCTCTAACCGCTGAGCTACCGAGACCCCAGAAGACTTTCTGAATTTTTCCTAGTAGTTTGATTACGCTGCAAGCCAGCGGTATTACGTCACTGTGAAGTCTACCCTCACATTCGAAAGAAATACTATTGCAAGTATTTAACAATCGATAAAGACGTAATTGCTTATATAAATATCTTTATTATTGAAGTTTTGAATTCACAATGCTATATAGATAACGGGTAAAATGTTTACTAGAAAAAATCAACCAGTCTTAGGAAGCTCGAGTGGGATTCGAACCCACGACCTTTGGATTGCCGGTCCACTGATCTAACCGCTGAGCTACCGATACCCCAGAAGACTCGATGAATTTTTCCTAGTAGTTTGGTTACGCTGCAAGCCAGCGGTATTACGTCACTGTGAAGTCAACCAATTAATTGTGCTTTCATGCTAGCCTAGAATGTATAGAACCATGCTTTAGGAACTCAATGACTTGCGCGTTCGGGTTCGCGATCATAAAAGTTTACCTATAATGATAAATAGAAATTTTTTTTTTTTTTCTAAAAACATAGCATGTTTTTTACCTATGAATGCTAATGAATAGAGACAAAGGAGGCGAGTTGTTATTTAACTATAGAAATTCGCGTTTCGGTAACGTGATCGAATTGCTAAGAAAACTATCACTCCGGGGTGAACTCGGTGCTTGCCGTTCAAGTGGCAAAGAAAGTATGATGCTATGCTATTTTATGGGTAGGCCTCCCCCATTCCTAACTGTGTGGGTAGAGGTAGGATAGTCACAGACACAGATAACCAATAACAAAGGTGTAAGACAACATATTACTGTGAAGTCTACCCTCACATTCGAAAGAAATGCTATTGCAAGTATTTAACAATCGATAAAGACGTAATTGCTTATATAAATATCTTTATTATTGAAATTTTGCATTCACAATGCTATATAGATAACGGGTAAAATGTTTACTAGAAAAAAATCAACCAGTCTTAGGAAGCTCGAGTGGGATTCGAACCCATGACCTTTGGATTGCCGGTCCACTGCTCTAACCGCTGAGCTACTGAGACCCCAAAAGACTCGCTGAATTTTTCCTAGTAGTTTGATTACGCTGCAAACCAGCGGTATTACGTGGGTTCGAATCCCACTCGAGCTTCCTAAGACTGGTTGATTTTTTTTTCTATTAAACATTTTACCCGTAGCCTAATGTTAATTAAAGGGAAAAACAAAATAGTTAAAATTACATAAAACTGTCTCTGTTACCTATATTTCAACTCGCATATACTTCTAAATTAATTTCAAACAGGATTTCTTGTAAGTAATTAGACATGCAGTTTTGTAAGTTTATATATCAAATAAAACATGGATAAAAGAAAAACATACAAACAGCGCACCTGTTTCTGTAGGGTAGGCTGGAAACACAACGGCAACGAAGAAACAGAAAAGAAAAGAAAAACGACATAACATTTCACGAATTTATTTTCTTTGTACAGTAACATCTCTATTTTTCATGAATTTGTTTTCTATCTATTCACTATTCTATACAATTCTATTTTATCTATACAATTTTTATGGATGCTAAATAATTAAAGCACACCACAAAAACGAGTAACATCCATAGTTCCACATGAGCGTTGTTGTGATTACCCGGGTCCTACGCCAGGGCCGGCATTATGATGCATTAGGCGGCCGCGCGCTGATCCCGGCTTTGCCCGGACTCTTTGCGCTGATGCCTTTGTGTACAGTGACAAATGCAAGCCCTGTGTTAGATTACGGAAAGAAATAAAAATTGCAGAAGTTGATGCTATTTTTCCAAACGAAGACAACATAGAAAACTGTTGTGTCGTTTAAAAAGACACGAACAAATTGATATTCTGATAAAGTGTTAAATAATTTCTCCATGTGCTGTTATACGTGGCTTCCCACGTATAACAGCATATGGAAGTCAGAAAATAGTAATTTCTAAAATAGTTTCTCTTTTATTCTTACTTTAAAAGCATTGACCATTTATTAAACATCTTACTGTCTCGTAAAAACGTAGAACTCCTAAGAAGCCAAAAACTATTTGGATAAATCCAATTAAGTATCAATTGGGTGTTGTATGTTGTGAAATAAACAAAAGAAGATGGACAGTCCAGAAGAAATAAGTCTAAAAGAAGCATTTTTAGAGTTATTTCTTCTGGACTGTCCATCTCTCGTCACCATCGACTCGTGCTTATTATGATTACCGTATTAACTCTAACAACTAAATGTTGGAATAACATTCCTCCACCTCTTCGGCAAAAACCTAAACTATCCTTTAAAGGCACTTTAAGGCATATGTACTGGAAAAGCAAAAATCCTGTAAGTCAATGTAATCCAGTTCGTTTTTTTTTCTTATTTTTTTTTCTTGTTATGTTGTAATTCTTAATTTTATCGCTTTCTGTAAATGTATTTATGTGTGCTTATGTAGTAAATAAAATAAATGTCTATGTCTATTTTCACAGAGACCAGAATTACGTGAACATAAGATAAAAGATTTACGTGATCTCATGAATATAAATTTGATTTCCAGTTATTACGCAGATTATTTTAATAAGTATAAAAAGAGGCCTGTGCTCACCAGTTTATAGGTTGATGGTTATGTTAAAAATAATCACAAGCGTAGGACTTGCATCTTCTGACAATCCTTCAGAAGATGCATGTTCTACGAAAGGTACGAGTTAAAATCTCAGATATTTATTTTTTTATACATAATCTAGCTTCTTCAACACACCTTCCGATTTAGTGGCAATGATAATAGTATTGAGATGTAGAGGACGTGAAATCGATTCCCACTTGAGGTATAGTTATTATTTTCAAGGTTTCGTTAACTTCTAGATTTGTTGAGTTCCGACAGTTGAGAGATGATACAGCCAGTTCCTCAGTGGTTAAAGATGGGACCCCATTGTGTTTCATAAACTTTTTTGCTCGAATATCGTAACCCATAACAAAGTTATCAGAATCATCACTTGTCATAATAATCAAATCTTCGAATCAAACACATTGTCTAATAGTCATTTGTCCGAAAGTTATTTAGTCATAATGTTCATTTCTATAAATATAAAATCTCATATTTTTGTTAGTGATAAACAGATTTGCCCTAAATATATTTTAACTTAAGTAGTAATATTCCGAATATACACATATCATAAAAAATAAGTTCTATAAACTGATATCAGAATCCGAATCGGAGCGTTTATACACATATACACATACATATATAATTACAAAACCAATTTGACATATATAACGATTTGGGGAAACCCGACTCGCCGTGGTCCTTTGCCGTGGTACTTGTCTAGAGTACTAGAGTGTAATTTAGAAGCCGAAGGCGCGGAGGGAGTCTTTCTGAGAGACTGTCTTTGCCCCCTGTAACAAAGGTCTGGCACCCGTGCGAGCTGGAGCGGCTGAGGCTGGTCACCGGGGGCGACCAGCAAGCCGAAGTTGCGGAAGCGAGTATGGGTGCCAGATATTTGTGACGGAAGGGCGGAAGGACTGCACTTCCCGCAGCGCCGGAGAAGAGCGGAACCTATGCATGCGTGCTTGCTTGAATGCATGCCTGATTGTATGCATGCGTGTATACCTCATTGCTTGCTTGCACGCATGCATACCATGCCTGCATGCTTGCATTCATGAATGAATACGTCTAGGTACCTAATGTATCAAATATTGCGATTGACACATTGTTACATTTGCTACCATGAGTTTATTAGGATAACTTATAATTATGGGCAATAACATTTATGATTAGAAACTATTATTCGAATGTATTTTATTGATTTTACATGATGTGGATTATAATATTTATGAAAAAAACTTTTAGACCTAATGATGTTTAGGGATTTTAATTTTATTGCATGTTAAATTCGTGATTTCACTATTTTGCCCAAACTAAATTATACATAAAAAAATTATGAAATGCGATAGAGAACCGTCAAGGATTCATTTTTATTAAGGTAAAGCGCGGCCTCGGCCTTATCGTCAGGTGAGATGAAGGTCAAGCGATTTCCCGCTGTCGATAAAGAAATCTGAAAGAAGATTGATGACTGCATTTAAAATATTTCCCAAGTTAGTTGAGCCATCGGCAGCCCTGCAGTCGTCAGGACGTGTTGTCATATTTTTCACGCGCCGTGTAGGCGGCGGGCGCGAGGGCCCTTGCCGTAAGCTATGTGCATACATTACGCGCACTTGTGACGGCCCAGCGTCTTTGACGTCACGACTTATTTGCGTTTTTGAAGGTGCTCCGTGTTTTGTCTTTTAACGAGGCCATATGAAAATATAGACAATGATATCATATATTAGTGGGAGGTTTTAAACTCTTTCAGTTTCTCCGAACCATTGGAATCGTATATGCCAACCACCACATCGTTTCACTCTTTTCCAATAGTGACCGCCACGGTCTTCGCAGTCTTTAAAAGAGTCTTTTGGTTCCGTATAGTTACATCCTTGAAGTTTCATTATTAGGTCTGTTATTTTGGGGGTAATTGGAAACCCCGTCTTAAATTACATCAAATTAACTCGACTAAATTAGATCCTTCATTTTATTTATATCTGTACTTAGTTCGTTTTACGGTTTCTGTATTTTCGTCGGTTGTTTTTGTTCGGCTAGCTGAATACTGTTCTCCTGTTTTCTCGCCAGCGCCGTCACTCCAGCGAAAGCTCTCATCGCAAACTATGCGCATACGTTACGTTGGGTCGCGGCCACTTGCGGCGTAGCGCAAGTTGTCCTTGGTAGTAGTTCAGTTGATCAATCGATGGTATGCAAGAGAATGCTGAAGAAGAAGTGTTAGAAGTGGATGGAGAGAATGCGGAAGAGGGAGAGGCAAGTAAAGTGTTATTGAATTACTATAAACATGCAAACAAAATTACGGAAAAAGTTTAGACCATACTTTTCCTCTTTCGCTCTTTAACTTCTGAACAAAGCAATTAATCTCGATACAATATATAAAACATATTAAAACATGAGGAATTTCTAAAAAGGACAATGGCGAAATCATTGCTGAATGAATTATCCTTTAGCGTCTATAAATTTCACTATTACAACTACGGATGAAATAAATTCATAAGATTTTTGAAACCATAGGAAAAACCTGTCTAAGTCTCGAAATAAAAACAAGTTTAAAAGACAGTGCTGTTCTGTTTAGGGCAATGACGACGTTTTAATTTTTTTTCTCTCAAATAATGGCTTCGTGCGGTCAGCACATTTAGCCAGCATATTAAAGTGAATATTTTCTTTGCATAAAGTCTCAATAAAGTAGATGATAATGGGTGATAATTAACGTTTAATAGTAAATGATATTCCCCCAAACCCCTTGAGACTCAATAAAGCTGTGGGACCTTATTGAGATCTCACACGGACTTCTTGAGAGAATTTGAAAAGTGACGTTGCACTGTTTTGTTTTATTTGCCAACACTCATGCACGTTCACGAACACTTAACAGTAAATAATCCACCATTATTTCACATTAATATTCGACAAAACACAAATTATAGAAAATAAAACTAAACTGCAGCCATGACGGTTCAATTTCTCGCCAAGAAGTCCACGTTTTTATTTTTAAGTTGGTAAAACGTATTTTTAATATTTAGTTCCGTGAAGGAACAGGCTGAGACCATACTGTCTAGTCATTAGTTAGTTAAAATCACATTGTTATTATTTAAAGCCTATATTTTCCCACTGCTGGGAAAGGCCCACCCTCCCCTCTTTCCACTTTTCGCGGTCTGTTGCTTGTGCTGGCCAATCTTCGAAGGGATAACACAACTAGGTAGGTAAGTACTTGTTTTATCCAATTATGATAGACATAACCTCCAATACTTTGAATTGGAATATCTTTAATTGTAGACTTACTAGAGAAGTAAAACCAAGACCATGATGTTCAGGATTACAAACTCTATACCAACATATTTTTTTCATTCATAGACGCATAAAAAAAGAGTTGACAAAAGTTTGTATGGCAGTTCGCCAATGTCCTTTGTCATTAACCGCCTCTGTAGTCTATTGATTAATCGTGGTTAATAAAACCAGTTTATAATATACACTTTATTCGGTTGATGGTACGATAACTTCTTGCTTTCACCATTTTATCTAAGCATGTCGCTATAAGTAAGTAGAATAGTTGTTGCAGCATTCTTCTGTTCCAAGGGTTCTTAATATGATGGCCAGTTCCACGGGTTAATGATTTCTTGACGAAGTAGTACGATTCCATGGTTGACTTTGTCGTCACTTACCATCAGGTGAAATGAAAGCCAAGCGCTTCGCTGTTATGTGAAATAAATAGACCATTCATTTAATGTCCATACTTAAATCGAAAGATACATGTATGGGCATATGGGCCATAAAAAAGTAGTACTAACATCAACTTGATATAAAAAGAAACATTTCTCGAAAGGAGCCGAGCCGTCCGTGTAAATTGTTTTATGGAGATCGTCGAGTGTCTATATAACTGCGATAACGGGTTGGAGCGCGTTAAATTTAACTTTTCGTTTTTACGGCGTGAGAAAAAAGGCCAGGTGCGCCTTCGGGCCAATATTAAAATGTTTCATGTAAATTTCAGTCGTTCCGCGGCAATATTTCAGGAGTTCCGTCTGTGTACTTCGTATTCATGGACGCTCTGACTTTAATATTGAGGTTAGGAGCTCTTTAATGTTGTTTTATTTTCTAAGTTTTCATGAGCAACTTAATATACAGTGTTTTTGAAATCTTGGTCGTAGTGGGTAATTTGCGTTTATAATAATATAATATAACATTATTGTACCTACATAAAAATAATGATAATAATAATAGCTGTATAGATAGCTACTACACAGTTACCTACATTTCTAACACTAGCATTTAGGCAATTATTGTTACAATACGACACAATATGTATGGACTGCGGTCCTAAATAAATGATTTGAATTGAATTTACCAAAGAGTTTCGCTGTGATTATATTCTACAGACGTTGCTGAGGTAAAGCTACGTGTTATGTTTAGAAAACAAAACTATATAAATTAAAAAAGGCCGTATTAAAAAAATGTCCACGAGTAGGATTCGAACCCGCACCCTTCTGGCAATCCAGGCCAGGTGCTCTTTCTAGTTGATCTTAATATTTTTACAAACATTAAAGATCAGTTAAGAAATAGGCAGCTATGTTATAAGTTATTGTTTATAGGAAGTGTCTAGCCTGCTACCAGTGGTTATTTAATAAAAATACATGTATTACCACGTAAGTTAAGAAATAATGATAATCTGCCGTAAGTTATTAGGTATTCCAATTTGTTCCTTAACGCAAGCTGATAAAGTATACATTATAGTAGCATAGTGAAATAGTTCATTAGCGGCAGACTAACATAAAAAGCTATTCTGCCACAACTTATTAGTCATTGAAATATGTAAGTATTTTGTAATTTCGAGGTTATTTTTTTATTAGACAACAATACCAATACATGTGACCTACAGAAATAAGGAAGCTAGTATTTCTGTTGTCTAATAAAAAAAATAACCTCAAAATTCAAGATAATCGCTACGCTGCGCTTCGCGATTGTCTTAAATTTCTAACCTATCACGTGACCTACGGCAGTACATTAATTTTTACTATATAGGTAACCACTGGTGGCCGGCTAGACACTTTGTTGTTTATATGATTTTAACGCAAATTATGTTGCGAAATAATACAAATTGAAAAAGACAGTATTCGAACCAGGATTCCAGTTGAGCCACCGTGAAACTCATCCGCATTGACATTGAATGGGAATGCTAGTGGACATTTTTACGATACTGTCTTTTGTAATTGGTTCGCAACTAAATTTGCGTTATAATGTTGTTATTTAGATAATTTTTCTAAATAATAACATTATAAAACTTTATAAGTAGTTACAAATACCGTGTATTCAACAAAATACAGCATTTTTTGTAAAAAAATCGAATGGTTTTTTTTACCATAAGTGTCATGAGAAACCTATATTATAAAAATAAAAACCATTGATTCCTTTAGAAAAAAATAAAAAGTTCTTTTAAATTGGCAAAAGAAAAGATGTTGAAAAAATCTACGAGCAGGATTTATATCATGACAATAAAATGTCAGAATTGTAAATTGTTATACTACGACAGTGTTAGTATGTGGAATATATTCACTTATTAAGGGTATTATACCTACCGTTAATTATATTATTCATCAACTTCTCCAAAAACTCTTCAGGAACAAGGGAAGCCCGTCGAATCGTGGTAAAGCAGGAAAATGAGTTTACAGTGCAGATTAATAGGTGAGGTTTTAATGAAAGGCGGTGGTTAATAAAAGACTCAAGGGTCGCCGCGCGCAGGGCGGCACTCGGACACCGCTCTGCGAAATTAATTAAACAGTTGATGACAAAAGGTGCTAGCTGTCTTCGCTTTTTGACTCCGCTTCTGCTTAACATCAGGTAGAACGAAGTAGTTTGCTTACGTCACTGTATAAACAGTTTCCGTATATTTCCATTATAATTGTTTTATTCTAATATTTTACATTTTTCTAACTGGCAATTATTATTGAGTTTCATGCTGAGCTCTATGCGAAAGAAGACAGCATTCTAAATCAGTGGTAAAATCACGACTATCTATTTAAAACTGATTCTGTTCTGCGATTAATTTTATTTATTTAAGTGAGCTTTTATTAATATTATTATGAAATTGAATACATGGCTTGCCATGTGCTTGACGCTGGTTAGTAAAAACATATTGTTATTGAGAAGTTTTTGGTCATTGGTATTGACGTGTGATATAAAAGATAATGCTTCGGAAGGCACGTAAAGCGTTGGTCCCGGATGTCCCCGAAACCCACCAACCCGCATTGGGCCGGCGAGGTGGGTTAAGGCCCAGCCTCCCCATGTGATGTTATCCATGTGTGTGGGAAGGCCTGTGCCCAGCAGTGGGACGTTTACAGGCAGTTGTTTTTTCTGCTTAATAAAAGATAATACATTATAATAGCCGTACCCTTTTCGGTCACAGTGAGAGCTCTGGCTCCCGCCCTGCGCGCCGTAAGCCGGCGGGCGGCTGTTTGTTTTGATTGTATTAATTAAAACGGGAATCCCTCAAAGTTTTATTAAGATTAACACCTCTCTTCTTTTCTCGGCCCACTCCATATTCATGTCGGATTAACTCGTCTACAACTTCGCACAGCTTTATTATGACTTGTTAAGAACCTTTATACACGTAGTAGGTATCGCATATAAACTTCAAAGTTCATAATTTTTCTAAGCAATAAATGGAAAGTTTGAAATTGCATAAAATTCAGTAGCATAAACCTTTTGTTTTAAATGTTGTTATAGTAGACCACTTCAAAAATTCGTTAAAGAAAATACAAAGTCAAAGTCAAAATATATGTTTTCAATAAACTTAATTAATAAGTACTTCGAATTGTCCAAATCTTTTTTAACCTACCACCCATTCAAGACGTCATTTTTTAACTGTGGCAAAGAACGGGCGCAAGATACCACAGCGCACAGAAGCAGCGACATTTACACAAAATATGTAGAATACATGTCGTTAGCAGGTCATAAAATAAAAAATATGAATTTAAAAAATAATAAATGATGCAGTACAAAACTACAATACAATGTATCAATTAATTATAGACAATTAGAAATAGCTGTTGGAGTACTTGAAGCATTTCAGATCCAAGCTGTTTTGCCTTCTGTGTAATCTGACAGTTTATAAGAAGCTTTTTTTATAAAGCTTTTCTTTTGATTTTGATTTGAAATTTATTAAGATCTTATTTCTGAATATCATTTGGTACTTTGTTGTAAAATTTTACAAACAGACCCTTAAAAGAATTATTTATTTTATGGAGCGTAGTATAAGGTACTTTGTTCACACTTCTAGTGAGTAAATTGTGAATATCACTGTTTTTTGAATACATTTCAATATTTTTATGAACTTAAATCAAAGTTTCATAAATGTATTGTGATGCAACTTTCATTATATTTATATCCTTGAATCTCTCTCTGAGAGAGTCACCAGCCTTTAGGTTATAGATTGCTCGAATAGCCCTCTTCTGCAGCACAAAGATAGTTTGAATGTCGGCAGCTTTTCCCCACAGTAAAATGCCGTACGACATTACACCATGAAAGTAACTGAAATAAACTAATCTAGCTGTATCAACGTCAGTTAACTGACGGATCTTTATACTGCATAAGCCGCAGAGTTAAGTCTATTCGACAATTTAACTATTTTCTTATTTTATTTTATACAGAACAACATGTGGGCCCCACTGACGCTGTGCATCTAACGTTACGTCTAGAAACACAGTGGTGTCCACAGGATTCACATTCCTAAGTATACTACATAACTCCATAGATCCTTTAATTTTCTTTAAACATAGGTATGCCTCTGATGTTGCAGGTTTCCATGGCGGCGGAGATTACTGTCCATCAGGTGACGCGCCTGCTCGTTTGCCTCCTTCTATTATAAAAAAAAATAGGTATAAAACTTAATTAGGATTAGGTTTTTATTTTAAAAATATTAATGGATTTTTAATTGCCATTTTAATTTCCCTTCATATTACATACTTACTAATTATATTTTTTTCTTGTAAAAATATATACACAAATTTCTTAAATGTGGACTTTCCTAAAAAAAAAACTTTTAACAAACTTAGTCCTGACAATATACGAACACAATGAAAAAGAAATCCGTCATACTCGCACATGTGCCAATCGATTTTTATTTATATAGATTTTTAGAAAAACTCGTAGATGTTAAATTCAATCCGACGAAAAAGAAAGAAAAAAGATTTAGTTTCTCCAAAGTGTTTACCTACGTAAAACTTTAATGGATCAAAACACTATTCTTCGAGCCTTGGCCGCTGTTACGAAAATAGAAAAAAGAATATTGAATGCAAATAAAATTCAAGCCCATTTCATTAAATGCTTCACTATTTCCCCAAAACACGTTCCAATAACCAAATTCACACTCACTCAGAATATTATAATGAAAGCAATAATTTACCCCGGGCCGGGTAAAATGCCCCGAGATCCGGTAAAATTACCATAACACACGGGCTTGATACTGAGCTGACGATACAGTCCATACGTCGCGAAACAGTAGCTTGACTTTTGTTAAAAAATAAAATAAGCGTGTAGATTATTAGGCAATGATAAAAGATCTTAGATTGAGAAGCTGACGCGCTGTGTGGCTCCCGACCTCTCTCGCCCTTGGGGTGTCGTAAAAGGCGACTAACGGACTATAGACTGCACATACTATTACATCCAACAGCATAAAGCGGCGATGGGCTGACTACCTGTCACGCTGAGCACATGTGCGGTTGTTATTTGGTGTGCCGTGGACTATGGCTGAGGACTATTTAGCGGTCCTCACAGCCTAGTCTCTAGCTAACCCTTAGGGTATGCAGTCGTGAGTGATGTCGCAGCGGCTAGTTAAGCAACATTCGCAATGCCGACTCACTGGAGAGGTGAATTAATTACTGACATATCGAGATCCTCCTCTAAGGGGTTCGGTTCATGACAGTGAACGCTGGTGTTCCTCAAGGCTCCATTCTATCCTCCACGCTGTTCCTTCTGCATATCAATGACATGCTTCCTCTTGGAAACATTCATTGCTATGCAGATGATAGCACAGTGCATGGGGGATATAACGGGCACCCAACGGCTGGGCGGGTAGACACCGAAATGAAGCGAGCAAATCTTGTCATTGAGCTCGATCGGATGTTGGACCTCATTTCTAAATGGGGCTCCGATAATCTGGTGGAGTTCAATGCCAAGAAAACACAGGTGTGCGCGTTCACAGCGAAAAAGTCGCCATTCCTTCCCCTTCCCTCTCTTCAGGGTACATCTCTAGGCCTGCAGAGCAGTATTAACATGCTCGGTATGGATATCCGCTGCGATCTGAACCAAAAGGACTACATCGAAACCGTGATTAAAAATGCCTCACGTAAACTCGGTGTCCTGAACAAGGTGCGGCGATTCTTCACGCCTGAGCAGTTGTGTCTATTATACAAGACACAGGTGCGGTCTTGCGTGGAGTATTGCTCTCACCTTTGGGACGGCTCCGCAAAGTACCTTCTCGATGCCTTGGACAGATTGCAGCGCTGCGCTGTGCGCATTATCGGCAATGCAGAGGTCACTAAAACTCTTGAGCCTTTGCAATTGCGTAGAGATATTGCGTCACTCAGCGTCTTTTACCGTTTATACCATGGCGAGTGCTCTGAAGAACTCATTGACCTCATCCCTCCTTCTCCCTTCCTCCATAGAAGTACGCGTGCTGCTCTGCGGAGTCACCAATTTACAGTCTCTAACATTCCATCTCGCATAACGAAATTTGGTGACTCGTTTCTTTGCCGCACTTCCAAAAGATGGAATAGTCTACCAGCACACGTATTCCCTCCTACCTATGACATAGGGTCCTTCAAACGAGGCGTGAAGAAGCACTTTGTGGGCCGGCAGAGTGAGGATGACTGATGCTACGTCTCTTACGCTGCACCAGTTGTCCTCGCGCCTGGACCTCATTTCCACTTAACATCAGGTGGAGTGGGGTCATTTGCCGGGCTTAGTATTAAAAAAAAAAAAACCGTCGCGGGCGCCGTCTATTAATCGCGTGAGGCTCGAAAGGGGGGAGGGGGTTGGGCAAAAATCACGAAATATCACAAGGGGGACGGGGGGTGGGGGTGTGGAGATATGTATTTCTCGTCAAACGCGCGATTTCTAAACCGAAAGCGGCGTGTAGGCGTGTACCTTGACTCGCCGTTGAAAAAAAATCAACTTGCAACTTTTCTGTCTACACACTTTTGTCATGGTCCTTAATTTTTATTAGATTATACTATAAAAGTACTTGTATTTTTTTTTTTTTTTATAAAAGAGGGAGGCAAACGAGCAGGCGGGTCACCTGATGGAAAGTAATCACAGCCGCCCATGGACACCCGCAAAACCAGAGGAATCGCAGATGCGTTGCCGGCCTTAAAGGGAGGAATAGGTTTAAGGAAGGAATAGGAATTGGGAGGGGGGGCGGGGAAGGGGCCTCCGGAACCCTCACTGGTCGGACGAAACACAACAGCACCAAGTGCCGTTATTTCACGTCGTCGTGAGAGGGTGGTATTACGCCGGGCGAGCCGGCCCAATGCGTGCTGCAACGCAGCGTGGCTCTACCACTCAGTCAGTGTTACTCATTTAGCACCACCCAGGGATCACGTGTAGGGTCTCAAGGGTAAACCTACGGACGCGAGCAACTTTAACCCCCAAAAAGTGAAATTTAAAGATAATATTCTAAAATTTAAAAATTCTTTGTAAAAATACACGGGGGGAGGGGGGGCTGTAGTCTTAAACCTCACCACGTATCACCAAGGGGAAAGAAGGGGGGGGGGATGGGGGTTATAATGCTAAAAAAGTCACGTGATGAATGGACTGCCCCTAAGCCGTTCGTGGGTCCCGGTTGTTGCAGTAACATGGCAGTCGTTGTGACCCACCAGCCCGCACTGGGCCGGCTGTTGCCGATGTGGAAAGTCCTGTTCGCAGCAGTAGGATAGGCTGATGATGATGATGATGTATATGGAAAATATTTTATGTCGACATTTAATGATACTTAATAATAAATAATAAAAGATACTTTTATTGCACACAAGAACATTTATACAGTGACAAAGTACAAAACAGGCGGCCTTATTATTAACAAGCAATCTCTTCCAGGCAACCTTGGGTGATAGAAATCTAAATAAATAAATAAATTTTTCCTACACTCACACCAATTATCTAGCCCAAGAGAAGCTTTGTTATAAAACTCGTTAAATGGTTACTAGACAACGGATAAACATGCTTAAAATACTTAAATACAATAATTTCTAAATTGAGCCGACCGGTGATCGAACCCGGGACCTCAGAGATGGCGACACCATGAAAACCGGTGTACAAACCACTCCACCAAGGAGGTCGTCAAATAATAAAAGAATATAGAAATGGGTGCATGAATAAGGGTAGTAAGAAGTAGAAATAAAAGTATAAAATTAAATTGATAGGTACAACAAATAAATAAATAAATGCGATAAAAAGAGATCATGCAATATTATAGGAACATTATGGAAATAAATAAAACTAAGATGATATACGTAAAATAAATACTTTAATGATTCTTTATCTCAGAATGCTGCTGACAATATGCAATATATAATAGTTTGTTTTATTTATTGCCCGTTTTGCAATAAAAATATTGAGTAATATATGAACTCCGCCTTTGATCAAACTTGGATACGAGCTTCACAGTCATCCTGCATGCATTTGTGAGTTATGTTCGCGATGTCACATTGTTGAGTTACTGTTGAAAACTGCTCTGTGGCCGTTACGACGCAAAGTATGCAGTGCAATTGTATACAAAAGATGTGTAATTAGGCTTTACTGCCTCCTCTGGGGTTATGTCTTCATCGCCATACAGCAAGTAGCTCACTTACGGCTTACATAATTAGAAGCTATTAGTTTCTTGGCATTACTTAATTTGTACTTTTTATGCACTTCAGAGGAGCTTGATGGCGGCGCAGCGGCTAATTGGTTCGTTGTGTGATCTTGCAAATTAAACCACTTTCCAATGCCGGGTCTCTGGATAGGTGATTAAATTAAAAAAACATCGCGAGCTTCTCCGCGTTTCGGAAGTCAGGTAAAGTCGTTGGTGCCTTGTGGTCGTCAGATGGCAGCCATTAAAACCCGCCAACCAGCATCGGGCTAGCTTAGTGCTTATTCTGACCCTATCTCACCATGTGTGCATATCCATGTAGCAAGCGCTACGCCCAGCAGTGTGACGTTTCTAGGCTGATGATGTATGATGTACACACTTCAATTTTAAAAAGTCGCTAAGAACGATTCGGTGAGTTTTATTGATTTTTACAAGAATGCGTCTAGGTCGAGCCTTCTTGTTAACTAGACTTTAAGCGCCATGGTGGTGGTTGATGTTATGATACCTAGAGTTATAAATATTTTAGATTGAAAATGATTCCTGTAAAAAAATCGGGTTAACTCAACCGCCAAGCCATGGGAAACATTGGCAGAAACTTGTCCGAACTCACCGTTTTTATCGAAAATCCTTATCGTATCTTTTATTTTTACATCCGGCCTTTATTTTCGGGTCGCGCTCGAGAAGCAGAAATAAAAAGGTACACTTAAGACTCGGCGGAATATCACTCAATGCAGGGGTATATCTCAAAGCTTTCTCCTCGCGTCCTGTTTTTATCCTACTTGACTCGTAATGTGGTGAATTCATACATGAACAATCGAGATCTGGAGTGTTCTCGGGCGGGGGTGAGGGGGTGAGGCCGGCGGGCGGGGCTGGCAGGGTTAGTATTTTCCTTCTTTCAACAACATTTCGCTCGGGTCGGCTCCAGTGTTGCCAACAGCAGTGTTCCAAAGTAGCAATATAGATTTTGTCTTAGTTATTTTATAAATTATTTGATTTATACAACCCTCAACCCGACGATTAATTGAAAGTCGGATTAATCAAAGAAATAAAGCCGCCTTATGTACTAATAATACAAAATAGCTTTAATTAAATTTGTAATTTTGTAAATTGTAAAATCTGTCTTAAAATATATATCTATTTTTTTAAAGAAGGAGGCAAACGAGCAGGCGGTTCAAGACCCGCAAAACCAGAGGAGTCGCAGACGCGTTGCCGGCCTTTAAGGAATTGTTTGGGGGAGGGCCTCCGGAACCCTCACTTGCCGGACGAAACACAACAGCACCAAGTGTCATTATTTCACGCCGGATATTCGTGAGAGGGTGGTAATACCTCTGGCGAGCGGGCCAATGCGTGCTGCAACGCAGCGTGGCTCTACCACTCCGTCAGTGTTTAGTACCACCCAGGGGTCACGTGTAGGGTCTCAAGGGTAAACCTACGGACGCGAGTTACTTTAACCCCCAAAATGTATCTATAATTTAATCTATTTATTATACGAGTATTGCGTTAATATATTTTATTATAATGTAACAGCTACTGTGCGCAATTTTTATTTTTAGGTCATCTTAACACAAACCTCACATTTGTCTTTCCTTTTTTTTCTTCATCTAGACAGCTAATCGAGCTACTAAACCCATATTATAAATACTTTAAGTACGAAAAGTTACTGTAAAAAGTACTCCTACTCTACTTAGGTTGATAATTATAAAAACCATGTGACCCAAGGTTAATTAGGTACCTGCAACAACTCGATATAAATAAAAACAAATATTATAAAAATTCAAATTTCAAAATCTTTTATTTAATTTAGGCTACAATAATTGAATCGGTTTGTAAGTCCTAACTATGGAGCGGGAGCCTTGTACTGTGAAGAACCGGCAAGAAACTCAGCAAGGGCATTTCTTATTTCCATTTCTTTTACCTTATATCATAGAAGGACATTTTCCATTCACTTCCCTTGTAGGTACCCTTCATTCCTATATCATTTTTCAGAGAAAACAATAGCTTTAGTTTTAAATTACCTACTATTTCTACATTATGATTAAGTATGTCATTGTTCCAATTTAAAATAAAATATTGATTCCATATATGTAGTTGTAAAGAATTTTCTTTTTTGTTACTCATTTCGGCGCTCATTTTCGGAGGTTGGCACCACCGGTCTCGGTTGCCGGAGCAGCCGCGTCGTGCCGCGTACATACGCATATAATGCTTATGTGCCCGGTGCTCCTCCGTTATCTAGATAATACTTATCTGCCACCGTCAGCAGATCGGAGCTGGTGCAGCCGAGGTAACATGCCACTCATAAAATGAGTAAAGGATCTTTATCCACACGTGAGTCTGGTTCACAGTATCGTAAATGATATATTACAGTAGGGCGGTTAACTTGGTGACCTATATTTTTTTCGTGATCCGGTTTAAATTTGAATTGTATGCCTCTGTAATATGCTATAAATTTATTTTCATAGATAATCATTGCGCATTCTTCTCCACAGCTAAAAAGAGAAGTTCTGATGGTGGTGATGGATGTTGAACTAAAAAATGATTTTGGACGCTAAACACGACAAAAGTGTTTTGCAAGTAATGGTCTATTTGAATAAAAGTTTGATTTTGTAATACTTACTTATAACTTTGGCTGCGTCTTTAAAATACACTTTAGCGTTCTAGTATTCTGGTTCGGAACTGTCATAATCTTGAAATTATCGTTGTCACTAAGAGTTTTCAGAGCTTCTTCTATAGTTACGTCTCGGTTTACATAATTTTGGATCATATCTCTTTGTTGGTATTTCGGAGTTTGTCGTTTCTTTGGTTGTTTTTTCCTTCCAGCTAGATTTCGCTTTATTCGGAAATCTTGATATTTTGCTTCTTTTTTGATTTGCTTAAGAATAAAAACAGTTTTGGGTGGCAGCCAAATCTTACACTAATTCTATGGTGCTACCCTTCTCATGCACTAGTAGTTGTATAATTGCAATAAAATAACAACTCAGCGGAATTACGAATGTAGTAATCTGCAGTTGCGATGAACCCATATTGTGTAGAATCACCAATAGGAAGAATCCAGATTGCGTTAAAATAACGGCTGTGGAGAATCACGAATGTAGCAAACTGCAGTTGTGTGAAATCCATTTGTACCTACCTAAGGAATTCACGAATAGGAAGAGTAGCGTTTGTGTAATTGTGTTTAAAAAATTTTTTTATCGTATAAATTCGTTAGTGCCTAGGTACGTAAGACATTCAATGATATGCTTGTTCAAAAACTCTTTTAAATTGCCCTAACTAAACGCAGCTACTGGCCTGCAGCAGCATTCTTGTTACCTTTTACGTTATTATAAGTTGTTAACTTTTTTGTGATATTTAACGTTTTCACTTTAAATCAATTCAACTTAAAAAATATCACCACCATTATGATGTCATCAGCAGCTGCTTCTGACCTTCCGACACGAGCAATAACACATTGACCATAGCTCACTATGCTGGCCCAATGCGTCTTAAAACAATTGCTATTAAGACAACAAACATTGTAATAAAAACCGTGCAAATGCTACTAAGACAACACACATTGTAATAAAAACCGCACGGGCGTTGGTATCGCTTGCTCTGAAAACATAGTGCGAATCCAAGCAGTGTTATATATTTGAGTCCCCGCCTCGCCGCCCGCCTCCCGCGGTTATGTAACTGTGTACCGACAGACACTTTATTTAGACTACACCCTGTGTTTTGACTTCTGACTATAAGTAGTACAATTTTTTTTGTTAAATTTATTGTAAAATAGATAAGTCTTTATTATTCTGTAGGAAACGTTTCTACGTTCGACCGCATTGTATAAGTACTAACAGCGAAATTACTTTCTAGGATCTATGATAAAGTAAACTTAAAGAATCATAAAAGTTCACTCACAGATGTGTTTATTATACATAGGATCGTGATTCTACCCTGGCAGTGCCATTTCTATCGAAAAGAGAGCGGCAGGAAATTCGTTCATCTCTTATGTACTTACCTAGGTAACTTATTTTCTATGTCTTTATTATTGAAATTTTGCATTCATAATGCTATATGCCGGAGCATTGGACCGGCAATCCAAAGGTCGTGGGTTCTAATCCCACTCGAACTTCCTGAGACTGGTTGATTTTTTTCTAGTAAACATTTTATCCGTTATCTTCTATGATTTTTTTTATTTGAAGGCTTTTTTTCTTTAAGTGATCTCTAATAAATTACGAGACAAGTCGACAAAAGAATTTATTGATTCCTAAATGGCTACAAATAATTAGAATACTACAAAGGTGGAGTGCGGACTACATATTTCGAGATGCTTGCTACCGGCTGTGTGCCAAAATTTAACAATATCGAAGACACGTCAAGCCTTTGGTCCCGGTTGTCGTAATATGGAAGTATTCTGCACCCACCCACTATAGAAAACAAAGCAATTGCTACCAAAAGCTTTCACCGTGGAGAAGTCAAAAAGGGTGACAGCACCTGCGGTGTCGTTGGTCACAAAACAAACGCCGCGGCCGGGGGTGAGGCAAGGGTCAAGGGGCGATAGGACCGAAGAGGGGGGGGGGGGCGAGTGGTTTAATGAAACTCCGTGGTTTTTCCATGATTATTCATGCCACTTAGGTGCCTCCAGCTTACTGCGGAACCGACTTGAGTGCACGCCTCGTTTTCTCTGAAGGTGCCGCTCGCTGGAGGTGGAAAGTGGTAACTTACTATTTTTCACGACATACATTTTATAACCATCTGATCATACGTTCTTCGTATCTCCCAAGTAATATATTCAAGGCATCCCAAGAGGACTTTAGTCTGATAATAAATAGTTAAAATAAAGTTAATTAAATTATGGGATTTTTTTTATTTTAAATGATAGGTCATGAAATGAAATGATTATTTATTTGCCAAGAACATAGTATGTTACAGTTGTTACAATTATACTATGTACTATATGTTCCACTCCCGGAAGAATATGCAAATTAATTTAAGTTGATGGCAAAATAATCGTAATCGACACAATATATGACGGCAATGCTCCCGCACGCACGCGTCTCTATAGTAACTACCTTCGTATATTTCATACATCATTAAAGGTTATGGCATCTAGGATTTCTGGCAATGGCGTAATAGCACAAACCTCATAGCACAAACGTCCTTGATACGTACTCGCTTGCTTCACCCGTCCGTACAGCAACGTCAGCTTCAGCCTATTGCACTGCACTGCACTGCACTGCTAAACGAAACTTTCCCCTTATTAATACTCCTTTTCAAGCTGGCTGCTTCTGAGATGTGCGTTAAAAAAAAGAGAGTAGAATATTAAAGTAGTGCGAAGAGAGGCCGTGAAGTGTCTTCTGTACAGCCCAGTTCCATTTCAAGCTGACAGCTTAACGACTGATTTGTGTTTAAAAGAGACTAAAATAATATACCAGAGTGAAGAGACGCCTTTACCTCGTGATGTGGCGCGGCAGTGGCGGAGCTCATTTGAGATGCGGTGACCTCACGAAAATCGCGACTCCGCCCGCATTATCATTCTGCTTTTATATCGCCGGCTAATGTAATTGCTCCACGCATCCCCAGCTAATTAATTTTATTGTGTCAACTCGCGTGGAAGACGTTACGTTTTACTGCAATTTGCGGTGAGAACATTTATTTGTTGTATGCATTTTGTTTTGATAGCGTATGTTGTGGTAGTTCTGTTATTTTTGTAGCAAGATATTTTTTTATTATCAGAGTTTTCTTAAAAACCTATAAAATGAACAATTTGTTATTACTTAATGTTATTTTTATAACATGTTTTTTTCTAAAATTCACTAGGAATTTTCCCTAAATATTATAATTTAAGGCATATAAAACATAAATACGATTAAAATTAAAAAAAAATTAAGATTCTACAACAATCACAGTAGGGGAGAAGCCGGGGCAGTACGGGCACCTTAAGGGAGATCTAATATAAAACATATTTGAAAAGAGTTAGTAGCAATTAAACGCAATGATTTGCTAATACCATTATTGTTATATAAATTAAGCAGAAAATATGTGGTAAATCTTTTATATTTTATGTTAAACAGGAGTTTATTGTTAAAGAAGAATCTGCCCATATTGCCCCTTGTCTGGGGCATAATGGGCATACATAGAATAGAATATAGAATAGAATAGAATATACATTTATTTTTGGCATCACACGACAAAACACAATACAACAATACAAGTAGGCAAGTACAAACTTTTGCGTCAAAATTGTACATAGTAAAGAATTGTGCACTGGCGTGCGATGCCAAAACTGTGCTCAGCTCAGTATAAGCAGCAAGACCAAGTGATACCTGCTGCACTGATATTCTGCTGAACACAGTCGTGACATCAGATGTGCAGGACAATGAACATAAAAAAACAAATTAATAAACATAAAAGTAAATAACAAATTAAAAAAATATTTATAGTGTGTCTCCGCTAACTAATGGTCAATAATGTGGCAAAATCATTGAAAAAGGCATGACAAAACTGATCCCATAAACTATGGTGCCAAATAAAAATAAAAATAATTCAAGTCGCATCCTCTGAATATATAAAAATGGAACTGGCAACACTGCCAACGTGTCATGTCATGTATGACGTCAATGACATGTGATTGTGACGTGGCGTTCAATCTTAACCTAAATCAAAGATTACTTTAATTAAAGGTACCCAAAGGTATACATGGGGCATAATTGGCATATAGTGATGAATGTTTATTAAAAAAGTCGGTTCATTCAATAATATGTATAATTAAAATGACATTAATTAACAATGCTCATAAAATCAAAAACAATTAAACATACATTTTTATACTTTATTTTTCCTTGTTTTTGTCATAGATTTCGTATTATTTCTTTCGTTTCTTTTATCTTTGGTTTTTTTATTTGGTTTTCTTCTAGGGCTTACTTATAAGGTGAACCAGCTATTATTGCAGTCTTTCCGCATTTCATCACTACTCTTTTTTGTACGTGTGCTTAGGCTCAGTCTGCGGGCACGAGACTAGCGACGGCCGAGCGACGGGCGACGCGACAGCGACGCGACGGCAATGCATCAACCTATGGTGACGCGCACGAAACGAGCGATGGCGGGGCGATGCGATCGAGCGATGCACGGGCGACTCGGGAGCGACGGCGGCGGCGCGGAAGCGACGAGAACAAATGAACAAACTGGTTTGATTAGGTCGCTCGCGATTACAGTAGTGTTGTGTTGAAAAATATTATAGTACTTACCTACCTAATGGATATTAAAAATAATAATGAAGAAGAAGAATATATTAAAAATATAATAAACTAAACAATAATGTTACGAAATAAGATTAATTTTTTTTTCTTCAGGCATATATTCATTTTTTCAATACGATTTCCAAAAATAACACGTTTTAGATTGCTTCTTATTTTCTCTAAAATGTAATCAAATGTGTGTAAACTCATTCTTGTATAGTTGGAAAATTTTGATGGATGGCACCTTAGCTCGTAATAAAGGGTAGAAAATTCGCCCAAATGACTTCTGCCTTTATTTATTGGATGAACACCATCTCTAGGTAATAATAATTCCGTTCTCATTAGTAGACTTGGCTCCAATAATTCTCTTCGACGTAAACTTGTGTTACGATGACGTGACATATTGCTCACAACACCACCTCTAGAGCGACATGGAGCGACAAGTTTCGTGCCCACGCGAGATGTCGCGCCTCGTCGCCCCGCTCCGCCGTCGCGTCGCCGTCGCGTCGCGTCGCCATCGCTCGGCCGTCGCCAATCTCGTGCCCGCAGACTTAGGCTTAATATTATCAGGTGACAGAACATGAAAAGAAGTGGAAGGAGTTGGGGGTGGAGTTGTTGGTGTGTGTGTGAATTTCATGTAGCAGCTGATGACTTGTTGATGGGCCTAGAGATATTGTATGGTTGACTGCTAGTTCCGGTGCTGGATCTTGTGAAACAGGCAATTCTGTATCAATAACGGGCAGATCTGTGGTGTCTGCAGCCAAAACATCATCATCTCCTAAAATATCTGGATTGATGGGCCATATTCCAGTCTTACGAAAGCCAACAAGCATTGTGGCAGCTTTCATATAAGCATTGCAGAAGAGGCGAGCAAAAATTGGTCTACAACAGACCGGGGCAGTATGGACACACTGCCCATTTTACCCCGTCCATAATACCCCAAAGGTATTATAAAATTAATAATGACCTACTCACAATATAACGTTTAGCAATGAATTTATATTTTCACTGAGGTATTGCCTAATTAATAACAAAGGTTGTAATAACTAGACATAGTTTGTATCTAAGAAGTATTAATGATGTAAATACGATCTACGCAAAATATGTAAAATTTATATCAAAACTACGAACTTACGTATATTTCTCACTATCGGCGAGGAACGCGCGGTCACAGCGAAATTATTAATTTCCCAGCACGAGCGAGGCCTACTGAATGCGTTGCAACGAGTCGCGAGCGCATCGGTTCACTATTTCAGAAGGGAGAAGGGGTGCCCATATTACCCCGCCTGCCTGTACTGCCCCGGCTTCCCCTACTTTTCACAGCATTAGGCACAGCATTCTTAAAAACCTATAAAATCAACAATTATAAAACAAATGAAACAATTAAAATTAAAAAAAAATCTACAACAATCACAGTACCTACTTTTCACAACCCAATATTCATAAAAGCACATAATAGTTACAGTTTTTTTTTTAAATTTAGCAATTTTTTTTTAAACTTACAATTTTTTCTTAAAATTATATCTTAATAATCTTAGATTTTCTTAAATAAGCCGTTCTATGCAAAATTCAAGGCTGATTTCTCCTTGTTAAAATTAGACAATTGTAGCATTAACATTTTCATTAAACTCAATTGTTTTTTTGTTTTTTTGTAATATCAGAACCTTTCAGATATAAAGCCCGTTGATATTTGTCAACCTTTTGTGACAAAGTTAAAAATAGGGCAATATTACTTGGTTTTCTACAGATTTTTTTTGTTTATTATAGAATGCCAACATTCGATCACATTTTGTAGTACGGTGTGAGCTATTGTAAACGCACCACAAATCGGCAAAAAAGGAAGTTTCGTTTAACCAAGTGGCAACGAAATAATTATTAAACTGTATTAGTATTTCACTATTGGGACATTGCGACATAACATACAACCAAGCATCGTCCAATACTTTTCTTGGCAAAAGAGCTAAAACACTGCATCTTTTTATGTGCTTTTTCACTAATTTAGAATTTGTTTTATTTAGAGCAAAATGATCGGATTTTTGCCATAAACTTTGGGTAAAATGAATATAACACCATTGAATTATTGCATTAGGGAATACGCGTTTCATACCTGAGATTGCAGCTTGCTCGTAGTCAAGTAAAATTTATGAGGATTAAATTCCGGAATTTGACTTTTAATTAGCGTAAACAAAGTTACGTATGTATTTTTATTCTTTTTTGGCAGTAGTGTGTATTAAACTTCAATTACATTAGAGTGAGTTTCACTACTGCCCAAATCGACATGCAGTGTAAAATTGCTGAAATGGTTTCATGCAAAATTTAAAAGTTCCATCGCAGAAAACTGTTACATTGGATTTCTTTAAAGTTTATTTACAATATTCACCAGCAAAAACCAAGATCCTAGTCGAGTAATGACAGTAGTCAGCTAGTACAAACGACTGAAACCTTAGGGGGACAATGATGTTCTTTAAAGAGTTAAAACATACCTTTTTCACACCTAAGGACTTGTTTCTTTTTCGATACAGTTTTCTTTCAATATATTTTTTAATTGGTATTTTTTGAACAAGATCCAGACCTTTATCTTTTATGTCTGCCACAGTTTCGCGGACTACACTAGGAACAGGGACGGTATAGTCAGTGGTCACTTTTTTAACACAATTTTCAAATTCGACTTGAAATTGATTGGACACAGAATCAGGCTCACAGTGGTGGTTATCTTCTTTCAGGATAGAGTTGTTGCTTGCTGTCACGAGTATTGCTTTGCATATATTATATAAGAGGATAGTTGTTGTTTTTTACTATAGTATATTTTCTTAAAATTAATGTAAAGAAATATATAGAAGTTTTTTATCTGACTGTACAAAGCAGCTATTTTTATTGGTGTCTGAATCATCAGTGATAAAATAATAAAATTAAAAAGTGTCAATTCGGACACTGTGTTCGAATATAATGTGTCCGAATCGTCAGTTAGTCTATTGGACATACTAGGCGTATAAAAATATTAAAAAGCTATAACAATAACAAACATGTTATTTGCGAAAAAACGACTTAAGAGGGTTTACGCATTTCAGTTTCCCATACAAACTTCAAAGTCGATATTTTTAAAAACTACTAGGCCAATTTTAATAAAACTTTGCATGCTTAAGTAAAATACAGAGATCTAAATAGTTTGTTGAAAACATTTTTAAAAAACGTTTATTTAACTGTGTTATTAGGATTTTAAACTTTCTATATTGGACATTAAATCGCAATAACTCAGCTAAATAAACGTTTTTTAAAAATGATATCAACAAACTATTTAGATCCCTGTATTTTACTTTAGCATGCAAAGTTTTATTATAATTAACTTGGTGGTTTTTAAAAACTTGGAAGTTTGTATGGGAAACTGAAATGCGCAAACCCTCTTAAGCGTGCTGCTGCTGACACAACAAAGCTAATGGCTGGAAAAAATGTGAATAAGTAATTAGATCGTTAGGTAAGATCAACCCCACAGTACATTGGTATATTTCAAAAGTAACAAATAACACGATGACGATAACATAAAATAAATCCCAACTTTAGTCAACGGCGACACTGCGCCGACAGACGAAGATGTAATGCTGGAAGTTGTCCGTGGCGTGCTAAATCAATCAGGAGCGACAGAGCCTGTGCTCCAAACATTGAGGTATTATGGCTAGAGACGACCGCGAAGCAAGTTTTTGCGCCCATAGTTTGACGCAAGCGTGATGAGCTGGACGCATATCAGCCAGATTGAACCACTGTGGCGGATGACAGAAAAATGTGGCCTCTCCGCCTTTGCCCTGCAATGTGACGAAATAGGCTGACAATAATAACAATATTATACGAGTAGTTGCAGCTCATGAGCTACAAACGCCTGACAACAAAGCCCCGCTCCCTACTACGCCAAACGCGTTGCCTGTAATTTAGCCTAGCATAGTGATTGTATGGAATGGCTGCTTTAGTTATAATACCTTAAAGGCCCCAAAGCCCGCAGCCAGGGCGCGGATTGAAGAGTACGCAGCCGTATTCAAACGGCGGTGGAGCAAAAACCTGCCCTCGACCCCATTAGCATAGTCTGTCGCGAGTTCGCTTGCGATTTCGGAAATTCGGATGAGATACTTTTGGGACTCTCTGAGTGTGTGATTTATCGAGATGTATATACAGTAATAGTATTTCATACATCAGCTGACGACGTATACTCGCAGGACTTGTTGACATCACTCCGTTTGGTCATACATTGGAAGAAATCGTGAACGTATCTACAGAGTTTACATACATTTAAACTGACGACTATTATCCCCGAAGGGGAAGTCAGGGGCTAGGCAAGGAGGAGCGCAGTCAATCCACTGCCATTGTTTCATCAAATAGCAACTGCACATGTGATCAGCGTGACAGGTGCTGAGCCCGACGCCGCTCCTCGCTGTTTGATCTACGTACAATCTTTATTCTTTTCCGACGCCCAAGGGAAGATATGGGTGGGAGTATTCTACTAAAGAGCCGCCGGTCCGCCACAGCAGAACAATATTCACAATTTTAAATAGCAAGTGTGCGCTGTGGTCACTAGCACTGAGGTTATATATTCTTCTTAGGTATCCTGTAATTACGTAAAACAAATAGATCTAATTAACTATTTTGCGAGACGTGTACTAATCCCGTAAAGGCACCCAAGGTCTCAATACAGGAACTTGCTTTAAATATCCTTAACGTTTGCAATATGTTAATCTGTCTCCGTAATAACCTACCTACCTGATCACATAATAATTAGAATATAATAAGTGACAATCTGGTTACTAACAATGTATTATTAGTGTTAGATAGACCATATGTGACAGGAAAAGGAACTTAGGTATAGCGAACACCTGCATGCAGGTGGAAAATATCTGGATTGTTTTTCTATTCTGCGTGTGGAATAATCTATATAAATAAAAATCATTCCCACAAATGTACCTAAGTATGTTCGCGCACCACTTCAGAACGGCTGCACCATAATTAGCCAAATGGCAAATTATTTTATTTGTTGTGATTGTAATTGTCACGACAAAGTTTGTGTGAGGGAAAATGTATAGAAATTCGTCACGGGTATACGGGACTCGCGCGGACGGACTCGCGGGCGGGCCGCTGTATTACTTATATAAAGTGAAAACCCCTCATGAACTGTCTAACTAATAACCAACCCTAACTTACTGTCATGTTTAGAAAGTTAAAATTCGACAGTAACAACATTTAATGTAATTATTTTTCAAGAATGATTTACTTTGATGGTTTGGACTGCGAACATTCAATTTTTTTTGCGTTATAGTTAATGTTAGCTGGATAAACGTATTTACGTTAAAATTATATTGCTCAGCCAACGATTAAAAAGGTTATGTTCTGTTGTACATAGTCGGATGGTTGCTGATTATAGCAGCACAAGCTGAACCACAAATTTTACATGGTTTTTTCATGTGTGTCAATAATCTTTTATTTATTTCCTTATCATCATTACTGTTAGTAAGTATTCAGTTAACGATAATGTCACCTCCACAATTGCAACCCTGTCATAGCTCCAGCCCTGAGCACGTAGGTGAGCAGTAAAAAGCATCTCGGCGGCGCCTGCGTCCGACGGCACACTTGTCATAAGTAACGCCGTGATAAATGGCTACGCTGGCGACATCTTTCGCTCCTGTTAGTTATTGTCCCCTTATGTACACCCGACACGCTTGCCAGTGCACCCGCCCACGGCTACCCTGATCCTCGCACTCCGGTAACAAGGTTCAAAGTCACCGAACCGAAGTGAACACTCAATGTTGCAGCTGGAAACCTTCAGGAAAGTTGGAGGGAGATATTGTAGCGAGCCCCGAGTAATGGCCGCGGTTATGCCGTCGTTATGATAAATTTGCGACTTAATTATCTTCGTTTCTGTTGACTAACAGACACTCGATTATGTGGTATCGGAACTGCTTAATATCGATATCACTTGGGGTTGGTAAAGCAATTTCCGCAACAATAAATTAACAATAAACCGAAACGATAAATCTCGAATCACCGCGACGTCCATTCGTCATGGCCTCGCTGTAATCAATCTCTTTATTTTGCTTCGCCATAATTTAGTTCCGCCGTCCGCCGCTAGATGGCGCTTCTCTCATTTATTATGCATACTGATGACCCAGGCGTAATGAGCGCTCTTGCTTGCCGAGTTTGGGTGGGTTTTCTTACGAGAATTTGGCAACAAGATTCGGAAGATTACGAAAAAGAACGAGCTGGCGAAATGGGCGGACTGGATTAGCCGCGAAACGGCTACATCTTAACGTTGCATTCCCTAAATTTTCTTTGAAAAGTGTTGAAAATATTCAATTTTAAAATAGGCGCGTCCTAGTATTCATTAAATATTAATTATGTTAGAAAACTGTGGTACGTAAATTACTCAAGTATTGTAGAATATAGGTAAGTATTTAAAAATACACTTAAGCTAAATAATATTAAATATTAAGTATATCTTACTAACTGCGGATCTAACGTTTAAACTGTCATGGTAATTGTTAGTGCATTTTAATTCTTCTTCTTCTTAGTCGTACACTGCTGGCGGAGTGGTCGTGGTCATGGGTTGTCTTGAATATTCGTTGCGGATTTTGCGATACTTCTCCATCTCTCTCTATTTGTGACACTGCGGGAACATTAAGTAACAAAACACTTGTAGATGATTTAATACTGTCTATCCATCTTGTGGGTGATCGGCCACGAGAACATTGACCTTCTACTCTCCCTTGCACCACCAAACGTTCCAATGAGCTTTCGTTGCGGATGATATGTCCAAACAATCTTTAGGATTCGTACTTGCACAATCGACGAAAGTCTTTGTTTGATACAGAGCTCTTTCAATATGGAAACGTTTGTCCGGTGAGCGGTCCACTTTATCCTCATTAAGTGTCTCCAGCACCACATTTCAAGGGCGTCAATCTTTCTACGATATTTTTGGTGGATCGTCCATGTTTCAACTCCATAAAGGAAGAAAGAAAATATTAAGCATCTCATTAAGCAAACTTTGATGTTTTTAGTTATGCGGCGATATTTTCATATCTTCGTGAGCTTTTCTACGGCTGATCGTGTTATGGCACATCATCTTTTGATCTCTTTTTCGCAACTTCTAGTGTTTGTGGTTGTGGATCCCAGGTAGATGTAACTCTGGACAACTTCACAATTAGCTATTTCACGTAAGTCAGGTCGGTTGTTATTCTTACGATCCACCACCATCATTTTGGTTTTATCGCGGTTTATAATGAGATCAAAAACAGCACTATTAGACTCCAGAAGCATAAGAAACCATTCATGTCTGATTGTGACGTCGCGTCGCAAAAAGAGTAGTATCATCTACATACCTCAGATTTGATATCAACCGACCGCCAACTGATATACCCTTGACCCAGTTTTCTAAAACAATCCGCATTATCTATTCGGTATAGATATTAAATAATAGAGGGGTGAGAATACATCCCTGACGAACACCTGCCTGAGTTTTGAAATTTACAGAATCAACTCCGTCCACGCGAATAGCAGCTGCTGTACCTCTTCGTAAATTCTCTTCATGAGGAACACTAGATGTCGTGGTACACCCATTGTTAAAAGTATTTCCCTCAGCTTCCACTATTTAACGTTGTCAAAGGCTTTATGGAAGTCTACAAAGCAAATAAATAGGGGGTTGTTGAACACACGCGCTTTTTCGATAATTTGTCATAGGTTGAGAATCTGTTCACGAGTTCCCTTTCCTTTGACATCTTGAGCAGTTTTGCGGCCTATAAATGCCTGTAGTCGGCGTGTTCAATATATGGAGAAATACATTACTATCGTGGGATATCAGAGATATTAGGCGAAAGTTACAACACTTTTTAGTTGAGCCTCTCTTGTGGAGTGGGATGGTCAAGGAATGACACCAGGCCTTTGGCTATTTTCCCGTATTCCATATTTGACGACAGATGGTGTAGATATACACCAACGTCCCCCATGATCTTGAATATTTCAATGGGAATTTCGTTGGCACCTGTAGCCTTACCACACTTTAGGTGTTATAGAGCGGCTTCTACCTCTGTTCTTAAAAAGGTAGGTTCATGTTCTGAATGCGTTGCGTCCTCAGGTTCAAGGTCCAGTAATATTTGGTCATCCAGAAACAAGGACTTGCGTTAATCCTTCCATACCTTAACAATCAACTGTATTTCTGTAACGGTACTACCAGCAGAATTCTCTATTGCCCAGGACTTTCTTATTTTCATGTGTAGTCTCGAACTTCTGTGCATTTTAATTCATTTGTTATCAAAAGTCTTACCTAGCTACATTTTATTTTTAACATTACAACGTCTAACACAACAAAAAACTATATATAACTAACTGATTAATAAAAAGTAATTCAAAAAAATACGAACAACTTCTTCAAGAAAACATCCTCAATCAATATTAATGTGGTTTTCAATGGTTTTCAAATTAATGTTTACTCTGCACTGAAATGCTAACAAAACGTCGGTCAGGCAAACATCCCTCCGACAAACGTTGCGGAATATATTTGAGATATAGCAACAAAACGGACGGCGGAGAAATAAAATAGGAAACACTATTTACGAGTGATAGCGACGAATGTATTCGCGTGAGTGGTCAAAGGGGCCGGGCCCTAAATGTTTTATATGAGCGCCTTGGAAGCTGAAAAGATTGGAGCCGATCGACTAAGCACGAGATGAAAGATCACTAAAACTCTATAAATATGTAATTTTCACTGTTTTGTTTGTGTTAAAATGGAGGGGCCGCGCGTACGGCGCGTGTAGTGAAGCTGAGCTGACATCTGTATGCTTAGGATGTACCTATATTAGAAAATAGGTATCATAAACAGTCATGGAAGAGACATTGGTTTTAACAAAATATAAAATATATCTAGAAAAAAATATTTAGGTACAGTTCGTGACACTTTTCATACGAGTAGGATAGATAAATGTTAGTTACCTTCTACGGTATGTATTTTTTATTTTAGAGATCATCAATGTTGTGTTTGGAACTTTATACATATTTTACAATGTGCTCATTTATTTATTTACTTAATAAGCACATTAAAAGCTCTGTTGAAAACCATTGCAATAAGGAAGGTGTACGTGTTTATGTAGATTAAGTACCTAATAACTACAAACATTTTGAAAGTAATTAAAATTCAAAATCATAGCCAATCAGCGTTATGCGAGCCAATTATCAAGTTAATTGTCCGACCGACTAAATGACTTACATATAAACACTATATAATCAGAATATTAATATTCTGTACATCACATACTGTAATAATAATACACGGACGGTAAAAAAATTAGACAGATACTCTCGCGATTCAGTTACCTATTTATACTGAATCAGAATTGATTGCGTTAGATCGATTCGCGTGAATCTCGTTACCGTTCTGTGTATTATCTGCATTTTTACCTAGTCACTGTGAAACGTACATTTCATTGTGTTTACGCGTCAACACAAAGCATAGGTACTTCTAATTCAATCCATTAAACAAACAAGTTGAGGCACCAACAGTCAATAGTTGATATATTGCGGGCGCCCACGCGATCCGTCTTGGCTGCTTGTTCCCAAATTAGAAGACCACTACTTGCTATGCACCCCCAGCGGCCAGTGGAAAATAAAGGGAACTTATACATCCCGG
This sequence comes from Scoparia ambigualis, assembly GCA_963921215.1. Taxonomy (NCBI): domain Eukaryota; kingdom Metazoa; phylum Arthropoda; class Insecta; order Lepidoptera; family Crambidae; genus Scoparia; species Scoparia ambigualis. The sequence continues at coordinate 1,699,130 of OY992506.1, read as the reverse complement.
CCGTTATGTTTTATTGTTATTGCGTGCCTTTATTTTATCAATGCGCCATTTTTCTGGTACAGCTTATTGATAAAAGCGCTCGGGGGTATTGCGCGGTCCGGCGATGGGATGGGACTCGCTGGACGCAATCGCTTGCGTTTAGGTTTAATAAGTGAAGTAGTGGGTTATGGTTATGCGAGCTTCTCTGCGTTTCGTTAAAGTAATGGAAACAAAACCGTTTTATTGTATCCTCTTGTTGAGGCAAAGATATATTTTTTTACTAACGTTAAACATTTCTATTTGCTCGAGTATTACTTACTAACGACGACAGAAGAAGTTTATGAGTGTTTTTAGTGCACGAATTAATATTGACATTTTCCACTATCAAATATTATGACACTATTATTAGTAATATTTTTATGTAAATGTTTCGTGCCTTTCTTCTGTATTTTACACAAAAAACTAATTACATTTCTTAAATCATTTATTCCACGTTTCCCCATTTGGATTTGTTTCCTTTAATAACGCAACAGAGTGTTACTCCCATATCAGACCGAATAACACTTTGTTACGCCGCAAACAGATAATTTACACGTTTCAGAGGCAACTCTTAAGCCCATTCGACACGAGCCCCGAGTGTCTGCAACTAATTACCCCGCCAATTAACATACGATCCCGGCCGCGTCGTAAGCAGCTTAATCCCTTTTCTTATCTTTTACAGGCTAATGTCTTCGAATTTGCATTCTATTTCTTACAAAAAGCTTGAGATTTTCCCGCCTTTTTCAGTGTTGCTGCACGTTAAAAAGTTCCACCTTTTTCTTGTAAGATAGATTTTGTTTCTGTAGATAGTTTTACATGAATCGGTTAATTATTGAATGTGATTGTGAATCCATCGATATTTTAGTCGTCCACGAGCTTTGAGTAGTGTGTCTTCAACATTCAATTTACAAATGTAATTTTTGGATAAGTGTGGTTGATAGTAAACGTTTCTTTTTTTAGCAAGATTAATTATTAAATACAAACAGAAATGTAACTTATAACCGCAGCAAGTTATTGATAATTTTTGTTTGAGCTGTGTGGTTGCCGCTGATTATTATAAGAATACTACTAACATATTGTTATAAAAGGCGACTAATGTACCGCAGTAGTTAAAGTATCTTTATAATGTTTTGTCTAGTTTCAGATTTACAATTTGTTAAGCTTTAGTTACCCACCTAATAAACAAAGGAATGTTTAATGTTATAAAACTCATAATACTTACATGCTTAAAAGTGTTATATCATTTAAGCATTACTGGTATAATTTTTAAAAATTAAAGTATTATTAACTATTAATATAATCCAATGAAATGCCTGCTGTACGAGTAATATAGTGCCTGCTATCATAGTCGTATGTTATGATAATTAAAACCGAAAGAGATCCAAGCAAAGTTAAAATTAACTTGGCAACACCGAAGTAATTTAAGAAGGTTTAACTAAAAAGATTACAGTAGCAGGAATCAAAGGCGATGCTAATTGCGGGGTGCCTTGATATGGTAATGAGTAGCGACATCTATCGCGCAGCGGCTGAACTAATAACTACGCGCAAAACGCTCACCGCCTAGGGGACTCTGTATCGAAAAAGGGGAATAACTTATGCGCATACATTACGTTCTTAAAACTACCGATTTTAAAAATGATCTCAAGTTTATTTGTGTCGAAAAAATAAGGTAAGGAATACACGGCCAAACTCGGCAACAGTCACTCAAAACTTCTTAGACTTTTAAATTGACAGTGGGACGACGGGCGAGCAGGCTTTTTTAAATTTGAATATATTACTGTAATTTTTTAAAAGTTTCTGTTTGTCTGTCCATTACCTCGCGGCTTTGTTTTTTTTTCGATTTCCCATTTATTAATTTTCTTGTCGGCGCTCTGTGATAATACATTCCTGGTTAAATTAAAAAGTTTTCGAGCGAGTCCTAATTCGGTCGTGATATACGTAAATTTGAATAATTTGAAAAACAGGAGACCGGAAAACATTTGACAGAAATTGATCAAAGTTATAGGAAAGAATATAAAATTGTAGAAGTGTAAGCATAGCGGTTCTAACTCGTGAGTATTTAATCTTATATAGGTTAACGTATAAAGTCAAAATAACTTTTTGTTTTTTTTTATTGAATTTTTGCATTCACAATGCTATAATATAGATATAGGATAAAATGTTTACTTGGTTCTGTTGCTCAAAATTATTAATCAAAATTATTGACTTTATTAGGGTGAATACACGAATTAATAAACATTTGTTATTATTTAAATATGCCAATACTTAGTTAATATTTTGTTAGTAGAACTTTTGATAAAAATGAAGTTGACACTGAAAATAACTAACACTGAGAGAACTGCACCAAATAAATATTCTTTATGGGTTTTCTGGCTTTGGCAATGGTCGTTATATGGTCATGCTGCTGAGGTTCATATAAGTAACGCATTATGGAAGACTTTCTAACAAAAACCGCTATGTTTAGGCTAACGTATTAGTAGATCAAAATATACAGTAAAAAATATGAAGTACCTACTAATAGTACCTAAATAAATTTCACACTCTCTGTGGTCTAGCGGTTGTATCAATTTTGCATTGTTGTGTTCCAAAAGTTAAGCTAGTTCCTTAATAGTTGAGACTTTATTCCACTTCCATTATGTCACCATCAAGAGAGAGAAACATCAAGCACAAACCCGTTTTATTTCAAATAGCCAAATGCTTAAATATAATATGAGCTTTGAATGTAACATCGTTGTGTCGTGGCAATTCCTCTGTCTTGGTATCTCAATAGATAGATGTATAGTGTAGCCTTTAACGTGGCTTCCACATGCCTCGGAGCTGAGGCACAGATTGGGCCAGTGCCCAAACAATGTCAGTTAACAGAAACAGCGTGTAACGGTCAACGGTACGTGGGCACTTAGCGCGAACAATCCGGCGCGTTGATATGCGCCGCCTGCCGCCGCCGCCGCCGCCGGCCGCCGCTCCTTTGTCATGGGACGCTTTAAAAACTTACACCAATAGACGGGGCATTGTCCATTGAGTTCACTTTTGTACATAATACGTCTCATGGTTTTTTACGACGGCTATGTGTGACGGCTGACGGGTAAAGAAGGCTCTTATTTTTGGTTGACAACTTTTAAGAACTGCATTTGTTCCGTACAGTTTTTGTAATCGGGATGTCTTAGCTAGCTTTTTTTGAACCAAGTAAGGTCAATTTATGTATCAAGAAGTTATATCCACAACGGTTATTAAGCTTACTATTGGAGAGAGTAGTAAGCAGGCCATAGGGACAGACAAGGCACAACTGTCAACGACCAATTTGTGTAGGGCACTGTAGGGCACTGGGCATGGGGAGGAGAAACTTCCAATAATCTATGCAACCCTTACTGCTCGCAGTGACTCAGTCAGTAACTCAGTCTAATACAAAAATGTCACCTTAAGGTCTATCCAAAACCAGAGTACTTCAGGGCCTTAAACCTCAATGACATAAAAAGGCGTCGCCAAACTTACAGCCGTCGGGGGTGAAGGATAAAAAACTCAACATTAAAATTTATTAGATATAGCACAATTTAGGCTTAGTTTAACATAATACTACTAATGCTACAACATGTAATAAAACTGCTACGCTGATTTTTAGAGAAGCCCTTAATGTGTGTGTGTAAGTAACGATGAGGTGGCACAAAATAGCCTAAAATAGTGAATTATTAAGATCGGCACCTATACTGGCTCCACTTATATTAGATATTATATCATGAGCAGAGTAGTAGTAAAGTATACTACTTTACTAAACTTTTAAACTTTTACGTACAAAGAAATCTCGTATATAGTTTATCCATCGAATTAATTATTATACAAACAAATGAAAATGTCAACTGTAATTTTAAAATAAACGGGAAATGAAAACACCTCAAAATGGCTGTGTAACGATATTAGTGTGTGCACTGATGCAAGCGACAGTCTCCACAAACCTAAATAAATTCCCCATGTGTATTTACATGGTATAAAGTTTCCTATGCCGATTATATGGAGGAATTACCTTAATATATTTTGATTAAGTCTAGTAACTTTATCTGACAATAAAAAAATCGACCTATGACTTTAGGTATTCTAGGCTAAAGTGTAGATTGGCACTGTTCGCGGCGGGAAGATCACCATTGGGCCAAGGAAGTCACTAAATGGTGGCCAAGAGGGGTGCAGACCTCCTGCCCGCTGGTCAGACGATACTGTTAAGGCAGTAGGGGAATAGTGGTTCCGGCTAAAACAATATATCCAGGAGTGGCGTTAAAGAGAAGAGCCATTAACCCAGCATTAGGCAGATAGATTATTGTACAATTGTTAAGGAGGGGAAATAGGGGTTTCTATTATTTTCCAAACGGAATTGGTAACCTGAAAAGGAAAAACCGCCAAATGTAACATCTGTCAAACAATTAGCATACGCACGACGATTGTCTGTGGCCCGTAGGTCACGGAGGCGCGCAGTTAAAAAAACCGTATCCCACATCGGCGATGGGACGATAAACGCACACACGCACACACGCAGATCGGCCGCGGCGCATAAATTTGCATTTATTTCATAACCAGTGAGCAGGGGAATAAAATTAGACGCACATGGGTCGCTTTTTTAAAACCGTTGTTTTTACTTTTTTCTATTCGCTTTCCAACGGTTGCTGAGCGTGACACCTTTGGCAGTGCGGCCGTCTAACCTCTGCTAGAAAGTGCTCGCGCGCGGTAGCGGCCCTCACTGAAATACAAATAGAAAATGATTTATTCAACGTTATTTACAGGGTTAATAACCAAAAAAATTGTAAATATCTAACTAATTATGACAAAAAGAGAAGCACTGCTACGCGCAGCTTGCAAAATGTTGCCCTGCACTCTGCCGCCTTTAGCTTTACCAAACATATTTGGTAGAATATAAAATAAATCATTGAAACAATTTAATGCGGTGTCTCGCTACTGGAACTATAGAATAGCAACAGCCTTTATACCTTAAATAACAAGAGGTTTCTTGTTTGTGTTGTTGTAATAAGCATTTTTTCTATTATTTTCATCTCATGTGTTAAATATAAGTCGGAGGAGTTCCTCCGACTTATATTTACGATATTAATTCGTTTTTTATTTATATTTCACAGAAAAAACAGATAGGTAGTTGACCATTTAGGAAAATCGGTATTTTTTAAATACGTAGGTATTAAATAGTTTTAATAAACAAATTATTCACTAAATGATGATGGATAACAAAGCAGTATAATAACAATATCTAAAAACTTACTACATGTGTATGTTTTAAGCGTAGGTATGTATTTTTGTAATATTAAGTTACCAACATAATAGAAAGGTGCTATTAATATTATTTAGCAACTAAATTAATAATATTTAAAAAGAAATAGATAATTTCCCAAAAATGTGTAAGTACTTACAGAAAATACTTCGTACCGAAGAAGTTTCCATTCCCATTCATGCTATCGTTTTGCTACTCCGCGATAGATGGCGTTACATACATTATGCAAAGATTGTTGACGAAAATTCTTTGATAAATTACTAATAATGTAATGATAATAAAAAACACTACAAATTTATAATAACTTTATTTGTGATATTTTAGAAATAAATTGCGTCTGACCAATAATAACATACAGGTACATACACATATAAAACATATAGGTACTTATAAAAATGATCACCGCACGAATTTTCATAATAATTGTAGGAGAAATGTAGCAATTTGTTATGTAAGGTAAAGCTTATCCTACAGTAAACATTAGGTATACTATTTATGTTAGGTAGTATTGAAGTAGTAAGTGGAGGATGTACCTACCTACACATTTATCGAAATACCTACCATATCTCCAACGAATTTCTTAACATTTTAGAGACTTTAAAGAAAGAGATAACAAAGGTGTACAATAACAACGACATATTTTTTTAAATATCCTGGCTTATTCATCGTAGTTACTAAAACTTATGCTTACAAACTATTTAGGTATGTCCGATTGAACCGCCCACAACAACATCCAACACTTAAAGTAACTCTCTGCAAATTATATAAATTCCGTCCATTTGCCACATTGTCCCTCTAACAGCTAGTTATCAATTACACCAGCTTCACCAAACGAAAAAGTCGTCTAAACACACCTTTTAACGCTTGCGGCTAATGGAGGCTAATTTATTCTTATAGCAGCCGCACTGTATGAATAATGAATTCTGTGAAATTCTTTCCGACTATGATATGATTGCCGGCTCAGGTGGTTTTAGACTCTAATCCCATGACCATTTCTTTTTGGGCGGATAGTTGTACAAAACTGATACGCTATCTATGGGCTATTTATGAAAAGACTATAATCTACTACGGTCAAATTCGATGGGGAATGTTTGTAAACACAATCTGTTTTCACAATTAAGTATTTGTGCAAATATCAAGTGTCACTCATTGAAGACGACAAGAAGACAAGAAAGACATAATTTTATTTGGTTTTCACGTGAATCTCTATCAAGAAAAAGTGAAATTCCGCGTGACACTACATGTTTGCGCAAATCATTGTGAAAATATTTACAAATATTCTTTATCGAATTTGGCCTTAGTACAGAGTAAAGAGCTTTTAAGGGCTATAACAGAGATAAAAACGTTGCGAACGTTTTAAGGTACTATGACGACTTTCATCAGGCGGATGTTCGTTTGTTACCTTGTAAGTCTAATCGTATATATTATACAAAACACAATAACAGAGTATAAATTTAAGTTTATATTGTAATGTAAAAGCGGTGGGGTATCGTTAGACTTGGCAGGTTACGAATTTCACATGTCAAGCCTAGAGAATGTCAAGCCATGTCAAGCCTGGTGTTTGCCAAGCCTAGAGAATCACAGAATGGATGTCCCAAAATTGCAAATATTGACGTGGATAACTACAAAGAATATGAACCTACAGTATCGAGTTCCTTGTGGCTGAAAATCGACAGAAGTGGCCGCTCCCAGTTCTATAGATTTCAGTAGGTATACAATTTATAAAAAAATATAATCATAAAAATCGAAAGTTACATAATTAATAATTTGAAAAACCGGTGAGGTTACGAATGATTTTGACAAAATCTTTGATTTTAAATTAATAAATTTACATTTCCACAGAATTACTTCAGCGTTATTATAAACAAGCCAAATATAGAAATACATCATGTTACTATAAAATACTTTATTACATACTTAAGAGAGAAATGAAATTAGTCGCTAGATGGCGTGCAGTGTGGGTTTGATGTGGGTATTGGGTGTTGATAGTTTGATATTATATGTCACATTAAGTGATCAGCATTCATGAATGATAAACTCTTATTATGGCATGTTACACTAACGCTCGAAATTAACAACCTATCTATAGATAGTTTAGCCTTCTAATTCAAATTACGACTTAAGCTCCATACGATTTATGTAATTTTTTTTTACTTTTGTAGGTAAAACAATCTGCAGATAATTTCAAGCGTTATTCAATTTAACAAATTGTATACACTGCAGCTACAAAAAGGTTTTTGTGTGTTGTATATATGCCAATATCCGAAAAGAAGCTCCTTTAAGTTTAGTCTAACTTAAGCCATAATTTAAGACAATCTAACTTAAGTCATAATTAATACGCGTAAAAGTCGTGTGTGACGATTTCTTTTACTAATTTTAGTTGAGTCTCTTCATGAACTCAACGCAGTCTAAGTTAAAGATAGCGAAACATTGGAAAAAACGACAAACTAAGGTGTGAATCAAACCCGCGGAACACCCAGGTTCGACTTTATGTATATTTGAGCGTTATTATTGCAAAAAAAATAATGTTTAAGTTTCAAAACTTATATGTATTACGTAAGATATTGCTCAGACCGTCTGATAATTATTTTTGTAACATAATATTGTGTAATATCTTTTGCGCCATAAACTGCATCACTGGCGATAGGACCCCGTCCTCCACAGCTACCAGAGATAGTATATCTTCCCAATCACAACAGATATCGGGCACTATCACAGCGCGTTTGTTCATTTGCCCGTTCGTTAGGTGCGTGAGGGTCGTCGCATGCATATGCATGAGGAACGGAACGGCCATATGCCGGCCGGCGTGACTCGCCGATCGCATTTTTCTTGGTTTCTGTGGGAAAGTAACCGCTGTCCCTCTCCAAGAAAAGGACAGTTTGAGAGTTACTGTTGGTTAATAACATGGAAGTTAAGGTTGAAAATACTTGTTGTTCTTCAAATCACTGACTTACAAGTCACAATGGAAACCTTAAAATGGATGTGTTGAATTAGAAATCCGTAGACGCTCACTACTTAGTAACATTTTTTAGAAAAACCGCATTAGTTCTTTATAGACGCTAAGGTCGGCTTTGGATTTTTACTTTGAAAGCTAATGCTTAGACCAAATCGTACAGTGGTTAATAAAATGTGGCGCATTTTCGATGCTGATTTCTGATTGGTAAAGTCTGCAGTAGTAGGTGACATAAAGAGTAGGAAGTCCAGTAAAATACCGGTCACAGAACATTCAGAAACGGTAATTTACCATTTCTGTCGTTAGGCATTTCTGACACATTAGGATTATCTTCTTCCCATCTTTTATAGTGTAGGTACTTGTTTTTATATAGACTAAATTGTATGTGTTTTTGTTTGGTTTGGTCGGTCGCATTTAAAATCGCCCGAGCCATAGACATTATCGTTACGTCATTACTGTTATCACAAATAGGGTGTATTGTTACTGTTATCATAATTACTCGTATAATCCCCCAACTGGGCGCAAAGAACAATTATTTGTTTAGGAGAAAATAAATATTGAAATTGAAAAATCAAGTCAGCTGTTCCATAAGGGTCGAAAGGTTTTTGCAGTGTAAGTACGCAATAAGATTTTGTTAATGTAATTTCCAGTACATGGTCTGGGACCCGTGGAACAGTTCCACGCACGTCATCGTGTGGGAAACCACTGTTATTAGGAGCCATTAAGTAATTCCCTCGGCTCAGGGCAGTCCCTACACCGGATATTTTCGAGGCACTACACCGTCACGCTGGTTAATTACACGTTTTTTATGTTTTGGGGACTACATGCGTTGCTATTAGGGTTGACAAATCATTACTGTGTATACTTGTTGTATATAAGTAAGGTAGTTTTAATGTTTGTATGTAGTAAATATATTTATCAGTAATATTTATATGGTATTGTTAACTTGGAGAGGTTTGCATTAAAGCTTGGTGCTATAAGTATATTCCTAGTAAATAACTAAGAAAAAATATTTCTTTATTTATTTTGGAAGATCAGTAGCATAATCTTATAATTAAGCAACAACATTCTAGTTATTAGCAACGAAATGCGAATTACAGTTCTTCTTTGAATAATAAATCCCATCAAAAACATTACATGTACAAAAATTAACAAGTCTCGCAACGCAGTTTTGCCTAAAAAAATTGCGAAATCAAATGGAAAGCAAGTCGGTTAATTCAGACCTATCTATCTATGGGAACAGCTATCCAACCACTTTCTCATAAATTGATATACCTTGTTTGTTAGCTAACAACATTTTATACTGACCATATTAATATAATTTTCTTTATTTCTTAAATAAATAGAGCGACTTAGCGAACGCACACAGCAACAAAGTAATTAACATAGTTCTCTATTTATGTACTTTCAAACAAATAAAAGCACACACTGTAAGTCTGAGGTGTATTAAAGTGCCTTCTTGTGTTCAATGTTGAAATTCCTTTACACAAACTATAGATTTTAACACACCACAAAAGGGATTGAAAGTGACTGACGTGAAGACCCAATAGTTTGCGTACCTACAGGAATTTCAATATTGAACACGTGCGGCGTGTCATTTTAACACACCTTAGATTAACTGTGCAGAGCGCTAATATTAAAAATAATAAATACAGAAAATAATATTAATATGGTTACAATAAGATGTTGTTAGCTAACTAACAAGGGATCAATTTATGACAAAGTGGTTGCATAGCTTTTCCCATAGATAGATAGGTACAGAATGAACCGACTTGGTTTACATTCGATTTCGCAACTATTTTCGGCAAAACTGCGTTGCTCATTTCTTTTTGCAGGTAGTCCTCGTTTTTTTTCGTTTTCAGCAGCGGGCTTTTTCAAAGCCCACTCTCTGTCTCGTAAGCTTTTTTCAGAGAGGCTTTGATATATTGATTGTTTACAAGTCTGGACGGCAAATGCATCTAAGTTTATTATATTCAGAAATTGCAGACTCCTGCGCTTTAATTAATTGAAATGAAATAGTATTTATTTGCCAGAACATATGAATTGGTTAAACAGATGATACGAGTATGTTATAGTTAGAACTGTACAAATGTTCGCCTTATAACCAAAGGCATGCAAACATTAAACATGTCACTTACAATACCTAATAATAATAATAACGTCGTGGTGGTCGACCGATCTCAGCGCCAAGCAATGTTAGTTGATATCACCATACCTCATGACGAGAACCTCGTGAAAGCCGAGAAGGACAAGCTCAGTAAGTACCTTGACTTAGCTCACGAGGTTGCCGCCATGTGGGATGTGGATTCAACTATTATTGTACCGATAGTCGTTTCGGCACACGGTCTTATAGCTAAGAGCCTCGATCAACATCTAGAGAGGCTCTCGCTAAAAGGTTGGGTCGAGGGTCAGATACAGAAGGCAGTACTCCTTGACACGGCACATATTGTGAGGAGGTTCCTCACTCTGCAGCCCTAACCACCGATAGCTTGGGTCTATCCCCGCTGCCGGTGGCAACCTAGGTTAAGTTTTTTATTATATTTTATATTGTAAATATGCTTTTGTATAAAATATTGTAAAAAAAATTTCTTAAGATATATGTTAAATAAAGAGTATAATAATAATATTTATCTTCCATTATAATATTACACATGCATGTCAAACTATATAATTAAATTTGATCATTTACAAATTTGAAATCAATAAATACAGTAAAACTAACACAATATACTCCAACACCACAAGGGCACTTTAGGCATTTTCAAACTCTCGCAAAGAATAAAAACATTTATCAATGAGCCATTGGCGTAGCTACATTTTAAAACGATTAAATGGCATCTCTCTAATTACATGGGGTATTTCGTTATATACTTTTATTGAGCTTATAACACTATTCTTGTTATGCATATTACAACAAAAGTTGACATTGATTAGATGTAAACCGCATGTCACTCTCGAAAGTGCCACATACGCTTAGCGCATGTGAATACTAAAGATCAATGTCCATCAATGCACTATTGGGACTTAGCCCTTGACTCTTATGTATAGAATAGAATAGGCTAATACATATTGGAAACTGCAAGTGGCCCGAATGGCTTCGAGAAAAGGTTGGTACAGCCGTGGCTTTGTTTTGCTCGACTTGGCGGGGGCACTTCCGTGCCCCCAGATTCAAATTATTTCCACGAAAAAGTTTCAGGGGTTCGAAAATGGCCTGAATGGCTTCGAGAAAAGTATGGTACGGCTACCTTTTTATTGTGTTTTACTCGTCTTGCCGGCCACTACCGTGCCCCCAGATAAGAACACATGATTACGTTTTATCTATTTCCTTCTAATGATTGTTGAGTTACCTATATGAATGTTGAGTTACCTATATGAATGTTCTGCCTTAGCTTGTATTGTTGGTACCTACAGCTAACATTGAGTTATAAACCTCAATGAAAGCTAAAGACTTTATTTTGATAAAAATTTAATAATAAGTAAAAAAAATATTGAACAACTTATTAAATTACTTAATATTCTTAATATTGTTAAAAAGTTTTTGGGAAATAACTGCTGTTTTCTTTACTTTAAATTTAATGAACTTCCAGTTAAGCTAAAAATAAGTAAAATTAACATTAAAAGTTACGGAAAAAGGGTTAGGTATAAGTACAATGTGTTGGTAATATCCGTCAAGTTAGATAACAAAACATGATTAATGAATTTGCTTGTTTGTCTGTCACTTGAATTTATGTTAAAGTTGCAGTTAAATGCCTATTCCAACATTACGCGCCTACGCAACCACTTTGTCAAGTCTGAAAATGTCATTAGCAACGTACAGCATTCGTGTGGTTTACTTAAACGCGGTTCGATATGGCATTTCCGGTGTTATAATTCGTAAGCATAAAGCATGGAAATATGTCAAAGGTACCTAAGTAAATCTTTGTATCATCTAACATACGGGGTTTACTATCATATAAAAAAAATATCACTGTGGTTCTGTTTATGGATTTGACAGCTTCACTGCAAGGTCTTGGTCGGCTGTGAAGACTTATAGAACCTTCAACTTAAATGGGAAAAATCTTAAAGTATAGGTATCATATAACCTGTTAATGTTCTAAATTCAATAAAATAGCGAAATAAATAAAGAAATAGAGCATAACATGACACGTCCTACGCTATTAGACGCGTCCGCACCGGTCCGGCGTAAATTGCGATCCGGTTTTTTTCCCGTCCGGCCGGTTGTCAGTGTGTCAGGCGCCGTAACACCTAACCTATAAATAATCCGCGATCGACAGCTAACAAGGATCGAAATCGATCGAAAGCCGTTTTTGCCTTCGCTATGATACAGGAATTTATCTTGGTGGAGAATTTTATAATGATTTTCTTAAATTACTCGCTGCCAACGAAGCTGTCTCAACTTCGTTCTCGTAGTTTAACATGGAACCTGTTAAAACCATTACACATCTGTTTTTATGTTGTTAAGATATTCTTGAAGTTATTTTGTTTAAAAGTGTTAATCTTTTTACAACGCTGTAATCAAATTCGAGACCCCTAAATCTGACATCGGTGCCGCGGTGGTCTAACCAGCAGTCCTGGGAAGAAGTTAAGATAACCAGTAATATTATGGTGCATTTATGTGTCCGAGTGACATTTAAGTGTTCGAACATAAGTTCACGTAAAACTTGGAAAATAATAATAGTAATAATATAGATAAATAAATAGTATAACGTAGGTACTTACTCTAAATAATTCATAGTAGGTTCCTATAATTAATCAGTTATTGCCTTATGTCGTTTCGGCAGACCGACTCTAGCAAAGTCGGTATGTCAGAATTAAAAAAATATAAATGTAAGTGATTAAGATAGATACTATATGCTATGTAGGTACTGTATTGCCACTGTTTAGAACTAAACGTCATGAATTGATATACCACATTAAAATATTATGTACGGTTTTCTCCGCACCTAACGATTTCATGATGACAGCCATTTGAGTGCATTACATTGCACTTCAATATATTATCATACTTTACGAAACTACGTTTTGTTTATGAAAAATTATGACTAATACCAATATTTGCAGGTGTTTTACTAACGACTGTTGTAAACTACTCAATAATGGGAACATCTTATTTTGTGAGTATTTCAAAGTGAAAGTCAAAGTATATTTATTCAATAAACTCAATTAATAAGTACTTTGAATCGTCCAAATCTTTTTAACCTACCACCTATTCAGGACATAATTTTTTAAATGTGGCAAAGAATGGGCGCAAGAAACCACAGCGCACAAAAGCAACGACATTTACAAAAAAAAAAAAAAGAATATGTCGTTACAAGGTCAATACAAAATATGAATTTAAAAGATAATAAATGATGCAATACAAACAGTATCACATAAGTACAATCATCATACAATGTAGTATCAATTAAATAAAGACAATTAGAAATAGCTGTTGGAGTGCTTGGAGCATTTCAGATCCATGCTGTTTTGTCTTCTGTGTAATCTGACACTTTATAATAAGCTTTTTTATAAAGCTTTTTGATTTTGATTTTAAATTTAATAAGATCTATTTTCTGAATATCATTTGGTACTTTGTTGTAAAATGTTACACACAGACCCTTAAAAGAATTATTTATTTTATGGAGCCTAGTACAAGGTACTGCTGTACCATGTACTAATATAATTTGTTCTTACTTCTAGTATTAACATTGTGAATAGCACTGTTTTTTGAAAACATTTCAGTATTTTTATGAACATAAATCAAATTTTCATAAATGTATTGTGATGCAACTGTCATTATATTTATATTCTTAAATCTCTCTCTGAGAGAGTCACCAGCCTTTATAGATTGTTCGAATAGCCCTCTTCTGAAGCACAAAGATAGTTTGAATGTCGGCAGCATTTCCCCACAGTAAAATGCCGTACGACATTACTATGAAAGTAACTGAAATAAACTAATCTAAATGAAGATCCGTCAGTTAACTGACGGATCTTCATTACTGCATAAGCCGCAGTGTTAAGTCTATTTGACAATTTAGCTATATGTGGGCCCCACTGAAGCTTGGCATCTAACGTGATGCCTAGAAATACAGTTGTGTCCACAGGATTCACATTCTTATCTTTAATTTGTACACTAGTTGTTACTTGCTTAACGTTAGGCAATACAAATCTTATACATTTGGTTTTTCCCTCGTTTAATAGCAAGTTATTTACACTAAACCAGTGAACAATCTTTGAGATCGCATTATTGACATCGTCATAATTATTTTTCTAGACACTTCGAAACACCTCTGATACTCAATCGAGACTCTTACATCAAATTGGCGTAGTGTCAGCGTGGTCAATTAAGCGCTGCACCGTACGTAATATAAAATGTTCTGAATGATCCCTCAGTACCTATTTCGGCCGCTAAGCAGCATTGTTTTGCTTTGCTTATTGTAAATTACAGGGCACATTATGTACGCACGCGTATTGCATGGTGTTGCACCTATGGGCTGCGGTGCTCGCTTTCCATCAGGCTATATATATGTGCTTGTTTTCCGGCTCACTAACATAAAAAAGTAAAGTGTGTGTGAGGTGTCACACACCGCATGCGAGCCGCGTCACGCGTCCCCTCGCGCGTATGGTAACCAAAGCAACCAAAGTTTGGCTATGAGCTCGTGAAATCTTTGGTATTGCAAGCGAGTATGCTTGCCGCTTTCTATCAAACTGTGTGCTAGTTGGTTTGTTGTTAGTGAGGCACTAACAAAAAAAAGTAATTATTAAGTATGTATGTCGTTATTATTAGTCCTGCAGTCTTTCTACCATACCACAGCTAGAGTTGGCTAAAAGACAACTTTTCTAGAGAGCTCACCTTTGTAATATGTCTTGTGTAACGTGTTTTTCAATTTTACTTGCACTTGCACTTATTATATCTGCACTGGTACCCAAGACCAACCGTTAGGTTATGCAAGTTGTGCCAGACGTCCCTTCGCCAGCTAAACCAACTCGCGCAGGAGACCATTTGCGGTAGGTTTTGACGCCGAATTAGAACCCGCTGAAGAGCATTCTTTATTCAGTTATCAAAAGAATTTTCGATGTATAATAAAGGATTAATAAAATGTGACGTTTGGGTGAGGTGTCACTACACAACATGCCCCACGAGCCCTCTGGCTCTGAAGTCGCACTTGGCCGCGCCGCGTACCCCTCGTACGGTAGGTCGCGGCGGCGGCGGCGGCGGCGCGCACGCATAATTACCCGCGGAAGGAAGTGCGCGATCGCGGGATACATGCATTAGCATCTCATTTGCGCCCGTCATCTGTCGCTTTTTGTGAGCCCTGACCCATTTAGGCGGTTGACGGTTATACCGTTACTGTTTTATGATTGGCGTTAGGATACTTGAATGAACAAAGTAGTATAAAAATCCAATAACACAGAGTGTGCAAAATAGAAACCAATAACTCAGAGCGTACGAAATAACACAAAAAATAATAGAACGAGAAATTTATTTTTGGCCACATAATGTTAACTAGTAGTTTTTCACCACCAAAAACTAACCAGGTAGTAGGTAGGTACATACCCTGATAGGCACCGGGCACAGCATCATGAAACATTAAAAAAGTACAAATAACAATTTTTTAAATAGTATTTCAGGTTCAGAAGTTACTACGAAATGTTTTCTAAAATTAAAAAAAAAACAAAACTTTAAAAATAGACATTACGAGTACAATAAATTGTATAATATAATTTCAAAATTTACATGATAAAAGTCCTAATTTTAAAAGGTAGACGCAGTGTTACAAGGAAAGCCGTTTACAATTTCGAATAAATCGTCTCCTAGATGTCGCTAGTTATTAGTGTTTTGCTTTTCACCCGCCGGAGCGCAATTAACGCAGAGCACGCACAAAGAGAGTGGATTAGCCAGCGCCATCTCCCGGCGATGCTATCTGCGGCTAATTCCCGAATGAAACGCTGCCATTAATCCAGGCGGAGTCGGGGCGCGCTGTAATGGACATCGGATACCATCTGATTGCAATTTGTAGCTAATGCCGTGCCGTAAAAACATGGCCGATGCAGAGATTCTGGTCTAAGTGCGATTTGATATTGCTTGTCTTGTATTGTAAGTATCCCTTTATTGACGGTAGTGGAACGGATATTTCATCATCATCATCAGCCTTTAAACGTCTCGTTCTCGTGTCTCGTGGTCTCGTTAAAAATCGTGGTTTAATCCCTATATAGTTCCGTTTCATATTTTTGGCCTTCTGTTATTTCTTAGAACAGTGTTACTTTAATCTTACTATACAATTTCGCAAACGATTTTGCATACCTGTGTAGTAGGATGAAAGTACTTCTGTTTTAAAAGATGATGATTAGTCCTCTGATGTGACTACGTTACTAACACAAATGTAAGGTTGACTTAACAGGACTTTTCTTAATGCTATTATGATAAGAATTAAAAAAAGATAAAACAAAATATTGGGTATTAAAGCAGCAATTTCTATAGAGATTAGTAAAATGGCGATTAAAACTTAACTCTGATATGAGTTAAATTAATAACGAGCTGGACTTTTTCCTGAAGGACTGGTCTCAGATCGCTGCAAGTAGAGAGGAATGGAAGAAGGGAAGGGAGGGCTTTGCCCTGCAGCGCGAGCGGGACAATTAAGGCTAATAATAATAATAATGAGTTAAATTATAAAAAAATATTAAGAGCAACATTTTGCTCTTTATTATGAGATAAAATAAAGTGCAGCCGGTATACTGCAAGCCGAAGGCCTCGCCATCATTCAAATCAGTCATCGCGACTATTGATGGTTAGAGTTATTCTAGTGAATGTTTTTTATAAATAATTTCACTTCAGTCGAGTTTATCAGTGTTTCCTTTTTAAATAAGAAAGTAGCAGCAAATAATAAATGCTAGTAAAGGAAGCAAAGGATGCGTGTCATGATCATAACAAATGAAAAGCTGTAGTGTCTGCCTGCTCCACCGGGACGGGCGATCTGTTTGTATGCATGTACATAGGTAAATAACAAAAGGCGCAGAGGACCTTTCGCTTCAGTCAGTTGCCGGGCGTTGAGGCACTGCTTGAATACGGCTTAAAAGCGTAACATGCAAACGAGTGCGTCCTCAATCTCAGTTTCCCGAATATCGAGCAGCCAGTTACGTGGAGTGCACGCATCCGCCGTTGCCCAACAAAGCATTGCGTCCGACGCACGCCACGCACAAAACTAACCGTGTCAAGACCTCCGCAGACATGCGTGCTCAACACTTTGTGTAATAGACGGCCCGGGAGTTATTCCGACGCCTTTAAAGGAGCGTTTTCTCTCTGATATATTGGCGCTCTTTCGCGCGTGTCGTAGGCCCGCGACCGTAGCGACGCTAAATTAGTATCGTAAACATGTTAAAGACGCAATCGTATTAAGTCGTGCAATAGATATGTCGGCTTTTCTTGTTGATTGGTGATTAAACTTGCCGAGTTGGATTTGGAATATTAAGCATTAATCGAAAATTATCTTTACAGAGTGTTCATGATGCAATTGATTATTCAGTTTTACTTTATTTTCTTGATTTTTTTTCGATATCGGTCTTGTGTGTTACACGCATCACTAGTGACGTGCGTAACGCAAGATCTGCGCGAACGCACTATAAACACAAAAAAATAATCGATTTCTACACGCACTAAAATGAATATTGATGTTTCGATACCGTAATGATCACTGACGGGATTTTATTCGAAAATCCGCTGAAAAACGGCAAAATTAGTGAGTCGTGACCACGCACGTTTCGCAATAGTGCGTGCCTCTGCAATGATGCGTGTCGGCGGGTTTCGGGATACATAACACAAAAACAGTGTTGCGAAGCCATGTAGCCAATCATTGCATATAACAAGCTAATAATAAACCTTATTTTTCATATAATATTTGAAACTAACTTAGACAGTGAAAAAACAATCTTTCCTTTTTACGCACAGCTCAAAACAATAACACAGCTTTGTCTTAACGGTTAAGAGCAAGAATAATATGCAAAAGGTTATGCTTTATATGTCATTCCCACAATTATGTTTTACAAAACAATAAACAAATCTAAGTTGGTTAAAATTTTAAACTGCATTATAAATAGGTTAGAAATTATGTTGTCCATGATCCTCTACATTGTATTAGACATTTACAGTTTTCTAGTTTCTGTTTTGATTAATACATTTTCCCAAAACGTAAGATTCAAAACTTATTCATGAAATCATAATGTAAGTTATAGAGGATGATTCAATACTTAGCTACGAATTATAAGCATCGCATAACCGTGTGGTTTGTTTAATGAACCTATTCTGCGCTGGAATTAATAAGTGAAAACCTTCCTTTATATATACATAGTGTTTATTGTTATTATTACATTTCTATTTACCTACTAATTAACACCAATGTATGCGACAACTAAAATGATGTGTTTTAAAGTATCTATCAATGTTTAAGTAAGTACCTACTTCTTACTATTTGCATAATTATAGACAGTGGGACAATTGTTGATATTACTAAACTAGAACATAAATAAAAAGGTTGGCTTCTTCTTTTTCTGCTATTTCAAATTAACAACTATCGTGTTTGACGTTTTTTAAAATCCAAATAACGATGACAGGCAACTGAGACACAATGGTGGTTCATTTTAGAATACCAGAATCGCAGCCCTGCTACTTATAGAATAGATTAAATTTATTAACCATCAAAACAGACCACACAAAATTACAATAAATCATCAGCATCGGCATCTACTCAGCACTGTGTTGTAGCGTCTCAAATGCATCCGGATAAAGTTATAGTGTTCAATGTATTATTATTAGTAAACGCAGCTAACATGCCACAAATTATATTTTAAAAGCTCAAAATGTTAACGGCATGTTATCGGCATTTTAAAAAATGTACTCTCTAGATCGTGAAATAATTTTTACCCCGCCATATAAATGCCGACAGGATATGCGGTTACTGGCTTATCCACTAAGGTGTTTGGTGCGTGGGCTTTTGGGGTGCCCACTGCTGGGGTGTTTTGGTGCTAGGGTGCTGGAGTCACTTGGACACTCGACACGGCTGGTGCGTGACCGACCGCCATTAGTCCTCCCGACTACCACGCTCGGTTATTTGAAGGGTGCCGGTGTTTATGTGCGTTATTACGTCGTTACGGCATATAGACGTATTGGACTTATCACTTTTAACGTGCTAATTTTTAAGTAAGTATATGATGCGTTTGTTACATAATAAGGGTTTGGTCATTAATAACGCAAAGCCGATCATTAAGAGGAAACACTACGTGGAAGTTGCATACAAAACGCAGAAAAAATTACGTTTTGTAGTCCCCTGTTTCCTCCTTCTGAGTTGGACCAATTTTTATTACTTTTCAGCATTGGTTAAAGAAATAGATTTTCTATGTCTGTATATTTAATTTTTTTGCATTAAGTAATTTATTTAACAACCAGAAACCTTCAATATTAAGCGAAATCACTCCGTTTTAAGGCGTCTTCAGAAACATTAAGTGGCTGGTTTAAAAAAAAAATCAAACATACAGACATAGAAAATCTCTTTCTTTAACCGATGCTGAAAAATAAATAAAAATTGGTCCAGTTCTGAAGAACGAAACAGGGGACTACGAAACGTCGTTTTTCTGTGTTTTGTATGAGAATTTTGCATGCCGCTCCCATGTAGTGTTTCCTCTTTATAATTTACGTCCCACTTCTGGGCAAAAGCCTTCTCACACGAACAACTAGCACATAGGCAGATTGTGCCATAACCCACCACGCTGGCCCAATTGGGCTGGTGGGTTATAACGAGTGCCATCTTATGATAGCAATCGGGACCAACGACTTTACTTGCTTTTCGTAGCTCGAGATGTTTAATTTGGACCACCTGTCGCGGCCCGGCATTGCGGAAGTTGCTTAGACGCTGCGCTCCTCGCTGCGCCGTCGAGCACCTCAAACTCGCAATCTTTTCATCTTTCACTAATATACTTACCATGTTAACACTTAAATAATACTCATGTTAACCCCTTCATAAAGCTAATATGCTTGTGTTATGAATGAGTTTACGTCCGTAGTCTAACTTCTTTATGGGGGTTGAATTACTTTACCTTTTGCGTTTATTTTAGTATCCTAAATTCAATGTTATCTGATTTTTTTCTACGATTTAGCTTTTGATAGAGTTTTAACAAACTAAATCACCAGTTTAAGTTAAATCCTTGTAGGTGCAGGAAATGAACGAGAGATTTAACATGAGCAGTGCAAACAAAACGTCGCAAATATCAAAGCAGGACGTTGGCCGAAGGGTACTCCAAAATATCGTTAAGCAAGTTTACAATCCAAATAGTTTTATAAAAATAAATCATTCCAGCGGAAACATCGTGTGGCCAGTAAAAACAATGGCGGGAGCCGGGCGGCGCGGGTGCGGGGCGGGCGCGGGGCGGCGGCGGCGCGGCGCGGGCGCGGGGCGTGTTATCTCTCCGCTGTTATTTCACGTCGCATGGCGAACTGCGCAAATAGTCAGCACGCCACAATTATACATACACCCTGCGCATAGAATAGTTGGCAGATGGGAGATATTTAATTCTATTCCATTATGTTTAGCTCAATTCCATATTCTAGTAATGATGTTTTTTCGTAATATTCGTATTTACTCGTACTTACTTACCTAGGTTGACATTTCTTTTCAACATTTCATTACCTTCATTGATGTTGTCTTCCAAAGTAGCATTTACTTCATCATCCTAAATGAAACGTCTCACTGTTAAGCTAACATGTGGGCAATTTTGTGTGGGCGTGGCGTTAAAATGTTAGTTTATTTTTGTTACAAGCTCTACCTTCGGTCGGATTTACAAAGACACTGCTAAGACATTGACGTAAAAATGTATTAGCATAAAGATAATTTTGAGAAAAAATATTAAATAATAATTAAATTCCAAGTATTCTTCTTCTTCTTCTTATGCATCAAAATGGCGCCAATCAGACCTGCACATAAATATTTTAACTGCAGCCAGTCCAGGGTAGGTACTGGCGTGATACAGGTCAGGGTGGACACATTAGTATAAAATGTTCCCTGTTTTGTAAGTGCTTTCGTGACTTTAAAAAAAATCTTTGGATAAGATAGTCATCGCAATCAAAGACATGCGAGTTTTAGTCATAAGCCTAAGATGTCAAGGCTGATGCTATCAACGCATGCATGTAACGGTAGAGATGTTATTACAGGCAGGAATTGATTACTGTCGAGTCTCGGAGCTAGCCAAATTTTCTTATAATTTTAAAATATAGGTACATTTTATTTTGAGTTATTATCGTAAGATAATAAGTTACTGAAACTGAACCTGCCTGTGTAACGGCGTGATCTCCCAATGTACTATCGTTAACATGGAAAACCCTTAAAAGCAATAATCATTGCAAAAGAAAATGATAAGCCATGATTATATCTGTTTAACAAAATGTACCCAAGTCCTATGCTCAAGGATGCCTTAAACCGAGGAGCATGTATGAAGAACGTTATGAGAGTAAGTGAAGCAAAGGAAGTGTGCCAGGACCGTAGCTAAAGGAAGCTTGTGTGTGTAGTGGTGTCTGCCTACCCTACCCCGCCGGGAATCGGACGTGACGTATACATACATGTATGAGTGTCCTAATGTGTGAACTTGTAAAGTCTAACTGCCGTACTCAGACGCGTCACTTAAGTTTTAATGATAATTAAGTCTCTTGCTGTCACTTTCTTATGTATAGTGCTAAATAGAGACATTTAATTGTCATTAAAACTTAATTGACGTGTCTGAGTACGGCAGTAAATGTTGTAGTAAGTTTGTAGCACAGTAGCGTAAAGGAGCTCTGCTGTCGTAAAACCAGACACAATAGAAATTCGATTGTTAGGTCGCTTTCAGACAAGGGTGTGTAAGGTAACATGCAGAGAGCCTGTGCCGCCTCCGGTATTCCGGTATTAGTGAGGTGTCCCCTCTTCGGGCGCCTGCTCTCTGGCGATAGTTAGCGCAGGTATGATTCGGCAGGCTTCATGCGATTACCGCGCCACCTGTCGCCTTTCCCAGGGAATTTATAATTCGCCACGAGCCCGGATTGTGCGGATCGCCTTAATTGTATTCCAGGACACCCGGATTTATTACATTTGTATTTTATATTAATTTGTCTAGCTGTGTTTGATGGTGTTTGTCAAGCTATTTATTTAACGTTTTGTAAATTGGAAACATTTTTTTCTAAAAGTTATGAAGAACTTTTTGATAAAAATTATCATTAAAATCGTTGAATATCAGTCAACATTGTCGGTCCTAGGGGTGACACATTGTGTTTTAATATGAACAACATAAATAGTTTAAGGCAAAGTTCAAATGTATTTAAAAGCTCAACTGTGAATTTTATGATTCCCTGCTTCGAAAGGCACGTGCCTTGGCGTAGGTCTAGCGTCTAGCTGCTGTCTCAATAAATGACTACTTAGTTAGCTGCAACATGGTTAAGTGTGGGTGTGAAACTGCCGTGCCGTGTCGGGCCTCAGTTTAGGCTAAAAAAAATACAATGTATTTATTGTTTAAATTTTGCATTCACAATGCTATATAAATATAGAATAAAATGTTTACTAGAAAAAAATCAACCAGTCTCAGGAATTCGAGCTTCCTGAAACTGGTTGATTTTTTTTCTAGTAAACATTTTATCCTAAAATTACAATGGTTATAAGATACGAATTGGATAAAAACAATGTTCACAAATGTGATTTGAATCCACACCTATTAGCGTTCAGGGTCAGGTGATCAGGGGCCCTTCAATACTAAACTGATACAGCTACGATAATAATTAGTGCGAGGCCGGACAGATTGACATAAAGGGCGGATTCAAAAGCGCTCGCGATTTTTTTCCTGATTATGTACACTACTTATTCTTTTCTATTGGTATGATGCCTAGAATCCTAATAATTTTGTGCCCGTCAATGCGATGGAATGGTGTGTACATGGTGATAAAATCACACTAGGTGCTCTGTACTGCGACTGTATTGTCGCATGGATCCAGGCGTGTCGCCCCGCAGCCGCCCCGCAACCGCACCGCCTCATTTCACGCATCAGAGGTCGCGCTGATCGACCCGCTGAATGCACTGCGTATGCGCACAGCGTGCACTAGCAAGATATTTTATGATGCCCAAATAGGTACTCAGCTGAACTATAAACTGAAATTCATCATCATCAGTATAATAATTATATAAGCGTCTCACTGCAACCTGAAAACAAGTATAAAAGAAGACTAGGACATAATTATATAACTGGTTTGATCATGTTGCCCTAATGCGGGTTGGTTTTGGGCTTTCACCAAAATTCAACGTAGGTACTTATCTTGCAAAGCACGGTGGCACCCAGCATCAGTGTTGCTTAACTGCATGATCACGTCAATGTTCCTCTATATACCTTGGTAACTATTACAATTTCTTATAACGTACTATTCGTTTCTTTTTTCTTAGCTTCCCTTATCGCTATCCAAAATGTAAAACCTTTTTCCGGCTTTTCCTCTTTTTACATTATAAGTAATCTATGTCTCAAAATTTTACCTGCCCAAATTAAATGTGTTTAAAGTTATATTGAAGTAGAATCTTTAAACACAGGCCCACCACACATGTGTCAATGGCGTCTCGTGCGGTAATTTCGCAAGTTTTGTGTTTCCACCGGCCAGCCGCGGCGGCGGTGGTTATTTTCCTTCATTTCACGGTCGGCGGGCCGCACTAATGGCCGCGACGCGGCGTCGCCAGTTCCGAGCGATTTCGTTTGTCTTCGCATTACAAGGTAAATAATGGTGGGTGGGTGGGTCCACTGCGGGTTATGGCCCAATCGCCTTATGTGCTATGAACCATGTGGCAACACTTAGCCCAGCAGTGGGACATTTATATAGATGATTGGAGAGGATCAAAGTGGCAGTTCTCACATTTCCAGAAGCGATTGTCCATCTATTACGACGTTTATTTCTGGATTCCTTTATTTTCGCAAGTCGATATACATAATAAAGAAATCTGAGATACTTAAAGTAAAGTAAAAAGTAATACCAGTAGCGAACAGTGTGCTTTAAATGCATATTTTGCATACGCATACGCATGGTTGTGCTACGGAACTATTTTGTGGGGACACAGCACCGACGCACATGACATATTTGTCCAGCAAAAGAAATGTCTAAGAATAATCGCCAACATCCACCAACCTGAATCTTGCAGACAATATTTCATAAAGCTCAATCTTCTTACTTTTCCGTCCATATATATTCTAGAAACAACTTCTTTTGTAAAGAAAAATCTCACATACTTCGTCACTGAAAACCCCCGACATCAAAATAAACTCATTCTTCCTGAACCCAAACTAGAAATGAATAAAAACAGCCCATACTACAGATCCATTCTCATTTATAATAAAATCCCATAAACTTTAAAAAACGAAACAAAAGAAAAATTATTTAAAAATAAACTAAAACAGTACTTATCACTAAAATGCTACTATTCAATACAGGAGTTCATGTCTGACAAAGATAATAAATAAATAAATAAAAAAATATATAAAAACGTTATCCACGGAAAGCTAACCCTTGCAACTTTTATTTAGTATATATTTTGTTATTTTGAATTATATTATAATTTAGCAATATGATAATAATAATTATTTTAAAAGTTAGTTAAGTTGATATGTTAGTATTGCGACGCCCTAACAGGGTATGTAACAGGCCATCATATATTTCTATAATTACTGTATTGTATGACAGTGATACTGTAAACATAAGTGCAATAAATAAATAAATAAATAAGTAAGTACCTAACAACTTAGGTAAAGTTACTAGGAAGCTAAACTTAGCTTCCTGTGACTTTAGACCCTCCAAGAGAGTACAAAACGTCAAAACTACATAATTTGCAAAATAAACACGAGGAGATCCGAGTAAAGTGTTTTTTATTTTAATGACGAACTTTAGTTATCAATAAGTATAGTAAAAATAGTATATTATTATAAGTAGTCGATAAAAATATGACTTTAACGTCTGATCGGTTTTCTTTACCTGCAAACACAATTTAAACGATAATGATGGATCAGTCATCAAACATGCTGCTTGCCACAGCCTGGCTCACTGTTGTATGGTCACAGGCTGAAGCCATTTACATAAACACCTACACCTTCCGATTAAACTCAAACAAGTTTAACAAGATGTCTACAGTTACAACCAATCACTATTAAAGTTAATATGCAGAGGAAACTGTTTATTCCTTTGAATTTTGTTTTCATAGTTAGCAATTAATTGTTTGCATTTTTTGTCTTTGGATGTCCACGCCAAACCGCAGACACTAGATAGCAAATTATACAATGTACGAAAAAAAGTAATTATAAAATATTCCTTATTCGCAGCAAGTAATTTGGAATGCTGCTGTTGAGCTGTGTAATTGCGGTTCATTATTATAAGAAACCAAAGGGATGGCCCTTTTCAAGGGTGTCTTCCTCGTAAAAGGCGACTAACGGATTGAAGACGGCTCAAACATTTAACAGTATAAAACGGCAATAGGCTCACCACATATCACGCTGAGCACATGTGCAGTCGCTATTTGGTGAAAAGTGGACTATGTTGCGGTCCTCATTGCCTAGTCTCTGACTAACCCTTCGGGGATTACAGTCGTGATTCTATGTATGTACCTATGTATGAAGCTATAATATTATGCCTGTCTAATGTTAATAACGAGCTACCTAACAATTCTTAATTGAAATATACTTGTAATTACCTTGTCAAGACAAGTTGTAATTAGCAACATGATAACAGAATTATTACAATATTTACAAGCTTAAAGCTGCGAGTATTATGATAAAAACGTAATAAATGAACACTGGCGTCCTGCGGCAATAACAGTGTGTTCATAAACACTACAAAAAGCTGTTAAAACTCCGAACAATGATAATGTTCTCATGTTTAATTTATGTTGCTCAGCATTAATGAAGCAAGGTCATTTGAATTCATTTCCTTCGAGTGCGTTCACACTGCTCTTTTGTATAAAGTTACATCACATTTTTGTATGGGTTGCGGCGCGACTGGACACTTGCAAAAAGCTTTTTTGAACAACTTTCGGTGATTTGGATCGGAACCCCGCTATGTGTAGTCTCGCTACTCGCCGGTAGATGGCGCTGCGGGTCTCAGCCCCGAGAGTCGGGAAAACTGGCAGAGGGTCGTTTTGACGCGGTGCACGTAAGGCCGCCGTAGACGTTTTAATAAAACTTTGTGTCGTGTTTTATGCGAGACGCCGCCGTCGCATGTCTGGCGTGGCAACGAGTCTCACGGTTCTTTAATTTAAATAACTATACACTAGTGAATGACTTTGAATTGCAAGCATAACTTACTATTAACTAGGTTTCCGCCACTATTTGCGGACTATTTGCGTTTGGTGAATAATTATTAATGGCAAAATCTACAACTTTGCTCAATACTTAAAGCAGCATTATTAAATCTTTTCTACACAAAACCTTGTTTTTCCTGTAAACCGATCTGCATCGACCTCCCTCGCCAATTAAATTTAAAACCGACGAAACAAACTGAACCCGTTGAAAGCGACAAGCAAATTATCAGCCTCCGCCGCACCTTAATTAATATTTTCCATTATCCGATTGCGAAAGTATATGGTAATCAGTACAACCCTTCCCGGTGGCATATAGCGCAGGACGGGTGTAGCACGAATCATATCTCTACGTTACAATCGTTATCAACTGGCGGTCGCCGGGTTCACAAATACCTACATTCCGTTTCTCGCACACACACACTAGCGGACGCACGCACACGCGCGCGCTCACAAACACAGATTTTCACGTGTGCGCGAAAGATTTTCCTGCTCGTCTGTGTGCGTCAAAAGGCGCACCGTCTCCCTCTAGTCTGTGTTCTCTTTCGCACACGTTGCTATGCGACTTGCCGCGTCTTGACATATAATACGCTATATGTTGTTTAGAAGTACATTATAGTTCTTACTCAGTGTTGTAAATGACTGAGGACTTTAATAGTTTCCAGATTTAGTTTTACGATTCGCTATGATGTTCGCGATGTTATTAGTGAGGGATTCGGCGTTTCACGGGTAAACGCAACTTTGACCTTCGCTCTTTGTTATGTAAAACTGTTTGGGGTCAAGTAGACGGAGCTCTTTCATGAACGTTTTATTTTTGGAAAATTACTTACGGAACGACTGTGAGCTATTAAGGTTCCAGTGGCTTATGAAAGTATCTGACTGCACATTATTGTACTTATACGGGTGTCAGCATTGTTTATCATAACGTACCCAGGCCATATATTATTTCAATGAAAATATTTGATTATTGATAGGGAGAGCTAAAGTTAAAATATGGCTAAGATCTGTTTTTAATATTTACATAAACTTGTAAAAAAATATGTAAATAAGTAATAAGAATGAATAAAGAAAAAAATATTAATTATAAGGCCTTTTTGATTTTGAATTTTCAGGTATTGAAAACTTTTATAAAATAGATCTCTAGTAACAGTCCTCTTTTGTGAACTGATTGAACACAATAACATCAATATTCAAAATCTTATACTTATCTCATTCATCATTATCATCATCACTCATTGCATCTTTCATCACATTACGTACTTTAACGATAAATTAATAATACAGCTTTTTATAATAATTTTATTGCGTAAATTTTCGGAGGTCGACATTATTTGCAAAAAACATACTTACCTCAATAATCTGAATTTTCCTGATTGTTACTGATACAATTGTTTACCATACAAAGTTTTCCTCGAAAACCTACTTTAGCTACAGAATTACTTTTATATTTGTTTTCTTTTTCTTTGTCAAAATAAAAAAATTGAACACCGCAACCGTCGATACGTCGTGACAACTATCAGTCAGCAAAAAAGGGGTAATTATCCTGTACACTGTAACTTATCCTCCGATGGTCTATCATGCTGAAATGCTATGGAGCGGGCGGCGGGCGGCGGCGGGCGGCGGCGGGGCGGCTGCGGGGCGGCTGCGGGGAGCTCGCGGGGCGGCTGCGGGCGGCGGGCGGCGGCGGCGGCGGGCGGCGGCAGTGGGCGGGCCGCGCCTGCGCGCCGTTGCCAAGACGACGGCACGTACGCGCGCCTGTGTGCGTGCGATACAGTCGGGGCCATTTCCGCGGACTTCTTTTTAGAGTTTTCTTTGAGATGTTTTGTTTTGGGAGTTGAACGACTTTTGTATTTGGAAGTTTTGAATGGTATCGTGATGTTTAAATGTATAAGTGCGGTGAGACAAAATATTACCAATGTCGGTGCGTTGGGAAAGGGAACTCATTGTTTTAAACCACTGCCTTATTCGTTGTACTTGTTACCTATCATACGGCTATTCTTCAATTAACATCATCAACCAACCTTAAATTTTGTACGTAATACGGGGGGTTTAATGTTTGAAAAGGCTAAAGGTAGCTAAAGAAAGAGAGGAAGATAATCAGATATAATGAAGTAGTTTTAAATAGTGTGCTATCTTTGTGGTAACTAGTTTGTGTTGTAATAAACTTTTAATATAATTCAGTGCGTTACGAGCGTTCCGTGACGTCACGCCACTACACCTGTATTAATATTGCGGGCGCACTGTACGCGAGCGCACTGTACGAGCGCACACACGAGCGCGAGCGGAGTCACGTGCCCGCGCGCACACACGCGCACGCACGCGCCGCGCCCCGCGCCGCTCGTAGGTATTCTTATATGCACACACTAGCCGGCTACAAACTCCTTGGAGACCTGAAAAGGAATTTTACAAGGGCGTCTTTTCTTTTGAAGGCAAACCTTTTGGTGTAAAACGACGGCTCTTAACCGTTATAAAGGGATGTATTGATACGAGTTAGTGGTTCGCCTTTGTAGTTTGCATCTCGTGGGACGCCCCGGGCCGCTGTCGTAAACTTGATAAAAAAATCCATATACTTTTAAAGTCAGCACTTTATCCTGAGTGCACCATAAACTAGCAGAGGTGGTACTCTGAGGCTAAGTAATGTACGCTAGCGCCAGATACTTGTGAATACTTTATGTACTGGACTGTCAAGGTTGGTTGCCAGTAGAGCTAGATTAACAAGCTCGCAATTTATTGTAAAGACTAAATTTCAGTTCCTAATTCAATTTAATTAGTTAGTGAGTAAGAGACTGCTTTTGCAGCAGACTTCTTTTTTTGTTTCTCCTGTGTCTTATGTAAAAAATATACCATGTCATTTAGCTATCGCTAATGAACTTGATAAATATGAAGACAAACACAACTCATTCTTCATATTTCCCTATTCATGGAATACCACTTACACTATAAACAACGAACCAAATGCCTCTTAAAATTCGAATCCAACAAGCCACATATTAATGTTACGTTTATTCCTTGTTACATTTTGCATTAAATAGGCCTCTAGTTTAGCTCACCACTTCACACTACCACCAGGTCGCCGAAGGAGCTGAAGCTGCAGACATCGAAGAATATGCCGTCGTCGCCAGAACCCTGACGCTCGCAGGCCGCTCTATCATCAGGCGCTGAAACCCCTAAAATGCGCGGAAAAAAATCGATCCAGGAGGGAAATAAGAGGCGCTGCGAAGGTCACGGCCATCGATCCGGCAGAAAGTGAGACCGGCTGCCACTACTAACACCGTCCCACGGCTATGCAGCCTGAATTAATCGCGCATATATTTGAATACATTCCGGCGGCGCAGTTCGGGCCGTGTCGTCGCCCCTTAAGTTTTACCGATTTTGTTGCGAGCTCTCTTCGTAAACACCGCTTCTGGGGATTGTGGCACAGGAGTTGAGGACTTGGTGACGTCAGATGTGGCGCTCTGCAGACGAGTGCGAGAGCTGCACGGGCGCCATTGGAGAATACTCAATCGCGTGGACAGCAAAACATTGATTAAAAAAAAAGTGTTGAAAACTTTTAAAACCTGCAGGTTTTGCGAGGCTGATCGTTTAGCTAGTCTGCTATAGGTAATTTGTATCAATCATTGCCTACAATCGCATTACGGTCTAATGCGTGATTTAAACATTGTTAGTGTAAGTAACAACAATGTTTTTGTTAGTCACGTCATGACGTCTTACTTGTGTGATAGGAACAAATATCGGCTTTGATTGGTAGATTGATTATTAAATTTGGCTGCAAGGTTACTGCTACCACTGACTGAACTGACTGAACCATAAACCAAAACTTGCCAATGCGGCGGCCAGCAGCAAATGGCCAGTGTGAAATATAATGGATTATGAAGAATTGGCCCCAAACTGGATTAATCCGCATTATGTGGAAGGAGGAAGGAAAGGCCTCATTTCAGCAGAGGAACAGGCTAACATTAGTAATTGGAAAAACATGCTTTACTACATTCTTTTAGGTTTCAAATTAGATGCAACCAGCAGTTTACAACTTTAGAGGTTCAGTGCTTTACAATTTCAGATAATCTACAAGCAGTCCAGATTGTATTACTTCTACAAAAGATAATATGTTGAAACATCGTCGAATATTAGTAAGGTTCGAGGTTCATGTCGGCGTTAACAAGCAGTGACTTAAAGCAAATGAGCTGGATCATTTCTTCCAACCCTTACTTATTATGTGCCAAATACGGTAAGGTATTTTGCTAAGCAAGCAACGGAAACATTGCGAGTCCGAACAACCGACATACGTATCGAAGACATGGTTTTTTCACTTTTTGTGTTCTTATTTGTGATATTAAACTATGCAAGCATAACGCTCATTTGCGTTCTGGCTCCGTCTGTTTTTAGGTGCTTTTTATAACGGCCGCATCATACATGGTCATGTAGCTGCTGCAGTTCACGATTCATTGGTTATTTTGCTTCCATCGAAACGGGTGACTGTTTTATTGCATTAGTTGGGTCTAAAAAACTTTATGCAACGTTGGGTGCAGCGGCCTGGCTGATTGTATTAAATGCAACTGTGTGTTACAACCGGCGTACGGACTAGACGGTTACTAGGCTGAAAGTGTCTGAAACGTTCCGGCTGTGCACTTTTGTATGTCATTAGTCATTTCCAAGTTCTCTTGTATTAAATGTACCTTATGTACAAAATTGGCCAAGACTTTTTCAATCTTGCCATTATAGCTAGTGTTTGAGGAAAATTTTTGCATATTATTTCTAAATTTGTTTAAGCTACCAACTTTCTGGTAGTAAACATTTCTAATGACTATTCATCGTGAATGAAGCATCACATAGCATCTTAATGGTAAATGATACCCTGGTCGTTTGACATAAGAAAAAAAATTTAAAATATACAAGTTTTTTTTATCGTTTTGTGTACCTAAGTGTGAGGATTACGATGAATTCAAATAATGAGTGGGTACCACTGTTAACTATAAACCAATAATAAATTGCAACAAAAATGAATCAGATATACCTTTTTAAATTATCACAGTCACTAACAGTAGAGTACTTATACTTATTTATAATATTTCGATCATGATGCACGCAACTGTGCCACAGTACCCATAAATTACCTATAGTATCCTAATTATTTTATAAGATAACATAACACTTAAGAAACTCTATAATGAAAAAACATTTTCTTATAATAACGTCAAAAACTGTCATGATTTATTTCTTTGCAGCACCACATGTCCGAAGTTGGTTGACCCGTAGACGCTTCCAAATGTTCCCGTAGGCACGTTCGCCGTGGAGCCTGGAACAAACATACTTTTTTAATAACAATGCAGGTTGTGAGCCATCGGCGCGGCGGTGTCGAGCACCGTTACTGCGCCGGCCCATCGGCATACGTAATGACGGCGGTGGCGGTGCGAGCGGCACGCAGTAGCCTAACTTAGTTCATTGGAGGTTTTGAGTGTGAATGTTGCAGGCAGGTATATTATGAAAAAGAGTAGAATAACCATATATTTTCTCATCTAAAACTGGCTTACATCAAGACTATTATCCCCGAAGGGTTAGTCAGAGACTAGGCATTGAGAACAGCAAAAGCAGACCTCTGCCATAGTTCACTTTTCACCAAAGAGCGATTGCACATGTCTCAGCGTGACAGGTTGTGAACCCATCGCTGCTCTATTGCTGTTGGATGTATGTGCAGTCTTTAATCCGTTAGTGGCCTTTTACGCCACCCAAGGGATGAGATGGGGTGGTAGTATTCTTTCACCGCTACGCGACGCGGTTCACTAAAAGTTATAGTAAAAGAACCATATAAAGAAAAGCGAATCATATTTTTCTCATCACCATCATCATCTATTTTGTATTTTGTTAATTAAGGCAGCCAGAGTCATGACTATTTGTGAATGTTACTGATGGTCTTTTATTTAGAAAATGATAATGTCTGAAAATATTCTACAGTTTAACGTTCTAAGTGTGTTTTTGTTTTAAAATTAAAAAAAAAACATTTCCTCGTCTATTTCATTTAATATTATCCCTTACATAATGTCGAGAAATATTTTGCTTCAAAAATACGGTACTGCATATGACCTTACTGGACAGTGGCGTGGTCACGAGAGGTTGATTACTATGCCACAGACGCGCACACTGGCAGCTACACAGTAGAGGACGGTCCAAAGAAAGGTGACGATAACGCAGAAAGAAGGCTTCAGTTCAACGGACGGTCAAATATTGCAATACGTATTAAAGTTGTAAGATGTAATAGCGAATTAGGTTGAAGAGAACGTGGTAAGTGCTCTAGCCAACAGACTTTAGAATGAGGATTCAGCTTTAAAACAGTGACTGCAGGAAGCATAATCATACATACTACGATCGTAGACTAAAAAAGTTCGTGACAATAGTGATGATGTTCACAAAACATCAGTAACTACAGTAACCAGTTGATTTACGATGTACAACGGATCAAACGCGATGGCTGAACGTAACGTTTTTATTTTAAAAGCTTACGTGCTCGTTCGCAATCAGAAATAGACTCGCGATCAGTGAAACCTCATTATCCATTTATTTATGTTTACGCTCGCAAGTTGCAGTACGATCGCAATACAATCAAGTTACTGTTCCGAGGTATGCCTGAGCCGTTTAGTATGACGAACTGCATCTTACGTGAGATAATACTGATTTTGGTTTCAGTGTCAAAAAATAAGAATGAATACAAAGTTGAATATTTTTAAAATGCGACGTGTTAGATAGCCGAATGTAAGTTAATACAAAAGTATATGCGATCTAAGGTTTCTCTTTATTTTCGTAGGTGAGCACAGAATAATACACTAGGTGTGAGCTTCGATGATTACAAACCCATAGCTTTATTGCCTTGCTTCTCAAAGGTGTTTGAAAAAGTCATATATAGCTGACTTCTAGAATTTTTAAATAAAAATAATTTAGGATAAAATGTTTACTAGAAAAAAACAACCATTCTCAGGATAGCTCGAACGGGATTCGAACCCGTGACCTTTGGATTGCCGGTCCACTGCGTTTTTCTAGTAAACATTTTATCCTATATCTATATAGCATTGTGAATGCAAAATTTCAATAGTAAAGATAAACATAATTTACTTAATAAATATCAATTCGGTTTTCAAAAAATAAATCTACCACGCACGCCATTTACAAAGAACTTGAAGAAGTATGGGAGTCTTTAAATGTTAAAACTCCATGTATATGGATTATTTTTAGACATGTCCAGAGCATTTGATTGTGTTTGTCATGATGCTCTTCTTAAAAAATTAGAAAACTTAGGTGTACGTGGTTTGGCCATAAATCTAATAGAAAGTTAATTAAAGGATAGGTAACAATTTACAGAAATTGACTCTTAGAATAAAACAAGTAAGACTTTTAAAGCAGGTTAATCAAAAACAAGAAAAGTAATGCTAGGACTGCCTCAGAGAAGCATTCTTGGACCTCTTCTCTTTTTAGTTTACGTAAACGAAATGCCAAATGGTACAGACACTTGTGTGATGTTTGATTATGATGCAACAATTTTTATTCCCGATACACATAGAAATAAAACTATTTTTGACAATAAGATTATTCAAACATTACAAACCACTGTCAACAGGCTAAATTCCGTAAATTTAAATGTAAATCTATCAAAAACCAAATTCATTGAATTCAGAAACTACAAATCAATGTTTGACGAATTACATATTTTTGAAAACAATACTAAAATAAGTAAAGTTGATAAAATAAATTTTCTTGGAGTCAACATTGATGCTCACTTAAATTGGAATGAACATATTCAAAAAGTAAATTAAAAAAAAATTGCTATTGTTATGCTCTTTCCATACTTGCGGAAACAAAATCAGTAGACGTAGCTATGCTTATTTTGGACCGGTTTACCCATTACTGACTTATGGTGTGATATTCTGGGGCAACTCTGTCAATATTCAATCCACCTTTCTTTTACAAAAAAAGATGTTTACGCATAATATTACAATATGTATTCAGATGAAACAGTAAGAAACATATTTAAGGAAAAAGGATATCTTACATAAACTTTTTTTTTATTTTAGAATCAACAATATTTGCTAAGCAAAATCCAGAGTAAGTAGGTACTTTGAAAATAAATTTACTGCACGTCCAAATGTCCGCAATAAATACCAATATGGCTTAAGTATTTCAAGAATGAATAATCACATGTGCTATAACAGTGCCTACAATACTAGCACAAAAGTATTCAATCACCTTCCATTAGACATTAAAGCTCCTGAGATGTCAAAATTTAAATTTCGTCTGAAAAAGTGGTTGTTAAGTAAAGTATTTTACACTCTGAATGAATACTATGAATTTAAAAAATAATGTATGTTCTATGGAAAATTGTATATAACTTATTATTTTTTGTAACCAACTATTTAAAATTGCCCGTTATGGGTAGACTGTTGTAACCAAAATGTATTGCATCTTCAACCGCAAATTGTACACAGTATCAGCAATAAAACTCTATTCTATTTATTCTATAGAGAGATATCAGTTAAACACGACAACCAGTTAAGTCAGCCTGTTAGTTTAAATAAGATTATTCTTAAAACTAGTCTGCGTATAATAACTCGAATAGTAAGTCCCACTAAAACGTTTCTTACAGAACCAATTTCGATCTTCCAGAAAAATACCGCCACGCCCTTAATGGTTAGCCAGGAATCTTCGCGGAATTCATTAAGGGCGTCGACCTTGCAATTGTGATGCGGCTCGCGCACTTCATTCCGGAATCAGGTCACACCCCTTACTTGGCTAGGATATCATAGCAGGATGTTACATAGTGTTGCCGTTTTTTGTCAGCGTCTGTTGTTAATACTTCTTTTAGGAAGTACTTAATGATCGTTTGTCACCTGACATACCTCTTGTAGCTAGGTTTATAACTAACATTGTGATTTTTGAACTAAATCTCTAACAATCTTAAGTCATTATTTTATATATTATTTTCTAAACTATCTTCTGCCATGGTCCGAAGAGTTTTTTAATTCCAATAAAAATTGGCCATGTAAGGAAGACTAAAGTAAAACTCCTTAAAAGATCGTACACGTGTAAAAGCAGTGCATGAATCCTGTCATTGTTATCGCATTAGTAATTTTTGAAATATTTGAAATATTAATATATTATTTTAGCTTAAGTTCCATCAGCTACGTTACCTAATGGTGTTGCCGAGCGCTGGCTGCCATATTCCCGATTCCAGGAGTGTTGGGAGCGTCGACCTTGCGATTGCGATGCGGCACACGCCCGCACTTTTGTCGCCCGCGGAATAAGGTCACACTCATTGCTGCGATGTGGGTTAGCGGCGGCATGTGGAGGGAATGCTTCCACCTTATTTAGACTCCAGAAAAAAGTAATCTAAGCCTTTATATAAGCCTCTCTACGAGTCACTTCCACAGATCCATCGTTGTATAAAATGGGTACCATGACAACCGTGTCGCGTGGCGGTGAAAAAATACCACCACCCCCTCTCTTCCCTTGAGTGTCGTAAAAGGCGACTAATGGTTTAAAGACTGCACATACTTCCAACAGCATAGAGCGGCGATGGGCTCACCACCTGTCACGCTGAGCACATTTGCAGTCGCTATCTGGTGAACAGTGGACTAAGGCTGAGGACTGCTTTTGCGGTCCTCATTGCCTAGTCTCTGACTAACCCTTCGGGGATAATAGTCGTGATTGTATGAATGTATGTATCAGGTTACACTGGCTGGTAGGTTGTGGAATTCCTTGAGTTAGGTCCACCGGATACATGTGCTTTTCAAACAACGCAGCATCTTTCAACGTGGATAAATAAAGTTTGTCATCTACCACAACGATCACCTAAGCACTAAAAGTACGAAGACAAATTATTTTTCAATTCTCTAAGCCGCCACAGAAAACCTTATAAAAAATGTTCTTAATATTTTTTGGCAAATTTTAGTCTACTATCCTGGTGATGAATATGTCATCAGAGGGCGGTACGCAGCTAGTCCTAAATAATGGAGCCGCTTAAAGTTTCAGCGAGTTTCACGGCCACGCACCCGCTTTCACCTCGCATCTGTGCGTACAAGAGACAATCGCGAGACGGTTCCGTACGAAAGCGTGGCTTATGCATTTTACATGAGCCTCGGAGGGAGCGCTATACGAAGTTCGCCTTGTCCTTGAAGCCTGCTGGTACACTTGACAGCACATCGGGCGGGTATCTTGATTGAATATTTTAAGATGTATACCTACCAGGAGTGGTGTTTTAAGAATTTATTTTGTGTTAATGTAGACTAAGTATCTATATATTTGTTATAAGTAAAAATCCTTTGCGCTTTACTTTCAAAGAAAGGAAGATAAAATATATGTCGTATAATGTTTGCCTTCGGTTGTTATGATTTGTATATCCCACATACAATTTAAAATACTATTGATATCATTTACCATTGAAAATGGTTATCTGATGCAAATCGCCTGAGACGTATTTTTGGCCATAGCTCCGAGGATTTAGGGAGGATCGAGATAAGAATAGTACCAAGGGTTGAGGAATTTATCGAACACGTGTGAGCGTTTTAATTTAAAAAAATCGGCTGGTAACTTTTGTGAAATTTTGAAAAATGTAAAAAAATCTGCTTTTTTGGGGGTGTTTGTTTACTAAATTGTAAATATATCGGATTTAAAACATACTTAAGGAAAAATGAAAAAAAAGCTCCTAGGGTATTAGTTTTGCTACAAAATGGCAAAAAAAATTTGAAAATCAGTATTTAATTGTGACCTTAAGTGGTCCCTTTAGATTTGGAATTGTAGAAAAACGGGTATTTCCGTATAGAAAAAGGATGTGGCTTTCATTCATGAATGAATGAATGAATTTTACTTAGGTTGTAAAAAGAAAATGTTATTTTCTGTGTTGTGCAGTGACATTCGTATGTAATTCGACTTGTAAGTAATGTAGTTGTGTAGTTTTAGGAAAGTATATCTAAATAAAAATTTCTTATTATTCAGAATAAAATATATTTCTTTTTTTCTTAATTTTTGTATTCATTTTCATTGCTCCGATTCTTGCGGGGCCTGAGAAATCTGTGATTTTTTATTGGTAGATCACATCCACAACTTACCGTATAATAAGAGCAAGAATGTCTGTATGCTTAAGGTACTGGTATGGTTTCTAAAGACCTTACCCATTGCATCCTATAAGTCTGTAAGCTTAAAATGATGTCGTTAAGTGAAGTCGTTAAGTCCACAGATACTGCATGGTTCCTAAAGACCTTACCTACTGAGTCTACCATCAACTTTTCTTGTAGCATGCAGTGTCATACGCACACATTTCGTGTTGGCTGAATCGCGCTGGCCTAATTAGATGTTTGTAAACACGGGCGGTGTGCGCGGCTCCATTGTCCCGTAATGAAGTCTTGAGGCACCGAGTCAAGGGCCGCTCACACTTTGCATATTTTTGTTTGGGTGCCCCGACCGGCTTCATTACCATTTCGGCACGCTTCGCGATCTGGAAAACAAAAACGATAAGCAGTATTTTCTTTATGCTTAATAATTGTGGGTTGTGAGATATTGCATTATTTTATATATTTAAAATATTCGCGGTAACTGGATATGGCGACAAGGATTTCATATATAGCTACAAACTCTCATTACAGCTAAGGTTATTAAGGTAGCTACTTCAAATATGGTTGAATTTAATTTGAAGTAAAGAAATGAAACGATTCTCTAGTGGTCCTAAAAATAGCCAATTTATTAATAGATAAAGATAAATTTTACTACCATAAGAGTCTGGTCAGTAGCTGCATCGCCTACTAATTCTGTTAATCGAGTTTTAGTTCCTTTGATTGGAAAGGGTAAATGGATCAGGTCCACACAGTTAACATAATTATCAACTTATCTAAAGCACATTTTAAATACAATTTATACTCTTATAATGAGGTCGTTAAGTCTATAAAACTTTTACTTTTATTGATTTTCTTCTTTTTTTGCGGGTTATTTAGATCCAAATTGATATTTTGTTTTGAATACCTTTATTAGAAGAATTTCTAATAAAATAATGTTTCTTTTTCCATGGTTTTCGGTCTTGACACTACCAAGCAAACCTAAATATTAGTTTGCTGAAAACCGTTGCTCCATCGAGATGTTCCTATTTAATAACGCAGCCATATACTAGTATTTACCTACTCCTGGCGGAAGGGGGGGGGGGGGGGAGGGAGGGGCGCGGTTAATGAACCTCCAGGATGCACGTCTGCGAGCTTTCGCAATAATATTAGCTCAGCACCGATGGCAACTGGCATGGCGTTAGGAATCAAAATAACTTCATTTGAAAATAGGTATTTTTATTTATCTACTTATGATTTTCTGACTGTTGAAGTCTCCAAAACATGTTAAGTAAATATAAACTAATAGCAGAATAGAGAAGCAAAAAGCTACTGTAAGTACATGTTAAAATAAAATAACTAATATGCGAAATCAGTGGTTGCGAATCACACACAAAAACCAGTGAAATCGGACAAAGAAGGAAGATGAAAGAGAACCAATGAGTGTGGTGATTTCTGATATTACTCATTTTCGTATAACATGTTTATAGTAGCTTTTAGCTATGTAAGTGTATGTTGTTTTATTATCGAATCCACCTTCTTCTTTTAGAAAATAATATGTATTTGCCCGCGTTACACAACCGTGGCGCTTAGTGGTGAAATAATACTACCACCCCCTCTCTTCCCTTGGGTGTCGTAAAAGGCGACTAACGGACTAAAGGCTGCACATACATACAATAGCATAGAGCGACGATGGGCTCACCATCTGTCACGCTGAGTACATATTATGCAGTCGCTACTTGGTGAAAAGTGGAGGGAGCCCTTTCGGTCGCATAATCTCTTTCGTCATTAAGTAGTTTGATATAACAGTTTAAGCATTAATTTTTTTCGCATAAATTATGATAAGCAGTGTTATAAACCCATAATGGTTTCATCCGCATGATTTTAATTTACTATAATTGTCTTTATCATACTTTTAATTAGCATAAATGTTAAGAACATAATTGCTATACGTCTAAGTTTAATTTATCATAAAATTCGGAACGCACAATGGATGAAGCGCAGCGTACAGGTTGTCTTGTATTTCGAGGTTATTTATTTTTTATTAGACAACAGAAATAAGTACTAGCTGCCCTACTCCTGTAGGTCACGTGATAGGTTGCGATTGTCTTGAATTTTGAGGTTATTTTTTTTGTTAGACAACAGAAATGCTATCTGCCCTACTCCTGTAGGTCACGTGATAGTTAGGCGTTATACTCTTGTGATATTCTATATGTTAACATAATGGTATTCTATCTATACTATGTATGACTGTCAATAAATGTTATGATTAGTATAATCGTTATTGTAAAAACATTTATGCATGAACATTTGATGCTGATAATACATTATTTTTATAAAAGAAGTTATGGGGAAATAAAGTATGCCTAATGATTTATTCTGAATGAACGGTATGCGAAACGAAGAGAATGCCATAAAACGTTATGCAGCCTTAAAATATATGCCTTTTTAATTTAAGCAACCCAATATGGACCCAAAAGTGGACTATGGTAGAGGACTGCTTTTGCTGTCCTCATTGCCTAGTCTCTGACTAACCCTTCGGGGATAATAGTCGTGTTTATATGTAGGCACGTATAAGTATGTATTAGCAAACTTTCGTATTTATCTTAACTAGCGTAACGTGTAACGTGTAAGCGTAACAACGCTTTCACGTTTAAATCACTAAACCAATTTTGATGAATTTTGGTCTACCTAGATATGACGAGACCCTAAAGACAGCTATATGCTACTTTTTCTTGCTAAAAAACGTAAGCGAAGTGGCGGGCAAAAGCTGGTTATAAATAAATAATACTTACATAAGTTTGTAACTTGGACTTGATCGATATCTGGGAAACAATTCCACTTTTATGCCTACGCAAATAGAGATTATTTCATTAAACAAACATTTGTCTTGAAAGGAAATCCAATTAACATAAAATCCGGTCAATAAAATTTCTTCCGAATTCCAATATTGACTATAAACGTGTCTAATGGAAAAGGAAAAATTGCACCGGATTGCTGCCCGGCTCACGATTCGCGTCATCTCTTTTGAGTCGCACTTAATAAGTTAGCGATCTATTTTACTTATTTTTATTTATTTATATTTTGAAGAAAATAAATATATACCTAAGATATTTTTAGGTTTTTAAGTTATTTAGTTTTAGTTTTTAATACTTTATTATTATTGTTTCATGTTTGTGTAAATATATAAATTAAGAAAGTAAATGCATACACATATAATAACGACTATTATCCCCGAAGGGTTAGTCAGAGACTAGGCAACGAGGACAGCAAAAGCAGTCCTCTACCATAGTCCACTTTTCATCAAATAGCGACTGCACATGTACTCAGCGTGACAGGTGGTGAGCCCATCGCCGCTCTATGCTGTTGGACGTATGTGCAGTCTTTAGTCCGTTAGTCGCCTTTTACGACACCCAAGGGAAGAGAGGCGGTGGTAGCATTCTTTCACCGCTACGGGACACGGTTAAAGAAATGGCTTTAAATATGTTTATGTTTTGTAAAGTAAGTAGGACTTTGCTTTGTATAATATTAATTAATTATGCAATTTACTAAACATGCCGATTTGTGGAAAACCTAAACCAAGTAGCGTAACGATAATCGTTAAGGCGTTAGCCTAAACAATACAAGGGAAATTACAAAAAAGAAATTTTACTGCACGGTTATTGGCAACGAATGCGAGCAATTTCATATTATCTTTTAAATTATTAAGAAAATGTATAAATCGTTAAAAATGTCAAGTGATTATTATGGTAATGTGAGTGTAGTCGAGTGAAATACTATAAACGTTTAGTGTGTAATATCGAAAAATAGATATAAATTAATATGAAATGACCTCTTTTTATTATGGGCTGTAGGTATGCTTGTTGGCCGGCTCAGTCACATATCTTAAATATGTAATTTTACATAGTGTTTATTTTTTCGTCCATAGCGGTTGCCCGACTGTTGAACCGTGTGTTGTCGCCGGCGCCGCGCTGAATGTTAATGGTTATTAATCAGACGCGCGAGACTCGGCTCGCTGGCAGGCGCGTGGACTACTGGGCTTTAGGTTTCAAGGACTCGCGGGGATCGTCACAGCTACTATTGCGACCCACAGACCAGCATTGGACCACCTCGGGCCAGCTCACCATGTAGGTTCCATTGTTTATGCAGAGGACAGAGTAGCAGTAGCACGTTTGCAGGTTGATGACTGTTAGGGTGAACATTATTTAGTTCACGAGTGAGTTGTTTTGTTTGTGACAGTTTGACAAGTAGTTGTAACATGCAATACAGCTTTTAAGAGGCAGTCAAAAGCGTATGTTTTTCAAAAGCAACTGGCTGGCTCTAGAGACAATTACAGAAACGGCATTGCGTAATGACAAACAAAGTATACCTACAAAGGAGGAGTAGGCTTTCGATTTCAGTTTTTTTGGTCGACTTTAACTATGATGTTTACAGCAATTATCTAATAAACTATAACTTTGCAGAGAACTTAAAGGGCATGTTGACCAGAGAAATTAAAGGGTATATCCACAAAAGAAGTTGTCATGTTAAGAAAAAAGTTGCTAAACGAAGATCCTATTATTCATTGTGCAGCTAAGAGTTAAGAGCAAGCACTGTGTGTATTAAAATAAAGGGGGTCCTAAACGTCGTCGCTTACAATTTTCCCATTGCTATCTGCAGCCATTCAAAGCTTATCGACGCTCGAAATAAGGCGTCGCATTCACGGGAATACCAAAAACACACCGTCCATCCTATTCACGGAGCCGACGATGGCACAATGCGCGCGCGGCGACGTTTCAATGGCCGCTCGTTCTGGAAATTTGCTCGTGCGCCGGCGCAGCGTTTTGTCAATACTGTCCCCGGAGTACTGTTTAATCAGCTCGCATTCAGCTGTACCGCCTTTGACGAGTAATTGCTGCCGATTGAAATGTTACGAGCCAACCACTTGCCTTTATTTTTGACACGATGCGCTCAAGTGAAAATTTAATGCTACGATGCCAATATCAAACATTTGCCATCTTTTTCCTTTCAAAAGTTGCATGGTAGGATTTTGCCCAGGATTAGACTGGATGACCCTAATACCTTCCTATTTCTATACCGCCAAGCGGCATTGTTGTGTTTGGTTTTGAAAGGGACGTGAAATTAAGGCATAAAACTGAAGCGTCACTCGTTTATGCGGTGGCTGCTCCCATGTAGTCGTACGTTCAGTTGCTGGCTTAGTAAAACCAACAAAATTTATGAATGGATCATGCATGTTGGCATCTAAGGACGTATTTCAACCACTTTCATTAAATTAGTGTACAATGACAATAATATTGCTAAATGGTCAGCGAGAGACAATTAACACTTCCAGCATGGCCGGAACCCACCACAGCATTCCGGCATTGTCACACGGCTCGATGAGAGTAAACAGTTCGATACGAGAAATTACAAACGCGTCCGATGCTTGTTTTTTTGTGAACATTTCTTTAATTGTTTTCATTTAAACAGGAAAACGACCAGGCCGGGGTACGCAACAAAAACACGGGAACATTCGTCGAACAAGCCGTCGCAAAAACAGACGACGCTAGCAATTAGACGCGAAAATAATATCGAGAAGTCAGCAGACGAACAATAACGAAGCTAACCATTAAAATAAGAGCGGAATAATAAATGAAGGCTGAAATTAAAAAAAAAGAGATTCCGTCGCGGCGGATGCATAGAAATATGGCGACCGGGCGGAGGGACCAATCAAAATTCTTCGTCAATTAAGTGAGTGGAGATCGCAGCAAAAGGAAAATTGAAGGAAAACTGAGGGTGGCTTCGGCCCGTAGAGACGTTTCGGTGGCGGCATGCAGTCGATGGCGATAACACAATTTTAAATTGGTGAAGTTTTTGTTTGATCTGTCAAATTTTAATGTCAATTATTTTTTGTTGTCTTTAACTTAAGTTAAGAATCAGTGAACAGTAACAGTAGACTTTTCGCAACTTAGATTAAATTATATTTGGCTGTCCAAAAAATTAAGTATTTTACATGACCTCTGAGCAAATAGAAAATAGAAATGTTTATGTAAGTACCTTATTTGTGTCCCACGAAATGTTTATCGATAGATAATGATCTGTTAACCGCAGCACTATCCCTCCGAGTTTCTTTCAGATATGAAAGCTATGGAAATAAAGTTTGTTCGGGCCGCGTTGTGCCGGCCTCGTAAATGGATTTTATCACTATATAAATATCGGCGCTGCGACGGCGCTTACGTCACGCGCCGCGGGCCGCGATGCGTTACGCATTTAGATTCAGCGAGGCTTATGAATTTTATTCTTAGCTATTTATCATGGTGTTGATTCGAAATGTTTTGTCAATGAATAATCATAAAAATGTTGAACCAATGAATGAAATACATTTGCATTAAATGGAAATATCTGTTAGGCAAATACTCTAACAAGTAGTTCAATAAAAGTATTTTTTCATAACTTTGTATTGAACATCCATCAAATGGAAATGTAAGAATTGTCATTATAAATGAAATAAGTCAGATGCTCATAAACAAAGATATAAAGGAAAGTCATGAATTGCTGTAAACACCCCATTGGGTAGCCATTACTGCGTCGCCTATTTCGAATTTATGATAAAAGGTACCGGATTTGCAAAGCCGTTTATCTTGTGCTATTCCAGCGTCCATTTTGTCAAGAAGTGACCGCGGTCCAGGAGGGACACTTGTGAAATTACGCGCGAAATGCCCCACGCCTCATTTACTTTAAACGCTGCATCTTTGATACCCCATTGACCCTTTCAAATCGCGTATTAATAACGAATGAGGATCCCTGTTCGAATATTGTCCCTCTGGCATAAATAGCCGGAAAGGCTTCGTCTGTTTATGATCTGTAGCCCTGAGCGCCTCGCTCGACGGAGGCTTTCGTTCCACCCTTAGCATGGAGGATCTCGAGCGGGCGCCGTGTAAAGCCGAGGCCACCTGACTCGCGCCGTGACCTAACCACCTTACGTATTTAGGCTGCAGCGGTGCACAGGTCTAACAACCTCGTACTAAAACAGAATATCGATTACTTTCGCTACTATAACGTAATCCCCCGCCCA
This sequence comes from Scoparia ambigualis, assembly GCA_963921215.1. NCBI lineage: Eukaryota > Metazoa > Arthropoda > Insecta > Lepidoptera > Crambidae > Scoparia > Scoparia ambigualis. The sequence continues at coordinate 1,654,474 of OY992506.1, read as the reverse complement.
CTTTTCGTTTTTTTTAGCTCAGGATAATAATATAGTGGTCTCTGTCTGGCGCGCGGCCATCCCGGGCGGCGCGGTCCCTGGAGCCGGCGCGTCCCGCTCGCGCCCCCCCGCGCCGCCCCGCCGTATGTAAATGCCCGTCTCCTCGCCGCTGTGTGCGCCCGCCGCCCGTCGCGACGCCCGCACACCACAGCGCGCGACGTTTGAGGTTTACTGCCCTGACGGCTTTTGTCCTATTTTAAATACGAATTTCGAATTTGACGCGGTGACGTCCGAAACGGGCGGGTGTCGCTTTTCCATATCGCACCCACGAGCGCCCGATGCAGTCCAAGTTGCGGCACTGCCGTGATACGGCAGACATGCAAATTCTACGTCTAACTGATGACAAAGATAACAAAGCGGGGGCAGTTTGAGCAAAAAACGTACATCGCGCGCCGTTTGGCCGTAAGCAGCCGCGGGCGCGCGCGATTCTATGTTCTACTTTACGAGAATAAGGTTGGAAGTCGTTACGCCGGCTCCTTACCGTTGCGTCGTTGTTGCGTCGCCGGTGACGTCACGTGTACGTCGAAAATGACACTTTTACGAGCAATAATTTACATTATTTCGGTGTTAAGCTTCGCGTGCCAGCCGATTGATTTTATGTCAGTCGCTTCTCCTATTTGCGTTGGTAAATCGAATCACTTAGTACACGACGGAGTTATTTTGTAATGGTCGTTTCGCGTGAGCTTTTGACTTTTTCGTTTGTTGTTATTTTGTTCGGTAGGAGGAGCTCTTGGTACCCATTCACAAGTCGGCTTTGCTTCGTACCGTTACAATAGATGTTAGGTTGTCGGTACTCACGATAGACAATGACGTAGTATTTCCTTGGGTCATGCTTAAAAAAAAAATATTATAAAGAAATTTTTCTTTTACTTTCTTCAGTTTATTCTTCGTCGTCAATGGTTAACGTATGTATCGGATTTTCATTATCAATATCAGCATTGTCATCGCCAAGCACATATCGCGGAGTGGTCAATGCAACGATTCTCACCTGAGGTAGTAGGTACTTACTTATTTTTTTTAACGTCTCGATATCTTAAACATGTTTATTTATTTATTTTTTGAGTGTTATTAACGCAAAAAACTTTAAATATTCGTATTACAGGGTGGAAAAAAATACCGTGGTTGGAGGAAAAGTACCCTTAATATTGATGATGGCAAATTTCACTATAAGGAAACATTTCGTTATTTTCAAAAATAATTAAACTGCATTTAAAATTTTTTGAAAAATGGAAATTGAGCCGGTGAAATGTAAAAAAAAACATTCTGTATTTTATGATACTTACCAACTGAAAGAGTAATTCTTAAAAGATTAAAAAAGACAAAGAAAAATAATGTTTTTGTTGTGAAGCTTACTTACCTACATCTAAAGAAAATAGTTCACTTTAACTTATGAATTGCTCAAAATGAGATCCATTTTCACGTATGAACAGACGTATTCTTGGTCTTTCTTAAATTTAAGACACAATGTTGTTTAAAAGAAATTGATCCTTATGAATGACTCTTTCGGTTGGTATCATAAAGACACTGGATGTTTTTTTTCCACATTTTACGGGTCCGTTTCCCGGCTCAAGCAAGTGATTTTTCAAAAATCTTTTTTTTGCCATCATCAATATTAAAAGTACTTTTCCTCCAACCATGGTCTTTTTTTCACCCTGTACTATTTTAATTATTATTATTGTCATCACCAACCAATTGTAAACCAGCGACAATTTTCAGAAATATTCCATTCAAATTTGTCCTCATTCATAACTTGTTGGGAGGAAAAAAAGAAATATTTGACCGCGGAACCCCAAAACTGATTTGAAAGTTACAGACGTAAGAAATCGCGACTTCTTGAGCAGCTCTTAAAAGTTATGTCTCTAAAAGGAAGCTGTTTCCTTTTGGGACTGCTTAGTTTTCCCAATTTAATAGATCTATAAAAACGGCAATTTTCATATTTTAAAAGGAGTTCACCGTTGTTTGATTCCTTTGCCAGCGATTCCGCAACTTTATTTATTTTCTCTCTTTTTTGTTTGACGGTTGATCGCCATGTTCTTTTAATTAGAGCACTGCAAAAGTCAATAAAATACAGAACTGTAAGTGGTTTACCCTTCATGTTTGTTAGAAAAGCAATTCCTCGCTAGCTTTTTTCAGTAGTTAAAATATTTATGACAAATAATATAGTCCTTTAAAATCGTTGCTGTTCTACTAACCTCATTCCGGCCTCGATTACAACCACATCGACAATAGTCCAATCATATTATTCTGATCTTTTAGTGACAGGATGATTCTTCAGCTTTTTGTTTCTATGTAATATGTGGCGAACCGAGGCCAGCCGATAAGGGCGCGCACACATGCTGTCCCAATTAAGATCTTCATTAGGGTTTCCGCGAACTCCTCACGACGAACGCGAAACGCGAATACGGCCGGAGCCAAACAAATGGGCGATTAGAAACGGTGACACTAAGCGCTGATTATGTTTTGGCCACAACATCATGGTTAGTGTATTCGTGCCAGTAATCAAGTTTAGCTCAATATTTACAGGTTCTTATTAGCAAAAGAAAAACGAAAAAAAAATATAGGAGAGTTTTGACCGTTGTGGACTTGTGCATTGATTTATCAATAATACAGTCTGTATATTGAAATACTGCCTGACTAAGGGTTAATGATTTAGTTAAAATGAAAAATTGTAAACGAAGGCAAAAAGCTTAGAAAAATCTCGTATTTGGATTTAGTGGGATACAAGTATGTGTAGAAATAATGACCTTGTTAGTTTCTGATCATTGCTCATAAAGACACTTATGTATCGAGTATGAGTCACTTGATTGTCGTCTGCTGAAATTGCTAGCTAAACTAGAGAGAATAGTAAAATATTTCCATGGAATGGTCAGTAAATATGTAAGTAAATAACTTTTGTGATGTCACTGTGTTTCCTACAGTGAGGTAGCCAACGTAATCCCTACAAAATTATCAATTTCGCTCTGCTTCTGGCCGCGTCCTGGTTGGTAGCGCACATTAAGTTGTACTGCGATAAAACGGTAGTCGTATCCGCAGATTTATGGCGTCTCTGTGTGCGTGGAGTTAGTGAATTCCTGCTGATACGGCTGCGAGCCTGCGCCGTGCCTCGCGACGACGTACACTGCCTGACAGATTTGCTCGACTGCTTCTCGTGTTAGAGAGTGTACTTTTTGTTAGTCTACAGTTTACACTCACTGAAGCTGACTCCTAGTCAGGTATAAGTAGTCACAGGTGGTGAGAAGAATTAAGATACTTACCAGTATACTGTTTTTTTAACTCTTTTCGTTGCCGAAGCCCTTATTTGCTAATTCTCATTCATACTAGTACTCACATTTATTCCTCTCGTACTTTTATACTGCATACTGCACATTCATCCATCACCATTTATCAGTATACTTAGGTGTTTTGGCATACATCGAGGAGCCTAGGGTTATTGATGACAAAATTTTCTAAAAAGGGTAGGTAGTTTACTAATTTCCTATGGTAAGATGATACACAGCACAGTAGTGATAGCGTTTTTAATGTGAAGCAAATACTAAAGTTTCAATTACATCAGTTAAAGCTGGCCATTTTGGTTAGACATCTCCAGATCTAGGTTTCGATCTGAATTCGTGTATTTTGTCAACCGCAGACAGCGCGCGTCACGAATACCTGGAGCCGAATGTTCATCAAGACACCTTTAAAGCTCACCTACGTCGTCCGACCGAGTTGGTTAATTCCGACGCCTGCGAATCGCGGCGCGCGCCAAGTTCGTCTCTGCTTCGGAACTTTGTTGTGCCTAACTTGTTCCTGTGTGCTCTTCCTGTATTGAATTACGAGCGACAAATTTGGAAGAAGTCAATGTTCTAACGAGGGCTGTGTCGTTTGATATACACCTCTGAAATGTAGGATGGAAATATGACTTTATTTACACTGTTTAAATGTTAGTAACGAAAATCAAATTATTGGTGTTTGTGCCTTTACAATGCACGTTGAAACTATTTTTTATTAAGCAAACTTATGCAAACTTTAATGAATTTTGGAATAGGAAAATAAGTTTTGCTTCTATCAATAAAATTATAACCTAATAATTACATATTTAAAAATGCCATGTATACCTGTATCCACGAAATAAAATTTTTAATGGCGGAAGAAGAAAGCGTTGAAATCCTGATTTTACGAAAAATGAGACTCTCTGTTAGCGAGTGTACATGCATCGGCTGATTTATCATATTCGTGCGCAGGTTGCAGCGACAATTGTAATGTAAAACCGGGCCGGATCCGGGCCGCACCGGATCGCACCGGATCGCACCGGGCCGGCTGTATCCCGGCTACGACACGATCGCGCTTCAAACAACTATCCTGACATTACATTGACATTAGTTCTTAGACAGTCTAACGTTTTGTCACTAATAAAAATGTTTACGGTATAGTCACTCATAAAAATGATTTAGTCAGTAATGCCAATAATTTCAATATCATCTGATATGCATACATAGATCACGCCCGTTTTCTGCGATCTGCTACGATTTTGATACACAACATCTGTTATCAAATAAATAAATTCACATCGCTTTTAAACTCAATTTCTTATTTCCTTTGCATCGGATTCTTGCATACATTTTTTAAAATCCTTCTTGTGATTTCGATAACGTAAGGTAAAATTGAGTTGTAAGGATCAGTTTCACCGCTTATTTTGACAGATTGTGTTTATCGACTGTATTTCAGGAGAAAAAATACCCGCAAGCTCTAATGACTTCACGTCAAGCTATGGTAGTCAAAATGATCTGACGTAGGTGCCCATACCCGCCACCTTCGTCATCGATTTTGTGGTAAGCGCCAGCACTCATTACCATACACCACGCTTGATAGAGCACAATATGTATGGCTGACCCCATTACGCAGGCGTCCTCAATTTACTCAAGAACGTAATCGCTAAAACCAACATTGTTATTGTAATGCTGTCAACTCCAATCATTCGCCACAAGAAACATTAACGACGCAACCGAATGCCCATTTCAACGTGTGTCGCAAAAACGCTGCTCGCTGTAACTGAAAAATCCTTTAAATTTCTTCTTACCCTTAACAGGCGAGTCGTACGTGCCGTTTGTCAGCTGCCTTGTACAACAAAAATAGTATATTCGTTGCAAAATCAGTTTTGCTGGGGGACTGTAGACTTTATATCATCGGAATAAGGTGTCGTTGTGGGCTACGTCGGACGGTGGCAGGTATCGGAAGCAACAATGATGTACCTCGGCCAGTCCGATTGCGAGAGTTTTTTTCGCGCGGCTCCTCGCTGACGGCTGCAACGAACTAAGAAATTAGGATGTGCTTTAATCTTTCAAGTTATGTTTAATTTATGGTTCTGTTCCTAGGAATTAAAAAAAAAAGATTACATTAAATGAGTTGTACAGGTAGGTACTCTAATTACTATGAATCACTCCACTTATCTAAACCATCGGTGGTGTATTCCGTAAAAAAAACTACGATTTTTAAGAAATGTAAGGAACTACTATTTTCAACTTTAAATATTGTCAATCTCAGTCGCAGCGCAGTGGAATAGTCTAGCCCAAAGTAGACTTCGTTGGTTTTAAGGCATAATTAATTTGACTAACATAAACAAACAATATAACAATATCTTTTGATCTTTTGACCTCGTAGCTCATGCATGTCACAATTTCTCCAACGAAGCTCTATGACATCGTTAGTTTCTGTAACAATATACTTAAGTACTCAATAATGCAAGTACTTGATATACAGATAGAGGCTAAGGGCAATGAGTAACTCCCTATAATAATATTGTGTTATAATTTATTTAGTTTTTTTTTTAATTTTTGTTTGGTTTACACCATTAACACCGTTGTTTCCGGTCGTATCTCAAAATTTTAGAGATTTACTTTAATCATTAATCTTTATCCTATAAACGTCCCACAGCTGGGCATAAGCCTTCCTACAAAAATTATAAGTACCTACGTCACAATATTTGGTATCAATTAATTTATTATTGGTTGTATGTAAATACAAAGGCCGTGGCAGCAGCAGAATCCGCCGCATCCGCCGCTTCGTGGCCCCGCGGCGCGCGGACAATGAGCGCGGGCCCACACCGCGTCACTCCTTAAACCTTTTCGCCTTATTTCACTAGCCTTCCTTTTGTTTCGAGGGCATTTCTTTATTTTGTTGTGCGATCTTATTATTTTGCTACCGTTGGCTACATTGCATCGTCCGTTTTGTTTTTGCTCGCATTTCGCCCATACAGTAGCTGCTCACGGAATGAAGTAGTGCAGGCCAGGACTCCTTGGCATTGTGTATTTGCTGGTCTGTTTTTTTCGCGTCAAGTTTTTGCGCCAGCCAGTTTCTGTATGATATAACGCGTATGAGGCAGCGGGGTGATGTGATCTCTCGACGGTACCTATATTTAATTGCAAGTGCGTTCCGATTGTACTTGGCATGATTGAAACGACGTATGAGAGGTATTAATTTGTCATATTTGTATGCGTCGTCGGCTTTTTGTTCTACACGTTGCATTGTTTTGATAGATTGTTCCGATTAACTAAGGAATGTTTCATTGCGCATAACAAAAATCGTTGTCTTTTTGAATTAATTTCTATTAAAATGTAAATCCAGAAATGTTTTAGTGCACAAAGTTTACTGCGCTTTAGAAGAAAAAGAAATAATTGCTTGTCGTCTTTATTGACTGTGAAATTTTAATACACCTACTGCTTTATAAGTGGAGACGTTTACTGACTAGATAAGGAAGGCTTGAGATCTGATGTGCAGATGTGTCGTTAACGGGTACACATTGCAGTTCCAAATAGAAAGTCTGAGGACGTAGCTCACGGCGCACATGGAGACGTTGCGGCGTATCATTGCGATATCCCGAGCCGACTTGCTAATTGGCACCCCAATCGGGCTTAACACAGCATCGGTAATGTCTTAACCGTTGGACCCCCAGAAATGCCAACAAGCTTGCATACAAAACGAACAATCGAGTAACACAGGCGTCTACTTAAGGCTAACTGAGATCGCCTTTTTAGTCGGGGGAGTGCGAGGGCCGCGCGTCTTTGGGCTAATTAAGTGAAACATGCGCGCGCGCCGCGTTAATCACAGCCAACGTGGCGCCCTCGGGAACACCGAGTTGCTTTTAGTAAGCGATGTTGCCGTATCTCTGGAATTCCAATCGGGCTGTTAATGAGACCGTTTTGGTGTAAGGAATAACGGTATCACTGCGATCGGGGCGGATATGGTATCGCCGACGGTTTATATGGAGCTCGTGTCGGTGGGGGAAATGGAATAACAAAAGAACATCAATGTGAACAATAAAACTAATTGAAGTCGTTAGAAAAAATGGCTTAAATAAATTAATTTGTGAAATAATTGAAATATTTAAAGAATTACTGTCTAAAGACAGAAAAGCGGATTTAAATACGACATATTATCTGAAACACGCAAACTTTTTGATGAAAGTTGTACCTACCAAAAGACACATTTAATTTTATTGAAAGTAATGTTACTCTCCTCACGCCCAAATAAATATGTGCATCAGTTCACCTCGTAAATACCGCAGCTTCAATTCTCGAAACAGTCGCCTAAGAAACGATCAGATACGAGCTGCCAATTTAAAGTCGTTTCCTCATTTCGAAGGGTCCAGCCTAATTCAGACAGACAATAAGGGGGCAAAAACCGGCCAAGACAATGTCTGCTTTTTAAAGGACAATCGGTGCTGAGTTAGGAATTTATTGAGTCGAAGTGAAAATAAACGAGCGTGCACATGTAGGAGGACGGAACCCGTCTGGGCAGGATTGATCTCGGCCATCAGCTGTCTGTGTGTATGTGTCGCGCGTACAGCTGGATACAAAGCGCAGTTTCAATTTCGTGAGCTGAAGGGTTAGACTCAATTAATATTGAGTTATGTTTAACTATGAACGTTATGTAAATTCGCTCACAAACGAAGGGCACTTGTTTTGGATATTGTTTTTTTTAAGATTAATTGCGGCAATCATCATTTTTAGACTTGTCATGTCATTCTAAAAAAACAACCAAAGATGTCTTGACTATTGTAAATACAAATTAACAGTGATATTCTAAGTAAAGTAGTGCTATATGCAGCCGTGCCTCGGAAATTGAGTAGTTTTGTGATTTGTTGGAATCTTACGAATACACCAATATCTCGTGTTTTCTGTGTCACAAGGGCAATACATCATCCCCGCAAACGCTTCTTGTCGATTTGTAAGCGTTTGTCAATAATAAACATTTACAGGTACTTGGCGAATGCTCATTCTTGTCGATTGCCCACAGAATATTTAATTGAATAAAGAATAGTTAAATAAATAAAGAATGATGTTCATACATTTTTGTTCATGCTCTTTTAAGTTTTGTAATTACCTATTTAAATGACGTATCGTTTGACATGTGTTAAATCTTATACATTCATCACTCTATTCAACAAGCTTTCACGCCACTTGTTCAGGACCTCTGGCCCGTTTCGTCGAGGGTTAGGCAAAGTCCACCACTTTGGTCTTGGTTAATTCTTATTATTAAATGATAATCTAGCAGTAGCATAGCAACAGCCTGTATGTGGTGCGGGGGCAAGCGAGCTAATGGTATCGCCTCGTCGCCAACACAGTGTGTTGGAACTAGAGATGGGATTTTACCAGGTAAATTCCCGGTAAATACCCAAAATGGGTAAAAACGCGGGTAAATACCCTTTTCATGGGTAAAATGATGATAATTATGGCAAATATCTTTAACGTTTTATGTATTTTTTACCTAAATCGTGTAATGTAGTCAATATAATAATCTTCAGTTATTTTAAACAGTGTTTATCGATACTTTATTTTATTTTATAGTAATCAAATCAAATCAAATCAGACAATTCAGTTTCGACCATACAGAACCACCCCGTCAAATATAAATATAAAATACAGTAATTCAAAGATAGAAGTCGTTGATACCTTTAATTTGCTTGGAATACATATAGATTCTAATATAAACTGGAAGAACCACATTGGCCATTTAAAATCAAAGCTCTCTAAATTTACCTATGCCCTATACCAAATAAAATGTAGTACAGATACCAACACTGCACTGTCAACCTACTACGCATATGCTTATTCCTGGATTAGGTATGGTATCTTGCTGTGGGGAAATAGTGTAAATGTCCGAGAAATATTTGTAATGCAGAAAAAATGTGTTAGAATTTTAGCCCAGATCGATAATACTCAAAGCTGTGTCTCATTTTTCAAAAAATACAAAATTTTGACTTTACCTTCCATTTATATATTTGATGTATCATTATTTGTAATTAAAAATTATCAAATGTTTACAAAAGTAAGTGAAACACATTAACACTAGACACAAGAACAGACTATTCCTACCACAATCAAGAATAAAGATGTTAAATTGTAGCCCCTACAATATGGCGGTTAAAATCTTTAACAAACTCCCAGAACAAATAAGAAACGAGCAGAAACACTCCTTATTTCAACATAAATAAAAAATGTTTGAAAAATGCTATTACTCCGTCAGTGAATACTTAAAAGATACCCTTTAAATAACATCAGAATGAAACGACCTACCGAATGTTGTCTTTTGTTTTATTTTTTGTTTTTACTGTGTATGTCTATTATTTTGTAATAATTATTAAACTAATGCTAATTTATTAAGTACCCACCAAATGTCTTCTTTTTATATATTTTAGTTTTATTATTTTAATTAATTTGTGATAATAATACTAATTATGTAATTGTTATAATAATAAAAAATAATAATAATATGGTCTAAGGGGTTGTTAAATAAAGGTTTATTATTAACATTTTAGCTGCCGTAGTTGCGTTAGAATATTAAAAAAACCACTTGAAAGTTTTGTTAAAATCGGCCATAAACACGAAAAATGACACTTTTTAGGTTATAATAGTACCATAACTTTGAAATGTAACATTTAATGCTTAACATGCGTTGCGATGCGTAAAGTCTTTTTCAATGTTTTTTTATATGGATAAACGCCATTTTAGAATTCGCTAATATTTAGGCAACGCCTCAACGCCGTCCACCAACACCTTGAGACGGCCCGGCCTGCATTGCTCTTTCTGACGGAGACACAGATCCGCCGTCCTGCCGACATTGTATATCTGCACTACCCTGGCTACGCGCTCGAGGAATGCTTCCTCGCGAAAGCCGGAGTATGCCTTTTCCTCAGGACGGACGTTTGCTGTCAACGTTTGCGCTGCTTGGAGGACCCCTCCTTCTCCATCCTATGGGTACACGTGGATCTTGGTTCCGAGAGCCATGTCTACGCTTGCCTGTACCGTTCCCACTCCGGAGACCACGAGACAACTCGGTTATTCGACTACCTGAGCCAAGCAGTTGACGACGTACAGGAGCGGTTTCCGTCTGCCGATGTGGTACTTTTGGGAGATTTTAATGCCCACCATGAGACCTGGTTGGGCTCTTCCAAAAACAGATCACGCAGGCCGAACTGCCCACGCATTCGCTCTCACGCATGATCTGACTCAACTGGTTCTCCAGCCCACCAGGATTCCAGATATATCGGGTCAAGCGCCTTCCCTGCTAGACTTACTGGTGACGAGTCGACCAGCCGGGTACAGAGTGTCGATAAGTGCTCCGTTGGGCACTTCTGACCATTGCCTGGTTGGTGCCACCGTACTGCGCCGTAAAAGCTCTCCCTCAGTGGAGTCTAAACGGCGTTTATGGCACTACTCGTCGGCAGATTGGGATGGTATGCGCGACTATTTTGCGTCCATCCCGTGGGGCCAGCGCTGCTTTGTGGGTAGGGACCCATCGGAGAGTGCCTCTGCTGTCGCTGACGAGATCATGTTGGGGATGGAATATTACATTCCCTACACTGATGTCGTCAGCGGAAGTAAGGCGCGCCCTTGGTTCAATCGCGAATGCGCCAAAGCTGTTGAACTAAAACAGGCGGCGTATCGCGCTTGGACCAAGGCTCGCACGCTCAACGATCGTAACATCTCTTCCCTCAAGGTAGTCTTCAACAAGGCTACCAAAGTCTGCAAGAGAGCTCTCTCGAGAGCGAATGCCCAGCGCGTTGCTCGCGTTGGCCAAGAGCTGTTGTCGCACCCAACGGGTAGCCGAAGTTATTGGCGACTGGCCAAAGCGGTGCAAGCCAACTTTTGCGCGCCTTCTCTGCCACCACTGCGGTACCCTGATGGCTCGTTGGCCCATCGGCCGCTAGACAAGGCTAACCTCTTAGCGAAGCTCTTTGTGGCGAATTCGCGTATCGAAGACTGCGGCGCGGAATTACCTACCATCCCTCACTGTGGTTCCACAATGCCTGACGTCCAAATCAGACAACGTGACGTCCGTGCCGTGCAGCAGTCACTTGATGTACGGAAGGCTAGCGGTCCTGACGGTATACCGGCAGTCGTCCTTAAAAAATGTGCTCCCGAGTTGTCTCCAGTACTGACACGCCTATACCACCTCTCGTACTCTACTGGAATTGTGCCGGAGGCTTGGAGAGAGGCGAACGTCCAGCCGATCCCCAAAAAGGGGATAGGTCTTACCCAGCCAACTATCGACCTATTGCTGTCACCTCTGTCCTTTGCAAGGTTTTTGAGCGAATCATAAACAGACAACTCATTCGCTACCTAGAAGATCACTCGCTGATTCATGATCGACAATACGGGTTCAGACCGAAACGATCAACGGGTGATCTCCTGGCGTTCATAACACACCTGTGGGGTGAAGCAATGGATAAGCATGGAGAAGCACTGGCTGTTAGCCTGGACATCTCCAAGGCTTTCGATCGAGTTTGGCATCGTTCGCTTCTCTCCAAGCTTTCGTCATACGGCTTGCCACCTCGCCTATGCGATTGGGTCGCCGGGTTCCTGCATGAGCGCAGCATTCGCGTACTCTGCGAAAGCAGTGCCTCACAGTCTCTGCAGGTGAACGCCGGAGTGCCGCAGGGTTCTATAATATCGCCCACGCTGTTCCTTCTGCATATCAATGATATGTTATCCTTAGGTAACATTCATTGCTATGCAGACGACAGTACAGTACATCGGCGTTATTTGGGTCACCCTGCGGCTAAGCAGGCCGATGTAGTGGAGTCGAGACGGAAGATTGTCATTGAGCTGGACGAGGAGTTAGACCGCATTTATAAATGGGGCTCTGATAACCTGGTCCAGTTCAATGCCAAAAAAACGCAGGTCTGCGCTGTCACGGCTAAAAAGTCCGCATTTCTCCCCCAACCCTCCTTCCAGAGCAACCTATTACCCATCCAGACTGGTCTCAGTCTCTTAGGTATGGACATACACAGCGACCTCAACCCGAAGAGCTATATTGAGAGCATTATAACCACAGCCTCACGTAAACTCGGAATCCTGAACAAGGTGAAGCGGTTCTTCACGCCGGAGCAACGTTGTCTTTTGTATAAGACTCAGGTGTGCTCCTGCGTGGAGTATTGCTCTCATCTTTGGAACGGATCCGCCAAGTACTTGCTCGAAGCTCTTGACAGGTTGCAAAGACGTGCTGTCCGTATTATCGGTAACGATGACGTTACGACCAGTTTGGAGCCGTTACAGCTACGTAGGGACATTGCTTCCCTTAGTGCTTTTTACCGCCTTTACCACGGTGAATGCTCTGAGGAGCTCTTTGACCTCATGCCTCCCTCTCCTTTCCTTTCCAGATCAACGCGTGCAGGTCTTAAAAGCCACCCTCATACCGTGCTGACCATCAAGACACGTACCAAAAAGTTTGGACAATCGATCTTTTGCCGAACTGCCCGTATGTGGAATGCGCTTCCCGCACACGTGTTTCCTTCCTCTTTCTCTCCCGGGTTATTTAAGCGGGGCGTGAAAAAGCATTTATGCAGGCCGCCATAGTGAGAGCGTTCGGCATAACGTGGTAGCGCTGTGACGAACGCTTTCACTTCTTGGGCTTCACTGGCTGCTTTTCATCAGGCAGAGTGAAGCCATTATGGCGTGCCACAATAAATAAAAAAAAAGGCAAGATTTAATTAGCTATTAAAATCGAGATCAAGAATGGTGGACGCAAGCTTTTTATAAAAAATCAACATGGATATTATTTTTATGGTTTTCGGAGGTGCTGATTTCAAATACAACATTACGAGATCCAAGATGGCGGACGTGACTTTTTTATGTTAAATCATTATGGGTATCATTTCCATGTTTATCAGCGGTGCTGATTTCGAATACATCATCTATTTCGAGATCCAACATAGCGGAAGTGACTTTTTTTATGTAAAATCAATATGGGTATCATCTCCATGTTTATCAGGGGTCCAATTTTGAATACAACATCTATTTCGAGATCCAAGATGGTGGACGTGACTTTTTATTTAAAATCAATATGGGTATCATTTTCATGTTTTTCAGCGGTGCCGATGTCGAATACAACGTCTATTTCGAGATCCATGATGGCGGATGCGACTTTTTCTGTCCCCCCTTTCAGCTTCCCCCCATCCCCCCCCTCTCCTGCGCAGGTCGTCAGTGTTTGGGGTGTCGGGTAAGTTTTTTCAATCTGGAGCAATAAGTTTTTTTTTCCGTTTTTTTAAACCCCAAGAAAGTAGAAATAAAACCATTTTTTCATTCCATCTATTCGAAAACAACGACTTGGTCCGCCTTTAACTGCACCCAAAGGTGGTGTTTTCTATAAGAAACTTTTAGCGGGCAGTAATGAGTTTTTAATCCTCTATATAAGTGCGCCGCACTTTTTGTACTATAATTTTGATGAGCCTATCGCCGCTCTATGCTGTTCGTTGTATGTGCAGTCTTTAGTCCGTTAGTCGCCTTTTACGACACCCAAAGGAAGAAAGGGGTTGGTAGTATTACCGCCCTACGGAGAATCGTTTTTATGACAGGTACTGTCATGTGTAGTTGTGAATTATTATTAAAATATTACTAACAACCCATCTCTTTCCTTAGGTGTCGTAAAAGGCGACTAACGGACTTAAGACTGCACATACATCCTACAGCATAGAGCGGTGGTGGGCTCATCAAAATAATACTACCAACCCCTCTCTTACCTAGGGTCTTGTAAAAGGCGATTAATGTACTAAAGACTGCACATACATCCTACAGCATGAGCGGCGATGGGCTCATCAAAATAATACTACCAATCCCTCTCTTCCCTTCGGTGTCGTAAAAGGCGACTAACGGACTAAAGACTGCACATACAACCAACAGCATAGAGCGGCGATGGGCTCATCAAAATAATACTACCAACCCCTCTCTTCCCTTGGGTGTCATAAAAGGCGACTAACGGACTAAAGACTGCACATCAATACATCAATCTACATCCAATGCATAGATCGGCAATAGGATCATCAAAATAATTTTTTCTCATAGTGGGTGATGAAAAGTAAAGTGTATTACTTGGGCACAAATTATATTTTTGGCTCGGGCGACGTACTTTGAATCCCTCGCTACGTTCAGGATTCTACTAAAGAATCCCTCTCTACGCTCGGGATTCTACTCTAGAATCCCTCACTTCACTCTGGATTAAAAAAAGCGCCATCGCCGTCGCCCGCCGCGTGGGAGGAGCACGGGGGGCGAAGGCCCCTGCCATGACAAAAGTCTAAAGAGTTAATTAGGTTAGTATGTTGACCAAAAACGCGCGAGCCAAGCGAGCGAAGCGAGTGTACCGCTGGAGCGGCCGGCGAAACGCCAGAAACGACGTTTTTGTACGTGCGACGTTTTTTATATACTCTCTCCCCTTTCGCCACCTAAATGGGGGTCGCCCTTCCCCACTTCCCTAAATGTTGGTTACGCGGTTGTACAGTTTTACCAAAACCTCAATTGTTACATAACTTCAAAATACAAAAAATAACATAACTTAATTATACTACTTGTCTGCAGCAGGGGGGGGGGGGGGGGGTAATGGGGGAGTACTCCTCACCCTACCCCCTCCTACCCATCCGTCCCCCCAATTCAGACGACTCGATTCAAAAGTTTTACCACATAATTATATTTTTATTAATAATAAATAATAATAAATTCTTTATTTGCATAAAAACATTGTATACATTGGTGGTAATAAAAAAAAAATCAATAGCACAATCATGTTTTACCGAAATAAAATGGCACGCAAATATTCATATTTATACATAATTCATTGCAATTTACTTAACTATATAGAGTATAATACTCAATTCATTCCAAATAAATAATAATTCTATTCTTTTCTATCATAATCATTATTACATCAAGCATCAATTTTACTTATACAACTAATTCTTAATATTAAAAAATTCATTTAGATTGTAAATTGTATGTGACAGTAACCAGTTGCGCAAGGCTTTCTTAAATGAATATATGTTTAAAGATTTAAAGTTGTTAGGTACATTGTTATAAATCTTGGAACACATGGTTAAACAGCTTTTGCTATATTGCATTGTTTTAGGAGTGTCACTTAGTACTAATCTGTTCGGATTTCTACGGTTTCTAGGATAAATTTGACAGGCTTTCTTAAAGAGGCTACCATTTTGCTGCACAAATACACATATTTCGTAAATATATAAAGATGTCAAAGTAAGTAAGCCAAGTCTTGCAAACAATGGACGGCAAGATGTGAGCGGAGGAACACCGCATATTGCTCTTACACATTTTTTCTGGGCAATAAAAGCTCTATTGATATGAGTACCATTACCCCACATTACTAGCCCATAGCGCAGTATGGATCCTACATAAGCATGATAGGTTGTAATGGCAGTTTTAACATTCGTTACAGTCCTAACCTGTTTTAGGGCATATACAAATTTATTGATTCTGTTACAGACATTATCTATGTGTGTTTTCCAATTTGTCTGCTGATCTATCCAAGTCCAAGAAATTTAGTATATTTTACTTCGTCGATTTTAGTATTTTTATAATGAATGTGTAATTGTTTAGGTTTAGCATTTCTTTGATTATTAAAT
The DNA here is from genome assembly GCA_963921215.1 of Scoparia ambigualis. Classification (NCBI taxonomy): domain Eukaryota; kingdom Metazoa; phylum Arthropoda; class Insecta; order Lepidoptera; family Crambidae; genus Scoparia; species Scoparia ambigualis. The sequence continues at coordinate 1,638,549 of OY992506.1, read as the reverse complement.
TGTATATAATTAGTTTTAATTAAATTAATTTTAAGATTGTGCATGTCAAGCCATTTTATTAATTTGTTAATAGTATTATTTATATCATTTTCATGATCAATTATTGAATTATTATTATATTTATCGGATGTCACTACAATTGAGATGTCATCTGCAAACATAATGCATTTATGACTTGTTATGTTAGTGATCTCATTAATATATAAGAGAAATAATATTGGACCTAGCACGCTTCCCTGTGGTACACCGTATTCATTGGTTTTAAACTCTGACGAGTACGGTATAACTTCCCTATTTCTGTTTAACTTGTTTATAACGACAGATTGTTGCCTGTTGCTCAGATAGGATTTAATCCATTCATAAGCCGGTCCCCTAATACCAACTGATTCTATTTTTTGTAACAGCAATTTATGTGAAACGCAATCAAATGCCTTGGACAGATCAATAAATAAAGCAGTTGTTAAGTTTTTGGCATTGACATTTGATATTATCTTCCCAACTAGTTCATGCACAGCCAACGTCGTGGATTTGTTCTTTTGGAAGCCATATTGGTCTTTATCTAGTACATGAAATTTGTTACAAAAGTCAATAAGTCTCTTGTACATGCATTTTTCAACCACTTTTGAAAATATCGATAGCAGTGCAATAGGACGATAACTATCCAAATCCTCGGTGTTACCTTTTTTAAATAGTGGTTTTATTATAGATCGTTTAAGCACCTCCGGGAATATACCCAACGAAAAAGATACATTCACAAGATGTGTCAAAATAATCAAGATTTCATCAACACATTTTTTAACAATCTTTGTAGAGATTTCATCAAACCCTTCAGAGGCTGTATTTTTTAGCGACAATACTTCTTTTTTCACTTCATCTTTAGTTAACGGTATTAAGAAAATGGAATTTAATAACTGTCGCTTAGACGTATCTTTTTTTGGATAATCAGTATTAGTTTTGCATACATTAATGAAATGATCATTAAATGCGGCGGATATACTTAAAGGGTCAGTCAATATTGATTTATTCATTTTAATTTTTTCTATTTCATTATTATTACAAAAGTGTGCATTAAGTTCATTTTTAACAATGGTCCATGAAGCTTTACATTTATTGTTACTCTTACAGATAAACTTAATATTAGAGTTTCTTTTTGAGTTATAAATACATCTCTTTAATATCTTTGAGTATTTTGTGTACTTGGATTTGTTCGCTTCCGTTTTGTTAAGATAATATTTATAACGATAATTCCGCTTATTTTTACAGCTCAATTTCAACCCATCTGTTATCCAATTTTGTCTTTTAGTAGAAGCATTCAGATTAATTTTAAGTTTTGGAAAACATAGTGTGTAGAAAAGGCATATCAACTCATGGAATTTTTCAAACCCTTTATTTAAATCAGTCTCTTCGTAGATATCCGACCACGAGAGGCTTTTCAAACAGTCTTTGAATTTTAGGATGTTTTCTTCATTGTAGTCTCTTTTATATATAAAGTAAGACAGAGGTTTCATGTTTTTGTATTTTACTGGAAAGCTTAGAAGTTGGGCTGTTTCATGATCAGAAAGATGAAGAGGTAATACTAATGCCGTTGCATTTTTAATATTACTTAGTATATGGTCGATACAAGATGACATTCTCGTTGGTTCATTAATATGAAACATTAAGTTGTAGTTATATGCTAAATCCTGTAGGTTTTCTGTTATTTGTCCTTTGAGTAAAGTGTTTATATTGAAATCACCCGCTATAACTATATTTATTTTATATTTATATTTCTTAAATATGTCATGTAGAACACATTCAAGTTTGCTTATAAAAATATTGGGATCGGATGCAGGTGTTCTATAGAGGCAGACTATAATTAGTTTATTTGTAAGTATCTCTATACCGCAACATTCAAAAGTTAATTCTGTTGAGTAGTTTTTTAAATAAGTTAGATCCTTGCAAAAAAGACCTTTTTTTGCTAAAATACAGGTGCCGCCTCTTTTTTTATTTCTAGAGAAAGAAGATATCATCTGATAATTGTTAATATTAACGTAATTTTCGTGTCCTGACTTTAAGAAAGTTTCCGTTAAACATATTACATCAGGCTGATTACCTCCATCCGTTAATTCTAAAATTGTTAAGTCTAGTATTTCTTTTTTTGACATGATACTTGCAATATTTTGATGAAGTACTTTAAAATTATTCGATGTCAAAGATTTAGAACCGTTAGTCGCGAAAAAACTGTTTCTTGTTGTTAAAATCTAATGAGACATTTGATGGGGAATACTGTAACAATGGAACATCAGAAGCTTTCGATTTATTTTTTGGTTTTAAATTGAAATAAAAAGGTATAGTCCCTTTTTTTGGTGACTCTGTGGCTACAGATTTTTTAATTCTCGAGATGTTATTATTTGTCAACTCGAGTACATTTTTAATGGTCAGAAATTGCATTTTATATTCATTATAATCAACACATAAATTAATTTTATTACACATAATATTTATAAAATAAGATTCATTTCCGAATTCGTAACTATTAAGATTTATGAAATTACATTTATCAAAGTGTTTCAACCATATTTCCATAGTTTTGTACAGATAATATTCATTAAAGTACGGGTTACAATTTATTGGTACAACATAGACAGATGATGATTTGGTTAACATATTAATTGCTATGCAAAGATTCGAATGGAACCTGTGCAGATCCCTGTCATGGGAACCAAAGCCCAAGATCACAATATCATCCTGCGATAAATTTAAAGCAATTTTTTCACAATACGGCAACATTTCAGAGCTTGATGCGCCCGAGAGTATTGTCGCATAGGTCCTGTAGTTGTCGTTCCATTTTCCCGACCTGGATCGTGATATACTTGCAGACAAACCTCTTAGTTGCTCATCTCCTAATATGTAAATGGTATGTGCCTTTTTGTTTAATGTACCACTTTTGTAATTCTCCAGCGCGCTATGTTCTGTTCCCGTTGAAGTTATAGTTGACGAATGATTTAGTAAGTTAGCGATGCCTGATGTTGTTGTGCTTGAATTATTTAACTTTTGTTGGAGGTCATAAATTTGTTTATTCAAGCCATCTATTTCCAATGTTGCGCTCAATAAAGACTGCTTCAGTTCTGAGATTTTTGTTTGGAGGTGTATGAAGTTATTTGTTTGTTTCCTTTTTCCCTCTGACATTGGAACCTTCGAAGGGGTTATAATGTTAGAAGATTGTAATATGCGTTCATTGTTATGGGTATCGTCATTTTTTAAAGGGACTTTGCAGAGTCTTTTTAGTAATTGTATCTCTTTGGTCAACTTTGTGATAGACTTTTTTTGAGCGTTGTTTTCTAAGATTGTATTTTCCAGTTCTGATTCAGTAGAAATTAAATTTATTTTTAGTTGATTTATTTCTTCACGTAGTTCGTATTCGGTGATTGTGTCATTTAATAATGTGTGCTCAGCGCTTCTCGATATTCTTTCGGTAGCTAAGTAAGAGTCATCGGATAATATTATTACTAGTTTAGTCGACAATCAAGATAATATTCATTATTTGTACCAAAACATAGAATAGAATAGAAAGAAAGACGAAAAGAAAAAATACTACTAAACCACAACGTGCTAATTGTTTTTACCCATGTTTTGGGTATTTACCCGGTAAATACCCGGGTAAATACCCAAATTGGGAATTTACCCGGTAAATACCCATCGGGTAAATACCCACCGCCCATCTCTAGTTGGAACACACCCGCGCACGGCACGAGCGCCCCCACCCGCTCCGCCTGCGCCTGCGCACTGCACAACTGTCGATCTCAAGCCTGAATGAATAAATAATTGAATTTGGATTCTTTTTGTGGCAACTTTCAGCAAAATATTAAAAAGTCAACATTGTATAAGACGTTAGTTATAAATGAAGAACAATCAAAATCGGTTAAATTTTGCTGACAGGAATTGAAAGGTAGGGTAAGGTAGTAGGTCGGTACTTTCATGATATAGGCAAGAGATTTTTTATTTATTTATTTATTAGGTAGAAAAAACAAATAAAAACTAAAAAAATAACAAAAAAGCATGATAAAATATATAAGAAGTAAATTCCTATCTAAAACATGTGTAAGTACTTAACACGATTAATAATAAGCGTAAATGTTAAAGTTTACCTAATCTAAAAGTATATCCAATTAAAAACTAATTAATTAAATACATAGAATAGTGAATAATTGGAATATAACAAATTAAAAACGTATTCTAGGTTGATGTTGACAAGAGGGAGACGGAGTTTTCCAAAATTTCATGAAGTTCACTTATAGATACGTGATATGTGTTTACGTAGGTAAAGTTGCGTATAGATACTGAAAAAGTATTTAAAAAAAAATCAAAATCATTATTTCTTTAATCAGTAAACTTAAAAAAAGCAAAATTTTAAACACTGAAAAAAAGATGACAACCTCAGGCGGGAATCGAACCACGCACCTTCCGCATTTCGGGCGGCTGCCATAACCACTTGGCTACCGAGGTCTGGCTTTCAACCGTCGAAATTTGTCAGTGCTTGATGCTTATGTTTTTAGTCAACATTGCTTCATCAAATATTAGAAGTTTTTACCTCTGAGATCCGAAAGAGGTGAAAACATCTAAGATTTGATGAAGCAATGTTGACTAAAAACGTACAATTCAGTTTAATTTTTATTACTATATTATTTTAAACACTGAAAAAAAGATGACAACCTCAGGCGGGAATCGAACCACGCACCTTCCGCATTTCGGGCGGCTGCCATAACCACTTGGCTACCGAGGTCTGGCTTTCAATCGTCGAAATTTGTCAGTGCTTGATGCTTATGTTTTTAGTCAACATTGCTTCATCAAATCTTAGAAGTTTCCACCTCTGAGAACCGAAAGAGGTGAAAACTTCTAAGATTTGATGAAGCAATGTTGACTAAAAACATACAATTCAGTTTAATTTTTATTACTTTAATATTCTTTACGTTAGGTATAGTAAAAATTTTACATTTGGTTTTCTTCGCGTTTAGTTGAAGATTATTAGTAGTGAACCAATTTAGCACATCTGTTAAGGCATTGGATTTAGAGCCACTTTTACATTGAATCAAAAATATGATCGCATTTCGTTTTCGTATGCTGCTTTCTACATTCAACATGCTTCAGTAAAGTTTACGTCACAGTTCATACCCTATGAACAACTCCTAGACGGCCTATCAATTATTCATGGAGGTACAAATACTAAGTCATAACAATGTTTTACCTCGCTTCGTAAACATACGATCGCGTATTAAATCAACAGGCAGATGGAGAAATGGATGCCACTCGTCGGAAATTGTTTATCTCCCATTGATAAAAGTATTTCAAGTCGTTGAATTTATAAACAAAACGCAAGCTAGCAAGCAAGCTAAGACTATGATTTTATTTATGTTGCAAAAAATTGCTTGATGTTACTTTTAAAAATTTGCTTACATTTTAACAAGTAAATAAAATATGATCAAAGTGTAATGCATGCCTTGTTTTTAATATAATTAAACTAAACATAATATGTTAAATGATAATTAAGAACCTTTTGCTGGATAACTTTAAAAGTGTTATAAGTTTATACCTATATCACTGATTCATTCTTATTATTTCTTTTGTTTATTTGTACATTGAATTAGACAGTTTCCTTTACGTATCGAAAGACCCTCTTGTGTCCGTTCAGAGAGGTCACCCCAGAAGCAATCGACCTCTTGGCTGGGGAAGTTACAAAATAGCGTTTAATGGTCACTAAGGGCACTAAGGTTGCTACGTTATTGGAAAAAACATTATGTCGATGATAAACAGAAATTGTAGGTGTAATGTAATTGATTGTGTCATTTCTGCCTGCTGTGCTAGAGTGACGAAAACCACAGCAACCCAGCTTAGGATAATATAAGTTACTGTTCAAATCGGTACGCTGCTTTAAAGAGCACTATAGCTTGGCTACTTGGAAATAGGTAGTAGCCATCCAGACGGGCTATACTGGAAGTTTCCACACATCGGCCTTATAGCTCTTAGTTATTAAGTTAAGCTCTTAGTTATCAAGTTAGTTATTAAGTTAGTAAGCCATTTCAATTAAGTCGATTTCTTAGATTGAAATACATAACATAGTAACAGACGGTAGCTAGTCAGCATGTATGTGCTTGGCGAGAGCATTCACATCATCATTTACCAACCCCAATACCAATTAAACCCAAACTACAGTCCGCACATACCGATGGGAGCCCAGAAAGGTCCAATTTCACGGGCCAAGCAAATTGGCACCCACTGGAGTGTTAAGGGTTCGCCACGCCTCCCGAAAGGTCATCCGTAATTAAGATTGAGCAATCAGACTTGTGACCAGCCGCGGGATCAAAGACGGGTGTCACTTGTCAGATGGAATATTTTAGGTGCGCGTTTGATCTCCGCCGCTACGCGCCTTTATTTGGGTAAGGATCCAATCCATCGGGGTTCGAAAGGAAAGTATGACTAGTAGGCCTTTTATTTTAGTATTGCAGATGGTTTTGTAACATCATTTCTTATAAGAGTTACCATCTATATGATTTAAAATAGTATTGAGATACTATTTCAAGCGATCCTATAGGGAATCTAATTTCAAGCGGTTAGCGGTTTCGTCGGGTTCAGACCTAGAGGCTTCGGTTTCCGGCGAGGGTCTGCCTAGATAGCTACTACCACATTCTCTATGCTTTATTAGTTTGTATGTCACAGGGAAATGAGGATACTAGGGATTTCACGGAATCCCTAGGGATACCACGAAATCACGGTAGGTAGATGTCGAATATTCTTGTCAATTACGTCTTTTTACTAAAAATGTTTAGTGATTATGTCGATTCACTAAACTAAATCTAGGAAAATGAGAAAAGTGTTTATGGGTAAAGTAATAAAACAAAATTACAAATTAACTAAACATAATTTCCATAATATTTTTACTCTTTTATAGGGCAGCTAGTACCTATTTCTGTTGTCTAATAAAAAAATAACCTCGACATTGCAAATTACATATTATTATACGTAATAATGCATATTATATTTTCATGGCATAGTTATTGTGTCATACGTATTTGTTGAATTCACATCTTCACATCTTTGCCGCTATCGTCACCTAAGACGTGAGACGTGAGATGGAGACGAAGCGCTTTCTTAGAATGAAAAAAGATACACAATCCGATATTTAAGAACAAAGTAGACTTTGAAAAAGCATTTTGATTGACTAAAGAAAAGGTTGAAAATTTCATTCTAAAATGAATTTCTAATTGGTAAATAAGGACTCCGCGCATTTCAGCTTGCAAGCGTAAATGGGGCTTTATCGAAGATTTTGGCTGGTCTTAGAGAGGGTGTAAACAACCCTTTAAAATAGTGTGCCATTAGCAGCAGGGCGGGTGGGGGCGGGCGGGCGGTACAGCTAAATATCTTTTAGTATCTGCAAAATGTCTAATTTAGTAGCGAGGCTTTGATGTTGCTTAGACTAAGAGCGCGGCGGAGCCTTCGTTATTTTAATAGGAAAATTATGAATTTAGAATCACACGTCTTAACGGAATAAATGTATGTGGGAGTTGATAGTAGAAATAGCTGTTCTGTAACGGACTTGTTCTAAATTCAAGAATAACGTCGCTCTACGTTAAACTATAATTTCTTATATTTTATAGTTTATATGTTAAAGTAAAGTAAAAGTGGGCTCACCACTTATCACGCTGAGCACATGTGCAGTTGTAATTTGGTGTGCCGTGGACTATGGCAGAGGACTACTTCTGCTGTCCCCATTGCCTAGTCTCTGACTTACCCTTTGGGGATAATAGTCGTGAACATATGTACGAGTATGTATAATAGTAGCTTTTTATTTTGAAACTTTGTTTTTATAGGTTCTCTAACCAATATCCAATCCAAATAAAATAACCGTGCCTGAGATATTTTAATATACTTATTACATTATCACCACAGCTTCGAACAAAGCTATGCATTTCAGCCTGTTCATCCACAGATATACAGAAGAAACAAGAAAAACTACACTTGAGGTAGTAGGTAATATTATATTATATAAATAACAACAAAACACAAGACTGACAGCGACCATGGGAGCAGCAGAAGCCTCATTTAATTTGTGACAAATTCTGAAAAACGTCGTAAAATAACTAAAGAATACAAATACATAATGTTCCTTCATTGTACTTTTATTTAAAACATTTTTTCGTTCATTTTTTTAGGAATTACTTATATTTTCTTTTCCAAGTTTTACTTTAGAAGTTCAGTTTTCTTCATTTTCCTTTTTTCTAATGTACTAGCGGCCGCCCGCGACTTCGTACGCGTGAACACCCTGTATCCCGTGACATATTTCCAAAAAAAAATCACTTAAACCTCTTCCTGACAATTACTAACACAAGAAAAAAAGAATCAGCCAAATCGGTAGAGCCGCTCTGAAGTGATGCGCGTACAAACATTTCGTCAATTGATTTTTACTAATACAGAATAGTTTTATAATAATAATAATGTTATTATAACTCAAATAAATATAGTCTCGTAGTCCCTTATAATTCTATGTTTAGTACTTAGACTCTTAGTTTGTTTAAATTTTGCATGCCAGTTTCTGGTAAAATATGTGAAACTTTTCTAAATTACCATATTTTAAGCTAAATAAATTTTATTTCATTTATTTCATCACGACAAAGACTCAAAGACGACACGTTTGGTTTCTCGGGTTTTCGTCACGCCATATTAATGTAGTGTGAGACGACTCCACGCCTCCTCTAGCGCCGCGCAGTGCGAGGGGGTCTCCAGAGACAGTCCTCTCGTTTACTTATCCATCGCTATCTGATCATCACCACCGGGAGATTTCAGTGCGTGGGTACAATTGTACCCTTGTAGGTACATAGGTATGTGTGATACGGATACTGTCGCTTGATATCTACCTTATTACAGGTCTATATTATAGGTACTTCGTGCAAATATAAATTTATTAGAATATCATGTTGACGCGCCTTTAAAATATATGAAAATATTCTGAGCATTGTAATCAACTGTATAAACCTAAGTTTAAAAAATTAGCACACAGCTTATTAAACGCTCGTTTTTAATTTTAGGTGTCACATTCAAAAATACAATTACCTACAGTTTTGATTAGGTATATAATGAGCCAACCACAGATTTTAAATAAAAAGAAAGTCTGAATTAGAAGAAGCGCAATATAATTATTTATTGTTCTCCGTTATTTTCTATTTTTTATGTACCTACCGTTCCTTGTAATCCTGTTTTTGTAGGTTATAGAAGCCACAGTCTAATCGCCCATTCGCATGCGTAGTTTTTAGCTACCTGCACTCCAGTGTTAATTCCAATACTTAAAATATATACGAGTATCTACATAATGGACTAAAATGCGTGTTGAATAACTGCCACATACAATAACGTTCTGTTCATCTGGTACGACACTTAACATTCTTAACTAATAAAGAGTGATATAACTATACAAAAAGCACCCTGCTTTATTAAGTTTGTCTAGAGAATGTTTTTGAAATGTACATGGTAGCTTTACATAATTGGCTTTTGAGACTAACAATTACAACAAACAATAATTAATTCGCCAGAAATTGTGACCGTAACTTAATATTTAAATCTACCGCAGTATTTATTTCGGGCGCAGCTTCCAAACTTCTCACAACTCGAAGTATGAAATTATGGTTGTTCTGAAACATTGTCTCGCTTCCGACCGCGACCCTAGCTCCCTCTACCGCGAGATTAAGAATTATTGCCTCTTATCTCCAGGCTAAGTCGACAACTCGTCGACTATTCGCTCACCGATATCTAAGTGAAATTATGTCGACAAACTTTACCTAACGCGCGAACACCCTAGTAAAATAGAACACCGACCAAAATTACTTCCAACTATATTCTGAGGATTTAAGATTGAAATTGGCGCGGGTACACTGAAGGCATTTAAGACACGTGATTAGAGAAAAGCGGGAGAGTGGAAATCATTTGTGAATTCGAGAAAGGGATAGGTGATATGATATTATGCAAATTTGTTGCGAGTGCGAAAGGGACAACGCACTCAGAGAGGTTCAGGTCTGAGATGGATAAAATTTATACCCGGATGAAACGATTTATTACAAAAGCGTTGAGTAGGTACCTACTCGAAATTAATTACACTAAGTTTTGCTTTCATTTCGCTCCATTGTGCAGGGTCCCTGTCTGGCCGGCATCGGTGCTTTTTGCTGGGAGTTTTCAGGAAGATATTTATGATAAGTTGCCGGTTTATTTTTATGTTTCTGCGGATTTGTCATGTTTGGCGCTTCCGTCTCGAGCAGATTATGGGTAATGTCAGTAACAGCGCGCTGCTCGCTGGCTTTGTGAAATGGTTACATTGTTAGGTAGGTAGTTGTTGTATGGGTAGTTGTTCAATATTTGGGTTAGTTACTTACACTTTAGTGTAGAAAGTCATTGCGTGTTATGTTTAAAAATGCCTTTAGTATTTATTCTACAAAATTCACTGATTAGGCAATAGATAAACTTTTTAGCACCTGTCACAACTATATTACGACTGTGACGACTGAAAATGACGTAATTATTATGTTTTTCATACCTATTAAGAGTTTTAAACTCAATCATCTTTTTTGAACAACTTTTCAGGTTGATTTTTTAATATATTGTCATATAAAAAAAGTTAACGTGATGCTATATGGAAAGATGAAGTGATCTCAACTAAATGTATACTTTATTTAATTCAATTTAACTAACTCCCACAATGCAAGTGATTTTAGCAAATTAGTAGGTAATTACGATCTATTGCGCTTTCCTATTACACCGATTCCATTCACGTACCACAATAGATTTATTCTTCATGTATTACATAAGGACAGTGCTATATCATCATTAGCGCCGGTCACTGGCCTCCACAAGACGATAGCGCGCAATGCGGCGACTTCCGATTCCGGCAGGCGGCGCCACCGCCGCTTCCGGTGTCCGGTGACGTCACACCCGGCGCGTGTGTGACGCACTTCCATGCCGGCGTTATGCTTTGGCTTAGAAGCCTCATGGCAGCCTACAAATCAAAGTAGTTCACATACATTAATCTATATTTTAGTCACAGTCTAGGCAGGTATGGAACATTCCACATTAACCAAAGCTCTTGAAGTGCAAGTGCCTATACGCCACAGGTTTATTAGCAGTCATTCCGCTTTGAGATACAATTCAGTATCAACACTTGGAAGTCCCTTAGTGCAAGGGTAGCAATGTGACAGATATTCATTTAAAGTGTCTATATACTCAGTTCTTTTAAATGAAAATACAATAAATGGCAATGTCTCTGTGGTTATGACATTGGTCTCAGATAAGACTTGTTTATGTCCTGCGGGCTAGCTACAACTATTTTATATAGTTGTTGGGTTCCGTTAGTTAAAGGTAATATAGCCATTCAGTTCTACTTAGCCAGACAAAGATTAAGCCATAAAACCAAATACAAAATGTACCCTTGTTAAAAAAGTTGTGAAAAAATATATAAAACATCAAATCTCTAGACCGTAGCAACGATTTTGAAATCAACACCGGTATACTCGAACTGAAATAACGACGTGCAACTAACGACTGAGCGTTTAATATTTCAAGTTTTATAAGTTTACAACACACATGAATCTCCCGCACGGCCCAACTTTCCGAACCGCGCAAAACAAACGCAATACAAACGCCAGCAAGTTACCAGCCGAAAAACCCAACAAACATACACAGATATACGCTTTTCCTCAGTCCACCTCTCTACACTCTATTCCAACGGTCGTAGAGCTCAAAATCTGACCAAGGAATCGGCGGAAATCCACCTCCACCGAGCTTCGTCGATATCGTACACAAAATGAAAAACCGCAACATGTGTTCCAGTTACAGAATATAAAATAGTAGATGCAGCCTTCGAGCACGACTTTTTACTTTTTCAGGCTTGGCGGCCGCGCGATATTGTCACTTTCGACTGCTATTCAAGAACAGAGGGCACACTACAGACTTTGTTTACAACAACACAACGTTTGTTTATATTTTGTTTATTAACAAAACAAACCAAACTCTGCATTGTTCATAAAAGACATAGTTGTTTCGAATAATCATTTACATTTCAGTAGTTCTGATAGAATGAATCCTAGTACTTGTTGCTGGCAATGTATAATATTTCACTCGGAAAAGTCACGAATTTCCCAACGTCGACTTGAAAATAATAGCAGATAACGTCCATGTAACAAGCCGAGGAAGATAATGAAAAAAGTATCCATAAATCAGTCCCATTAGTCGTCGAGATTTCAGTACACAGATCACACGAAATATCGCGCTGCACGGAGAAAGTGTATGGAGGGTGCATCCCATGAATATGTATGAGGGGGTCGAGGGGGCGGCGGGCGGGCGGCGGCGTGTAAATGGAAATTTCAAATAAAAATACCTCACATATTAACATGAGCCCGATTCGTGTTTCGCCGAGTTTTCGGCGGTCCCCGGACAGGCCAGCACAATAAAACTCTGTTTTAGAACGGATTCGCGGCTGAATTATGTCGCGGATGATTCGTTTTGTAATGGCGGGCATGATACAGCACGCTTTATGGTCGCGCGGCTGTGGCGCGAGATCCGATAACAATTTTGAATTATGTTTTCTCGGTGAAACTGCGTTTCGCTGCCGTTTAGGAAGTTCCTGCGAGAAATTGTTTAATAAACATTCAATGAAACTATTGGGTTCGTAGAAACTCTGAAGTTTAAGAACGAATTAATAAGCCTTTATATGTGATTCATAAGATTCAGATAATGTCATATTCGTTGCTCCGTTGTCATTTTACATAAAATGAACTGAAAATAATAGATAACTAACTTGCGTCACGTTGGAGTCGAACCAAAGACCAGTCATCAGGATTTCGAAAGATCATGGGTTGTAGAGAGTCGTTATATTTCTAATGCTGTTGCCAGTTAAAATGTTGATTTAAAAACTGTGGTTTTACAAAAAGGGTCTAAATTAACATATATGTATTAAATTGACTTTAAAACATCATAAAACCTTGAATTTGTGTACGATTCCTCAAGTAATTTCTAAATGAAACACATTTTTACGCCCTCACTTGAATATTTTTTGAATTTGCGTGACCACTAAGCCCCATACCTATCAGTCAATCAGCCTTACGCTAACCACTTGATCCTAACTACCTATAGCGCGTTTACTTACGATTAACAAGAAAACAATTTCAACACTACATGGCATTCAATCACCATATTATTACAGAATTCATTAGTACTAATAATATATTCGAGGAATTAGCTGCAAACGCAGCACGGTATAAAGCAGCGTAGTCTACAAACGTTTCCAAATTATTTTGTAATTTGACAGCTGTATTTCAATTAAAATGTAATTTATGGTCGGTGTTATTAGGCAGTGCGTATATGGCGTTAACGTCAGGGAAGTAACGCTATTGCGTGCTACATAAGTGGAAAAATGTGTTTTAAAAATTAAGTGGTAAATCCACTTAATACAGCCTGTTAGGTAATATATATTTAACATGTATTAGCACTACTGTACGTTTTTCATTTTTCATTAAAGTTTTTCCTTCGACTGCATTTCGTTACAACGTTCTAGAACCCTCCTAGCTTATCTTGTCTCTAAATGTCGAAACACTACAGTACTACTAAGTACTAACATCGCTGTTATGGCAATGGACTCGATAGGCTAGATTTATTAACCGCCTCTGTGGTCTAGTGGCTTAGCCACCGGTCTCAGACCCAGAGGTCCCGGGTTCGATTCCCAGCGGGAAACACATCACTACTTGGTTTGGTTGGTGGTAGGGCTGTTAAGTCCGCCTGGCTAGCTACTACCGTGAGGCGCTTTTACCTTCGCCTTATCGTCACTTACCATCAGGTGAGATGAAGGCCAGGCGCTTATCCGTTGAAGATTAAAAAAAATAAAAGTAAAATATAGTAGTAGCTAGCCAGACATACGTCAGACAATATACCACCAACCAAACCGAGTATAACATTGTATGTAGCCACCGTTGGAAATCCATATGATATTAATGAGTTTTCGTCATGGGTTTCATGTCATCACGCCTGCCACCGATCCTCCATCACTGCGAGTGTTCACGGCTTTCGTAAAGAGTGTGCAAGTGTAAAAAGCGTACCGTGTCTGAGATAGTTGGAGTGTCGTTGAGGCCGTCGAGTGCGGATCTGGCGGCGCCCTCGACATTGGCCGCGCAATAAAACGCACGCCCCTTGCCTGGCAAAAAACCGCCGTCTCAGCGCCAGCCGCTGCCGGCACTGCCATGCCAGCCGGAGCCTGCAACAATTCATATGGACAACTTGAGATCTGTCATAAACTCGGCGTTGTTCTAAACTGAAATCTTATAACTTCACTTAATAACCTGAGGTTATTAAGGGAATACGTCAGAAGCATTTCTATTGGGTACGATTTATATCATATGGTAAGGAGGTGAACCACGAACTGTTTAAATATTACAAGTGGCAGGTCAAGAGCCTAGTTAAGACGGCACATAGTTATTACCAACGGGAAATGGAGCTTAGTATATTAAAGAACCCTTCTAAGTTTTGGGAAATTGTAAGGGATCGACGTAAAAAAAGGGCACCTAATGACGAATTTACATTTAATGGTAGCACTGTAGTGAGGCATGAAGCAGTTGACGCTTTTGCGGAGTACTTCAGTTCCGTTTTCCTCAAAGAAGTTCCACTCCTAGATCCAGGAACAGCTCAGCACTCGGATACCCAGTTAGGGTCATGGGTTACTATCGAGGAAGTTACATTAAATGAAATTCGTTAAGTGGTTAAGCAGCTTAAGCCAATAACTTCTTCTGGTCCTGATGGCATCCCCACCTTTTTGATAAAAGACTGCATAAGTATGTTGGAGGAGCCTCTGTTATATTTATATAATATCTCTCTTAAGCAAGCTCAGTATCCAGATAGATGGAAAGTATATCTAGGGTAAATCCCGTTCCTAAATGTGACTTTAAAACTGACGTGACTTTATATAGACCGATAGCTGTTCTTTCTGATTTTGGCAAGATATTCGAGACCATTATCTGCAGACACATCAGTGAGCAGATTTTACCGTGGTGAAATGATGCACAGCATGGATTTAGGAAATCTAGATCTACCACAACTAACCTCGTGAACCTGGTGGATGACATAGCTTTGGCTTTCGATGCTGGCCGTCAAGTGGATGCGGCTTACTTTGATGTTAGGAAGGCGTTTGATGTAGTGAACAATGATATTTTGCTTGTGAAGTGCTCTTCTATAGGGTTCATATCCAAGCTTTTAGAACTGTTAGCTAGCTATTTGAGAAATCGTGAGCAATTTGTTCAGTTTCAAGGATTTACTTCGAAAATGTATTACACCAGATCTGGAGTGAGTCAGAGAAGTACACTTGGTCTCACTCTCTTTTCTATAATGATAAATGACCTTCAAAATGTTGTAAATAGCTAAATGTAAATATTCGCTGACGATCTTAAACTATACACACCTATAGCTGATATTGAGGACACTATTACACTTCAGAGAGACATTGACGCGGTAGTTGAATGGGGGTTCCCGTAATCACCTACTTTTTAACACTATGAAGTGTAAGAGTATTACTTTTACTAAATCTAGAATGTCTATTGTCAAGACTTACGCTCTATTAAATAATCCTTTAGAGAGAGTTAGTAAAATAAGAGATCTTGGGCTACTTCTAAACTGTGAACTAAACTTTAGAAATCATATAGTTACTCTTTGTAAAAGTGCTCACAAAGCATTGGGTTTTGTGATGAGAATGTCAAAACAGTTCAGTGATGTAACCGTAACAATTAGTCTGTATAACGCCTATGTCCGTAGTAAACTAGAATTTGGTGCAAAATCCCTTTTCATTACGGGTATGATTAGTATGAACACCTTAGAACTAAGGCGGACATTTTTAGTATTGGTACATTATTATAAGTTGGTGCAAAATAAGGTGGATGAGATAAAGATAAGATTGACGTTAAATGGGCTCAGTTTATTGGTACCAAAACCGTGTGCAGACATTGGTGAAGGTGCGACAGCCCCACGCCGTCGCCTACTTCTCTTGCACCAGAATAAGACGCGCACACGCTGTGCACAGAATGTAGACATTTTTGCATACAGACCTAACATAATTTAGTGATGAGGCATTGTTCTTTCTGTCTCATCTGTAATTCGTTTTTTATTTATATTATATTTCTATTTTAATTTTTGTTAATTCCTAATTTTTTATTTTATTTTGACAATGTAGTTGATTTTAATTGTGTTTTTGTTTGCCAAATTGTAAGTATGCTATTTTAATTAATTTGTTTGTAAATTTTAATATTGTTTAATTTCTCTATTTTAATATTGTAATTATAATTGTACTTTTGGATGTTTTTTGGGTTAAACTTTAAATCCAGAGTAATACTGCAAATAAATAAATACGAGTATATCACCACAGCAGGTGTGGTCCGTGTATATAACGCGCTGTTTAAAAAAACAAAAGACGTTGTAAACGCTGGATTTGATATGATCCGCACCTTGGGTTGTCAGAGGTTGGTAGGTTAGGTGTGGGTTTAAATTCCGATCGTCGAAGTTCTTTCAACGTTTTTTCTGAATTATAATCATGTGATCATAGATGAATGATTGGCCTCGCTGCGCTCGTCTAGATACCGCTCTACCTATAAACCACAGCCCTGTAAGTGCGGAAACTCATTATTGTAGTGTGTTTATGACAATATGCAAGGATGCTAGTGTGCGTGAAAAATTTGCTGCCAGCTACTCAACTGTTACCCGAGTTAATGGGAAAAATATTTTTGCTGTGATGTATTAGTTAAGTTGCTGGTTATAAATGTAGCTCAGAAAATGTTTAAAAATAACAATTAAAAGCGAATATGTATCAATATAATTGTATATATTATTATGTAGGTTAGACGTAGGTTTATTCTGTAGAAAAATGGTAGGTATGTATAGCAATGATTAGAACTAATTTTTTTAGTAGTTTTTTTTATTACTACCAACCCCTTTCTTCCCTTCGGTGTCGTAAAAGGCGACTAACAGACTAAAGACTGCACATACATCCAACAGCATACAGCAACAATGGGCTCATCTAAATAATACTACCAACCCCTCACTTTTCTTCTATGTCGTAAAAGGGGACTAACGGACTAAAGACTGCACATACATCCAACAGCATAGAGCGTCGATCGATGGGCTCATCAAAATAATACTACCAACCCCTACCCTCTCTTCCCTTTGGTGTCGTAAAAGCGACTAACGGGCTAAAGGCTCACCACCTAAGGACAGGTGCAGACTGTGCAGTTGTTTCTTGCTAAAGCGTGGACGGTGTGGGCGTGGTCTCTGTTGTCCATAGATTCAAATGATTACTTATTTTACCATAAACTTTAATAATAACTACCTATCTCAAAAAATTTGTTGATCTAAGTAAACAGTAATAAGTCGAGTCTTTATTCATGATTATTTACATATAACTAAATACTTTTTCGTTTTTGTAGGCAACAAAAATTTAAAAAAAATTACTTTTTCCCCTAGGACAATAAAAGCTATTTTAGCCTCGCTTTACAACGCTACAATGACGGTCTTTTTGAGCAAGAGGAGTGAAAAATATTTTCACTCCTCTTGCTCAAAAATACCGATTTCAAACATTGTCTATGATTTTTTTCAAAACGAATACGTTCGTGATTTGCCGGTGGCGGCACTGACACTGAGAGCATTATCACTGACAAGTGGGGATGCATTCATAGAGAATGTATGAAAATCACTGTGCCGGTACTGTGTCGGAACTGTGGCTTCACTGATATGTGTGAAGCAACCTTTAACCTATAATATTACCCGAATCATAAGCTATACACCTGTTTTCAGTTTCATTAAAATCCGTCCTGCGGTTTTTGTGTGATGCGCGTCAAACAAACAGACAGACAAAAGTTCCAAAAATGATTCTAATGTTCACGTATCCTTCATCCCCTAGATTATGTTTTTCGCAAATATTCTCAATGTAAGTACAGACACGAAAAGTTTACATTTCAGGAAAATAGGTCAAAATGAAAAAAAATAGCTTTTCCATACTTGAGTCATTCAGCTGATTGCGCATTTTGTATACTTAAGGAAAAATAATAAATTTTCGACCCATGTTCCTTATGGAAAGTTGTTCAGTTTCATCAGTAGAATCCCCTTGATAAGTGTCAGTTATCATATTTACACCTTATCACAAATATAAGTAAACATGAAATAACATAGAACTTGTATAAGTATGGTAACTTTGTAAGTCAAATGAAATAAGTTACCTATATAATAAAAGACAATTACAATAAATTCACATAATAAAAATCTCAACCACGGGGACTTTATTCTTGTATAAGCGGTAACACTGAATGGCGTTTATGTTGATATTATTTTATGATGAAATTTCGAAATTATACTATACATGGTATGTGATCCCAGTGTCCATCATATTTTTAGAAGTATTTTTTTTACACAGTTTTATACAAGCAAACTGGCATTTTAGTTTGAATTAAGCCCAAAATTGAATAAAACATTCGGTACGTACACTTCACCCACAGCTGTCAGTGTGACTGGCTCGGGTACGCCGATTTCGGCGTAGTATTTGTTGCCGCATTTGACAAGTACGAACGAGGTATCTAGTCGAGCGCAGCGAGACCAATCATTAATCTAAGCATGTGATATAATGAACATCTGATATTTATTGAAACTAAACAAAAGTAATCTTTTATTTATAGGTTTATTTTCTTTACTTTTAAGTCTAAGTAGTTTAATTTTATTTAAGAAATTAAGTTTTTTTTTGTAAAGTCATATTGTAGATTTTCTTATAATCATTGTTTGCAATTACACTTTACTTGAGATCTATCATAAATTCAGGGTCGCGTTCTAAATTTAAATCACTTCACATATTATATATTATGACCACAGAGCAAGGTGTCGTCTGTGTATGACACACTGTTTAAGAAAACAAAAGACATTGGAAACGTTCCATGAACGCGGGATTTGATATGATCTGAACCTTGGGTTGTCAGAAGGTGTGGGTTTTAGTTTCGGTCGTGTAAGTTCTTTCAACGCTGTTTTTGAATTATAATTGTTTCCAATTATTATCTTTGTCTCAGGTCAAAGTGTAGTCACTTTTCTCTAAGCTTTCTTATTTTCAGAACAGAAGTACATAATGCCGAGTGTTTAAGTTTTGTTCATGTGTTTACCTCTAAGTAAAATATAAGGTGAAATATGATTTCTAATAGAACAATTAGATAATCATTAAAAAGGAGTAGAATTAGCACTGTTTGAGTATTTGATAAATTTAAGTGATTCGAGTAAGCAAAGTTCTGCAGTAGAAGTCGTTGCCACAGAAGTCTTAATTCAGAAATATAAGTGTTCAAATACTACTTATAACAAAATTTGACAGTATTAAATTTCATATCTAAACTAAAAAGCGAGCTTGTCTGCCCACCGCACCCCACAACGCCGAAGATATTATCAAGGGAGTTTTAATTTTGCAATTTGTCGCGCGTACCGGGGTCCGGCGACGGGCAGATGGAAGGCGTGAATGTTGTTACGATCTCATTCGCTGATAACGCGCTTATCTTCTTTTTATGAAGCTGTCTGTAGTGCATTGTTAGTTTTCTGTGGCGCGTGTGATGCGGTGGTGGAGTGATGACTACATCGAGCCCGAAGTGTTCGGGAAGAAACTACATCAAAAATTTGAAAAATTCTGTGTTAGAGAAAAATACTTATAATTAAGAGTTTAAGGTTTTATTAAGGTTTTAATAATAGAAAAAATAATGTATTTATTAGAACGTCGAACCAGGTTAAATAACCTATTGTGCTTGAATTGTTAAGGACTGTCTTCTGTTAACTCAGCTATTCAAAGTTCGATGGTCGCAAAGGCCGCAAAGAGCGCATCGCTTGTAACAGGCAAATCGACTTTAAAGGACCTCATTGTGCACGTAAGAAGTAAGCCTGTTTATCCTGAAAGCGGCCATCGAAGCTACTTACACCCGCAAATGCACAAATGTGTCCAATCAATATCCGCGCCCCCCGTAAGCTGCGGCGTCAAAGTTATCTTTTTATCTACAATTAGGATTTCGTCACCTCCCCAGCCGCCCGGGAGGGCAACTCGTCATCAAAGGCCGTCCTCTCATTATGCGACGTTATTGAGTTATCAAACGCCACGGAGGGAGATTAGTTCATACTTCCATACACAAATCCTATCATACAAGCTGACGCCTTTCACCGAAAACAAGCTCCATTTTGGTTCACCGCAGAATAACTTCCCTTAACTACGCATACGACCTTTTAACCCTACACCCAACTAAGGAAAAGCAACCTTTCGTATAAGTAGTAAGTACGCGATTCGTGTAACTAGCCGCGAGTTAATGGGACCGTGTCGAAGTATGCGCGGTTGTCCCCTACAAACTGATTTGCTAATAAGGAAGTTGCCAGGGTGTTATTTGTCAATGCAAATGGACTATTTCGGGCTTTT
The DNA here is from genome assembly GCA_963921215.1 of Scoparia ambigualis. NCBI lineage: Eukaryota > Metazoa > Arthropoda > Insecta > Lepidoptera > Crambidae > Scoparia > Scoparia ambigualis. The sequence goes on along the minus strand of OY992506.1, from coordinate 1,618,088 downwards.
ATTTAAAACAAACCGATAATGAGATGCGGAATTGGATTATATTTTCTATTTTAGAGGTGTTTCTAAGGTGGACATCGACAGTAATACATTTGAGACTACCTACTAACAGGTTACATGTCGGACAGAATAATCATCCATTAGATATTCTAAAATAAGCATAAATTCATCATGGTTGTTTCCCGGAGAGGCCGGCACCGACAGGGACCACAGCCATCCATTTGCTACGATCCTGAAGCACGTCCTTTGCTTCACTTACTCTCTTAACATTCTTCATACATAGGTACTCGTCATTCTAAGATGCATCACGTATCAGTTTAATAATGTATCAATATATTAGTTTTATTATGTAGTGTTGTGTTTAGGTCCTCATTTTATCTGTAATTACTTTGATGTTAACTGTGAGTTTTATTTTTATTTTATTTATTTATTGGGAAAAAAACAACATTTTTATATTATATGATAATAACTAAATCTAGGTTTTACATTTTCCAAAAGAGTTTCCACTTATAGACATTAAAATACTTCACTAAATACATACACAACACAACATTTAATATTTTTTAAGTACAATTAACAACACTGTAACAATTTGATCCGACCACAATCAATTTATATTTCCTGTATTTATTTAGAAACTTTGAGTTAAAATTTTAAATTCGATGGTTTAAGATTGAAGATATTAATGTGACTATATTATGTCTTAATAAAGCTCTAGAAATAAATCTATTCTTAGCATAATTTGTGCGGAAAAATGGTACAGAAAATAGTGCAGTAAAAGTAAACTCTTTGAATGTTATTATATGTCTTTATAGAACTCCGGCCTCAGAAGTACAACTATTTTTTATTAAGCTAAATGAATTTCTTTCTAAATTGAAAATAAAACAAAATAATCATGTTATAATCTGTGGAGATTGGAATATAGACATCTTGAAAAATAATAATTTATCTCAACAGCTATTAGGTCTACTTTTTAAATAAAATTTGAAATCTCACATTGATAAACCGACTAGAAAGAATGCTTGTCTAGATTTGATTTGTAGTAATGTAGAAAATGTTAAGCCCAGTATTCACTAATTAGCTTTATCAGATCACATCGAAACGGGGCAAAGTATTTCATTTTCGACTACAAACACAAAACATAACCGGGATTCAAATAAAAAATAATAATTTCAGATTTGTACAAAAAAGAGAATTATCAAATGAAAATATAAAAAAGTTTCAGAAGTGTCTCTCATCGCTTTCATTTAGTGATGTTCTTGAGGAGACGAGTATTGAAAATGCTTTCAATCGTTTTCACAAAGATTATATTAATGTAAAAGTTTCTAATAAAAAATAAAAAACTAATGGCTTACCAAAGGTCTATGTATAAATAATTCTCAAAAACTTACGTCAGCTCAATACATCTCGAAATCAAATAACAAATGTAAAGCCTCATGGGATATTATAAATAATAATTTTACCTAGAGAGAAAAAGTGGTGGATTCTCAATGCATAGCAAATTCTTTTAATAGTTTTTTCAAATCGGTTAATCATAATAACTTAAATTCCGCTAACACAAATAAGGGCAAAAAAAACATCATATTCAATTAATATCAAAAAACAATGACACAATATTTTTAACACCTTCCGACTCAGAAGACATTTATAAAATCACAAAATCCTTAAAAAGTAAGAATTCGACGGGTTATGATGATTTCAATATAAGAGTTTGAAAAAATGTGCACAGTTCATAGCAGTTTCATTGAGCCACATTGTTAATTTATCGATTAGTAAAGGAATATTTCCTAGTCGCCTGAAATATTCAATTGTTAAGCCTTTATATAAAAAAGATAGTAAATTACCGGCCTATTACGTTAAACCCAGTTTTATCAAAAGTATTTGAAAGATATAATATATTTGATAAAATATATAGCTTTATCAATGATAGAGGTTTATTAAAGGACGAACAGTTCGGGTTCAAAAAGAAGAGCTCTACTTTACTTGCAGGATTCAGTTTGCTATCAAAAATCACTGAAAGCTTAGATAAAAAAGTACCAGTAGCAGCTCTATATTTTTAGATATGAGCAAAGCTTTCGATCTTGTACAACATGACATTCTGTCAGACAAGCTCTACCGATCTTAGAGGAAACTGTTATGATTGGCTTGCAACATACCTAAAAAATAGAAAGCAGTGTGTCGAAGTTTCACACGGTTATTTAAAAACTTATAGGTCTCATTATACTGACATAAATGTAGGAGTACCACAGGGAAGTATGCTCGGTCCGTTAATGTTTATACTCTACATAAATGATTTACCTGAAGCATTAAAGCATGATTGTGTACTCTTTGCAGATGACACAACAATAATAGTAAAAAGTAAAGAATTATGTGGTCTTAATAAGGAAGTACAGGACTGTCTTGACTCTGTTTTTGCGTGGACACAAAGTAATAATTTGGTTCTCAACGTAAAAAAATATCAGATTCCAAACATAAAACAGCAATCCAACAGAGTTAAATGTTAGTATTAATGACGATAAAATTGATAGTATTAATAATACAAAGTTCTTAGGTATAACAGTTGATAAATACATTAATTGGAAAACACGTATTGAAATTCTCTGTCAAAAATTAGAAAAATATGTATATGTATTAAGAAACTTAAGAAATACAGCAACGGAGAAATCGGCAATGTTAGCTTACCACGGCTATGTTCATTCAATGTTACGATGTGGAATAGTGTTGTGGGGTTTCTCTGTAGACAATATAAAAGCGTTTCGAGTCCAAAAAAAGTGCTTAAGGGCTGTTTGTTGAGCATGGCCTTTGGATAGTTGAAAGCCCTTGTTTCAATCTAAAATATTTTACCATTACCATGTTTGTAGATATATGAAATTTTATATTTGTCAACAAACTTAAGCATCTTTTCAAAAAGAATTGTGACGTCTTAAAAAGAACGGGCCGTAATGCACAGAAATTATTTGTACCAGCTAGAAAGCTGAAACTGCACAGTCAAAATTGTTACTGTATGTGTATTACAGTATACAACAAGTTACCCGACAGTTATAAAACAGCTACCTTAAACAAATTCAGGACATTGGTTCACAAATTCTTACTAGAAAATTCATTTCTTTGTGATAAATTTTAGATGTAAGAACTTATTTTTATTAATAATTTAATTTGTAAGGACTTGAACATTTCGTATTATTTTAGTTTGACATTCATTATTATTGAATTTGATTTAAGATATTTTCTGTTGTTATTTATTAGGTACTTTTTTGACATTGTATTATTTTATGACATAGCTATAAATTTTCTCAATTTCAAATACCTTGGACATTTTTTATACTTCCATTAATAAAATATTTGCACACCACTTACGTGGTAGAGGTGTTACGGTACTTCATAATCTTAAGACCTTTGTTATACCACATGTTTTTGCGAATAAATAAATTTATTTATTTTATTTATTTATCTAAGTACGGTGAGTCTAAATAATTATTGATTATTTTGTACAGTAAAGTGATATCTCTATGTTTTCTTCGCAAAAAAGGGGTGGTTTCATCGATTATAATTTGTTTTAATAAGTCTTTTACAGCATACTGTTGGTTCCACACAGTCGATGCATATTCAAGCTGCAATGTAACAAAGGATAAGGGTTTTAGCATCTCGAAATCAGTACCTTGAATAAAGTGCAGTATTTCGTACGCTTTACTCGTAATTACGAGTAAAGCGTACGAAATACTGTATCTATATGGGAAGAAAGTAATAGTTCGCGATCTAGTGAGAGACACTCCCAGATCTCTAACCTCAGACACCCTATTAACTCTTTTATTATGAAGTTGATAATCGAAAACGATTGGGCTTTTTTTGCTATATCTTATAGTGAAACATTTATTAATAGGTATTAAGAAAAAGCCTGAACAATAAACAATATCACAATAAGCACTGAGCTTATCTAGGTCATCATGTCACTTTATGCAGTCTTCAATAGATATTACAACAGCACTGTAAAGGCTTTTGCGTCATCAGCAAATAACAAACAAATTGAGTTTTTAAAACAATCAAAGACATTTATGATAATGTTAAAAAGCAGGGGCCCAAATGCTATTGGTACAAAATTGGAAATAAAACCCTTGATGGTAACAGCTTGAGTTCTGTTCTGAAGGTTTTGAGATGGTTAGAATCGCCTAACAATCTCAGAAGGTCGCCGTGTATACCGAAATATTCAAATTTTTTAGGTAATATAGAATGTGATATATTATCAAAACACTTTGAGTAGTCGGTATACACAACGTCCATCTGGAAACCCTTGTCCATGCCAACCAGCACCTCATCAACGAATTCGCACAAATTTGTCTCAGTCAACCGCCTGTCGATAAGACCATGCTGCGGTGCTATGAGTAATAGTTAATAATAACTCGAGCGGGTGACATCCATCGGGTCTAGAACCCTTGCTGGTGTCAATTCGCGATTTTGGGTTAATTAATAATATTTTATTTTATCCTTGCTTGTACTTTATTACTTCGATATTTAACTATTTCATTGTATGTCAACAAACTAACACATAAAATTAAAGCAATGACATAATTATGCCTAATATGATTTACTTTAACTTATTTTTTTTCTAAAAGTAAACGTTGACAGTATATTTTGATATATGAAATCGCATATCTACCAGAATCCTCAAATTAGGAGGTATTTAATAAGTCCGCCTAGATAGCTAGTCCAATTTAAGACCGGTCTACCACAACAGAGATTCGAAAAGCCATGCGCCAGTTGAACGTATGACAGCCTGTTCCTTATTAGAATTCAAGGTGAAGCACGTATTCAGTTCTATCTTATCGATGCTCACTGATCATCAGATGAGATAAAGGCTGTGAATTTCTTTGTAAGGAAACCATAGCATTTTTCTTTTGGTTTTTAGAATAGATTTCAAAGTTACTTTTTGCTACCTCTTCCTACTAAGCTATGCTGCGCCATAGCTATAGATCTATAAAATGATCCCATTATCTTTAACTATACCATGCCATATAGTGTATAAAAACAACGTAAGTATTAAAACATCATAGAGCACCATATTTAATTAAACTATTTACATTCAAATTCATATTTTGTATTTTATGACCTGGTAACGACATATATATATATTTTTTGTAAATGTTGCTTCTGTGCGCTGTGATTTCTTGCGCCCGTTCTTTGCCACAGTTAAAAAATGATGTCCTGAATGGGTGGTAGGTTAAAAAAGATTTGGACGATTCAAAGTACTTATTAATTGAGTTTATTAAATAAATATATTTTGACTTTGACTTTGAAAAAAAAAGTTTAATTCAGTTTTACATCCATATTATGTTAATAACAATTAAAGCTGATGAACTATGTTAGTATGCCTATCTCTATTAGTGGGGTGGCTCTCATATCTAATTAAGTAAAATCCACCCTGCCCATCCGAATCACCTGGCACAACCCTTCTCTCGGACACACTCAGGATACTGTTGGAGCTTCCCCGTACCCTGCTTTAGCGACGCAACTCGCCAGCGCGAACATTACAGCGTATTGAACACTACTTTTTCATAGACTTAGAAAACTAATAACAAAGGTAAGAAACAGCAATACCTCATCTCATCACTTTCAAAACTGTTCTGCCTATTACAGTCGTATGCATACCTAAAAAATCAAATGAACTGCAGCCGCAACAAAACGCGAACGTAAACGAAATCCCGAACGCTTAACGACAACGTGCAAAATATAAATCATAGCCGCGAACAAGATAGCAATTAACAGGCGAGCGCACCCTCGCGATTGGACCGGGGGCCTCGGAGACCAGACGAGCGAATTTCAACCCGGTAGGTAAATACCGCGGTACCTGCGTAGGCGTATCTACGGCAAACACGAGGGCGACCGGATGATTCGTTAGGAGTCACTCAAGCGTTCACTCGTGAACGGGGTCGGCTATGTGCGTGCCTATGTGTTCTGATAGTAAATATTTGCATATGCCCGTTTAGGGGTTAAAGATGTCGTCACCTCATTTTAGCAATAAGATTTTTATTAAGTTCCGTTTCGATAACATTTGGCAATGTGCCTTTTATTTAGAAATGTGTTGTATTAAAAATATTACAACATTATGAATGCAATTAAATTAAATAACAAGTTTGTGAAACCGATATGATTAAACTTTACCTAATACGAGTACATACTAGGACAACTTGGAACACTTTAAGTCTGTATTGCAGTGCAATAAGAATATTATCAATTTTATAAAAGATCAAAGATAAAGTAGAATCAATGTATTGGAGGAAAATAAAAATAAAGCTAAAGGCAAATGATCGAAGCTAAAGGCATATAAAGTTTAAAAAGTTTTAGAAGTCAGATACTCGATTAATCAAGTTATATTAACCTAATATTGTGTAATAAGTATGTATGAATAAAAAAACTCACGAATGCAAATACAGCACTTTAACAAAGAAAACCACTTTTAACTTTTATCTGTCTCTATTAAAAACATAACTTGCGAATTGATGTAACGTTTCGTTTTCGATTTCCTTCGAATCCCAATACAAAAAAAACCAGGCGCGGTTGCGTGTTATTAAACAACTGACTACCAAAATAAAGTGTATAGATGATCTCAATCACTTATAGAGGCGCTGTGTGTAAGATGAATTAAATATGTGGATCACAGAGCAGCACTCCCTTTGTTTGGAGTGGTCCTTCGAGACGGAGACTGGCGCGAAGCTCGCGCGCTCCCCAGCGAAACCCAATCCGCCAAGTCTCCTGGTAATTAACTACCGATTTCATTTCTTGATGCACTTTTAAAAGCGTCCGACGGCTTTTTAATAGCTATTTTATGGTGACGGATCGCTTATTAAGTTTTTATGGCGGCTGCAGTGACAGATGGGATGTAGTTTGACACCAGATTTGGGGGTTTGCTCGCCTGTCATGTCGGCGGGGGACGCCGCGCAAAATGTATCGCCTGTTATTTGTAACTCATAAATCTTATTCTACTTTAAAATTTTCGTTTATTTATTGGCTTCGTTAATCAAACATCGGTGCAATGTGTCCTTATGTTTTAGTTTATTATCATTGCTAGTCCTTGATGTCTGCTGGAAAAACCTCTCCTCCATTATTTGTTATTTTTTTGGTTTCGGCCATGTTCTTTCACCTGCTAACGTAAATGATCTACTCCCTCCCACCATGTCCACTTTGGTCTATATCTCTGGCGGGCAGGGCAAATTTAAAATTTATTTTTAAATTTCATATTTCTAAATCCTTTATTCAACTTAAGCTACAATAATTGAGCACTTATGAATGTCGCTATACCAGCGGTTCGCAGGTTTCTCCCTTTCTTTTACAGCGTCAATACAAATAAGAAAATGCCCTCCCTATCATAGAAGGACCTTTTCTATTTCAAGATAAAAGAAAATGTAATAAATAAAAATATTGCTCAATTTATATAATATTGCTCAATTTAAAATAAAATAAACAACGTCTTACCTACAGTATCTTTGAAATAAGAAAAAGAAAGACTACTACAAACTTCTACTACAAATAAAAATAAGATTGCATGAACAGACCAACCTCCACAGGCGGCACCCGTTCACGAGTATGACATGTGAATCAGCCATCGCTTCGCTCAATAGTAGTGACTTGGTTCCAGCACTTTCCTGGCGTACAGCATAAGTAACAGACTTGAGTTTTGCGGCTTTCGCGCTTTGTAGACAGGTAATGCATTCTGCTTATTGTAACTATTGTAATTTGTAACTGCATCTGCTGTGGTCTAGTCGTGGCTAGGACACCGATCTAAGACTCAGAGGTTTCGGGTGCGATTCCCCAGTGGGGAGTACATATTTCAGTGCTGGGGGTTGGTGGTGTGGCTTGTTAAGTCCGCTTGGTTAGCTACCACCATCTTATCTAAATTCTGGTGCCATAACAACAATGTTAATATTAGCGGCTAAATATTTTACCATTTAGTGAGTTAAAGAAACACTTTAATAAAATAATATTTTGGCAAGTTTTTAACTAGCAAAATTAATAGAAACGTCCACATATCGCGTTTATTATCTCGCTCCCCGAGGACAGGGGAATGAAAACAGACGATCTGGCGGAACGTCGCTGCGTTATAATTAAAAAGATAAGGAATATTTTCCTTTCACGGGCGCAAAGGATAACCCCATTCACGGGGGGCCGGTTAACCGGTTAGCGGCCCCCAGAGACCGAATCGGTTGCGTTTCGCTACTGATTAAGTAAACTAAGATAACACGCCTATAGTGAACGTCAAAAGTCAACAAGGGAACGTTCAGTTGATTCGGTCTCTCAAGGGTTGGGCGTTGTTATCGCAGATAGTTACTGTTTGAGATGATTGGATTGCTCTTGGAGATGAGTGCTTGCGATATTCAGGATCGCTATCCGGACGCGGGATTGACTTAATGGAATTTATACGGACTAGTTCTTTTCGTCGAGTTGGCATATCGGTTCGGATTGCACTAATCTGTTTAGTTGTGCTGTGGAGCGAAGCTCGATGCCATTCATACAAGTCGATGATGTAATTGGGTGTAGTCGGAATAATCGAAGTCAATCAGTTATCCATATTATTTGAGTTGGAACAGTTAAGATTTTATACAAACATTTTGTTCTTTCTTAAAATAATCAGTGCAACTAAAGTAACAAATGAATGAAAAAATGGTATAAATGTCCCCAAAGCATCAACTCTCTTAATATTTAGAAATAGGAAAATCTATTAACAGCATTATACCAACATTGTACCTACTAGTAGGTACGTTTGTTGCGAAGTTCAAGGGCGAATTTTGAATTGCAAATCAACTGAGTACGTACAGACGATCTCTTCGCGGCAAAAATTGGTTTAACTCAATGGTCGGTCTCTGTGTCTAACTATTTTTTTAAGATTTTCATGCTACTTTTATTGAAAGAATATAGAATAATATAAAAAAGGGTTTTTTGACCCGTCACAAGTTTCTAGTTCTTAGATGTGTTTGAACCAAAGCTTATGAGAAGGAAATCTTGAACTGAGACTCCACAAGAGAAATAATTTTGATTATTACAGAAAAGCACGCCACCCCAAGTATCTGCATGGGAGCCATAACGCGGGAAAGTGGCGGGCCCGCTTAGTATTCCGCACGAGTGCGGCCCTGTATCGATTGTCATACAAAAAAACAATCCTTATCGTTTGCAGCGCTCCTTACTGAAACCTTGGAACTTCATTTTAGTTCATATAATATGACCAAACATCAATTATGAAAAGTCATAATAAGCTGTTAGGAAGATAATATGAGATTAAATAACATAATACAGCTTTTACAGTGCCACAAGTAAGCATAACAAGAATAAAACGAAATCACAAATAATCAGAGCGAAGTACTTTCATTGATACATAGTTCCTATAATGTGACTTGCTTTATAATTTTGTGTTTATGTACTGTAGGTGTAACTATTACCAAATAAATAAAAAGATACCTACTAGTTTACTCGTAGATTAACTTTTCCAAGTAAATATTTTGGGCATAGTTAATTAGCGTTATTATGATGATACCTCTTTCAAAAGTAACTGCGACGTACCATAATACAAAAACTAAATTAAAACTGTGTATTTTTCATTTTTAATTCTGAATACGAAAATTTTTCTTAGATTTTACTACAGGAAAATGAAGAATAATCACACAAGTGATGATAACCGCCAATGTTCGTTCACTCTTAAACTTTTATCAGTCTCGTAGCCGTTATTTCACATATCTCTATTATAAGGTGAATTTACGAGCCAGCAGACGTACCGAGGAGTCTGGATTTACAAACAAAATTACGATGATGTTACTGTAGGAAACGACGCCACCCTAGTCTCGCGGAGACCGGCGCAAGGGGCAAGTACCTGCCCTGCTTAGTATTCCGCGCGAGTCCGGCCCTGTATTGATTGCCGCCCGCCGTAGGGCGGCCTTTTTCAAAACAATCCGCCGTAATGATTTTTCTGCTATGGCTTTCTACCCGCCATTAAAACTTGGAGATGCTGCTTCTATTCGGCTCGTGGGGTGTAGTTTTCAATCGAACACAAGTTTGTTTAGCAGGAAATTTAGGTTTTTAAAGTCTGTCACAAAAAAAAACGGTTTGGCGTCTTTTTTTGTCAATAATAAAACATATTAGTAATAAGAAAAAATAATCTTTTTATAAACGTCTCAATGAAAACTACTGGGTCCTTCAAAATCTTGCTTCCCATGCCTGAACATTTATGATAGTCCAGTTACGTACTGTAACTTTATCGATTGTCTTTCAAAAAATCTATCTACTATCAATACTATTAAACTATTGAAATCTACAAGTACAACCTTAACTAGAGGATAGCTTAGTGAAACAAACCCATTCGCAATAAGACAAGGTTGCTATTGCATATTGGATTGCGACCCGCGGCCTGGCGGGCGAGCCGCTAATTGTGAAAATATTGTTGAATCAATCCAGACGGCTAAATCCATCACTGAGCAGCCTCTACTTGGGTATATCTTGAATTTAATAACAGCAGAGTGTAATAATAAAAGGATGGGTATTTGTGTATCCTTTATTTAGGCTACTGTTTAGTTCTGTCTGTATAGTTTGACGAAACGAATAGGATCAATGTTGTCTATGGTTATTTAAGAGAAAAAAGGTTTGAAAATATTAGTACCTGTAAGTAACTACTGATCAAGACACTAAGACAAATACTGAGAAATATTATGAATCAGTGCTTTAAGTCTGAACGGAAATTTATTTAAATATGTAAATGGTATTCACCGTGTTGCGTAGCGGTGGAAGAATACTACCACCCCCTCTCTTCCCTTGGGTGTCGTAAAAGGCGACTAACGGACTGAAGACTGCACATACATTCAACAGCATGCGATGGGCTCACCACCTGCCACACTGAGCACACGTGCTGTGGCTATTTGGTGAAAAGTGGACTATATGGTGGAGGACTGCTTTTGCGGTCCTCATTGCCTGGTCTCTGACTAACCTTTCGGGGATAATAGTACGTGATTGTATGTATGTTTGTATGTAAATGGTTTTAAATACATCCATTAACATTTATACAAATTACGATATCTCAAGCTTGAGTTGTAAAACATATTACATTTATTGCTTGCATCCCAGCACTAGGCACCATCTCAAAGAGAATATCTAGGATTCATTGGCAAGATAGTGATGTGCAAATATTCCAAAGACTTAAACTGTTTATACTAGCTTTACAATCTTGAACAGTTTCGGACGCCATTTTAACGTACTTCGTAGACTTTCGTAGATCTGATACGGTGGAGTGAAGGGTCCGACGCAGCCTCCGAGGGTTCCTCATTGCATCCACAGTCAAAGATGGAGTAAGCAAACACTGTTCTGTCTCTGTTCGTTACTGAAATTGATCAGATTTTGTATGGCTTAGTTACGTTATTGTCCAAAACGCCGTCACCATCGCCCTTCAGCCTCAGCCTCATCAGCCTTTAAATGTCCACCGCTGGGCTTAGGCCTTCTCCCATTAACCTTGACTTACACGATACTCCCCATCCGGTCCAACCTATTAAGTATAAAAAAAACTATTTATACGCGAGCAACTCTAAAAGTGCGAAAAAAACAGCTGTTCATCATAACTCAAAAACGATGCTGTCGAAGGCTGGTTTGTGAATTACTGAGAGCGCCATCGGTCAACAACCAGACCAAGCAAATATTTGGTAATGCGGGACCGTTTGTAATAATATGGTTGTTGTTTCATGTAAGTATAAATAAATAACAATAATAACCATTACAAGCCAAGTTAAGGTTTAACATGCTTTCCTTAACACGGAGGAGATCGAGGTATTTTTGTCTCTGTCAGTCAGTCAAATGTAAATAATTGTAAGTAATATTTTATAATTCTAAAATAACTTTATTGTCTATAAAAATTACAAGGCGTACAATACTACACCACTGCTTTACGAGTATTTCTGATTAAAAAAAAATATATTGTGAAAGATGGCACGCGATAAGTGGTAAAATCTAGTTATAATTTTATTGCAGCCTGTATGGGTTGTGTTTAGAGTATACTAGCATTGCGTTGCACTGTGCCGTAGTGTAGTGCTAATGTACTACGTGACTGTAAGTCTTGCCAAAACGCCGGCAGATACTATCTAACGATGAAATTAAATTTGGCACTCGGCCAGCCAGCGATAGTTTCTAAATGGTCAAATATTGCGATGAATTTTGATAATTGTTGCGGAATATTTAGAGGGCGCGGTCGACGTGTTCACGTTTCATAGTAACCGATGGTAAAAACGTTACCGAGTGGACTCTTTGTCGACGACACAATGGCTGCGCCCGCGCCTGCTCACACCAAGAATCGATATTCCCAAAACAGTGCGGGATTAACCGCCGTTATCCCCAATTTCATCTAAATGCTGGCTATAATCCGCGGGTACAATGGTGACAAAAATAATAAATATGGCTGCCCCGCCCACGGCCGACGTGTTTCAATATTGGGGCCGATTAATGAGGGGCAAAAAGCGGGGACAACAAACCAGCCATTGATACGTGTGACTCGCAGGGGCAGTTAGGAGACATTGTTTACGGCTGCGAATGGACTAAATAGCGCCAATCAATAGTTTCTATATCGACTTTTTTAGTTAATACTTTAGAACTTATTGACAAAGTACCAAATAGCAAATTCGTAAAAGTAAATACTAACACAGACTTGATCACTAAACTAGGTGTGTATTGTAGTTTTGATGATCTAATTGAATATAATAAGCATTTAGTAAAGTATTACGATAGTGACGACCATGACGACGAAAACGACGACAGCAGCGGCAACGGTAATAACGTCGACTACGATGACGACAAAAACGACGTCTACGGCATTATAAATAATTGGTCTGCATACATTATTATCTAACTAGGCCAGTCTCTAAAGAATCCTTAGTGTGTAAATTATTTTTAATTGTAAGATCGTAACTAACAAATTTTCTGCAAAACTTGCATTCAAACCGTGACCGTGTCGCGTGGCGGTGAAAGAATACTACCACCCCCTCTCTTCCCTTGGGTGGCGCAAAAGACGAATAACGGACTGAAGACTGCACATATCTACATCAAACAGTATAGAGCGGCGATTGGTTCACCACCTGTCACGCTGAGCACATGTGCAGTCGCTATTTGGTGAAAAGTGCTGCTTTTGCGGTCCTCATTACCTAGTCTCTGATTAACCCTTCGGGGATGATAGACGTAATTATAATGTATGTATGCATGTATTGGATTCAAATGGCGCAAGAACAGGAGCTGGCAAACGCGACAGACACACTCAACCCGTGCACTCAACAGTGGGCTTCTTCGGCCTGATGATGAGGAATGATGAGCACACCCATTGTAAAGTAGTTATGTTATTACAATGTCAGTTATTGTGCTAAAATAAAATAAATAAAGGATAAAATGTTTACTAGAAAAAAATCCACCAGTCTCAGTAAGCTCGAATGGGATTCGAACCCACCTTTGGATTGCCGGTCCACTGCTCTAACTGCTGAGCTACCGAGACTCCAGAAGACTCGCAAAATTTTTCCTAGTAGTTTGATTTACTGGATTTACTAGTTTGATTTATTGGACCGGCAATCCAAAGGTCGTGGGTTCGAATCCCATTCGAGCTTCCTGAGACTGGCTGATTTTTTTCTAGTATACATTTTATCCTATATCTATATAGCATCGTGATTGCAAAATTTCAATAATAAAGATATAAAATAAAAAAAAATTAAATCCAACAAACATTATCATACGATTGTAAGGTGGTTTGAAAAACCTTCATGACCTTGCTGTTGCACCAAATTCAATGTTGTATAAGTTTGGACCGCACTTCCATTAAATCCTTAAGATTCATTAGACTTTCCAACTCTAACAATCCAGTTGAAAGCCAATTACTCAATTAACTAAACTCGTATTCGCAGAAAAATGCCCCTTACTAAACAGAGCCGCATTCAGTATCGCCGACCCTCACGCCTAATCTCCTAACAAAGCGGTGTTGGAACATTTCGGCGCGAAAATAATGAAGTGCACGTGCCAAGGATGCGGCAGGGTTCCGCGGCCACGTGGCGATGCCTATCGATGGCCTGCCCGCGCATTCCTAAAACATTACGCGACAAAACGCATAGCGCTGTTTTTGTGTGCCAGATTAATAGTTCCGTGGGAATTGTCTGCGCGCGAAACTTCCTCCGAGGGGCTGAGGCTGGCTGAATGGCACTAAGTACGTACGTGTTTTGTTTATGTATTTCTCTTTTCAACAGAGCCGGCAATCATGCTAACGGGCAACCTGAAGAGAACCCGATATTGTAACCTATTGACAGAACAAAACCTTTCCTTACTTGCTTACGCCTATTTGCCAAGTCTTCCATCTACTTTTTCGTCACTTGTTTTTTGCGTTATTCCATGCGATTTGCCTAGTAATGTTACTAAATTTCATACTCTTCGGGCAATATAGAACACATCATTAGAAAATACACACAACAACAACAAATACTCGACAGCAAAGACAGTAAATCCTGACGAGTTGTAGTGGAGAACACCACCAACAATTTGTCAGCTTAAATGCTGTTGTTACGAGCGCGCCGAGTAAGAGTTTATCGTCTTTTGTAGTTTCGTAAGCCGAATAAGATATTAAACCGGTGCGCGTGACAGCTCGCGTCACACTCGCCAATAACATCCCACGCGTGGACCGCGAACAATGAATGAGATGAAAAGGCTAATTCGTTATGCGCGCGTCGGCTGGCGCGGGGTTCTGTACCATTTGCGTGCTGTTTTGTAGAAGTCATTTATATAGGTATATTTAGCGTGTTCCTAAAAAGTAGGTTTTGATATTGTTTCTAATTAATAAGGCAAGGTGCTAAATTTTGCAACAGTGTTGTTGACTTTTAGAAACACACTTTATGTCCCAATAAATAAAGATTTTTTTCATTTAATTTTAAGTAAGTATTATTTTATATCAGATTTCTTGTAAGTACACAAAATTATTGTAAGGTTAATTTTTTTAATATGTAAAATGAATGGCGAGACATGCCAAATTACTTGCTAAGCTTTTTTAAAGTA
Source organism: Scoparia ambigualis (assembly GCA_963921215.1). Classification (NCBI taxonomy): domain Eukaryota; kingdom Metazoa; phylum Arthropoda; class Insecta; order Lepidoptera; family Crambidae; genus Scoparia; species Scoparia ambigualis. Next base: position 1,603,058 of record OY992506.1, on the reverse strand, counting down.
TGTTTCCTGTTGAAAATTGTAGTAGATACGTAAAGTTACGAGTCTTTATAAGATATTTTACATCTGAGTTCCCACACAAAGGATTGGCCTAAATTGCCCAAAATAGAGATATATGGAAAGAAGGAAGGGAAGCCTTTGCCCTACGCACTACAGTGGAAAAGAGTGACTTATAGGATCTACATTCTTTGGCTGTTTATAGGTAGATAATATTATGATATTTTGCTTTTTACAGAACCCTGGAATCGAAAGCAAAAAGAGGAGATGCAGCACCCAAACACAAACGTTCATGACTTGCATTCGAATCGCGAGCAATAAAATAATAATTATACACATCTGACTTATTAGCCGTACACATTTCGTATGACACCAAAATAAAAAACGCTCAACGCGCAGTCGTTTCGCACGAAAACAGCATGTATACTGTTCCGGCAAGGTTGGTTTTCAACAATTACGTGTTAAATAGTTAGGCCCTTTTAATATTCGGAGTCGGTAAGTACGAGCAAAACAACAAAAGGTTTAACAATAGAAGTACGCCGTATCATTTGTTAAACGTCCCTTTTGACGACGGCAACTATTATTTTATGAATTATGTCGGCGAGCGCCGGGGAGCAAGGAAAGCGTTCTGTGACGTTGCCATTTGAATACACGGACTTAATATACGCGATAAGGAAATAAACAGCTATAACTTATCATGGATTTAGTTTTTGTTAACGACGCCGGAAGCTACGGAATTTTTCTTATGACTTGTTAGACTTGTGGTACACAAGTTTACTTAAAGATTTACTTGTTGGCTTTACTTTTTATTAGCATTATAGGTTGCGATTTTTGGCAAACTTTATTTTGATGTATTATATTTTTAGATTATGTAGTTACATAAACTCACTGTATTGTAATAAAGGTAAGTGAAACGATGTTGATACTAATCCAAATAATTTATTTATCATGATTTCCATTTTATTATCAGTCACATTACTCAACATTTTATTGATCAAACATGAAGCGCGGAGTACTAGTATAAGTCGAAAAAAGTCGATACCTCTTATCTGTTTGCTTATCATATCAAGGAAGTCAATTCTTTATGTCCCTATAGCGTTACCACTAGTAGTAACAATACGACGCAGGCTCGTAAAACAATCGGCGAAATTGCCGAATCGCCGGGAACAGGGCCGTCGCACGCCACCCCATTCATAAATATTTTTTATTTGCCCACATCGACATTAAAAAGGTTTTAGATAATTTTTAATAACAACTAAATTATATTCTTAACGTTATACACGTAAGATACAATTTTAATTGAACTTATGATTGTTGGATATAACAATTTAGTAGCGCAGATTTGTCATTTGACTAACGACACCTTAATGTGGCGTATTTAGCCGGGGATAGGTACATTGTGAAAATGCAATGTATCGAAAAGTTTTAATTTTGGTTTATGGTTCGAGTGAAATGCCCCCTTTGTGAGAGACAGCGCCGAGTGAGAAGGATTGTTTTGTGACAAAGTGACAACACAACGAAAACAATTATGAATATTGTACTTGAAAGAATAGCTGTAATGATACTCGCAGCAAGTACTAGTAGGCATAGAGTGTTTGTTACGTAGAACCCTAATATATATGAAATGAAATATATTTATTCGGAGCATAAATAGGACAATTAAACAAATAGACATAAAAACGTAGGCATTATGCAACCGAAATGGTCGCCACTCAGCTTATGCCGTGACATTTACATGCCATGGCGCTGGTATTCTATGGAACCATTTAGAAGGAGGCGCAGCTCCAGACATAAACTTAAACAACTAAAATTTAAGTTTAGGTCTACAAAATCAAAATAAAAGGTACAATTTTATAAATAAGTACTTACGATTAACATAGTGACAGTAGTGATACAAGCCATAGGCAGTTTTACTTTAAAACATGAATAAAACAACCACAAACATAGCATTATAGTTTCATATAATATCAATTAGGAATTTCATTAAGAAATACTTGCAAATATTGCTTACCTTGGGCGCGGTCAGTACATGGATGGGGGACCAAAAATTTGTTTCGGATTTCTTTCCTTCGTGCTTTGAAAACTCTATAACGCGTTCCAGCTAATACTACAGTCTTACACGACTCTTAGTCAGTAGTCATATCCTAACCATGATTGAGCGCTTTAATAAAGCTCTTTTTTAACCTTGCGTTTATTACTTACCTACTAGACCGCCAGTCTGAGACCTATTATAAGTCCGCGATACGATTTATCGCACGGCACGGCACGTATCAGTATTATGAGTAAAACAATAGTAGGGTTGAACTTAGTCTACCTGGCTAGTTGCCACCGTAGCATTGTTAAGAACTTACTATCTTACATTTAATTGATGGTACAGTTAAATGTAAGATAGTAAGTTCTTATATGTTTGTGGGTTCTTGGTAAAGTCCGCTTTGAATCACAGCCTTATCTTCATTGACCAAAGGTGATGCACTCTAAGCGTGTATCAGCGATCACGATCTGGTGAAGGTCGCTGGATGCGAGCAGCACAGGACCCGGTCGTGGCAGAACTCCTTGGCAGAGGTCTTTGTCCAACAGTGGTCGTCCTTCCACTGATCATGATAATAAAAATACATGATTTAAAAACAACAACACTTACACAATGTACACGTGATCTGGACTCAGCTTTTTCTTAAGAAGGAGTGCTTTTCCGAATTTCAATAATTTTATTTGTATTGGCACACTTGACCATCACTCAGGTTGTGCAAGTAGTGCCATAGACGTAACTTAAAAAGGAGTAAGTAATTTGTCATCAATCGTTGTCCAATAACGGCGGCATGATTAGCGACACGTATCCAAACTGTCGGTAAAAAGTAATAAAGCGCCTTCCCCTCCTAGGCGAGATTAAGCGTCTAATGCCGTAAAGAACTTTAGGGGTCCGTGGTCCGCAGCGGGGTGCCATTGTACCGTTTTATTGGCACCCAGGGTCCCCGAGGTGCCGGTTATTGGGACCTTTACCCTATGGCCAGTGTGGTAATGATCCGTTCGTTAATTTTGCGACATGATCGCAGTAGTTATGGATGCCACTGTGCCATAAGTTGCTGTTGCTTGATTTGCTGCTATTTGCTTTGCGAATGTAAGAGGTAGTATTTATTATACCTTTACATCGCTTTTGGCTTAGAAATTTTAAGACCGTTAAAAGGCTTAACAATCCTAAAATGCTGTTTATTACAATAGAATTTTAGTAGTTACAATACCTTCAATTTTAAAATTTAATTATCTGCAGTGTAAGAACGCCTCGGTGGCCAACTGTTCAATGCTCAGGTCGGGCAAATCGTATTTAAGATTTTTCGATACAAAGCCTGGGTTTGAGACCTGCATGTAGCAAGCGTGGTGAGTAAGCCAATACTCTATCTAGTAGTTTCTACCTATATGAAAAATGGCGTTACGAGCTGGATTTTTTTTATAGCAGAATCAGGCAAACGAGCAAGCGGGTCACCTGATGGAAAGTAATCACGGCCGCCCATAGACACCCCCAAAACCAGAGGAATCGCAGACGCGTTGCCAACCTTTAAGGAAAGAATAGGCTGGTTTTTGAAGATCCCTAAGTCGTAACGATGGATGCATCTAATTACCGGTCCCAACTTCACTGGCTACCAATCTCCCGAAAACGAGACTGCCACGCGTTGTCCTTCCTCTACTCCATCCTTATTTATCAACATTCAACTCGCTATCTAAAAAAAAAAATATTTTGTCTTTTGCTCTTCTACTCCTGTCCGTGTCCTTCGTTCCTCTATCTGCCTGTCCTTAATATTTCTCCATATTCTACTGATTTCGTATTTCCAAGTCTTATGCTGTACATGCTATCCACCTGTTAAACTCTCTGCCGGAGAGTACCTATCAGACGTGCCCAGTCTCGAGCACATCTCATTACTCTCTTCATAGAGATGTTTAGACTGGACTCTTCATCCTGATATGATATCCTGATCTATCACACTTACTTATCAGAGTCCATTCATCACAGTACATATCTCCTCCATATTTTTACCATTAAGGCTATTTCTTGTAATTTTGTAATATTTATTATATTCTATGCACTATCCCCTGTTTTATTTACTGTGTGGGTTCTCTTGCTCTAAAGTTGCCTGGCAGCAAGTGCCACCGTAACAGTAAGGCCGCCTTTTGTGAAACTGTTATTTTTATAACCGTGTCGCGCAGCGGTAAAAGAATACTACCACCCCCTCCCTTCCTTTGAGTGTCGTAAAAGGCGACTAACGGACTGAAGACTGCACATACATCCAACAGCATAGAGCGGCGATGGGCTCACCACCTGAGCACATGTGCAGTTGCTATTTGGTGAAACGTGGAATATCGTAGAGGACTGCTTTTGCGGTCCTCATTGCCTAGTCTCTAACTAACCCTTCGGGGATAACAGTCGTTATTAGTGATGTAATTATTTATTTATTTCAATCCTTAAAGCGCAAAATGAGAATGGTACAAAAGGCTAGTAAAAGTCAGTCAGTAAAGTCAACCTTAAAGCTAGGCAGAAAAAGTTGATGGCGGTGCAATACAAATAATAGTATGAAATAAGGAATAAACTACACAATCATTTAATTACTTAAGTACATAATGTAATTTACATTAAATGAAGCCTGACATAGTATTATTATTGAAATGCATTAAATTAATACAATTACAATAAGATTAAATACAATTTAAATTAATATAAGATTAAAAATTTTACATGAGCATGACAATATAATTTAAATAAAATAAAATAAATTAATTTTACTTACGCAATTTGTAATCATTAGGTATAATATGCGTATGTAATATACGTATGTATTTATAAGTAATAAATAAATTAGTGCAATAAAGTATATTTCATTCATTCTTTCATAATATATTAATCATATCATCCAGATTGGCCTTCTGCAGCGGCGAAAAAGTTAAAAGCCCTGCATTGAAATAAAATGGGCTAATATAAAACTTTCTAATTAGGTCAATTACAAAACTTTAAAACTCCTCCATTCTGATAAAGGATATAGAAGTATGCAAGGACCACAGCAGTTGGCGATCCATAGTCTCTGGCTACTCCTACGGGAAACAGGCGTGAGTGTATGTATGCATGTATGTAAAACCATGGACTCGGCAGCTCGGTCTGAAAGCTAAGGCATATGTTACGAATGGTAGTGGATTCGAGTTCTATTGGGCAAGTCGTCTTTTTTCGAGTACTATTTTCAGTTTATCATTTTCATCATCAGCCTATAAACGGCCCACTGCTGGGCACTAGCCTTCCGACATGAACAACAGCGCATGGAGAGGCTGGGCTATAACCCACCACGCTAGAACAATGCGGGTTGGCTCAGTTATGGAACTTAAGCTTTATATATGTTTTCAGTGGTAACTAACAATTGGTTTTCGCAATTTGCCATGTTGGATATCACGTGCAGTTAGTAAGGAAATAGCCAACTGTTTTTTTTTTAATACGGGCTTGCTTCTAACAAGCCTTTTGAATGATCGGAGTCATTGATGACCACCCGTTCGAAAGCGAGTGTTTGCCCCAGGGCCATGATACGAGTGTCGCGTTTCTCATAGGATCAGCGCCGGACTTATCGAGTGCTGCTGAATAAACTTGAGTGGTTTGCGCCACTCGTGCGACTCGGCACTTGACGACAACTCGACAATTGTCATTATTACACCGTAATGGTTCTCAAATCTGTATGACAAAAGTTTGAAGTTGGCAAGTGTGAAATAAACACTTTTGTACGATGTAAGTAGCTGGATATCAGGCTGTTTCGAATGGCTTCCATTCTCAGGTTCGGGTGATAAAAAATAGAGTTGTAATAATTTTGTAAAGCACATTTTTTTTGTTACGTCTTACGGGGAAGCGATTGGCTTATAGCTCAATGTTAAGTAATACGATAGGGTCGAAGGGCACTTCACCCCAGAATCCTTAAACCATTGAGTTAAAAATAATAAAAAAAACTTTGTTAATTCAAATTTACATTATTTTTTATTAAAAACTACATTGTGTGTAAATTTCTCTAAAAATGTCGCTGAAAATTTAGCTGATATTATTTTAGCCAGTAATTAATCAAGAATAGTTATTTATACTTTTTTGTGTTCCGCTCTTAATGTCAGTCACTGGTAAAATAATAAGGTAATGAGTCCTATATTATATGCTAAGTATTTACTCATTTCATTTCATTTAATTTGCTACGCATAAATAAAAAATATTATGTTTTTTGAACAACTAAACATGAAAGCCATCCTTGATGCAAGCGTCGCCAAAAACCTGGGAATAAGTCAGCTAACAGTATTTAGTTACTAAACTCATGACAGCATCAGTGTACATACTTACAGGATGTTTCTTGTAAGGTATCAAGCCGATGTGTAGTGATAGGGAACTACCATACCTATCTATTGAACACCCATGTATGTTCAGCGATTTTTGGTAGTTTTAAGGCTATAATTTTTTTCGTTATTTTATATGATTCAACGACGACACGGCTCAAAAAAAATTATGTCTTTTTGTGGATCGACTTTTCTTCGATGTTTTTTTTAATACAATGCCCATATTGCACTTTTATGAGTAAAAAAATCGCCTTCCTAACTTTAACCTAAGGTACAAAAATTTAGATCCTAAATTTAAAAACTGGTTTAATCAGAACAGAATAGAAATTTCAATTTAAATAAATAAAATTAAAAAAGATTTTCCATAGCTTCTGACTAGTTTTAAAAACTGCCCGACCAAATATGCTTTCATACTAATACAAAAAATTGATGATACTAGGACATTTTTTGCGGAAATCGGTCGTTGAACGTGGTAGATCGGAAATTGCGTAATTTTCATATTTTATAATTTCTTAGTTTCTTCGCAAATTGTTGTCTATCAGGAGATTAATTATCCCTTTACGTTTTAGAAGAGCTCAGTTGATAATGATAACATACATTTCATACCTACAACTATCCTTAAAATTACCATTAAAAACGAAACGAAAACTACAAAAAATCGTAGAACATACATGGGGGTAAATCGACAGATATTGTGCCTACTCCGCTATCAGCTCGCACTAGCTTGACATCTTAAAAGAAACATCCTGTATACCTACTAAACTCATGACAGTATCAGTGTATAAAACAGTACATAACCTATCCTACAGATAGATCGATTATTTTCAATAATTTCGTCACGTTTCTAACAATTGTGTGATAAAACCAAGAGTTCAGTAATTTCGAAACGGAGTACAAGAGCAGAGTGGCGCAGTGGAAGCGTGCTGGGCCCATAACCCAGAGGTCCGTGGATCGAAACCACGCTCTGCTAGAAACCTTTTTTGATGTTCTCCTTTTGTTTTTCTATAAAAAAAACATTTTTATTTTGCTTTATAACCGCTTGCTATATTTATTTTTTTATTTTTTTTGTAACCGTTTCGCGTAGAGGTAAAAAAATACTAACACCCCCTCTCTTCCCTTGGGTGTCGTAAAAGGCGAGACTTAACATACATCCAACAGCAAAGAGCGGCGAAGGGCTCACCACCTGTCACGCTGAGCACATGTGCAGTCGCTATTCGGTGAAAAGTGGACTATGGAGAGCACTGCTTTTGCTGTCCTCATTGCCTGTCTCTGACTAATCCTTCGGGGATAACAGTCGTGATTATAAATATGTATGTATTTTGCTTTAGAGTAGGTATAAAAAGATACAAAAACATTAAAAACTTTTTTTGTTGTCATTACTTCAGCTATGTCATTCTATAGCGTTTGATCTACCTACGTAGGTATTGTGCGTATCGCCACAGCGAGTTTAGTTTAAAAACAACTCCACAAACATAAACAATTGGCGTTTGTTTTATCACGGGATACTGATAATTCGCACCACGTGCGCGCCGCTGATGTTTTCACAGTGGCCGCCAGAGGGCGCCGCTGTACGCTCCGTTAAAACCGGCGAATTGTGCGCTGATCATGTTTACGACGATAGACGAGAGAAAACACATGATGATACTACGAAAATATTTTGAAAATGTTGCTTTTTGTTTCACTAACCTCGGACCAAAAGAATTTGTGTTTTTTCAGTTCCGTTTTGTCATTTCGTTGAATATATAATTTATTGCATCATTTGCAGAAGAAAAATATGGCCGTTTTTGTTACTCAGTCGTATGTATTCGTATTGAAAATTTTCTTAGGACTATATTGTATGACAACACTAAACAAATTCGGAGTTTACACAAAAATCAAGGTATATTCAAGTGCTAGTCAACGCTCATTCATCAAAATCGAATTTATCAATGTGCATATATAATTAAAGTGCAATTCCAGCCGACAGCGGTGCGGGCGGCAAGACGAGTGCGTCGCGCCCTCGCAACTTCGTTACGCCGCACGCATTATTATGTAAATTCCAATTTTAAACCACTTGTTATCTAGTTAGCGCCGAAAAATACCTAACTGCACCCCCTTATTAGCCCCCGGCCGCCAACTCACTGTACATAATCGATAGAAATTGACAAACGAAGCGTTCGACTGTCAAATTCTTGTTTTCAATGTTACAAAAGGCAGCACCAACCAGCTAGCGCCGGCGTGGAGCCGCATTTTGGCCCTTGCGACCAGCTGTGTAGTGCCGGCGGCGATGCTCGCGCTTGTAAGAGCACCGGCGCATGGCAGACCATGGCCGTAGGTGCGTAATGGGGGCTTGTTATGGTAATCGGTGCCCCGAGGGCCTGGGGGCTGCAACTGCAGCTAAGACGGTGGAGACCATCGATTCTAAGACTAATCGATACGGTTGCAACGTTAGGTAGAGCTAATGTGGGGTCGTATAGCTGGGATACATAGCTAAAAATTAGACTGGAAAGAGCACGTTGAAAAAGTATGCAATAAAATTAATAGGTTTTCGTACGCCCTATATAAAGTAACAAAAACAGCAACTAGAAATACAGCCCTTACTGCGTACTTCGCTTATGTTGAGTCTGTTCTGCGATACGGACTCATCATATGGGGTAATACCACTGACATAAACAGGGCCTTCATAGCTCAAAAAAAGTGTATAAGGGCAATATGTGGTACTGCGCCTGACGAACCTTGCAGACCACTCTTTAAAAAGTTAGGCATACTACCACTTCCATGTCTCTATATATTTGAAGCTGCTAAATTCGTAAAAAAGAATTTAAATTATTTTAAACAGGCTAAGGAAGTTTATCCACGATGCACACGAAACTTCAATAGGTTGGTCTCTGCTATAATTCCCAAAAGTACTCGTTTTAAAAAAAACTGTTACTGGATGAGTTTAACAATATTTAATAAAATACCTGAATTCTTAAAAGAATTGCCATTTAATAGATTTAAAAGGGCCTTATACAACTGGCTTATGGAACATGCTTTTTATACGATTAATGATTTTTTTAATAAAACTTGACATTTAATAATTAATAATGTTTATATAATAATTGTAATAATATGTAATTTAAATTAAATACGTTAATTTAATTTTTATACTTTGACAATAATTTGATTTTAATTTTAATGTTTAATTATAGATATTTGCATGCTGTTTGTAATGGCTGAATAGGCAGATTTTATATATTTTGCTTCAAACATCTACTGTGTACCTTATTCTAACGCAAATAAATGATATTTCTATTTCTATTTCTAAAGCACTGGAAGGAATACTTTAAATTATTTTTATGAAGTATTAAGAACAAACTACTAACTCTGTCATAAGAAAATTTAGACCCTTTTTTACATAGTAACCAAAAGGAACTACCATTGAGTCAATACTTACAAAAGGAGCTAATCTAAAATTATTGTATATCGACCAAAAGTCGTACCATTATTTCTATTGTATTTAATTTCAAAGCAATAAAGCATGCCTCGCATTTATGTTTCTCGCATTTTTATACAACACAATTATGAACCTTATTCTTGGGCAAAACTTCTATTCCCAATGTTTTAACGTTCATTACTTAAAACACACCATTGTTGAAGCAATCAAAATGATAACCCTAAATAAGCATGACCAAATATCTCCGCCCGCGCCAGACAAGAGCTCATCGAGAATTGCTGAAAATTAATGGGCGAAATATAAATAAATAGCGGGTCGCGTCGAAAAGTCACTTTATATTTCTGTCGGTGCATTAGGGCGGCCCGCGAAGGGTTGCGAGTTAATGACTCAAATTATGTCCGTTCGCTGGAGCATCTTTATATTTCATGGTGATATAATTTAGTATTGCGGATTAAATTAAATTACTGTTTCGAAGTCGTCAGATCGGTTAATGTTTGTTGCTCCTCGGCTATAATACATTTATTGGTGATTTTATTTCATTATGTTACTAAGTAAGATAAACTATAGTGTTTCATTTACGTGAATTAAAATGTATTCGCTGGTGATTAGAAATGAAACATTATTTTATAGTTCACTAGCTACGACAGTGAGTAAGGTGGAAAGGATACCGGCTTGTACACATAGACCGCGTCTGATTCCCGGAGGGGTACACCACTGCTTTCCATTAAAACATTATAGTAGGGAAGTCGTGAAATCCTAAGTATGTTAATGCTGATTAAACATTGTATAGAAGTTAATCAAACGTCAAACGAGCGACTGTTTACCATAATACCGGTACGTTGCAACCCTCGTGGCTTTTAATGTTAAATTAAAAAATATAAGAATATGAATTGATTTTGCGTCAAATAAAGAGTTCAATGTGCGTCAAATAACGTCAAAAACTGCGATACCAGTGCGGCCAATACAAATCAAATAATATTTCTGTAACTACAAAATGTCGTAGAAGTCAGTAACATAGTACCTAACAAAGTAGTAAGAGTGTAATCCTTTTTAGCCCAATAGTGTGTGTGATCATAAATAAATAATATATAAACGTTTTTAATCTATTTTAAATTACCAAATCTACTTAAGATGACTGTATCATAACTTTAACTTGCATAAAAATCTTTTGTGCTTTTGAGGACATTCAATAAATAATAATAATAATAATAACAACTGCTAAGTTGTACAAAAGTTATGATGAAGAGTTACGAGCGTCACTCTGCCGACAAATTCTTTTGTTTTTAACTTAAGCATTTTATACGTCCAACGCGATATCACAGTATAAAGAGTATAGCGAATTAGCGAGGTCCAATATACATCATGGCTGACACCATCATGTAAGTAAGTACCTAATACGACGAGTAACTTAACGGCTGGCGCTAGTTAGTTTGAAACACGACGTATTTGCGAACCTAAGTAACTAACATTGAAGTAGACATGTCAGGAGTGGAGGCCGCAGCGCGGGACGCCCTCGGGCGAGGCGGAGCGAGGGTATACGTAGGTGGCTGGCTGCAGCTGATGAGGAGAACTGGAGATGCAGGCAGTCTGGCATGAGCGGCATGTCACGGGCTGATTTTGTTGATGGGGGACACACTACTTTGATTATAATTTTAATATTTTGTTTAATGAACTAACTTTTTCTATACAAAGTGGTAAAATAAATGGTGCCCTACTGTTTCGCATTAAATTACATGTAATAATTTATCTTAGCATACCTTTACTTATCCTAATAACAGTTGCTCACAATTAAAATAATTATTAGCCTTATTGATAGGTAAGTATGTCTAAAGAAATAGTAAGCCACAAAACAATTATGTCAAATTAATATTATGCCAAAAAAGACATCATGCTTGAAATTAGGAATAAAAACAAACGATCCAAAGGGATCCCATAATAAATGTATACCTGACTTAATCAATCAAACAAACTCACGATAAAAGTAAAATCACTTTGTGAATTATTATTTATACATAGTCTACCAAAAGTATAGTTTGTTTGTCATATAGGAAAACTGGGACAAAGCCTGCGCGGCGTGTCACGTCCTCCATGACGCATTCCAAATGCCATTCTTGAACCCTGATGAGGTCATTCAGCGCGAGTTATGCCTCTTTCGAAACACACATACCTTGTTTTTATTAAAATTCCACTACGAATTAAAGCAACGCATTTATGACATCAAAGTATACAGCCTTATCTGAAATGTAGTATTTTTGTTTACTTACGATCGGCGCTGCACGCGAGCCCGCCCCCTCCACCTTTATCTTCCATCTCTGTCACATTTTGACAGATCGAAATACCACGTGAACGTGACACGTCACTCGTATACCGTTCGTCGTCTCGGTACAACGAGAATGGCGTAACGAAAATGAAAATGCGTTTTGAATATAGGCCGGCACGCCGGTTTTGGCGCGCTTTTCTGTCATTAGTTTCTCGGGCACTGTCCATCACTGACATTTCAAAGGCACTCTTCCCGAAGCGTGCACGGGTGGAGAACATGTTTTTGTGTAGAACTTTGAACATATTTAGGCGTTTTCCACGCGGTGGGAGCGTTAGCAAGCAGCGAGTTGGCTGAAAGACGTGGCCGTACTGGCTGAATACGGCTTACTCTCGCTCGTTCAACTAAATTTTCAATTCAAACAGGGTCTTTATAAGGGTAGTGACGCTGTACAAAATTTACATATCGACGTAATAAACCAGCCGGGTGTCTCATTTGAATTCTGAACACGTACTAATATGGATTTTTGTTTTGCGAAAAGTTTATTTAACCTTTAATAGACATATTTTCGTAGTTGAAATAAAATGTTTGTTTAGTTTTTCTATGGACAAACATCCTTCCTACGTCAATGTATAATTGCTGTTAGGGAATACGAATATGAAAGACGTTTTTTAATGGATTTTTACAATATGACTTTATGGTAAAAAAAGAAATTACGTATTTTATTTTGCTATTAAAATTAATAGAAAAAATAATTTAAAATATTTTTAAGTGTAATATCAAGCTTTGCCACGTGTACCTGCTCACTGTCGTGTCTCGTAAGACGCCCACACTTAAACATCAATGAATGTCTAATGAAAGGCCCGCTCATAATTCACGTTAATAATTCACATTTATGCAAAACAACATCAAGATAACATGTGATTAGTGATCGTTTTAATGGTCGTATTCATAATCAGACATTAAACGTTCGTACCGTATTCAATATTCAATGTACTGCATGTCCGATGTGCAGCGATAACCTTTTTTCTTAGCGTAATGCTACTGGTCGTTAGCAAGCTACTGGACATGATTTTTGAATTTACATCTTTGATGGAGTTGTTCTTTTTTGCGTACGAAAATATCTTACGGCGTATTAATTGCGAAGTCGTTGCTCATTAAGTTGTGTTAAAGTTGACTATGACTTCACATCAATCACAGCTTCAAATATTATTAATTAATATTAGTAGCAACTTACAACGCAAAAATATTCTTCGAAGCAACTAAATACTGGCATACAAAAAAAGTTAAACAAAAAACTTTAAACAAAACAATGTTTTAATTCAAAATTCAAATTGAGACGCGAATCACAAGACAGCGATGATCGCAGTCGGCCGTTTGCGGCCAGTATCGATTTTTCCGCCCGCCCCCAACTTTGTTGACAAAGGCAGGTTCTTAAGGCAAATGAGATGCACCCCAAAGAATATTATGGGCAGACATCGCTCCACTATCGCTAGATATACTGTTGTGCGCAGATATCCGAGCCTCATATCGGCTCTTTATTGATCTTTTAACCGAACGGATTTTCTTTAGGCTTATTAAACTGTTGCCGATACATGTCAGCCGCCATTTGTTTTTGCCTCGCGTTTCTGTTTGGAATAAAAGCACTATCTTATTAATGGATACTGAATAAAATTTTTTTTTAAATGATTTTTACAAACCGGATTTCTTTATCCTATAATGTAAAATAGATATCTTACAAAGTAAGATATTTATCCTATTTTTCTTTTTTATAAGAGAGAGATGTGTTTGAAGAGGATGGATGAAAAAAGAATTAAAAAGAAGGTGCATGAGGCGAGAGTTGGTTAAATGCTCTAAGGGCGAGAGTGAATGATAGTTGGAAGGGGAAGACCTCGGCGAACGTACTTAGAGTTTACTCTTGAATCTAATCTCAATTTCGATTTCAAACCCGTCAAATAACAACACAATAATAAGTGCGTACTCTTGACGCGCTTAAAATCGGGATTGAATTGAAATCGAAATCATGTTCATATCGGCAAAATAATAAATATGAAGTTTGCTGCCAATAATGTCATCGACAGTGAGAACCATTTGTGTTTATGATGTATCGATTTTAATCCGTGATGAAAATCCACATTAATGGCTGAAATTATAGCTGTATCCAATTAATAATACCAAAAGTAATTTTATATTAATAATTCCATAAATTTTAAGCAGAATTTACAAAATAATGCATTATTTGAAGCAACATCAACAATTTAGTTCGTATGAGGAGCTGCCTTAAATGCTTCAAGAAATATAAAGTCAATTCAAGTGACAGTGAACGTTCCAAACTTTCGTAACGTCTTGAAAATATTTTCGAATCAAATATTTTAAAATAGGTAAGTATGTACATTGTTCACCTTTATTTTTATAGTATTGGGCTCAAAAAAGTCCATTTTAAAAAAGCTCAGTATTCGATTTTGATGAGGCAAACGGGTGGAGGCAGTAAAAAAAGTGGTTGGACGATCTCTCATCTCAGATGCAGTAGAGCATTCAGCACAAGTTATTTTTGAGGCACGGACGTGAGGTTGCAAATGCTCTCCATCAAGCAGCAAATAAATAAAAAGTGAAGCTAATGAAGACATGTGTATTTTTTTGTTATCTGAATTAAATAATTGTAAGCAAGTAATCAGTACGAGTATGTTGTTAATAAATGAATTTTATTTGATACATTTGTGTATTAGGCAATACATTTTCCTGGATAGTATTATTGTTTTATTAAAAGAGTAGGTATTTGTTTTGTAAAGATACTGAGAGAAAGAAACTGAGTACAACCTTACTCATTTTACCAAAGAAACAAAATTTAAAGATAACTAATCATAAATAAATAATACTTGTATTTATGTATTTGGATGCTTTATTTGGATCATAATAAAGCACCCTGTGCCCCAATAAGCAACGCCACCTGTTTTTAAAACACCAATGGTTTGCTCCACAACATTGCGAGCACTGCACTTCGGTATTATATTATTACAAGCGGCCGCTGGCGGTTTCACCCGCGTGGTTCCCGTTCCCGTAGGAATATCGAGATAAAAAGTATCCTATGTGTTAATCCAGGTTATAAACTATCTGTATGCCGAATTTCATCCAAATCCATTCAGTAGTTTTTCGTGAAAGAGTAACAAACATCCATCTATACGTTCCCGTGGGAATATCGGGATAAAAAGTATCCTATGTGTTAATCCAGGTTATAAACTATCTGTATGCCGAATTTCGTTTAAATCCATTTAGTAGTTTTTACGTGAAAGAGTAACAAATATCCATACATTTTTACAAACATTCGCGTTTATAATATTAGTAGGATTTGTAAAACTCTCAACAGCATCTACAATAGGGTCAATCCTAAGACAATTGATTTTAAAGGGTCACAGCATAAATTATAATATACAACACACTCAATTAATTTAGCACTTATAAGTTTACTTAACTTATGTAGTATGGAAGCATATCAATTAAAACCAATATTTTACAGAATGAATTGTTTAAACATTCATTTGAAACTGAAAAATGGATGGATTTGACAAGATTTTTACATGTCACACGCGCGGCGCTCTGTGTGTTATTGTGTATTATATTTTTTCAATTTATAAGACTGCGTTAATTAATACTTTGTTGAATACGGAAAGAGTGCCTCTATCAAATCATGTATTCATTGTTTTAATTTAATCAAAACCCTTGTGTCTGTAGTCGTCTAATAAAATGTCACGCGGTGGGCAAAAGTTGAATCGCGCGACCAAAATTACGTTTACCTACTAATATAATACGTGGTAAGATAAGAGTCTCGTGATTGGTCCAAACCACCGCAAGTAGTGCTGTAGTAGCAATTTGTCAGTAAGGACATGGCGCTAGCTTTCGCGCAAATACTTTATTTTTATGTTCTTTAAAATTTTTAAAACTTTGGATCGGTAGGTAGGTGAAGCTCGTGTCTTGTTTTGCTACTAAATTAAGAATAGTTACACTTAACTGTTCCGAGAACATGGTTGCATTCATCATCCCTCAGTAGGCATTGAAATCAAATTTAATACGATTTTATTTATAGTTAAATAGTCGTCAGATCCATGGCTGTAAAATCCGTGGATTTAAGCCATGGATCTATTTTATCGGCCGTGGATCTGACCACATATTCTATGACAATTAATTTGTGCATAAAATACCGTGCCTTATTGATAGACTGACTCGTTTTTAAACTTTCTTTTGCCATGTAATTTGTGTTTTCACCAGTCACGAGAAAAAAATAAATGCCACGACTCTAACGCGAAGAACGCTTCACCCAGGATTCACCCAATAGGGTTCATTGTATACTTATTATACTCACTGAGCATATCCAAATTCAACAGATAACAGAAATTCCGGGTCTAAATGCTTTCTCATCATGGAGACCGCCTTATTCATATAAGGACCAAGCGACGCTCATTTCTGCTTAATTTTAATTTTAGCTCGGTTCATATAGCGTTTCTTAAATAAGAAAAGAAAGAGCCAAACGCGCCATCATAGTACGAGTATTACGTATTTTCCGGATGGAATGACTGCCTTAATTAGGTCATTGAAGTGAAACGAAAATAAACATAACTTAACTTAATTACACACAAAAAAATAACAAATAAAAAACAAAAGATAAGTAAACATAAATAATTACCGACCACTTCAGTTATTGTGACAACGTCGATTGTCAGCTGAACTCAATCTTTTTTATATATATTTTTTTTGTTTTTAATTTTTGCCTTTGCAATTGGCTCATTTTTGTGCGTGCTCACCACATGAGCATAGTGCTTCTACACACGTTTGCCCACTTGTGGGACACAGACAGAGTGTCCCAATTTTTTTAATTAAGTTTTTATTATTTGTTTATTTTTATTTTTTTTGCGACCGACTCATTCTTCGCGCTAGTGTCCGCTACAGGTCTGCCCGACTGTGAGCGCCTTGCCCAATAGTGGGCTACGGATAACGTGATTTTTTTTGTTGTTTTGTTTGTTTTTTGTTTTGCGGTAGGCTAATATTACGTACGTGCGTTCAATAAACACAGACATACACATACACATGCGTTTGCCCACCCGTGGGCCATATACAAGGCGTCCTAACTTAGTTTTGCTTTCTTTATTGTTGCGTTAATTTTGGCCCATTTGCCATTACCTTAGTAAACAAATACGTCCAGCCCAACTATAGAATATATACAGGGTGTTGTCCTTTTTACTGCCTTTAAATTTGTTTATTTTTTTTTAATTTTTTTTTATTAGTTTTTTGTCTCCTTTCATTCATCGCGATGCCGACCAAGTCACAAGCCGCGATATTTAGGGAGGCCGCCAAAGCTATACACCAGCTCCTAGAGGTGGGATCAAGGATCATTGCTGGCGACACCAAACATTCCATAACGGAATTCAACGTGCGTTTCGCACAGATACAGGGCGTGAAGGACAAGCTGGACTCAGTGTACTACAGCATTCTCGACGAGGAGAACTTGGACGAGAAGACCGAGAAGGCATACACTGAGAACCACACAAAAGCCTCCGGGGCATACCTGGGGATACTTGTGGCTAGGGAGGAAATCTTACCCTCTTCCACGTCGTCCCCAACCCATAACGCTCAGCCCAGTCTCGGCGTCAATACGCCTACAGCCGTCCTCCCCAAGATAGCGCTGCCCAGGTTCAGCTCAAAAGTGGAGGACTGGCCCTCCTTTACTGTTCAGGAGTTTGACTGACGACATGGCGACTTTGTCGGAAGCAGTCAAGCTCCACTATCTCTTCTCCAGCCTCAGCGGTGAAGCATTAAGTATGGTGTCCCACTTAAAGGTCACTAATGAGAATTTTGCCGTGGCCATGGACATCCTCACAAAGCGCTATGAGAACCGCCGGGTTCTCATCGATAGTTTCGTCGACATAATCCTGGGGCTGCCAAGCATCCACACGCGCTCTAACATACGCACACTTTTCCTCACTCCGCTTGTGTCCGCCCAGTGTGCCCTTAGTAATTTGGATCTGCCCATAGGAGACGACTACGTGTTTGTGTCGATAGTGGTGCGAAAGCTTAAGGGCGAGCTCCGCACGTTATTTGAACGCAGGCACGGGTCTAGTAACACCCTGCCCACGTTAAGGGACCTCATCTCCTACCTCGAGGAGCACGCGCGCTGTGTGGAGACAGAGTTCTCCAACATAGCCATGGCTCAACCCATTCAGCCCCAGCCTGGCTCTTCTCGTAGCCGCGCGCCTCCTCAGTTGCCCCATCGCACTTATGCTCAGATGGCTCAGCAACAACCCGACCATTACCGTGGCCGCTCCTCAGCCCCATCGCCTCACCGCGCCTATGATCAGCCCACTCACCAACCGTTCCGCCCAACGCAGCAAATGCGTCACCGCTCATCCACCTCCCCGGCTCGCAGTCAGCCCTTCCCCGTTTACTCGGCCTTCCAGCAAAGCTGCTCCTCATCATCGTCCTCGTCTTCTTCCTCACGCTCGACGCCCGACTGTCCCTCGCCCTATTGTGCCAGTAGGGGACATAGGATCATGACGTGCAAATGGTACAATTCCCAGCCAACACAGGGCCGTTGGGACTTTGTACAGGCACGTGAGCGCTGCCAGCGTTGTCTCGGCCGTCACTACGAGAGCGAGTGCAGGTCAAGGGGGGCATGCAAGGACTGTGGGAGCTCCAACCACCACACGTCCCTTCATCGACCAGACGACTCAACGCACCCAGTTCATTCGTCAGCTCATATACCCCCACAGCTGAGGGAGCTCTCGAGGGAGCGCCCCAGAAACAGCAGGCGGCACGAACCCGCACATGCCAAACAGGCGCAACCCAGCTCTGCTCACAGAGCCAGCCCGCCCAGGTCCGGTTCGCGAGGTAGGCCCCGCGAACGCCGCCAGCAATTATGACTCCCAACTATCACGGAGCACCCTAGCGAAAAGGTAGATTCAGACCATGCCCATTTAGCCCATGTCCCTTTAGCCCATGCCCAGTCAACCCATGCCCACACAGCTGATACATACTCAGCTGATACTCAAACAGCTAACTCACCTTCTGTGCCCACTGGCACACCCATTTTGTTGCCAACCGTTTCACTAAGAGTCTCGGACGTACATGGCCATCTTCACACAGCCAGAGCTTTATTGGACTGTGGCAGTATGCTGACATTAATAACGTCACGCATGGCACGACTTTTGAACCTGCCATCAAAACCCACTTCTTTAAAAATTACAGGAGTTGGGAATCAGCACAAACATGAGTCAAAGGCGGCAATAACAATAGTATGCCGACCCACTCACAATGATACTCCTACAATCACTGTCACAGCTCACATTTTAAAAAACGTCACTGGCTACCTTCCCTTAGAGAAGGTACCAAACATTTCCCACGTACTAGGCCAGCCACCCGTGCCATTGGCTGATCAGCTTTACCACACACCACGACCTCTTATTGGGGTCGGACGTTCTTGGCCAGGTGTTGGACGGGACTAAGGTCTCGTTGGGCCCGGGCAAGTCCATAGCCTTCGGCACGATTTTCGACTTCGCGTTGATAGGACCCATTGAGGACTTGTATGAGCAGCCGGCGCAGCAGGTTAACTCAGCTCACGTCGTTAGCTCACAACCAGACTCAGCTGAATCAGCCCAGGACATACGTCAGAGTCTGGAAAGGTTCTGGGAGTCTGAGAAGCCCCTTCCTCAATCTCACACTCATAATGATCCCCTGGAGGAACAATGCGAGGAAATCTTCCGCTCTACCACTACACGCGATCACTCAGGCAGATATACGGTCGCTCTGCCCTTTCTAAAGGACGCCCCTCAACTAGGTAAAACTCACCCTATCGCATTACGCAGATTCCTCAATATTGAGAAGAAGCTAATGGCGAACCGTTCTCTGCGTTCTAAATACGTCGACTTTATGGCCGAATACATCGACTTAGGGCACATGGCTCCCTGTCACCCAAATACATTCGCCCATAAACCTCACTTCTACATCCCTCACCATGGCGTATTTAAGTCAGGGTCGGACAAGCTGCGCATTGTTTTTGATAGTAGCTGCAAAATCTCCAATGGTGTCAGCATAAATGAATGCCTACACACAGGCCCCGCCCTTCAACAGGATATTGTGGACATCATCATGTCCTTCAGAACGCATCCAGTCGTTTTCAGCACTGACATCCAGAGGATGTTCAGAAATGTGCTGGTTGCCCCAGACCAGAGACGGTATCAGCTGATACTATGGCGGTCCTCACCAGATCACCCTCTGCTCACCTACGCCCTCAGTACAGTCACCTACGGCTTAAGATCAAGCCCATACCATGCAATCCGCACTCTGCTTCAGCTAGCTGATGATGAAGGCCATCGCTACCCTGGAGCCGCTCAGGTTCTTCGCAAGTCTATCTTCGTTGATGACATCTTGTGTGGTCATGACACAGTTGAATCCGCCCAAGCACTTCAGGACGAGTTGATAAGTCTGCTAGACCTAGGCGGCTTTCAGCTCAGTAAGTAGACATCTAACTCGCCTAAGCTGCTCGAGAGATTCCCCGACAACCAATGCGATATGCCCAAGGACTTCGACATGAACCCAGAGTCCACGTCCATTAAGGTCTTGGGTATACAGTGGAGCCCTCAGTCAGACGAGTTCACCTACCGCATCTCTCTGCCCCCCATCACACATGTCACAAAGCGGTCTATTTTAAGCACCGTAGCCTCACTTTATGACCGAAACGGCTGGGTTTCTCCCGTTATCTTCCGCGCAAAGCTGCTGCTTCAGCAATTATGGCTACTGAAGCTGGAATGGGATGAGCCCACTCCCTCTGAAGTACAAACGGAGTGGCACCACATCTCAGACGATCTGCCGCTGTTGTCTAGCATTCGTTTCCCTCGGCACATTTGTGCAAACAAAGGCTCAGCTGCATACTCGCTTCACGGGTTCGCAGATGTGTCTGAAGCCGGGTTTGCCGCCGTTGTTTATCTCCATGAGCTCGATGCCTCCGGAGATACTTTACTGCACTTGATTGTCGCCAAGTCGCGAGTCGCACCAATCAAGAATCGCCTCACAATCCCCAAGTTAGAGTTGTCGGCCGCCACCCTACTCTCCCAGCTCATGATCCGTGTGTCAGTTCAGTTATCCGCCCATATCAGTATACAACAACACATATGTTGGTCAGACAGTACGATAGTCCTGGCCTGGCTCAATACACCGCCTCACCGTCTTCAACCCTTTGAAGCCAACAGGGTAGTCAAAATCAGCTCAGGCTCACCAGAATGTACCTGGCGACACGTACCTTCCGAGCTCAACCCGGCAGATTGCGCAAGCAGAGGGATGTCTGCGCAATCCCTGTCAGCCCACGACCTATGGTGGTCTGCCACGTGGCTTAGACAGCCTTGTGAGTCTTGGCCTGCGATGCCCTTAGCTCTGGCCATCACGCCCTGCCCGGCCTTAAGCCTAAACACGTCCCGTCACTGGTCACAGTGCCCGGTCTTGACTTTAACCTGCTCACTCGGTTCAGTTTACTAGACAAGCTCGTCGGAGTGACAGCTTGTCTAAAACGCTTTTTGCACGACTGCAGACACCACCCAGATTCGCGACGCTCAGGCCCCTTGTACGTCAGTGAACGAAGAGAGGCCCTACTTTACTGGGTGCGCAGTGTTCAGCACAATGAGTTTGCAGAGGACATCCACCGCCTTCAAACTGGCAAAATCTGCTCCGTCAGACTCCAGCGGCTGTCACCTCTCATTAAAGATATGCTCCTTAGAGTTGGTGGACGAATGTCCCATGCGTCTATCCGATATGACGCGCAGCATCCGCTCATACTTCCCAGCTCTGGCCCACTTGTAGACATTGACCACTACCACAAAATACACTGCCACCCTGGCGCTGACACTTTACACGCTATCCTACGCCAACAATTTTGGATATTGTCCGCGCGCCGTATTATTAGACACCGAGTCTTTAAATGCATTAGATGCTTTCGATGTCGGGCCCAGCCGCAAGCGCCCTTCATGGCCGACCTGCCAGCCGATAGAGTTACGCCTCAGCCAGTATTTAGTCAAGTCACGACCGATTTTGCCGGCCCATTCCTCGTTAAATCTAGTACCCTGCGTAATGTTAAACTCTTAAAAGCGTACTTTTGTATATTCGTGTGCCCCTCCACTAAGGCGGATCATTTGGAACCGGTCTCGGACCTCAGCACGGAAGCGTTCCTCGCGGCGTTACAGCGTTTTATAGTACGCCGCGGTGCCCCGGTTCTCATCCGCTCGGACTGCGGTACAAATTATGTAGGCGCTAGAAATCAGCTCATTGAAGTACAAAACTTTCTTGCCTTGAATAATGACACGATTGCGCACAAGCTCGCTGGTCAGCACATTACTTGGTTGTTGAACGTCCCTAAGGGACCATGGTTCGGTGTGTTACAATTATCAACGTAAAATCAACAAAGCAACTTTTATATCGCGTAATTGGCGAACAACACCTCACATTCGAGGAATTCTCCACACTTTTAGCTCGAATCGAAGCGGTCCTTAACCTCTCTGCCCACTTTCGTCTGATCCTTCAGACTTTGAGCCGCTTACAGCCGGACATTTCATTATAGGCCGCCCACTAACGGCCCTTCCAGAACTATCCGTTGAAGATAGGCCGATCTCCACACGTAGGCGATTCCAGATGGTACAGGCCCTTTCCCAGCGCTTCTGGACGCTGTGGACCCAGTCCTACCTACCTTCATACCCTCCAAACCCGCTCCAAATGGTTGTCCCCATCCTCCCCTCCCCGAGTTGGCGAGCTCGTCCTCATCAAGGAGGACAACCTGCCTGCCCTCCAATGGAGACTGGGGCGCATTGCTCGCACCCTGCCTGGGAAGGATGGCGTCGTGCGGGTGGTAGACATGGACACCGCGAATGGACATCTTTGGAGGCTTGTATTCCGGATCGCCAGGCTCCCATTGGATGAGCCCACCCTGGGCCCCGGAGGATGTTCCCGCCAAAGCCGGGACGCCCATTCGAATCATGCCGCCATCTGTGAGGCGGTTGACTCAGCGGTTGTTGACGACCGCGTCCGCCTATCTGCCGCGGCGCCACCGCTGCGCGACCCGCGGCCGCTCGCTTCGTGAGCAGACCGCGCGACTAGTCTGTCTGCTAGCTACCGCGAGACGCCCAGAAAATACGCGCCCTGATATCGCTTTCGACTGAATATAGTGACCCTGAACCTTAAGTGAAGATAGTGCCTGTGATTAGGTGAAAGAACTGTGTGCTGTGACGCGACCATCAAATCGCCTACATCGCCGCCCGCCAGCACGCTTCCCGTCTCCTGCCTCATCATCCCAGGTAAGCATTCCGACCTATCCTCCTTCTTTACTCTGCCTTTTTTTTTTTTTTTATAAAAGAGGGAGGCAAATGAGCAGGCGGGTCACCTGATGGAGAGTAATCACCGCCGCTCATGGACACCCGCAAAACCAGAGGAATCGCAGACGCGTTGCCGGCCTTTAAGGGAGGAATAGGTTTAAGGAAGGAATAGGAATTGGGAGGAGGGGGGAAGGGCCCTCGGAACCCTCGCCTTTCTTTACTCTGCTGTATTTGGCGGTGTCTTCTGACCCGCGAATACAATGGCCTTGGTCACGTGCGGCGCAAAGTTCAGCTTGTTTGACACATCCCACTTCTGGATACGGGAGAGAGCGGCGTTGGCTTTAATTGACACCTTGATTGATGTGCTGCCTTCTACTATTAAAATAACATCGTCCGCAAAGGCCTGGCAATAGACGCCGGTTTCGGCTAGTAGTTTGAAAAGCGGGTTGAGTATAAGATATTAAAATCAAAAAATCAAAATCAAAATTCCTTTATTCAGTAAGCTAAAAATAAGCATTTTGAATCGTCTAAATTTAATTTTACTTTTATGGATGGATGGATAGGTATAGGAAAACAACCCACCCACCCCACCCATTCAGGACGTCTTTTAGCTGTGGAGAAGAACGGGCACAAGAAACTCCACAGCTTTATAATAATATAGAAGTGACGACATTTACAAAACAATATGTCGTTACCAAATTATACAATCAATAATCATAAAACAATTATATAATAAAAGAAAAGATAAAAACAAAAGTGAATCTAAAAGTTTTACTCTGGCACTATGAACGCATTAGAATAATGTGTGCGAAACTAAAGGAATTTCGCGGGTACTTCAAAATTGATAGACGCTTTTAAAGCTGCTCTGCAAAATCTAATTTATTTAAATATAATAAAAATGCTTACAGTTTTAATTTCGCCTAAATGTGTTAGTAAATGTACCAGTGAGTATTGGCATTAACTTATTATCACTCACACTTTCACTGCAATCACAATTCCATATCTCATCACCTACTCGTCACCTCATCGCAACATCTTCAGTCCTAAAGTACTTGCTTTCTGAACATGGACACTGTCAATGTCAATGACACTATTTAGGACCTCTCTACGCTGTTCCACGCCCGCATGGAGGAGTTTGAAAAGGCACTTCAACAGCATACGGAGTCATCAGTTCCTGGAGCGCAACTACAGACTGCCAAGGCGCTATCTGCAGACTATCAGCAGTTCAAAACGTTTGTAGTTAAGGCTGTGAACACATTGAAGATGCAGCTTGATTTTCTTAGCACAGGTATGGATCGACTAGAAACTCACTCTCGGCGTAAAGTGTTGCTGCTCCATGGCTTGCCAGAAGACCCCAACGAGAATGTTTCTGCCAGAGTACACGAGAAGCTAAAGAGTATGAAGCTGACTCAACTCCGGCCTGACTGCATTGAGACGTGCCACCGTCTTGGTGCTGCTAGAAAGGACAGGGCTCGCCCTGTGTTGCTTCGCTTCACAACGTACGGTCACAGATCTACTGTATGGAAAGCTAAGACGGCGTTAAAGGGTACGCGAGTTTCACTATCGGAGTTTCTGACAAAGTCCAGGCAAAACGTGTTTACGGCTGCCCGTCAACGTTTCGGCGTGAAAAACTGTACCATAGTGGTGCTGCTGCCGGACAAGACTCGACGGAAGATAACTGTGATGGCGGAGCTTCAACAACTGCAGGCCAGTTTTCCATCCACGGCAGGCAGTTAAGTTTCTCCTCAATTTAGCTCAGCTTAGCTCTCAATTAGCTAGTGTGAGGTAATTCAATAATCTGTTGTTACTTGAGTTGGTAATTTGTTCAGATACCATCATAAATTATCAAAGGTATTTCTGTTTTAATGTAGGCACGCTACGTAGGTACGTTTAAAGTTTTCTGTTTTGTTTTCGTTTATGTTTGTCAATGTCAAATGTCAGCTGTTATGTCAGTGTCAATGTGGCGTTGCGTTCAAAAACCGTTTGTCGATGTTCCAATATTTTTATTTTTTACCTTTTCATAGAATATTGCTTTTGCGTTTTGAAGATTTTTGTTGATTGTTTTTGTTAAACGTATGACCAACGCTCGCTGGAGGTTTTACTTTTAGCTTTATTTTTTGTTAGTATTAATTAACTATAAATATATAATTATATTAGTATTTATTTTTATCTCAAGTCATAGTTTATTATATTGTATGTGTGTCTATAAATTCAGATTATTTTACTGATGACTCTTCCGATGAATTTGCAAGTGCTTGTAGCGATATTTCTACTACTTCTGATGAACTCTCTCTGAATGTCAAGCTTCAATCTATATTTCGCAATAAATCCCACTACCTTAATCTAGTGCATATTAACGCGCAGTGTCCCTGCACATATCTCTGACTTAAATGCATCATTTAGCAACGGCCTAGTCGACGGAATATTAATATCCGAATCCTGGCTGAAACCGTCTCTTCCGTCCCCTCTTTTTACTCTAAATAGGTATAAACTTTTCCGAAACGACAGAGTTGGATCTGTTGGTGGAGGTGTATGTATCTTCATCAAAGACCATATACCATGCTCTGTCGTCAGTCAGTCTCCTAGCACTTACACTGGATCCATGGGGTACCTATTTTTGAGGCTTAGTTTACACCACACTAATATTTTAGTGGGAGCTGTTTACAGCCCTAACATTAATGTTAATTATTTTGACTCTTTTGAAGCAACCCTCGAATCCCTGAGTTCCTCTTACGATCATGTAATTTTGATGGGTGATCTTAACACTTGTTTATTAAAAGATAACTCTCGCTCGTCACGTCTTAATTCTACTATAACTTCTGTCAACTTTGAATTGCTGCCACTCACTGCCACCCATCATTCTCCTAACTGCCAGCCATCTCTTCTAGACGTACAGATAGTATCAAAAACCGGATTCAGTCCTTTTACACGGACAAACTACTGCTCCATTCTCCTACCATGACCTTCTCTATCTATCATATCGTGTACGCACCCCCAAACCTAAAGCCAAGTTTATTTTCCGAAGTAATTTTGGTGGTATCTGTGTGGATCGCTTGAGAGAAGACTTTGCTAGGGTGAATTGGTCTGCCTTGTGTGATGCTGATACTGTAAATGAGAAAGTTTCAATATTCAACAAACTGTTAACACAACTTTTTGATTCACATGCCCCACTCAGACCAGTGCGCGTCAAACATTTACCTGCGCCTTGGCTGACGCCAACGACGACTGCGATAAAGAAAACAATGCAGCGTAGGGATAAGGCCAAGTCAATCCTGAAGAGATTTCTACATGATGACAACCTTGTTTCTTACAAGAGGCTGCGCAATCTTTGCAATCGGCTCTGTCGGGATGCCAAGCGACGATACATTCACACATCAATAGAAGACTTACCTCCGGGTCAAATCTGGACGTTTTTGAGATCGCTTGGTGTGGGTGGAGACCGCAACAGTACTGGTGATTTACCTAACCTCAACCAACTAAACAGGCATTTCACAAGTTCACCGGTTACTGTTGCTGACTCCATCAAGGCAGACACGATTTTCTTTCTTGAATCGATTGCTCGTCCTGACAGTGAGCCCTTTTCATTTCGCGAAGTCACTGAGAGGGATGTTAAGAAGAATATCCTATCCATAACTTCCAAAGCCGTGGGTGAGGATGGCATTTGCCGTAATATGCTGATGCCTATCCTGGAAGATGTAGTGCCTATTATCACACATATCTTAAACCATTCCTTGACAACCAACATTTTCCCTTCCGATTGGAAATTAGCCCATGTCATTCCCATTCCTAAGTCCGCTTCCCCTACTGATTTCTCACAATTCCGTCCTATCTCTATTCTCCCATTCCTGTCCAAGGTCCTAGAAAGCGCTGTTCAAAAACAAATATTTTCATATGTCTCACAGCATAAGCTAATAAGTCCGTATCAATCGGGTTTTCGTCCTGGCCATAGCACTGTAACTGCCCTATTGAACGTCACAGACGATATCCGGCACGCCATGGACAACCGGTTGTTCACGGTTCTTATTCTGCTAGACTTTAGCAGCGCTTTCAACTCTGTTGACTATGATATCCTTCTTTCCATTCTCCATTCTCTTAACCTTACCCCTGCGGTGATCGGTTGGTTCTCGGACTATCTACGTAATCGTAGCCAGAGGATCAGGAGTGGAGAATCTTTTTCTGAATGGGCTCCACTTACAGCTGGTGTGCCGCAGGGAGGAGTACTCTCGCCTCTACTATTTTCCTTATTTGTGAATGAGCTCGTTAAAGTCATATCCTGTCCGTACCACCTTTATGCGGATGATCTGCAAATTTATAAGCACTTTGATGCATCCAATGCTGACAGTACAATCGATGCGATTAACAAAGATCTTCTTGCAGTGAAGTCTTGGGCGGACTCTTTTGGATTGCTGGTGAATCCAAGTAAATCACAAGCCATAATCGTAGGTAGCAACAGGTTGTACAACAAATTAGATTTTGAGAAACTCCCCAAGATCACGTATGACGGATGGAATCTTACATATGCACTCAAAACTAAAAACCTTGGTCTCATTATGGATCACACTTTGTCCTGGAGATCACAAGTAAATGAAGTGAGTCGGCGCATGCACTTCTCTTACCATTCTCTCAAGCGACTCCAGTTTTTCTTACCATACAACACCAAAATTATGCTCGCTCAGTCTCTTTTACTCCCTCTTCTCGACTATGCTGATGTTTGTTATTTAGATGCTACTGAGGAGCTGCTTAACAAGCTGGAGCGCCTGCAAAATTTGGCCAACCGTTTTATCTTCGGTCTACGGAAATATGACCATATTTCGGAGTACCGGTCGACGTTAAAGTGGCTCCAAATCCATCTTCGCCGAGATATGCACATCCTTTGCCTCCTTTATAAAATTCTTCACTTCCCACAGTTCCCTCATTACCTACGATCCCGTTTTACACAGTTACCCGTCTCTTCCCGTCCCAAGCGTTCCTGTGATACCAGAACCCTTTCCTATCCACAAGCAAACACCAAATTTTTCCACAATTCTTTTACTGTGTATGCAGCTAGACTGTGGAATAAGCTACCAGCTAGCATCCGTGAAAGTTCATCGGTTGAATCTTTCAAACACAAACTAAAAGAGCACTATCTATCGCACTAATCGTTTATCAGTAACTTATATTTATTATAATATATATTGTCTTATCTATTTATATGTATGTATGTATTATTTGTTTTATATATATGTATTCATATTGATGAATGTATTTTAAGTACGTATGTAAGTGTAGCACAATTTAGTCCCGCATATATCTTTTTCCCACCACAGCTAGGGTTGGCTGGAAGAGATCTCTTCTAGAGATAAGCTCACCTTTGTATATGTCCTGTGTAACCTGTGTCAAAGTGTAATTTCTTGTGCAATAAAGTATAAATAAAAAATAAATAAAGTATAAATAAATGTTAATTCCATACACTTTTGTCATTGATGTAATCGCTTACAGTGTAATAGCCCTTTTCTAAAAGTCTGTCCTTAACATGTGTCTTAAATTTGTTAAAGAGCAAAATTATACATGACACTTTGTCCCCATACATGATCCATAAAATTTCTAAAGTCGAAATTTAGGAATTACAAGTTTATACTTATTTCTAGTATTTAGTTTGTGTATATCGCATTTTTTTTTTAAATGAGAAATGTTTTGACGCATGTAAACAATACAGTAATAAATAAATTGTGATGCAACTGTAAGAATATTTATTTCTTTAAACAGCTCCTTAAGGGAGTCACGTGATCCTAGGTTATATATGGACGCAGCCCTTATTCGTCATTTTACTATACTCTTCCCCCGCATACTTCACCGTCACCGTACGTTCTGCTAGATAGCTGTCGACCAGCCTCCGCAGATTTATTGGATATCAATTTTCTTCTAATTGAACTCGAATCTGTGGCCACCACGCATTGTCGAAGGCCCCCTCAATGTCCAGCGAGACCAGAGCCATAATCTTCTTCCCTTCCAGATTATGTCTGATCCGCTGGACCATGTCATAGAGGGCGTCTTCCGTACTGCGCTGTGGCACAAATCCGTACTGCGCGAGATTCAGTTTGGGCAGCACATGCCATCGTACTCTCCTTATTAATGATTTCTCCAAGATCTTACCAAAAATTGCTACTACTACTAAGTCTATAAGACGATATGACTTGGGGTGGGTGTAGTCTTCTTTTCCTGGTTTCCTTAAGAGGATAATTGTGGCTTTCTTCCAGGGTTTTGGGAAGTGGGAGAGTACTAGGCATTTGTTATACAATGCCTATACAGGGACAATGGGAAGTTGGTGCTTAAGGCAGCCGCGCATATGTCTGCCGTAAAGCCATCTTTACCTGGGGCCTTTTTAGGGTTGAACGAGGTCACTACGTGTCGAAGTTCAGCCTCCACGATTGCAGGGTCGCAAAAATCATTTTTACTACCCTAATTCACTTCGGCTGCCCTTCTTCGCGTTTCCTCATGGTCCTCTTTTTCTCCCATTTCGTTATCTTACGGGTAAAAGCTGTTGGCCATTATGCGCACCGACTCCCGTG
This sequence comes from Scoparia ambigualis, assembly GCA_963921215.1. NCBI lineage: Eukaryota > Metazoa > Arthropoda > Insecta > Lepidoptera > Crambidae > Scoparia > Scoparia ambigualis. The sequence goes on along the minus strand of OY992506.1, from coordinate 1,573,169 downwards.
GGCTGGTGTTCTTGCCGTCCCTGCATGGCTCTTGGTAGGTCTTCATAATTCGTTTTAGTTTTGCCTATTACTCTATATATTCCCTACCACATCGTTTCTCTCTCCTGTTTACCACAAAACTCCTTCCAACTCTCGATCCTGGCCTTGTCCATCGCTTCTTAGTACTTTGCTTTTTTCGCCACATACTGTTCCACGACCCATGCCTTCCGTCTAGGAGCTGCCCATCTTATCTTGTTCTTCCACCTGTTTTTATTCCTTTTTAACACTTCTAACTCCTTGGACCACCACGGTATTTTTATTTCTCTTCTTTCCTTTTCTGAGATTTAGAACTTTGTCACATGTATTACCTATTGCTTTAATAATTTTACCTACTACCATTTCCAAATCCTTTACTTCCTTATTTTTTCCTATTCCATCTTTATTTAATTCCAGTTCATTTATTACTCCTACCAATTCCACACTCTTAACGTTACTCCTCTCACTGCCCCACCACTCACTCCATACATTCGCAACACCTCCAACTACAGTCCTTTCACACCCCAACACCCTCATCATCTCCTTCAGAAGCCCTACGTAGGGGGCAGTGTCAATGTCGGGTTCGAAATAAAATGAGATAACGCCGATCGTCCAGTCCGTTGTTTCCAATCTGGCAGCATTCAGATTGTGTGATGTGAGGATGAGAAGTTGATAAACTTATATGTTATTGTCGCATATAGTGTTGCTGCTTTATTGCTCTTCGCTACCTCACGCACGGCCTGGACGATCCGCGCTCCCGAGACGTTACTCATCACCCCCTTGCCCCCGACATACGGCTCCTGGATGAGTGCGAAGCTGATGTTCATCTTCTTTGCTTCTAAGTATAAGGAGTTCGGATGTGGCATTATTGCTGCGTTGGAGGTTCGCTTGTATCACGGTGTATAATCTTTCTTTCTGTTTCAGAACTGACGCGGGGCCCTTAGCAAGTGTAGGCTACCTTTGCTCGAGCCAGCCAGTCCCACTTTGCTCGGATTGGACATACCCATTGAAAGTGTTGTGGTAGTCTTCGAGACCGGCTCTCTTGTAGTTCAAGCAGCTGGGGGACTACCTTTTTTCTCACACGCGGCGTACAGGTGGTGACCCTCGCAGTGGCTGCAGCTGTCCAGCTGCTCCTGGCAGACCCGCTTGATGTGACCGTAGCCCAAGCAGCGGGAGCACAGCGCGAGGAGTTTAAAAGGTTTAATAGTGTGTATGCCATGACATAACCCTATTTTTAGCGAACAAAAAAAATAAGTATGTAGATATTATTTTGTTTTGACGGTAAGCTAGTTTTGCAGCCCTTTTGTAGATAATACTTGCTTGATTTTGTTGAGGCTCTAGGTATAAATATCTGACTCGATCGCTCCAGAGAATCTAGTAAACAGTAGAATTTGAAAAAACTTGCGGCGTAATAAATCGTAAATAGATGATGACACAACAAGTTTTCTGCCAAAAAAAAGTGTTAACGTCTTTATTGCCATGTAACTGCCATACAAATATGCATACGCCACAAATTATTACTCTAACATTATTGTTGAAAAAAGTGAACAAACTTGTGCATTTAAAATAAGGAAATGGTGCCGCTAGCCCTTGTAGCGCAAATCTAGGATAAAATAAGTAAATTAAACTAGCCTCTGTCTGAACTGCCCGTCGCTGGGCAAATGCCTCTACCATTGCAATCAAGTACTTAATTGCTACAATTTGATAACACTGACATTTTGGGTGGCTCTCCCTGTAAGGTGAAAACTGTTTTAAAAGAGACAGCTTATTTTGCAGAGAATCAGAATCTAATAAGAATCTTCCTCCTGTAACTATTTCGTCATGTAGGGGAGAACGGGCCAATGTTTTTGGAACTGTTGTGTTCAGTTATCAACTAGTTTCTCGGGTATTAGGTGTAGTGGTGCAGTTATTTTTTTATAAAAACGCGTTTATTTGATACATCATTATGTGACGTTGCCTTAACCCCTTGTCTTTCGCGTTCTGTATGGTTTTACGAAAGCTGAGCTCTTCAGTTATGCTTACAGTAGTCATTAGGTATTTAATTTCAAATGGTACTTAAGAGAAAACACTACGTCGTCGACGTGGCATGCAAAATTTTCTTACAAAACACAGAAAAATGACGTTTCGTAGTCCCCCGTTTCCTCCTTCAGAACTGAAATAACTATTATGACATTTTTAGCATCGGTTAAAGAAAGAAACTTTCTATGTCTGTATGTTGGTTTTTTTTTAAACCAGCCACTTGATGTTCCTGAAGACGCCTTAAAACGAAGTGATTTGGCTAAATTTTTAAGGCTCTTAAATAAATGAAATGGTTATTAAATAAATGACTCAATATAAAAAATCAAACATACAGACATAGAAAATCTCTATCTTCAACTGGTGCTGAAATAGTAATAAAAATTGGTCCAGTTCTGAAGGAGGAAACAGGGGACTACGAAACGTCGTTTTTCTGTGTTTTGTGTGAGAATTTTGCACGCCACGTCGACGTAGTGTTTCTTCTTAACAAAACAACAAACCAAACTGTAACACGCAAACCAACTTAAGTTTTTACAAAACATTAAAAGAAACAAAAGTTATCATATCCTAATAAACTATATATATAAAATAGTAAGTTTAATGCCGTTGTAAAAAGATATTGTAAAATATCATTTAAACATATTCGCGCGGACTGCTTAAATCTGAGTGAATAATGATACACCGACTCTTCTAACAACATTTGAATAATGAGTTACCACCCCCGACAAAAGCGTAAAACATTCGACTGGCCACTTACCAAAAAAAATCTTTAATACAAATAAAGTCCCGCCATAAACCGCTCAACGTTGTTTACCTTTATTTATTTACGTGTTGCCGAATACATTCCCATAATGCATCTCTTTGATCCGGATGCAAAACAGCCGGGCACATGCAAATGCGGGACAGCAGGGGTGACGTAATGCCCTTAATGCGGCGCCGTTAATATTTAAAAATATATAAAACTATTCAAATTGCTAAGCCTTATCTGGGAAGCGCGCGTGCCTACGCGACGCCCCGCACGCTGGGAAGCAGAGATACACCCCTAAGGAGCTGTCTTAAGCTAACACCATCATTGGATCCTTTCCATACAAGTTGTATGTGCTATTCTGTCAACAGCGAACATAAGCTGAGCCGTGGAGAAACATTAGAAGATATTTAAAGTTTTATTGAAATATTTCTGAATAATTCGCTCATAGGTAGCCTGTTCTAGGGCCAAATTCGATAAAGAATATTTATAAACAAATTATGTACGGTTCTTTGGTCACGTCTTACTGTTTCTTGAGAGAAATTAACGAATAAACTATCAAGGTGTCTTCCTCGCTAGAAACAGTAAACTACCGAGAGACACTCTAGATTATGTGTAGGTACAAATAATGGTGAATCATTTGTTTATAAACATTCTTTATCGAATTTGGCCCTAGTATAAAGGATGGCCGGTGTACCCGTGTCTTGTAATTGCTAAAATAGTGCATTCTCGCATTTACTTCCAATGATTCAACATGACTTTTGACGTGTACTGCTTACGTATAGGTGGTTTAAGCTGTCACATTACCTCCGCTGGCGAATTCGAAACCTTCCAGCGCGTCCAAGGTGGCGATGCGGTTTCTCTTGTCACGTACATCGGCAGGAGAGTTCCGTCCCAGCCAGCATAGAGGTCACTAGTGTTGCGTTTTACCGTATATCGATATTCGAATCGTCCGTCCGGCGCGATGCGAAGATAACGCGCCGTATACGAGCCGCGCGTGACGTGAATATTAATTCACCCTCCCCTCCGCTGATAGATTTTAATCGGTCCTGGCCAGTGACAGCGACTTGTGTGATTGTGTGACGCTTTTTGCGGTGTTTTGTTATTTTAAAATTTGTTTAAACCCATTCTGGAAGTGGCAGATTACGTCAGTGCTGTCTACATGGTTAGATGGGTAGTAGGAATTGACTTATTGTGTTATGTCACGCGAAATTTTGTTTTTCTAAGGGTTCCTAAGAGTTATTAGAGACTGGGGCCAGATTTTAATGCCTAAAATAAAATTAGTACATTAACCCCTTGAGCACCGTTAAACCAGACACAATTGGATCAATTGTTTCGCGACCGCCGGCGGTCTTATGATCCTTGACCTATTAATACATACTTACTCTTTCTTTGCAGGAAATGATTTTAGATATTGAATCGTTTATTGCATTTACCACTGTAAAATGAGCGCCAAAAAAGTGACAAAATCAATACATTACAGAGTTACATTATGAAAGTTAGCATAAGTCTGCCAGTCCCTATAGGTATGCTGTCGTACGTGTATTTTCATTGTATAACTACAAACACCTACTCTGAACAATATCCGGGGTGCCGCCAAATTCGCACAATACAAGACTTAGAATTGGTATCCTGGTGTAATTATTAAAGTTATCCGGGATTGCCGATATAAAGCCGGGTCGTTGCGAGCCAGCTACGTATAATTCCAGAGACAGGTGTTTACTCACCGAGATGTTAAAGAGGCATTTACACGCTGAGATACGACGGTAGTACATAGTAAAAACGCTCTGTTTCCGCCACATTTGAGCAAAGCTGCACATTACCTACTTACGTGTGCACTCGCAGCAACATATACATATATATGTCAGTCAGTTAGGTCTACTACTGATCCTTGGAAAGAGTGAGTGTTCTTTTTAATGAATCGTTCCTGTTTAGCTTGGACTAAAATCTTTAATATTGACCAAGCTCTTTAAGTTTTTAAATTACTTTTTCTTCAGCGTTAATTATAAACTTATTATATTCTTACAGGAACTGCATTGTCTTAAATGTTAGATCAAGAGCTCTTTGCAAGTTTAAATTAGTTTACTTTACTTACACTTATAATGAAAGTAATGTTTTGAGTGCGACTGATACATTTGTAAACGACGAACCGATTTCACCTTCGTATGCTTGGGCGCAAACACCCGCAAGTGAAGTTGCCATTCTTCTCTCTCCCATCGGAAGGCACCTCCGCACGCATTAATCTCAACATACGTCGCGTTGGTGTCTATAAATAAGGCTGTCAGGGCAGATCCCCATTGCCATTCATCTTTCAGTTGCACATTAATCCTATAAAGCTTAATAATGCATTCAAAAACTACAAACGTAATGTAGGCAGTCAGTAGTACCTATATTAGAATATGTGAATAGCTCAAACAAGCTATCATTTTTAGTAGATCTTCAACTTTTACTTTATCAATCAATCATCTAAATGGTCTTTCTCGAGACAGTTATTCTAACGTGGTCAGAACAGAACTGTATGAAAACTTCAAGCGCAGTGTGCTACAAAGGATCCGGCCTTTAAAAGAAGGAATCGAGGGAGCTTAAAACAGCTCTCCATGGAACAGTATAGCTCTTTTAGTCTTATTCGATTCCTTTGTAATTCTGTAGTCATGAACAGTCATGCAGGAGGGCTTGTGACCAGCAGAGGGAACTTCATAGGTTGATGATGATGATTAAGAAAAGCCTGTTGGCTGCCCCCCATAACAGTCTCATAGGAGCCAGCTGACTTCTCGCGTGGCGTCGTCGGCTGTAAACAGGCGCAAGTCGACAGCGCTTCAAATAGAATAACTTACTATTGAAAACTTGATTAGTCTCAGCGACTCGAGCATGTTTCCTTGAGAACATATGTATTACATAGCTGGGTAAGTAGACTTATGTTATGTTCTCAATCACCTCATATGACTTGTAATAATTGTATCGTAGTAATTTCCTGAAATGTTGTGAATGAAAGTTAGTGATTTGTTCTGTTCTCGTTTCTATCGAAAATCAAATGGAATTTAAATGTCAAAAATAATGACAGCAGGTGCGCCATATTTGTTTTAAAATTGCGGATGACGTGACGTTTATTTTTTTGCCGCCTTTTGCAAAAAAAATTACTCTAAAATAAAACCATATTTTTCCGTTCTGTAAACAACAATATAGTGACTGATATATTTCCTATCCATCAGGTATCAAAATAAAGTGATGATTGCAACAGTTTATTTGTCTTTTTTTATTTTTTTATTTATTTATTTAGAAACCAAACAGCGTTTTATACAGTTTTTTCTTATAGTAATGCATGGGTAGTAAGGCCAATTAGCAGGTTTCCTTAAAGAAACCACAAGTAGGTAGCAATCATTATGATGTTACAAATTCAAAACAAACCAATCAAAAAATAACTACTAAAGATGAGAATTGTCTCTGCCCTGAGATAGCGAACTCATTATGTCATATACATACACGCACATACATAAACATACATACATACATTATAACATAACAAATATATATACATATATATATACACACATACATATACATATTGTGATAAGATATATAAATATATAAGTACATAGCACATTACATTACATTACATTATTATATTATATATTGTCTTATATTATTTCTCTAAAAATCACTCGGAAATCGGTAACATGATAACGGACTTTACACGCTTTACCTAGTAGTAATATCTTATTATCTAAATACGATCATTATAGTCTCAATAATCATTTTCGAATAAGAAACAGTACTTACATTAGATAAATCCAATAAAAACAGCACACAAAACACAGCGACTAATTCACTCCGACACAGAAATTGGCGCAACTGTCAACGTCGAATATGACTGAATCGAGCACAGACTATGCAATATTTTGCGATCACAATGCATAAAACGTACCACAGAACCGGAATAATCGACCTTGTTCATACTTAAGTAGTCTGCAAGTCTATGACAACACGGTACAAAGTCAAGTGGGAGAGAGCGGTCTCATGCGACCGCTTGGGGTTCGACGGAAAGGCTCGCACTGTCAGTGCGGTCTCATTGACCGCTTGGGGTTCTAGAGGTTAAAAATAAAGATGACTACCTCAGGTGGGAATCGAACTCACTGCCTAAGTCTGTTGTTGCCGCGGTTGCTTAGGTAGACGGATCTGTCGATCTATCGTGTGAAAGGACATAGGTTTGAGTTTTACCTAAGGTAATTCGTGTATCGTCGTAATTTTCGAGTTCTACTAGTATTTAAATTTTTGATTTAATCATAGCAATGGGAATTCAAAGTAACAACTCAAATATAAGTTCTCGTATCTATTTAGTATCTAACCAATCACTTTAGAATAAACACAGACATTGTATCGTGTTAAAATATTGGTGGTTTCTGCGCAACCTGAAACTGTAAATAGAATGTACTGTGTACGTATCGGTCTCTTTTCAGGGCAGGAAGCGGTGCTATTGCCGGAAGGCGCTGTGCGGGCCAGCTCATTCCTTCCTGTGCACAATGTTTGTTGGATCTGCCATCGCTAGCTCCTTTACAGAATATGTTTAATCAAAAACGGAACTTGCTGGGAAAATGCTACTACGTTGCATTGTCTAGACAATAAATACTCTAACTCAGTGAATGACCATAATAGTTTAATAATATCTTTATTTAAATATGCTTACATCTTTAGTTTACAAAGAGGTAAACTAATAATCTGAAATAAATCTTAGTCTGTCGCCATAACAACGATGTTTATAGCATTGTTGTGTTCCGACAATTTAGAGATAAGATAGCCAGTTCGTCAGTGGTTGAGGATTCCGGGTGAAGCGCTGCACCTTCGACCTTATCGACACTTATCATCAGGTGAGATAAAGGCCAAGCGCTTACCCGTTGTAGAATAAAAAAAAAATATTCTGTTGCCTGAGCTAGGTAAACCCTGTTTTTCAGGCGAATGTGGGCTTAATCTAAGTTTAATATAAATCAAAACATAATTGAAAATAACAGGTTATACGCAAAATTACAATCGAATATAAAGACATAAATAAAATAATAATATTTTTTTTTAAATAAGTTAATAAGTTTTATACAGAAATAAATAAAACAAAATTACCTAACAACGGCCAATCTCCGTATCGTCGTAGGTCAATTTTTGTAGTTGTTCCTGTACAACTTTTTGCAGTTGATAGTGTTTAACGGATATTTATAACACTTAGCATTTATCAGCATAAATGTTGTACAGAAAGGATCCTAAGCAAATAAAAAACCTTGATAAGAAAGCGCATTTTATACAATTGAGATAAGTGCAAAACATGTTTAAAATGTTGTTATTTCCTTAAGAAAACTTTGTGTGTATTTAAAGGTTCGTTTTAATTGCTAGCAGATATTGACTATATTTATAAATTGTTAGATCACATAAAAACATGCCTTAAACTGCCTTGCCTTGCCTTAAGTCTTAAAGTGATCAAGTTTTAGACATTTCTATGATTTCATGAAACCTAAATATGCGTGCAGGCTAATTATATATCAATGACATCATAATGAATATTTGATGTAATTGAAATGTTTCCCGCGCCCAGCCTCCCAATAAAACAGTGACGTGAACCGAGGCTGTATATCTCCGGCGGCACCTCCGTATTCTATTAGCCGGGTCCGGCGCTGGGCAGCGGATCACTGGACTTATCCATTGTCTGTAATAAACGATTTGGATAAAAACCGGGCGCCCAGCCGGGTAACACGCCTGTTAGATCACGCTATGGCACAGTTCCGGTGAAGCCACAGTATGTACAGTTTTTTTACTCTATAACTTAAATTGATTTCTAATGCATCAGTTATTGAATTACTTTTTGTCACTAACAGTAACACCTCGATGGCCGACTGGCTAAACCCGGAGGTCCAGGGTTCAACTCCCAAGACGGGCAAAGTGTATTTCGGAGTTTTCGATGAATGTCCCGGGTTTGTGATCGCCAAACAGCGTTCAGTGATTCACGATACCCATCAATCAATTGTAGAGGCGATGTGAACTGTAACCAACCGTAGTAAAGGAGTGACGTTATGCAAATAATACGTATAGCATCAATGCTAAACCATCATATTAAGCATAACTCACCACGACGGCCCAATGCGGGTTGGTGCGTTTTAAAGACTGCTTCCTTACGAAAACAACCGGCACCAATGGCTATATAATATAAAATATAAATAAGGTTCACATATTTCACCAGAAGTTGGTAGGTACGCAAAAATGATGAATAAAAAATAGAACAAAACTATTGGTATACTTAATTTAAACAAAACACCTGAGCTACAGTTATAATCATATTCTAAAAAAGCTAAAGTATTTTTGTAAAGAATAAAAGCATTTTCCGATTAGCCATTTTTTTTAGTTTTGCCTTGAACTTTACAGGCATCACTTTCATTTCATCATCCAGCGTATTATAATTTTTATTGCCATTACATAACTGTCTTTTGCACATGACGCAGTTATGACTAAAAGTAGTATTAGCTTATTAGGGTATTTACTGTTTACTTTGTATTGTTCACACAACAAACACAAATCTCATAAATAAACAACGATACGATGATAAGATTTACCCGTATTACTTTCCATACTGCTGCCGCTGCCTGTGGCGTATCCTCTGAGGAGCGATTCCGCTGGTGATAGATGGTGCGATTCAGTTATTTGGTTTATTGACGTTGGGAATGGCTGTCTCTGTAGTACAGAGGTTTCGGGTTGAAGATATATAGCACGCTAGCTTCCGCTCGCGGCTTTCCCTGCGTGACGTGTTCCCACAAAGAGCAAGATTCGGAAGGTTTTTTTTGTTACGTCTGTCGCCATAACAACAATGTTAGTAGCATTGTAACATCTAATAGGGTGGTTAACCTCTCACACACACACTCACACCCACACACACAAACACACACACACACAATATACGTAATTCTATTTTAATTATGTTTTAATTATAATTAATTATATCGGATATCTCATTGCTAAATAATGTATGTAGAAGCTATTGAAGCTATTGAAGAAGGACCCTTTCTGTAACAGGGGCTACATGCTCTACCTTGAATAATGTTACATTTTTGAAATACATTTATTTTTTATTTTTTATTGTTGTGTTTAAATAGTCACGATAGCTGGTTTCTCAGTAGTTGAGGATTTTGGGTGAAATGCACTTTTACCTCACACCCTCAACCTTATCGTCACTTACCTTCACGTGAGATGAAACTCAAGCACTACACCATTGTGAAATAAAAAAATAAAAACACTTTTTTTACTTTATGTGGATGACTAACCGCCTCTGTGGTCTAGTGGCTAAGCCACCGGTCTCAGACCCAGAGATCCCGGGTTCGATTCCCAGCGGGGGGTACATTTTTATGTACTCGGTTTGATTGGTGGTAGGGCTGTTAAGTCCGCCTGGCTAGCTACCACCATCTTATCTAAGTCTGTCGCCATAACAACGATGTTTATAGCATTGTTGTGTTTCGACAGTTATAAGACAGCCAGTTCCTCAGTGGTTGAAAATTCCGAGTGAAGCGCGCTTCCACCTTCGGCCTTATCGTCATCAGGTGAGATGAAGGCCAAGAGCTTACCCGTTGTAAAATTTTAAAAAAAGATGTAAGTTTATAAGTTTATTAGCTAGTAAAAACTGTTTTTATAACCCCTATAACTGAAAGAAATAGTAGGTATACAAAAAAGGCCACCCCCTATTTGCACCTAATCACTAATTATAAGACATTTCCAACATGTCGCGACAGTTGAGCAAGTCCGGCAAATGTCTATCGGAAGCCAGTCAAATAAAAGGTGTTACGTCTCAGCCGCCCAGACGTCTCAGCACGCGGCTACTGACACAGCGGAGATCAGTATACTTATTAGATCCTTTGAATTATTGTGTCTGTCTGGTCTTTTAAGCGGGGCGTGAAACGGCATTTATGCAGGCTGTCATGAATGGGTCGTAGATGAATGGCGCTTGTTACCAAGCTTGTTCCACGGTGAGGAGCACTCTTATTATTTTGGACTGCATCGCCATCAGGCACTATATACGATAAAAAAATGTAAATCTTATTCTAGTTTTTAGTTATAACTTTTTATACTAAAAAAGTATGCTAATATTTGGAATATTTAATTCTAATAGACCGGAGACTAAACAATTGGATTTTACTTTGAATAAATAACCTTGTGTTTTTTCACCCAACTTTGTATGAAAGGCAATTGATTAGTTTCAGTAGCGTCGTCAACTTGCTAAACACATTGCGTCTTTGTTAAAACGTATAAATACTTAATCAGAAAGGCGCTTCACATTTTCTATGAACTCAATAAATTTCAAACCAGGCATTGTAGTATCGGCTGGATATTATACGTATGTAGGTATCTGATCCTTCTCGGGTTTTAATTCATATTACTTACATCAATAACTCGCACTAAATTGTAAGAACTACTTGGCTTAGATTAATAATAACTGAAGCTCCAGGGTTGCTAGCCCGCCCGTGCGACCCCTAGCGTCGTCAGCGCTCGAGATAGTTTTCTTCCAGGCGGGCAGCAAGCCGTTTGTCGTTTCTGCAACAAAAAAAAACTTGAATTCTACCTTCCTTCCTCCGCCCGCTGCATACGTAGGGTCGTCCCTAAACTATTACTTAATGTCGCCACGGGGGAGGCGGTGTCAACGGTCAGCAAAACAGCTAATGTAGATTGATAAGCCCGCCCTGCATTGGCTTGCCTTGTAATCTGGCTGATAGCGTTTAGAACACTTGGTGGGGAGGCGGGGCGCCATTGACCGACACGTGGAACAATAAGGGCTCAATGGCTACAAGATGCTTTTATACGACAATGGGTTTCTTATTTTTATACGCGTTTAGGGAACTCCTTGGTGGCTCCTACGACGTAGAAAACCCAAGTGTTTTTTAAATGTGGAACGTTAGTTTAGTCAGTAGTCATAGTCATCGTAGTCATATTTAAAACGGAATATTTATTCATGTTATTTGTTTGGTAAATTAATAAAAATTAATAAAACAGGAACATTTAAAGTTCTGAATTGACTACGAGCAAAAAGTATACAAAAAACAAATGTGAAAACAAAAGCCAGCAGTTCCGCCGCCCCAAAGGTCGCAGTGCATTTGCCAGTGATTGCCCTATCTGACATCTGGCCCTCTTTAACACCATCTTTATCCTTTCCCGTCGTTAAGTTCTGGACCCCCGGCTGGAGTGGAAACTTCGTCGAGATACCGCCTTTTATGAGCTGCCTTATTGGGACAGTCAAGGAGAGGGTGGGAAATAGTGATAGTTACATCGAGAAGCGATTTGACACTCGACACTTAAAGGAGGATATTGAGATTCGTTTAAGACAAGGAAAAGATTGCCAACGATTATTTCTCACTTTGTAAATCGTTAACTGTACATTTTGACTAGTTGAATTAAAATTCATACATATTGATATTTTGTCACAGATTAAAGTTATGGTTTTGTGTTTAAATTACTTTTCCTTTGGTTGTTGATGTACTGTTTAACAGAACTTTCAAATTGTGTTTCATTTCACGTAATGACTAATTAATAACTACCTGCGCGTCGCGCACCAGACACAATAGAATTTTTAGTCGACGCTCAAGAGGATATACTAAAATGGAATAAAAATATGTAGTGTTAATCCCGCTAACTCACCAATTTATCAAGCTTGGATGCTGCATGCAAGCACCGCCCTCCCGCCCTCAATGTATGCACATGAAAAAGGAGCGATGGATGCTAAATAAAGCATGAAAACCAAAACCCGACACGTGTTTCGCCCCTCCACGGGGCATCCTCAGGAGCTGTTGGCTGGTCGAGAGCTGCGCGCCGACTGAAACGGCTACAAAGCTCCCGCCCCCATAGATAGCGCCACCGTTTGGCATTTCTGACGTACTACCCGCAATAAGACTCAATAATGGGGACGAAACTTTTGTTTAGTAATTCAACAGTGTGTAATTATTATTGTTATGTTTCAACTGCTAATTAATAATATCTAATTAATATAAAAACATCCACATTTTATGCATTGAAAATAAATACAAAATTTTACGATTTTTTATTATTTTTCTTTAAAAAATTTGCGGGTACTTTGGAATAGATAGAAGATTTAAAAGTTGCTCTGCAAAGTTTTATTTATTGAAATATAATAGAGTTGCTTACAGTCCTATATTTTACTCCAATGTATTAGTTAATATACTAGTGAGTGTTGGCAATAACATTTTTCACTCCACTTCCACTGCAACAACAATCTCACACCACTTCACCTACTCTCATCTTCTCGGCACGTCAACTTCAGTCCTAGAGTGCTTGCTGAACATGGACACTGTCAACGTCAACGAGACAATTCAAGACCTTACTACATTGTTTCACACCCGCATGGAGGAGTTTGAGAAGGCACTGCATCAGCACACGGTATCTTCAGTTCCTGGGGCGCAACTACAGACCGTCAAAGCTTTATCTGCAGACTACCAGCAGTTTAAAACGTTTGTGGTGAAGGCGGTGAAAACGTTGAAGATGCAGCTTGATCTTCTCAACAACAGTATGGATCGTCTAGAAACACACACTCGGCGTAAGGTGTTGCTGCTCCATGGTTTGCCAGAGGACCCCAAGGAGAATGTCTCAGCTAGAGTATTCGAAACGCTGAAGAAAATGAAGCTGACTCAACTTCAGCCAGACTGCGTTGAGACTTGTCACCGTCTTGGAGCTGCCAAGAAGGACAGGGCTCGACCTGTGTTAGTTCGTTTCTCAACATACGGACACAGATCCACTGTGTGGAACGCTAAGACGGCATTGAAGGGAACCAGAACGTCACTATCGGATTTTCTTACGAAGGGCAGGCAGAACATATTTGCGGCTGCTCGTAGGCATTTCGAGCGTAACGTTAACGACATAACGGCAATGGCAGAATTACAACAACTACAGGCCAGTTTTCCATCCACGGCAGGCAGCTAAGTTATTTTTCTTCTTGTTTTTAAAACATCACGGTTATATTTAATTTACGCTGGTATTCGAACAATTGCAAATTGGTAGGGTATCATCATTTTAACATTCACTTTTTGCATTACTTTTTAAAGGTATTCCTATTTTGTCTTAATAGTAATTATTTTTACTTCTTGTTTTGTATTCGTATTTGTGTACCGCTCGGACCAAATTGGTCCGAGGTGTACCGTGTCGTGTCAGACTGTCAGTGTCTGATAAATGTCAATGTCATTCATTAATCAATGTCAATATAATGCGTCGTTCAGAAACTGTTTGAGACAACACATAAAACACATAAAGCCTAGTTCGCACCTGTTCTGGTAGTTTGGTTGGATGGGTTCACTGCTTCGCTGCTATTTTGGTTAATTTAAAGTTTTATTTACGCAGTGCAGTGAGGCAGTGTGTATCGCTGCCTGGCTAGATTGCTGGCGTGGATGTGAACTTTAATCTTTGTCGACGTTCTGTTACTTTATTGCTTTTGTGTAGTGCGTTTATGTCTGTGGTTTGTGCTTGAATATTATATTGATTGCGTTTTGTTTGATGTTTCGCCAACGCTCGCTGTGGTTAGTTATTTATTGTTATTTTTGTTTAAGTTTTTATATATATTTTTTTATATTATGTTTTATTATTATTTGTAGTTTAGTTATATTTTATGTCTTTTTGTTCTGATTATTTTACTGATGGCTCATCCTATACCGGGATTTACCTAATCTTAACCAGCTTAACAGCCATTTTACAAGTTCACCGATTACTCTTGATGACTCCATCAAGGCAGATACGCTTATTTATTTAGAAGCGGTGACTCGTCCTGACTGTGAGCCCTTCTCATTCCGCGAAGTCACTGAGGGGGAGGTTAAGAAGAATATCCTATCCATAACTTCCAGGGCCGTGGGTGAGGATGGTATTTGTCGTGATATGCTGATGCCTATCTTGGAAGATGTTGTACCCATAATCACATACATTTTAAACCATTCACTGGCAACCAACGTCTTCCCTTCCGACTGGAAATTAGCCCACGTCATTCCCATTCCTAAGTCCGCTTCCCGTACAGCTTTCTCTGAATTCCGTCCTATTTCTATCCTACCATTCCTGTCCAAAGTCCTGGAAAGCGCTGTTCAAAAACAACTATTTTCATATGTATCTCAGCACAAGCTAATAGGTCCGTACCAATCTGTTTTTGTCCTGGCCATAGCACAGTAACAGCCTTGTTAAATGTCAGAGATGATATCCGCTACGCCATGGACAACCGGTTGATTACGATTCTTATTTTGATGGATTTCAGCAGCGCTTTCAATTCTGTTAACCATGACATCCTTCTTGCCATTCTCCATTCTCTTAACCCCTGCGATACTCGGTTGGTTCTCGGACTATCTACGCAATTGCTGCCAGAGGATCAGGAGTGGGGACTCGCTCTCAGATTGGTCTCCCATTACAGCGGGAGTGCCACAAACTTTCACCTCTCCTCTTTTTAATTTTTGTTAATGAGCTCGCTAAAGTTCTATCTTGTCCGTACCACCTTTATGCGGATGACTTACAGATGTATAGGCATTTCGATGTATCCAACACTCACACTACAATCGAAACAATTAATAAGGATCTCCTCGCGGTGAAGGCTTGGGCGAATGCTTTTGGATTGCTGGTGAACCCTACCAAATCACAATCTATTATTATTGGTAGCAATAGGCTCTACGACAGGTCTAAATTCATTTAGATGGACTTCCCAAGGTTACGTATGATGGAGTGAATCTTGCTTATGCACAGAAAACCAAAAATCTTGGCCTCGTTATTGATCGCTGTCTGTCCTGGAGATCACAGGTAAATGAAGTGAGTAGGCGCATGCATTATTTTTATCACTCTCTCAAGCGACTCCAGTTTTTCCTACCATACAACACCAAAATAATGCTCGCTCAGTCCCTTCTTCTCCCTCTTCTCGACTATGCCGATGTTTGTTATTTAGATGCGACTGAAGAGCTGCTTAACAAACTGGAGCGCCTGCAAAATTTGGCCATTCGGTTTATATTCGGTTTGCGAAAATATGACCATATTTCCGAGTTCCGGTCGCGGTTAAAGTGGCTCCCTATACGCCTTCGCCGAGATATGCACATCCTATGCCTCCTTTACAAAATCCTTCACTACCCCAGCTCTACCTACTTTCCCGTTTCACCCCCTTATCCGCTTCTTCCCGCCCCAAACGGTCTTGTGATACAAGAACCCTATCCTATCCACAATCCAACTCCAAATTTTTCCCCAATTCCTTCACTGTTTATGCTGCTAGATTGTGGAACAAACTACCGGCTAGCATTCGTGAGAGGTCATCGGTAGAGTCGTTTAAACACCATCTCAAAGAGCTATCAAACTTATGTGATAATCAGTAACATAATAATAATATATTTTGGAAGTATAAAGTAATTTGTTTGTTATAATATTTTATATATGTATGTCTATTTATTTAAATAAATATATTTAATTTATGTATGTATATAAGTTTAGCGCAATAAGTCCCGCATATTAAATTTTTATCACCACAGCTAGGGTTGGCTGGAAGAGATCTCTTCTAGAGATAAGCTCGCCTTTGTATATGTCCTGTGTAACGTGTGTCTTAATGTAATTTATTTGTGCAATAAAGTATTATTATTAAATAACACATTGCAAATTGAATAATAAGAAATTTTTATTGAGATATACTTCTCTAAAATTACACAACTACATTACTTACAAGTCGAATTATAACAAACGAATGTGAAGTACAACCTAAGTGAAGTTTATTGACCGAAAATTTCCAACATTGGCGCCTTGGCTTCCGATGAATTTAACTTAGATTTTCAAAATTTTAATTTGAATGCATTTCTCGCCTGCATTCCGCATCTTTTAACACCATTACCATGACGACCGATCAATAATCGTATAAGCTACATTCCTTTTATGTACAGAAATACCCTTTTTCTACAATTCCAAATCTAAAGGGACCGCCTACAGTACACAAACACTGCACAACACAGAGAATAACATTTTCTTTTCTTATACAACCTAAGTGAAAATCAGAACGAATTCTACTACCTAGTAACTAAAGGGACCACCTACAGGCACAATCTACAGGTCACAATTATAAACCGATTTTCAATTTTTTTTACCATTTTGTAGCTAAACTAATAGGTACCCTAGAACTTTTTTAATTTTTTTCTTAAGTCAGTTTTTTTCCGAACCCCTACCTACCTGTGGCTGACTGGCGAAGGCTAAGTGCCGCATTACAATTTAATAATCAAACATCTCCAAAAAAATCTGCTCAAAATCAAAATTAAATCGCTCTTGGTAGGTACTATTCTTATCTCAATTCTCTTAAAACCCTCGGAGCTATGGCCAAAATTACGTATCAGGCAATTTGCATCTGATAACCATTTTAATGGTAAAATTTTCATGTGTGCTAGGATTGTTGAGCGTTTTCTATACGATATGAGCAAAATACTAGTAGCATTTGTTCCATAGCTACACCACACTTTCTTTAAGGTCGGGAGCGCGTTTATCGCCGATGACAAGATAATAACACAACTGGGCTTCTCTCCGAAGGAAAAAAGGTAGCATTACCACTCACCGCCGCTTACGCAGTTAAATAGACCACGACGATTATCAATCATCGCGGCGGTCGACAAAAACCGCGCGCTAGTAAATACAATGACATTATTGAGCTAATTATCGCACACGTAACGGGCTCACGCTTGGCCGTCCACAAATTGGGCCGTCACTACACGTCACGGTGGAAAAAAATAATTCACGTGTGCAGGAAGTCGCGGCGATTAAGTTTTGATATTTAATTATGATTGTGCCGAAAAAGAGGTCAATTAACTGTTGACCTAATTCAGTTTGTTTTTAGTTCGTCATTACATTAGAAACGTTTAAGTGTTAGAAATTTTCTGTCGTTTGTAATTAAAGATAGTTGAAATAACATTATTTATTTATTTATTCAAAAAATAACACAACATTACAGTAAAACACTATACTTACATGAAACAGAAAATAAATTATAACAGGTAACTAATAAATCAAAGCAAAGTAATTTGAACTAGATTTCATAAAATTGAATTGAATACTACCCGTTCCTATTTCCAATAAAAGGTGTTATTTTGATATTTAAAGAGAAATGCCATTTTTTAATATAAATGATCGGATGTTTATTTCATTATAAAGAGAAAGGTATGCCGTTAATAGTGGAAAAAAACATTAGGCAAATGACCACCACGACCACGCTCACAGGACCATATCCTTTTCATGAAATTTTCCATAACCAAATCGCAATGTGGCTGCCCTATGTCCTCGATAGCCTCACGAATTCCATGTCTGAGGGCTTGAATCGACGCTGGGCGGTTGGCGTAGACCTTCTCTTTCACGTGGCTCCAAAGGAAGAAGTCGCAAGGTGTTAAATCACAAGATCTCGGTGGCCAATTGTGATCACCTCTTCGAGAGATAACACGGTCCGGAATCTTTTCCCGTAAAAAATCAATGGTTTCGGTGCTTGTGTGGCACGTAGCGCCGTCTTGTTGAAAGTAAACGTTGTCCAGATCAATACCATCCAATTCCGGCCATAAAAAATCATTAATCATCTCTCGATAGCGTAATTCATTCACCGTAACTGTTGCTTCAGCCTTATTTTCGAAAAGTAAGGTACAATGACTTCGCCGAACCATAAACCGCACCAAACAGTTGAGGATAGAGAGGCTTTTCAACAATAATTCTTGGGTTTTCCGAGCCCCAGATGCGACAATTTTGCTTGTTGACGAAGCCACCGAGGTGGAAATGGGCCTCATCACTCAAGATGATTTTTCGATGGAATTCCGGATCATTTTCATGCATTTCAAGGACTCAATCAGCAAAGACACGACGTTGTTGATAATCCGCCGGCTTGAGTTCTTGTGTTAACTGAACTTTATAAGCCTTAGGACCCAAATCTTTATGCAAATAACGGTGTAATGACGATTGTGGAATGCCTAATTCCAAAGGACGACGAGGAATGGACAAACCTGGGTTCTCTTCAACATTTACGGCTACAGCAGCAATATTCTCGGCTGTTCTTGAGCGACGTGCACGGGTTTTATTCTTCACATCACTAAGTAGTCCCAACAGCTCGAATTTTTCAACCAATTTCTGTATTGCGGTCCGACAAGGTGCTTCACGACGACCCAAAAATGTTCGAGTATTACAAACCGAGCGCACCAAGTAAAAATATTGTGGGGTAAAGAAAGGATAAAATCCATAAAGTTTCTTGTAAAAAAATCTTTTTGCTTGAAGGCTTTTTGAATCTTCTCTAGTCGCAAAGCGTAACTACTTTCATAAGGATGCCATACAATTGATGCCGCTTCAATCTTATTTTTTACAAGAGCAGTAAAAACTAGCTTTATGGCACTAGCATCGTGAAATTCACAGGTATTCCGGAGAACAAAGCCTAACCTACGATAAGAGTCAGCAGCGAGTGCCTTCAAGTGCTCATGAAAGTTGAGATGCACATCAAAAATGACACCCAGGTCCTTAACAGTATTGGCTCTAACTACAGGCTCCGTACCTAACAAATACTGTGTATAAAATGGCACATGCGCGCGGCTAAAGACATAGTGCAATAGTTAGACATGTTGAAAATCAACCTGTTGCAAAGACCCCATTCAAACACTGCATCGATGTCTTCTTGCAGATATCTGGCGTCACCAACAGCAGGCACTTCGTATGATTAAGCGCGGCTTCGAGATCATTTATCATGATGCCGAACAAAAGCGTGCCTAATATAGAGCCCTGGCTGACCTGCCCTTGTATGATATGGATCTGAAACAATGCATCAATGTTGCAAAAACTTCTGTCGATCTCGCAAGTAACTAGCAAAAAGCCTGAGTAGTTTTTTTGAGAAGCCAATGCTACAAAGCTTTCTCAACAACACATCGTTGTCCACTCTATCGAACGCTTTTCTAAAATCTATATAAACCACATCGACCTGCTTACTTCTTTCCAAGAATAGCAAAATGTAATCAGTGAGGGATAACAGGTTAGTATTAACAGAGCGATTAGCTCTAAATCCATTTTGCGAGTCGCATAGAAAAGGTTGTATTTGAGGAGATATTAAATTATGCAATATTGATTCAAAAATCTTAGCAAGCGCAGAAAGAATGGCAATTGGACGATAATTATCTACTTTGGTAGTATCTTTAGCTTTAGGGATTGGTCTAACTCTTGTGATTTTCCACTGGGGTGGGTAGTCACCTGCAGACAGGGCAAGATTTATGATGTAGCAGGTAGGTTCTTTTAGGTAATCTTTGCAACCCTTCAAAATAAACGCAGTTGTCTGGTCCCGGTGAGCTTGTTGGCTTTAGACGTTTAATCGCCATATATACCTCTTTTAGCGTAATTTCGATGACATGCACGTAGTTCGCAGACTTACTGTAGTTCTGAGCTTCAACGGAAAGGTGATGGAGTAGCGGGATGTTAATCAATAAAACTCATGAAAAATATCTAGCCAATATATTAAATCAATTTAATTAATATCTATACCAAAAGGCACGTGGATTTCTCCTTATCTGAGCCTGAACAAAGTTTATGTACCTGTCTTAAGCCTAAGATATTCGAAGCTTGATATCTGTTATTAGCAGAGCACACTCCTCATACGCAGCCCGACTCATTGTTGCTTTCCAAAGACAATGTTTTATTGATATAAGTTGTATGTCTTTAATCAGGCAGCCGAAAACCAGAACGGAAACCGGTACTGACAGGATGACTGGAGTGAACCTTTTTTGGAATACAGGTGTCAAAGATCCCATAAATAGTTCTATAGGAACTTTCAAAGGCAAGATCAGTATGTTGAGCCTTTAAAACCTCGCGCCAGTCAACTTCAGATATAAGCGTATAAAGTATCATAGTTACCCTTAGCAAAATTTCAATCCCGCTGTTTGTTTACATATGCTAGGATCAATAGGATCAGTGGGAGTTTTACATGGTCTATTCTCGAGCAAAATAGCTATATTTAGCGGGTGATGGTAGGCATCACGATGAGGGACCAGTCCGCTCCCTTCCACCTCATTTACATTAACCCCGCAATGAAGTTCTCATACCAGCACCCACTACATCTAGCTTGCCACCATACAAATTGAGCACTTCATTCATTTCAGTCAAGCCACAAAGATTAATAAAAAGCCATAATAATTTTAAATATTACTTGAAGTGTATGTAGGATTCAGTCTTATAGTCTTCTCCAGGCTTAAGCTCCTCAACTGCGCATGTGCCATCTGGGCACAGATCTGCCAGAAACGACCGAATTTCATCAATTCCAGACAACATATTCCACAGGTGAATGTACTTACGATATTCCACCGCCTTAAGAGAAGTTACGTCAGGTCCTGCAGTACACCAGATCGAAGTACTAACTCGCTTGCTTTTTCGCATATCATTTCGTGAATGTGACTCAGATAAAATATTTAACAAATAATGTCTTTTATTATATTTTAGCGTTTTAGTCAAGTGGTTACGGCAGCCGCCCGGAATGTGGAAGGTTCGTGGTTCGATTCCCGCCTGAAGTTGTCGTCTTTTTTCAGTGTTTAAAATTTTACCAAATAATGTTTTGTTTGTGTACGGTGGTCGATGAGAGTTGATGTGTACTTATACGCGACGAAGAAACTTTTGACAAATCTGTGTATCAATATCAGAGAAAGCCTTTTGAGAAAAAGTAATCATGACAAGATTATCAAAATAGTATCATCGTCGTCGTCATCATCTGCCGAAGGACGTCTATTCCTGGACAAAAGCGTCAAGAATCTCCACCATGATTGGTCCTGTGCTGTTCGCATCCAGCGGCCGGCTACCTACGACCTTCACCAGATCCACTTTGTTGGAGGCCATAGTATCATGTTTCACCAAAAACGTTAAATTGAACAGTAAAACGTTTTGTTTCATACGCAAAGAGCATTGCTATCGTAACGCAGTCACGCGCTCGCCAGGTCGCGTAAAGCGATCGCGCACTGCGCCGCGCCTAGGTGCCTGAGCGCGACAGGGCGCGCCGGGGCGCGGGCGCAGCCGCCGCAGCCTTTGTTTTTGGCGGCGGCCTAGTCGTAAAGCAACAAACTTTTGTTGTTCCCGTATGCACATCGCTAGCCAACCTTCACGCTCGCGCATTAAACACAATCGTCAGAGGTACCGATGCCTTATAAAAGCATCGTGCGCTTACCTACAACAAAGAGGGCCTACTTTTGTTTCGTCTCCGCGGCACATTTTGTCATTATTCGTGGCACGTGGTCGAGAATATATAATATTTTATTATTGCGGATTACGACTTCACGCCTCGGCGGCGTCTCACTGATAATGCTTTCATTTGTTCCGAGAAGCAGCTATCTGCTGCGTCGCTCGGGGACATGTCTGCTATACTTGCTTGTTCAACTTACATTTCATTGTTATGCATCTACCAGCTGATTTGTAGTATTTGTAGAAATTAAACATAATGATCATTGATTAACGGTTTGATATAATACTCTGGTGATACGCTAATCTGTTCGTTAATATAATGAAGACATATTGAAAGCGATTGCTTTTAGTTTCGTAACATAAGTTTCTGATGTAATATCATGCAATCTATAAATTAAATGTACTCTTTTTTTAGATTTTCTAACCTTCAAAACTTTACAAGACTTAAAAGCAAAAATTATTTCATTGACGTGAGTTTTGCACCGAGATAGTATTGGGTATGAGCACAGTATAAATATAAGCTTCATACTGTGGTATGAGTCTCCTGAGGCGCAGTTGTGTGCAAAATTCATTTTCTACTGTGTGAAATAGGATGTAGGAGACTCAAAGCTTCTTTTGGGAAAAGCGAAAAGGGGAAAAAACATACTTTTCTGAATCACAGTGAACACACTATACTCGTAGTTAGGTATCTAAAAATTTCAAAAATACCTTTTTCCATTCCATTGTTCATTTATACAATAAAAAAAACGGAATAACAATAGAAATAAGTCCATGACAGTTCATTTTATAAAAATAAAGCTACTTGCACATTTACAATCACGCAACGGCCAGGAGTGTAATTTCCGAATGTTTTGTTGATTGAGCAGATACATTCAGCACAATGGCGGTAACGAGCCCACAAAAGAATTAACTTTAAAATTTCACAGCCGATGGTGGAGATTAGTGGCATCAATCATTTGTCGCGCGCAAGCGGACCATGGCGCAAATCATAGTCCTGCCGCGTCGCGCCGACACCCACAACCCGAGGTTCGCCCTTTTTCACTTATAGATATTTATCGCAGACGGCCAGTTAGGCAGAATACTAACAGTTATGTACTCTCAGAAGATATGTTTCTAAAAAAAAGTAAACTCATCCTCCTTTTACTTTCATTATAAAACTTTTTCATTTAAAATATCATAAATAAAGAGCCACTCTTTTAAATCTTGGACTTATACGTTGATACCTTTTGAAGGTCGCTGTAGTTTTCTTATGTAAGTAGTTACAGTGTTCTCAAAAGCTATCGAAAACACAATTTTGATTAAATTACTAAAATCCTATATTAGTTACTATTTTATTTCTCTGTTAAAGCTAATAAAATTGTAGTGTTACAGAACTTCCAATAAACGTGTTTATTAATTGTGTGCGGCGCTGAAACAGTGTGCACCATCTGCCATGTAGCCTATCTATGGCTGCGCCTGCGCAGCCCAGCCCGGCGCAGACGCTTCGACAATGCACAGGAAGTGTCGACCAAATCGAATTACACGCGCGGACATACCGACAAATTTTTAATAATATCACGCTCCATTGTCTCGCCTGTTGAGTTTTTAACTTGCGTTCTGTAAGTCACTGGCTGTTAACGCTTTTGATTGTTAGCTAAGCTCCTATTTTTTATTTTGAATGTTTGCGTTGGCATTGCAGGTAAGTATTCTACGAGTAGGTATGCATACTGTTATACACACATACATATAATCACGATGGGTTAGTCAGAGTATCTACCAAATTTCTTCAAATCTGTTTAGCGTAACAAACAAACTCACTTATGCATTTATAATATAATGATAATGAATAAATAAATAAACCTTCTTTTACTCCACTTATATAAGCAGAAGATAAGCTTCTTTTTAAACTTTTTGTTTTGTTTTCTTGTTTATTTGTTAGCTTGTTATTATTAACCAATGTTAAACAAAATAACAGAGAAAACACTCAGACCCAAAATGTATTTAGATAAACATTGAACCGAACGGGAATTGAACCTGGGACCTCAGAGATGGCGAAGTCAGAACCGGCGTGCTAACCACTCGACCGCGGACGTCGTCGTCTGTTAAGAGTTATATTGGTTATGATTTCAGTTCAGTTCAGTTACTTAATGTTGTTTTGATGGGTAGAGTCTTGTTCTTAGATATCTGAAGTAGCTCGTATTCATTTTTTTTTTTTTTTTAAATTCTGATCCCCCGACGTTGGTCAAGTCAGGGACGTTTTGTACTAGGTGGTACTGCTAAACAAATCTAGGCCGCGCTAGTGCGGCTCTCTATTCTGCTTTACTGGCGTAGTGCTCACATTTTTACCGCACGATTGTGCCCTATCTACTTCCTAATTCTATTCTAGGCTATATAACTCGTTCGAAAAAACTTATTTTCCATTTTTCCTGCACGCTAGGTGCCCTATCTACTCTTTCTATTACTATTTCTTATCTAATTCCTTATTTCTTAAACATTTTCTGCATATTGATATGCCCTAATACTCTATTTGCCCTAATCTTCAAATTAATTACTAAATGCGTATAAATACGTTACATTTTTATTGCTCTTTCTCCAGAGCCCTTTCCATTGATTACTAACTTATTCTATTTACTTATACAGTTTTCTATTTCTATTACAATTTTGGTGCCCTATCTACTCTTTCTATTACTATTATCTAATACCTTATCTTTAACATTTTCATTGCATATTTATATGCCCTACTGCTCTATTTGCCCTAATCTTAACTTAATTACTAAATACGTATAAAAAACGTTACATTTTTATTGCTCTTTCTTCAGAGCCCTTCCATTTATTACTATTATTACTAACTTATTCTATTATTACTATGCTATACAGTTTTCTATTTCTTATACAGTTTTATATCTGTTACATTTTGGCTTCTTATATCTATACAATTTTTCTTAACTTATCTTATCTTTTCTTTCTCACATGCTACCCCCACTTTCCGGTTTGCCATACTTTTGTGCAGAGTTTTCCCCTTATTGTTTTTGGATTCTTTTATTTTATTTCATTTACTTATTTACTTGTATTGTTTACCCATTTACTTATATTTATTTTTCATAGCCTATCATTAATCACTTATTTTTATTGCCCTATTTTATCCTATGTTGATCCAAGTATAACACTATACTTAAAAAACATATTCTACTTTTTATGGTTATTTTGCTTATTTTGTTTCCTAATTGATTATCCGCGTGCCCATTCATTGGCACTTCATGTGTATTTACTATCAAGTTGTTGTGTAGTGTGCGTATGTTTAGTCAGCAAATTCTTTTCTTTAGCCTTATTAACAACCTGAATATTATTATATTATATTAATATAAGAAAGAATTGTTAACACGTTCACAGTACCATGAGCCACATATGGCTCATAACAATTGAAATTCTAATGTTTTTACTACGGACTAAGGACTAAGGACTGGGAATGTAACACTTTCAACACATGGTATTGAGATAAGATAAATAAAAGTGAACTTTTTAAATGAACATTTGTCTCATTCGTTTTCCCCGTGCTATCGTAAAGCCGTCGTCAGCGTTCAAATATCATTTGCGAAACAATAACCGCCGGCGTCGCGTTGTAGGCAATCGCTGCGGCCATATATCGCGGGCGGCCCACATGCTCGGAAAGCAATTTCACGAGCTGCAATCGCAATAGAGCACTGTCTCACTTCTGGGAAGACCACGGGCGCGCCTTATCGCGGCTGTAAATCAATATATGATTACAAATTTAATGCTACTGTTGGGCTATAAATCAGAGATTTTAAAATACGAGCTACACAGACGTATCACAACGCGTGAGGCCCCCTAGTGCTGCGCCGCGGTGTCGACACTCGATAAATCGACGCGGGCGCTTGCGTGAGTGCGAACCGGACAAAAATAGAATCGAGGTGCTCGAAATTAATTAAGCGCAATGCAGGGATAATCGTATTAATCGGATGTTTGTTGAGATTCACTTGAACAAAAGTATTAGTCAATAAAGAGTAGTTTTGTACTCGTATCATGCATAAAATGAAGAAGGCCTTTACCTAGGTACCCCTCTTAGACACAGGCGTAATGTATATTAAATAATTGAGGAAGAAAATGAAACACACACATTACATATTTGTATTGTAATATTACTATTTCTACTACTAGGTACTATTAATTACAAATCACAACAATATTGTTAGTAATTACATATATATAATATCAGCGTGATATATATTATATCGATATTAACACTAGTGAAAGAAAATAATTATTTTTTGTTAATCATTTTTATAAGCGACAGTACCCCTTCAGTGGGCACTAATTCATCGATATCGATGTCGCCGACCTGACATCCCTTGGTACTATTTCTGTCAGCAATATTTGCGCGGAGATGATCGACTGCCGACAATATCCTTCTTCTCTTTCCATGTTTGATGATATTTATACGCCAGGAACGGAACCTGCGGACCTCGGTTTGAAGAGGCCTCTATGTGCTAACTTTGTTACAATAACATAGATTGTTATGGCTCCGTGGAAGCCAGAAGGTATTGTTTTAGACGATGCATCTGTTGGTTTTGAAACAACATTTGTTGGAAGGTGCCTGTTGTTACAACCACTGTATCGGTGGGATCTGGCCTCCATTGGAAACAAGATAAGTGAAAGATTAACTAAACTTTAAATAGTACTATAAGAAGCCATTGTTTATCTACGTTAATTTTTACTGACTGTGTTTAAAGTACAGATGGATAGTATTATGACGTAAGTTTTTAATGCATTAATGTTTATGAAACATGTTCTAACTGGCTTTTCAGCCTCAATGTAGCCTACAAACATTCACTCACATGCATGCATGACGCTACTAATAACTACTTCAAACAGATGTTTGTTCTAAAGTCATCAAAATGCGATGTATTTCTTATTGATTTTGCTGATTATGGATTAATAGTTTTATAATGACTTTACTAGTACTGCTTAGGTTTATCTATTAGCAGCTTGGCTTATAGTTTTCCATAACATAGGGGAGCACCATCAGGCATCGGGTGATAAGTACGACACCACCTGGGGACTATGCGGGACTCAACAGCCATTATTTGGTCGACCTGCGGAATTGGTTAGCATCCATTAATTTCTTATTAAGCCAGTATTTGTCTTGGTATATTATTATGATTTCATTTTGTTCAACTTTATTCTTTCTATCCTTGACAACTATTTACTAAGGGTGGATTCGACCAAGCTGGAATAAGGTCTTATACTTACTTAGATTAAGTGCTGAATTTGTATAGACTAATCTCGGAGTAAGTCTTATTCCAGTTTGGTCGAATCCACCCTTGCCTTGACAACTTGACAACTTGACTAGCATAATTACATAAACCCCTAAAGATAAGCCATTAAGGATACGTCTGTATCCGTACTAAAATATCAATATTTGATACCTACGCAATTATTGAACATGTTTACATAAGAAATTAAACACTATATACTTAACAATTTCTCCCCATGTTCAGTTTTCCATGTGGGAAGAAGATGATGATTACTTTTTGAAGTTAAAGATATATCATTAACTTCAAAAAGTTTAATAAATAAAATAAAATTGAGTTCATTCGCATCGTCATCATCATCATCAGCCTATAAACGTCATACTGCTGGACACAGGTCTTCCCACATGGAAAACTGAACATGGGGAGAAATTGTTAAGTATATTGTGTTTCATTTCTTATGAAAACATGTTCAATATTTATTTATTTTATTTATTTATTTATTACACAAAGCAGATATACAACAAATAAAAAATATGAGTAACATGATTTTTTACTTAAACTATGAGTAGGCTGTATCTCCAAACATATGTGTAACCAACATGGTATTCAAGTCCGATAAGATAAATTAAATAAATTAAATTAGGCAAATATTGATTGATTACAATAATTGCGTAGGTATCACATATTGATATATAGTACGTAGCGAAGCGCGACTATACCTCAGATGGGACCCGACCGACTGAACCCACGCTTCCGCATAACTTTGACGTTCTTAATTTCAATGTGTGGTGTTGCCATTAACTATAAATACCATAACCTTTGAGCCGTCTGTAAAGCGTGTGTGTAGAACACTACCAACCCCTCTCTTCGATTGGGTGTCGCAATATGCGACTAATGCACTAAAGACCATAAAAACATCCAACAGCATGGCGCGGCGATTGGCTCACCACCTTCACACTGAGCACATGTGCAGTCGCTATTTGGTGAGCTGTGGACTATGGTAAAGGACTGCTTCTGCTGTCCTCATTGCCTAGTCTCTGACTAACCCTTCGGGGATAATAGTCCTGGTTGTATGTATAACCTCAAAGAGAGTAAGTTAAATTTTAATAAAACATGTATTTCAAAGAGTTGTGACATAATTATATTCTGAATATGTCTACTATCTACTTGTTGGTCCAACCCCCAAGTAAAGGTCAGTTATTAATAAACCAGTAACATTCTCATGTAGTATCTTTAGTACTTTTCTCTCACATTACCTACATTTTTTCAATAAACGTTAATTGCTTTTACCGTAATTGAATATAGCATCGGCGGCGTCTCCTCGGCGATACTATCGCCATCTGGCGGAGATTGATACCGCTGCCGAATTAATTGGCGGCCTTAACAATATTAATACGTGACGGACGATTTCTGAGTGCCACTTTCAAAATATTATGATGGCGAAACAGTTGTCAGGTAATGACCGGACCGTGATGAATCGAGGACCTTTACGGCCCGGCCACCGGTAATGGCCGTCAGTGCGTTTTGACCAAAATATATTGCGGAGCCCTTATGATACTATAGTACTACATATTAACAGAGATACTTATATACAAAGGTTAATTATCATTAACGTTAATTATCACTAACGTTTGTTAAAGAACACATAAACACTTTGACGATCAGCTACGACAAAGTTAATGTAAAATGGTCAGGTTGAACGTCCAAAGGATAATTTAACTTCTGCACTTATTATTATATCGTTTATCTTATTATTATATCGTTTATTTTATTGTTTATCTAGCCAATTATCTAATTGCCAATTATCTAGCCCAAGTTAAACTTGGTTTTCATTGGTTAGAAAACGCATAAAAATACATATTTTACAAAGATAACACCCATCAGAGCCGAAGTAGAAAATTGAAACCAGACCCAGAATTGAGCAAAACAGGTACTATTTCTTAATAGACCGACCGGGAATCGTACCTGGGACCTCAGAGATGGCAACGCAACGCCAGAACTGGCGTGCTAACCATTCGACCACGAGGGTCGTCATGAATGTTCTCAAAACGAAACTTCCCATTTAAATAATTGGTTTCCTATTAAACACTGAAATATATTAAATGCTGATACTGATGTTATTTTTTTTGCATTTTCAGAGTTGCTCCCGTACAAATAACACACGTTCTTTACACTAATATGCGGTTGCGGGATTAAAACCCTATTAACAAACATCCTTTACATATAGCGGTCCGAATCGATGGCGGCATAACGACGTTATTTTAAAATGCTAGAAACTTATATTTGTTGTACTTTTATCGCCGCGTCCGTCGGTTCTCCAACCGATGTGATGATGAGTATTGTTTCACGATCGTCTATAATTTTGAGTTATTTAATTGATCCCCATGAATATAGTGTGAAAAGAAATGTAAGGCGTATCGATTGCCTAGTTTCAGAAACAAACTGTTTTTAACTTATTTCTAACTCATTATCATTGAGTTGTGGTGAAGCATGGCGTACACATAGCTGAGTCGCGAAGTCCAACCAACCGTCTGACTTGGAAACTGTAATTGCGTCAACTGTCGTAAATTGTGTAGCGGGACAGCGGCTGGCCAAATTCAGGGTTTGTTCTGCACTGTGCCAAAGATACACACTTGCGGAGCTGCAGCTCAAGTGAAGTAACTTATTCGTGCTAGAGTTTAAGACAGCCAAGAAGAAGCTTTCAGAGGAAAATATACAAACTTTCCTCAGTGTAGACCACTAATCTTAGTCTAGATTCGATATCGAGTTAGTTGGTTTAAGTTAACCTAGCTTCCACCGTCTTCTATCGCTCGTATACACCAATATTGACCACTTTGTTATGTATCAACAGTTAGAAATAAGAATAATTAATAATTATTCTTATTTCATAATTAATTAATGTTAATTAGTCGTTAAGAATATCTTTGCAGCAAAATTAAATATTAAAGGACTATATCTTGATATTCGTCGTACATTGCTCTTATTTAAGAGTGCTGACTAACTACGACTAATGCTTTATTTCATTTTAATCAATATTTCGTAAACAATAAAATGAAAAGAAAATATTTTGATATAATTGAACTAATAGAAATGGAGGTGGGTGCACTGGAAGAACAAAAAGGTTGATTGTGCACGGGTTGGCGACACATTAGTTGAATTAACAAAGTGATGGGTTAAAGCAACATGAACAAATTGTTGTTTTCACAGTAATGTTTTTGTTGATATGAAAACAGTTGTTTTTACCTATTTGTACATGTTGGCGTAACAATTCATGCATAATTCAATAGGTAATTGTTGATTTTACTGTTCAAGTTGTTGAAATAACCATTTTTAAAGTTAAATTTACAAAATAAATACGTTAAAACAACAAATGATATATGTAATAAGTTCAAATTACCGTAACTGATCAACAATACAGTTTTTGTTCGTTCAACAAAACTCAAGAGTAGGTGTTATATTAACCCTAAAATTTAGTTGAAATATGGTAAACCCAACTAATAATTTCTTTCCGTGTAATCCTGTTAAAACCATTTGTTTGACAATATTTAAAAAAATATATTAAAAAATATAGTAATGATGTCAATGTAATTACTTGCTTTTGAAGGTAAAATGGCGCGTCGAAAACCACAATTATATAAATTTTAATGATGGAGAGTAAGAACACATG
Source organism: Scoparia ambigualis (assembly GCA_963921215.1). Lineage (NCBI taxonomy): Eukaryota > Metazoa > Arthropoda > Insecta > Lepidoptera > Crambidae > Scoparia > Scoparia ambigualis. The sequence goes on along the minus strand of OY992506.1, from coordinate 1,542,298 downwards.
TTTTATGTGTTTAGTCTTGGCATCCAGTGCAGCCGCCCTTTTAGTCTTGGCATCCAGTGCAGCCGCCCTTTTAAGTGGGAGTAAATTTGAGAGTTTAAATCAGAGGAGCCCCGCGGCTCCGCCGATATGTTCTCGTCGCAAAAACGTTCGCTCGCCGTTTTTCTGCGCGCGAGCAAATCCATCATCACTTTAACATGACCATTGACATTTCCTCGCAACTCCCCCGAAACCGTCCGAGCACCGAGAAAGCCCATGAATTATTCCAGATAATCGGTAGAAATTTCGACACAACAGATCAAGCAAAGGTTGAGATATTAAAACGTGATTTATCTCCAATTTTCCCGTCATGATGATCTGGGTTATGTTAACGTTGGCGCTGGTCGCCCGTCGACGTTCGGACGGAGAGAGCTCGTTTAATATGAATATGAAACTCCACGCAGGACTGGTGTTAACAAATTATAATGCAAACCTTTGTTGTTCAAAGTGTTGTCTATTTAACAGAACACAACGGGCGCTGTCAAACTGGAACAATACGAGAAAGAGTCTCGCCGAGGAGCAAGGCACACTAATGACTTGGCGAAACCGGCGAGCTCCTTCCAAAATTAAACAAGGTAAAAAAGCGGGCAAACGATCGATCACCTCCGGCCACAAACAAAACACAGAAAAAACCACGTGAAAGGATGTATGGAACAAATTTAAAGCGCAGCATGAGGTGTTCAGGCGTCCGATCCGCGGCGAAGGGCAAATATTAAAGCTGTCAGTTTTGTGTAATTTGAAGGCTCGTTTTCAAGTCATAAGTTATGTTATTGAATGTTTTGGGGCACGCTCGCGCCGTGTGAACCCGCTCGCGCCGTTAATGAGCACTTCTAATACCAGATATTCACTTAAATGGGCATTTGAGGATATTGAAACAACATTAACTTCTCCGACTAGATAGACTTCAACGGAGTTGTTTAATTTAACGCCACTACTCAGTTTAGGTAAATGTTTGTAGGACAAAATTACAAGTCGGCAGGGTAATAAAGATGTCGTTGGAACGATGCTGCCGTATTCTAAATACTGTGGATACGATAAAAACTGTAAAAGATGCTAGTAAAACGTTGGAAGTTATGGCGGCGGCCCAGCAACTCCATTACCAGATGTGACACTAATAACAGACGCGGAGACGTTCAGCCTTCATTTCGCCAAATTGGATGCAATTATTGAGAGAAAACGTCAATTTTTGAACGCATCAAATGCGAGACAGTCAGGTGGCGGCGGCGCGAGAGGTGATTCTCGGGATATGGCCACTTTTTCAATACAAAGGCAATAAAAAAGCACTAGTCACGCACTAAATGCCTCTTGACTCGGCGCTCGAGGCGTCCGTCCAAAAGAAACAAACATAAGTAACGAAAGCGCACCATCACGCACCCACAAAGTTATTTTCGCTCGGTAACACGTGTCAAGTTTCAATTTTACTAACGTCGATATTAACAGTGGGCGTAAACAGATTATTGATATATTCGATGATAAAAAAGTAATCGATGATCGCATAGAATGAACTAGCATTGTGAGGAAAAAATCACCTATTGTTGCACGCTTAGAGGGCCATCTTTTTTCGTTCGGAATTAAATGGACGCACGAGTTTTGACAAAAAATTGACTTCATTAATCTGAGATGGTTTTATTGGCTCGACAATAGAGTTTCTCGCAATCGCGCCGAGTAATCTGCTCGATTCCTCGAATCGCACACAATTTTTCACCTTTTAAATGGGATCAATGTAGGTAGTGTTTTTTGAAATATAAGCGATGGGATCTAAGATCCTAAAATCCACATTATACTTGTTTTACAAATTATTTTGTTTAGAATCGTTTAAATAAAGGAAGATAATGCGAATATAGTAATGATAGTAATAAATAAATCCATCCAGTAATCGTGTATGGGCGTTTGCAATGGGCACGGTCGGGTAGTCAGTACAACCTTCCAAATATAATGAATAAATTTTAATTGAAGGCTTCGTTAAGTTTGATTAATTGGAATAACATTGGTATTGCCGATGCATTGAAAGTCTGTGCAAGAGGGTGCGCGAATCGAGTGGGTGATCCTTAATAAATCAAGGAGCACAGTTTTTTCAATCATCTATCAATAATTAACAGCATCGCGTAGCGGTGAAAGAATACTACCACACCGTCTCTTCCTTTGGATGTCGTAAAAGGCGACATATATCTTAGAGCATAGAGCGGCGATGGGCTCACCACCTGTCACGCTGAGCACATGTGCAGTCGCAATTTGGTAAAAAGTGGACTACGGCAGAGGACTGCTTTTGCGGTCCTCATTGCCTAGTCTGTAACTAACCCTTCGGGGATAATAGTCGTGATTATATGAATGTATGCTATCAATAACTTTGGGTTCATCTTCATGTTGGTTATTATTGACGTCAAATTTTAAATTAATATTTGTAAGTTGTTTTTGTATATTATCTATAATACGTAACGGTAAAAAACGTGAGTAAAGACGTATATAATATATTTTTTTATATATTGTTGCTATCAAGAGCTACGACGTAAAGTCCAATTAATTTTACATCATACTAGCAACAATACTTTATTTAGGCAGAATTAAATTGCAACGTTTTTTACCACAGTTGTGGCCCTCTAATAATACTGTAATCACAGGTTTGACACCCCTCCACATCTATTAACGGACTTGCGAACTATTTTACCCACATGTGTTGGATACATTGCTTGCGCTTCATGTCAAGTTCATTCTCTGAAAGATTTAAAAAGAGCAATGTTTATAGAATTTAATCAAAGAACATTTGAGAGTTGGTAAAATTGCCTCAGGGTATCCAACGAGCCCAGTGTTAAAGGCGAGACGGTTAATACAACGGATTGTGAGGGCTAGGGGGGTAATTATAGTAAATGTGCCGCATTCTGTTGACAATAGCAACTGTTGTTAGGAAAGTCTCCAGTAAGGAAAATGGTTGGCATGTCAATTACAGTTCTTTATCTAGCCGATATTGATCATGGATTTTCAATTATTATAAATCTAACAAGTGTCGTCTTTGCATTCTTTTATAAATTTTATAATACTGGATCCATAAAATGTTACAAATAAGTTCAATTTGTGAAACATTCTTAAAAAAAGAAACAGATTTTGCAAATCGTCAAGTCATTCATTGCGTTACCTCTGAGATGTCACAACCATTGACAATTTATCCCACTCACAGGATGTGCGCCTACGTGCGCGGAGACAAAGGAGATTAGCATGCAGGGTGGGCGGGGGTGGGGCGGGCCTGCGCCTGCGCAGCTCAACGACGGGAATGCTTTACTATCCGCACGAGTGACACTGGAAGAATAACATCTGTACGACTGTAGGTGACAAACAAAACTGTATGCAACGCAAACGTTGTTCTGGTATCAAAGTAGAACTTACTCTGTGTAAGGCACTATTGTCACTCCATTAAGAGTCGCTGTCGTATATTTCGTAAGTACATTTTTTACAGCCGTACTGTTCATTTTCTGTTACAACTAGAATCCATTAATTACGAGTAGCAGCTTCAGATACCTACTACTACTACTACCTAATTTTAGGTACTAAAAAAGATTATCCCCTATGGTTTGGTCTGAGACTAGGCAATAAGGACAGCAAAAGCAGTCCTTTTACCATAGTCCACTTTTCACCAAATAGCGACTGCACAATAGTGCTCAGCATGACAGGTGGTGAGCCCATCGCCGCTCTATGTTGTTGGAAGCATGTGCAGTATTTAGTCCGTTAGTCGCCTTTTACGACACCCAAGGGAAGAGAGGGGGTGGTAGTATTCTTTCACCGCCACGCGACACGGCGGACAGAACGACAGAATAAAAAAAAAACGATATTAACCGCGTGTTAATCCGTATAAGGCTGGCCTCACACAGCCGGAAATAGCTTTCTCTCTTCAGAATCTGACTTAAGATTCTGAATTCCGGCACCTTGACTCACACATTATTAAAAATTCAGATTGATCAGTAGTCTTGTGATTCCCGGCACATGCAAACGTCTCCGGGACGTTAACCGCTTGCTGTGTCTACCAGAGTCCAGAATTGCCATTTTTTTTTCGCTGTTACCAATTGACGACCTTTGTGGTCGATTGGTTAGCGCGCCGGGTCTGGCGTGGCGCCATCTATGTGGTCCCGGGTTCAATTCCCGGTCCAGTTAATTTAGAGAAAAGGAACTGTTTTTCTTAATTGATTTCGAGTCTGGGTGTTTTTCTATGTTTATGTATATTTATCCGTTATCTAGTTTAACCACATTAACGAGTTTCAATAGAAGCTTATCTTGCTATCAAATTTAAGAAAACAATATTTAAAAAAAAATATGGTAAATCCTGCTAAACCTGCTAAACGTTGTTTATTAAAATGCACCAAAACTAAGAATTAAATTACATCGTAAAAGAAATACATGGGTTGTAAAAAAGCAAAATTAAACACTATTATAGCAAGGTATCAATAAGATAACATACAAACAACAATACAAACTAAATATCTTAAATTTACTCTTAAAAATGCTAAAAAAGCAGGATCCTGCTAAAAAGGCAACACTGGCTGTCAACTGAAATAATTCAGAATCTGAATTCCAGTATGTGTGTGCGGCTGTCTAGAAAATGTATGGGAATACGCGCGTTCTGAAATCAGAATCCTAAACATTCGGATCCGGAATTCAAAACGCTCGTCAGCATCATTATTCCAGATCGATCTGAGAAAATCATATTCTGAAAAAATCAGAATGTGTGTGGAGCATACTGATATTGTATGGTATTCCGGCCTTTCTGAATTCAGCAAGCCATTCCGGCTGTGTGAGGCCAGCCTAAAGGCTTTCATTGCGAATTAGATCAACTGTTATATTTATTATAACATGTTTAAGTCATAGACCGATATCGTGGTACCCGTTGCAGAAACAATAATTGAAATTGTAGTTATTAAGTATAGCAAAGGTGAACAGCAGGAAAGGTCAAGTAAGCATTAAGACAGTTGTAGTGTTTTTGCGACGTCTCTTATTGACTAAAGCATATTTCTTATCAGCAATAAAACCATTATAGGAAAGTTATGTTGTTACAAAAAGTACATTTTTACTTTTTATTTTGTCGATGAACTCTATAAGGTTGACATTTAGACTCTACTAACGATACTCAACCAATAACTATATATTATAACTTCAAACACTGATTTCAAAATGTATGTCTAGTTGTCGAGTCATTCTTATGTTATTTGCAGTTTAAATTGAAACACCTTCGCTATGAAACAGTAGGTTTGTCACTTCAGAATTTAGTATCTTATTCGAGATACTACCAGCAATAAATTTAACTGCGTATTGTTTCCACAATCATATTACTTGGACGTTCGACCTGATTTACGGCGATACGTTGTAAATGTTTTTGTCTTCTTGTACGTATTGTAAAGTTTGCATCGATAGTGGATAATCCATGAATAAGGCTTGATCTCCATTCAAATTACGAATCGTATCAAAACATGAATGGTCTTGTTCATGAATGATGCACATGAAAGGCTATTGACGTACACAACGTTCGTATTGCTACAAAGAGGCTTAAAATGCGGGCCATTGAGATTATTTCATTGGATATTGATCACAATGGGTATCGAAATAGAGTCAATGATTCTCCTAACTTGACTATATTACAAATTATTTTTGAACGCTACATTGAAGTCAGCAGGACCAAGCAAAATTAAGTCTTGAAGCGTTTATAATAAAACTCTTATTGGTGCTGTTTTAAATGTCATCAATGATCGTTTTAAGATTAAAAGTGCATTGTCATCAGAACACGTAGCAAGCGCTGAAGATGGTGCTCGATAAAGAGCAACACAAGTCACAATACTCGATTTAAGATCAGGCGATACAGTTCTACCTCCTCACCATCGAGAAGGATTAGGATCGAATCTCTGAATGATAGTTATTGGATTTCAATGATGTTATTAAAATTATAAAATATGGTGCGCAGTTATCGACAGTAAGATGCGTAATAATATGAGTATGGTCTAATGGGGTGTGCCCTTTATAAATATAGATATGTCCAAAATAAGTTTACTTAATTTATATGAAGGAACATTTTAATATTTTATAAAATGTTGTGAGTACTCGTATGTAAGTACTAAGTACGATTATAATGATAATTAAAAGGTGAGACGTGACGTTGCGTCGCCCGAATAAAATGAGAGGGCGTCTATTGCGGGGACACCGGGGTTATTATGTTTGTTGACCCACGTGTCTCGGGAACAATGCCGTCGTCTTGTGAGGCCGCGACTTTTTGTCTTTCCAGTTTTCGTCGCCGATGTATGAAGATGCGTGGATGGGTCAAAGGGTATTTCAGATTGTAGTACCTACTTGAAAATTTGCTCAGTTCTCAAGGACATGTTACATTCTGAATAAATAAGATAAGCTAAACTAGTACGAGTATCACAAATTAAGTAATGTGTTATTGTGTGTTTTTAATAAACAATAGTTTGCCCAACTATAAAAAGAGGTTGTAATTTAATCTAATTTCACTGGTTAAGTCACTCAAACTAAGGAAACCTAAGAAAAATGTAATTTAAATTAAATAACTTAATTAAATTAAATTAATTTAAATTAGCAATGGTAATAACATATTAATAATAAAATAATAAAACATGTATTTCAGATTATAAATTTCATACAGAGGATAAATAAAATATACATAAACATAGAAAAAACACCCAGACCCGAAATCAATTTAGAAAATTAGTGTTTCTCTAAATTGACCCGACGGGGATTGAACCCGGGACATCAGAGATGACGCGACGCTAGACCCGGCGCGTGCTTACTACTCGACCACAGAGGTCATTAAAATAAAGTGTCTATCCATTGATTTCAAGTTTGGTTGCAATAAATAATTTTTTTTATATACTAAGCCCGGCTAATGAACCCACTCCACCTGATGTTAAGTGGAAATGAGGTCCAGGCACGAGGACAACTGGTGCAGCGTAAGAGACGTAGCATCAGTCATCCTCACTCTGCCGGCCCACAAAGTGCTTCTTCACGCCTCGTTTGAAGGACCCTATGTCATAGGTAGGAGGGAATACGTGTGCTGGCAGGCTATTCCATCTTTTGGAAGTGCGGCAAAGAAACGAGTCACCAAATTTCTTTGTGCGTGATGGAATGTTAGAGACTGTAAATTGGTGACTCCGGAGAGCAGCACGCGTACTCCTATGGAGGAAGGGAGAAGGAGGGATGAGGTCAAAGAGTTCTTCAGAGCACTCGCCATAGTATAAACGGTAAAAGACGCTGAGTGACGCAATATCTCTACGCAATTGCAAAGGCTCGAGAGTTTTAGTGACCTCCGCATTGCCGAAAATGCGCACAGCGCGGCGCTGCAATCTGTTCAAGGCATCGAGAAGGTACTTTGCGGAGCCGTCCCAAAGGTAAAGGTAGTAGGTAAAGTAGAGCAATACTCCACGCAAGACCGCACCTGTGTCTTGTATAATAGACACAACTGATCAGGCGTGAAGAATCGCCGCACCTTGTTCAGGACACCGAGTTTACGTGAGGCATTTTTAATCACGGTTTCGATGTAGTCCTTTTGGTTCAGATCGCAGCGGATATCCATACCGAGCATGTTAATACTGCTCTGCAGGCCTAGAGATGTACCCTGAAGAGAGGGAAGGGGAAGGAATGGCGACTTTTTCGCTGTGAACGCCTGTGTTTTCTTGGCATTGAACTCCACCAGATTATCGGAGCCCCATTTAGAAATGAGGTCCAACACCCGATCGAGCTCAATGACAAGATTTGCTCGCTTCATTTCGGTGTCTACCCGTCCAACCGTTGGGTATCCGTTATATCCCCCATGCACTGTGCTATCATCTGCATAGCAATGAATGTTTCCAAGAGGAAGCATGTCATTGATATGCAGAAGGAACAGCGTGGGGGATAGAACGGAGCCTTGGGGAACACCAGCGTTCACTGACATGAACCGCGAAGCGCATCCATCCGAAAGGACACGGATTCTACGCTCATGCAGAAAGCTAGCAATCCAGGTACAGAACTGAGCGGGCAAACCGTATGCTGGGAGCTTGGAGAGAAGAGCTTTGTGCCAGACCCGATCAAAAGCCTTGGCTATGTCAAGGCTAACTGCCAGTGACTCGCCACGCTTGTCAATAGCCTCACCCCAGAGATGTGTGACGTACGCTAGAAGATCACCCGTTGACCGTTTTGGCCGGAACCCATATTGACGATCTTGAATTAGGGAGTGATCTTCTAGGTATCGAACAAGCTGTTTGTTCAATATTCGTTCTAGGATCTTACACAACACTGAAGTTACGGCTATAGGGCGGTAATTAGTCGGATCTGACCGATCTCCTTTTTTAGGGATCGGTTGCACATTAGCTTCTCTCCAAGATTCCGGCACACAACCCGAAGATAGCGAGTGGCAATTTCCAAGTAGCTTGTTAAATTCACTAAACAACAAATTATGGGCGACAAGCTCAACACGTTTGGCAACGTTGCAGCACAAAGCGCAACATTGCGCGGCCCCAAGCGGTCGCATGAGACCGCACCTACAAAAACACACTTGACTTTGTACTGTGTTTTCATAGACTTACAGACAATGGACAAGTTTGATTATTTCGGTTCTGTGGTACATCTTATGCATTGTTATCGCAAGATATCGCATAGTCTATGATCGATTCTGTCAAATTTGACGTTGACAGTTGCGCCAATATTTGTGTCAAAAAATTTCCAAGACAGGGGAATTAAATGATTTTTTTATTAATTCGTGTCAAAGAGTGATCAGCCGTGTCGTAACTCCGCTCGTGCGCACTCTCGTGGTTGTACCATTTTGTGAGGTCGGGCGGCGCGCGCCTCGTCCCAACAAAGACGTTTAATTGTCGGTTATCCGACAATAAATCCCGCAACCGCTCATTACTGGACTTATCCGATCATTGTTAATTGAATAACACACTTTTGTCCTTTTTATAAGGCTTGAAATGATTTTGGCGTGTCGCCCGCTATTGTTCTTTGGTGATTAAATATAATAAACGCTTATTTTGTGACGAGAGTTGTTGCATTATAAAATGTATAAAATATACGGTACCGAGACGGTTTCTTTGTCAAAACTCTATTTTATGTTATTCATTAGTTAGCTAATCATATCATAGCTTTGAGCCCAAAAACTCTTGCTTCAAAATATTTTTTTATTAAAATCAATCAAAAGCTCAGAATTTTTAGAATACATGGTGTTGGGATTTCGTCCGAACTATCCTTTTTATTTTGTTTTATACATTATCAGTATCACAATGAAATACTCTATTCATACTTACAATTGTTTCTGTTACAAAAACATGAAACATAGTTTCTTTATTGAAAGTTCAAAGATGATCCGGCGACGGTAACGTATAAACAAGCAACTTCCCTTTACTTCAAAGACGCAAAACAATAGCAGTTATTGAAAGTAAGCACATACATCTCTCTCACCTTGCGTTCCAATCGGACATTGATTTATCGATGCTTTATTTGATTTGATTGTATCATCGGAACGTCATAAATCGAGCTCCCCCGACTTGTTACGGATCCCTCGGCATCGATATTTTCTCGATACGACTCGATTTTTCCTGATGTCATTATACCGTGTGTGATAACTGAATCGAGGGGCCGAAGTTGTTCTGCCCGTGAATTAAGAAAATACAGTAAGGATTTACTTTTTGCCCACGCCGAGGGTGATATTGACAATAATAAGGTTTTATGTGTGTTTCATTGAGCCGAAGCTGCGGCGGCGACAACAGATAGGTACACCAAATATTTTCGGTAAATAAGTTAAACCCATAGAATAATAACTAAAGCATAGAAGGAGTCCAAATGAGACTCGTATACTTAGTTGTCCTATTTTTTCAAATGGGTCATAAACATTGAAAGAAAAGAGACAATATAAGTTGCTAAAAACGTCAAATAACTAGCAAAAAAAAAAAACGGTCACCATTTATGATACAAAATTCAAAAGCGACTAGTCCAAATGAGACTCGTATAGTTGTCCTATTTTTTCAAATGGACCATAAACATTGACAGAAAAGAGACAAAATAAGTTACTAAAAACGTCAAATATCTAGCGAAAATAAAAAAAACCGTCACCATTTATGATACAAAATTCAAAAGCGACATAAAAAATGTAATTCGAATGATGACCAAACGGAGTGCACACTCAAATGACACAGCACTCCTTCTACGCTTTAGTTATTATTATGGTTAAACCGTCCAGATATGTCAAGATGTTAGTTAAAATCTTTTTGGTACGAGTAAATTATAACGACCGGATGACTGATTTCAATAAATGAAAATGACTTTTATATCTGCCAAAATCATTATTAGTTGTACTTACCTACATAACAAGTAATTTTAAGTTTTAGAAAAGAGATAATATTTTCCGTGTCGTTATTTATTAGCTATAGAATTGCTTCAAAACTAGCTATATATATTTAGTTTATTTTTATTTAATAACGCACGTTTCCTAGCCTTAACAAATTTCCAGAATAGCTGTCGCTGACTGTACTGAACAAGTATAACAGATGTAAAAACTAGTTTGTGCCACCCTCGCCCTGCGACCGCCATTTTTTCCCGTCAAACAAATTAATGCAGGCGTCTCCAGTCCGCTGTGGACTTGTCAAATTAATTTCTTCTCCAAGACAATTTGTCTGCGGAGGGCGAAAAAACCTTGCCATCGATTGCTCATCAATAGTCTTGTTTCTAGGAAGGGCGGAGGGCAGTTAAAGTTTGTTGACTCGCAAACTTCTATCTCTATCGCAACATTAGTTGTGATAGCTTGTTCAACATACCTGCTTCATGATTGATCAACCACTTATTGTTTGCCTATTGTACGTGTTTGATTTTCTAAGAAGATTTATTTGTAAGACACTCTGACACTAGAAAAAAACAGGGGATTCTACGACGACAACCGGCACTATCACTATTATCACACGGAATATCGATAACTTCACATTTAGTCAAAAACTTTACTTTGTAAGCATCTACCGGTATTCCCGTATTTGTATCTAAAATAGCAGCAAGTGACCTTTAAACCACCTTCGTAAAGATCTCTAGTTTGATTTCCAGCAGTAGGTACTACATTATTTGACTCGGTTCTATTTGCGCGGTGCTTGTAGCGGCTCATTCATACAATACTACCGCCCCTTGTCTTCCCTTGGATGTCGTAAAAGGCGACTAACGGACTAAAGACTGCACATACATCCAACAGCGTAGAGCGGAGATGGGCTCCCCACCTGTCACGACAAATACAAATAAAAGCTGCACCTGTGAGTACATGTGCAGTTATCATTTGCTGAAACGTGGAGTGGTTTTTGCGGTGCTCATGCCTAGTCTCTGACTAACCCTTCTGGGATAATAGTCGTGAATGTATTGTATGTATGATTGGTGCTTAGCTAGCGGCTGGCTATCGCTATTTTATAACAGACTTTAAAAAATAGCGATAGCCAGCCGCTTGCTAATATCTGAAATGCTATTTTCATTCATCAGTTCTGCATCCGTGATGAATGGCTCTATCACTTTCAGCGTTTTTGTAACATACCATTAGGTAAGATTCCAAACACTTCCCCGTAGAATCAAGAAATACCAAATATCTATTGACTTAGAGCATTACGTAGGTACCCTTATCAAAATCCGAAAGCGTACGAATGAGTACTGAAGCCGGCAACGCTAGAACTTTTATAGGTAATAAAATAAATAGGCGGGCGACACGCACGTCTGCGCTGACGCCGCCGCCACTGCCGAAATTAAAGTGCGCTTTTTTGAAAGCGGCCATCTCCTCGGTCACGCTCGATAAAGCCGCGCCGTGCTGATTGCGGGCGCCGATGTTGATTAGGGTTAAAACACCGAACAACTGCTCGAGATCGCGCCAGCGAAAGTAAATTGTCTTATGTAGAGTTTTGGCAAAAATAGAAATAGGTATTGCGGTGTTGCTCAAAGTGTTATGAACTTGGAGCTAATTTTCGAATTTAATAAGAATAATTAGCAAATAGACAATGCCTATATGCCATTATGTGATAAAGATTGAGCTTAGCAGTGATAGGCTGACATTCACATATGTTTTTTAAATTAATTGATTTAACATTGGATATTTTTTTTTAATGAAAAGTGGTTCATAAACCACAAAGGGCTTCGCCCCCGTAAAATTCGTTCGGTTTATTTTTTGTCTCAAACATAAAACAATGTGTATGTTGTCTATATTCCCCTCCAATCAAATCCTTTTCGAGTGTCAACTGCAAAGCAAATAAACGCGAAAGTTGTCGCGAACATAAAACAGCCATGCCGCCGCCATAACTGCCTGTTGCGTGCGGTGAGTTGGCTGTGTCGGCGTCGTGTTGCGCTGGCCGCGATGCCCAACTTCGCAGCAACACGCCGATTTGCAACCGCTAACGGCAGAAGTTGAAACCCCTTCACATGTGGGGAGAGGTGATTGTAATTGTACAGTTCAACAACAGGAGATTTACCAAACCGAAAATAGCAATTGGAAGACTGACTTGCCTCGCGTATTTTCGGTTACGACTTAAAAATAGCATTTGACTATTAAAATAATTTAACCTGAATAATAGTTATACTGTTTTATTTAAAGTTTTTATAAATATCTCAAACATAAAAAATAAGTTTAGAATCTAGACATGGAGAAGAAAAAAAGAAACAGAAATGGACCGAAATATCATCCCTGTGTAATCATATTTTAACATAACCCTTATGTGGGTTGCTTTTTGACGGTTGTTTACCACTGGCAAATGTACCGCTGTTTCCCAATAATGTCAATTATTTCCAGCGTCGCGCGGAGCATTATTGCACATCAGCACCCCGGCGGCTCCGCGTCTGTCGTCCATCCATCACTCGCATCATCAGCGTCATCACGCTCCCCTCGTTCTTTATAATTTGATTTCAACAAGCTGTCACTAACGGAACCTATGAGGTCTTTTGAATATTGTTCTAATATGACTGTTTTCTTAATGCAAGATACATAGCTGGTTTGCTCTTTTGTAGGGTAGAATGAGACGTAACGAAATTATTCTAAAACCACATCGAATTATTAAAAGATTTATTACAATTTCAAACGGTTTATGCAAATATTGCTTGATCATATGAAGCAATATATATATCCAAAAACCTAGGTATTATATTATTAGTTGAGCAGATGATAAGATTGCGGTAGTTTTGCAATATTTTTTTACAAGAAATCATTACCTGATTGTGCCTATATAAAAAGCACATTTTTAATTTGTAAGAGGTTGACGTATTATATTTTAGTATTGTTATTGTTGGATTTGAAATATTTGTACTGATTTTCAAGACAATTACGACCGTTCCATAAGGCGACATTTGTTATAAAACGTCATGCTGCCGTGACACACCGCCGAAGTCGTATATTAAATCGTGTAACATCCCACAATCAGCCCCAGTAAATTAATTAGCGACCGAATCAAGGCAACAATAACCGCAAACAGAAGGGCCGCCATCTTTGTCAATATCTTCAACCCTATTGTCAACGGCGCAATTACGAGTATTGTTTTGGTTGCAAATTTTGTAGCCTTTATGTGTACCTAAGCACGAGCTTAGAATTTGTACGAACAAATTCTACGTAGGTACTTTTTGGTAGTCTTTCCCGAGGAACTTTAAAATAATGAAAGCTTGTCTTTTTGTGATGAACATGCATACCTACAATGAGTTGGAATATTAAGAATGTTTGTTATTCTCCTCCAAACCACTCTTTTTTGTTTTGTTTGGCAATTACTAGACTGATGTGAATATTAAACTACTTCGTTCCTAAGAGGCATCCTAAGAAGTAGAAACTACAGTGAAATTATTAGGTTAGTCTTAATGGGTTTATTTGTTCGAAACGTACTATAATAAAACGTCACCTAAACTAAATTTTTAATGCGGCATGATCACATTACGGCAGGATTAGCGGTAACTAGTGCGACGGAGTAGAAATTGACCGCATATGGCGCGCTCGGCCCCCGCGGCTCGCAGCGGCACGGCCGATACTCAGACGGTGTATTGCGGATTAATAAATAATCTTTACGGCTTCAGAAATAAATCACATTTTATAGCAACTCACGAGGGTTGGTTCGAAGGTTAGAAAATAGACTTTTGGGTCCTTCAAAATATTTAATGTTTATAAGACTTCATTTCTTTTTTCGGTTTAGTATTAAAATGAAATGAAATCTTTTTATTTGAAGACAAGGTCCATAGTGTTAATAACAATATTGCTTACATGCTAGAGTTAGTAACAAATGTTACAATGAATCTAAGTATAATTGTAATTGATTGAATGGTGAAATATTAAATTATTATGAAATAGTTAACATGGTATTCAATTATTATTAAATAAATTTTAATTAAGTGGTCGGCGAGATATACAATTATTGTAAAATAAATTAGTTAATCGTATGACAAGATTTAATAGCTAAATAGTAATAAATCTAGTATTACCTATTAACCGTTAAGATGTGCATTTATTGACATATGGAGTTGTACCCACCTACAGAGTAGCGGAGAGTCCCATTGGTCCACAAACACCCTCAGGATTAACCAAGAGAATCAAATTAAATTAATTATGTTAGCTATCAGAAGATGTAAGATTTTCAAAGCTAAGCATACTATAAAGCATTAAATGCATAGCACAGCATAAGAGAAAAACCAATAAGCAAAAATCAAAGGTATCTGTTCCATTAAACACTACAGAAAGCCCTCTCATAGTCAATGACTAGAATGGCACGACACACAAACTCCAGGGAGTAAACTTTACCTCCCCAACTTAGCAGTTCACTTAAATTCCACTTTAATCCATCGCATTAAAGACTGATTTGGCGATGTGTACATGCAAAAGGTTTTGAGACGAAAGTGTGCCAAGCGAGCGATTTTCGAAACGTCACTCCAGTAGTGTTTCGCTGACGATGTTGCGGAACTACAAAGGGACGAGTTATGTGCTTCTCATCAGCAGCGTGTCGGACGAATTTAGTCCTTACTCCTGAGAAATGTACGCGGCCTGGGATTGTGCTTGTACACCCAAACCAAGTATATAACCAAGAACCATAGACTTTATGAGCATAAACTTTGACTTGATCATTGCAAAACCAAAATTACACATATCCCTAAGTGGGGAAGACACCTATTGGGGTAATCACCAAGATCTTTAACCAACACAATATGAGTTATCTATTTTTCTATTTAAGTAGTAATTACATGTATAATATTTACAGTTACAGTGTTGTTTATTGTTGTGTTGCATTATTATTTCTTGTGTGAAAAAACCAATAAGTTATTATTAATTTTATTCTCATTTTTAAGTACTTTAAAATTATAAAGTTCGGTATTGAGTCTTTTCGTAGTATGCCAGATGTATGGATTTGGATAGTTTTAGAAATGACGTGCCTAGATACTAAAGGTATACTCACAAAAATAAAAGAATCAACACCTTTTTCTTGCTACTAAGAAACAAAAAGAACAAAAACTACAAGCATCACAAGTCAATATTTAAAATCCTAAACCAAAATTATATTTGCAAACGTCGAAAATCAAGTGTTCCAACAAAGAGGAGCTCGCGAGAGACCAGAATGGAACAATTTGTTTACACTACAAACTAGTTATCCATCTCCATTGTTGAAATAAAAAAAATGATTTTTACGCTGCGTAACTAACAAAGGGCGAATTTGAATGTGCATGCATACTCCGACGCTTTTCCTGAAAATGCACCATAGTCTAATTAATGCTTGTAATTTTATTTTGGGGACATTCCAGTTGGTAGTTTAATATTGTGTTGTATTTTTATTCTGTGGTGTACGTAGTGTATGTGTGTAGTGCAGATGTGGAGGGACGAGCGTGACGAAAGTTGTGTGCACGGGGTAGCCTGATGCAACCCTTCCGTGTTCTCGCCGCGATCCGCGGCTGTGGGGACGCGACGCGGCGACGAAACTGACTTGAGCAAATACACATATTTTAATAATTTGTCCTTTTCTTAATTTCGGAAGGCACGTTGTGCTTTGGTTGTTTCCGTAAAGTGACAGTTGTTAAAAAAACGCGCTCATGCTACTGTAGGAAAGCTTAAACCCTGCAGTGAGACGTTTAAAGGATTATGATGTTGATGAAGTTTATACGGTAAATGTACAATTACAATTATACTACAATTTCTATGTGCTCTTCACGATCTGCTAGAAAAGAGTCTCGAGAGAAGCACTAGGTATATGACCAAACCAATACCCAACTCTGACCCGAACTTTGAATCATATTTTTGATAAAAAAGATTACTAATCGTCAAGTATCAAGATTGGCCATCAGCGTCACAGCCAACCCCACGTGAGAGCGTGAAATTCGTACAATAAATGCCTTTGTATTGCGGCGGGCTGTTGACTCGGCCCGCCGAAACCGCGCTCTAAACAATACCTATTTTATATCGTCGCCGCGCGAGTTGTACACTTTTTGATATTTTCTTTTGTACACCATGCCACATTGTTGCAACTGAAATGTTAGATATTAATTTAATTAGTTCGGACATTGTTGGCTTTACATATTAAACACAGACACACATTTTGCACAGAGGTTCTAGCTTTCATAATAGGATATTATCTCATTAGGATAAAATTAATAAAATAACATCTTGCTTGAATAGAATAAGATTAAAAAGTTTTTTTTTATAGAAATAGAAATAGAAAATGATTTATGCAACGTCATTTACAGTGTATTAACAAAAAAATAGTAAGTATTTTACTAATTATTATATAAATGACACTGAAATGGCACCCACTCAGCATAGTGTCGTGGCATGCTGACACACCGCGACGCTGGTCTTCCGTAAGTGCCAGACAATGAGAGAAGAACTGCTACGCGCAACTTGCAAATCTTTTCGTGAAAAAAAATAAAGTTAGTACAATATATATACCTACTAATAATGTTATACTACATTAAGCCGTTACACACCTACTAGTTAAACTATACGTAAATAAATTATGTTACCAATAATTATATTTACAAACAAATTTAACACAATGTTATAGCCACTTAGTAACGCAGTATCGCCCAACTAACCAAACTTAGTCTTTCATATCTAAAAGACTACGAACATTCGGCAATTACAGGTCGCAGATCAAGTAAAACTTTGCACGTGCATAAGATATTTTTTGTAACTTACCTTGAACGATTCAACAGTGCTACATAATCTTAGGGGTGGTGGGATGTTGTTCCAGCATTTCGTGGCAGAGTATCGAAAGCTGCCACGAAAAGCTGCAGTGCCGTGTCTTGGACAGTTCAGACGAGGAGCACCCCTCTGTTGACGGTTAGAGAACTCAAGCTTATTAAACAGGTAAGGTGGTGATCTAGTATGTATGATACCGAACAGAAGCGTGGCAAAGTGTAGTGTACGCCTTGATTGCATGTTGGCAAGGTTTCCTTTATTTAGAAATGGCGTCACATGGGCCCTGCGCGGGATGGTAAAGGTGAACCGAGCACAGGCGTTTTGGACGCGCTGTATCAGTTTTTTGGTGTAACCAAAAAGACACTCTCCTATGACAGTGTCTGCGTAGTTCAACTTCGACAAAACTAAAGTATCACAGAGTCTAATCCTTGTGTCAACATCCAAAAACTCACGCACCTGATACATCACTTTGAGCCTATAAAAGCAGTTTTTAACTGCCTCCACGTCATGACTGTGAAAGCTCAAAGTGCCATCCATTAGCACACCAAGATTTCGTGCTTCACTAGCCTCCAATCTCAATCATGCGATGAAAAGCACTGATCTTACCCACTTGCGCTGCAGACCCTAGAACGAGGAACTTGGATTTTGATGGGTTTAAGACCAAACAATTTCTAGTAGCCCAATTATTAATTTGTTCCAGATCCTCATTGATTTTAGTGGCAGTCGTTAATGTTTCATAAGGCCTACAAGATAGATAAACCTGAATATCATCCGCGTATATATGATATCTACAATTTTTGATGCATCCAGTTAAATCAGCACTATACAGAATAAAAAGAATCAGCCCCAAAATAGATCCCTGTGGAACTCCCCGGTTCAATGGAAGAGCATTGGAAACTGACCTAATACCAGTGTCGCCACAGATCTCAACCCGTTGCAGTCGGCCACTAAGGTAACTGGAAAACCAACGTATTGTACTTGGGGCAAAACCTTTAAATGCTAATTTGGATAGTAATAGGCTATGGTTTATGGCATCAAAAGCGCGTGAAAAATCTAATAGACACAACACTGTCCCCTTTCCCTTGTCCTCTTCCGCTAAAACATCGTCCAAGACGTCTAGCAGAGCTGTTGCAGTGCTATGCCCCGAAAGAAATCCCGATTGCTTTTGTGGTAGGATCAAATTAGAATTTAGAAACGAAGTTAATTGTTGGCATACAACCCTCTCAATAATTTTCGACATAAATGGAAGAATGCTAACAGGTCTAAGATCGTTCAACCCATTTCGATGACTGTTTTTAGGAATCGGTTTGACAAGAGCTTCTTTCAATATCTCCGGGAATGTTTCACTTTGAATAGATCTATTTACAATAGCAGTTATAACCCCAAGTGTACGTGGCAGGGTAAGTAAAATCATGTCTCGCGTAATACCGTCCACACCCTGTGCATTGCTTGAAATGTTTCCAATAATTTTTAGAATAGTACTTTCGTCAACTGTTCTAAGAGCGAAAGGTGCAGGGCAGAACCTGCATTAAAGACATTATTATTTTCTGGGACATCAAGGAAATGTCGGTTCAATAGATCGGGATCGTTAATATTAGAAGGAATAGAAGTCTGTTTTTTATTAAAATCAGCTATATTCGTTTTAATTGCTCTCCACATTTCCTTTGAGTTTCCTGGATTGTTGATGACAGTTTGTTGGAAATATGCTGTTTTCTCCGCATGTAATGCTTTATTTACAATAGATTTTAATTCTTTATAATACATTGTATGTACTTCAAGCTAAGAAGTATGACACTTAGCATAGGCCACATCTCGTAATTTCATTATCTCTTTGATAGTAGGTGTTATCCAGGGGTAACTTTTATGTTTAATAGGTGACCTAGTTACGTGTGCGTGGATGTCAAAGATATGTAATACGTAGGCATTAAAGGACGAAACAGATATATCAACACTTCCATCAAGTAACCTTTCCCATTAAGTAGCATTAACAACAGCATTGAACTCTTTTATGTCAATATCTTTTAGTGGTCTATATAATATCTACTTTGGCGGTGATTTGGGTTTATTTACACGCATCTCACATGTGATGAATGCATGACTGCCAAGGTCAGGAATATAGTCAACACACACATTAAAAATGTTCGCAGAGCTACACATTAGGTCTATTATTGTCTCAGAGTGATCCGTGAAGTGAGTAGGTAACGTAACATACTGGTCTAAGTTAGAATACTGAAGGAAAGCCGCTAATTTTTTTGTGTTGGGATCATTAGAAAGTAAATTTATATTAAAGTTGCCGACAAGCATAATATGATCATAAATGAAGAAAGAACTCACCGTTTTCGTAAGCGCATCCAGAAATGTATCTACGCTCAACCATGGCGGACGGTATGCAGTGCCAATAGCAAATCTGGTTCCGTTCACTGTGATACTCAGCCACATTTGTTCTACCACAGAGGATACGTGAGGGGGCTTTATTTGTCGTTTTTTCTCATGTTGCTTTATGTTGTTTTCTCAGGGGGCTTTTTTTCTCATGTTATATTTAAGTTATGTTTTTATTAAACTGTGCCGGCAAACACGTATGATCCCACCTGATAAAGCGTGGGTCAAACCAGATGCGTTGCGTTGCAGCACAGCGCGTTGCAGCGCAGCGCGTTGCGTAGCGATGTCACACCGGCCGCGCGGCCAGTCGTAAGTGGCCGCTAAGCAATGCAACGCGCTGTGCTGCAACGCTCTGCACTGCAACGTTCTGGACATCGGCCATTTTCGTTTGAGAAATGGAAGATAGTGTGAGCATTTCTGAGTATTCTGACGAAGGATGGTTGGGTTCAGCAGCAGAGCAGAGAAGCAGCAGCTCATCTGATGAAGAACTGCTGCTTCTCACGATCTATCAGGTCGGAAGGAATAAAAGAATATGGGTGCATGACATAAATAAAAAAAATTATACTTTAATCAGTGAAAAATAAGATTCTGTAAAAAAAAACAATTTTACAAAGTTGTGTGTGACTTACCATTAATATTCAGCTGCCTTCCAATATTTTGCCATAATAAAGTTTTATATTGCGTATTTTTGTAGTTCTTGTCTTTCGGTACATAAACTCTTGTGTTTCCGAACTAATTCTATTAATTTTTCCTAACTCCCGCATCCATTTTTGTATTTAAATACAAACCACCGTTTTCCTGCTGCACGGCGCTGCACGTCTACGCGCGTAGGCGTCCGCGGTGTGACGTCCGCTAAGGAAAGCCATATAATACAACGTCATCATGGCACGTAGTGCGCGCTATGTTGACAAACCGCCTGCTGCGTTCGCGCGCGTACGCGCGCTCGGTTTGTCCCTGCGTGGCGTGATGCGCGGGGACGCGCGTAGCTGCGCAGCGCTGTGCGCTGTGCAGCATCGTGCGTTTGGTGTGTCATGTCTCATACTGTTACATATATTACAACGTCATGAGCTGCAACGTGCTGTGCTGTGCTGCAACGCAACGCATCTAGTTTGACCCACGCTTTACTGCAGCCCACAGACGACGCCATTTTCCGACCCTGAAGTTTCAGTTCTTAAGCTTTTATGGCCTGACATTACACTGGATCAGTACATAAGTACCCTTCAAGCAGGAACGCAGCAATGTCAAACTATGCTGCTTGGCGGCTAAACAATATTGAATATTTAAACGTTAAGTTGAAATTATGGTGAATACCGCAAGTATCCACTATAATTTCAACTTAACTTAACTTTCGATAACAATTTATTTGGATTGTGTTTTACGCATTGACGCTTATAACGTAAATATAGATAATCCTAACGTGTGTAATTAACTTCTTTTTTATTTATTTTTATGTCTTCTTCTTCCTATGGTTTCACTCCATTACTGGAGGTCAGCCGTCAGCTTGCTGACTACTTTTGTCCCTTCACCCTTGTCCCTTGCCATTCGGAACAGTTTCTCCACGCTGGTGATTCCGGTCTATTCCCGAATCTTTCTCAGCCAAGATTTCTTCCGTCTGCCAAAGCGTCTTTTCCCTTTTATTTTGCCCATCATAATCAATTGAAACAGTTGGTATCTATCATGTCTTATAATATGACCCAGACATCCAACTTGGTACGCAACCACTCTCGGGTCCTGCGGACGCGCTGGAGGACTCTTTCGTTAGAAACCTTCTGCACCCAACTAATGCGAAGCATACGGCGGTAGCACCACATTTCGAACGCCTCTAGGCGTCGTCTGCGTCCTCTTTGATGGTCCACGCATGATTTTTCCAGATCCTTTTCAATTAATATACCCACACTATAATAATCTGATGCTCGATCAATTCCTGAGTAATATAAAATTGATCCCTGTGAAGTTCTCTGTATTCCTTGGCCCGGCTATTTGGTTTCACTGACCCCCAGTATGTCTTTGTTCGAATACTTCTTTTCAAATATTAAATTTTCCAGCTTTCCCGGCTTTATTAAGCTCTTTACATTCCAGGTTCCTATTTTTATGTGTCGTTTACCTCCGGGGATTCTTAGCACCCCTGTCCGATTTAAGGGACGCCGGAGACTTGGGGCCATATCCTTGGTTGTCATATTCATATGCTAACATAACTAGAGAAGAATAATGACGGTGGTATCCCGTTGCCTTCCGTCAATTATTTTTATGTAGGAGAGCATGTGTGTACAGCGTGTCATATGATAGAAAGCATTCTGAACAACACTAGAGTAATCCTAGATACAGACGGTTTTTAAGGAAAAAATGATCGTTTTTGAAGGTTTCTACCGTAATGGATTTTCTATCAATAATAATGTTCAATTAACAGATCCACAGTCCCGACTTGGTGAATGTGTTGGGTCTTGTCGTAGGTTTAGCTAAGTTTGGGTGTTATTATGGCCGCGTGATTACGCCCGCGGTGTCGATAAATCGTCGGTAGGCTAAGACCCGCGCGGGCGGCGGCGCGGGCGGCGCGGGCCGGGCGGGGCGCGGCACACGGGCGGTTGTTGTGCGTCAAACCATTTTGTATTGACTAAGCAGGAACTTAATTATTACCCAGCCAACAATAGTACCTACTATACACCCTTATTTTTACCATTGAAATCGGTTATCAGATGCAAATCGCCTGAGACGTATTTTTGGCCATAGCTCCAAGAATTTGGGGAGGATCGAGATGGGAATAGTACCAAGAGTTGAGGAATTTATCGAGACACGTAAACGTTAGAATTTTGAAAATTGGCCGGGGGGGGGGGGGTGTTTATTTACTAAATTGTAAATATTTCGAAAAAAAAACAGACTTAGAAAAAATGAAGTAAAACATCCTAGGGTATTAGTATTTGTTTAGCTACAAAATGGCGATGGCGAAAAAGTCGGTTAATAATTGTGACCCGTAGGTGGTCCCTTTAGATTTGGAATTGTAGAAAAACGGGTATTTCCGTATATAAAAGTGATGTAGCTTCTATGATTATTCACCGATCGTCATGATAATGGTGTTAAAAGATGCGGATGCAGGCGAAAAGTGCATTCGAGTTGGAATTTCGAAAAGCTAAGCCGAGGCGCCCGATGAACGAATTTTACTTAGGTTGTAAAAGAAAAGAAAATTTTATTCTCTGTGTTGTGCAGTGATATACATTCGTATAATATAATTCGACTTGTAAGTAACATTACAACTACATATTTGTATAGCTTTAGGTAAGTATATCTCAAATAAAAATACTTAATATTCAACTTGTAATGTGTTATTCAAATCAAAAAAATTTTTTTGTTCGTAAAATTTTGAAATCATTTTCAATGCTCCGATTCTTGCGGGGACTGCGAAATCTGTGTTTATACAGTCATAGTTCAAACAGTTTTTTATTTTTCATGATTTAAGAGTTCTGTTGGTTCAATAGTAAAAGTTGATCCAAATAAAAGATAAGCAGAAACTATGCTTTAAGGGGTTGTCCTAATTAAATAATAGGGTGTATAAACTGTATATTATGTAAAGCTCCATTTTATTAGGGTTTTTTAAAGGTTACGATCCCAGCATTTGTCTTTACTCAAACATACATATTTGCTCATACAGCAAGAAAATTTGATAGTTTTTGTCATAATTAAGAAACTTAGTTGAAATATTAATTTAGTTTATCAGCCATACTCGTTATTCATTCTGTTTTCTAACTTACGCAAACATTTTACGTATTAAAATAATACAGTTGTTTTAATATTATTCCAAAAAAAATCTTTGATTAGAAAGTATTTGTATTAATTTCGGGTTCTTTACTAGCTGCAATAGAAAGCCGCTCGTCTGCACAACCGCAGCGACGTAAATTCCACAAATGCATGCCTTCACCAACCTTATAATTTAGCGGGAAATGGGACAATGCTTTGTTGCCAAACGGCGAGTGGCAATAGTAGGTAATTAGCCAGTTGCGGACCCCTGCGGCAACGCGTGGCTAATAAGGAACGCTGGTGAATCAATGGATAAAGATTACGAATATCTGTTTTCTTTTATAAGATAGAGAAGCATTATTATTATTAACCATATTTTTTTACAACTGTTATGATTTTATACAATTTTCAAAATCAGTATAATATTCTGATTTTGACAATCCGGATCGGGGCTGTCAATTATATCGTAGCTATATTCAAGCTAAAGTGTTCCCTATTGGTTGACCTGGGTTGCCATAACTTGTGGGTTCAAATCTTGTTCGCTATTTTTTAAAATGACGTTTCTGAGAAAGACACTAAATAACAATCAGTCTCTTTGTGTTTCTTTCATTCATTTGTCATTGGGTAAGCATGGAGCTTTAGGAAATATGTGTAATAAATGAAGCCTCCGTCTTCTCGCAACAAACAATAGTAATCCACAGTGACGGCGTAGTATTATTGTCTTACTGTTGTCGTTCGAGTTGATTCTTCCTGCGAGGCTCGCCGCTGACGGGTTGAGCCCCGCGACGCGGCGTAATGCGACAAAGCGCGCTGATTCACCCGATTCGCAGCAATTCGCGCTGATTCGCGGCGTTCATCACCGCAACACTTCGCGCGATTATAAGCCTTTAGCGTGGGGTGCAGCCTGTCATATAAATTAACTCGCGATGAAAATGTTGAGCTAGTGAGGCGCGCTGCTCGGTTGTCGATGTTCGGCTGCTGTACATTAGAAAAACTTAGGTAGGCTTAGCTAGGGAATACGGAGATTTTATAGTATCAAAATAAATTTCTCTCCATCTTATAGTTGCCTAACTGGACCGCAACATTGTTACTTTTTAAATTTCAGTATAATTAATTAAAATTATATTAAACCGAAATACGGAAGTACCGACATTTATAAAAACAAAAAAAATGTAGTTACCGACGAAATTTTCTGTTAAAATTTAATACAAGAATCTAAAAAAATATATTATAATAATATTATTATGTCCTAAATATCATACGACTTTAATTAGAGTATAATGCTAAACTAAAAAAAGTCTGTGTCGACGTTTAATTAGCAATATGTTGTTATTAACAAAGTGCCCCTACCTACTGACGATGTCGGCAAGTGCGCCGTCACCATCCAACCCTTTCCCGGCTGCAGCGCCCAGGGCGCAGCGGAACAGTTAACTAAATTAAAGTGAGTGTGAAGACCGCTGCAGGGTTAACTATTCCATTTCGTTTATTGCGCACAATTCAGCTTAACCCTCCGCTGCTTAATAAAGATATAGAGGACTATTAGCAGTGACGCGCTATACTTTTAAATAGGCGCAATTTAACGTTTAATTGCGTAAGGGCTGTAACGAGCACTGTGAGATATGGTGTAGTTAGAGCACTGAGCAGTGGGCAGGCTTAGGAATGTTAGGAACAACATTTTTTATGTTTATACAGCAATGGTTAATAAATATTATGCTGAAAATTATGCTGGTATTATATGTTGAAGACGAAAGAATGGATCTTGTGTTTTAATCACGGCGAAACGGATTTAAAAATTTAGATACCAGAAATTAACCCACTTGCTCCTACCGTGTCTTTAACGATACACCAACTTTAAAAAAATATAGGACTGTAAGAGGGTTGTTTGTTTTCTCTCTTGTGTTACATTTTAGTGTTATGGCTGTAAATTGCTAAATGTGAAGTGTTTTACTGCAATATATCTTGTGTGAAATAAGGTTGAACTTTGTGATTATTTCAATGGGTAATTCAAGGTTAGTTAATTTAATGTTTTATCGCGTTTTTTGTTTATTTATTACGTGATTACCAAATTATCATTTATATATTTGCTCGTAAATAAAAAAAGTTAAGTGATTTTATAACATTTCATTGAGTGTTTGCCTTTTACTTTATCTGTTCCGTAAAAGACACAGTAGGAGAATGTGCTACTAACCTGATAGTACCTACTCATAGTACATTTCAATATAGCATATTTCTGAAACTTATTACGAGATAATTATGAAATCGGAGCAAGATGATGAGAATAATTGTACAGATTCTATAATTATCATGCCACCAGAAATTTGTAACGCGGAATTTACAGATGAAGACTACGCTAATTCAAAATCTACTTGAATCCCAGCTCAGAGCACCTGCTGAAATCGAATATAAATATTCTTCTGATAATAGAACAGATGACTATTAATCTCTAGCACAACTTTCTAGAAGGTGAAGTATCGATTCTGTTAATGAACGTGATCCCAGGAATATCCCATTCTAATAATAGCTACAGAACCAATAGCATCTACTTCAAGAATAGTTCCACCAAGTATAGCAGTTTCAAAAATAAACCTTGAAAAATGAACTTCAATAACGTGTGCTCCTGGCTATGATCTACGCATGCGAATCGATTCGTGAATCTTACCGCCACCCAAGTTCGTACGCCAACGTCAAAGTCGCTAAAAGAAAGATGGAACGTAGTATGTAGTATGCTGCAAATACCCATAGGTGACTGAGTGAGAAACGACATCATCGGACAACGCACAAATGTGACCGATATCAGGAATCGTGTAGCATGGATGAAGTGGCTGCAGGCTGGCCACATCTGTCGTCGTGATGATGAAACATAGAGCAACTGCATTCTACAATGGAGCGGAGACCAAGAACGGGAATGCGGGGCATCCTTCTGCTCGTTGGTCCGATGACATCAAGACCGAAAAAGTCAATCATGCAAAAAAAGTTAATTTAGGAGTAAGTGGGTTAAATAAAACCATTATATTATTTCTATATTTATTAGGAGCTCGATGGCGCAGCGGCTAGCGCGTTCGGCTTGCGATCTTGCCCGCTAAGCAACTTTCGCAATGCCGGGTCGCCTGATGGGTGACCATTAAAACATCTCGAGCTCCTCCGTGCTTCGGAAGGCACGTTAAGCCGTCGGTCCCGGTTGTTGTCGTAAGATGACAGTCGTTTAAACCCACTAATCCGCATTGGGCCAGCGTGGTGGGTTATGGCCCAATATCCCCACGTGCTATTGTTCACGTGGGAGGCCTGTGCCCAGCAGTGGGACGTTTATAGGCTGTACAAAAATAAATGGATTACTAATTACTTTTCATGTAGGCAAGGATTGTATTTCTCCGGCAGTTTGCATTTAGTGACACCGAATAAATTGCGACCAAAAAAAAATAAACATAATTTTAACTAACCTCTAGTTTATTTTCTACAAAACAGTTATTTATAACTTACCAATTTTTGCATCAATTAAAAATATATCGTGAAAACGTCCACCTGTCTATTTCAGCC
The DNA here is from genome assembly GCA_963921215.1 of Scoparia ambigualis. NCBI lineage: Eukaryota > Metazoa > Arthropoda > Insecta > Lepidoptera > Crambidae > Scoparia > Scoparia ambigualis. Next base: position 1,515,495 of record OY992506.1, on the reverse strand, counting down.
TAAAATATTAGCATCAAAACGCATTAGTTTTGGCTAACTAGGAAAAGCTTTTATGCGAATGTTTATGTATTAGCGCACAAATACCGCAGCCGATGAGAGCGCGCCTGGCCGCTGCATGGTAATCATACATGGTTCACGTATCTGCTATTGTTTTTGATCGCGCCTTTTGGATGATGAATTGATTTTAGGGTTGGGCTGCGACGCGTGTGCTCTGACTGGTGTCCCGAAGCAGATTCGTTGTGTAAGAATTTATTTATGTAAGTTAGTTGCCAACAGTATTTTTTTATTTAAGAACACTCGAGAATCATATTTATTCTTAATTTCAGTGTAAGTCTCGTTTTAGATATTAAGAAATTGGCGTTTTAAACATCATCACATAGGTGTTTAGCTTAAAGAATGTCGTTATGGAATTCCATTGGTAATAGCTTTTTATTCTTATGTACTCCTACTTAAGGTAAGTCGTATGCAACTCCTGGCAATTGGCGCACAAGATCAGCTAACGTGAGATGTGCAAACGGAGTCCTACTCCCAGCAATGGGTACCTAGTGCTTGTTGGTAATCTGATACCTTCAAAGGTTTTTTCACTAAGGTTTAGGATAATTTTTCGTAAAGTGTCTGGGACAATTTTGATAATGCGTCCTAACGTCCCGTCCCGGCCGCGGCGCGCAGCCCCGCGACTGCCGATCGCCACTCGCTGACATCCGTTAATGGGTTTTGTTTCGTGATTGGCCATTAATCTATGTACATACGTAATCGGTTACGCTCGCTCCACTGCCTGTGCGTTAAAACCTTTTCTATTTTTAATACGCTCGCCAATTTTGTTGTCGCACAATTTATATAGATTTAATATAATGTTTTTATGTAGGTTTAGTTTTTTAATACATACCCCTGCATTATATATAGTTACTCATCAATTGAAGAATGTCATACTTTAATTATTCAGTTTTCTGAACTCTGCAAAGCATCTGACGAAAGGAGCATTGCTGTAAGCTTTATTTTTGGGTGGTTGGTACAAGTAAAAAGTATATTTTTCAGTTTGCTACATTTTTGCGACTTATTGATAAGCCTGTGCAGAAGCGTTATGTCTTGGTAAGATCGCTGGTGCAATATTGTTATAGAACAACAGTTTGGGTTAAATGTACAATAATTATAGATTCAAGGTGTTTTGTAGGCGTAGGCTGGTTGCATATGTCGATATACTTACCGATATGTTGTAACTTCCTTGTTCTGATACACTTCAGAGAGAGAGGCGTAAAAGAATTGTCTTTGGAGACTTGTCGGACCGAAAATCTTTCGTAGTTTTTGAGAAAGATCTGTACTTTTTACATAATATAATAAACTATAGCTTCAACGTATTACAATTTGATATAATACTTACTAACAATATAACTAATGGAACGGAAAATAAACATTGCCCTTTGTCGACTCTTTTAAATTTCTCATTTGTCATTCGATTTATGCAAAGCTTGCTTTAAATTATTGGCTCCACCATTGATAGTTAAATGATTGTGGCTCAGAGCTTAGTTCAATTAAAAATGTCTCGGATTAGGATTGTATCGGCCGCGTGTCCAGGAAGGCTTAATTGCGGCGCGTCGTGACGGCCTTGGAGATGCCAGTTCCTCGTGCCGATGCTGCCTGCAATGAATTCTATTGACCACATGCTTCATACATTGTATCACGTATCGTTATAGATTATTTTTAAAAGGTTTTGTTATGTTTCTACTGAGCTTATATAAAATATTCAGCAATTTTTTTACACCAACCGCTTTTGTGTTCACCATGTTATATTTAAACCTAAAATAGCACTTGCTAAAACATTCTTTCGGAGACATTGGTTTAAGTCATGTTCATTTTTTAATGCTAATTTAAAACGTTGTAACTTATTAATTTCCCATGTGTTTCCAATTTCCCACGTTTAAGGTGCATTGTTTCTCGCTTTTGAATAATAGTGTATTTTATGCGAATCCTGAAATACCAACTCGTACTAGCACGGTAGAATACATTCCCTTCAACATCAAGCGGAGTAGTGATTTGCCGTGTCAACTTTACAAGTATTGTTCCTGCTTCCATTGTCCTCTCATTGGTCTACCTACAGGAGCTACCAATACAAGCCCAATTGTAATTACTTAACGCGCTTACACGTGAGGCTTTTCTCGTGTGGCAGCATAGGTACACGGCGCGACATGCAACGGTGGCAGCGCCTACCGAATGCTTGCGGGACATGTACGGTACGTATTGTCACAGCCGTGCGCTGGTCATACAGAGGTGGTAAGAGGATGGATGAGGCAGTTTAAACTTATTTGTGTAGCAAAGACTGAAGGAAAAACAACCTAAAGTGATTAGAACTATCAAATAAAATAATTTTATGTAATTTTATAATACATATGTACATTACAAAAAAAAAGTTTTTTAGATTGCACTTTTTCGAGTAATTTTATTTTTGTTTGTCTTTCTGGTAAAGCCAATATAACGACCATACATTTCCATGTGATTTATTATTTTAAATTAATGACTTGTAATAAAAAAACTTTATGTAGGTAATGATACATAATAATTTGCAGTATTTGTTGTAAAGGAAATTCCTTCTATATGCGCTGCCTTCGTAAGATCTTGGGCATATCATGGCAAGACAAGATCACAAATGAAAGGGTTCTAGAAATAGCACAGCTGCCTAGCCTGACCGCGTTTCTCAAACAGAGACGTTTGCGCTGGCTAAGGCACAGGATGGAACCCTCTCGACTACCACGACGTGTTCTTCTTGGTGCTGTCGCGAATGCAAAAAGAAACGTTGGGAGGCCATTGCTTCGCTTTAAGGATTGCGCTAAAAGAGACATGTCTGCCTTTCACATTGACCACAGAAACTGGGAAAAGCTTGCAGAGAAACAGACGGAGTGTCGTAAACGCGTGTTGGAGGGTCGCAAGATTCGCGACAAAACCTGGTTCGCGGCACTCGCTGACAAGAGAAAGAGACAACGTCAACGCGACTCAGTCTGTCGCAAACTTCTATTGTCAGGCCTGCGGTAGAACATGTCTCTCTCGCATCGGACTTTTCAACCACCAAAAACGGTGTTTGCCCAGCATAAATCGTCTGAATAGACGCAAAGGCCAGTGATTGTTGTAAAGGAAACGGACCGATTAAATTTTATACTTTTAAGTTGAAACACATAAAATGGCTGAATAATGTAAAAATAAGAATATATTGGTAGTAAGTATCATTTAAATAAATAATATAATATCATACACTATTATGCAGAATGAAATCAACATTTGGGGAATCAAAAATTAAAGTTTAACATGAAACGCCAAACTAGTAAGCCGCATCCAAAGCTAGCCCCTCCAGTGTTACGACCCACACTGTCGGGGAGTGCGCGACATGTCTTTTGACAGTGGTTTTTCACAACCGCGGGTAAAGGTTATTAGAAAGTGGTAAAACAATGGCTGCTCGGCCGTCCGTCACAATGGCCATTGTGTTGCGTGTTGAGTCACGCGGCGCCCACGCAAGGACCTCAGCAGCCTGCGCCTGCGCCGTTCATACCTACTCATCTTTAACTTGTGATAGAAGAATTTCAAAAACATATTTGTTACCACTAATAACACTTTTTTATATTAAGTAAGTTGAAGTTACTTTTGTTAAAAATACTAAGTCGGATGTCTGATTGGTTATATGTACAAATGATAATTAAGTATGTAGTTAGTAGTTCTAAGCTGTTAATAACCATGTCACGACACTTCTTTTCAATTAACTTTTAATTTGTTATTTTGCACTGTGCCTAATATAAGACGACTTGCAAGGTGGGTGGCAACCCACCACGTGTTCGTGTGCAATATTCAGTATTTTTTGGATCAGACTGTATTATTTTTAGTAAAACTTTTTTGTTGATGTGAAATCAATTCCCAATCAACGTCAGAGAATTGGAGTGCCTAGTCAATTCTTGTTATAACGGAAGAGTAGTGATAATGTAGCAAGCACGTATCGCCCATCTGGCGCAGTAGCGGCGATTAGTGGTATTTACACAACAAAAACTAAACGATTATTACGAGCGGGCAATTAATAAGCTCGGTGCGCCTTATCGATGATTGGATCGCAGCAGCCGAGCCGCTACTGGAAGCCCGGCTTTACCATTTCTCACTTCGAGTATAATGTAACAGATACTTTTTAACGACATAGAAAAAAATGAAGTAAGTTTAACCATTTCATTTAATTAAACTACATAGAAAGGTGTTGTTACTTTCTGTGTAGCACTGTTTGGCTACTGACCAAAATTTTAAATCCATTCTACCCAAAGTAACAGCCTTGAAGATGCACATTAGCATTGTCAAGATTTTTGAATAATTATTAATGGAATAATTGATCTGCCACAAGTGAGACACGAACAGACCCAAGTGTACAAGTGTGCACTTGTATTCAGTTCCGTATTATATATATAAAAAATTAATAAAAAATTGGTGGATTAAATGGTTTTTATCAACTAATTTCAAATAAAGAATGCAGTAAGTACGGTCCCAAGTGTGCAGCCCTACGGAGCTGCGCGTCAATCAGCGTGTTTTTGTTGCGGCATTCACAGCCCATTCAGCTACCGGCCGACGGCAAAAACCCAATGACTTATTGCTCGCATAAGGCCCATTATTAAGTAACTTTATCTCTGTTACTGATCTCGAGATGCCAGTGATGTGGAGTATTGTTTCAGGTACAGACGGTGAATCGATGTTTTGATCGTACAAGTTTGTTGGAGATCACTTTTTGTTAAATGTTGCTAGTTAATGCAGTTAATAACATCTAAGAATTATGCATTTTCTAATAATCATTGAAAGGCATAAATAACGGCAGTCATAGAGGCTGTAATAGAAATTAGTAGCAGCCTAAATTGAGATTGTCTGCTTTTTAATTAAAAACAATTTTTAATTAAAATAACATATTATCTACTACGAAGGATCCCTCGCTGATAGAGCAGTTAGTAGTTAGCTAATGACGGCCGCGTGGTAAAGTGGTCAGCGACCCTGACTGCGCAACCCACGGTCCCGGGTTCGAATCCCGGTAGGGGAAAATGTTTGTGTTGTGAGCACGAGCAATTGCGACGAGTCATGGATGTTTATTAGTATTTATGTATGTTTATCCGTTATTCAGTCACCATAGTTCAGGGCTATGCTTAGTTTGCGGTTAATGATTAATGTGACCGTTGTGAAACTTATTATTATTATTATTAATAAGCTATTACTTGCAACATATGACATATGCTGAAGATTTCTCTTTTTGGAATTTGTTTAAACAGTTGTTCCAATGATAATCCTCTACATACAAAAGTGGAACAAAGGTTACTTTTTGTGAATCAAAAGAGATTTTTTTTAAAGATAGCCAGTCCTTCAGCGGCCTTATCTTCACTTGGTCACGTCTAGAATCATCGGTAATTAATTATTATTTGCAGTCGCTACTTGATGAAAAGTGGACTATGGTAGAGGACTGCTTTTGCTGTCCTCATTGCCTAGTCTCTGACTTACCTTCCGGGGATAAGAGTCGTGATTATATGTATAAAAGCCAATAACCATTAATTGTTGTTATAACTTAATTTAACAATGGAGGTGTTTTTCCAGCAGTAGGACAGTATGTTATATAGGCGTGTATTACTACGTTTTGTAGGTAATTGTGAACGGGCTACCTGCGTCTCTGACTGCTGATTTAATCACTAAGCCACAGATGCAGTTAGAACGCACGCCAGAAATAAGTTAAAACTACTAAAAGACTAAAATTAGACCACCATAATGTGTGCCATTCAGTATTTAACTGCTTACTTTATAGTTGCTTACATTATTATAATGTGTAAAAATTAACATTGTATTTTCACTACTACAGACACTTATGTACTTACAATGTTAATGCCACAGATATAGACGCTTCAGTTAGCAAAAGTGTACAGTTAATCAAGTTTTCTTGAAATGATTTCATCTTTAAAAGAAATAGCTACTGTTCAGGAACCGACTTGAAAATACAAATGCTTTATTTCTGACAAAAGAGTTATTCAAAAAGATAGTGATACCTACGCAAACATTGAAACTCCATTATCTACATAATAAAGAGGAAGCGAATAGAGACAACCAGTGACCAAAATGTAATTGTTTCCCACAATCGGGCTGGAGGCAGAATCTCGAATAAATCAGATAAGAGTGGAATAAAACGTCTGCCGGACGGGGGCGGGCCGCAGCGAGAGCGGCGCGGCGGCGGGCGGCGGCGGGCGGCGGCCACGGAACTTGCGATTCTGATACATTATTTCTTCTCTAAAATATTGTGATGTTATGAATAAATGATTTTATGCATATGTTTATAGTGATGCTATATATCCTCTTTTCTGAAAAATATTTACACTTTTATTTATATACTTACTAGCGGCCGCTCGCGATTTCACCCGCGTGGTTCTCGTTCCCGTGGGAATATCGGAATAAAAAGTATTTTATGTGTTAATCCAGGTTATAAACTATCTGTATGTCGAATTTCATCCAAATCCATTAAGTAGTTTTTACGTGAAAGAGTAACAAGCATCCATCCATACTTACTAACTTTCGCGTTTATAATATTAGTGGGATTTTAAATATAGCAAAAAGTACTATTCGATTACTTTCAGTGTTATTGAAAACAATCCGTTTCTGTAACGTTTTGATATTTTCTGTTTTTGTGATGTTGCTACAGTTTTGTTAATTTTTGTCAAGTAAATAACGACTTAGTATAATTCTTCTAGTAACGAAAAGTATATCCTATATACTGTCTTACCGCTGAGCAAGGACTCCATCATTGAAATGCTACATTTGATAGCGTATTAGCTTAATCACCTCGCTTACCAAATGCTGGTAGGTGAGTGCTAATAGGGATTTGCATCAGAAAATCAGGTAGGTCCAGGCACTGAAACCTAGACCTCCCGGTAACCACCACCGAGGAGCTGTTGTTATAAGATACGAATTTACAATAATGCTAATGTTTAAATATTAAAGAGACACAAGTGTTTACCACGTTTACTTTTTAACAAGCACCATATTTTATTTGTAGTTTGTAAAAACAATTTTCAATTAGCAGGCTATCGCTCGTTTCGTGGCGTCGCCGGACACGCGGGGCGGGCGGCGGACTAGTGGTTAAGCGGAAAGTCCCGTCCGGAAAGGTGGGCGGGCGGCTATTAGGGGACATCATGTTTTTTTGGTCATCCCATACGTCTAAGGGGTAGTAAGGTTCTTAACACAGTTTAGTTTGTAATGTTACAATATGTTAACTGTTTGTTAGGAGTATGTTAACAAAATTAAAAGTTCTTTTAATGTTTCTGGAAAAGTTTGTAGCAATAAGCCATTCAACTTTTATTCATTAATTTATTCATTTAAACGTATATTTTAGAAACACGTATTTTAGCTTTCTAACATCTTCAGCTCTCTCTTCTATTCTGAGATCTCATCTAATAGTAACTAATGACAAGGCCGCAAATGAAAACGTATTTTACCCGAAATCTACTGAAGAACTGGCTATCTTATCTCTAGGTGACTTTTAATAAAATGGTTGCAGCCAGCCAGGCGAATTTAAAACACGTTTTAGGAACTAAACGCTACATGCTTAGCGCTTCCAAAAAGGAGAACTACTTACTCTAGATTTGAAGACTGATTAAAGCTGTCAGTAAATAGCAGTAGTAGATTGTAAAGTGTAGTAAATCATCTCGTCTTATTGATAGATGTATTCGGTGAGCAGAGTAGGACGGGCGGGCAAACCTCTTGGGCGGCGGTGATTGCGCTTTTTGCGGCTTTCACTGAATGTCTGCCTCCAGGGAGGCTGTGGCCCACGATGTTTATTTATTGGGCTCTTCAGTACCTATATGAGGAACAGCATCTACAATGCAATTTAAAATGGGTGGGAATGTTCATCAAAATAAAGAATGAGAATCGTTTGGCTATTTATCGCCTTTGCATTTTGTGCTTTGATGACCTAACACGAAGATACTGGCCATAACCCTGTACCAATGTAGATTGGTAATGCGTGTCGTATTTCACGTTTCAAGTTTAAATGTGACATTAATAAGTCACTTACACTCACTTGTCGTAACAGCAAACACACGTTTAACCCTCAACCACAAGTTGAAAAAAGACAAACATAACACAACCCGTAACCGCAGTCGCGAGGCAGAGGCGCCGGCTGTGCACTGCCACCACAAATGCCCGCAAATGAGCACAGCTAGAGCCACATTAGTGGCTTTCTGGGCCGCCCTGGCGACGGGGTAATTGATTCCTTTGCGTTTACCGGAATTTTGTTTTTTTAGTAAAGTTTGTTTGGTGTTTTAAAGATTGCACTTTAGTATCTGTTGGTAAGAAGGAAAGAAAAACAAGTATTTTTTTATGAAAATAGATTGTTATTTTGATAGTGATAGTGATTTTGTTACGAGAACTTGATGCTGTAGTCTGTTGTCATAAGCATTTTATTTAATATTTAAAATAACATATTTACACAAACACGAAACAATAATAATAAAGTATTAAAAACTTAAACAAAATAAGTCTGTTGTTAAAAATATCTACAGGGAGGTCAACCTATAAGCGTACGCGGAAGGATGTTCCTTCGGACATTAAAATTTACATTAACATAACATGGAGAGAATAGATTTATGGCAAACATTGGCTGTTTTATGATTAGCAGAATTTCACCATGCCAAAAAAAAACATAATTCAGTTAAAACCCTCCGTTAACGCGAAAGTCAAACAGTTGCAGCGTGAGCACACCAACGAGAGTCTTGTTCTTGGTGTGCGCAAAGCAAACACGCCGCCTGATTGCGGCGGGCGAGAGGCTCTGCCCTTGTACGCTATGGATTTCTTAGCCCATGCTAGCCCTACTTAATAAATATAGCAATGCATTTTCAGCGTGTACACCCTTAACTTTTAATTAGTACGAACCTTATTATGATAAAAAAATCAGCAGATCTATTTATTATGTTATGCCTTACTCGATCAAAACGTAAGGGTAGCCGATCCATCAAACTGTACCGTCAAACTAAATACATAACGTAACAAAACTATTAAGATACCACAGGTCACATAGATTTTATACTTTAAAAAGTTTCGTAAAATTTGAGTCATCCTTATCTTCAAAAAATTGGGGAAAATCTTCCTCAAAGTGACCGCGAATAGATATCCAAAATACACTCACTATACTAGTTCCTCCGGAGCATTTTGATTACCTCGACTAACAACGATGCGGCTCCGGCATTCCTAGGCGTCGTACACGGGGGAGGCATTCCTCCGGCTGCCGCCGAATTTTTGCGAGACAAATGGCATCTTGACCGCGTGACATACGGCCCGCGCGCCCCGGCATCCGGCATCCGGCTCTGGCCCGATGATTTATCGGCGAACGGTTTATGAAGGACTTGTTTAAAGTTGGAGGAGGATTTGCGTGTCCGACAACTTTCAGAGTTTATGGTCACTTCACTGTTTTACAAGGTGGACTCAAGTTGTTATTGAGTCGCCTTTTCATTTTGTTTTTTATCATCATCAGCCTAATTAACGTCCCACAGATGGGCACAGGCCTTCCTACATTCTTAATAGCACGTGTATTGTGAAGATTAGGCCATCACCCACCGCGCTAGCCCATTCTCTTTAAATAACAATCTGTACTATTTCTGATTATCTAAGCATTAGGTAAAATTTTTAAACACTGAAAAAAGACGACAACCTCAGGCGGGAATCGAACCAGTAGTTCCGGGCGGTTGCCTTAACCAGTGGTTAAGGCAGCCGCCCGGAATGCAAAAGGTGCGTGGTTCGATACATGTCGTCTTTTTTCAGTGATTAAAAATTTTACTAAAGTATTTAGGCGTTAATAAAACGCTAAAATATAAAACATTAATCTATCTAAGCATTATTGAATGGTATGTTTGCTGCAAGGCTGTTTAAAAAAAGATTACTTTACAAAACATGCATTGACAACCACAAAAAAAAGTTAATACAAAAAACGCCATTATATAGAGTGAGAAGTAACAAAGTGGTAATTCATTGGAGCGCTGTAAGTAATAGAGTGTAACCGCGAAAAGGTTTAACCGCAAGTTGGTTACAAATGGCGCGCGCCGGCTGCCGACAAATGAGCCGGGCCAGGCTGGACCGCGATACTCACACAGTATGGCCACGAACGAGTATGGGCTACTGAGTGTTGCAGTTAAAAACAATACCGCTAAGTCATGAGTCATTAGATAAATGCAGTAAAAAGCATTTTCAGAATATTAGCTTTTCTGTGGCTTTAAAAAAATAGTATCACAAATAGTAATTTTAATAATGTGTTTTTAGACTGAACCGCCAAACAGATATATTACTCAACTCGATCATTGAGCGCTTTCATAATATTTAATTTAATTTTAATTCACCATAGGCATGACTTGTACGCTGTCGGCTCAAAAACTGATCAATAAGACTTAAATAAGTCATGTATTTTTTAAAAAAAAAGATAAATATAACTGCGTATCCTTTGTTTTAAGGTAACTCCACAATAGGTGGGTTTCATGAATTCGCTTTGGAAGAAATCCCTTGTTATATTCGTCCGTTCATTAGGACACTTGAGGCCCTTACCCGCCTTAGACGTCAGGCGCAATCTTCGCACCGGCATCAGGCGCTGGACACCTCGTCCTCCGGCACCCGGCCCGGCCCGGGCGGCCCGGACGGCCGGACGACCGTAATCCGTATTTGCGGAGCTGACCACCGGGTCTAATCCGTGAGCTATTATTATAGACGAACATCTCTACGACGACGAACTTGTAGTGAGGTGGCTGGCCCAAGATATAAGAGGCTAACGTATATTATTAAAATATTAAATTTTACCCTATCTGTATTTTAATTTATTATAGTTGTATTCGTAATCGTAAAATGAACCGTGTCGTGTAGCGGTGAAAGAATACTACCACCCCTTCTCTTCCCTTGGGTGTCGTAAAAGGCGACTAACGGACTAAAGATTGCACATAAATCTAACAACATAGAGCGGCGTTGGGATCACCACCTGTCACGCTGAGCACATGTGCAGTCGCTATTTGGTGAAAGGTGGACTATGGCAGAGGACTACTTTTTCGGTCCTAATTGCCTAGTCTCTGACTAACCCTTCGGGGATAATAGTCGTGATTATATGTATGTATGTATGTATATATTCGTAATACGTAATATACTGAACTTGTCTGTGTAGTATTTAATAATAAGGTCAGTAACTGTTTTTGATAGTTCCTCACGCCTCATCGTCCTCTCATAGTTGTGATTAACTGAAAACCCAGGTGAAAAAATATTGTACTAAGTTTACTAGTTTGACTATAACTGCAATATGAATCATAATTATTTAAATAAATTACACTTTTATATTGAATCGCTTCCGCTTATGACTCCCGCCAAGCCCAAGGCGTCCAGCGGGCAGCAAGGGTTGGGCTTAGGTATGCCAATTTACTTCGTCCCGTGCGTTCTTTAATAGTGTTTTATTAGAATAGGCCCGACATCGATTGGTGTACTACGGTTTACGGAAGTCACCCTATTTCGCCCAATTTAACATATTTTCGCTATTTGACTAGCTGAGATGAGGTTTAGTAAGTAGAATTTGATTTTGATTAAGCCTATTGTTTTAGGAGACGACTTTGGTGTACTACATAGGTGTTCTACTACTCTTTAGATCTGTATGCCTAATGAACACTGACATTTTGTTTAGAAAACGTCTTATTTTCAGTTTGAGAAATTGTAATATAACTTTATTATTGAAGTTTTGTAGTTATAGGATAAATGTTTACTAGAAAAAAATCAACCAGTCTCAGGAAACATTAAATTGTAAATTGGTAAAATAAACTGTTTTAGCGTGATGCCTTAGACAAAGACAAAGCTAAATGACGTATAAGGGCCGATTTCACCGCTGACATTAAACGCGATCAATTCGGGCTAAACTCAGATTACGCGCCAAACTGAGTTCCTCTCTCAAGTTTGCGTTTCACCGGCATAAACTAAACGTCGTTCAAGTTAAACTTAGTTCAGTTTCTGAACGGCCGATTTTCGACGTTTAACTTGGCTAAACTCGTTTAGGTGCTTTTTTTATTTGTTCCTTGAAGGAACAGGCTAAGGTCAGAGACCATACTGCCTAGTCATTAGATTTTTTTTTTCTTTGCATGTAGTGGATGATAATGAAATGAGTTATAATATGAACGTGAAAGTGATAATGAATATACTATGTTAAATTATATTCCCCAAACCCTTTGAGTGTTACTAAATATGTGGGACTTTACAGAGATCTCACACGGATTTATTAAAAGAATTTAAAAAGTGATGTTGCACTGTTTTGTTTTATTTGCCAACACATAAATGCACGTTCACGAACACATGACAGTTATTAAACCACCATTATTTCACATTCATATTCGACAAAACACAAAATTTAGAAATTATGACAAAACTGCAGAACTGCAGACACTTCATTTTCCTGCCAAGAAGTCTTGTTTCAGAGCTGTTTGCCTGACATTGTCGTAATTGTGTGGAGTATGGGAGGCTTGTTTATTTATTTTTAAAGAAATAAATAATATTTTTGTTAGTGATATTTTGCTTCTAAAACAAAGATGAAAAGAGCCCTGGCACGAGCTTTTGACGAAACTTTTGATGAAAAGTCCCTTTAAATTAGTAGTTATAGCGTGTTGCCTAACACATTAAGCATAACCGGCCTTTTGCGTGTAATGGAACGTGCTAGTTCCACTTTTAACCGCAAGCGCAACAGCGCGCCAATAGAGCAATGGCTGCCGCAAGAGAGACTGCGTTACGTTACGATCTCCGTTCTCGCGCCATAAGTCTTAGCACCTATTCTAAAGCATTTGTACCTATAATTTTTGATTGAAACCTGTGAACCTGAACAATAAACGATTTTACAGTGATCAAGTAGTTTTACCTGTTACAAGAACCCGCATACTAGCGCTTGACGTGCTAAATAGTTTTGACAATTTACTATTCTTACCATGTTTCACAAGATATTTATTTTGAAATTTTTGATTCAAATATTTTATATGTAATTTCTAATACTAACCCATCATATTCTGAACATTTGTTGAAGATTAACGTGATTTGAATTATGTTTTTTTTAATTTATTTTCCCGTTTGTAAAGGAACAATTTTTTAATTGCAACACTTTGAACTCGATTCGTTAGGCTCCAAGCCAGAATTAAAAAAAAATAACGTATAGTTGATGACATATCATTCACTCATTCACTCTTTGTCAAAGCTGAACTAAGTTTTAGTAAACGGGATCAAAACGAAGCCGGTGAAATCGGTGCGACGTAAACCGCGATCAAGACTAAGTTTTGAACGCGATTAGTCTGAACCAGGTTTTATTAAACTCGGTTTCTATTCGGTACGGTGAAATTGGCCCTACTAAGTGTATAATTGAGGAGTGTCTGTTCAAAAGGTCATATTTCCCTGTAGAAAGAAATTGTTTTTTATTTTTTTCCCTAAACTGTTACATATATCCTATCCATATTTGATAAAATTCTAATCGAAAAACACGTATTTCCAATATAAAATAAATCTTTAACTTTGACGTTCCGACCAAAATAGGCTTATTTCTGTAAATAAAACATATTTCGATCAAAAAGTCTTATTTCTCATACAAAAATATGTTTTATGAAACAATATTGTTCAAAAGGTAATTAAATCTTGCCATATATTATTGCCTGCCGAAAATCGAGTTTGTTCTATTAATAAAATTGATGTTTTGGATGTATGTATACTCTAAATAGCCATTGCTTTATTGATTGTCAACTGTGAAAGAAAAATAAATGAGATTTAGTAGAAGTTTATTGGAACATTTTAAAATTAAGATTTTTTTGTTTTGGGTGTATTATTTGAAAATACAGAGTTAAATTGCTTATTTTTTTTAAATGGATGAAGGTTATGGAATTGTACATACATTAAATATGGGAACTAGAACAAAGAAGCGAAAAGACTGTTCTATAAAAGGTCGTATTTCTGGAATATTCTGATCAAAAAGACTTATTTCTGGAATATTCTGACCAAAAAGACTTCTTTTTGGTAATTCCGATCATAAAGTCGTATTTCCAAATGAAACTTATTTATAAAAAAAGAAATACAGTAAAAAACTAAAATTAAAATGAACATGTTTATCAAAAAGTCTTATTTGCGTTTAATACAATAATAACAATTACCATTATATTTCAATAAAAAATTAAAATACTTTTTGTTGTTTCTTGTAAAATTTGTTTATCATGGAATTATGACCTTTTGAACAGACACTCCTCAATTATAGTGTTGCATACTATTTTTGTGCCTTTGATATAAATTATTAACAAATTGGCAAGGTTTAATGTTTTTAAGCAGCACATAAAACAGAATCCTACCAAAGGAGTGACCTAAAATGTAGTCGTGTTGGTGTGTGGAAGGGCCCGAGTGATGGCATCGGACGTAGGCCAAAATGGCCGGCACAGGGGCCCGCGGTAATGATGCACTACATGCTAACTCTTTCGAGCGAACGACTTTCGGAACTATATAGGGCTGAATGAATAAGTTTTTTTTAAATTTTATATACGGTGGTATTTTAAGACAATTGCTAAGGAACGGGCTATCTTATTCTCTTTTACGTCAGTAATAGTTTAGAATTTCAAAGAGCTTTTCTGCAAAATGAGAAAACGATTTTTTTTAAAAATGATGATGTTATTTTTTATTGTTCATTTACTAGGGTCACTTATAAGAAACAAATTACTTATACTTACATATATTATTATTATGTTACTGATTATCACTTAAGTTTGATAGGTAGTGCTCTTTGAGATGTGTTTGAACGACTCTACCGATGACCTCTCACGAATGCTAGCCGGCAGTTTGTTCCACAATCTAGCTACATAACTAGATTTCATAACAAATTGTTGAGTAATACATGATGATAATTGATTTAGTAGTATAATTTTCTGATGTCAGATATAACTGACCGATCTACACAATATTAGAGGTTTCTCATCATCATCTCTACCTTACCATTTTCTACCATCTAGTGAGATAGCAGTTAGATGCAATCTTTTATATTTTCAGATTCTCTATTTAAACAAAACTACACGCAAGGGTAACATCATCTCTATTGCCACTGCCTTTAATAAAAAATGTCTCTTAAGCGAGTGTGAAGGCTGACACGTCACCCGCCCGCGCCTATCTGATGACCGGTGCCTTATCGCCCTCTAACTTACTCAGTTGGAGGAGGCTGTTGGACTCTATCTGTACTTTTAAAACTTCAGGCCAAGTTAAACATGTTAATTATACTGTTAATGTTTCTAGTTCATGTAAGAATAATTTTATTTGAAAATATAACAAGCAGAGGTGATATGCGCTACGCGTGAAGAAAATTTTCTATCTCTCTACGCCTTTGATTCTGATAGTAATAGGAGTAGGGCATAAAATTAAATTGATGGATTTTTTTTTGAAGTTTAAAATTAGGTAATGATTTACTAAATCTGGCTAAATGGCAGAAGTGTATTTTGTACATTCACAAAATATAGCACACGCACCATGTCCTAAAAGAATTTCTTCCTTTAGGGTGAAGGTACCATCGTCTTTCGTCGAAGTAGGTACCTAAGTCTGTTTAAAAGGGTCTGCTGCTCAGGGTCGGCTTATCAGCCGCTTGTGAAGTGTCGAGCCGCGCTAGTGTTTATGACGCCGTAACCTCACAGTTCAAGTTTGAGATGTGACGGGGTCACGACACTTTGGAGGAATCGGGGACTAATGAAGCGTAAACCTACTCGGAAACTGTTCGGTTCATTACTGCACACTTACTCTGAAATACATACCTACTTGAACTGGCCAACTATGGCATTTTGGGTTAAATTTTGATTACTAACAACCGTTTTCGGAATAAATTAGCAAAATATTAAGTAATTGTACAAACTGTACTTTACAAAATCAAGTATTTAGTCGTTTACTTGACCTTTAGTTGTAATTACCGGTACCTTGATTGATACTTTCACGATACCGACGGTCGATAGTACCTTTCCTAAACTAACGAGCACCTAGCTTAGCACCTATGAGGAAACCTCAGATATGAACGTAGAAAATGGAAAGCTGGTGCCTGCGTGCCACTTCGAAAACGGACGTCAACATATTGTGTGTCATTATAGGTATATGTAATTAGTAAATCTATTTCGTGTCAAAGTTAAGTTGAATTTTAGAAGTAAGGTGTTGATAAGAAAGTAGCAACTCCTAAGTGTCATCATCATCATCATCATCAGCCTATTAACGTCCCACTGCTGGGCACAGGCCTTCCACGTGAACAATAGCACGTGGGCATATTGGGCCATAACCCACCACGCTGGCCCAATGCGGGTTGGTGAGTTTTAACGACTGTCATCTTACGACAACAACCGGGACCGGGACCAACGGCTTAACGTGCCTTCCGAAGAACGGAGGAGCTCGAGATGTTTTAAATTTGGTCACCCATCCAGCGACCCGACATTGCGAAAGTTGCTTAGCGAGCAACATTGCTAGCCGAACGCGCTAGCCGCTGCGCCATCGAGCTCCTCATCTGCCTACTCATAAGTGTGCGAAGTGTTTATGGTTACCTTTTGCTGCGGCCCGAGATAACCGACCAAGTCTCCTATTATTTTCTATTATTGCTATTTATTGCCTATTAATTTCTAGGTTTTTATTGATTTTAATAATGGGAGTGGGAACGGAGTACAAGTAGTTCGTTCGCCAACATAGCTGTTGCAGGCTCTATACCTACACTACACACCGAACAGAAAATGAATGGAATGAAATTCCTACATTTATATTATTGATGTCCTAGTTGTTCTGGTTTGAAAACAAGAAAATAATCAGTTCCTACTTAATTTTCTAATAGTGATAAATTCAATTTTAATAATTTAAGTGTTCCTTACCTGCATATTACATTTTCCAATAACAATTTCTCAAACCATCTAATTCCAAATATGTTTTTTAATCAAGTTAAAACTAAAATTACCTTCAAGGGTAACGCAAACAAGTACAGTACCTACATCGCCTGACATAAATCTGGCTTCAAAGCAAGCCTGGTAGCGTCTTACCGACCGAGCGACAGTTATATCTTGCTCCCAGTTAAATTGTAACATGCAAATGCGTCACGCACGTCACATTTACAAATCATTTGACATTCTTGTTTGTTCAATTGTAATCTCTATGTTTACGAGAATAAAGGCCATAAAAGGGTAATTTGGAGAGTTGCCACAGTCCTGTAGTCTGTAAAATAACGTGTTTATTGGTATACTTGCTGGCTAGCTATTATGCTGTCATGCTGTTACACGCAAGTGTGCATGGCGGCCGAGTTACTGCGGTGTGTAGGAGGTACTACTGGCGCGTCCTCCTTGTACTTTTAGGTTCAATTTTATTTCGTCAACTTATTGAACGTTTATTATATTGTCCTTTAGACCTCCGTAATTAAGTATTTTTGCTGTATTTTACATCTGGGGAGCACTTCCTTTTTTTGTGTTACGAGCAGCCGAACGAGCATACGGTCTGTCTGATGGAAGCGGTCACTGCTACCAACGACCGGGTGGGACACCAAGGTCTGAATGTTTAGTTCTTATGCTTCTACGCCCTGGCATTTCGCTGGATCTTGTACCTTCGACTACTGAAAGTCTGGCTATCTTGTCTTCAACTATTCAACCACGAAAAAACCACTAATAAAAGACCAACCCTAGAACCAACCAAAGTTAGCACTTATATGAACACAGCTGGGAATCGAACCCGAAAGCTTTAAGTTAGGTATTGTGGTTAAACCACTCGACCGCAAGCAGTGAAGTTGTTGACTTAAACGGCTTTGGCAGTATCGGCGACGGTCCGTGACTTTACCGATACTTCATGACCTCAGTACCGCGAGGGATGTTTGCTCCCCACAAGTTCTCCCGTAATAAATAACCTTATGAACATTAGTTAGGGAGGTTATTGGCACTATATTACAATTTATTTGTAGCCACGAAGCTATGGGCAAGAAATACGTAAACATGAATATCAGACTTTGTATTATTAATGATACGAGTAATCTCAATTTCGATGCTGTATAGTATTACCTATGCTATAGCCATGGTTTGCGATTCGATTGAGCGATGCTGCTTATTGAATGAAGTAATTACAACATGTTACGGAGTGTTAGAATGGAAATACTTTGCTGTTTACCTTACCTGATTGGTAATAATATCTAACATGCTTAAAAGTTAAGTGATATTGAGCACCAACAAAGTTTTCCATTAATTTGTAAAAGTTACTTTTTCCAGAAGTTCTAAAAATACCTTACCTAACGTTATATAAGATACTGAACCCACGTTCTGTATGGGTTCTGTATGGGATGTTGGTATGCAGATGTTGGTATATTAAGAGCATTTTCATTTACTTAAAATGATTTCGTAGCAAAGCTTATTGTAATGCCTTTACCTGTAACTTGTTAACGTTAAAATGTATATATTACTATAACTATAGCCGAAGTGGAAGTGGCGTATCGGCCAATCATTAATCAAATCGTCACGGCTCACAAAACCAACATGTCACCCGTCAAATAGGCTAATTTACCACTTTCATTTTCACCGGCCTATCGAGTGAGATCTCAACGGATAGTCCCAATTGCCGGCACTAACCCCGTGAGACAACCGTGTCCGCTAATACAAAACGCTTTAAAAAGCTATACTTAGCTAAATAACCTTCAAGGTGGGGTTCCGTGTTTATACCCTTGTTCACTCATAATTAATAGCAACCTTAACTCTTTTCGAGAGAGTCGTATTTCGTATTTGGTGTTCGTGGGAGTTGTGTCGTTGCAGGGCCGCCGTGGTATCGCGGTGTATCTGCGCCCGCCGGCAGACGCAAGGTGCAGGCGCAAGGTGTCCAGCGACCGTTGGCGCACCTTCGCGGTAATAATACCGGCGCGCCGTGTAACAACTGATTAGTAACGAAACGATGACACTCGGAGATCTGCAGATACGGTTAATGATTAACTTCCTAAAGTGGAACGGAACAGTCCTTTAATGAACGCTCCTTTGAGGTCACGGTGGGCATTGAATGTACTGGTCGTATTGTGTTATCACGATGTATCCAGTCAATTTAATTGATACGGCTTTTATGGCTAACGTTAGGGTGCCGAATAAATTAGGTACAACCATTCATTTGTTATGGATGAGTGATTAAAGCATGAGAAATATTTAACACTTATTAAGTGTTCACCAACAAATAATGCTTATGCGCATTGTTCTATTGCCTACTATTTGTCATCGGTGAAACATTCAGTTAATAGGATAATTGTCGGGTTGCGGTGGTCGGTGTGCGCAGGCGCAGCGCACCCGCCGTGAGGTAACACCACAGCCGCCCGGCATTCCTCGCGCTTACTACCCGGAACTGAATCGGTAAAAAAACTATTTCATTTGATTTATGTTTAGACAATTAAACAGTTCAGTTACGGTTTTATAATAATATCGAAATTGTTTACTTAAAAACATCTATCACTCTAAAACTAATCTCGATAGCGCAGCGGCCGCGACGTTCAGCCCCCTTACTCTTGAAACCGATAGATTCATATTGCGTGGATATTGAGTGAAAAAAATACAAAACTCAATGCCATTCAGTTCACCCAATATGAATCCAAATTAGCGCTGGTGTCGTAACTTAAAAATACGAAAATTCACAATACCAATCCGATCCAATAGCGATCGGTTTCGAGAGTAAGGGGGCTGTTTGTTATAGTCCCCGTTTAGCAACGTCCACAATGCCTGGTCACGGGATGGGTGACTGACGGTCCTGGTTGTTGTCGTAAGATGGCAGTCGTCAAAACCCACCTACCCGCATAGGGCCAGCGTGGTGGGTTGTGGCCCAATACCCCATGCATGTGTCCATGTGAGAAGGCCTGTGTGCAGTGGCCCTGCAGTGGGGCGTAAAAGGCTGACGATGAATATTCCGAAACGATGGAATAGTCAATAGCCATGTCTATCACGGAATATATAAAGAAGTAGAAGTGCTCTGTGGTATCTACGAGTATTTTTATTTGTTAGTTTACTGATCTCACCCAAAAATGGGTTTGTATGGGTTTGTATGGGTTTGTATGGGTTTAAACTTAATGAACCGTGTCGCGTAGCCGTGAAAGAATACCACCACCCCTCTCTTCCCTTGATTGTCGTAAAAGGCGACTAACGGACTAAAGAATGCACATAAATCTAACAACATATAGCGGCGATGGGCTTACCACCTGTCACACTGAGCACATGTGCAGTCGCTATTTGGTGAAAAGTGGGCTATGGTGAAGACTACTTTTGCGGTCCGCATTGCCTAGTCCCTGACTAACCATTCGGGGATAATAGTCATGATATGTATGTATACAGAGTGGATATGACACTTTTCATACAAACTAAATATTTTATAACTTAACTTTGTATGAAAAATTTAAAAAAACATTCATTGCTTAGATCAATTTGATAGTTTCAAATTATTTCTATGAACAGTACCTATAGCGAATATTTTAATTTATTGTCGTAGTGTCTTATCCACTCTGTATGTATGTAAACTTATTTTGTCTTTGAGTCATTTTCGGGACCAAGTAATTCGAATTTCCGATGTAAATTGGATGAAAACGCCGACTAAGGATCTTAAAAACGATTGTTGTTCTTCCTTTTATTTTTGTGTATGTCCGCTATTTATTTATTTTTATTTTGAACCAAAAACAGAGTTAAACGAATTCAAACTTGAATATCATAATATGAACAGTATTAATTTTTTTTTTTTCCTACAATCACACCAATTATCTAGCCCAAGAGAAGCTTCGAAGAAACTCGTTAAATGGTTACTAGACAACGGATAAACATACTTAAAATACTTAAATACATACTTATTATACATAGGAAACACCCAGACCCGAGACAATTTAGAAAACAATAATTTCTAAATTGACCCGACCGGGTTTCGAACCCGGGACCTCAGAGATGGCGACACCATGAAAACCGGTGTACAAACCACTCGACAAAGGAGGTCGTCAAATTGCATGCAGCTCTAATTATAGATGGCCACATGGTGCGCCTAAGACTAAAACAGACATTGACATTAACCAAAAGAAAATATTACTGAATTTTATAAAAAAATTATACATAAAGTGTTTTTGATGTAGATGTCGCGCTTAAATTATGCTTGTAAATGACTGGTACTTAACGCCTGCGATAATAGCCGCTTGTTCCAGTCGTTATGCAAAGCCAACGCAATCCGCGAAATGCGTACGCGCAGCATTGGGCGTGCAATCGCGTACGGGCGGCGACACATATCGGGCCACACCACGCATGCTATAAAAACACAGTTACGTCTTGAAAAGTGCCCAATTAACGACGCAGGTATTATGCTTGTTGCAGTGTAAGCAGTACTGAGTAATTACATGCTCAATTTTGCCACTGTTAATTGCTTTGCGTTCCTAGAAGCGGTAATTAGGCAAAGCAATAAAATTACACGTTATTAACGTTTGATAATTTTTTTTATTAATGGATTTAATGTCAATCCATCAATAAGTATTAAAGCAAATATGATAAAATAGTAGCATTCCAAACTGTTGAGTATTTACCCTTAAAGAAATGTTAACATTATATCTCTAGTCCTTACTTTTTCTTTTAATATTTATTGTAAAGAGTACAGATTACTGCCCCCCGCCTGCCATGGCCACTGGCGGGGTGCGACGCGCGTTACTCTATATCTTGCATTCTTTCTTACACACATACATATATATATACATTGAGCTATTATTACTACGTATAGAGAAGACACCGCTTACCACTGCTGTGTTCCGTTCAAGTGCGGCCTACCGGCCGCACTTTCGCTGCAAACGCCTCAGTGTGCGCGTGATTCAAGCGATTGTAGACCTTGCGGCTGCACCTTAGTTGCGCACAAACTTGCTTCCCGGTGTCTTCTCTAGTTTATTGTACCTCAATGTATATATATATATATATTCACCATTATTATGCCCAAAGGATTAGTCAGAGACTAGGCAATGCAGACCGCAGAAGCCTTAAAATTTAAATGATCGAATGCAGAAGCAATCCACGACCAAAGTCCACGTTTCACCAAATTACAAGTGCACATGTGCTCAGCGTGGTAGTAAGTGGTGAGCCCATTGCCGCTCTATGCTGTTGGATGTATTGTACAGTATTTAGTCCGTTAGTCGCCTTTTACGACACCCAAGGGAAGAGAGGGGTTGGTAGCATTATTTGAGTGAGCCGCTACACAGACGGCTGCGTTCTATCTTACCGTTGACTAATCCTCCGTGGTAATTGTTCATGGTCTTTTAGCTGGAGCATGCCATGTCCGTGATTCCCGTGCCTTCAGTCTACACATTAGCACTGCCTGCGCCGGCCGCCGCCGCCGCCGCCGCCCGCCGGCCCCGCAAATGTCAACGCTTCCTGACATTTATTAACGGCTAGAAGGGTTCGCCAAGAATTCTCGAAGGCCATTTTGTGTTCCCACCGGGGGTGTTTTAGCCGTTATTGACGGGAGCTGTCCGGTTGTCCCGGAATGTCGCCAACAATCCCATAAAAGAAACGGATGGCATGTTTATTTGATTCGAAAATAAACTCTTTCCTTTTAAAGTGGGTGCGAGGCGGTAAATAAAGATGGATAAAATATAGTATTGAAACGCCTAGCGAGTATGTGTGACGACTTGCCTATTGGTTTCAATGTTGAATGGTACAGGTACAGGTGTTAAAGTATGTTCACATATTGCTCTCAAAAACAATTTATGTACTTAAGTATTTTTGTTGGATTAATTTTATACCTACGTCCTTTTACAGTATTGTACTTTTGGAGCTAATCTTTTTTTTAATATTAAAAAATTACATGAATTTCTTAATCACACGTCATATTTTGAAATTAATATCTATAAATTATGCTCAGCATTCCACAATGAGTGATAAATCACAGTTAAACTTCAGCAATGTATTACATTAGCTATGAAGCGGTAACCTACTTAAAAGACTTTAAACTAGTTTAAAACTTGGCAGCTACAAATCAAAATGTCGTAAAACATTCCTTAAACAACCATCAGCGTTCGTGATAGCAAACACTTCGGCTTCTATTCGAATAGTGGCACAACTACTGCATTGATAGTTTAAGATAGTTTTAATACTTCACCGAAATGGTCAATTTAGGCTAAATACGTTGAAGAAAGAGAAGTAGTTACCAATGAAACATATTATTATAATAACAGATAAGACTCATAAACATACACGCCTGTGGCTTGTACAACAGGCATTGATATGAAGAATTATATGATAATTTGATACCCACCGTATTGGTACGACTCGTTAACGACGGGATGCCCATTCTTGCACCGTAGAACCAATATTTTTTGCTTTTTAGAACAAATTTCTACCGCGTTTATGTTGTAGAAAGTACTGTCCACCAAGGTTATCCCTAGGGATTACAGCATCTCCAAGAAAGGACTAAAGAGGAATTTATACTCCCTAGCGGCGAGCGTGTTAGGCTACGATAGCCATTTTCCATCTAGTTAACCGTACATAGCTTTGATTTGTCAACATAAAAACTGCATGATGTAAGTGTACTGTGAAGTTTTGTTTACTAACTACTACAAGGACAAGTTATGTGAACGTAAAATTTTCAAATTATTCAAGTTAACTTACTTACTTACTTAACATAAGATTGTTTAAATAGAAACTATTTCATATAAGCAGAAAGTACTGACACATCGTATTCTTTATTATTAAAAGTAGGAGAGCGATAGTCATTATCGACACAAGATTGTACTCCGGAGTAGGTTGAAAGAGTAAATCGCTTACAAGTAGCTTTAATAAAGACATGCACAAAAAGACAATATTAATATAGCTCGCGACTATCATGGAGCCAGTAAACAGAATAGGGCGTAAAGTTAAGTGCGCGTCATCTTTATGTGGTGTTGAGAGTGCGCGTCGACAGGCCGGAGTTTATCGCGGCATTAAAGTCGCAAGTTCGAACCCGTCCGGCCCGGCGCAGGCTGTTTATGATTTAACATCAGCAGTTCATAAAGGAAAAGTATTCGTCTTCAACGTTACGGGCCACCTGTTCGTTACTTTAAAAATGTTTAAATTCTTCTATTGAGAAGATCAGTCACATGCTCTTAGATAGTAGCGTTTAGTTGTCAATCGTCGGTGCGCGATATAACAGTAATCGAATAGGTATATCAAACTGAGATTCGCACTGTATCAATTTTGTCCTTTTTTGCGCTCCGCGGCATTGCACGCGCACCGCGACGCAATGTTACGTGCTGACGTAAACTTTCGCACATTTTAATTATATGTGAGAAGTATTAACGTATAAACAAGCTGCATTCGTTCTTCATTTCTCAAAAATTAACAAAATCTAAATCATCACAAGTTCATGTTTACGTTACATAATATCTATCATTTAATTCATAATAAAATATATATTTTGTTCATTCGCACTTGCGATCGGATTGGACTTACTACACTTTTGATTAGCTTTAATTACTGAACGTAACTGTATTGTGTAGCAAATAATGATCAAGGCTAAATAAAACCGGATCTTTTGTGTGTTATTACAAATGGCGATACATCAGTAGTTAATCCATAGGTAAGGTAATGCAGCGTTACTGCGGCGGCGGCGCCTCCACGGCCCATTACACGCAACTGTAAGCGACGAAAGGCGGGCGGAGAAACTGTAACATGTAAAAAGTAAACATGTAGGGTAATTTTAAAACATGCAAGTTTTCGAAAACCATAAACAATTTCTCAAAGTGTGACGAGTACCTATATGTATCGATGAGATGAATAAGTTTTTAACTGTAAAGCTCAGAGCATTAAACCATGCAACTAATGCTCGAAGCTGTAAAGGGTCTTACAAAAGTCAACCACCGATGGGAGTGG
This sequence comes from Scoparia ambigualis, assembly GCA_963921215.1. Lineage (NCBI taxonomy): Eukaryota > Metazoa > Arthropoda > Insecta > Lepidoptera > Crambidae > Scoparia > Scoparia ambigualis. The sequence goes on along the minus strand of OY992506.1, from coordinate 1,490,635 downwards.
TAGATGGACGCGCCACGATACACTGACGTTTAATAAGTGAAACGATCGACTGAATCAATATTACCGTACTCTCATGATCGTAAAATGTTTAAGTGAAAATGTTAAATATGCGCTACATAGATTTATAGTGGCGTTAGCCGTCTGCGTTGGACAAAAACTGTGATGTACCGGCGCGCCGCGTCCTGACGCGCGGCGGCGGCGGCGGCGCGGCCCAATACGTAATTATCCGTCAACGCAACTCACTCGTTAGCGTTTTTCCAGTGCCAATTTTACGCGCAGTTTATCTCCGTGCAATGGTGGGCCGTCACGAACCGATAGAAAAATGCATTATTAAGCCTCATAACCGTTTCCAATATTCCGCGATCGAGGTACGCAAACAGAAATACCCTTTCGCGCCAAAGCACGTTGGTGTAAATTATCCGAGAGAGCGCATTGTGCGCGGGCTTACGCTCCTATTGTCCGGCGGACACCAGGCCACTTTGGGGTGACTTAAATCCGAAATTGGGTATTTCGAAAAATGTGCATGTGTCATTTATCACAACCCTCCCTTTACAGGGAGGAAAAAACGCGGACCTAACCCTATTTAAAAAAACTACCCCCTCTATAATCCGGGCGATAGTCGCGCGCGGCACACACTAACTGTATTAAATTTTTCCGCTAATAATACGATGGCGTCGGCGTCAAATAAATATTGGATGAATGCGACGGGAGCTGGATGCGGCTAATCCTTATTAAGTGAGATCCAATATAATGGCGGCGTGTGAGGTAATCAGCGGCCGCGACAGTAGTCGGCGAAACAAGTGTAGCATTGAAATTTGCATGATTAAGTTAAGTTATGATAAATATTCTGAATTATTCGGAAAGCCTGCTTTGTCATTGACCTATTTAGCGTGCAAGGTCAAGTACTTGCTCTTGAAATGTAGGGATAGTTGATATCATCATAGCTTATGATTTTTAATTTTTGCGACTTCATTTACCGTTAAGGCTGGCGTTGAGAGTTATGAGTATAAGTTTAAAAGATGGAGATGATTTAACAAAATTGAACAGGTAAAGCAATACTCTATAAAATTAGATTTCTAGTAATTTAATAAGAGTGCTTCAATTTCACGAGGAAAATTAAGCGAGGCACGTGTCGCATTAAAAACCGCTGTAACCGCGATGGCGGGGGCGCACAATAGCGGTTAAAGTTTTCAATATTTTGGGCCGCGCGTGCCGCCGCGTGCGCCCGGTTAGCCCCCCGCCAGCAACACGCCGCTATATTTTTTATTATTTTCATAATTCATATTTCACAATAACAACTGAGAAGGCGTTTCGCACGGTTAGCTTATGAAACCACTTTCGCTGAGACCGCGCCGCAAGGACCACTTATGGACCGTTTTTATTTATATTACGACGTCGCGTTTTGTGATCCACTTTATCAAACGCTTTGCTGAGATCGCCCGCCGTGGGGTTGAAATGACTCGGATAATAATTTAGCTCACATTCCTCGTGTGACGCCACGCATTGGCTTATTGTGTTTTTTGGCGCGGGATTAGTGAACCGTGGCCGATTGTCCATAAAAAGCTTCTGTTTGTACGTAGCTCAGCCAATTTAATCCACGGTACTAAGACCAACTTAATGAAAGTTGTTTTAGCAAGTATCAAGGTGTTATCATTTTATGTTAAACTTCAGGTTACAATGTCTACAATTATACAATGTCTCAAAATTCTGAAATAATATTCGTCACTTTTCATTAAATGTTAAAAATGCTAAAAGTAAGAATGTTAATACTAATAATATACTTAAAAATAAATATCGATATTTTATGAGTAAAGCCATAGAAATGTCTGCCTTGTTTAGGAGCACCGTTGAGGAATTGTTCCATAGTAAACATTTTCACAATTCCAAGAAAACCCTCGTTTCGATTAAAACCGTTCAAGTTTTATGAGCTCGTACTGCAATGGGGAAGACACCAGAAATATAACCGTGTGCATATTGAGAGTTGTTTCTAAGTGGAATTTTTAGTGTTCCGTACCAGGGGACTCTTATCCAAATTGCCGTAACAGTAAGGGTTCCGTGGGCTAGAGGGAGACTTTTTTTTATTTTAGAGTAATTTCCCATTACATTTTACGGGAGCCAGGATCTTGTGGGGTAACAGTTTTTGCAATGTTCCGCTCTGGGTGTACTATTCGTTTGTAGTATTATGTTTTTAATTAAGAATAAAAGTTGTTAAGGAGTTAAGAAAATTTGGCTTTTTCTTTTGAAGTGTTAGTAGTTTCCAAGAATATTACATAAAAATCCTTGATTGTAAAGCAAAACTCCTCTAAAACAAGTAAATGGTGAACATCTTTGGTCAGATGTAAAATGTTATCGACATAAAACTTAGCTACAGCCACGGAGGACAGAAGTCTTTGGCTACATCTTATCAAATTAAAATAATTTAAATTAACTACATTTATAATAATAACTATTTCATTATAATAGACAGAGCAATATAATCAGATGCAGTTAATAAATTGAACAAACCTGTATTGACTTTCTGTCAGCCAAAAGGCATCTTTACCCCAAAAAATCGTCGGTACGTGTAAGAAGGAAGTATTAAACTCTTACAAGTTAACCCCACGCAGGGACGCTTTAAATACATCCGATAAAAAACCGAGCACCCTCGGCGCAAAAACATCCCCCGAGGAGCGGTGGGATAGAAACGTCCATAAAGGAAAATTTATCCGCAAATTAATTTGTACCGGTACGAAATAAAATTAAAGGAATTTCAATACGACATTCTCGGTACACTTTGTTTTTATTTTGGAATTAGTTTTCAATTGTTTCTAGGAGTGGCTTTAATAAAATTTTGCTACTCTCTAATTTGACGCTCCATTTTGACGACTGGGTAGGTTTTGTGTAAGTTCATTACGTGCTTGCGATTATTGCATTGCGAGCTGTGTTTTATATTCGTCATTTAGTAGTTATATCCAAGTTTGAATACATGATTGGTGCAACGGTGTATTGCGAACTAAATTGGAAGAAATACCAACAAGTTAACGAGTCGTGCTATTAGCACACTAATCGTAAATTTTCAGTTATCTTCCAATTATGACAAGTGTCACACAGTTATAAAATGTGCTGTGGGAAATCGATGTCGAAATCTAAGAATGTTTGCCATTAAAGTCAGCCTCCGACCGCACGCTCCTACATCGCTCCTCTATAGTGATTTATTGTGTACAAACGTACATTAGATTTTTATGTTCGTGTCTCGTAGGTTGTAAATAACTTCCCTCACTCCAGCAGAAGATTAACGTTACTGATTTATTTATTTAAGCGGTATGATGGATGACTTTGGCCGAATTACTTGTAAGCTGTTATTAGTGAACTTTGCCTTTGAAATAAATAACGTCTTCATGCTTGACCTCGCCTTTGTAATGAGTAGCCGTGGAGAGTTTATAGGACAGCTTTTAAATTGCCATTTATTTAAGACATCTATCTGTATGACATGAACGTAAAACCAGCATATCTAAATGGTGCAATACTTTATGTTAGCATAAACTGACTTTTTAAATGTAAGAACTTATTCCTGTGCGTGCAATGTAAGTTATAGACATTTTTGTAATAAAACTAAATTCTTTATGGGTAAGTGTAAAAGATTGAATATTGCATTTCCCGCAAATTAGTCTAATACATTTCGGACCCCAGCGCGACTATTGAAACTAATCCAATTCTTTTGTATAATTGCCTAATCTTTCGAGTTTAAATAGGTGGTGCTTAATCTTGAGCCCCAAGTCGCGCAAGGTGAACTAACCGTCCCTAAAATGGTTATTTTTTTAAATTCCCTATTATAATCTGGCCGAAGTGGGGTGGAATTAGGCGGGGGATAGATTTAAGGCCAATTTCAGAAGGCGCTTTATATTGATTGTAATGGTATGCACCGTTGACTGCGAGATTGAGTGTTTGCTCTAAACAAAAGCTTGGAATAAAAACGTCGACCAAGTGACTTTAAACTAATAAGACACAGTCTACTAAGTTGCGTGTTGCGTAAATATTTTTAATATTGGGCATTTGATTTCGCTATATGGGTCATAGATCATTCTGTTAGGAATAATTTGTAGTATTTTCATAGTAAAAAAAAATTACTGCAATTTTTTTGTTCCTATTTACCAAAGGAAACCTCTAAATAGTCTGATTACAAGACTAAGTTTTTCTTATTTTTTTTGTTTATATTCTTTTTCTTTTGTTATATTCTACCTATGCCCGGCAGTTAAGTAGGTCACTATATGTTAAGAAAAAAAATGTTCTTAGTTACTGCCCTGTGTCTTGTTTAGGCCGCTAAAACCAGTATGCTGCATTGAATCTTCCAGATCTAAGCTCAGTCAGTTGTGACATTCCTCAACGTATCTACATCTGCATGAGTAAAGATTACTGCTACATTTTTATTGAATTAATTAACATTCCAAGCTACGCGAGTTCGCGGGCGCAGCTGTGATAATGATATTTACGATCAGAAGCACACTCGTGGCATTAGATTAACATAATTATTATATGGGAAAGTACCGCTTACCTTCTAATGAGCAGCGAATGTGTGATATGTTTATTGCTTCGAGAATTCAATTTTTTGGCTATTGGAAATCTACTCGATGAGAAAAAGAAAATTGGAATTTTAATTGTGTGAGAAAAATTATGAAGTAATTCATCATTTCTTGTGTTTATTTTCTCCTAGAACGTCTTTTGCACATCGATTTTTCCTTACCTGAGCGGCACACTGTATAATGACACCAACAAATTACACAATATTTACAAAATGACAAAACACCATTGCAAGAAAGCGGTAACATCATGGCTTTTAACTTTAAATTATAACAAAACTGAAAGCACTATGATTAGAATGTAGACTAAGTAATATACTCGTAATAGTAATATACCGAATAAAAAATGTAATAACAGCACTTAAGAAATTCATATACTTCAAATTACCTCTATGTGATTAATCTCAAGTTTCCAAAATTGTATTTCTATTAAATGGATACTCAACAATATTTTCCGAGCTGTGGGGACCAGGAGACGAACGAACAAAGAACGAGGTCTACCTAGTTTGGACTCCTGTCTCCTTTTACTTTATAATTAAGCTAAGTTTTAGTATCTAAGGATCTTTGTAACAGGAAGAAAAATAAAATTTCTTCCAAATGATAGACGAATTGTTGTTGAGAAGTATTATGATTCACACTAAGGCAAGTCAAGGGACAAAATAAAAACATACTAATCTTGTTATTCCTAAAAACGGACTAAAGTTTATCCTAGTCCAAAATTAAACCAGTCATTTAAGGGCAGTTGTTTTCACACCATTATTATGTTTAGCCCACGTTTTGGAATAAGCGGAAATGAGTGGCGTATTTCTCGACAAGTGTCATCTCTATTAATTGTATCATCTGCGAGTTTTTACTAAATTCCATGATCTCTTTGACGTTAGCAATACGACTAATACCCTCACAGGCTATATCTGGTGCTTGCGTAATGCATGTCATTTGGCGCTTTACTGCAGTACTGTTGTGGTATCGCAGTAGATCTCAGATTAGTGTGTTGTCGAAATATGATTTATGGGGATTGGAATAAGCGGTTTGGAGCAAGAAACACACTAAAATTATAAATATTGGCGGTCTATGCAAATAAGTTGAGCTACTATAAAGAAAATTTCTGATACATGGCCTTATGATTACATGGATTTGCATTTTAATGTGTCTGACTTTGAATTATTGAAGCTTTTGGTTATTTATGGATACCTAATTGAACGCATACTTTCTAAGTTATATAGTTTTATAAATAGCCATTTTGTTTGAATAAAAGTTACCTAATCAATTAATGGTTAAAGCATAATGTGTAGAAATAAGATTTTTTTATTTACTTTCGACATTATTTAATTATGCCCATTTAGCATTAGTTTTAACATTAAATTTAATCGATCGTCATATATTGTGTTGCATGTTACTATTACGTAATTTAATATCTCATATAAATAACAATGTTGAATAGGCGAAATTAATCTCCAATGCTCATCAATCTTAGAAAAGAATGACCTCGAACGTTGCACCTCGTAAATTAAATTGACGGGTCATCATTCAAGAACGCCGCTTAATCGAATGACCAAAAGTGGTGGCGCACACCGCCTCAGCGCGAGACCTTAGCCCACATTACTATAATTTGCGGACATTAACATTAACATACAAACCATCTCATTATACTAACAATACTAAGTCCGCGCGTGCGACGAGAATTATTCTATGAGATCTAGTTTAGACCCAATGTTTGCTGTAACCCTGAGGAATTTAATTGAAGCTCTTTGTATGGGGTTTTGTGGTGGTCGATGGTGTTTTGATTTGGCCGTTAGTCAGGCGCTGGCCGTGCATTCCGCGGCGCCGCATTCCGCGCGACACGTGGCCGGAGCAGCGGGCGGGGGCACATTACTCAAGAATCGGATGGGTGTGTATCACACAGTACAGTCGTGTATGATTGAGTCTATTGTCAGTGTTAGTTGCAATGAAAGCAACTTCTTCTTACCAACAAGCCGATAGTTGTTGGAATATGCTATCACTTGGGCTGATCAACAAACTGATTTAGGTATTAAAAAGCTTTTCGTTTGCACACAATGTAACAACGTGTAATTCAAACATACATTAATACTTCAATAAGATTGATTAAGAAATGTGACTAGGGATCGTTCGTTCTAGGGAATTTAATTGATGAGATTAACTTTGGCATAAAAGTATCATAATTTAGAAGTCAACATCAGACACATAAACAGGTTTTTCAAGTTTCTTTCAGCAATGTTTATTGTTTAACCAGACTTAGCTTCATTATCTGTAAAGTGTGCTCGGCGCGGCTAGCATTCTGTCAAATTGGCCAGGCAGCTATAGATAACGCTTGTCGCCAATTGTTCAGGCACGTCCATAGGCGGAGGCGGGATAACCATTTTCTTCAGTCGCGGCCATAAGTCAGCCGAGCATGCGGCCACCAAATTGGCGTTCGACGGACAACAAATAACAAGTTTAGTGCTGAGGGGCCCATTTTCAATTGTTCAAAGTAAAATATGGTTACACCTTCTAAACTTTTATATATGAAAAAAAAGAACATACCTATTGAAACGTGAAAAAGAAAGATCACCTCAGTTGGGACGTCGTTTTTTTTAATTGCCTTAATAACGGCTTAAAACGTGTCAGTTGCTTTTATGGTAACTGAAATACTACATAGTAAAAACGTGCAAAAACATAAAAAGAAAAGAAAAGCCATTTATAATGCATTGCCAATTTCTCATTTAAGATGTTGACAGTCTTTAATCGAGAACCGAAGTGGCTGATGGCTGTTGGTAGCGCACCGCTAGTAATGCAATTTGTGTGACAGCGCGCGTCGCGTCCCGGCGCGTGTAGATTATGACGCGCCTCGTTATCCGATTGTTTATACTTATTGCGTGGACACCGAACTTTAGTCTTTTTAATTGTTGTGCCGATGAGAGAATTCCTCAGCAGCCTCTGTACTGCCAGACCATAGAACATAGTGCATTCCTTAGATCGAGACAGACAAATTCCATGCCGTTAACATGACCAAATTCGTAGCAATACGACGGTAGTAGAAGAACTAAAGGTTGCCCTTTTATTAGTATTGTCAATGTATTTTTTTTGGTATGAAAGATATTGTTATGAAGTAGCAAAGTTTATAACATAATGCTTGAGCTACGTTGTTCCTGGTAAGGTGTGCAATTATACCTGTTTGGCAGTGAGGGCAGTGAGGGCAGTGAGGGCAGTGCCTCCTATGAGCGCACCTGCTGCGGGGCGACTCGTGGCGAGTATGCCCAATGGCCACGCGCGCCGGTTAACGATCCCTCAGCGGTCGCTTAATCACCCCAATGTTGGTTTATTGCAATGATGATACTATTTTCAAAATATTCTGCACGCTTTCAAGATGACTGCAACACCGTAACACCACCTATTTGTAGCAAGAAGGGAGCTATACAGTGCTTGTTTGTACCACATTGTATAGGATAGAGTCATAGTTCCACTATACCTATACCAATGATATTTTATGTTTAGATACGTTGCCTGGCCTCCGTAGTGGCAAGGACAAATCAAGTTAATTGCCCGAGTTTCACTCAGTCACACGTCAGTCAGTGTCACGTCAACACGATTGACACACGATCGTTACCTTTATAAGTTTTTGATTTGTTAATTGGTTAAAATGACTTCCTGTGTATCCAAAAATTGTAAAAAATATACTGCAACCGTAAGAGACAATAAAAATGTCTTATTTCATTCGTAAGTATTGTAAATATAAATTTAAAATACAAATTTTCAATAAATAAGTGATACTGATGACATTTGCCATGTTGCCAATCCGATATACATGAGTGAGGAACGTATAGGTACTATGTTTTCTGTAAGAGTGAAAGAGAAAAACAATGGCGGCCGAGATAGCGCATAAATTCTATGAGCTGGTCAACTACCAAAAGTCGAAATATTGTCATCTCTTTTTAACAATATGCTAATGATATGATTTTCCCTTTCGACGTGTGTTACGTCATAGAAACAATTTCGCCATTTTAAAATGCAATTCATTTATGTATAACTAGTCTATTTATAAAAGGTCATTGACCTATCCAATGTTTTCGTCTAAATTTGGCCAATGTCAATATAAAATACGTATTACCCAGAGACTTGTCATGTTGTTGTCCTGATCACTGTTATATTCGGTAAATGCAGCATAACCTAAAATACAATACTTACAGTCAATGACCTTTTATAAATAGACTAGTCATACGGGAACGAATTGCATTTAAAAAAATGGTGAAATTGTTTCTATGACGTAACACACGTCGAAAGGGAAAGAAAATAAAAACAATCATGTCAAGCCTATTGTTAAAAAGGGATAAAAACTATTAATGGTAGTCGACCAATTGGCAACAGCGCATTCCCCTTTGCACGGCTATCTCGGCCGCCATTGTTTTCTCTCTTTCACTCTTACAGTACACGCTTCTCGCTCACGCATATCGAATTGGCAACAGCGCAAATGTCATAACTAAATGAAAATTTTCTATTTTAAATTCATATTTACAATATTTACAAACGAAATTAAACACTTTTCTTGTCTCTTACTGTTGCAGTATAGTTTTTGCAATTTCTGTATACACAGGAAGGCATTTTATCTAACAAACAACATAAAAAACTTTAAAAAGGTACAAACGTAATGACGTGACACTGACTGACGTGTGACTGAGTGAAGTCCAGGCAATTACCTTGATTTGTCCTTGCCACTACGGAGGCCAGGCAACGTATCTAAACATAAAATATCATTGCTCACAGTACCTACTAGATAATTTTTTTGTTTTAGCTGTTGCAGCCGGCCGCTTGACATTACTCAACATACTTGGATAGCTATTGTATACTGTTCGTGACCCGAGGCACTTGGTTCCACATACTTACCTTTAGAACTAGTTCCCTCTTAATCGTTGTCTCTTAAACCTGCAATATAAGATTGAGTTGGTATTCCCAGGCCTAGTCCTAGCCCAATTCTTAGCTTGTGCTTGCACTGTTTACTAAGAGAAGATTAGCATCCTTGTAAAACGTAGCAATATTAAATTCATTGCTACAATTCCAAGCATTGCATGTTTGAAATGCTCATGTTTTTCTCGATCAAGAATCGAACTGCACAAAGAAATGTTTTTCTTGCAAGTGCAAAGAAAACATTAGAGCATGGTTCAATGGCGGTCGTATATGGAGCAGCGCTGACGCGAGCGCCGTTTCTTAAAACTTGTTGGCTGTCTTTTTGCGATTAACAATGTACCGAGACACGAGTGTCCAGATTGAGCAATCTAAAAACGATGAAGCTTTTTACGGCTCATGAGGCGTGTGAAGCTAAACGCGCGGCGGAGTGCACATTACTAATTTTAACAAGTTAGTATTCCGTAGCTTAATGCCCGTGCTCTTCCCTGTTTCATTTTGTAAAGATGCTTCCTACTACACTGTATAGGTTATGTGCTTTGTAAAGTTTACACATTAAAAAAGGTTGTTTAGCGTTACGTTTCTCATCCTTTTACAGGATCCACGTTTATTAAGGTATTTTATGATATGTAAAATAAACGTAAGTGAAATTTAAAAAAAAGTGTTTTATCAATGCTGTACGTGTTTCTACGTATCTTTGTTTTCACTTGCATCTTTCATCAACGATTTCAGTATTTTCTTATTTAATAACTCGACTGCCGCGCGCTGCAATATGTGTGCGTATAAAATTAGGGCGCGCGCACACCTTCGGCAATGCGTCACCGTGAGGGGGCGCGCGCGTAGGAGTCCGTCAGCCGCCAGGTGTGTCGGGGGCCTTATTTATGGCGCGCCGTGGGCCCGCAGATTTATAACTGCAAGTGCATCTAGGCCGGGAGCCCGTGGCTAATCTTAATATTAACACAAATTCATTTTTAATTCATAAGTCTTTGTGATGAAAAATCATCATGTAAATAAGAGTGAGAGTATGGTTATAAACACACATCACGCCCGTTTCCCGGCGGGGTAGGCACACCATAGCTTTCCAAGTGCCACGATCCGACACACCCTTAAAACAGTATCTTTATTTTTTTATGAAGTAAGTGCCTAGTTAATAAAGATCTTAAGAAGTTTAGTTAAGCATTTTACATAAACGTAAAAAACAACCATTTTTCGTTAACTTAAACCAATTAAATATCAATTTGCATAGAAACTAGATATGCAGCAATTTCCACGAATCACAAAAAATAATCAGGAAATTGAACATCGCATTGTGCGTCACAGCTGATCGGCCGCGCCTGCGCTTTGGAAACTGCTCTTTTGCCAATCAACTAGTATTAACGCAATTACATAAAGTCATAATTAATGCGGGTAATTAAGCTATTAGTTTTTTACTAAAATACTAAAACCTACTTTTAAGGTTTATTTTTGAATTCGTTTAAACTCTAAGATGTTTACTAAAAAATAATATAAATCATTTAAAATATCGGAAATTCAATCTATATTTTATGAGAATTTGTCTGGACTTCTTACATCGTTATTACATTGTTTACGCTGTTAGGGTTTTACAATAAAAGTTTTGTTTCTTTTATTTAGATATTTTTAGTTTATTTGTTTATTGGTATGTTAATCTAACTAAAATAATTATGATTCGCAATTAATGTGACGGTAGACGTGATTTAGCGAGCCAATGGCAGCGGGCAAGCTCCCGGCGCGGACCTCTCGTCGCGGTACAAATGAGCGTTTTGCGTATTTACAACTCCGAGAACGTATTTACTGAGCTGGCCTCCTGACTTATGGGCACCGTTGGCTTATGCCGGTTTATGTAAGTGTTTGCTAGTAAAAGTGACACTTTACTTTATTTCAATTTAATTGATTATTTTTATTATTTGACTAATTTAATTTCGGTCATTATTAAGTATAATACCTATTATTTACTTTGTTTATAAAACGAGGTTAGTTATTAAGTTATATATAAACAGTATATTTCATAATTTACTTTACTGAGTTTGATTATCTATTAAAGTTAAAGGATGGATAACTAACAATTTATCGTCATCACCCATACAACATCTAGTAGATAGACCGTCGTAATATTTTCTAAGCCTTATATTTTAATTCATACGTACATATATACTTAATATAATCACGACTATTATCCCCGAAGGCTTAGTCAGAGATATGCAATGAGGACAGCAAAAGCAGTCCTCTACCATAGTCCACTTTTCACCAAATAGACGACCGCACAGCTCTCACTGCTCAGACTGACAGTTGGTGAACCCATCGCTGCTCTATGCTGTTGGATGTATCTGCAGTCTTTAGTCCGTTAGTCGCCTTTTACGACACCCAAGGGAAGAAACGGGGTGGTAGTATTCTTTCACGGCTACGCAACACGGTATATTTTAATATCACAAGGGAAATTCTATAACAATTACTACTAAGAGTCCTGATTGGATAGACGAAAGAATTGAAGAGACGAAAAGACGAAACAAAAATAGTTAAGTACAAAATGTCTAGATTGTGGCAAAATGCAAAAAACTGTTAGTTGCATACCATAATAATAATGAATTTTACTTTATGATAGGAAAAATAGTAGAAAAAAAACATTGTAAGTTAAGCTCTTCAAAAAAAATTGCTATCTAAATATAGTATATCTGGATTTTTTTAAAATGCAGTTTACCAATTTTGAAACAACAAAATCGTACTTAACTAATTTTGAACTAACAATCAGCACTTAACTAGTTTTGATAGATAGTATTTTGTATAGGAATTAACCAGTTTTGATAAAACAAAATCGTTTGTTTCGTCAGTCGGATTTTTAGGTACTTTTGTATCGAAAATAACTGATTTTGTTTGGACTTAAATCAACATCGGGTAGGATTTAAAAAATTGACGCCTTAACATGTGTCATGTCATCTTCTGTCTCTTGAGTAGTTAACTATTTTTGTTCCGTCGCTCCTCATAGGTTGATTTAGTTTGGTGGTAGTAAGCCATGCGGTCTTAAAACAAACCGTACCACTAGCAGTGTAATGTTGCCCTAATGCTGGGCTCACGCTTGTCCACATGAACATTGAGGCAATTTCTTTTACAGAAAAGATCAAAATAAAGAGTTCCAATTTGTTAAAAGAGCTTGAAGTAAACTATTCCCCCTTTTGTAACAAATCTCCCGCCCGTTAAGGAAGGGTTAGGATTTACACCATTAAGTTTCTTTGGATACTTTGAACCCCGGGTCTGTGAGTATTTTAAACTCATTTAGCAACTTGGGGTTAATAACAAAGTTAGTTATTTAATTGCTTAGTCGATTGAGTAACTTATAAGCTTTCAATTAAAGTGTAGATGTTAAAAGAAAAGATTGGGTTGTGGTAGGGAAGTATATTCGTCTTGGCTCACACGCACTTATACTTCCAGAGAAGTAAGTTACCAGGAAAACAACTTAGGTACTATATAATGTAGTTTATAGATAAACAGATCTTTATTGCATGTGACAAACAAGATACAAGATGTGTGTCACACAATTGTGTACATTCTAATGACACGTGACTCTTTGTCTCAGTAAGTCCTACGTTAGTCCGTAGATCTTAGATATACGATAGATTTTACAAGCATTTCTCGTTTAAGTTCGGTTGTATAAAAGACGAAAGCTAAATCATTGGTATAATAACATGTCTAGTTGACCTTCAATGAAATACGTATCGAAAATCTCTATGTCATAATTACGGTTGGCTGCCTCAATAACAGACCGTAAAAATAGTAAGGAGGCAATAAACGCGGCCTTCCGGACCAGTCATTACTTTGGTTTATGTTATTAGCGCTGGTATTATATCTCGCAGCACTCCAGACTCGTCCCTTGTTTTAAATTCAAAAAAATTACATTAAATATTTATAATTCATAATTTTATTGTCTCACGTCAGGTGTACAGATATTAACTTATAGGTACATTATAGGCATATGACATGAACCCTGTTAGGCCACTACAATATTTAACATTAATTTTTATATTACATTTTTTAAATTACTTATGTTATTTTAGAATCACATTAAATAAAACATTAAATTAGTACATTTCATTAAATCTTAATAAGATTAATAAAATTAACATAACGATTATTCTTAAAAACATGCATTTAAGTCAAACATGATCCCTAACGAAAATTAACTATTATTATCATTTTAACATTCATGATCATAACACAACAAACCAAACCTGTAAGTTTAAAATTTAAATGTAGTAGTTTTTACAAATTAGATCCGCAACAGTGTTTTATTTCAATGTGTAGTGCTCGCGTAAACCCTAGAAAACAATATAAGTAGATTCTAAGGTGCTTATTAGATGCTAATAGATCGATCATATGAATAATTTATCAGTATTGCTTTCGGTTTTATATTGTATTCTATAAATAAATACATACATATAATCACGACTATTATCCCCGAAGGGTTAGTCAGAGACTAGGCAATGAGGACAGCAGAAGCAGTCCTCTACCATAGTCAAGTTTTCACCAAATAACTAACACACACACACACACATGCACATGTGCTCAGCGTGACAAGTGGTGAGCCCATCGCCGCTCTATGCTGTTGGATGTATGTGCAGTCTTTAGTCCTTTAGTCGCCTTTTAAGACACCCAAGGGAAGAGATGGAAAGAGTGCACATACTATCCAACAGCATAGAGCGGCGATGGGCTCATCAAAATAATACTACCATAACCCCTCTCTTCCCTTGGGTGTCGTAAAAGCAACTAATGGGTTAATTTTTAATAAAGTAAACCAATTCGAATTGGATTGTTTTATTTTCTCGCATTAGTAGTGAAAAGCAGAGTGTAACAAACGGCGCTAAAAACCCATTAAAATTTGATTTCTATTTACTCCATCGCTAAAGCTCGGAAGTAAACTACCTCGTATATAATGGGTTATTTTAGCCCCTTGTAAAACAATCTACTATTTATGTTTATTATAAAGGTTTTGACACTGTTTCAATAAAACCAGTTCATTGTAGCAGTTTAAGCTGAACCAGGTGCTGCTATACATTATATTAGTGGCATCACAACAAACAGTAGATATTGTTGGTGCCCTTGTTTCATAATCAATGTTAGGATCACTGAACAGTAATTTTCGAGACAACTTAACTGCCCATCTAAGTATATTAAGTTCGGTACCTACATTAACAATCTATGAGACGCAGCCGCCGGCGGGGCCGACGTGGCCGAACGTGGCCGAATGCCGAATGCGGCCGAAATAATGTAATTAGTCGCCGGTGGCCGGCTGCAGGTGCTTAAGGCTGCGGGGCGCTCTGGCCACACAATTACATACACAAATATTGGATAAAATCATGATGCTCTCTTCATAAATATGTGAACTGATTCCAAAAGTATGTGAGCACGCCTGCCACAGAGACCGTCATACATACCTACTATACGGCCGTTTCCCGGAAGGGGTAAGCAGAGAACAGCTTTGGGACCCTGACACATCCTTTGATTAATCGACTCTCATAACGTTCTTCGCACATGCTCGTCGGTTTAGGTTAGTCTTAATCATCTCCTTCTAAGTTGTGGTGAGCACCGAATGTCGTGTTCTTTATTAATTTTAATAAACCGGTGAACTATTATAATATACTCGTATATACAGGTAGTCTCTACATACATTAATCTATAATTTCTTACCGTCTCATGTCCTACTCCTGGCTTTATCCGAACTTACGTGTGGACTAGTTAAAATCAGATTAAGCAAGTAGTAAGTTTGAATTTGCAAAACGCAGAATTATTAGTAGCTCTAAATGTCAAAATTATGTCATTGTCGTGGAGTTCATTCAAAACTTATTATTTTTATATACTTTTTAGCTATAAGCGTTGCCATTGAAAACACGTTAATCCTTGCGTAATTAATGACTATTGTTAGTCCAAGCTTACTCCAGGTTTATTAATAATTAAAACACGCTTACTCATGCGCAAGGAATGACTATTGTTAGTTTAAGCTTACTCTTTGTTTATTAGGGTTAATAGACATGGACATGAACATTATAAAACACGTTAATCCATGCGTAAGGAATAACTATTGTTAGTCCAAGCTTACTCCATGTTTATTAATTATGAATAAACATGAACTAACAATAGTCATTCTTTACGCATGGATTAACGTGTTTTCAATGGCAGCGCTTATAGCTAAAAAGTATATAAAAAGAATGAGTTTTGAATGAACTTCACGTCAATGACATAATTTTGACATTTCGAGCTACTAATAATTCTACGTTGTCATGACAACGAATGGCCAGTACTCGCAGCCGACCTGCATGCTCTATGACAGCCGTCACATAACAGTCACCACCTGACAGTCCGATGTAAAATCGATAATTTAAGCAATTATTGATTTTAATTTTTTGAGCTGTTAGTTACGATTTTCACTTAGAATACAGGATTTTTTAATGAAATATTAAATTTTCAACTTCATCCCATAAACCAAACCCACATCAACGGCAATAATAGAAAAATAGCCGACTACAAAATGTCAATCTAGGCCAAATCTAGGCCATGACTCTACCCACCCTTACTCTTTTCGTAAACAGGTTACCGCCGAGCAATCGCCGAGGTTTAACTTTTACTCCGAGAGTAAAGTCGGATTAGTATACTCATTCATTGCTTCATGTACATATATTAATATTAAAATTTGTTAACACCGATTTAATACTTGGAGTAGCCATACTCAACGTTTATTACTGAGACGGTTAGATTTTCCGCTCTTTAATAAACGTAAAGTTCTTTAATGACTAATATGATTAGTACTTGATTTTAAAGTATGCGGTGTACGTAAGTTACATACAATTTACTGTACCTACTACCTACGTGTACATAACAATCAAAAACATGTTTTTGTAAGACTAAAATAGAAAAAGTCTATACTTAAACATAGACCAGATCATAAATTAAAATGATACAAGCAATTATAACTCAAGCTTAGGATACAAAATTGAATGTTTATTGGCCTTTAATTATTTAACAACGCGTTACGCAACAGTTAAGACGAGAAGCGAAACTTATCTCAATACTGGTGATGACACAACGAGCGCCATTGAGCATGTGGCGGCTTCTGCAAAGGTCTCCTCAATCATTCATTGGCCGGAACATTACGGGGAATTAAAACATGTCCGCGGTGTACTGCCCCGGGCTTCGATAGCTCCGGTCTTTTGCGGAATTCCTTTAAAAAAGGTTAATTGCGGAAAGTTATCTTTTTGTTTACGAACATTTGGTAAGTGGGATTCACCCTCAACAAGAAGCATAGCGATGTGCAAATTACAAGCTGCTGTTAAGATTTTTTATTTGTGAACTAAGCATGACCCATATTTACTTCAATACCGAAATATGTAGAGTCGACAATCAGGTTTATTTATTTAATTTCACATTATTGACTACAGTACAGCCAATGGCGGATTTAATGCCATTAAGCTTTCTCTTCCAGTCAACCGGTGAGAACCAGTTTAATCATTCAGTGTTTAACAGATAATTGAGAAATAAAGAAGCTGGCCATAGACAGATGGACTATCGTTAATTTGGTGCAATAAAGGAAATGTAATACTCCAGCTAAACTCGAGAACGAATTTATGTAAACAAACCAAATTAGGGTTACTACAAATGTGAGAAGAAATGTATTTGTACTTTTCGTATTATTTCCTTGATTACTGAATTTGACATAAAAGTATTCTAATTATTCTCACTACACATCTCACTAAAATCACTCACGAAACGTCTGTAGAAACGTAACAATACAAAAAACATTAAAAAATGAAAACTATTTTCACTCGGTGCTTGGTGGGTGCTGATGAAGCCAATACATTTTGTTACCTGCCAATGGCCGATACCCACCCCTTGGAGCGATGGCTTGCTGCCAGCGATGGCGGCCTGTCCAGCAGTGGGACAGTGCACAGGCTGTACTTTACCTTTTTTTTCCTCTTAATTAATGGCTTCGTGTGATCAGCACATTTAGCCAGTGTCAAGTAAGTTATATTTTAATTATTTTCTTTACGTTAAGTAGATGATAATGAGTGATAATGACGTTTAATGGTAAATGATACTCCCCCAAACCCCTCGAGTCCTATAAGGCTGTGGGACCTTATTGAGATCTCACACGGACTTCTTGAGAGAATTTTAAAAGTGATGTTGCACTGTTTTTAGGGTTCCGTAGCCAAATGGCAAAAAATGGAACCCTTATGGATTCGTCATGTTTGTCTGTCCGCCCGTTATTCACAGCCACTTTTTTCCGAAACTATAAGAACTATACTGTTGAAACTTGGTAAGTAGATGTATGCTGTGAACAGCATTAAGATTTTCACACAAAAATAGAAAAAAAACAATAAATTTTGGGGGTTCCCCATACTTAGAACTGAAAATGAAATATTTTTTTCATACGTGTGGGGTATTTATGGATAGGTCTTTAAAAATGATATTGAGGTTTCTAATATAAAATGTGTGCCCCCCCCCCCTTCTGTAACTTCTATAAGATAATGATTAAACTAAAAAAAAATATATGATGTACATTAATTACCATGCAAACTTCCACCGAAAATTGGTTTGAACGAGATCTTGTAAGTAGTTTTTTTTAATACGTCATAAATTAATTAATTAAAAAAAATACACTATTATTAAAACCTCGATCAAAGTTAAGACGAACTACAAAAACTTTTATATGATGTTACTTGCTGTTACGGAACCCTTCGTGGACGAGTCCGACTCGCACTTGGCCGGTTTTTTATTTAAATCAGCAGTAAAATTATTTCAGTTATTAAAATGGAAAAGTGACATATTGATGTACCAACCTGGAAATGTTACCTTTTGTCAGACCTACTTTGGAATTGTGACTTTTCAGCGGTAACGCTGAGGGGGAAAATGTGATATTAATCGACAATATTGATATCCTGGTTTTGCTTGCTTTGTGTAAAAGCTTGTTGCGTAATTCATCTGCAATGTCAATCTGCGAGCATTTGAATTTTGAACTGTTTGAAGAATGATTGCAAGGACAACTAAAATGAACCCCCAGCGGATCCTTATCAATATATAGCAAGAGTAGGATAAAATATTCATGAAATACCTTGTTATAATTATCTAATTGCATATGAAAAACCAATAGGAAATGACAGTGTCAGACTTTCAATAAAATTCTCAATGAACTTAGGTGCTTGTCATTTCTTTTTGCTTAGATTATTTTCCTCCGCTAGTTATTTTTTTTCGTTTTCCTTAATTGATTTCTTTCACAGGTACGTCTGCCATTAACAAAAATTGCTTACGAAATGCAAATCTGCAACTGGTGTAACCTCCTACTTATAAAACGATCACTTCAATTCAAATGCAAGTGATATTTTGAAATAACAAAATCAGTGTTGCTAATGTTGTTTGGAAAAGTTGCGTTTCGTTAGACTGCCTATCAGTCAATACATTTTACCATCGGAAAAGTCACTATTTGTACAGGAGTGGTGAATACATTAAAAACTGTAATAAAATCGAAGGAAATGTTCCTTTTTGACGGCACTTGACACTTTTGTTGATTTATTTCATGTGAATTAACACGTTTTGACGGAACATAGTTAGTGTATAATTATGGAGGAACCCGTGTTGCGTGTGTAGAAAAAAATAAAACAAGCAAAAAGTCAAAGTGGAAATGTCACTTTCTGTTCGCTTACTCCTCCTTTATAATTACTAAAATACAGTTATTCAAAACAATTTCGCTATTTATACTTGCATTCCAAATGAAAATGATACTTACATTTTTCTAGGGTTGATTATCTTGACTAGCTCTGAACTCTGCAGCATATATTGTGCATTTTATGCCGACCATGTACGAATGATCAACGTTCCGTTATATTAAATAAAACTAAAAAAATATTTTCTAAATCTAAAATTAATTATCATTAATTTAAAGATTTTAGGTTAGTTAGTTTTTAAATTTTTCAAACATTATTTATTATATAAATGTTTTATGCAAAATCTTTCGCGTTGTACAATTGGAAAAGGTAATTAATATGTGCATGTCTTTGGTTGCTAGGCAACGCTTTGTTGGTAAACATTCTTTCTTTTTTCGAATTTGGCTAGAATATTATATCTTAGAGAGACCTCTCTATTGGGAGGGTGTGCCTACGACCGTCTGCAGCCGCTGCCTGGCGAGGCTGACTTTGTCTTATTGCTTAGTTCACTAAGGGCGGATTCGACCAAACTGGAATAAGACTTACTCCGAGATTAGTCCATACAAATTCGGCGTTTAATCTAGGTAAAATACCTTATTCCAGTTTGGTCGAATCCACCCTTAGAAGTAGGTTTATAATTGTATTAAAAGTTCCATTTGACGTATCTTAACTTATTTCTTTGACAGCGTAACTGATTTCGTTGTCACTATTTGAATTCATTGAAATGGAATGTATTCAATGGAATACCAATAAACAGAAATAGGTATAGCACGAAACCAGTTTTGTCCTATACTAAGAAAGAGTACAAGGTTTATCACGCAAATGTAAAAAGCTTTTTAAGATCAGGCACTTTAATCTATATTGTTTAAAACATGATATACATAAATCTTAGTATCGGTCGTGTGAACTAAATTCAACAATGTAATTATTATTATTGTGATAACAAAAAGAACATTTTCTCGAAAATTTTTAGAAAAGAACAGAAAATAAATGAATCCGTGTCGCGTAGCGGTGGAAGAATACTGATGCGGCGGTGGGCTCACCGTCTGATGCGGCGGTGGGCTCACCGTCTGATGCGGCGGTGGGCTCACCGTCTGATGCGGCGGTGGGCTCACCGTCTGATGCGGCGGTGGGCTCACCGTCTGATGCGGCGGTGGGCTCACCGTCTGATGCGGCGGTGGGCTCACCGTCTGATGCGGCGGTGGGCTCACCGTCTGATGCGGCGGTGGGCTCACCGTCTGATGCGGCGGTGGGCTCACCGTCTGATGCGGCGGTGGGCTCACCGTCTGATGCGGCGGTGGGCTCACCGTCTTCTTGGGGGGTAAAGTTACTCGCGTCCGTAGGTTTACCCTTGAGACCCTACACGTGACCCCTGGGTGGTATGTAAATGAGTGACACTGACTGAGTGGTAGAGCCACGCTGCGTTGCTGCACGCATTGGGCCGGCTCGCCCGGCGCAATACCACCCTCTCACGAATATTCGGCGTAAAATAATGGCACTTGGTGCTGTTGTGTTTCGTCCGGCCAGTGAGGGTTCCGGAGGCCCCCCCCCACCCTCACAATTCCTATTCCTCCCTTAAAGGCCAGCAACGCGTCTGCGATACCTCTGGTTTTGTAGGTGTTCATGGGCGGCGGTGATTACTCTCCATCAGGTGACCCGCCTGCTCGTTTGCTTCCTTCTTTTATATAAAAAAAATAATCTGTCACGCTGAGAACATGTGGAGTCGCTTTTTGGTGAAAAGTGGACTATGGTAGAGGACTGCTTTTGCTGTCTTCATTGCCTAGTGTCTGACCAACCCTTCGGGCATAATAGTCGTGATTATATGTTTGTATGTAGGTATGTCATAAATAGCGAACCTCATTAGTCAGTACCAATGCCACTGCAAGTATCGCTGCGCAAACTACAACTCTACACCTACCTCCTTATCTTTATTCTAAACAAGTGTTTTAAACCAGAACAGCACAGTTGTGTCTTAATAAATTAATTCTTTCAATAACTGTCACTTCAGGCGCACAAATAAGACTGGTTTCTTAAGTGATGGATGTGGAGGCGAGCTCTCGATATCATAATGTCCTTATTGTCAACGCGTTAGGGTTTCATTTAGCGAGGGCAGTAATGTAAGTAGGAACTGATAAGCTAGAAGTGAATGTTAATTAATATCGTAGGCCCCAGGGAATGCGGCTCGGCCTGTTGTTGTGTTGTATAAGGCGATTTGCGGCCGATTTGTTTACCTGTTGCTTTTCAACGTTGATTGTAGATCTTTATTCCATTTCATCATATTATACAAGGGCTACAAGATTGTCGTTATCGGCTTTTACAGAGCCTGTTTGATCATACGAGTACCTACTTACTATTTGTTTAGTTCAATCATTCGTAAATTATAATAAAAAAGTATTATATTATATATAAATTATGTTGTATAATATATCCGGAAGTGGGATGAAAACGGAAACACTCAATGAACTGTAAGTACGTAATTAGGTAATATATTAAGTAACTTTTAGGCCAATAAAAACCTAAAAACATAATATGTAAGTATGTGTCACAAAAGCGAGAAAAATACTTTAGTATTATTAGGAATGGTCATTACATTATAAAGTATATTAGGAAATACAATAAATTTGAGCGTAAAATGACAAATCACGATACCTGGAAGTTTTATAAAGTGTTAAACATATTTTTCTTCTATCTAAATGTCAGTTAAGACTTACGGCTTACTGCTTCAGCCGAAATTAAGTATATCTTTGGTCGCAATAAGTAACAATATTTGCGGAGGCGTAAGTGCGGTGTTACGGCCGCCGTAACTGCATGATTACTTTCCCGTCGTGCCCACCCCGTGCCTAATACCAACCCCACATAATACTACAATACTTTATATTTATACCAATACAATATAATCACTACTACATTGCACAAACTACATTTATATATAATTATTTTTGAATAAACTATGCTTGCACTTTTCAATTTATTATCTCTCTCTCTCTTTACCATGTCGTGAAGAACCTAATTATGTTGTCTCTTTTTCAAGTGTGGTGTATAAATAAAGTTACATAAAAACTAAACAATTAAATTTTATATAGATACTAAACTTCATCTCAATATTTACAACACGTATAAAGTTAATGGTGATTTAAAAGAGGCGTCATGAAGTATTTCATGTTGGGTTTATCTGCGAGCCACTTCAAATGGAAGCAGAGCTTTATAAGGAAACTTGAGCGCTTATTAAGATCAACAATATTATGGCGTGTTTGTGTACTCGTTCAACAGAAATAATATTGTGTATCAAAAGCAATCGGATAAAACGGCTCCGGCTAGCGACAATAACCGTAAGCACCGTGTGTGGTTATGCGCGGTCGCGTCTCAGAAAGCACTATTTAGGTTATCGACGCGCCACTCCATTCCGCGAATAGATTTCGAATTTTTTCTACTATCGGGTGCATGAAATATATTAGTGCCATAAAAAAAGCCTCCTGGCATCGTGGTGTCGTAAAAATAGATGTACAACGCGTAACGCGCGTTCCGCATCAATAATTCAAGATTACTCGCAGCACTCTGCGCGGATAGATTTCTCATTTCTAGTATTTCCCTCGCTCGATGGTCCGCAGCAAATTTGCACCATAACGTAAAAAAAATAAAGTGAATATTCGCTTAAATGGTATCCGAGGTACTTTTTTCAGATTTCTTCATATGACGCTATAACAGTGTTAGCGTAATTGCAATAAATTATTGCCGCAAAGACGTTTTTGCACGATTTCGTGTTGAGTTTATGTTTATGTTTCAGTGTGCGCTGAAAAAGCTGATTTTCTCGAAATTTACAGAATGACACATGCGCCCATATACCGTTCCATAGGTTACGGCTGCTTAGACGCCCACGCTATAGTGAATAACGGAACACTAGGTATCTTAGGAATTAACAACGAAGACAATTTTCAATAATGTCCGGGGTAGTTACTTTAATAATTCAAATTTTTTTTGAAGGTAGTAAAATAACACATTTATATGAATAAATACAAAATTAAGTGATTTTCATAATTTTGTACGGGTTAATATATTCTATGGCATAAGGCGAGCTTGTCTCACAACAAACAAGATTCTTCGAGGCGTTCGAATCTGTTACCTTTTTATTATACTCATCGCTTTTAGCTTAGCCTTTATCTCACTTGATGGGAGGTGACAACAAGGCCGCAGATGGAACCGCTCTGTACCTGACATTTCAGCCATACTTTGTACTACAGAGGCTACCTTCAACATTCCTAAATTTGTTTTGATCGTTAGGTAATTCTATTCCGCCCACAATGGCTACAGTGTTCAGTTAGTGGGATGTAAGGCTTTGCTTAACTTGTGGTATCTACCTACCCCTCGTGGAAACAAACGTTGATGTATGTATGGCTTTACTTCCCACAAGCCGCCGCAGCTGCTGCCCAGCGCTGGCCCCACGCCCCACACGCCCCCACGCATGTTCGCTCTCGTTACAGTATATCTCTTTGACGCACAACGATATTTTTTTGACAGGCGCTTTCCGCTAACCGCGCTGTCCCCTTAACAATATTATTTTTCTTTATTCGAAAAACCCGGAATTCGAGTGGCGGGTAAACAGGTGGATATTACTTTGCGTTCTGTAGAAATAATGTTATGAAATCGTAAAGGTTTCATATACGTGCTCACACGTTAAATACATTCATAGAACATTTCCCTGGACATTTCACTAACATTGCTGTTGTTTAAAAATGATAATGGCGTATTAAAGCAAAGTACAGACAGAAAAATAAAGTTGCAGTATCTCAATACTTTTACGATTATGCCAAGCCCTTTAAGCGGTACAATATATTATTATGGTAGGTATTCTTCGCATTAGATTCGTAAGGTAAAGAACAAATGTTATTAGACAGGATGCCTGTTTATAAAATAAAGATATATTATTAATATTTTCACTTTCTGAAAATGACAAAAGCATTTTAAATGTTCAAAAATACTTAAGCTTCTTCGTCCCGTGTCCCGCCGAGTGCGATTGGCACGCACGTACGCCTTACACCCCCAGCACGCGCGCAGGGGTTGCCAAATTGCGCAGCGCAGATATCACTGTTTTGGTCTCCACTTGATGAATTTGGAAGGAACAAAATTACTTTTTTAAGTTGAAAAGAACACATTGATTAAGAACTCCAATATTTAGAACAATATCTTAGTAGTATAATCAAACCTGACAATAATTAATCTACGAAATGTCCGAAGAAAATATTTGGAATTTGAATTTGTGCGTGTTACTATTTTTAGGTCTATTTTTAACATACATTCCCTAACCTATATAACCCACTAAGAACTTTTCTTCATCTTCATCCATAGCTTGCATATCAAAATAGCTATTCTAACGGTAACGTCACCTAAAAAAGTATAGTTAATAAGCGTTTACCGTTGGTAAGACCTAAACGAGTGGTTGCGTGCATTCCGATGCCTGCCCTAAGGTCATCCGTCGCGAGGTGTGTTCCAAACTGGCTTAAGCTAGACTTATCCTGGATTTGCTGATCACAATCACCAAACTAGTACTAAAATTTGACGTGCACTAACGACACTAAGTTCCCGAATCTCGAAATTTCAGAAAATAAAGTAATCTCAATACAAACTGTCGTGTCGCGAGCTCTTCAGTTTTCACTTTTTTTTCTAAATAAATAAACTAAATAATAATAAATAAACTTTCCTACACTCACACCAATTAAAGACGTGAGTGGATGAAGGTGATAAGTCACAAAATTCAAATTTTGAGTAAATCGAGGTTAAAGTTTTACTTTTATTTTCTGAGATAAGTCAGTACATAAGTGATTTTTATACTAAACTATGATGCAAACTTGTTTAAATTACCTAAAATATTAAGGGTATGATATCAATTAAACACTTGTAATAATATTATTATATATTTTAAAGAAAAACTGAACATAACTCCTTCTTCCATGAACAAAAGTGAACTTTTCTGTACTTTTAGCTTTTTATAATTAGGTGTTATGTACGAGTGTGGGTAAACGTTGTCTCATTTTTTCTAAAACTAAACCATATCAATAAAAACGTAAACTAAGAACAGCCCCAAGTAACACGTCAAAGCAGTATAGCCAGTATAACTGCCGACTTACAGCATTTCTGTATCGTTTTCGCATTTTGAGTTTGTTCTATAGTAGCATTACAAACGTATAAACGCCTACCTATAATGATTATTTGGGCACAAATTATACGGCTTTAGATCTTAAATAGTTTCACAATAGTTGTTTAATTGCATTACAGAGGCATTATATTGGCATTATCGTTTTTTTATATTGACTCGTCCTGCCTGATAGTAAGCAGCCGATGCTTTTCAAAATAAGAAGAGAGCGCTCCCCACTGTGAAATAAGCATGGTAACAAGCTCACCCATTCATGACGGCCTGCATAAATGCCGTTTCACGCCCCGCTTAAAAGACCCGGGACTGGGAAACACATGCGCCGGCAAGGAATTCCAAAGCCGAATGGTCTTACAGAGGAACGACTTGACAAATCTTTTGGTACAATTACTGATACTGTACAGTATGATGGTGGTTCCTAAGACCAGCACGTGTAGTCCGGGAGAGGAAAGGAGAGGGCGGGAGATCAAAAAGTTCTTCAAAATACTCTCCGTAGTAATTCCGGAAAAAGACACCGAGAGAAGCAATGTCTCTACGCAGCTGGAGGTCCTCAAGAGGGGCTGTAACCTCAGCATCTCCATAATGCGTACCGCCCTGTGCACTCTATCAAGTGCATCGAGGAGGTATTTAGCGGAGCCGTCCCATAGATGGGAACAATACTCCATACTCGATCGCATCTAAGTGTCGTACAGCAAACAGCGCTGCTCGGGAGTAAAAACCGCCTCACCTTATTGAGAATACTCAACTTACGGGAGGCAGTTAAAACAACACTCTCCATGTAGCATTTTGGATTAAGTTCCTGGCCGATGTCCATGCCAAGAATGCTGAGGTTCACCGAAATGGGTAACGGAGAGTTTTGAAGAGAGGGAGGAGTAAGGAAGGGAATTGGACGAGAATGCACTAACCTGGGGTTTGCTGGCATTCAACTCGACTAGGAATTCAGATCCCCACTTAGAAACACGATCGAGAGCCAGGTTCAGTTTGGCAACCAGTTCTCACCTTTTGACCACTATATCGGCTTACTTTGCGCAGGATGTCCCAATGAATATTGCCCAAAGACAACATTAATATGCAAAAGAAATAGAGCAGGTGAGAGCACAGAACTCTGAGGCCCTCCGGCATTGGCTTTGTAGAACGTGGAGGAACTACCCTTCAGAGGACACGAATTCTCCGCTCTTCTAGAAAGTCTGGAAGTAGCTGTAGTTAAGGAAGGGGACAATTGCATTAAAGAAGCATTGTTATGGTCAATGAAGTTGCTAATCGCATTGCAGAAGCACTAAGCTAGCAATATTTTTGATAATGAGGATGTTAATTGCATTACAAAAACATTACACGAGCTATTTAAGTGTTCACAGTTAGAACTTAATAATCCCTACAATATTGCAAAAACATCTCTAACACCACTGTACAAATGTTTATAATACATTGAAGTTGTAATTAAACTACTTTGTCCTGCAATATAAGATTGTGAAAACATAATTTATAATACTGTTATTAAGCCAAAGGCCAGAGAGAAGACATGTGATGAACCACTGTAGTGCCATTTTCTATAAAGTAGTTCTATATGAATTCACAGGTATACCAATAGACATGATGTAGACTGAAATAGTGCCATTACTTGATAGTCATTTTGAGGATCCTTGAGCAAAACAATTAAACCCATTTCAGAATTTTTGTACTACTTGAATCCGTTTGCCAAGAGTTGATAGGTTAGAGATAAGGCTTTCTAACCGTATTATCTACATAACCAAAGCGCGTGGCTTATTAAAATGATTATGGTGCTGTCAACAAAAACATGAAAGTACCTAGATATAGTTTCATTTGAGTATCTACTTCAATATCACTCAATTAACAAGGCCATTTATTGTGATTCTATAGATTGGGCGTTATTAACGTCACCAGTTTTCAGTAACTGGTTTTAGTTATATACGTTCGTTTCCAAAATGGCCTATAAACAAATGGTTTTACTTTACGAATACAGTAAAATGAATGTATATACAGCCATATGCATAACAATAACCACCTGTATTTGATTAAAGAGCTGTTAGCTGTACAACTGAACTCAGTTGGTCATTAAAAATGCAAGAATAACATTGATTCACGTTTTTGCTGTTCAGCAGTACCTACTAGGCTTTTACTTACCACTTAAAAGTACTATTATACAACAAAGGGCACTAAAAACAGCTCAAATCTGTATAATGGATTTACGTAGCATTATAATAGTTCATTATTATGCTATTAAACAGCATTAAGCATTTACCATTATTTAAGAATGCTATTGTATATCCAAATGCACTAAAAACAGCTAATATCTGTATAGTGGCGTTTAGACATGCGGCCAACTAAAGGCTTTACAAAAGCATTTTGATATGCGATTATGTATGTTACATAGAACCTTAATTCATTGAGAACTGACATCGCGTCATTCGAGCATCATATGCTGAGTGGAAAAAGGTGTTATGTCCGTACATATCACCTTCTTCGATGTTACAAAAACATCTGTTATTGTTTATTTATTTTGGAAATTGGTGATATGGGCCCATACCTCTTACATCCAGAGCCATTTTTAAACTGGACTGTACATAACACCTTTTACAACTTTTTATTTTCCAAAATGTGCCTTAAATCGACAGTTTTAAGATCTGTAGCCATTTGTATCGACATATAACCTTCATCTACGCAAAAAAACACCAAAATCCGAAAATGCGACATATCACCTTCATCCACTCACGTCTTCTTATCTAGCCCAAGAGAAGCTTCGTCATGAAACTCGTTAAATGGTTACTAGGCAACGGATAAACATACTTAAAATACTCAATTACATACTTATTACACATAGGAAACACCCAGACCCGAGACAATTTAGAAAAACAATAATTTCTAAGAGATTCTCAGAGATGGCGACACCACGAAAGCCGGTGCACAAACCACTCGACCAAGGAGGTCGTCTTGTTTCAGTGTCGTTTAAGACTGAGAATCTGTTTTCTGTTTAACTCTTTTTCTTAGTTTATTAGATTCACCTTTTTAGTTATAAGTATTATTACTTATTACTAATAAGATATACTGGATGCGAGCATCACATGACCGATCGTGGTAGAGATAATTGGAGGAAGTCTTTGTCCAGCAAGCAGTAGGTAGACGTCTCTTCGGCTGATGATAATTTTTTTTATTCTACCGCCGACTAATGTCGCCGCGCCTATTCTATTTCTCTTTCATGCTATAGTTCTCTGAATTATTCTTCTCGTACTTTCATTCTGCATACCACACATTCATCCATCGTCTTTCATTCTATTGCGGTGGGTGTTCCGGCTGATGATTATTACTTAATATTATGCCTACAAAAAGGTGAATAAATGATTAAAAGCTTACCATCAAGATCTTAAAACGACAATGTTTTATTAGGAAAAATCAATTTGTGAGACCGCGACGCCTTAAAATGACTATGGTAATGCCATAGTTTGAGAATCTTGAAGAGGCACTTTGCGGGCCGGCAGAGTGAGGGTGACCGATGCTACGTCTCTTATGCTGCACCAGTTGTCCTCGCGCCTGGACTTCATTTTCACTTAACATCAGGTGGAGTGGAGTCATTTGCCGGGCTTTGTATATAAAAAAAAGTAAAAACATCAATTTGCTTACCTCCTTCACGGACGATGCTGAATCAGGTATCCCGCCGGTAACATCTAACTTGCGTCTGTCAATTAGAGTGGTGTAGCAACTGTAACGGCGATATTTACAACGTCACGTATGACGCGCTGCCGATAGGCCTATCCCGGGAGAGGCATCGATTGACCGAATCCAGGCTCCTGCGGGATCGACGCGCGTAATTTCTCCAGGAGCTACGTGCGCCGCATGCGTAATTGCGCGCAATCGCTCACCCCATTACGCTGCGATACGCAGACGCGCTGGCAACTTAGAAGCTGAAGCGGTTTGTCTCAATTTCTTATTATCTAAAGAGAATTTACGCATTTCGGTTTCCCATACAAACTTCCAAGTCGACATTTTTAAAAACCAATAAACCAATTTTGATGAAAGTTTGCATGCTGAAGTAAAACACAAGGGTCTAAATAGTTTGTTGAAAACATTTAAAAAAATATATATTTAACTGAGCTATAGCGATTTTTAACTTTCTATAGTGGACTTTAAATCGCAATAACTCAGATAAAAAAACGTTTTTTAAAAATGTTTTCAACAAACTATTTAGATCCTTATGTTTTACTTAAGCATGCAAAGTTTTATCAAAATTGGCTTATTGGTTTTAAAAAATGTCGACTTGGGAAGTTTGTATGGGAAACCGAAATGCGTAAACCCTCTTAATTGTGTGACAAATTATAATTCATTTTTAAAATTCATCTCTACGGTTTACGAGATTTTTCTAAGCCAGTGTTCAAATTAGCTAAGTTTAATGAGCGTCTTGTAATTTATTTTATCTCTGATAATTAACAGTCGGTGTACTACCTTCACATATGCACGCTGTATGTATTGTTTATTTTATATATAAATTGTTCATTTGCGTGTTTGTTATGTGATGTCAATAAACGTTTTTTTTAATTTCATTTCAATTTCACGCTACCACAAAGCAATATTGCTAAAACTATAAGCTAAGTTATATTTTAACTTTCGTAAGTTGTAGGAACACGCTTTCGCCCTTCGCATAGACGCTGCTACAAACATTACGTGGATCGATGTCAGATCGAAGCGAGGGCAATCAAGCGACTTCTTACAACTGAAAACAGCCACCGCGCCGTCTCTGCGCTTACAGCACCGCACTTCTTAAACATTAGGCATTTTTCAGGCTTCCTAATTTGTGCGAGGTCATAAAAAATTCTTTAATATTTAACGACTTTTATATCCTCGACATTTGAGACTAGAGAAAAGTAAATTTAATATTTAACTTAAATATAAACTTGTAGAACAGTAAAAACAGCAAATATAAGTTTTTTTTAATAATGCTTAAATATGATTACGTCAATTATCACACTCGGAAATGAATCACGTTTTAAGCCTGGGTTTGTGGGTTTCCCTGACAAGCCCGGGAGCGCAATACAACACTTGTAGGGGTCACCTTACCCGCTTTGTTTGCGCGCCCTCACCTATTGCGAAAAACAATAAATAATAAATCAATATTTTAATATGATTTGATTTGAAACAATCAAACACCTTCCTGAGTCTGCTTTTGTTATTAAATATTACAGTATTAGTAAGATTGAACCACTGTGGCGGTAGACAGAAAAAAGTAGAAAGAAGGAGGGGAGGCCTATGCCTTGCAGTGGGACAAAATAGGCTGACAATAATAATAATAATAGTAAGATTGGGCTTACCTTCAGTATACGTTTTTGAAAAGCAGGGCAATCTATCCGTGCGGTGACTGAGAAAGAATACTAATCGACGCCCCTCTCCTCCGTCCGGTGGATGTCGTAAGAAGCGACTAACGGACTCTTTCGAGCGTTGATGTGCTCCACTGGTGGTAGGGCTTTACCCGTCTGTTTGGTGACCACCGTACGCATGGTGTAAAACCCGTCAAGTGACTGCTTGTCGGTCGCGTTTCGGGATCAGCCAGCGTATAACCAGAGCTCGAGAGGATGATGCTGCGATGTATTTGGTCTGTATTGGCTTCCGTCAAACCAGTGCCAGGAGGACTTCGTTAACCTGCCGACCAGGGAGGCCCCTCTCCTTAATTCACTAAGTTTTATTTGTACTAGCACCTCGAGACCAACCATTAGGTTATGCAAGAAATGCCTGACGTCCCCTGCGCCAGTAGAACACTCGCGCAGGAGACCATCTGCGTTAGGTCTTGACGCCAAATCAGTGCCCGCCGAAGCGCACTCTTCATTTAGTACTCATAAGACTAGTGTCTCGGGAGAGTCTCCCCGTGAACACGTGTAGTTCACTGCCTATTGTCCAGATAGGTAACCGGAGCTGTCGAGCTCGCTCACTACTCGTTGCCCGAAGGGCACAACTTGCAGTTGCCACTGCTAGGGTTGTCGACTCCAAAGTCGACTCCCTAGTGTCCACCTTGGTAGCGGAGTAGTAAGCACACTCACTTCTCGGAACCCATCCAGGCGCCTAGCCAGTTCCCACGTCCTACGCGGCTGGCTGAACCAGAGGCTACGGCATCTAGGGGCCCGCCTCTACTAGTTCTCCAGACTAGTACCGGAGATGTCAACACCAATGTCCGATGAGAACCACCAGACAAAGCTGCCAACTTTATGGGAAACTCACGTTCCCCGCAGGATGGCCCCTCAGAGACCGCTACTAGGCCCCGCTCGCTGTGCGCGGGTTATGGGTTTCGGCCAAAACAGTCAACGGGGGATCTTCTAGCGTACGTTACACATCTCCGGGGTGAGGCTATTGACAAGCGTGGCGAGTCACTGGCAGTTAGCCTTGGCTTTTGATCGGGTCTGGCACAAAGCTCTTTCTCCAAACTCCCGGCATACGGTTTGCCCGCTCCGTTTTGTACCTGGATTGCTAGCTTCCTGCATGACCCTAGAATCCGTGTCCTTTTGGATGGATGCGCTTCGCGGTTCATGTCAGTGAACGCTGGTGTTCTTCAAGGCTCCGTTCTATCCCCCATGCTGTACCTTCTGCATATCAATGACATGCTTCCTCTTGGATAAATTCATTGCTATACAGATGATATCACAGTGCATAGGGGATATAACGGTCACCCAATGGCTTGGCGGGTAGACACCGTAATGAAGCGAGCAAATCTTGTTATTGAGCTCGATTGGGTGTTGGACCTCATTTCTAAATGGGGCTCCGATTATCTGGTGGAGTTCAATGCCAAGAAAACACAGGTGTGCACGTTCACAGCGAAAAAGTCGCCATTCCTTCTCCTTCCCTCTCTTCAGGGTACATCTCTAGGCCTGCAGAGTAGTATTAACATGCTTGGTATGGATATCCGCTGCGATCTGAACCAAAAGGACTACATCGAAACCGTGATTTAAAATGGCTCACGTAAACTCGGTGTCCTGAACAAGGTGCGGCGATTGTTCACGCCTGATCAGTTGTGTCTATTATACAAGACACAGGTGCGATCTTGCGTGGAGTATTGTTTTCACCTTTGGGACGGCTCCGCAAAGTACCTTCTCGAAGCCTTAGACAGATTGCAGCACCGCGCTGTGCGTATTATTGGCAATGCAGAGGTCACTAACACTCTCGAGCCTTTGCAATTGCGTAGAGATATTGCGTCACTCAGCGTCTTTTACCGTTTATACCATGGCGAGTGCTCTGACAAACTCTTTGACCTCATCCCTCCTTCTCCTTTTATCCATAGGAGTACGCGTGCTGCTCTCCAGAGTCACCAATTTACAGTCTCTAATATTCCATCACGCACAAAGAAATTTGGTGACTCGTTTCTTTGCCGCACTTCCAAAAGATGGAATAGTCTACCAGCACACGTATTCCCTCCTACCTATGACATAGGGTCCTTCAAACGAGGCGTGAAGAGGTACTTTGTGGGCCGGCAGACTGATGCTACGTCTCTTACGCTGCACCAGTTGTCTTCGCGCCTGGACTTCATTTCCACTTAACATCAGGTGGAGTGGGGTCATTTGCCGGGCTTTGTATAAAAAAATGGTTGTTCTTTTGTACGGTTTTTCTATTTTAATAATACTTAAAAAAAATAACTTATGTGAAAAGAGGAACGAGCAAGACGGGTCACCTGATGGGAACTTATCACCGCCTTTTATGGACACCCCCAAAACGACGGTAGGAGCAAGTGGGTTAAGCCGGGATGTTGACATTCTGTCGTCTAATAGTACTAAAAGGAGTTGGTGTTTGTGCCGCGGCATTCTTTGTATGTAATAGGCTCTATACCTTTCAACATCTTTCACAATTGTTGGGATTTGTAGGTACTCATGTACTTCACTGTTTCTTGTGAACCATGTCGCACTGCTTAGCGTCTTCAAAGCTTTATTTTGGAATCGTTGTAGTATTTCTATATTTGAGTGGCTCGCCGACCCCCCATAGATCTATGCCTTTTTCCATATTGGTTTTAATATACATTTGTATATTATAAGTTTATTCTACAAACTAAGCGAGAACTATGGACTAGGCCTATTAGTCAGTACATATCTCTAATTTTATTGCATGCTTGATCTTTTTATTTTTTAGGTGTTCCCGCAAGGTAAGCTTTCTATCTAGGTGCATATCAAAGTATTTGACTGCGTTGTGTTGTGGCAACACATTTCCATCTAATATGGGTGGAAAGTTTTCTTTTCGAAGGGACTGATTTTGTAGTACTTGCTTTTTATTTTATTTTTATTTTTTTAATTTATTTTATTCAGAAAACCAACAGCGTTTACAAACAATTAATCTTAAATAGTATTTATTAACTTAAATTAAGGTCAATTACAGGTTTTCCTAATGTAACAAAAAGTTAGTTGTTGAGCAGAAATTTAAAATAATAAATTAAATAAAAGTAATCGTTGAAAACTCTTTAGTATTTAACTGTACGAGTGATGAATTGAAATGTTTCTAAATAATTTATAAGTCTTGCAAGAATAAAAAACAATATAAGTACCCATTTAGAAATCACATCATTAGGTAGGTAAGGAAGGTACTTAAGAACATTTAAATTGACAACACAAATTCAGCTCTCAAAATAATTCAGTAGTTTAACGTTTCATTATCCTCGAGTTTATTTCGCAAAAAATCAATATTACAAATAACTAATGGTGTTATAGATAAGAAGATATTGCATTATGATATTAATTAAATTCCTGTAAAAATAGATAAATAAACAAATAATAAAAAAAAATAATAATAAAATATTAAATAAATACAAA
This sequence comes from Scoparia ambigualis, assembly GCA_963921215.1. Classification (NCBI taxonomy): domain Eukaryota; kingdom Metazoa; phylum Arthropoda; class Insecta; order Lepidoptera; family Crambidae; genus Scoparia; species Scoparia ambigualis. Next base: position 1,456,551 of record OY992506.1, on the reverse strand, counting down.
CAAATACTTACACTTCTTTTTTGTATTTTTTTTTAATTTTTTTTTCCTTGTAATTGCTAATAAATAATTTCATGCATGCTTTGATTCGCCATTCTTTAGCCATTGGTAGATGTCAGTTAATTGTCTTTGGAGTTTTAGGGATGCTGGATGGATTTTTCGCATGATAGGACTACCGTATCGTCTGCGTAAGTTGCGGTGACAACTTCTGGGGCCCAAGTCTGCTAATTTACGAATGGCATAATTGAATCGCAATTGTATCGCATTGTAATTGTTTGACATATTTGGTATTCTTAAATGAGTAAGAGAATACCAAATATGTCAAACAATTACAATGCGATCCAATTGCGATTCAATTATGCCATTCGTAAATTAGCAGACTTGGGCCCCAGGTCAGACGTGGGTAGGTCAGAAGTATAGATTGTTTACAAAACAGGTCCGAGAACAGAGCCCTAAGGTACCCCAGCCTCAATTTGGTACAATGAAAACAAGCAGTATTCGTGTTTGACCTGGAATAACAGGTGTTGTAGGTAAGAGTTCAGTAGTGCAGTATGCGGTAAGCAGATTTATAGTATACATAATATGCCCTTGTGCCACACTTTGTCAAATGCCTGCTGCACATCAAGGAAGACAGCTGAACAGTATTATTTTCTTTCCAAGGATTGACGGCTTGTATGGGCTACTTCTATGTATCTGTTCCGTCGTTCCATGATGAGCTCTAAATCCGAACTGGTGGTCGTGTTTTGCTCTTCCAGTATAGGCAACAAACGCTTCAACAATAGCTTCTCAAACAATTTGGATAACAGAGGCAGAAAGCTTATTGGTCTGTACGAAGTAACTTCTAAAGGAGGCTTTCTTGGCTTGGTATGATTGAGATTTAACGTATAAGAGCAAAGTTTCAGAATCGAATTGAAAAGGACAGTTATCAGGACGATTCCTTTTTTAGCAGATGGTTCAGGACCACTGATGTGATCAGGTCAAATCTTAGTGCTTTTTACCTCTTTTGATTATTTATGTTTTTCCTAACCTCTAAAAGAGTACACAGTCGCAATGGTTAGGACATTTGCTGGTCACTACTGAGAACATCGTCAATTTCCTTCTGTGGAAACATGACATCAGGCTCATTTGGTTTAAAAACTTCTTTCAAGTGTAGGGCAAAGAGCTCGACTTTTTTTTCGGATTTTCTAGCCCATTTACCATCTGGTTGTTTCTATGGAGGCATGTGTTCTTTTGGCCTTTTTATGATTTGGTTATTTTCCAGAGTGAGTAATCATCTGCTTTATAGGTTGATAAAGTTTTCAACTTATCCTGAAGTGTGGCATTTTCTGTTTCCATGATAGCTTTTTTCAACTCCTTTTGTGCCCTATTTAGTGCTCTTTTAACATGCGAATTCCTACTGTTCTGCCATTGAAGTCTTAGCCTTCGTTTTTCAGCTATCATCTTTCGTATTTGTAAGGTGTAATGTGGTAATCCTGCTTCTGCGGACTGTATTCGATGTGCGGAGTGGAAGTCCAAGCAGCCGCTTGTATAATGTTGGTAGTATACAAGGCTGCATTTTCTATATCTTCCTCTGTTTTGAGGTGTATACGAGTATGTAGGTCAACATTCTCCTGTACAAATTTATTATTTCAAAAACTGCAATAACAAAACAACAACATAACTTAATAATAATTAAAAAAAACCTAATTACTTACTTATATAAGTAAAATTATTAAACCTCAACTAAACTGAAGTAAAAAAAAGAAAAAAAACATAAAAATAAAAGATGTCCTCCAACTGTGGGCTCATGGGTGCGGTACCAAGAATGCTGGCAACGTTACCTATTCGTGTTGCCAGGCTAATACGCTGGCAATATATGTATATATAAATATATTGCATATATTATCCATTTATTATTATATTATTTATTATCCTGTATACATTCTCGGAAGGCGTTCCAGTCAGTTTTACTGTTGTATAGCTTTTTGCTAGGCTTTTTCCAGATGATTGTTGTGCTTATGGTGCGTACCACAGGTGAATGGTCGGAACAGCCATTCTAACATGAATCCGCCTTTGTATAGAGACCCGACATTCCTTTGGTTATAAAAAAGTCGATTAGGTCGGGTGTTTTCTTGGGGTCTGATGGCCAGTAAGTTGGCTCTCCTGTTGTCAGTATGTTGAGTGATTGGTATCTAATGATATTTTCAACTCTCTTCCTCTGGTTGTAGTTGTAGTTTTACCCTGGTATGATAGCCTTTTATCAGCAGTGTCTTACAGACAATAGGTACCTACTCAAAACTTTGTTGCGTTGCCTAAATGTTTTCTTGCTTGCTTCATTGGAGTTGCTCGAGTGTGTAATGCTCTCTCAAAGTGTCTCTGCGGTGGTGGCATGTGCGTCGGGTCGTTACGTTCCCTAAAACATGGTTGAGCGAAGCGATGGCTGATTCACATGTCATACTCGTGAACGGGTGCCGCCTGTGGAGGCTGGTCTGCTCTTGCTAACTTATTTTTATTATTAGTATATTAGTAGTTGTAGTCTTACTTTTATTTTTCTGTACTGTAAGACATTGATTACATTGATTATTATATATTGATGAATACCTGAACTTTTTATTTTTAATAATATATTTTTTATTTTTATGTCCTTGTAGTTGTTTTATGTTTTTATTATTGTAATGGAAAGTGCCCTTCTATGATAGGGAGGGCATTTTTCAACTCTAATTGACGCTGTAAAAGAAAGGGAGAAAAGAAATGCCCTTGCTGAGTTTCTGGCCGTTTCTTCTCAGTACAAGGCTCCCGCCTCATAGTTAGACTTACGAACCGATGGCATAATGACATTCATAAGTGCTGTAATCTAAACATGGCCTAACCTGAATAAATGATATTGAATCTTGAATCTTGAATCTAGTTAACCTAGAACCCCAGAAAGTATGTTTGGAGTTCCAATCACCTCCAGCGATAAATCTACCGCCAAGAATTTGGAAAAAGACATTAAACATCTGCTCGTCAATACGATGTCGGGGTGGGCAATATACAGCAGTTACTTCAAGTGGACCCTGACAATCGTCCACCGATACTACAGTGGCCTAGAGAAATGGTTGCTTAAAATTAGGAACAACATGTTGTTTGATATTTTCTTTTAATATAAATGCAGTTCCAGCATGTGATGTCTTATCTGGGTGTAGTACATATTACAACCTTGTATTTTGATTATCTTCTCATCAGTCAAGTGTGATTCTAAGATAAAAAGGATATCAATATTGATCTGACAAATGAATAATACTGCTTCTTGATTTTTGGGAGCCAAGCCCTTGATGTTCCATCCAGCAATACGAAGGAACCCTATTTCTTTTCTTAAGATTGAACTAGAAATGTCGTTAGGATTCCCATTAGGGTACCTAATAGTTGTATGAGAATATCTATTTTCTCTGATTGCTTTATGATAAGTTGTTCTTTTTTTTTTCTAATGAACTTGTTGGCTGAGATTGTTTATTCTCTAATAATACAAAGTGACACCATGAATTATTATAGTTTTAGTTATCCTTATTAACACTATATTAATCTAAAATAATAGACTAGTTCATAGGGACAAAGAGTCGTTCAAAAAAAAATTTTGACACATTTAAACAATCTCATCAATATCTTTTAATGTGGAACCAGTTTTGTATTCAATAATTAGTTTTATTTAATAGCCGGTATCGTATAAATAACGATAACATTTACTACTGCGCCGCGATCACTCACGAGTAGCGTATCACGACTCCTAGTGGAACTTTTGAACCATTGACAATAGCCACAGATAATATCTGGCTGATATATTTTACCTACTAACCTTTACTGTGCACATGTTGATTTGAACGATAACTTCATAACGGCTTGTTTATAATTAGCCACATTGACTTCCTTGATACAAAGTTGACCATTTAGCAGAAGAAATGTTATTAAATATACTCGTACTTATAGATTTGGAAGTTCTTAATCGGCACATAATAATTTACTAGCAATAATGTCCGCCTAAGAATTAATATTTAAGTCGTCATAATAAGAATTACAAGGCAGACCAAATTCTTACTTGCTGTAAAATATAAATAACTTGCAGTGTTTCTGGTTGTCGGAAGGCTGCGGGCTGGAGGAAGCGCGTCGCGGGCGGCCTTGGCGCGAAAACTGCGCATGCGCACGACGCCTTGTTAGCAGGAAACCAGCAGCTAAACATTATCATCTCAGGTATTATTATCAGTTTTTCGTGAGGTTTATTTTGTAGGTATACGTTTAGTTTTATTACTAGAAGGTAAATTTGAATCCTAATTTAGTTTGTATGGTTAAAAAGGGTAATAAAAGTGTAATTATTAAGTAAAATAAACTGTTTTTAGGGTTCCGTACCTCAAAAGGAAAAAACGCAACCCTTATAAGATCACTTTGTAGTCCGTCTGTCGTGTCTGTCAAGACCATTTATCTCGGGAACGCGTGAAGATATCGAGTTGAAATTAAAACAATATACTCTGCAGTCTCTTGAAGCTATGAAAAAATCAAACTATTAAGTTAACGTAAAAAAAGATACGGCCGTATAAGCCTCAAAAAAACGTAAATTTACGAATCTCTCAAGGGAACAAAATTCATAGGGTATTATTTGCTGTTGATCTAGAACTATGTAATTTGGCAAGTATTACCGTATTATACTACAAGTATAGGGAAAAATCTGAAAACTATACATTTGTAATTAAATCATTAAAAAACAGGGTATTGCCAAAAAAACGTATATTTCGGCACTCTCAGGGGAATCAAAATTCATTGGGTATTTGCCGTTGACCTAGAACTATGAAATTTGGCAAGATATCACCGTCTTAATATACCACAAGTATAGGGAAAAATCTTAAAACCATACATTTGTAATTTAATCATCAAAAAACAGGGTCTTTATGTTGTCCGTCTATCTGTCTGTCAAGACTTTTTATCTCGGGAACGTGTAAAGGTATCGAGTTGAAATTAAAACGATATACTCAAGTCTACAGTCTCTTGAATCTGTGAAAAAATCAAACTCCTAAGTTTACGTAAGAAAGATACGGCCGTTTATGCTGCAAAAAACGTATATTTCGGCGCTCTCAAGGGATTAAAAATTCATAGGGTATTTGCCGTTGACCTAGAACTATTAAATTTGGCAAGTATTACCCTCTTATAGTATTGGGAAAAATCTGAAAACTATTTGTAATTAAATCATTAAAAAACAGGGTCTTTATGCCAAAGAACGGCGGTCCAAATTTTTCAATTGGGTTAATCGCGTCATGCGGGGTATTGTATGAAAGGGCTGTATTGGCACAAGCTTAAACAGATTATTATTTATTTTTATGATGTATAGTTTTCGATTTATGACGAAGAATGGAAAAATATTAAAATATGCACCTACAAATTTGTACGGAACCCTCGGTGGGCGAGTCCGACTCGCAATTGTCCGGTTTTTTTTTAAATATTCATTCGTAGTGTATCAAATTAAAAAAAATCACACAAACCAGTCCAATATTACATAATATGTAATATTTTATTACAAAAGTTAGCTAAGCTAAGTAGGTACATCTGTGATTAACTATTTTAATGACAATGTATGGCCGTAACGTTTGTGCGCGCATCATTTCAGACGCCTACACCAATTTGGGTAATTCTTTTTTGTTCAGTTCGTAATTGTCAGAACTGGTTTGTGTGATTTTTTCTTCAAATTCGTCACGGGCTACAAGGTGTTCATGCAGACAAAGCCGCGGGCGGACCGTAAGGTCATAAAAAATAAACATTTAATTGACTAGGGATTTACTAGTTCACTTAGTCTTATTAACCGCAACTTGTAGTTGCTGCTATGAATACTGTCTGTTTAATAAACCATGTTAAACACTAATTTATACGATATTCACATTCATAGTTTTGTCAAAAAAGAGAGCAACTTTTAAAATGAAGGTATCAGGTTCTCTTAGGCATATAAGTGTGTCCACTAATGAGCTGTGACCATTTGGGCCGGCCACCCAGTGACCTGCAGCGCCGTACACCACTTTAAATGTCGTATTATGCGATCTACACACATTTTATGTTTTAGAGGTCGTATATTTAAATGGAATAAATTATTCTTAGCCGCTCTCTAGAACCGATTGAGGATGTGTTTTATCTAGGGCATTGTGTCTTTTTTTTTAAAATAGCATTTGATTTAAATCTAATAGAAATGTTATAGCTGTTTTCTTGTGACCTATCTCTTTAAGCGTGTTAAACAAATACTTATTATTATAATTTTTTTTAAATACATTTTTAAGATATATAAAGTAGTAAGTATATAGTTTTGTATGGCCCCTGTATTGTAAAAAGCCTTCTCCATCTTTGTCTATATCTGTCTATCTTGAGCTATGATCATCCAGTTTTTCCAGTTGTTTTTACAATATCGTCGACCTATCTTTTCCTTTGCCGTCCTTTTTGTCTTTTCCCAGTAAGACCAAGCCACTTCGTTGTTTGTAATGTCCATCTGTTATCCTTGTATCTGGCTAGGTGGCCTGCCCACATCCATTTTAGTGTCATGGCGTGTTGTAGTGCATCCTTGAATTTTGTTTTGTTGCGTATGTCTATATTTCGTATTATATTATATTTTATCTATTCTTCTCAGTTTCAGGATACTTCTTTCCATGGCGTGCTGGCATGACAGAATTTTGTTCATCGTCTTTTTTGTAAATGTCCAAGTCTGACTATATATTACGATCTTCTTTAGCTTCAGACTGTGACCTTAGTGAATTTCCTTTTGTGCTTAATACTTTTTCCATGTTATGTTTATTCTTCTGTCTACTTCATTCTCATGATTTTTTTTTATTCTTGTCCCCCGACGTGGGTCATGTCGGAGACGTTCGATACTATATCTATCTAATCCGCTCTACTGCGGCTTCCTATTCTGACAGTGGCTTAAGACCTACATTTTCTTAGCACACTTTGTGCCCTATCTACTCTTATTCATATTCAAAAACTATACAATAATCGCTAATTCTCTCTTTTCCATTTTTATCGCACGCTAGGTGCCCTATCTACTCTTCTTATTTTCTATTTATTTTCTACTTATTCTCTACCTAAATCTAAAACATTTTTATTATTCTATTTTATTTTAATCCTATTCTTATTACCGTAGTTCCGATAACTCAGTTCTATTTTTCTTGTTATTGATTGCCTTATACCTTATTTACTAATACTTATATTCTAACTTATATACTTTTTTAAACCTATTAACTTCATTTTTAACTATTTTTCTTACAATAGTAGTTACAATATAAATACAATCTCATTTTGCTATGTTAGTCCAAGTATAACAATATAATTATGAAAACATACCATTGGTTACCTTTACTTCGTACAATTACTGGCTTTTCGGCATTTACGCAGAATTCACATATTTGCTGGTGTTGAATGTTATTAGTTTTCCGAGATATATAATATTCGTTGACATATTCTATCGACATTCCTTCTATATTAATCGGGGTTTGGTTATAATTGGTAATTATTTTAGTTTTATTGATATTCATTACTAGTCCTACATTCTTGATTTCTTTGTCGAGGTTTTGAAGCATATGTTCTGTGGGAGCTTCACTAAAAAGAGCTATATCGTCAGCAAATCTTAGATGTGTTAGACGTCTATTGTTTATCGACACCCGTTTGTATGTGCGTCTATGTGTTGAAAGATATATTGGAGAACTGCTATTAACAACGTTGGTGAGAGCGGATCTCCCTGCTGTACACCTCTTTCTATAGGAAACTCCTCTCCATTCTTTTATAGTTTTATTTTACTCACACTTTTGGAGTACACATTTTAATTATATTTATGTTTTTTTCGTGTATGTTATTGTTTTTAGTGCTTTTCTTATAGTCTTAGATCCGAGTATAGAACGTCCTTCACCAAGAAGGTTAATGGATGAAAAGTATTTTATATCAAATTTAATATGTTAAATAATATATCGCGAGTGGGTTGGCTGAAAAATTTCAGTTCAGTACCATTAATGATTAATTTAATATTAAAAAAAATATCTTTTTTTACATTGCACTGGTTTGGTGTATGTGTGTTTATAATGAGCTTATCTTTATATAAAAAGAAATTTTATTTATTTAACCAGACGGTTGCCAATTACTAATATTGACTTGCCTGTTTACACCTGCCTACCCAATGTTATGACAGAAAAAAAATTGTCAACCTAACGTTTGCATATTCTATAGGCTTCATACTTTCGATTGGTACCTACCTATTTAATTTATCTATTATCGAAACAAGTGCAATATTTAAAAAAAATATATTTTTAAATATTTAATTAATCATAAACTGGACTGAAATTTTTCAGCCAACCCTCTCGCAATATATTTTTTAACATATTCAATTTGATATAAAATACTTTTCATCCATTAACCGCCTTGTGAAGGTCGTTGTATACTCGGATCCTCTACTATTATAGATGTGTGTGAAATACGGTCGAGCGTTTAATATTCGACAAAAGCTACAATATAGTGGTTTATTGAATTCTTGATATTTCTCTAGTGTGGATATGGTCGTTAGTTGAATAGTTTGGTTGAAACCCTGCTTGTTCAATTGGTTGATTTTATTAATTATTGGTGTTATACTGCTAAGTAAGATCGAAGTAAAAAACTTATATACAGCAGATAACAGACTAATAGGCCTGTAGTTACCTACTTCCTTAGTATTACTTACTTAGGATTTCCTTTCTTGTATAGTAATATTATATGTGACAAGCGGCCGCTTGCAGTTTCACCCGCGTGGTTCCAGTTCCCGAAGGAATATTGGGATAAAAAGTATTCTATGTGTTAATCCAGGTTATTAACTATCTGTATGCCGAATTTCATTCAAATCCATTTAGTAGTTTTTACGTGAAAGAGTAACAAACATCCATTCATACGTTCCCGTAGGAATATCAGGATAAAAAGTATCCTATGTGTTAATCCAGGTTATAAACTATCTGTATGCCGAATTTCATCCAAATCCATTAAGTATAGTTTTTACGTGAAAGAGTAACAAATATCCATACATTCTTTCAAACATTCGCGTTTATAATAATAGTAGGATAAACCCCATTGTTCTGGTATTTGTTCCGATTCTACAATTCTGCTAAAGAATGTTGTCAAGTAAGGGATTAATATCGGTGCTCCGATTTTTAGTGTTTCGTTAGATAGATTGTCTGGTCCTAAGCTTTTTCTGTTTTCAGTGCCTTTACATGTCTCAGTACTTTCATTTCACTTATTGGATCTATTGTATACTGAGTTTGTTCAATTGTTTTGTATTTGTTTCCGTTTATGATTCAAGATTCAATATCATTTATTCAGGTTAGGCCATGTTTAGGTTACAGCACTTATGAATATCATTATGCCATCGGTTCGTAAGTCTAACTATGGGGCGGGAGCCTTGTACTGAGAAGAACCGGCAAGAAACTCAGCAAGAGCATTTCTTTTCTCCCTTTCTTTTACAGTGTCAATTAGAATTGAAAAATGTCCTCCCTAAGGGCACTTTCCATTACAATAATAAAAACATAAAACAATTACAAGGACATAAAAATAAAAAAATCAGGTATTCATCAATATAAAATAATCAATGTAATCAATGTCTACAGAAAAATAAAAGTATATAACTACAACTACTAATATACTAATAATAAAAATAAGTTAGCAAGAGCAGACCAGCAGCCTCCACAGGCGGAACCCGTTCACGAGTATGACATGTGTGACGTGTCATACTCGTGTGTGACGTGTTTTATCTAGTTGGAATGTTTTGTTATTGTTTTTCAGGTACGTTTCTAATTTTAATATGATATTTTCTTTTTGTGACTGACGCTCAGAACAGTAACTAATGACGTCGCCCCTATTTCAAGGCCCAGCTGAAAACCAGCGTTGTGGCTGCTACAACGTAGCTGCAACAATAGCTGAGCTGATTAGCCTTTTCGGTCAAACTTTATAGTTTTTAATTGTTATTTTTATACTTATTTTTTACTGTCACTTTAATTTTTATTTTTTTCTTCATGTCTGTAATTTTTTTTTTTAATAATGTTGTAGCTGAATAAATATGTTACTTACTTACTTACTTACTTACAAGGGAATATAGGAATGTCTAACTGACCACTTTGTACGTGATATACTCCGCCTGATATTATGAACTCTTGTTTGGGGCGGCCTACAATGCTATTCTGTAGCATCATGCAACCGCTGAACGCAGAACCCGACAAATAAGCCTTAACGGACGCTGGTCCATACAGTGAAACATTACCGACAACCTTTACTTCTCCTAGTCTATATGTGTCCACTGTAGCTTCAAGCATAGGTAACACAGGCAGCTCTACACTAACCTCATGGAACTTTAATGAATTAGAGTCTTTAATTACTGTTATGCGAGGTTGTTCAGTATACGATTGACCTATTAAAATTGATTTTTCTAAAAGGTTATCGTCAACTACTCGACAGCATACACTAGCGTTAACACCATCTACAGATAAATCTAGCTGCAATTTTCCCAGTGATTGAACTGAATTGTTTCCGAACCCCTTGAGCGTAGATGGTAACTTATCATGAGTTAAGCCTAGCAGCAAGACTAAAGAATGTTTTACCAACGTAACTTCACTTCCAAAATCGATAAAAGCATCTATATCAACGTTATTTACCTTTACTTGTTTTATATACTTGGAGCTTGGAGAAGTATCTGCAATACTCATTGTTTTTGAAGGTTCAATGCCACCAGCTCTATTGTCGACCTTTAGCATACATTTTTCCCCGGTATGTCCAATTTTATTACATTTTGAACACTTAACTAATGGCTTGGGGCACTGTAGGAAAGGGTGCCCTCGTTCCCTACAATTAAAACAAAATATGGAGCCAACCGCTTGGCTAGGCTTGCTTTGGTTATTCTTTGCATAATTTGAGCTAGTAGCGTTATTTTCGCTTCAAAACTTAGGTCTATTATAAATACGGTCAGATAAATGAGCATCTTTGTTGCTCATTAAAAACTGCAACAGCTGTTCCGGCTGTGAGCAACATAACGCTAACGCACTTGATTTCGTAGTCCTATCAGTAATGCCATGTTTAATACAGTCAACTGCGCGCTTTCCTGCAATGTCACACTGGTTGAGTAAGGCAAGTTTTTCGTAGTAGTAAATCTCAATTGGCTCATTTTAACTTGCTTTTTCTTTTTAACATGTCCTCCAGGGTTTGACCGTAGTTCTGATCGCAAGGAAACGTACTTACTAATATTTCTTGCCATTCTACCCACGAGTACAATATGGTATTCAAGCTTTCATACCACACCTTCGCCAAACCCTGAAGTTTCTGTACCGCGAAGTGCACGATAGTCTTCTCGTCCCAGCCGCATACCATCGCGCATTCATTGACCTTACGTAACCAAATATCTATGCGTTGCCCTTTCGCAGAGGGGTCAAAGTTAGGGAGAATATTCTTGTGATCAATAGTCTTTGACATCAATGCCCCAGAAGGTGATGGCTGAGGTCCGACATTACTTTTAATTGATTTGACAATATCTATCAAGTCCTTAGTAGAAAAATATGGTGTACTCGTACGTGACCTTTTTTCCTTCGGCGCGGAGTCCTCGCGTTGTCATCGGCCCGCCATCAGCGTAGCACTGCGACTGCGCTTACGGCGCCGCCTGCTCTGGCTGCGGGTGCGTCGACGACTGGCGCGGCTGCGACTGCGGCTGCGACTGCGGCTGCCCTTCGCGTTTCGGTGCGGTCGATCTTCACGCCTCGAAGATGTTTTTTCGCGTTCCCGGTACAACTCGTGCTCTAAAGCTTGTAACCGCCTTCGCGTCTGCTCCAACTCGGTCTCCTTTCCTCGATGGTAGCAGGTCCAGAAGGATTAATAGAAATTAATCCTTCTGGACCTGCTACGGCTGCGTGTTCGACTACGATCTGCCCCAGTCGCAGCAATTGGAGTATGCAGCCGTCGCTCGCTTCCACGTTGACGTCCAGTCTCATTATCCATAATGTTAATCTCGTCGTTCCAAAAAGAAAAGAAATAGTATAAATTAATGAAATTGAATCATACAGTAAACTGCAGGCTCTTTTTTTTCTATAGTAAAGATCTACAAGCTATATGCTGGTTTTGTTAAAACTCGAAACATAAATCTTAATAAAAATTGTTCGACATGCGTTTATGACAATTATTGACACGGATTTTTCAAATATCGATTTTTCTCGCAAACGGTGCGTAGCGCAAAACTAAGCGAATTTTGACCCCCCTTTATAAAACCCCCTTGGTGGTATGGTAGGCATCTTTATGGATATAAGCTTACCTAAAAGGATAACCACCCGCTTGCAGAAAAAATCTCATATTGAAATAGCGGCCATTTTGTGAACTCATAAGAAAGGAATTACCGACAAAAAGTAGACGGGTAAAATGTTCAAGCTATTTGTTCAAAATGTAGATTCAATGTTAATGCTCATATTTATAACTATACCTTACAATTTTTATTTTATTGCAACCGCAATAGCATTAGTATCAGTATAGAAGGAAATATACGTAGGCGTGTACTTACGTTTGGTATCCCACTTCTGAAGTATAATAGAACTTGGGGTCTCAGGTTATACTTCCAATAAAACTCAGTCTTCAAGACAACCACTTGTATTCTCTCAGAGACGTCCGTTCTGTACAAAAACTCAAAACCCTATCCCCGCTCTCCCATCGGCCAAGTGCCGCCATCTTTTTATTTTCCCTCCACTTTTACAAACTGACATTGACAGACAGACCGTATTGCCAGTCGGCAGAACAAAATTATACCTTTTATTGATTTTATGTTTCTAACGCATACAAATCAAATAAATTAACTTCAATTTTTTAAAAAAACCCTACAATAGTTGTTTCCCACGTTTATCTATCAAATCCAACGTCTCGTTCGTTAGCATTTTATTAAAACTATTTTAACAGGACCTAACCACAGTATAAATAAAAGCTAAAGCAGTACGGAAGCTCGGCCCTTTTCTTGTTTTATATACCTACGCGCCAATTGAGCGTTAGGGTTGCCCTCTTATTTTTGTAAAACTGAAAAAGTTTTTGTTTAGTTAGCGCTGTATCTCAGCTAGTTAGCGCTTTTTTTGATATAACTAGCAAAGCATAAGGGTTGTCACTTTTAATTTTTTAAAATTAAAACTAATAAGTTGAAGATGACGGCTAATTTCCTCATTCTATTATCGGATTTATTGTCGGAAACCCCACGGATTCCCTGATATCGATTTTTAAAGCAATCGGTCGAATAACTAAAAAGTTCAAGATGGAGGCTATTTTGTCTCATACTAATAACGGAGTCGTTGTCAGAAACCACACAGATCCCCAGATATCGATTTTTAAAGCAATCGGTTAAATAACGAAAAAGTTCAATTTGGCGGCTACTTTTTCTCATTCTAATTACGGGTTCATTGTCAGAAACCAACACAGATCTTCAGATATCGATTTTTAAAGCAAAGTTTATTAACATTTAAGTTTCGTAGTATCAATTCTTATTATTTTTTACCATTAAAATAACGCGCGCTCAAAAAATATACTTAAGTAAGTACGGCAACTATTAACTAAACAACCAAACGATTTATTTAAAAGAAAAAGCTTTTTATTTAGTAATAATAAAACATTCTTACCTTTCAACATCAGCAGGAAGTTTAAAAAACGAAAGCTCCGGTTTTGAAGAAGCCGAGTTCAATTCAAGCAGCCGTATACTACGCAATGCACTCGTGGCATTTTTAAAAATCGCGCGCACAGCACACGCAAAACATAACAGTGAGCACTCGTTCTCGGCGCGATACGCGCCGCGCTACTGAGAGCACTGCGATGTCCGCTTAGGGGCCCTGTAAAGACTTGCGTCTGTGGGCGTGCGTCATTTCGAGCGTTTGTACGTAGCTTCCTTACTGCTTTAGCTCATATTTATACTGTGACCTAACACAATTAATTTTGTAAGTAATTTATTTGTAAGTAAGTAAATAATATCTACTTACTGCTTGACGTTTCGGCCGCGATGCTGCGGTCGTGGTCACAAGCAAACTGCGCGGCGTCGTCGGCTCGGGCTGGTATTTGTTTCTTCAACCACCCTCATACGTTCACTTAAATTGTCACAGTGCAATGAATCGTCAGTAACACAACTCCGGCACACTACATTATCAGTATCAGAATTTCTTTTTATAGGCAGACGTTGCGGTTTGCATTTGCCAATCACTGGATTCCACGCTGATGATAATTCAAACCAGTCCTCCCGATTGAAATTTTTAAACTTCTTGATCTCAATCGCTTCACGCACTATCCTGCTATGATAATAACGATCGGTGGAGAGGATTTTAGGATCATGTAACTCCATCCAGTGATTAACTCCAGCTTCCTTAGATAATGTACTTACTTATAAAATAAATCGTGTTAGGTCTCGTTCAAATGCAATGTAACGCGATAGTATAAAGTCTTAACATTTCATGTTTGGAGGTTTTTGTTTTCGTGTTTGAAACTTTTTGCTATTTGCTATAGGCTATTGACATTTTATGCTCATTAGCATGTTGTATCACACGTTCCCCTCTGATGTTTCTTTTCCCATATCCATATTTTCCCATTTTCATGTTTTCTTTTGGTTTCGGTTGTCCGATTTTTGCATTAAAATCCCCGACAACAAGTAAATGTTTATCAAATAGTTCTTGTGCTGCCCTCAGGTCATTTTAAAATTTGGCAATATCTTCCTCACTTTGAGCTTTTAGTGGGTGCATATGTATGGATTATGGTAAGTGGTGATTGTTCAAATTTGAGTTTTAAGATTGCAATTATTTCAGATATCCCAAAAAAATTACGATATCATTTTTTAACGTTTTCTTTATTAGGAAGCCTACTCCATGTAGACCTGCTGATTTACCTGTGTAACACAGTAAGTACATAGTTTTCAAATGTTCTTTTACCTTTTGACCCATGCATGTTTCTGCCAGTCCTATAATGTTCTAATCTGTATTCTCTGTGGTTATATTTTTAGCTCTAATAGTCTTTCTCTTGTTGTTAACGATCTTACATTGTATGTGCAAATTCTAAGTTGATGTGTGTTTTCAGATTTGATATTTCTTTCTCTTTTATGGTTGTTTGATCGAGGGTTTCGTGGAAGGCTGTGGTCGTTCTCCCCGCAGGGACCAGCCGGATTGGGGAATTGAGATTTGAGTTTTCTTTTATTTAATTTTGTTGTTCCTGTTCTGAATTCCGGTAATATGTTGGTGTTGCTGGTTTCCATTAAGTTTAACTTTAAAATAGGTATGTTAGTTTCTGATTGCGTTCTGTTTATTCGATAATGAGTATGACCTCTCCCGCATGTATTGAAAGGCATTACTTTGTGGCGCATTATTTTAAGAAAAATCTTTGTTGCCTGTTTTTTTGAATTTTTTCCTACTTTCGTTGCCAGGACATGGGGTTTCTTGTTATTTACTTTCTAATTTTCTAGTTTATCTGTGTTTTTCTCTTTGTTTTCTTTTTTCTTCTGTAATACTGCTTTTGGTAGGTCATGTGTGATGTAAGTTTTTGGTTGTAGTTTCTTTTTACAAGCTTTTATTTAATTGCAATGTATTACGTATGTATGTCTTTTGTTTGGGTGGAATTTTGCAACTCAATTTTGAAGCAGATATCTTCATCCGATTAAGCTGAAATTTTGCTTACATGTGTAAATTGCGTGACAGTACAATATTATGATGACATGGAGCAGATCTGATGATGGAGCTGGAAGGTGGCTATAGGAACTTTGCAATGAAACAACACAACCTCATCGAGTTTGGGCTCGTTTAATTTGTCTTGACGAGTTCGTTGTTTTTAAATGGTTACCAGAGTCTGATCTAATGATGGAGCTGGAAGGTGGTCATAGGAACTCAGTAAAGAAACGGCGCAACCCGATCGAATCTCATCTCGTTTGATTCGTCTTGACTAGTACTTTGGTGCTAGATGGTAACCCGGGTCTGATGATGGAGCTGGAAGATGGCCATAGGAACTCAGTAATTAAGTGACACAACCGCGTCGAGTTTTATTCGTCTTAATGGGTAGACCGTTTTTGATGGGTGGTGAATGGTTGTGGTTTGGTGGACGTGAATAAATTCTGTATACCTACACTTTTAGTGAGATGAACAGACAAAAAACGTGTCCAGGGATAACTAAAAAGTAAAAAGTAAATTAAAAGTAAAAACCTTTTTAAAAAAAAAACTTTTACTAACAACTTATACCATCATTACACAATTTATATGATAAAAAAAATTTTCGCGAGATTTACTATATAAGTAATATATATGTGTAATTAAACAATTAAATTAAATAACTTGATGTGATTGATTTTAAGTATTAAAATTTTAAATCTAAGAAAATACGAGTACCTACTTAAATCTCGCGATAACCTTTTATCCGGTTTGAATTTGCTCAGTATTATACCTAATTCGACCAGTCCTTGCTATGCTTTTAAAAGTATTGTATGTTTAATATAAACAAAACATTAAAATTTTACTTTTGCATACCTGCATATACCATACCTGCATGCAATAGGTATTGCATTAAAGTGTTGTGAAACACATGTCCGCTATTCAAATTTAAGCGTATTTACCAATAAATAAACTAACATTTGCTTATTGACCGCGATGACCAAACGTTTAAGATATTATCCACGTAAAAATAAAAACGTTCAAACACATTCAATCAAATATACATTCAAATTATCGAGTATCGTTTGTTTAGATTCGATCATTTAAATAATTGATAAATGTAGCGTATAATTTTTGACCATTAATTATGAATAATTTTACATACATATGCCGCTGGCACAGTAGCATGAGAGCTTTTCAAATTGTTGTCAATCATCAGTAGTTCGAAATAGCAACAGCCGTAATTAAATAATCATCCGTTCTGCTTCAAAATATTCTCGTATTAAATAAATAGTTTTATTTTATTTTTTACAACGTTTAAAACAAAAGGCTACAAAAGTTGTAAAAAACATTACACATGACACAATTGCTTATTTTTTCAATGTTGACGACCACTTTTAAAACGATTTTATTACATGCTATAAATTTTATAAAAAATATCTACTTCACTAACGATGTGATGGAGGATCACAGATAATATGTATCAAGTTCGAATCTGTCTTAGAGATACTACAAATAAATTTGTGCTAATAATTATGTTAATTTATTATAGGTGGTACTTAATAAATATCGTCAATCTGTCATTTAATTTAGTGTGCTGTTTGATTGCCATCTTCACTATGTTTTAAAATTAAATGTACTTCTTGCGTGTAATTAAGACCTGCAAGTGATGTAACCGATCTGATTTAATAACCTTAATTCGGTTTAATCGAAATCAATCAATCGAATCAAATGCCAATCACCGCGACGCGTACAACCACATACGCCACGGACTTCTGATTTGTAAAGATAAATCTTACTATGTGTGTGTGTAAAGAACTTAACTTGCCAAAAATAAAGAACTGTGTTTTCAAGATGGGATGAATGTTTTATGCTTAATTGATATAAAAAGGAAGAGGAATACAATACCCACGCATGTAAACACGCGGACACACACGACATCATGAGAACTACGAAGAACTTACTAATATCTTAACTATTTTTCCCTTCTTCTTTCCTCTTCTTGGGAAGAATAAGAGGAGATGTTCTAATAAAAGTAACCTAAACAATCACTGTTCGAAGATCCAAAGTGAGATGTTTCTTTGGTAAATAATATAACAAGTAAAGCTTTTATAACACTCATCATGTGAGTACGCACAATCAAGAACATTGATTTGCATCTCCCGAACAAGTCAAATGAAGAAACTTTTAATCCTTCATTATTAATTGTTGCCATTTATTTGAATATTATTTTCATTAAGTGAAATCAAGGATTTAAGAACAGTTTCTCATTAATTTTCAAATGCAAGGCCTCTTTAGCAATACTTAGGAAATATCTAAAATAAATAATGGCTATAATTTGTATTCTAGAATTTCATTGTATTTACTGTCTGCCTGGTCATCATGTCAAAATATTTTTACAAAGACGACTTTTCTTCTCTGTTAGTGCTGTGTACTAATTCAAAAGCGCGTAGGTAAATTTCGATAATTTGATTGAATATTGAGAGTCTATTATCATCCCAAGAAGATTGAATATGCCAACTGATTCAATTTTTTTATTTTCAATATTAATGTTAATATCTAAAGGAGCTTTGTTATAAGATCTGAACTGTATTATTTTGGTATTAAAGTATTATTATATATTTTCAAGGATGTGGTGTTGCAGCCATGTAGAGACATTTTTAAGGCTTATAGTTGCCTTCCCAAGAAGAACCCAAAAACGACCTAAGTCTGGTGGTCTTATGACTAGACCACAAATGATTTTTCTATGCACCATGACACACTAAGGATAAAGAGATGCAAAGTATTCAAAGGTCAGGCCACAATGACCGACCGGTTTGGTTAAACCAAAATATTGATAGAAACTTACCTTTTCGGAGCAATGGTGCCACCCAAAATTCTCACTTTACTTCGAAACCAAGGAAACAACAATAATCTATTTTTTTTTAATTTCTACTACTCACTCAAACAAAGACCCGTAGCATTTGTAATCTATATTGAAGAAAAAGTAGATCACACTACACAAAAACTACATTTAATTGAGTGTAGAATTAATACTCTTATTTTGGGCGTTTAAAAGCCCCGTAGGGGAATCTGGGATAAGGAAAAAGATCATAAATTAAGACTAGACACAATAATAGATTATACCTACAGTGATTTTTTTTAATAAATTACCAGCGTATAAAACGAAACAAACATAAAAAAATTCTCAAAAACTTTGCTCTTATTTAACTTCCGCATGCTAAAAAATCTTTGAATGAATATCTAAATTCGAAATCAGCCGAATTGTTAAATTGTTTTTTATAAAAAATCTCAAGCAAAGCTTGAGAAATTCTTAAGTGTAATATTGTATGTCATGTCGATTGTGTGCTCCAATATTGTATTATAATGGTTTGTCTCATGTTTATATAATTACTAAGTATAAACGCTGCCCTCGAATTTGCGATACCCAAACAGTAACAGTAACTAAGTTTTGAGCACTTCTTTTTTTATTGTCACCATCATGTATACTTAGTTTATTTATATACATAATATAATGTACACTTAACTATAAACTTTTGATTGATTGTTTTGGTAAGATGGCAGGCTAAAGCCCACTTATCCGTGTTAGGCTGGTGGATAGCATGGTGGGTTAATTAGTTAATTTAATTTCTTTAATTTTTTTGTCGCTATCTCTTCGTGAACTAGTAATACTTTGAAGCATTGTGACCTGCTGTAGGACGTTTATAGACTGATGAACATAAAAATGACAGTTTTTATATTTCGGCATTGAAGATAGTCAGTGGTCGCAGGATACACGCGCCGTTGAAGCATCGCCGTGCTGCGCGTGCGCACGCTACGCCAAGCAAATGTGACCTTGGTCGAGGTTGAGCCCGAAGCTTTTGTTATCAAATGCTCCTAAGAAAACTCTTAGGAACTTACGATGTCAGCTTGCTCCAATGTCGCGACGCTTTGTATATACATAGCTACTAGTCGTGGCTGTGACTGTGTGGCTAGACTGTCATTTCTTGGGAAACTTAATTTATTAACTTCACAAAAATAACATTTTCAGTTTCTAAAAACCCTTTGTAAAGAGCCATTTTTACCAAAACTTCATGAAAGGTTTTTAGTAGAAAGGGCATTTTTCTAGAAATTTGTTGCTGTAACGAATGGTAGAGAAAAATTTCGTTTTAATTTCGTTAGTTCAAGGTCACGTTACAGACTCACATTCACAAGCTTTGTATTACCTAATAGAGACCATAAACATAATATTAATTTCAATATAAATCGAGTCAAGATAAGAGTTCTTTCGTACTTATTATAAAGCTTCAATAAAGAATTTAAAATAGATTATTAATTTCAATAATAATTATTTAAAAGTAAATAGTAGTTGTTCCTATAACATTATTTTTAATGCTTACAATTGTTTTGCACATTTCAATGTAAATCGAGCTAATTCAAAACCAATAGATCATCAGGCCAGCGCATTTAAAACCAATAATAATCATTGGCATGAATAACGAGGTAATTAAGATGGCGCCCGTTTTACTATATACATTCTAACAAACGTACCTACGAGATGTCGGACAGACGTATAAATATTGTTTCAAGGAAATCCAGAGCTTGGTCGTTAAGCCTGCGCTGACGTCGCCGGAGTTATCGAGCGGCAGTCCCACGACCGATACAACGCTACGTTATATTATGTGTTTTATTTATACGCAATATCTGCGATACTTGGATTATTCTTTAGATTATTATTAAAAGTTTTAATTAAGTGTAAATTGAAATCAGGTAAAATTCTTTCAAAGAAAAATACTACTGACTGGCGAGAGCGTCTGCTTAAAAAGCACATTTACATGCGGGTCGAGTCGGCAAACTTTATTTACTATTTTTTTCGACGTAACGTATCATGTTACGTTTTGATTATGAGGCTATATTATGTTTATTTATTAAAATTTTAATCAAACGTTGAGTATATTAAATTGACGTGAATTTACTTACGACCGTAATTACGAACCTGTCCTTTGTACTTGTGGTCTATACCACAAGTATTTTGACTATTTAAAGAAAAATAGAAGACATTTTTCTATAAATTGATTGCGACAGGCAAAACTCACAATAAAAAAATTTAGTTTGACAAAATTATAAATGGAATCATTTATACCGTTCTAAACGGGACATTGGAGTTGGACCTTATTGTATTCACACAGAGTTCATCTCAACCATATTAGTTGTGTTGGTGGGACGTGCAGCCCAATCGTAAGCGAATCCGTCCGTCGGGCGCAGCCGATACATCAGCGGACGTCATGCGGCTAGGCATTCGATTTTTTCTCTCTCGATTAGTTACGACACTATATTTATAGCCCGACGCCGCCCGAGAGGCTAACAGCTCGCGCCGAAGGTTGAACATCCTCACTAATTGATTGTGTTGATTTATTAAGTTTTGTAACGCTTTTATATAGGTCAAGGCAAGTATCGGACGATTGGAGGAAGGAATGCAACATCTCATTGGTATGATAGCTCAATCAGTTACTGCGGCCTGCCATTAGAGTCGATCGACGTCTTCCACAATCCCCGGCATGCGGGTTATTTTAAACTAACATAAAAACCGTTTGTTTTTGTAATTTTGTGTAATTTATATGTTTCCTGACTAACTGCTTTTTCAGTGTAAGTTTTTTGTAAATGTTTAGAGATGAATTAGGTGCTATTAAAGTCATGGACAGGTTATACTCGCTTAAAATTCAATATTAAAAGATTATCTCTATGTTCTTGCATTGCTTTAGTACCTATTGCTATGGGGACTACACTGGTTGAATATTGTTCGTATTTAATTTAAAAAACATAAAAACTATATTACACGATATTATCACATTCGTATTTGAATCCATAGAAATTTTAAGTGAAAATTTTAATTGTTAATATCAAGAATAAATAAATAATAAATAAATAAATAAATTTTGTTTACGCTCACACCAATTATCTAGACCAAGATGAGTATTCTTGTGAAACTCGTTTATATGGTAAGATAACGGATAAATATACATAAACATAGAAAAAACACCCAGACCCGAAATCAATTTAGAAAAACAGTTTTTCTCTAAATTGACCCGACCGGGGATCGAACCCGGGACCTCAGAGATGGCGACACCATGAAAACCGGTGTACAAACCACTCGACCAAGGAGGTCGTCAAAAAGAAGATTCCATTGACTGCTTTTCTATCAACATACGCTAATGTATAGATACGTCGCTTGCTGGTAGTTTTGCTATAGGTAAACAGATCTGCTTTTAATATTTGTTCTGTGATTAAAGATTAGTGATTACTATTGACATATTATCTACCTGCTAATTTAAAGTTTTTATTTTAGGGAAACCCTGCATACAAGAAATGTTGCCTGCTCAGACTAGACTGAGTGATAGAGCTACGCTGCGTTGCAGCACGCATTGGGCCGGCTCGCCCGAGGTAATACCACCCTCTCACGAATATTCGGCGTGAAATAATGGCACGTGGTGCTGTTATGATTCCTCTGGCCAGTGTGGGTTCCGGAGGCCCATCCCCCCTCCCCTCTCGCACAATTCCTATTCCTTCGCGCCTGCGATTCCTCTGATTTTGCGAGTGTCCATGGGCGGCGGTGATTACTCTCCATCAGGTGACCCACCTGCTCGTTTGCCTCCTTCTTTTATAAAAAAGCATATAAGTAATACATAATAGTAAGTACAAGTCTACAAGTCACTATTCAAAAAATATTTCAGTAGGTTGACACCATTGCATCATAAAAGCGCAAAACAAGTTAATACTCCAATTCCAAAAAATGTAGGTGCACTCAAAATTTGGTGAAAAAAACCCTATAATGGTGGTTGCATTCGCAACCGCCTCTAGCGGCCTTGGGCCTACATGCTAAGGCGGCCATCCTCGTGCGGCTGATTATCGATTAGCAACGACCGTCTAATCGACATCCTCACGAGATCGATACGTTTAAATGTTGTTGTGTTAAATCTGTCCGGAAAGTGCTGTTCGGTGTATTCAGTTTTACTCATTTAGAAACTTTATGACTTCAAGATATCTTTATTCTTCAACCGAAATCGGTAAATATACTTCATAGTACTTACGTAATTGATCTATTCTGATGACAGTCCACGGTGGCTAATATACCTAACCGTTCGGTAACTCACCGAATATGAAGTGATGGTTAAAATTTACTGATATAAGCCTTTTCCCAGCTGTTAGACAGTATTTAGGCGATACTTTATCATCATAATATTACTACTCACTTCACTTGTGGTAGCGAAGTAGCGAACTCTTACGAAGTTGCTTTGGCTCGTGCGTATTGTTTGTTAACTGTTTGCGAATCGTGTCAGCGCGGTTGGCTTGACCCGCAGCACTACCACGTGCTAATTTAAAATAACTTTTGTCAGTACATAGTGAAACTTTGAAAAAAATTGCTACCTCTATTTAATTAGCCATTTGTTTTATTATCTTCAAGTATACTCACGAATATCCGGCGTGAAATAATGGCACTTGGTTCCTTAACCCTATTCCTTTCTTAAAGGTCGGCAACGCATCTGCGACTCTTCTGGTTTTGCGGGTTTCTATGGGCGGCGGTGATTGCTTTCCATTAGGTGACACGACTGCTCGTTTGCCTCCTTCTTACATAAAAAAAAATACTTGGGCGTTGCAAACGCGAAAAAAAACATGTAATATGACGAACACTTATCAGTGTTTTACTACAACCGCACCTGTGGTGTAGTGGTTAGATCACCGGTTTCAGACCCATCGAACACGAGATCGAGTGACGACAAATTGGTTTTTATCCGTAAAGAAATAAAAACTCACCTGTTGCTCTAGTAGGTACTTTACTTTTACTAAACCTTTTTTTTAGTTTAAATCTGCAACAGGCAATACAAACAATATTTAATCACCTAGATATACGTCTAATAGACATAGTATCCAATGAACAACCCTGACATGCGACCGCTAAACGAAGGCAGTGTAAAAAGTTCAATAGCCCTCTCCGTATCGCGCTGGGCAGCGTCAGCCGATGACCAATATAATTCTATTAGAGCTGGAGATGGGCATTGACGGAATGAATTCGGTATCTAAAGTAACGGGTACGGAGATACCGGATAGCGGCAAGTTTATGGGCCAATAAAACCGTGGGCCCGTGTCCCCGCGGCGGCCGCACCGACAGCACCGCAGATGCAGCGCTCCTTATTAAAGGGTTACGGTTTTAATTTAAAAAATAAAAAACTGGCGATATGAAAGTTTGTTGTGTAAATATACACAATAATACATTATAACAAACTAATATCAATTGTTTTCTTTAATAAATCAATTTTAATATCCTACAAGATAGCAGAGGTATATAAATATGCTCGAGGTTCATTTTTAAGAGTTTCTAAATTTAACCATTCACCAAGTTTTTACGGATAATAAAAGAAACCACTTAATAGTACGTTGATATAATATTTAAGTTTACTACATTTATGAATCGTACCTTCTTTAGAAAGTTTTGCTCAATGGTAGGTATTTAAACGTCATTTACACATGTCCCCAAGTACGTAGCCATTCAATCTTAAATTAATTACTAATTAAACAACAGGTTTTTTTTTTACTTTAAACTAATTACAGTTATATTTCAATTGGAGCTCCTGTGCTGTCGGTACATTACGTATTTCGTAAAGAGGACTATAAATTCAAGGTTATTTCGTTATTACAGAGAGATTGTACAACATTTGTGGGTGATAAAACGTTATCACGTACCGTAACTCATTCCACTAGAACTTCATATTTCACACGTTCGGACTTACGCGCGGCAATCCATCTCGGCCGTAAATGGCTTAAACACTGCGACAATTTCATATCAACAAGTTTAATGTATTCATTGGACATTAAGGTGCATGTCTTAATCTGCAAGATAACACGCTTTACTGCCAGCCATTCCTTTCTGAGATAAAGGATCCACCGAATTAGTGTGTTCTTATAAATTAATGATCTTTCGAGTGTTTAAGGTGTAATACTTAACGTTGATAAAGCAACGCTACGCGAAGTGCGTAAGAACCTGAGACTAGTCATAATTGGCATGAGGTATAAAAAAATGGAATAGTATTTTTTATTTTAAAGATATCCTTGAATATTAAGGCTTAACTAGAACTTGGTTGACTTTGGTAAAATGCAAACGAATTCACCCAGTTATTTACATTGGTGTTAATTTTACTCCTGTGGTAGTGGTTGGTGTAACATGATTTTTGAATAAGTTCGCCATTAGTCGCTTATCACATGGACTCTTGCTTTAATAGTTAACCTTTTGGCCGCCATGGCTTAAATGCATCGCCGCGCCGTGCCATGTACGATTGTACGCCAAGCATTTAATTGATTTCCTATACCTGTATCCAATATGCTACAATGGAATATTTTTATGTTTTTTGTACAGAAAGTACCTACTACTGGGTAGATTTTCAGACTATGTAAATAAACAAATAACAAATATATCTTTATTTTGTGATTTTGTAAACCAATCATGGCCGTCGTTTGAGTACATTCCACGCCATCGGTTGTCGATTATAGACGACTGTGGCGGTAAAAATGTAAACCACTAGGTACAGTATCAACAGTGAAACTCAATTTATAATAAAATTAATAAAGTAAAACTCATTAGAAACTTAGTTTTGCTCTAGAGAATTGCTTACTGTATTTATATTATTAGTACAAGCACTTATTATTATGATAACGCGAAAGGAGAAAATGAACGATGAGATAGCCTCTCAGTAGCTCAGGATTAGGCAAGTGCGCTTCCACCTTTAGGGCTTTCCATCATTTAATTATTATCAGGTGCCAAGAAGGCCAAGTCTTCCTCATCCACTGACTATCGTTAAATAAGAAATAAAATAATTTCTAAAGTTTTCGCAAAAAAACCGGTGTTGGGAGAACATTAATTTATGAAACATTAAGCATTTTATATCGCGATTTAAATACGTTTTAGTATTGCCAAGCATCTCACATCTGATCTTGGGCCATATCTCTAATTAATGGATACATAATGACTGTCATCGTAAAAATGTGGTGTTTGTGTATTTTAAATAACATTTGGTGGAATCGAAGTAGGTGGACAACAAGTTAATTAGGTGCCTGATCCACAACACAACGCGATATGTGGCCGTATTGCCGGCCGTAGTTTTCCGATCCTTACCGTCTCGCTGGCGTCACGGAGACGTGATCTAGTCCGCTCGCTAGAAACTGGAAAGTTCGGTTATTTTTATGAGATACATAATGTTATAAATGGCTTTTGCATTTCTTTAAAAATGGTGAACTGCCATAATTTACGTCTCGATATTGCGATAAAATAATCAAAATATCTTTAGCTAGAGAGCTATATCATTGCCTTTCATTGCCATTGTACGGTTTGTAGTTTTTTTTTATTTTTTGATTATTTGAAGTCAGTAAATAAAATTATAAAAACAAGATAGCATTCAAAGTTCTAAAATATTTTGTTAAATTTAAGGCTTGTTTCAGAATGTCCGATTAAAAGATAACGTGTCAGTTAAAAAGACAGTTTTGTGTAAACTATCGGTTTAGTGAAGGCTAACGGGAACTTACTTGGAGATTGTAGAGCAGGCCCTTTTATTTAAGTTTGCTTCAGTAATATAGAGTCGAGAATATGAAGTCATTATTATGACCAATGCGGTAGAAAAGTGGGTGAGAGTATGCAAAACGATTCGATAGAGCGATTGGCCAGCCAACTGCACACGAACGCCTGTTGCTCCACCGCTTACGTTCCATTGCTCTGTAAGCAGAAATGTAAAAGTTATGCTCTAGAATACATTCTGTTGGACGTTTTCGTGTTACAGCTATGTAAACGTAACTAAACCTGAATTTTACTCATTCTTTGGATTCTATAGATTACGCCATTTTCATACCATCCAAATAATTACTCAGTTAGAAATATGTAGCTGATCTGTGTATGAACATTTAATGTCTATGATTGTGAAACTATACCGTCCTCAATTCCAAATATTTAAATAAAATCAAAAGCAAATCGATACGATAAAATAGAAAAAATATAACATCTTTATTTTCACTATGGAATTTATGGTCACTGTTATAAGACATTGAATTATTTTACCTTTTAGTTTTTACTAATTTTTGTACCAGTTTAAAGTTTTCCGCGTCTTAACCCACGAATTAAATTAAGGAAAGAATGATCAACTGAAGTGCGGCCACTAAACAAAATAATATCTTCCCTGGATGAAATTGACGCATGTGAAATGAAGCCAATCAAAATGCATTGTTATTTAAAGGCAATTAATTTATTGACTGTAACAAATGTTGTTACCAATTCTTGGTAATCGTTATGAAACGTTACCTCATAAGCTAGCATAAGACTGACAGTTTCAGTTGCGTTTTTTAGGTAACTGCAATCGGGGTGTGCGCCGCACCTCCAAAGAAGCGTGCAGTGCGCGCAACCAACTCATGGCGGCCATTGCACTTTAAGACATACACTAAACAAATATACAAATCACGACTAAAATCCCCGAAGAGGTAGTCCGAGACCAGCCGGCCTAGCATGCGCAACACGAGAACTCTTCTCGACCCGTTTTATCGTGTTTTATTAATTTATCTCTGATGTCTATCAACACTAAAATCGTGGTTGCGCTTAGAACTCTACATAATATGTCAAAAATAGACTTAATAGTAGTTTTTGCTTCATCTGTAATATTTATGTCTACAAACCTTAACATAACAACTTGAAATGATTGTCGTCTCTCGTCCGCGACACACAGGCAATGAGGACATCAAAATCAGTTCACTTCCACAGTCCGCGCCACACCAATTGACCACTGCACATATGCTCAGCGTGACTTAGTCGTCTTTTACGACACACCACACCCAAGGGAAGGGATGGGGCGGTTGGTGTATTCATGAGCCTCTTCCAGCACAGCACTACTTGCAGTTGCATGTTGTGCTGATAGGTTACCGTAATTAGTCATACATCGGTGGCCATGTGACAACTCAACTAAATCTACGATAATGTTCGCCATCATAGATATAGCTGCTGTATGTAAATAGCATGTTTATATCTTGTTACAATGTTTATTCGTACGTTCCACGCAACAGCACCGAGCAGCATGCAACCGAGCCACTTAGGTCTGACAGCGGCGGAGTGAGATAGTCATATTGATTTTGAGCCGCAGATCTAGACAAACAAGTTTTTCTTTATTAATTGCAGTTATGCAATGTAACGAACTAAAATGCATTAATGAGAGACTGCAAGATTGTATGTGTATAAGTAATAGCTAGGTGTTTTACACCAATTAAGTGGAAAACAACCATACGGCCCGCCTGATGGAAAACAATTACCGTACATTAGACAGTCGCAACTCGCAACACTAAAAGCGAAAAATGCAGAGGTATAATGAATGATCTTACACGTTGTCGATCCTGCCGATACCTCTTTACTCTGTTCATTATTGCTACTGTTGTGTTCATGAAGAGCACCTTGACAGAGAGGTTGTGAGACCATCATCTTCAAAATTGTTTTGGCTCACTTCCGCGAAAGCTTTGTACTGCTACTGTACCAGCTTCAAGCTCCAACCAGCTCGTCGCCGCTAAGGAGCCGCGAGCAGCGCCCGCGCGCGGTGCCCGCCTCGGCCACTAATTTATGTTTATATATGCAGAATCGTACAAAGTGGGCGACGTTTACGATCCCCGGAATGGTCCCGAGGTGTTAACAGGAATTTTACGTCCCTAATTATATTGATTTACAAGCCAAATAGACCACACCTTCACTTATCTGGCGCACCATTTGTCTCTCGCGTGTGAGATGATAGATACCCGCGGTTGAAGGCTTATCCTTAGATCAACTTGCATTCGACGCGTTTTATTATAATTTGTGATTAAACGGAGGTTTGCTGTGTATGTGTGTGTTTAGGTGTATTTTGATTGCAGTGTCAATTTAACCGTGTCGCAGCGGTTAAAGAATACTACCACCCCCTCTCTTCCCTTGGGTGTCGTAAGGGGACTAACGGACTTAAGACTGCACATACATCCAACAGCATATAGCGGCGATAGGCATACCACCTGTCACGCTGAGCACGTGTGCAGTGCATGTGGTGAAAATTGGACTATGGTAGAGGACTGCTTTTGCTGTCGTCATTGCCTAGTCTCTGACTAACCCTTAGGGGATAATAGTTGAGATTATATAAATGTAAATTTAATGATGTTTCACTTTCAATTAAAGTTTAATAAAACTATTTGCATAATACAGTTTTCGTTGTTTATTCTGCGGAATAGTCTAGTTTTAATAATTACATGTTATAAATATCATTTTATCAATTTCGTTTTTATTTGTTGATTAAGCAGCACTTTGATCATTGTTTGTAAAGGACATTGCAACAAATATATTTCCTAACAAATCCAAAGTTTTCACGAATGCAGCGTGGCTTGACTGTAGCTCGCCGTCCGCGCAGAGCCTATACATAAGGCGTAGTGTCGCAAGCGGCCGCTCTATTACCACCGCCGCCACTCGGTGACCTGTCGCGGGAAGGTCGGCCGGTGCTGATGGCTGGACCGGTGCGGCCGGACCTGCGCGCTAGCATAGCGTGGATGCGCCAGGGGCCTACGCTACGTTTATTCACTATTCCATCAGTTGGCTTAAATTTAAAAAAAAAAGTTCAGCCTTTATACTGTCCCACTTCAGGGCAAAGGCCTCCAATCAAGTCATCACTACACTTTATGAGTATTGGCTTAAACACCCAGCACGCTTGCCAAATCGGGTGATCACAAACCCAGACTATGCATAGAAAAATCTGAAAACACTTTGCTCCCCCTGGGTTATCGAGCCAAGCGTGCAAATTGACAATTTGTTTACAAAATGACTCTGAGCACATGTGCAGTGCACTTATCATTTGGTGAAACGTACACTGTGGCAGTGGACTACTTTGGCGGTCCTCATAGCCTGGTTTCTGACTAACCCTTCCGGGATAATAGTCTTGAATTTATGTATGTATGTACGTACAAGGGTCTACATAATGAACTCGCAGACGGCGTATCCACGCTACGGCGTATCCACGCTACGTCGCCGCCGCGCGCCGCCCGCGTCCGCATCACGCGTCCACATTAAGCTATCTCTATCTCTAACGTAAACAATCTGGTTCGCGTTAGGTTGGCTTCGAGTTTCGACAGAGGAATGTCTCGCCGCTCGCTAATGGTGAATTAGGCTCCGTTATTGTCACGCGGTGGCCTTGTCCGGTGCAGAAGGACTGCTAAGTTCTTGTTATGATTGTCGATTATCCTTTTCTTATTAGATTGCTTTCTAAAGTTACAAGCGAACGATACATATTCAAATAAAACAATGAACAGATTTCTACTATATAATACTAGCGTTTTTCTAATAAGAACTCTTTTAGCCTGATATTTCGAACCTTTTGCGGGGAGACGGTCGCCATTATCACGTAGGTACGTCAGTAAACTAAAAATAAGCTGTGTTATTAGCAACCCAAGTAACAAATTATCGTTGCATAATAGTTGAGAAAACGTTTTACATTTTCTTTTGGTTCTATAAAGTGGGTCATATAAACGTGTCGTAGACGTTTATACAACGCGAAATAGGCCCATATTAAACGACATTATTGTTATTAACAAGTTAAATAAACGTCAGTCAACAACTTTTAAATGTTACATAAAAGTTTTCGACCGACTGTTATCGAACCACTGAAGTCCTATAACAATTGCATAGACATTAGAAGATGACTGTAATGTCGGTTAAGTGTTTAACATCGACTTTTACTGTACACATTCAGTTCATTCCATTCATTCGTTCCTGTGATGTTTGCTGGAAAAGTGCGTGTTATCAAATACAAAATTTAAACGGTATATAAGTTATAATTTACTTAACTAGTTTTACATTTACTTTAACAATATTATACACAAACAGAGTGTAAGGATAAATGTGTGCAGTGAACCTAGTTCTTATGGGACGTTTAGTGTTGTTGTGAAATTTTTTACGCCCCCTTCGAATTTCTTGAAATTAAATTATTGTAGACTATTGCTTAAAATTTGTTTACATACTAAAATAGCAGCCATCTTGTCTAAGTTAAGAAACGACTTCTATACATCAATTATAGAATGAAAAGGTCGAATAATGCGAATTCTTGAGACCAAGATGGTCGGCCATGATAAATTATTTTAGAGTTCCGTGAGATAATAAACATGAACAGATAACCTTTAATTTAAATAAAACCTTTATACTGTCGGTGTCATATTTTTTTTATTTATCCGACCTTTAACCTGGCTGCATAATACGACGATATAATAAAGCAGTCGTAAAAACGTTCACGTAACCTATACTCTAACACCACTATTCGACGTTGTATGAATCAGTCGTAAAAACGTCTACCTAACCTACACACAGGCACCACTATACGACGTTGTAGGAATCAGTCGTAAAAACGTCTACCAAATCTATACACAGGCACTACTATACGACGCTGTATGAATCAGTCGTAAAAACGTCTACCTAACCTATACACAGGCACCACTATACAACGTTGTATAAATCAGTCGTATAAACGTCTACCTAACCTATACACAGGCACCACTATACAACGTTGTATAATACAGTCGTAAAAACGTTTACTTAACCTATATTTTTGTACCATTATACGACGTTGTATAAAGTAGTCGTAAAAGCGTTTACTCAACTTATTTAGTGGACCATTTAGTTGCGGGACTAAATCGTTGTAGGAATAACGGTTACACAACGTTGCAGTTGTCTAATAACATCAATTCAACAGTTATATAACCGAAAGTCGTATAACACAGTTTTTATATGACCAATTTGCTAGTTGGGAAATATCTGAAACAAAAGCATGTTAAAGACAGTAAAAGGTAGATTTAAAGTTAGAGTTAGATGAACAATATAAAATCGTTGTTGGCCTTCGCAGGTCCCCATTTTCCAAAGATACGGTTGGTGCTGCATGCATGACCCACCAGCGCGATGCGTTTCACTCTTCAGAGTTTCTACTTTCTTCGGAACCTACTTCTTGTTCAATACGTTACGAGTAATATTATGATATCGCTTTACATTGCAGAATACGACCTAGCTCCAGGTGCTACTACAATACGTACATACATACATTTAATCACTATTATCCCCGAAGGGTTAGTCAGACTACAATACTTAAACCTATTGTAAATAGCGTAAAATGTAGTATGTTAACTATTATACCTACCTAACACTAATGTATAATAAGCCTACATAAGTCCCGTGGCTTGGCTCAGACCGTACCTCGTGATAAGCATGTGTGGGGCGTAGCATAACCGCCGCCTTTGTACAAACGTGCATAAAGTGTTAAATAAATAAATAAATAAATAACCCACAATGCTATTACTATACCAATAACACAGAGGATAAAGTTACAAAAATCTATTCCATTTCTGATTCAATAGCGTATGATCAAATATTCTGCAAGCAGGTTTACCTGAAGCTGCCATTCTGGTTACATTGGTTCCTTCGCCTTAGCCTTTTGTGTCGTTGCTGTATTAATAACCAGAAAGTTACGACATTATATTTTTAAAGTTGATTTTGTTCGAACCACGAATGGCTGTAATCATAAATATCTGTGATATTTCTTATTGTAATAGACAGGCAAACCCAAAAGCCATATTCTTTAAAATTGAAATAATTAAAGAATCAAAATCATGCGGTCAATTAATTGTTTAATGCGCTTTGATCAGAGAAGAATGGCGACGCGTAATGAGACAAATCTAGAGGCCTGTGAATCTTGGTAGTCTACGAGTGACGACCATGACCACTCTGCCAAGAGTGGCGCAACAGGGAAGAATAGCGATAGTCTCTATTTCACTTGATAGTAAATGGTGAATGGGCCGAGTATGGCACGCATTTCAGCAGACATCTTTAACTGCCTACTGCGACTGACTATCGTACTCTACTAAAAAAACTACAATATTCAAATTTGTATTATGACGATAAGCTTATGTGTGGTGGTAGCTAACCAGGACTGGCTAAAAAGTCGACGAGGGACGGACTAAATGAAAACATGGTCTTTAATACCTATGACTGATTCTAGTTTAGCCCTGGTACGATTCGGCAACACACTGACGCGTCATATACATCAAAACCATTCGAAAGTATGAATTATATTAGAGCGGGCCGTGCACGGGGCGCCGTCCGGGAGGGCACTGATTTTGAGACATTGTATACATTTTGTATTTATATTAGAGCGGGCCGCTCTAATATAATTCATCCCTAAGTCTTGATTATTTTATTAGGTACCTCTGAAGTAGTAAAAATGTTTGATTTACCTAGATTGCACCACCGAGTCTAGAATCAAGAATTGACCGGAATTCCAAAGTTTTTCCCCCCGTCGGTGTTAAATCGTAAGAACTGTTCCGTTTGTGACAAATGGCCGCGGCGCAGCAGGCGTCGGGCCCGGCGCGGGCTGGCCGCCGCGCTGATATAGGCATTGGACAAATGGCCGCGGCGCAGCAGGCGTCGGGCCTGGCGCGGGCTGGCCGCCGCGCTGATATAGGCATTGGACAAATGGCCGCGGCGCAGCAGGCGTCGGGCCTGGCGCGGGCTGGCCGCCGCGCTGATATAGGCATTGGACAAATGGCCGCGGCGCAGCAGGCGTCGGGCCTGGCGCGGGCTGGCCGCCGCGCTGATGTAGGCATTGGACAAATGGCCGCGGCGCAGCAGGCGTCGGGCCTGGCGCGGGCTGGCCGCCGCGCTGATATAGGCATTGGACGCAAAAAGACACGCTCGCTGCACTCAACACCGACATTAGCACGGGATTTCTAGTCCTTAGACGTAGTTTAACTCTAATATTTTGAATTGAAGCTATTAGTTTAAGGTTTTTTGTCTCCGGTTGGCGTAAGGAGTATGTTAATCATTCGGACACAAATTGTTTACATTGCCTGCGTCGTAGTTAACGTCCTAGGAGAGTAATTCTTTCCTGGAGTTCCTTATTAGAAACATGGGATTACATTCTTGCGTAAATACAATCTTATTAGAACTAGGCTTATTAGAGCTAGGGACTAGAGCAAAAGGCCAAAAAAAGTTTGGGTTATTTGAAAGCGCTTTTGATAAGTTTCTTTGAGTAAAGGATTTTTCTCTTTGAATTTGACTATTATCTAGCCACAATGGTTGGTAAACGTGACATAGGTATCTTAACAGTTTATTATTTAAAGTTATTAATAAACAAAATGCTTGTACTTCTAATAGGTTTCATAGTTAATTGTAGTTACATTACGACCTTACGGAAGAAAACTGTCAAACAGGTTCCTAAGCGTGAGTGTTAAATTACAATTTGCTGTAATTTACGCACTCGTCATTTATAATTACAGTTGAATAAAGCTGGTATTCTCATAAGGTGATCGCTCGTTCCACAACATCGTAATGCCCAGAAGGACCGCTTGTAACAAGTTCTTCATTATTTATATGTAGACATATTTATATACTCAGCATTCTTAATCATTTACAAAAGTTATAATAACTGCCGAGGTACGTATTTTGCGTAAACAAAGATCTTGTTATTGCAAGGGGGTCTAGGTGCTTGCCTGCAGAGCTGTCCTACTGCACTTGTTGATATCGTACTCGGTCCTCGGCCGGCGCGCGGCGGGCAGCTTATTAAATACTTATACTTATGGACCAGTTTATATTTTTTCTAGTAATCGCGGGCAATCTCGCGTTCCACTATTATCGCGTAAAAGCTGTACAATTAGACACAAAACATAACGAAATTCTCACTTCAGTAGTCACAAATGGAGGGAACGGCGAAAAAAGCAATGTCTGGCGAAACGCAGTGTTGCGACGCGGTGGAAAAAATGGATCTACCACACGGAATGCTGTGTTTATTGCAATAGATACATACTGAAGAAAATCATTAATCCGCTACCGTGGCCTACGGTAAACAAATTACGGACATAAATAATGGCTACCGAGAAATGTCGGTGAGGTGTGAATCCAACTTGGGCTGCTTGTAATTACCTACCTGAGATCTACCATGTTAATATTCATTGAAAAAATTAATGAGGTCAGCGAGTACAACTTACTGTACCGTTTCAACTAATATATTTTTAAATAAAGACACCGTGCACAACTTAAAATTTATTTAAAAATTGTCGTGATTATTAAATATCTTGATTTCTTTTTTTAAGACAAATATTCTATCCATTAGGTACTGACGCTACTTAAGCGCTGACAAGCATTACAAACTAGAAGTGC
This sequence comes from Scoparia ambigualis, assembly GCA_963921215.1. Classification (NCBI taxonomy): domain Eukaryota; kingdom Metazoa; phylum Arthropoda; class Insecta; order Lepidoptera; family Crambidae; genus Scoparia; species Scoparia ambigualis. Next base: position 1,421,751 of record OY992506.1, on the reverse strand, counting down.
CAAACAAATCGTATTGCGATTTAATATTTGTCTGGATTCCAGTCTGACAGCTTCGAAGTTAGTGGCGGTTCTCCTTGTACGCTTTAGATATAAATGCGGCCGGCCAGCTGACAAAAATAAACTGCCTTTATTCTTAACCGGCCGAACCTGCCGCCCACTAATTAGCGGTTTTGCAAGAGCCGTATCAGAAGTGGGGCCATCCCAGCCTAACCCCCTTAGAGATGGGCAAATACTCTCTGTTACTATGACAGTTGACAAGTTGCACTTTCAAGTAGAAATATCTCTGTTTAGAACCGGTTGTGGTACATAATATGCAGTAAACCACTGATTACATTCTGAATGGGATTATTAAAAGTTCTACTAACTTCAGGTTACATTTTTTAATTACACATTCGTAAACTGATTTTTTTTTTTTTTTTTTTTATAAAAGAGGGAGGCAAACGAGCAGGCAGGTCACCTGATGGAGAGTAATCACCGCCGCCCATGGACACCCGCAAAACCAGGGGAATCGCAGACGCGTTGCCGGCCTTTAAGGGGGGAATAGGTTTAAGGAAGGAATAGGAATTGGAGGGGGGGGGGGGGGGTGAGGGGCCTCCGGTACCCTCACTGGTCGGACGAAACACAGCAGCACCAAGTGCCATTATTTCACGCCGAATATTCGTGAGAGGGTGGTATTACGCCGGGCGAGCCGGCCCAATGCGTGCTGCAACGCAGCGCGGCTCTACCACTCAGTCAGTGTCAAATATCAAATAAATAAAAATAACCCAGCATGTATTATCGACTTAAGTAGGTACTATGAATACTTTGCTTAGCTAACTACTAACGCTTTTCTAAAAAAAAAATGTTTTACAAGTACTACCGAAAGTAAATTTGAAGTCACTGTAACGGTAATCATACATTTATTATGGAGAGCAACTATAAAAGGATTTAAGACAGTTCAAAGAGCCATGCCCTCCAACAGAGTTCTCAATAGTGTTCAACAGAATAATTTTACTGTCAGTCCGTCAGTGTACATTGTAAATCTTTCATTCATCATACTTTAATCGAAAATAAGATCAAAAGCTATCCTGTATGAACATCGAGATTATTGAATGAAACAGAGCGAGAGGGCGCACGCGCTTCCCGCGCGAGAGCGGGACGGGGACAAGATTACTGCGCCATTCGATTTCTTTTCAAGATCGATACATTATAAATCTCTCGGGTTCTCTTTTTGTTCGGTTGTCTGGTAAGTACTCTCGTGTCCGCGAGGAGACAGCTTGTGGCTACTGGCTTTGGAGTCGGATTATTTTATTTATCCAACTATATGTTCGGTTTATCGTCACTTCGCTTTTTATGGCTTCGAATACTGCAATAATACCGTGGACAGATATCTTTTGATACAATAAGCGAGCTATAAAAACGTAATGTGACGGGCTCGAGGCACCATCGGGCACTGAAGCAAATTCATTGTTTTATAAGGCGTTAACTCGGGCACGCCGGGATAAAGCTATCAGCACTTACTTATAACTGATTCCATCTGCGGAGCTATTCGTGGGAGTGGCTAGCAGCCTTACGATGGAATATATATTATAATTCCTACAATTGTAAGAAGAGACATTTCATTGTAAATTCTAAAATATTGCTTGCCTGCTACAAACAGTATAAAAACATTAGTTTTGTACATCAAAACGATTTTTTTTATACTGTTTGTTCAGTTTAAAACCATTATTTTGCATACCATGACAACCATTGCTTTTAAAACCAAAGTCTTCGTAGAAACAATTTTATAGGTTACTCGGTTAAGTGCAGGGTTGGGAGTATTCTTTTAGTGAGCCGAGTGTGTCGCGGCTCAGTGAAAGAGTACCTACATACCAATGTCGCTGTTCCCTTGGGTGTCCTAAAAGACGACTAATGGACAAAGACTGCACATACATCAAACTGCATGCAGAGACTACAATGCTGAGCACATGTGCAGTTTTAATTTGGTAAAACGTGGACTACGGCAGGGGACTACTTTTCCGGTCATCATTGCCTAGTCGCCCACTCTTCGGGGATAATAGTCTTGAATCTATACGTAGGAACAAATCAACGTAATGTGATCATTGAGCAATGAGCAATGATCACCCAACGACGTCCCGCGTGCGCAGGCGCCTGACGCGCGGCACTGCTGCCGCGGTTGCCGATGCACATCACAATTTAATAAAAATCGCTCGCGGCCAGCGGCGGCGCGCGGCTGTAAAAGTGATATACAGCCGCGATGCGCTCCTCTCTTTGTGGTAATGTATATTTAATTACTGGACATTTTTAATTGGAAAAATAATTTATCGACACCAACCGCTTGATTTATTAAAGTTTAATTTGTCCGAAGTTGTGAGAGGTTATGATGGAATTGAAATTATTGAAGCAGGTTGAAGCTTTATGTCTTCTACTTATTCATGTATGTTTCACTCAGAAGTGCTGTGAATTTATGTACCTATCACACTATTTGTTGCTAAAGTGTATTTTAGTTATATCTAATTTAGTTCAATGTTCTATCTAACATTGAAAAGAAATTCTAGGAAATGGCAACCTCAGTTTCAGAAAAAAATATTAATTTCCATGTTCTGTTCGCGTAAATATTTATTTTTATTTAACAGCAGCTGTATGTCATTTGTAAGTTTTTAAATGTATAACGCATGCGATTCCGCAATTAATGGTAACGCTTACTAAGGCTATCTGCATGCTCATGCGCGCGTCACACGGCGCTTGACGTGCGCATGTTTCACACAGCAAACAGGCTATTGGCTGCTGCATGATAGATTCAAAATTGTTATGATATACAAATTTTGTATTTGCATACATACAAAGGTACTTACATCGCGCCCGACTCCCGGAGAGGTAGCCAGGGGCCACACAGCTTTCCATCTGCTACGATCCTGGACACACATCCTTTGCTACACTTTCTCTCATAAAGTTCTTCATGGCCTGACTTTTAACGAGAACGTCACATCTGATTTGTATTTGCACTAGTAAAATAAAGTTGGTCACAGACCGCGTCTAACAACGTAGTGCGTAAGATTAGGTTGACCCGTGCGCGGGCAGCCTAAGGTAGCGGCGGCCGGTGTTGCCCGCCGCAAATTGCCGGCTAATTTCGCGCCATTTATCGGGATCATCCATCATCCAAACTGTTACGACTTTCTTTACGCAAAACTTGCCATTTTAATGGCGGGCGGCCGAAAGGGTAATCTGCTGCTGTTAAATGAATGCGGTTTGATATAACTTCTTTTTAGTGACAAAATAAAAATAGCAACAAAAAGCTTTTTGATGAGCTTTTAATGAATGCGTAAATTAACACTTGCGAGATACTTATATCATAAAAACTATAATTCATGAAACACATTTAGTCGTTAAGAGTTAACGCGCACTATTTTGATAGTTACAAGGTAATGGACACGTGGTACTGCGCGTCTGCTGCAGAAACGAACCGAGCGGTTTATTTAGTCAGGTAATCTTTATGAAGTTACATTTACTTACTAACTACTTACTTAATGCTGAACGTTTGGTGCAATCCGAACGTGGCGTTTAACAGTATACGATTGGTGTTGAGAAGAATGCAATTTTTACATCGCAAAATAAGACATCTCCCGGTGATCACAGGTTTTATAGACATCGAAACGTAATACTTAAATAAACGTGATTAAATACTTAGTATTACTACGTAGCACTATTAGTTATTCTGTGGTATTACTTAACTAATGTTCGTACATAATTACTATATCAATAGTTAGTAGGTATGTATTTATAGTAAGTATATTAAGTTTACCTATTTTTTTTTCCCACATGGAAAACACCACATGGAGAGATTAAGGTCTATCCCACGCTGGCCCAATGCTGGTAGGTAGGTTAAAATAAAAATATTTTATGATATAATAAGTGAAATACGCATATTATTATGTAGATATAGTAATTTTAACATTATAACGTAAAAAAAGTGCGACAAAATATCACTTATGATGTATTATGATTGTTACGCGAAAACATTTCCTGCAAATGGGTTACTATCTGTATAGATTGTGGGCTGAAAAGCGATCTAGAACATAAATCAGATAGCTGCAAAAGCCGCCGATCAGATATCGAGTATTAGCCTCAGCGACTCTACAAAATACCATTATTTATTGGCTGCAAACCACGCTAATAGGCTAGGTATCGGGGCACTTTATATCACTCTACTTTGTAGAGTAAGGTTTAATGAAGAAGATGTTCAAGTTTTCGAAATAGAGTAAATTGAAATGTTATTACAGATTTTAAGGCTTAGACAATTTTTTTTCATGCAGATGGCTTTTTTGCCCTAAGCAAGAAAGTGATAAGGAACATTAACCGCCTCTATGATGTAGTGGTTAACCACAGGGAAACAAAAAAAGAATTATCAGGGTACTGGTATATACGCACAGCCATGTGGCTGTGCGTATTGGCTGAGACACATGTCTAACACCAGTTATCTCGGATTCCAGATAAAGGTTGAACGCCATTCCCCGTTGCGGAAAAAGCTTGATTTCTTCTCCTGACACTATTTAAGAAGTTCACTGTGTGACCTGTATGCATTCAAATTAGTTTTATCCGTTAAAGTAAAGCCAACAGCTCCCTTGAGCCGAGCTGGCTGGCCGCGCACCCGCTGCCTCCATTCATCTGTCAGCCATTATGCCGCCAGCACTATATTATTTCGTGTTCGGTGCTCGCATCACCAAATTTGTATCCCGGCCGTATATTTATTTAACAGCAAGAAAATAAAGGTTTTTATGGCTTTCTTATATTCGGTCTGAATAACAGGGTATCATATTAATTGTTTCAATAACATGTGTAAAGTTTTCGGACTAAATCTTGCCATGATTATAGATACATATAACACAATGGTAAATAATAATACACGTAAGTGGTGGTGGTTTTCAACGTTTCCAAAAGATTTGACTTACTAAATTAATGGGAAATTTTGTCCCCACCATCTAACAGATTTGAAATTAGTGTCATTTGAAGGGTCTAGTAGGATAGATATTTTTTTACTATGGCGACGTTTTTCAAATGCGCGGGATTTGGGTTATATAAAGTATATTGTTTTTAGATATATATTTTTTTCCAACAAAATAAGATTGCAAGAACAGACCAGATTCCACAAGCGGCACCCGTTCACGAGTATGACATGTGAATCAGCCATCGCTTCGCTCAACCATGTTTTAGGGAACGTAACGACCCGACGCACATGCCACCACCGCAGAGACACTTTAAGAGAGCATGACACACTCGAGCAACCCCAACTAAAGCAAGAAAACAATAAAAGTTTTTTTTTATAAATAAACCCAATACTTTTTGCAACTAACACTGGTACTTTAGGCTTCTTTGGGTTTTAATGAACAAATTGACACGTATCCCATGACTGTAATATGGTGAGGACGGGGTTCATACAAAATCCCCCATGGTCCTTTGGATATATGGTTGTAAAACAAATGGTTCCCATTCAACTACGCAATCATCTGGGCTCAGGAGCTCATATATGGTAGATTCATTAGAAAATCAGTCGCCCGGTTTGAGTGCTAATAGAAACAGCTATTTTTTATTCATCCAATAAAGCATGACGGAAACAAAATCTCGAAGACGCAGCGGCTAATGTGTTAATTATGCGATTTGTATAGTCAAGCAACTTTCGCAATAACGGGTCACTGGATGGGTGACCAAATTTCAATTTCAATTTATTCAATTAAATTTAATTGTGTACATACTGACTTATAGTTTTCCCAAGCGCCAGTATGTCTTAATATATAGATACATGTCAGAAGCTTAAATTAAAATTAAAATAAAGATGTTAATAAATTATAAGCATGTCCAGCAATTACAATTAAATACAAAATCAATTAAAAAAAAATGCAGATGTCATAATAAAAATCGTAACATACATCTAAATAGATACATATTATGTCAGAAGCTTAAAATTAAAATAACAATAAGGAAGTCAATAAATTATAAGCATGTCCAACAATAACAATTACTTAAATACAAAGTCAATAATAAAAAAAATACAAATAAAATGAAGATGTCATAATAAAATCGTAACAATACATTAAAAATTAGAATAAAATAAAATCACATTATAATTACAATGACAATACATGATGTCAACACTATTACAGAACAGCATAAATTCATAAAAAATGTCATATAACATTTGATTGATTTGTTATTCATTAGCATGCTTATATACAATAGGGCTTTTGAACGTAGCAATCCAAAGCGGTCCGCAAATAGGTCAATACTACAGTCATGGGCGAGCATTTCTCCAATAATACGCAGAGTACTGATAGTGGGTGCATGAGCAGCATACGTAGTGCGGGCCCGAGGCCGCCGTAGCAGTCGCGGCCGTCGTCGCGGTGCAACCGTCCCCTCATCATCCCAACCCAGACGCTTGGGAGCTAACAGCCCCACTTCACCCAGGATAACTGGGCTCTCAACTTTGTTGTGTATTATAGCGAAATAATACATCAAGAGCTGCATGAATCTCCTCAATTTGAGGGTATCCATACCTACCATGCCCGACACAAACAAGGACGGATACAGGAACGGATAGTAACCGAACTTTTTTTTGTATAGCCAACGAGCATATTAAAAACCTCTCCTCCGTGCTTTCGAATAAACCCACCATAAACCCACCAACCAGCATTGAGCCAGCTCATTATTTCCCAATCTGCCCGTGTGTGTTGTCCGTGAAGAAAGGTTATAGCCCAGCAGTGTGTCGTTTATAGGCTAAAGATGATGACAAAAAAAGCATGCGTGCGTGCGTCCTAGCGGCCACTGTAAACAAATGTGTTTAATTTGTCAGCGTGTCGACGCCGCGACATTACGGCCAGACGAGCCCTCAGCTTATTGCACAGATTAATCTCCTGGGATTGGCGATGAGGAGTTACACCGAGGCCAAGGAGTGCTGTTAGGTTACGTCCAAGTGGCACTGCGGGGTACACTTGACTCTGCTGTCTAACTGTTATTTAAGATTGTGCCATCTGTGGCCCCTTTTTTGTTTCACCTTAACAACTGGGATCTTAAGATTCAGCTAGCACTGCATGAAGACTGCTGTTTTCATGAGTTTATTAAGACCTTTCTTTCTTGGTTATAAATTTCGTTTTGGTATATAGAACGTTACTATAGATACTACGGCGAAATTCGTTAAATAATGTTTGTGAACAAATAATTCACAATTCTATATTCTATAACTAATATCTATCAATTAATCCTATATTGTATATAGAAAACACATTGAAAAAGACGTTTACACAAGACATAGATACACAAAGGTGAGTTTACTTCTAGAATTGATCTCTTCAGCCAACTCTAGCTGTGTTGTGGATAAAATGTCCGCGGGACTAATGATAAGGAAATACATATTATATCTAGTGTCACTCAGATTTTTACATTTTCTGGAGAGAAATTCACGAAGCAACAATTTTAATGGTGTCTTTCTTTTATAAACAGTAAAAACCCCCGACATATTTGCACAAATGACAGTTACTTGTTTACAAACATCTTCATCGCATTTGGCTGTAGTATAGAATCCCGATATCCGTCTCAGCTACTATTTAAATTGTCGCAATTAAACCCGATCAGTTTTTAAGAGTGTGGTGATGTTAAAGTAAACAAATTAAATCAGATATTTTAAAATATATATACGTCTTTCTTATAATTTACACACAATAAACTACACGTATTAGTGGATTTCATTAAAAGGGTGACCAACAAACTAGCGAACCGAGCATCTGCGTGGTAATGCCAGTTATTATGTGCAGTTTATAGAATCTTGGCTGCGTCGCGTATAGGCGGCGCTGGGTAATTTGACGGGTAGCCGGTAGCCGTAGCCGTAGCCGGTAGCTGGTAGCCGGTAGCCGGTAGCCGTCTGCGCTAATCACACGGCGGCTTCTCATTATCTTGTACCCGAACATTGGAGTTCAAACTGTAAGTTATATATTGTATAACTGTAGACGCATGCCACTACTCTCACTTTCTCTTGAGGATATAGGTAACACATCTTTAGTTGTAAGAATAACATTTGTTTTTTCTTACAAAGAAAGAAGAAACTTATTACGCGATTTTAGTCACTTGCTCAGTCGCTTGTGGTCATGATTATATTTAATTAAATTAATAAATAAATTGACCAAACGCATTAAAATAATTTAAAAGGAATATGCTCAATTCCTTTGAGTAATTTTTTCATATGCAAAAAAGACTTAAAACTTCAAGCTATAAAAAATTTAAGTCCTAGTTTTTGTAAGTTCACTATCGGTAGGTTCGTTTATACATCAAACTGTTAAATGAATTGTTGATCACGAATTAGATATTAACAAGAAACTTAAATAATCTTAATCGATTGGCTGATGACCACCGGCACACAAACGTCCTGCTGCCTGCTGCTAGACTCAAGCCTTACCTTCCCACATTTATAATGGCACTTAGGAAGATCGACCTCATGCGAGTGCTTAAGCGCTATAGATGCCATCTTACGGCAACAACCAGAACTAAGAGTTCGAGATATTTACATTTGACCACCTTTTTTGTGACTTGGCCTTGCGAAGGTCGCTTAACTTTCAAGATCGTAACCAGAAAACGCTAGGCGCTGCGATGGCGCAGTCTAACTTAGACGATAGTGTTTCGCATAATCCATTTTATTTAAGTGTTAAACATCATGCAGCTTGCACCGCCATAACTAGAGCACGCTCGCGATCGCTATCGATCCGAAGCATTAGCCAAATGTGCGTCGAAAGTACGTCTCAAGTTTTTCCATGAAACGTCTCCGGCCATTTGCGTCATACACCGACTGCCGATAGCGCACAAAGAAACGTGAATGAAACGCCTGCGCCACCATTCAGGGGACATCGCATTCCTTCGGCAGCTACACTTTAAAATAGATGCTATTAATCTCATGTTAGAGTTTATTTTTAGTATTGTAGCGGTCTAGATAGGTCCTAGGAGTGAGATATGTGTGCAAGATGGTGGGCTGTGTAAAAACGAGCGAGGGGCGTGCGGCGAGCTACCAGGCGCGCAGAGCCGCGGAGGTGGCCGGTAGTTGTAATGATACCACTGCCTTATACGGCGGCGTTACGACGCCCGCAGTGGCAATACTGAGGATGAGACGTGAGCTACATCTGGAGATCAATCGGATTTTACATATTAGTAATGAAGAGGCTGCGTAACTAGCGATAGTGATAAATAAGTAACAAAGACATTTTATTTTAAATATTACTTTATAATAATTCTTTTATAAAATTAAATGAATGGTTAGATGAATCTAAAGAGACGCGTGAGTAAATTCTCTGGAAATAAAAAAACAGCCATAGTCTCCAGTTACCGCTTAACGTTAGGCGGACTGTTTGATTTGACTTATTGCCACTTTAGAAGTATAAATATTAAACAATTAGGTTTATGTACGTGTTTACGTATTTATTTAAAATTGTCACTAACACAAACTTAGTTAAGTTCATCGTAAACATTATTAATCATTTAAATATTTCTTACAAGTATAACGAGATGTCTTATCCACAAGAGGCGAGCGTACCGGCCCTCAGCTATCCAGTTTGTCCACTCTCATTAAGATCGAACAGTCGGTACTTACAAGTGCGTTTGCGCGCGCGACGCCTCCTCGCGACTCCTGCTGCCCTGGTACCTCGAGCTCGTCTAGTTACTATGATCGTAGATAACCACGCGCCTAGGACTATTACGCAATTTTATATGATACACTTTACTCTACGCCATCGAGTTAAAGCCTTCTTTACGGTTTTCGTCTTAATAAGGAAAATGGAATACCTTTATTGAACTTTATTACCAAGGCAGTAAAACCTTTCCATTTAAAATGGTAGCAATACAAAGTTGTTGACTAGAAATGAGTTATAAACCAGTAATTACAGCTAAATTGCAAAGTAGTCTTGATTACCTCTCATCTTTAATTATGTGACAGAACTTTAAATTACCATGCGACACTTTTTTATTTTGGCATGATGCAATCCACTGAAATTGGTACATGTACTAAAATGGCGTTTAAGCTGTGTCTATTTTTATTTTAAACCAGTCCTTTTTTTTCATTTACCTGGTCGCGTTTACGATTCTTGAATAAGGAAACAGGTAGGCTTTTTATTTTATGCCTTAAGTTTTTTTGCAATTTATTCATCTTTAGGTATTATTTTAGTCTAATAAAGTTATGGTCAATAAAATATTTTAGTTTTAATTGTAATATTTCTCGTATCAAGTGATAATTGTGGTAAGACGGGTGTATATTTTCTATACCAACAACTAATGTAACAGATTCCCAAAATGTAGCCTCTAATATCTGTTTCGGTTGGCCATCCTACGCCATTCCGTGGTGATATGCAGTTGGTGCCTTATCATTTAACTATTCATTGATTAGGGTCATCACGAAAAAGTTTCTATTAATTTACCTCAAGATGTTTCGTACTTAGCTCAGAGCTCTAGCAGTCTGACAAGCTGCAGCAGACCCAAAAGGTTCCGAAATAGTTCCTACGCGGTGTACCTAGTTGTCGGAAAGGTTATCTGCGTCCGTCTGTTATTTCGAGTCTTTTTTAATAAAATAAAATAAAATAAATAAATGATATAGTAATCCTGACTGATCCAAGACTTAACTTGTTATATTCCATATAAATATTTTAAACTTATACTCGTATGTAGTAAATATAACTGATAGGTATGTTGAAAAGAAACAATCAATAAAAATATCAAACCAGAAAAAAAACAGATTTTGCTTCCTTATAAACTCTAACCTATACCTAACATAAATTATTATAAAAAGGTTTACTTGTTACTTATTTGTTTTCTTTTCTAGTAAACATTTTATGCTATAATCTATATAGCATTGTGAATGCTAAAATTTCAATAATAAAGATAAAAAAAATTGTGGCAGATTTATAGTAAATGATCTAAACAGACGCAGAACATTGTAAGATCAAATATCAACAGCAATGTTTACCAACAGAAAAGTATTTAGTCAGCCCTGCAGCAGTGCTTATCTCGGCATCTGTCAGATAGGCGGGAGTCGAACCGGCTACCGTCGCGGCGCGCCAAATGCGTTTCCCTTGTTCGTCTTAATAAGCCCACTATCTGCCGTATCTCGACCTTGAGATAACATTCTTATTAGAATTTATTATCCGGCGGCCGGAGTCGAACTCCAACTGTCAAATGGATCAATTAACGCACGCCTGTCCACGCTCTCACGGCCACCGACTTCGGAATCATATGACTTGAAGCTCATAACATTTCGATACCAATTATCATGTAGGCACTTGCTTACCAAGGTTTAAGTTATCATTACTGATTTCGGTGCATACGTCTAATTAAATCAGTAAACTATAGTCTGTTCTTGATTTTGCCAAATAGGTTGTAGTCTTGGTAGGCCTCTTTGGTGGAATTTCTTAACAAAAACTGTTTGTTTAAAAATGTAATTAGAGTTAAATTAGACGTAAGAATGTAACTTAAATAAAAAGCTGATTCTTAGTAATTAAATACCACTTTACCATATTTTTTTAAATATTGATATTTTTTGGAAAGTTTTATTGAGAATTATTACTTAACATAATCTTTGTTGAAGAAACAACAAAACTCTTGCCAGAAGAAGGAAGAAAGAAATAGAATCAAATGTAGAGCAAGTGTAAAAAAGTAGGAACATAAGGTTTATTTACTTTTACGTATAATAAAGTTATTTATCATCATCATGGGCCTATAAACGTCCCACTGTTGGGCGCAGGCCTCTCACGTGGACAACATCACATGGGGAGGCTGGGCCATAACCCACCACGCTGGCCTAATGCGGGTTGGTGGGTTTATAAAGTTATAACCTTAGGCAATGCGGCAAGGGCACTGGGTACTCGGCCTGATGGGGATGATCTGGGGCAATATTTTTATTTATACTTAGTTTTTATTGTAATTTAGTATTTATTTTTCATTTTAAGTTGTAAATATTTTAACTTTAATATTAACTTCTTCTTAGTTATAACCTAATTAATAAAGTCAAAAAAGCTTAAGTACCTACTTACTAAATGTAATGACTTTCATACCAAAACATTGGCAGGCTCACTTAATAATACACATTTGCGATAATTATAGTTTGAATAAAAAATACGAATAGCGATTGTAATCGTCAGATGGTTATGTAAGAGCGGCGCGCGGCCATTATCGGTTATTATTTATCAATTAAACAGTAAACAAATACGCCACGCCATTGATGCAATCAACTTGAATCGCCCATAAATTCCGTTTAACATCTACGCACGCATGTCGATGTGTGCACGCTTCTATGTACGCACGGTTTGAAAGAGCACAGCTGCAGTACAACAAACTTGAGGAAGTTGTCTGTTTTTGCTTCAACTGATGTTGTGATTCTCGTATAAAATGCTCAATTAGAATTCTTAAAATATAGAGTTAGTTATGAATTTGGTGTCGACCAAATGAAACGTTGTGATAACGTAAATTACCGACAGCATTGTCTCTATATTTTTAAGTTAAATGGGACACAAATGCAGAGTCTTGCCATGGTTGTTAAGTATTTTTTAAATAAGTACGAATAAAATTACAAAATTAAATAAACATATGTTTTAGCTTCAATAACGATAAAAAAAAATTTACCACTATTGGTTTTTCATAAACTTAGTGTAAAACCGTACTGTCTATAACATCGTCGACGTCGTCGACGTAGGTCTACCTACCTACCAATCGAACAAAATTCTAATTCGTTAATTCCAATAAGAAGAAAATAGTAGACTGTACACTTTAATTTCATCTCGACTTCCTTATTCGAAGGTAAATTATTTTCGAGGATATCAAAACCCGGTAGCTTAATTTATTCCATGTCGTCGTGGATTGGAGAAAAAATAAAAATAAATCGAAAACGTATGAATACACTTATCCGAGGGCAAAGGCGCCGCGGCGGCTTAGCGCGATGATGTTGTACCCGCTAATGTACCACCAATTAAGGGCCTTTAAACTGCCCTCGCGGAAGGATCGGGAGGCTGTCTTAAATGGCTCGAGGTGGTACAATATTTAGCTCCAAACTTCATTGTAATCTGAAAAAAGGGGTGACATCAATTTAACTCATCGCGATTTAAAAAATGATTTAGCATTCAAAATGCTTTTGCCTTATTTGGAACTCAAAACCAGGATCTTTCCAATTGGAAGAACAGACGACTGAAATACAAAAAAAGTTGTAGATTCAAGTAATTATTATTATAGATACATAATTTTATTCATTTAAAATTATAATCATAATGGTAATGATGACGGTATATTCGTGTTTTTAAAAGAACTATTAGGTATCACTCGATTATCAAAGAAAATAACAGTTGGATTTAAATCTGCTATTAAATACAATAAAAACAAAAGTTTTGTCACTACCGTTATTTCATGAACAATCTTATTTAGTCTATATCAAAAGCATATTGTGTCTAACCAACAAACTTGTCGAACTGTTAGCAGTGGCTTCGACCTTTTGTTACGTAGGTAGGAACCTCCGGTTACCTTATCCGCCGATAAGCGAGAACTTACGTGAGCGGCTGCTAATGAACCCGTTCATTAGAGAACAAGGCTGCGCGGAAGAGCCTTAGCGCCCTGCTCCGCCCAGAGGACCAATGTATGTCTGTCATGCGCATTCACAGAAAAACGTCTAAATTATAGAATATGATTAAATAATTTTAATTAGAAAGTGTAAAAGGAGATTAAAGTAGGTTGAGATTAAGGTAGGTAAAGTAGCTTGTAGTGTCCCAATTCAGGACGAACGCCTTTGTCATTGAAATAACGTCATTGCTAGAACTATAAGACTAAGATAAATAACATTTTAAACTTTCATGGTCACTACAATTATTTTTATGAAAAAACTGGATTTTTACCATGTCTGAGTTGTTGATTTTGAGTTGATGTTGTTGTTGATGTTGTTAAGCGCAATAAACGAACAAGAAAGAGGGTAGACCGTTTCGTCTGCTCCTAACATCCACCCGCATTAGCTGCAGTTACTCCGTGATCATGGTGCATGCAACTGCGCCGAAATATCGGAGACTCAAAATCAACAACTCAGACATGGTAAAAATCCCGTTTTTTCATAAAAATAAGTTAAATAATTTTGTTAGTTAGTTTTATGTGACACCCAAAATGGAGGTTAGTTTAACTAAATATTTCATAAATAAGATTTTAATTTATTTGTAGTTTTATTAAATAAACAGCCTGACTACAAAAACGTGTTAAAGTTAGACAACGCCTGAAACAAACACTCCCACTTTACATCACCTTTTTCTATCTATTTAGGCAGACACCGTAACATTTAAAACACGATTTTAACTTTAAATAAGCTGTGGCAGCGGCTTAATAATAAAATAATACTACCAACAACACATCTCTTCCCTAGAGTTGCAAAAGGCGACTTACGGGCTAAACACTGCTTGTACATTCAACAGCAAAGAAAGGCGATGAGCTCCCCGCCTACCACGCCCAGCAAGTATGTAGGTGTCATTTGGTGCACGTGGATCGCGACAATGCACTGTCTCCATTGCCTGCTTTCTTACTAACCCTTCTGAAAAGTAGTCGTGATAGTGATATGTCCAGCTCCAGTGACGCCGAGGTGGCTGGTGCGAAGAAGTTGCTCTATGAGTCTGTCGGCAAGAGCGATCAGATCGTGTCCCGGAGAGACTCCCATGTCGCTCCGGCACAGAAGAGCCTGCAACAGATCAAAGCACTAAAGAAAACCAATCCTCTTTGCCATGTCTCTGGCTAACCTTCTGGGGATAATTATAGTCGTCGTAATCTGTATGTACATACTTAGTGTTTATACAATTTTATTTCTATGTAGGTAGGTACGTATTAAAAAGTTATCATATTACTCGTATATCTATGAAGGGTTAGGGTGAGTGTAACAGCACTGGCGGCCCATACGGCGCAGTGGCACGCACCGGGCGTAGGGCGCAGGCGCAGTGACGGAAACTGATACTCATTAGAGCTACCGGGCGAGTTGCAGCACTCACATAAACTGCGCCTATCTCACCACTCCTGTGCACAGGGGGATGGCAAACATTTGATTTGACAACGATTCAATGTAAAACAATAAAAATAACAAAATGTAATGTACGGTTGCGTTGCTACTCATTGTATAGCTATAAATTGTTGATGAGTAAGTACATTCCTACATTATGTAGGTATTGAATAATATAAGAATACGATCTAAATAAGGGTTTTGTTTCTATTACGTCAATAAAATGTAATAAGATCTTAATCTTCTAAATAAAATCTGAGTGTCAGAATGCGTTATTGAGACTTGAAAACAATGTAAGCTTTACTGCATTTATTTTTAAACTTAGAACAGACAACATTTAAAGAACAAAATAATAAAATCTTCAATTTTATTATACAATCCAAACTAATACTAAATGAATCGGCCTGTAGGCGGCGGGCGGCGCAGGCGCGTACGGCGCGGATTGAGTTAAATGGCTCCTTATCTGCGGCCCTAATGGCCCCGGGAACATGTCAATTCATCACTTGCATGTCTCACATGCTTTTATTTCTCTAAATAATCCTTTTCTCGAAACGCTCCTTTATTTAGCCTCCGCGGCCACGGCGACAGCGCTCGCTTTCGTTCGACGATTTCCATGTCAACCCGCGAGATAATATGTTAATTTAATATTATTGTGTTAACAAATCACGTGCAAAGGATTATTAAAGTGCTGGTGGTTGCAGTTTGTCGGATATCATATTATTTGGTACCTACGCTAAAATATGGCGCCTTGGCCTTGTGGACTTCATACTTTTTGTGAGTGATCCTGTGCGCTGGATACGAACAAAAAGTCAGTAGCAAGCGGAAGCCGTGTCTAAGTGTACCGATAAGGGTTAGAGGCCGACAAAGGCATTAATACGTTACACGGCGGCTATAAATCAGCGGCCATAGCTATCGCCGAGCCACAATTAAGACCTCGCCAGCCTCCGAATCAAACGTGTCGCTGGGAAGACATATTTTGGGAGTTAATTAACGGAAAATGTCAAACGTGACACGCAGGAATGTTATTTGGATATTTAGTTTTTTATGCCGTCACGCATTCGGATAAGTGATTAATTTGTTGCTCTGGTATCTCAGCATCAGCTGTCTCCCGCAGCCACGCCAAGGCAGCGCGAAGTGATTGTTGAACTGCGACAATTCATAAGATAATTTAATGTCTCCTAGGTAGGGCAAAGGACGTCTGTAGTACACTTCCAAAGCTCCACGATTTAACTATATTCTCGCACACTAAAAAAACAGTAAATGTACACCAATAAAAATATAATTTGCACTAAAGGTTCGCACTTTATATTTTTGGTGAACATTTAAACTTGTTGTAATACATAGCTAACTTTGCCAATAAAGTGAATTAATTTGCTTAGATTCAAGGAATACCTATGTACCTACGTAGTCCATGCAACAAAGTTAAAGTTATATATAAACTAATGGAATGCGTAACCGATACAAAAAGACAGTTGCGAATTAAAAAATATCGATTATCAAAAAAAAAGCGAGACCGGTCGGGGAGGTAACTATTGGCCGCAAAAGGGAACAAATAACACGTCTCTCGATAACAACACTCGAGAATCGATTTCGAGAGTAACCATTTAATTATTTTATCGATAATCTCGCATCGAGAGTCCAGTAACAAAATAAGAAGAGCGTCGGGTAATCGTCGCTTAGCCAACGCCCGGTAGCCGGCGGCGGTCGGCCGATATTATCGTCTCATAACAGACTCGATTTATAAGTATCGATTATATGTATCGATTCTCGATACGACGCGCTCGCGGTCATTTGGCGAGTTTTTTTCGCCCTGCGCGCCTAAGTTTCGCTCGCAACATGGTCTAAGCAACAATTTTGTTAGTTAATTAATGCTGTTACCGTTGTTTCCACAATGTTTAATGATACAGGCCGAGCGCGGCCGATCCGACCAGAGCAAGGATTTTTGTAACACTTCAATTAAAACATTACCCGCACATTAAATAATTAAAATGGCAAACTCACCCGTTATTGTAAGACTGAACTTGGAATATTTATGTCATCCATCAACTGCTTTCCAATAAGAAAAATATTTTTAAATCTCTTGTGTCGTGTCCTAAAAACCATAACTATAACTTTAAAAACTGTGATGAAAAAAAATACCGTAAGAAATGTGATAATAAGATGAAGTTTGCAATACCCAAACTGTATCGATAAGAATATTTAAGTGTAACTTGTAGCCGCTAGATGGCAGTGTATGT
This sequence comes from Scoparia ambigualis, assembly GCA_963921215.1. Taxonomy (NCBI): domain Eukaryota; kingdom Metazoa; phylum Arthropoda; class Insecta; order Lepidoptera; family Crambidae; genus Scoparia; species Scoparia ambigualis. Next base: position 1,404,507 of record OY992506.1, on the reverse strand, counting down.
ACATTATTTAAAAAACAACTTTTATTATTTATGTAACAAATCAGGCTTATTTATTTAAGTATAATTAAATTCATAAATGTGTGTTCGTTTCGAAACGCAACTTTAATATTACTTTATGCATATTGTTCTTTAATCAGTTGATGTCAGGGCTGGTTTTAAGTCCGCGGGATTTTTGAAACCATTATTTTATTACTGCCGTCATTACAAACATGTCCTAGCATTGTTTTTCAGAATTCCTACTCCACCGCTTTGAACTGCGACATTTTCTATCTAGTGGGATGATAGCCGTTTCTCGTTGTAAAATAAAAAAATAAGGAAACGTATTTATTACCACATGAAACTAGGGAGAATATATTAAGGTTCAAGATATTCCGATAGAAACCTACGGGATATTTACGGACACTACAGCTTCAGAAACTATTCCGTTTTTCGGCAACAACAATTTTATTAGTCACTTTGTCTTGTAGTACTAACTTGCACACTTAAAATTAATGTAAAACATTGAGCCACGAGATAAATGCGGTAATAGGACTAAAATGATTTCCTAATGCCTTTAATGCTTAAGTCCAATACATATTAATAAAAGATATAGATACCTAGTTTGTTTAATCTAAATTAGGTACTATTCCTAGTCATAAATATACAAGTAAGATATACACACACACCACACACGGAACAACCCATCCTTTGCTTCACTTACCTACTCAAGTAAAATCACAATTTTTTTCTGTATCTATTTACAACTTCAATAACTTAAAAGTGTAAAATGGAAATGCCTCAGGAAAAAAACCTTAAGCATTTTAGAAACAGAGCAGATATTTCAAAAATGTTTATGTTTTATTTTACTTCACAATGTGAAACAGTAGGTGCCTACAAGAAAAGTGACTTACACTAAAAAGAGTGTTTTGTAGAAATGGATCGTTCAATAAAAATGACAATAGCTACTAACAGAGCTCGGTAAGTCCGTGGCGAAGTGCGTGTTGGTCAATTCGGACCAATTTGCATAACTTAACCCTTTAGCGCTGCGACGACGGCTTTATTGCGGCAAAAAACGCGGAACACAATTAGCAGGCGGTTCTACGACGGAGAAAGCCGCCGGAGAAACGCCGCGCACAGCGTGATCCTTATTTACATACGTCATCGAATGAGCATACGAAATCTTACGTATAATATACCTCACATTTGCGGCCAATTAACTAATGCATAATTCGACAACAGCCAGCCCTAATCCAGCAGGTTAAAGAGTTGCGTTCGCGTTAATGTTATGTAAAGTAGTGAATAAACTTAAATTTTTATGTTGTCAAGTGGCGTCACGTGTCAAAAGCTAATTTGTGGAAATGGCGAGCTGTTATAATTGGCAACTAATGAGCTGGTGTATATTAAACTAATAAAACGATATTTCGGACTGGCGTATGAGAAAACAGATGCCTCGCCGGTTTCTCTAGCTATTTTTAATTTTGGAAAGTTATATTGAGTGATATTATGTTAATAGATAAAATTACTGAGACTGACTAAACAATAATTTATTATACTAAACTTTAATTTTCTCTAATAACAGCGATTTTAATGACTAAGAAAAGCGCGTTATTGTTAAAGCAACACAGCTGTTTTTGTAGAAAGTAGTAGGTAGATACTTAAATAGTTTTATTTAAATATGCTAATGCAGCTGTTGGTTTGGTACACAACAGTTTATGAAGAAAGAGACGAGTTACATCTACAAACTCAAAAATACATTAAAATTATTATTGTTTTTAAGTCGGGATCCACAAACATAATTTCCGCAGTGACAGTTAACGCTCACCCTGTCAACGTATTCTGGTGCAATGAATGTTTATGGCCGCTTTCAGCCGCCGCGCCCATTGTCCGTCCGCTGCGACATCAGCCGCTGTTGACAAACCATCGCAACTCAAGCAAAAACTATAGCAATTGAACATGAGCCGCCCGAACTGCTGGCATGGCGTTTGATAAAAAAGGGGTAATGTTTTTACTTATTTGCATTGGAATAGACCCGCACAGTAACAATATTTAACTGTTTTACACAAATGTTCTGAGCGGAAAAAACACTCATTGTAATATTCACTTCATATTTTTTTATTCAAAATCTTTGTACCTCGTATTTGCCACATCGCAGATAAACAAAAGAAGTCATAGGAAATGACATCATTGCGCCATGTAAAGTTACCTACAGCAATATTTAAATCGTGTCGTGTACACCCCTCTCTCCCCTTGGGTGTCATAAAAGGTGACTCACGGACTAAAGACTGCACATATATCTAACAACATAGAGCGGCGATGGGCTCACCACCTGTCACGCTGAGCACATGTGCAGTCGCTATTTGGTGAAAAGTGGACTATGGTAGAGGACTGCTTTTGCGGTCCTCATTGCCTAGTCTCTGACTAACCCTTCGGGGATAACAGTCGCGATTCTATGTATGTATGTAATGTTAAAATAGCCGTAAGTTCCGCACAGGCTTGGCGGTTAGATTCTGCCCACAATACGACAGGGTAACGACAACTGTAATACTCGTACCTACGTTATTTTGCATTGCTGCCGGTTTGCAAGGTATTTATTTATTTATTGTTTAGGACAATCAGTAACAGTTACAATAATACATGCAGATTTAAAAGGACACAATACAAATAAGTTAAAATCACTGCTTTTAACACAACGTGCGACATAAAAATAAGATCTGTTCCTTTCTAATACCAAAAACTAATACCAATGGTATTTGTTTGTAATCGTAATAAAATTTCTATTCCCGACGAAAACCACTCATAAACGAATCCCAAAATACGTTAAATGTAATGAAATTAGATACAGTCAGTAATAAAAAAGCTTGTTAATATGATTTTAAGTTCTGTTTATTTTTACAGAAACAGTCTTAGTAAACAAATTAAGGAGTAGTATTATTATAATATCACAGACAATCAGACCTATGAAATTGCATATAAAGACATATAATTGGTATAAGTACCTAAAAATAAAGCTTTTTCAACAAATCAAAGTTATTTATTTTAGTCTTCAAAATGCAACAATTAAAGAATATCACACGCAATCAACGATTAACATTATATAAAGCATGTAGGTACTTACTTACTAGAAATTATAAAATACCAAAATATCCGACAGTCAACATTTAGTATTTACATAAGTATACAAAAGCATCAACTTTATACTTATTAAAAATAATCAAATTTTTGGCATGAAAATCAACTAGAGTGTAACTATTATGAAACAACAAAAAAAATACTAAAAATACTATGAAAAAAATACAACTTTTTAGTAATAATTACATAAGATTTGGCATGACAATCATAACTGATAATTTTCACTTTGTAAAATTATTTGATTATATGATTAAGTTACAATCATAATTTTTATAATTTTTAATTTTTCCAGACAGTGATCAATGGTAATTTTGTCAGTTACATGTTAATCCACTGATTTTTATTACGGTTAAAAAGCAAATTAATCTGTTTCTGTGACTGTACCAAAAGTTAAGTTTTGGTATTCGTTGGGAATAAATTAAGTACTTTAATGAAATATTTAAAATTTGGTATTCCTTAGAGAAAAAAATAATTACGATATTAAACAAATACCATTGGTGTTAGTTTTTGGTATTAGGAAGGAATAGATCAAAAATAATAATAAAAATTAAAGTGACGGTAACATCTGACAACACAAAAGCAAAACTAAACTAAACATACTAAATCAAAGTAAAACTACAAAAATGAAAAGAAGTCAGTTATGGTATGCCAGGTATTGAGTCCGGAGGTGGTGAGGTGACATTATGTTATCGAATAATGAATGTTTGGGATTTCACGTAACACGCAACGATTCTCCTACAACAAAAGTCACGCGAAAGAAAAAACTGACTGTTCCTGCTGGTCGTTCAATTTGTGCAGCAGATCTTCCTGAAGCCGGCATCTCTGACGTGGCGCCACCCCCAGCCAACGAAACTTTTGCTCAGGCCAGTACGTCTGCTTTAACAAAATCCCTAGTCAAGAAAAGGACAAAACCTTTGAAATAACTGATCAAAAAAAAGGCCAGAAGTGGACGTCCACGAAAAGTACGTCGAGATGATTCAACCACAACTAGTTGCAGCACTCAAATGAGCGAATATTCATCTACACACGATTTGCCTGATGATGAGCTGCCAGAAGAAATGTTTGATTTTGAAGTTTCGTTCGAAGATTTACCAGGTGATTATGAAATGCTGCCACTGCCCAGCTCTCATAGTGAAGATGTAGAAAATGGTCAAAAAATGCAGCCAGTCAAGAATCAGCTAGACAAACCAAAGGATCACAAAATGCTGCCATCCGAGTCTCAAGTTGAAGAAAAACCCGATGACCTCCCAATAGCTACGACTACAAAACCCAAAAACCAGGAGAAGAGAATGAAGGGTGCTATTAAAGTAGACGATCATGTCTTAGTCAGATGGGAAGCTCAAATTTATCCTGGTAAGGTGATTTCCTTGTCTGAAGAGGGTATCCTGGTGGGTGTCATGAAAAAAGGAGTGAAATTTTAGCGTTGGCCTCTCATTAAAGATGAACAATTGTATCGGTGGAAGAATTAAGAGGATAAACCCACCCAAGTATTTGAAAAAAAACTGTTTTATTGTTCCTGAAATGGACAAATAAATGCAAGTTGTGTTTAATAAAAAATTAAGGACGTTTCTATTAATTAAGAGTGTGTTTGATTTACTATAAGATTTTTGGATTTATTACATCGTCGGCAAGAGGCCTTTTGTTCAAGTTTTTTTTTTTTTTGATAATTTAATTTTCTTCTTAATAAACATTCAACTTTTTGATCTCATATTATGTTTTATTGTATGAAGAATCATTTTCAGGTGGTTTCATTGCTCCATCATTGACAGAACATGCTAATATTGGCCAAAAAAGATGATGGAGTAAAGAAACCCTTCTCTAAGACTAACTTTGGCCCAAAGTTTGACAAAAAAAAATCTGGGAGGGAGTTGAGATATGATCTAATTTTTCACTTATAATTGTTCCTTACATCCTCTACTATACTCTAAAATCATTAAAAATAACCAGGCACTTGTCATTCTAGAAATATCGAAGGAAGAAGAAAAAAGTAGTGAAAAATGGGCCAAAGTAATAGGAAGTTACTATTACTTTTTGCTTGCTGCTTTGGCCGCTATAGAACTAAAAGCCATCCACGGGTTGTGTGCCTACCAAGTGACTACCCGTTCACAACATATTTTAAATACACACTTACGTACAAATTACAAGTTTCTGCTGTGAGACGCATAATCGACTTTAAAACTTTAAAAAAAGATAAAAGAAAACCAATTTATCCAAAAAGAGTTAGACCTTATTACAATTTAAATAATAATGTTCAAAATATTTCTGACAAACTTTTAAAGCAGCTCTATTTACGATACAATGTTCGTTCCATTATACAAAACAATTTAATAAGGGGGTGCCGCGCGATCGCAAAACCTGACATAAGTCTCTTAATGAACTTCAAACAAAATCAATCATATTGATATTAATAATTAAACCAATCCTGCTTTGAAGTTTCAGACCTGGTAATTTAATTAGAGCAATGTTTTTATTTTGCGAAATTTGCAAAACCATCACGCGCTTGCGTTAAAAATTTTATTTTTAAAGAAGGGGTGACCTTCGGGTTATCTTTACAATATTTTCATGTAAGAATTATTGTTTCATAAGTAAAATTATGAAAGTTGTCGAAAAAAAATGTTTTAGGAGTCATTACTTAAAATTATTGTATGTTATTGTTTAAAATTTCAACAAGGCCATGCATGACCTTGTGCAATTATCAGGCTAACTTACATAAGTTCTTTTCATATATTTAACTAATTCAGCGCTTAGTACAAGTGACTCAAAAATACGTAAATTTTTCACAATTTCGTGCAGGACCCCCTTAATGAACTAGCGGCCCGCCTGCGACTTCGTCTGCGTGAACACCTTGCATCCCGTGACTCATTTGCAAAAAAAATATTTCACATAAACCTAGTCCTGGCAATTACGGACACAACCAACAAAAAAAATAGTCAAATAGGTGCAGCCGTTCTGAGCTGCCGCGCTCAAACATTGCGACAATTGATTTTTATTGATACTTATAGATATCAATGTTAAAACTTTGTCTATGTAAGAGCAATGCTCTATTTTTGTCTCTGCCATAAAGTTGTAGAATGGCAACCATACCATACTGCAATAACAGTTACCAATGATGTAACTGTTTCAACGCAAACAAAAGGCAGATCTGAAACAATCACCCTGTCGGACAGTAGCCGCAGCCTCCAACCGCCAAAAAACTGTAACGGTCCCGTTTTTTAACGACCGCTTTTTAAGACGAACCCTTTACCGAGAACACCGTTACGCCGAACAAAAACGTCCACCGTCGTCTGATAGATTATGCAAAACCTAACGTGCTCGTCCTTTTCAATGTATCAATTCCCAGGCTCCTTATAAAAGAACCAACGGCAATCGATATTCACAAAGATGACACCTTGTTTGAATATTCATCTTTCCCATGAACTCTTTGAATCGATCCAAAGGGTTGGCTGGGGTGGATGCGACCGTGTAGGCAAATTCGATTATCTCAGAGCGTTCTCACGCACATCCCGCGGCTCCGCTATAAATCTTTGCATACCTCCTATAATAAAAAAACGCTATTAGAATGGAACTATCTGTGCGCGACCCCCGACCCGATATGCATAAGAAAGGGCCCGGCGCACCCAAATTACACGCCAAGGTGACAAGTGCCGCTCCCCAGCAAGTATCGCTATTCCCCAAAGCGCTCGCGGCGCGATCAACCCCGTGCTTACTGCGCGCGCGACGTGGCTTGCGATTTTTTTCCAGTACCTGTATAGACGTGGGGACAGTTTATTTGCATTTTTTTATATTATTCCCTTTCAAATTGTATCTTAACCCCATTCAATAATGGCAGGGGTTAGGTTGCACTTAATATTCAACAAGGGCAGGTACATTTCTCCTAATATTCTCGCATAAATTATAGTCAGGTACATTTGGCTATTGTGCATCGCGAAAAGGGCTGGCGCGCGAAACGTTGTAACTTTATTTTTATTGTCACGCATATCTATGTTGTATTTGCACTACCTGTAAGGACTGTTGTTGCGGTTCCGGCCGCTCACAAACTTCGATATTTGTATAGCGCTGCAAGCGGATCTGCGACGTTTACTTCCTGAATACTTAACCCGTTTCCTTTATAAGAATTTATGCAAAAAAGTTTTACCCATCCTATTTTTTCATTCAATGAAATTTAGGGGCTATGCACATTATGCAAATGCGCGCATAAATTTCAATTCGACACACGTGTGTTTGCTCTTCCAATTTGTTCTCTCTCTTGAGAGACATAAGAGTGAAACTTATCCACATCGTTATATTTTAAAGTAATTTTTTAAGAAAGTATGCAATTTTTTCTTACCGTTGACTGTTTAGAAATGTTCTTTACAAGTTTTTTTCTCAGGGTCGTCGAAGTCTTGCCGTTATGAGGTGGTGTTTTTATTGTACCGCGAGTGACATATGAACCGGGACCCGGGACCCGGGATTTGGATTAGAATATGTAATTACTTCCTTTACGGTTTTTGGAAACGGCTGTTGAGGCCGTTACCCGGGCACCTTTGGCTTGAGTTGCGGGCCGCGGCCTACACGCGCCTACCTTTTTGTCATGTTAACTGCACTTTGTTTATTAATTGACACTATTGTATGAACTAGAAAAGATAGGTACCTATTCAATAAAGTCATTTAAAAAAGTGACCCACCAACCCGCATGTGACGTGACGCTTTATGGCCAAATATATTTCTCTCATACTTTTCCTTAGCACTGCAGTGAAAACCTATTTTTTAAATTATTCTCCGGTTTATGGTTTCTTATGCAATTATTTGTACAGGAGTGTCTTTACAACTGTGTGATGTTTTTTGATATAAAAAACTTAACTCCCAATATTAGTGAACAACAAAACAAACAAACCTCAGGTCCGTTATTCAAAAAGGTCCACCGAAGCGGCAGCGGACTGATTGTTGTCGAAGGCGGGTATTTGCAAAAAACCACACAATTTTTTCAAAGAAAAAAACGACATGATCCCTTTTTGCGCCCGGCCCATTGTCTCCGTTCTATTGTTTTGCCAATTTGAAATATTTTTATGCTTTCCGGATGACGATAATGTTTTTGACTTATTTTCGATAACTATTATTTAGCGAATTTATTGATACTCAGTCCCGTGCCATTGTTTTTGTGAGCAGCAGCGGCCGGGGCGGCCGGGGCACCGGGGCACCGGGGCGGCCGGGGCACCGGGGCAGGGGCGGGCGCTGCTTTGTTTATCGCTAGCAAGCTCGATGTATATCGCCTTAAATAGTAATTCGTACACGGATGCCGACTACTAATAGCGACATAAACATGTCTAATGATATGTTCGATGACAGTCTGCTAATTCGAAATGAGTTTCTTTAAATTACGAAAAAAGTTTTTGCTTGTTCTGTTATTATTATATTAACGTTCGATTCAGCACGGTTAATCGCATTCAAACTGCTGACATTAGTAAAAAAATATGTATTGTTGAAAAATGCATACATTAAAGAGTGTCGGCAGCTGATAATTTATCTCTCAACAAATATTTGTTAGCGAAACTACCGCGTTTGCTCAAAACATGATTTATTTTGAAATTATTCAAATGATCGTTCATTGATTTCGATCGAAGAGTGAGGCGTCCGATCAGCATCACAATGCGGAGATGCGAGCAAACGCAATCAGATTGATAATGCACCTTTGTTCGCGCGGGCACGTGTTTCGTTACAGCGCATGTTTAAAAATATTTCCCATACAATACGTAAGCCGCAGTAAATAGAAATAAAAAATGTTAGTAAACCAATTTTTGATAAAGTAAAAAATATATACAAATTATGAACTTGAAAAAAATACACTACTATGTCTAAGCTTTAGAAACAAATAGGTAGTAACTAAATGTCAGACGATAGTAATTTCTTTTTTATATTTATAGTCCTGGGGACATTTATAATGTTGTTAACGTATTGGAGTCATTTTTAAAATAAAATTGCTTATTTCGGTGTTGTTATGAAGAAAACTTACGAGGATATTTCAAATGTAAACTGCTGTTATAATAAAATATACTTAAGTAGGTATTTTAAAAGGTAACTTAAATACGTTCATGTATGTACATACATGAAAGTAAGTACACAGTACTGTGTATATGTTTAGACCACAGTGTAAGTTTTTGTTTTATCAGATTTAAATAAATACATTTATTTTTATAGAAAACAGTAATGGGAATAGATGGAGGGTAAACTAACATCAATATTTTAATTTTGTTTTATTCCACAAATTGTATCTCGATTGAAGGTGAGTGAAGATAAGACCTAGAAATAGCCAACAGTGGGTTACCTTCTTAATTGAAGGAATTATTATTAAATATGATTTATTAAAGAGCAGATGCCTTACTTAAAAATCAGCCGCGTCATTTAACTGTAACCAAACACTTTATGCAAATGCGCACGTCGCAAAATAGCATTTATTCCATCAATAGATGGCGTCACTTATTTATATGCTAATATCGATAACCCCGAGCGGGTTACGCACTATTTTGTCGCTGACATTGGAGGATCCCGGGCCATTTGCATTGCTAAACAGCCCGTTTCCGGCGAACTATTGACAATCAATGATTAAGTGATTCTTTTTGTTCGATTTTGCGGTGTAACGGGGCAGATGGCGATCGGGAAATGGTGAGCTGCGCCACCACGACACGAGATGGCGCTGGCGCACTCGGAAGGTTTGCTAATAACTAATTATGATTCTATGTAATCACTTAAATATAAAAAGGGGAAAATATTAATAAGTTTTTTAGAATATTAAAATTAAAACCTAAATATAACGAGTTTTATTAATACTCAAATGTATAACAATAATTGCTAATTGAGGTTTCATACAATCACGTCAATTAAACAGAACCATAATTCTAAAAACAAAACGTCCATGTATAATATGTTTAATGTATTTATTAATTTATTGATTAACTTCAGCAAAATATTGTTAGTTTCATTTCAAGATTTCACTGTCCCTGCACTGCTGCTTACTAAACTTGTTCACCATTGTCCACTCGGCGTCTTAGTGATTAGTCACACACAGGTGGATTATGTCATCATTTGGCGACTCACGAGTTCACGACGCGACGTTACGACGACCGCAATGATGCGCGGGCGCATATCTAAAATGTTTTGTCGTATTATTTAATACAGGTGTTCGGGAAATAAAACCACAATATAAATTTTGTAGCATCTCAATCAATTTAGATAAATTGATATTGAGATCAATATGTATTATAAATTGAAGACAATCTTATACAAGCATTTGTTTAAGTTGAATTAATAAATCCATTGGAATTTGTTTATTTTTTAAGATTAAAATTCTCTCTCACATGTTTCTTTTTATCAACTATAGTCCTTTACACTAACAAAATATCATGTGTAGAAAAAATTATTATAGCAATATTTACACCCATGACGATTTCTGCACTTATGTTAGTTCGAATATGTTTCTGTGTAAGTTAACTTTTTATTTTTACCACAGCCTCCGCCAGTCGTTGGACAGGCCGAGCCTCGGTGCGTGCGGCAGACGTGCTATTTTTGTCACATTGTCATTACAAGACGGTTCCGGCCAAATTGCAGCGATGCCACCATGCATATTCATCGCGCTCATTGTCTCATCGCCCATTGTACCGCCCGCCGACCACTCTCCGCGCGACCCGTCATGCGCCTATTACCCTCCCCTTAAATACCGTTATACTTCTCCGCACAAGGGGGGTGGCAGCTCTCGCTAAACTGGCCGCTTGTACAGAAAACAACGCTCATAAAACGTGAAGTGAGACCCGTTGAAAGAACGCAAATGAGAAGGTGTGCGAGTTAATCACAGTTCATATGTCGCGCGCAGTGTTTTGTTCGGCAATTATTACGTCACCGCTCGTCAAATTTAATGCAGTAATGCAATGTTGAAATGGTTTACTTTCACACAAGATAATAATGATTTCTATTGTATAAAATTTCAAATATTACTTACTATAATTATCCACACTTTACTTAAACTAATTTTAGATAAAAAATTAATTAAGTATAGTTATTACCCGATTACAATCCCTTTTAGGTATCACTGAATTACCATAGCATGTAATGTCGTAAGGTACTGCAAATGAAATGGGAAGTGGCACGGACAAAGAAGAAAGAAAAACTAGTGACGTTCTGCTACAACGGACACCTACACCATTCTAGTTCATAGGACCATTCCAGAAATTACGTAAATCATAAGAAGCATATGGATTTTAGATCCCTTTTTATGACGGTGCACACGACGCACAACACAAGTCATAGGTACTGAGTACACCTTCTTTAGTGCAAACGTGGAAAGATAATGAGGCCTAGAACAAGCCCATTTATTATAAAAAAAAATGACAAAACCTTTGCATTTTAAATGAAGTTCATTAAATGATTTTTGGCATGTTAAGACAGACAGTATATTGATGATTTTGTATATCTTTTTTATATGTAGTTTTCTCCCATGTTCTTTAACAACAACAAGTGTTGTGAGACTCCATTTTATTTCTATACACCGCACAATACTAAATATATTTAAAAATAGAAGAAACATAAAATTTGCTTAATGCTATAGCATTAGAGTAAGATATAATAATAATATTTTTTATATTTCTACGAGAAGCCCCACATCACGCACTAGAAAAAATCTATTTTTTTTAATTTTTTTTATTGTGGCACGCCATAATGGCTTCACTCTGCCTGATGAAAAGCAGCCAGTGAAGCCCAAGAAGTGAAAGCGTTCGTCACAGCGCTACCACGCTATGCCGAACGCTCTCACTATGGCGGCCTGCATAAATGCTTTTTCACGCCCCGCTTAAATAACCCGGGAGAGTAAGAGGAAGGAAACACGTGTGCGGGAAGCGCATTCCACATACGGGCAGTTCGGCAAAAGAACGATTGTCCAAACTTTTTGGTACGTGTCTTGATGGTCAGCACGGTATGAGGGTGGCTTCTAAGACCTGCACGCGTCGATCTGGAAAGGAAAGGAGAGGGAGGGATGAGGTCAAAGAGCTCCTCAGAGCATTCACCGTGGTAAAGGCGGTAAAAAGCACTAAGGGAAGCAATGTCCCTACGTAGCTGTAACGGCTCCAGACTGGTCGTAACGTCATCGTTACCGATAATACGGACAGCACGTCTTTGCAACCTGTCAAGAGCTTCGAGCAAGTACTTGGCGGATCCGTCCCAAAGATGAGAGCAATACTCCACGCAGGAGCGCACCTGAGTCTAATACAAAAGACAACGTTGCTCCGGCGTGAAGAACCGCTTCACCTTGTTCAGGATTCCGAGTTTACGTGAGGCTGTGGTTATAATGCTCTCAATATAGCTCTTCGGGTTGAGGTCGCTGTGTATGTCCATACCTAAGAGACTGAGACCAGTCTGGATGGGTAATAGGTTGCTCTGGAAGGAGGGTTGGGGGAGAAATGCGGACTTTTTAGCCGTGACAGCGCAGACCTGCGTTTTTTTGGCATTGAACTGGACCAGGTTATCAGAGCCCCATTTATAGATGCGGTCTAACTCCTCGTCCAGCTCAATGACAATCTTCCGTCTCGACTCCACTACATCGGCCTGCTTAGCCGCAGGGTGACCCAAATAACGCCGATGTACTGTACTGTCGTCTGCATAGCAATGAATGTTACCCAAGGATAACATATCATTGATATGCAGAAGGAACAGCGTGGGCGATATTATAGAACCCTGCGGCACTCCGGCGTTCACGTGCAGAGACTGTGAGGCACTGCTTTCGCAGAGTACGCGAATGCTGCGCTCATGCAGGAACCCGGCGACCTAATCGCATAGGCGAGGTGGCAAGCCGTAAGACGAAAGCTTGGAGAGAAGCGAACGATGCCAAACTCGATCGAAAGCCTTGGAGATGTCCAGGCTAACAGCCAGTGCTTCTCCATGCTTATCCATTGCTTCACCCCACAGGTGTGTTATGAACGCCAGGAGATCACCCGTTGATCGTTTCGGTCTGAACCCGTATTGTCGATCATGAATCAGCGAGTGATCTTCTAGGTAGCGAATGAGTTGTCTGTTTATGATTCGCTCAAAAACCTTGCAAATGACAGAGGTGACAGCAATAGGTCGATAGTTGGCTGGGTCAGACCTATCCCCTTTTTTGGGGACCGGCTGGACGTTCGCCTCTCTCCAAGCCTCCGGCACAATTCCAGTAGAGTACGAGAGGTGGTATAGGCGTGTCAGTACTGGAGACAACTCGGTAGCACATTTTTTAAGGACGACTGCCGGTATACTGTCAGGACCGCTAGCCTTCCGCACATCAAGTGACTGCAGCACGGCACGGACGTCACGTTGTCTGATTTGGACGTCAGGCATTGTGGAACCACAGTGAGGGATGGTAGGTGGTTCCGCGCCGCAGTCATCGATACGCGAATTCGCCGCAAAGAGCTTCGCTAAGAGGTTAGCCTTGTCTAGCGGCCGATGGGCCAACGAGCCATCAGGGTACCGCAGTGGGGGCAGAGAAGGCGCGCAAAAGTTGGCTTGCACCGCTTTGGCCAGTCGCCAATAACTTCGGCTACCCGTTGGGTGCGACAACAGCTCTTGGCCAACGCGAGCAACGCGCTGGGCATTCGCTCTCGAGAGAGCTCTCTTGCAGACTTTGGTAGCCTTGTTGAAGACTACCTTGAGGGAAAAGATGTTACGATGGTTGAGCGTGCGAGCCTTGGTCCAAGCGCGATACGCCGCCTGTTTTAGTTCAACAGCTTTGGCGCATTCGCGATTGAACCAAGGGCGCGCCTTACTTCCGCTGACGACATCAGTGTAGGGAATGTAATATTTTATCCCCAACATGATCTCGTCAGCGACAGCAGAGGCACTCTCCAATGGGTCCCTACCCACAAAGCAGCGCTGGCCCCACGGGATGGACGCAAAATTGTCGCGCATACCATCCCAATCTGCCGACGAGTAGTGCCATAAACGCCGTTTAGACTCCACTGAGGGAGAGCTTTTACGGCGCAGTACGGTGGCACCAACCAGGCAATGGTCAGAAGTGCCCAACGGAGCACTTATCGACACTCTGTACCCGGCTGGTCGACTCGTCACCAGTAAGTCTAGCAGGGAAGGCGCTTGACCCGATATATCTGGAATCCTGGTGGGCTGGAGAACCAGTTGAGTCAGATCATGCGTGAGAGCGAATGCGTGGGCAGTTCGGCCTGCGTGATCTGTTTTGGAAGAGCCCAACCAGGTCTCATGGTGGGCATTAAAATCTCCCAAAAGTACCACATCGGCAGACGGAAACCGCTCCTGTACGTCGTCAACTGCTTGGCTCAGGTAGTCCAATAACCGAGTTGTCTCGTGGTCTCCGGAGTGGGAACGGTACAGGCAAGCGTAGACATGGCTCTCGGAACCAAGATGCACGTGTACCCATAGGATGGAGAAGGAGGGGTCCTCCAAGCAGCGCAAACGTCGACAGTAAACGTCCGTCCTGACGAAAAGGCATACTCCGGCTTTCGCGAGGAAGCATTCCTTGAGCACGTAGCCGGGGTAGTGCAGATATGCAATGTCGGCAGGACGGCGGATTTGTGTCTCCGTCAGAAAGAGCAATGCAGGCCAGGCCGTCTCAAGGTGTTGGTGGACGGCGTTGAGGTTTGAATGGAGTCCACGGATGTTAGTGAACTCCACCTCAAAAAGCGACTTGGTGGTGGGGAAGTGGGGTGCCGCTGTCTGACCTGCATTGTCTTTAGACACTGACATGGTGGTTGCATGGAGGCGTGAGTAAAAGGAGATGCTGTGGCGGCAAGGGGGAAAAGACAAAGTGTGGGAGACTAACATGAACTGGTGCATGTAGTTGTTCGGTAAGACGTTAATCGACCCGCCGGACGGAAGGTCCCCCGTACCCCCCCGAAAGTAGTCGCCGGGTCCCACCAATCCGGTCACCAACCGGCACGACGAGCCACATCGGGATTATGCGCGACCTGGTGGAGCAGCCTCCTAGGGTGGTTAGCCCTAGTTGGGCTCCTGTACTATGCCGCGGGCGGCCAGCGGCACCACCGTTTCTACGGGTCTCCCTGGCCGGCGAATCGACCCAAGTCAACCGAACAATGCGTCCACAAAGACTTCCACTGGACCTTGACCCTGCCGCCACCGCACCTCCCCAAGCTCCGGTATTACGGCTCTGAACCCGGAACGCGTCCTGTGTCGAGCACCGAACACTTGGCGGGTTTTACGAGTCCGCATGGTGGTAGCGCCGGACGAGCAAAGCTCTCCCACCAGCAAACGATTACGACGACGACTTATTGACCTGCGACCCATTGCACGCCAGTGAATTATTGAATGGGAAGCTCCGAATGGCAACACTCCGAAAAATTATAGTCGTCTAGCCTAGACTATCAGTTATGCATTTTGTATTACGACCTATAATGTTATAATTTAATTTATTGTGTTTTACTCGTACAATACTTATGTTTTTTATTGTAACTCATTGTTTATTTTTTGTTAAATCGAGGTCTTAAATAGACTCTTAATCTAATTCAACAATCGCTAATAATAAGTCGACAGTTTAACACCGTCACATATCTATTATTTTCAGTTCTATTAAAATTAGTAGGTACGTCGTTCCCTCAAATAAGTTAGAAAAGGCAGATATGTGATAAAATACAACAGTACTTATAAATATATGAATTAGCTACACTATTATATTACTATCTTATCTTATTCCTATTTAATGGCTTCGCGTTTAGCATTAAGCCAATTTCAAGTGATATTTTAAAGTAAATTTAGTATTGTACGGCAGATTGAAATAAAATAGAGTCTCACAACACGTGTTGTTGCTAAAAGAACATGGGAGAATCGGGGAGAAACTCATTATGTTACTATGTGTTAGAGTATTATACTATGCTCTTGAAGAAATATGCTTAGATTGTAAACAAATTGCGAAAGACTTGTGGAATTGCAAAGTATTTCGAAAAAATATTGGTTAATTTAGAGGTAAATCGTCTAAGATGACTCCTTGGAACTTGTAACTAAAACAAACAAACATGAAATATTATTTTTAAGCGAAAAGATTATGAACTCAACTATGTTAAATGACGCGAACAATTACTTTCTAGGAGATCTATAACCTATGTATCTCTCTAAACCGGCCAAGGACCAGCGACCTTTGCGTGAGCTAATTACAATGCCTCAGACAACTTTGTTGCCTTTTAGCCAATTAGTGTTTACCAACGCGGTGAAGCTAGTGAGTGGGATGACAGTCATTTGTCATCAGACTTTCAGTTGAGATGCAACCCTCATGTTATGTAAAAAATGGTGTAATAAGAAACCGTTTACAATAAGTATGTTTTATTAAATGTTATGTTTTATTAAGCGATGCTTTACTTTATAAATGAGAACTGTTGAACACGTGGCTGAGCATATGTGTAATTGCAGCAGATGTATAATTAAAATTGATTCCCCTAAAGTAATTTTTACAAATTCAAGAGAAAGCGTAGTCGTGCAGCAATTGCCGACATAGTATGTTTCTACAGTTTTTGTTAAAATAGCTGCACTTTGCTATGTTAGTAGAACCTAATTTGTAGGGTTCATTGGGAAAATAAGAGTGAAAACTATTATTAAGAATAAAAAATGACTGTCATGCCAATCTACTTTGTATACCAATAAACAAAGCGGAACACAAGTAGGTATTTTTTTAACTTACTTTAAAAGGAGAAAGTAGCATTAAACATCTGTTTGTTTGTCCTTTTGGTCACAACAAGCAGTTAAATATTAGTATTATTTGCGAATTAACGCCACTCTCTGAGTTCGTACGAACTCGCCAATTTTTTTTATTGTATGTTAATTGCTAACTGTTTTGTAGTTTACCTACTTATTGCGCCTAACTACCTTGGTTTTGGAATCCGA
The DNA here is from genome assembly GCA_963921215.1 of Scoparia ambigualis. Taxonomy (NCBI): domain Eukaryota; kingdom Metazoa; phylum Arthropoda; class Insecta; order Lepidoptera; family Crambidae; genus Scoparia; species Scoparia ambigualis. Next base: position 1,387,545 of record OY992506.1, on the reverse strand, counting down.
ACAAAGATGGTGATCTCTTTTTCCATTTTTTGTGAGTTGCGCGGGCAGCAAGGGGACCGCACAAAGGCCGGAGCCCTTCAAGGCAAACTCCCCTGCGCCGACCCGCTGCGCTTGCAGCCAACAGATCATAGGTCAAAATCAGGAAACTTTGTAAAACACTAAATAGTTCCAACTATTTTACTTTTAAACTATTTATACCAGATAATGTCTTAGATTTAGATATCATTGTTAATCGATTACTGCTCAAACAACACTGAAAGATAAGCTGTTAGTCACGAGCTGTTATTGTTAATTGAGTTACTACACTAATTTGCGTGCATAACACACATGACATCACACATCAGTCATCAAATTCGACTTCATCCAATTTAATTACTTTTCAAAATCTTCCATGTTCCCATAATTGGTTTTTATTTTTATAATCGTTTATATTTTTATAATCTGATGATGAAAAGAGAAAACAACATTTTACGATTACATTACATATTCCAATACCAATTATAAAAAGGTTTTTGAATTTGAATATTTCATTCCAAGGTAACGAAACGTTGAGAAAACAATGTTTACATCAGGTGGGAATCAAACCTACGTCCTATTTATTCCATTTTCAAATTCAAAACATCATGAACCAATCCTTGTAAAGTCACGGAACTGTCCAGCTATCGCCACATCACTCATGTCGAGTCGGCCGGGGCAGCCGTGTGCGGCCGTGTGCGGCCGTGGCGAGTGCCTCCAAATAATTGCCTTCATTAAGACGCGCCTCCGCTTATGTCATTATAGGTGCGCTAATTAATAAAGCAGTACGCATTGTCGGGCCGCGCTCTGCGGATCAGCTACATGAGGTGAGCTTTAATGAGGGCCAGCTTTTATTGTTCTGAGATTGGCTACCGCTTCTGACTTAACACACACGTACACGTAACGTTTTCAATTAGACAAAAAATATGTTTCAATTTTTAATTACTACACAAACTAATTTTAACGTTATTTATACTTAATGTTAACAATGTTAACAATTAATTGTTGATATGACAATATAATTAATATTTAAATCTAATTAAATAATAACCCCGCTGGTGTGCACTTAAACAGCTCCTACTGCCTATTTAAATATTTAGAACCAATAAGTTGTATAATAAATAAATTTTAAATAATATTTTGTCTATCTGCAATTAAGTTACTGCACGCTCCGAGTACAAGTGTTGTTAATATGTACGATGAATAAATAAATAAGCCATCAGTCACTACGAAATATTGTTAAGCTACCGAGTGAGGAGCGTACGCCACAGGCTCTACCGCGAGACAAAGACAGCTGTCCAAGTTACAATTAATATTCTTGAAGTGGCCAGCGATTGACGAGTTAATGAGCAGTTAGCGCCAATTAGTGCAACGTGATAATTGCCGCAATAGCCGCGCCGCTTTCTATGGGATGCCGTTGATCTCGGGCCGCGGCGAGAGGCAAATCTGTGCTCTATTAAACTTTTAAAAATATTTATGTTTCTTTGATTGCATACATAACATGGACATAGTGCAGGTACGAGCATTCTATTTTTTTAAATTTCCATATTTTCCTACTAGTTGGGCGAACCAGTAGGGTTAGGTGGAAAAAGTACCATCTGTACCTACGGAATTGCGTCATAGGAGTGGTAAAATATCCCTACACCCTAGAAAAGAAAGTGAAAAAATCCACATTTCCCTACTAGGAGGGATATGACAGTAAGACTAGATGGAATAGAATAAAGATAAGACGTCCACTTGGCCCTACTATTAGGGAATAATGGAAAAATAAGTCCATATTTCCCAACCAGGGGAGATAGTTAGTAGAGATATTATATGGATTTTTTTCTACCTACCTCCACCAGTGGGGACAGGTGGAAAAAAATTCCACCTAACCCTACCAGTGGAGATAGCCTGGTAGGGATAGGTGGCACAGGCGAGCATAACCTTATCTAATAGTAGTTTGTATTAATATATTTCTTTTTAATGTATTTTGTATGACTTGGCGACGACATTATAACTTTTGTTACTTAGAGGGAGAAAAAAGTAAGGCCTCCTGAGTTTGTTGCCAGGTTCTTCTCAGTCGAAGGCTCTCCCAAAATCCGAACTGGCGGTAGATTAGTTAGGTAGATAATACTGTTAGTTAACTTTTTTACATACATATTTTTTGAAGTCAATAAGTACCTGTAATAACAACCTTTGATAACACATAACATATAATCACAACTGTTATCCCCAAAGAGTTAGTCAGAGACTAGGCAATGAGGACAGCAAAAGCAGTCCACTACCGTAGTTCACTTTTCACCAAATAGAGACTGCACATGTGCTCAGCGTGACAGGTGGTGCGAACATCGCCGCTCTATGCTGCTAGATGTATGTGCAGTATTTAGTCCGTTACTCGCATTTTACGACACCTAAGGGAAGAGAGGGTATATAAAGGGTGGTAGTATTCTTTCACCGCTACGCAACACGGTGATCTTTGATTGCCACGTACTTTATTACTCAATAAACGCCATGAAAGGAATTTTAATTATATGTTAGTTTTTTTCTTGCATAAACTGAGGAATCAAGCTTCCATATCTTATCTTAACAAGTTCCACTTATTCTGCAAACGATGAAATGTTACGATAAAGTGGTTTTACACCACTAATCAGTTTTTTACGGGACATTATTTTCCCTTCTTATGAATTGGCGAACGCTGCTTAGCTAAATATTTCATGGTGGTGACTACGTAGTTGCTTGTTCCACCAGTCTGTTTTAAAATATGTTACTTTGATCGAATACGAAACTAATCAACCTTCAAGCGTTCTCGCGACTCGATTGTCAAATACAGGTGACATAGTCTTTTGTTTCAGCAACCAACGTCCGCAGCCATATTGGCTGGTGCCTTAAGGAGTCCGTGACGTCACTGTGCTTCAAATGGTCCGATGAGGTCATTCACCCATCGACGTCCTGCTGTGCTAGGGTTGTCAACTTACAATCTTTAATAAATTATAAAAATATATAGCTCTTGTTGCATAATGATTTGACTTTAAACGACTCTAAGCAACTGGGCGATTTTATTTTTAGAATCTTCTTTCACTGTTTAACCTAACTGTCTGGACAGATGTATCATTATGTGAAGTTTAAGAGAGTACTGATTATGGCGACCCTTCGTTCCTATGCCGTGGCGCCAGCGTCATGTTTGAACGCTAAAGGACATTCGGTTGTCAATGGGATGGCTCACTCATTGTCTCATGCCTTGAAAGGAGTCGCTGCAAAATTGATTTTGTTAAGGCATCTTTTGCATTTGTAATAGACGGTCAAATAAAACTTAATTATGTGTAGATTTATGCAAGTGTACCCAAAGTACTTAATTCAAAAAACATGTGCTATATTTATGAAAAGTAAAAAAATATGTTAGAATATATAATATTAAACTAGTGAACTTTTGTTCTTTCCTTTGTGTGTATGACACATACAAACAATCATGACTATTATCTCCATAGGGTCAGACACCTTAGTGTGGACCACAAAAGCAGTGCACGCACTGCCGCAGTATCCGTTTCACCACACGACTGCACATGTGCTCAGCGTGATGGGTGGTGAGCCCACCGTCGCTCTTTGCTGTTGGATACATGAGCAGTCTTTAAACCGTTGTCGCCTTTTACGACACGTAAGGGAAGAGAAGGGTTAGTAGTATTCTTTTCATAATGAGCTGCCTTCACGTAACTTTAGTTTTTATTCCGCAATTTGTCACAGCCAAACGCCAAAATAATCTGTTTCATAACATAAAAGAAATTTCCTCATTATTTGGATAGTAGGCAAATCATATCTTATCTTTGCAACACTTAGTCTTGTCAAGCGCGTAAAATTTAATTCTAGACAAAACAATAAGTGGGTTTGCGTAAAACAAAAGCGCATCCAAACATCTCACTTTCATACTTTCCAGATCTATCTCCGCGGCGATCTCCGGCGCTGTCGCGGTGCTGTTTATTCAAATGGCCATCTCTAATTCGTCCATTATCGTAGGTGAAAATAACAGTGTGGTCGGCGGGCGCGACGGCGCGGTCGCTGCGCCTGTACTTTTCGTGTCCATTTTTTTAATTAGCTCAGAGCCGCCGCCTTTCGGGTAACGGTGCCGTGAGTTATCGCTCGCCGTTCTAACTGCGATAAGAAATGCCTAAATTAGATAAAACTCTTTTTACATTTTCGTCGTGTCATTTTTATAGTAGTATAAATGTTATTGCACCGCAGTGGAGGAGGTAGTGCCTGCTGCAGTAACTGCTGTTGTTGTTTAATTGAATAATCCCATCTTAAACACAAGCTATGTGGATACACAAGCTACTTTTTAAAATGCACACCTACTTATTTTCATCATCAGTTTTGCAGATATTCAGCCGTTAAGAAATTTTTTACACAAAACTTTGATGTTAGCTTATTAAGTCACCGACATTACATTTTGTGGCATCGCATCGCCAAGACACTTAACGCAATGCAACTAAAACAACTTCACGACGACATAACGTGATTAGAACATGCTTTATAAGCTATTCATAACCTGAGCATGATTATCATTTACCTATAATTTGCCCAGTGTTGATTTTAGATTTAAGATTAGCGGCTGTCCACGCCCGATTTATGCTGCGCACCAATAATATTGCAATATCGTCACAGATATACAACTTTTCAATTATGCTTTTAACGTTAAAGACAGTTTCAACTGCCTTTGTTAAGCCACCGGTCTCAGACCCAGAGGTCCCAGGTTCGATTCCCAGCGGGGGGTATATTTTTGTGTACTCGGCTTGGTTGGTGGTACGGCTGTAAAGTCCGCCTGGCTAGCTACTACTAATCTTATCTAAGTCTGTCCCCATAACTAGTGATATTTATAGCATTGTTGTGTTCCTACCGGCCAGTCCCTCAGTGGTTGAGCATTCCGTGTGAAGCGCACTTCCACCTTTGGCCTTAACGCCACTTAACATCCTGATGCCAATCAGGTGAGATGAAGGCCAAGCGCTTACCCGTTGTATATTAAAAAAAACAGTTGTAATTGGTAACTGGATAAAACATAATTGATCCCTTAGCAAGAAACAGAACGCATCCAATGAAAAAGTTAGCGTTCGCTAATGAATTTTGAGAACACTCCAGTCTCTCTGTGGCCCTTGTGGACCAAGTGTAAACCCTGCTAGGGTTTCTAAACATCAGAATATAATTCTATGTAAAATAAATGCTAATATAACCAAAATACAGTGTAACGTTATAATCTGTAGTGAATCTACTCATAAGCGTAAATACAATAATAAGTTTTATGTCAGACGTAGCAGCCATAACTTATAAGTAACAATTAAACTTAAAGACTGAAAGTACTTAATAATGAGATAAAAACTTAAGTATTAAAGAAATAATAAGTCTGAAATTGTTATTTTATCAGTAAGCAATTCACTAGCCCAGTCTGATAGATCAGTCCAATCGTTAAGTAATATCGTTTAGCCGTCGCAGGAGTGCCCTCGGCGTAAGGTGCGCGTAAGGTGCCCGAAGGCTGTCCGCGCCATATTTCTCCGGTGAAGGCTCAATGCTAGCAGCCGCTACCGCACCGCACGCCTACGACCACGGCTATCCTTATACCTTACGCATTACGCAGTAGATTTATAATAAAGTAATAAATAAATAGTAAAGTATTTGTATTGTTTTCTTGTTCATGTTGACTGTTATCCCATTAGTTTGAGTTTTTAAAATAGTAATGGCTATCTAAGAACCATTTATGTAGTGCATGTCATGGTCTATAGATATTGGTTAAAAAAATAAACAAATAATTAGATGTACTTACGACGAAATTATGACAAAAACCATTTAAAGAAATTGTAGATTAAACGATATTAACTCATATTTAAGTTATCTCGTGTACCTTGTGGAGTAATTTGTATAGTAATAAAAGTTATTAAAGCAATCATGATATTATATTTAATATTTGGGTTTAAAAAAATACAATATAAAGTTTGCTAAACAAACCAGCTACGAAACATCAGCGTAGTCGCCCTGGAAAAGACATCAACGCGATAATTCAGCCACTGAAAATAATAATATTTCCTACTGCGTAAGCTTAAAAAGGTAAACCATAGTAACGCTATCTTTGTTTCTAATAAACATTTTAACTTTTATATCGAAAAAACAAAACGAAAGTTTTTGTTAAAATACCTATTATACCTATTTTAAATGTGGAATTTAGGATTGCATTCGTGGCAAGCGCATGGGATTTTCTTTGGCGACGTGGCGGTCGAGACGACAGAAGACTTACGTGGTCAAACAATATCAATATCAAATATGACAGGTGACAGTTTGGCTGCGTTGAGTTCAGTGTACAGTCTGTCTCGCCAGCTTTTATTTGTTTATGGTGTTTATTTTATTTAGGTTTATCAGTTGAACGATGTTTTTATTTAGTATACTTCGTTTTTGTATTTTGAATAGATAGTGTTTAGTATGTGCATTTTAATATATAATATATTTATGAGCATCTAGGTTTTTACAATATTTAGATATCCTTATTTATAACATTTTCTCTCATAAAACTTAGAAACGTCACCTCGTACTACAGACCCTGCCAGAATACCAGCGCCGTTGCGATGTGACTTTGTCACACCATAGCAGTGGCGGTACCTTCATACAAGCCGAAAAGCCCGGCTTGCCCTAACAAAAACTCAATATCACTACTGGTAAAACGCAATTATTAAAATCACTTAATATTTTTTACCATTCCTAATTTTCTTTCATCAGCATTCAAATTATCAATTTTATAAGTTTCTCATATTAAGAATCACCAAACAAATCGCATAAAGCTGCTTATAAATCGTGCGACGCTTTACATCTCTCTCGCACAAGTTGGCTTGCAACCGGGCTTCGGATTTAAAGTATATCCGCTGTCTTCTAACTTTAACAAAATTGCTACTCTATAAACATAATACTGCGTAAGTATGTATAGATTCTATGAGAAATTCATACTCTTCGTCAAAGCCAGCTTGCGTTATGAAGTTCGTAAGTAAGGCCTTCTCCAAATCAGGCTTTATTTCTACCGAATCACGTGCAACTTAAACGCGGGCGAACCAATCAGAGGCGACCGACGACAGCTCGAGCTCGGGCGAACCAATCAGAGGCGAGCGTTAATACGCGATTGTGCTGTGCAGCAGCCACAGGCAGCAGCCAGCCATTTTTTATTCTTTGTTATTGTCACACTTCACTTTATTTGAGGGATTGTTTTTAAGTAACAAGTGTTTTCGTAATTTGTGTTAAAAAAATGTGTTCCGAGTTCAGTTCGTCGCTTTATTGGTCTCTGTGACGAACTAAAATGTGTTGAGCATGTGATGTGTTGCAAACAAATGTGTACTTAAACGTGTTGATGATTGGCATACGAAAGGCAGAGGTAAATAAATTCTTTGAACATCACACATGATTTATGTATTTCGCAAACTATTAAAAGTCATCTAGGGCATTAATTATAATAGGTCTATGTAAAAAACTCTTTGGATTGTTGGTTGCTTCCATTCTAATAATTAAGTAATAATTAATAAATTAAGTGTAGAGGCCTACATATCGACTGTGATTCCCGCGCTAAATGCCCATTTTTGCATTTTGTAGTAATTTTCCAGTTGTATTTATCGTTTTTATCGAAATAGGATAATAAATGCATGCGTAATATTACGAATCTCCACTCTAAGCTGAGTTCGGACGGCCGGCGCATCGCATTTTGTTGTAATTTTGTACTTAGTTGTATTTATAGTTTTCATCGAAATAGGATAATAAATTCATTATAACATTTTTATAAGAAGTAACAATTATTCTGGTATAAATTTTACTCAATAATATTATCGTAGATAAGAGAAATTCACAGTTAACTTAACGCGATTTTCGAAGTTTTTTTGGTTTTGCTTCATTTTTTTATTTCATTTGTTTAGTTCAATCCAGGAGCTCAAAAAAGTGCCCTCGCGCAATTTATGAAAATCTTTCTCTGCAATTTTGAGATAAAAGTTAAGCGAAATTTACAAAAAGCGAGGCCGCTACGTACTACTCCAATAGCTATTCTACACTATTCAATAAGTAAATACTGTTAATGTATTTTTGTTTCTGAGATAAAGAACGCCTAAATTGGCCAAAATAAAATTCTCAAAAATCACTTTCAAGATGTAATAGAAGGTAATGTTTTTTTACCAACGACAAGAACGTTTGGAATGCCACGGCCTATGACGATTTGAGGTGGGTTACACGCATAATGACAACTGTACACAAATTTACCTATACGCATAATGACACACACGCAATATGACACACACGCACAATGACACACACGCATAATGACACACACGCAATATGACACACACGCAATATGACACACACGCATAATGGCACTGGCTAGTGTCACAAATGGGCACCAACATTGTACCTAGGTAGCAAGATTAGGAACTTCAGGTTTCGTGGCTTGCCCCAATCTGAAGCCCTAGGCACGCCACTGCACCATAGCGGTATATGCTAAGGTAGGGTCCTGATTGGCTCGGCACACTGTGTGTTTTGTGTAAGTGGCATTTTCTGTTTATGTATTTCACGTCTTTTTTTTATTCTATATTTTATTTAATTGTAATACTCAATATGTTTGTTTTTATGTGTTTTATCTTTCTTTCTTTCTTGTTCCTTAATATTAAAGACATTGTTTTTTGATCATAACAAGAACATTCGTTTATGTTCCGTATTGTGTCGAGATGTTATGGCTGCGAGTGACATCGCCTTTACATTCCAACGCGCAGCTCAAGGCGAGCATCCTGCCGAGAGAACTATTAATACAACAATTATGTCATAATTTTCATAATCGAAAGTCAAACATAGTGTAACCATTTAACTGTATAACTCATCATCAGCCCATAAACGGCCCACTGCTGGGTGCACGCCTTCCCACATGGACAGGGAGATTGGGCTATATCCTAACACGCTAGCCTATGACAGTAGGTAGGTTAAAACGCCATTAGACAACAACCGGAACCAATGGCTTCACGTGCCTTCTGAAGCACAAGCCAGAGCTCAAAATGTTTGTCTGTTTATTTGGTCATCCACCCAGTGACCCGCCATTTTTTGTTGAACTGTTTCGTCATTAGTCAAGTGACCAGCAACGGGCACAAGCTACCTCAAAGCTCTCAGCATTCGCAATAAAGTCGGGCATGTCACCACGCCAACGTAACAATACATTATTATAATCAACAAAGCTGCACCGATCTGTTCGTGACTGCAGCTTCACGCACTTGATAATGTTACTTTATTTATTAGCTAGTATCTTAATCTACCTATAGAGATGCTGTGATAAAGTGCTGTGTAAATAAAGTTGAAATAAAACTCATGATTGCTGATCATGATATATATTTATTGCATTATTGTAAAGGGTCAGATACAAGTATATTGTAGTTACAAATTGAACACTTAAGTTTAATTAAGTGTTATGATGTTATTTGGATATAACTTTTTGTAGATAACTCCAAGCTAGTGACAACCTTAGTGTTCTCCATCTTTTTATACGGTGCCGAGATTTGGACACTGAAGAAACTGCGCACGCATCGATGCCTTCGAGATGTGGTGCTGGAGGAAAACGCTGGAGATTCCCTGGACAGCACGTCGGACTAAAGCATTGATTCTCAAGGAGCTTAACATCAAGATGAGGCTATCCACCTTCGAAGGATCTATGATTTTCGGTCACATAGCCAGGAAAAACAGTGACAACCTCGAACGTCTACTTGTCACTGGCAAAGTAAACGGCAAAAGACCCAGGGGGCGCAGTCCGATGCGATGGTCTGACCAGATCCGTACCACACCCGACTACAAATTTCACGATGCTCTCCACGTTGCCTCGGACAGAAACAAATGGCGTAACATCGTGAGGGAGAAAGTGGCATATCCGGGAGGTCACGACCCTCACCATTGAGGAATACGACGCAAGGAGGAGGAGTATATAACTTAGTGATATTGTTTAAATAATTTCACTGATATTCTGACGCAGGAAAGAGCATACTATAATGCCACCGTAACATAATCACAGTACAACGCAACTCGGCGCTATAAAGCGTTTAATATTTCTAAGTTTAATTTTTTTATTTACAACACCAACAGCACATAAACATTAAATGGGTACATTTCTATAAATCTACTTAGCTATTAACTGGTATTATCATATGGAAGATCAGAAGTACACGGACCACCTAAGCTCTTTACTGAATAGTAGGTACTCGTACATAAAAATTATAATTATATAAAAACTAAACAGAAATAAAACATGTTAAGGACGGCAGCACTTTCGGAGTGGGAGCTAAAAAACTGTGAAGTATAAATCTTAATCAATTTTTGGATTTAGTTCGAAACAATTCTAACTCGCTGCTGCTTCTTGGTAGGTCATTGAAGGAATTACTCGCTCGAATGAAGCGCTTGAGTTACGACGATAATTAGTATGAACTCAAAATTAGTAATAACTCAAATGGATTTATTTTAATATTATTCTAGGATTCTAAGTCTAAGATCACCACTTATTATCAAATAAGATGAAGGCCAAGCAAATCCCTGTTGTGGAGTAGATAAAAAGTAAAGAATAGTCGTTTTAATTAGCCTCCCGTCCTATGATTAGCGCGCCACAGCACTGACGCACTAATGGTTGGCATTGCGCAGGCGCCTATGGAAATCCAATGACATTCTGAGCGGCGCGCCGCAGCGGCCGTCATGAGGACCTGACTACTTTGTGCGATAAGCCTCCATGTCACACAACTGGATCGAAACTTGTTAGTGACAGTATAATGGTCCTGCTCATAACGTATTAACAGTGCAGCTGTATTATGAGAAATCATAATACTGTTTTATATTTTCATTTAATACCTTTAACGTCCCAATGCTGGGATTACTCCTTCCTATATGAACTTTAAACACATGGTGAGATCAGGCCATAACTCAGCATGCTGGCTCACAGCGGTTAATTAGCATGTATTGTGCTATTGTCCACGAGGGAAGGCCGGTGCCCAGCATTGGGACGTTTAAAGCTCTTAAGCTTATTGAAGTCACCTCTCTCTGTCACGTCATCAGCCGGGTTAACAGCTCAGTCTGCCTTCCCTCGCTTGACAACGTTAAAGTTCGTGCACCGTGTCACCAGTATATTAATTAGTGTCCGGACAACGCTTGTACGCGTCAGGAGCGTTGCGCAACCCGGCGACACGCCGCGCCGGCCCCGCGCCGGCCCCGCACCGGCCACGCACCGGGTGATCAATCGCCGCTCGTCGCGCTGGCAGATAGCAGCGGCTGCCGAGACGGCCGGTGATCGATGCCCATTGTAGGCGAGGTGCTTGTTGCACGGCTAATTACATCACACTTTTGACAATCGTTTTGAGGAACATTAACCTTGTAAGTCCTCCTTTAATCACCTCTGTGGTCTAGTGGTTACATCACCGGTCTTAGACCCAGTGGTCACGGGTTTGATTCCCAGCGGAGGGTACATCTTTGTGTACTTAGTTTGGTTGGTGGCAGCGTGTTAAGTCCACCTGGCTAGCTACATCTAATGTTGGGCGCCGTTACACAATGTTAACAGCATTATTGTCTTCCGACGGTTTAGACATAAGATAGCAAGTTCCTTAGTGGTTGAGGATTCCGGGAGAAGCACGCTATCACCTTGGGCCTTATTGTCTCTTTCCGTCAGGTGAGATAAGGGTCAGGGTAAAAAAGTTAAAGTATTTTAAGCCCTTCACCACCAGTACCTGAAATAAAGATCTCCAATTGAAATACCAGCTCCTGATAAATATTATTAAGGCGATTTGTTATTAAAAAGCTCGTTTGAAGTCCGTTAGGGTAGCTACCATTATCTTAACTAAATATGTAGGTACAACAAGGTTAGCGCATTGTTGTGTTCCAACAGTTAGAGATGAGATAGCCAGTTCCTTCATGGTTAAGGATTCCGGGTGAAATGCGCTTTCATCTCCGGCTTTATCGCCAATTATCATCAAGTCAGTTAAAGGCCAAAAACTTTTTTTTGTGAGATGAGCAGTTCTGTTCTAAGACCTCCACTGCTCTACCAATGTTAAAATTTATTAGCGCCAAAGTGAGCAAGACTAGTCAGTTACTGTAATTAAAAGGTAAATTAATTATAAGTTAATCGTTATTTTGAAGTGCTACTACTATCCAATATACATAATTAAGATGTGCTTTATAAGTATAAATATTATTTAATAAATATTGGTTGTAATACCATAAATATGAACGACCTTCGATGAGAATTAGGTCTGAATTTCTTGGCGTGGACAATCACGATCTAAGAAGAAATTCTAATGCACCTTATAAACTTCGAGCTGGTCTGCTCCGGCATTTGCTTGATAACCGTAATATATGTGACGTGTTGCATTGAGCAAAGTTTCGCAAAGCCTGTGACATTTGCCAGGATCCCATTTACATAACTATGCGACCTAGATCTTTGGTCATTTTACAATAACACTATATCACAACTTCTGGCGACTTGACAATGACACCTATTCTGTGTGCCTCTGAGTTTTGTAATTTTACTAGCTCTAAGAGATAACTCGCCTTCTTTAACATGTAATTAGTTTATCTTAAAAAAGTACAATTATAAGATAATAAGATAAGATAATTTATTGCTGTATAAAAACTTAGCCTTTATTAAACAAATAATAAAAATAATTACGTTTTTATATATCATTAATAATTTTACTTTTTTTCATAAAATATGATTGACCCAAGCTATTAATGATTAGGACTCCAATATTATTTTATTTTAAAAAATGCTTAATTTTATTTAAATAAATTTACAATTTTACATGCTAACTTTTAATGTAAATAATTATTACTACTACTTTAATTAACATAACTTTAATATACATATCTATTATGATTACCAGTAAGTAAGTAAGCACATACGTCACGGCCGCTTCCCGAGCACCGCACACACAGCGACCACAGCTTTGCATTTGCTATACGATACAATAACACACATCCTTTGCTGCACTCTCATAAAGTTCTTCATACATGCTCGTCGGTGTAGGGTACTCTTGGCCTGACCTGACGTTCGCCGAGGTCTTCCCCTTCCAACCATCTCATTCACTCTCGCCTCATGAACCTTTTTTGTAATTCTTTTTTCATCCACCCTCCCTACATGACCAAACCAACTCAGCATGCCTTTCTCAACATCTGTCACTACATCTTCATTCATTCTTCACTTTAATACTACACACATACAATTTGAAAATTAATGAATACATATTTCATATCATATCAATAACGGCAGGCGCAGTCGCCACGCCTCGGCTCGCAGTCAGACCGCGTCAATGGACCTAATATCCCGAAATCCACCCATTATTACAATAAAAGAAGAAATCACTTTTTAATTACCCCACGCCATAGCGTATTCCAGCCACCGACACTGTGCTTGCAATACAGTACCAGCTAGGCTCAGTTCGTCACATTGAGTCAGCGAGTGTTAATGTCGAAGTTAGCGATTGATCATCAGCTGATCGATCACTGTTATGACAGCTCAGTGCAGGGTCGTTATGTATTGTTTGAGGTTTGTAAGGGTGCTCGCGATATTTGTGACCGGGAGCTGCAAATAGTTTGTTCAAATTGAAGAAGCAACATCAAGTCTAGACAATTAAGAATTAAAAGCTAATCCAGTGTCTACATTTTGCCAAATGTTGTAAATATGCCTAATAGTTATATTCCTATAAATTACATTTATGTTCTTAGTATTTTTATTCATTCAGTCATTTACAAAAAACGTTGTTTGTTATATCGTGTGGTCTGGCTAACAAAGAAAAAAAAGTGAAAAATAAGTATTAGGTACTTACTATATATAGCCAGCTATCAACCTATCCATTTTTCGCACTTCTTTGCTCCATGTATTGTGCGGTAGGGTAAGTTTAAAAGAGGGTAATGCTATTGTGCTGACACCTCTCGGACGATTGATGACCGCCGGATTACTGATAACGGCCGCCCGATAACGCCAAGGTTCGAATCCGGGTTATAGAATAAGAGGATTTGCTGTATCCTCCGGTAAGCACGGTAAGTCTTTGATGACGTCCGCCTACACAATGGTGTCGTAAAGAGGGGGTTGTTAAGGAAAATGCATTTTCAACATAAAATGCTAAGTTTGAATACTACGTACCAGTACTATGCATACAATACTCACAGTATATGGACAGTACAGTAGTGTACTCTTTTTATAGATTATTGTTTCTGATGCATTTATTTGCAATCATCTTATGTCCCAGGAAAAATTTAAAAAAAATATTACATTAAAAGTAACATTGTGTCTTAGCACTACGTGACATAATAACGAGACAACTTTTAAGATAGTCTGTGCGATAAGGCCGTGCCAGTTTAATTGTAAACCTGTATGACAGATTATATACAAACCGATCTACATTTGTCACAGTCTCAATTGTTTGGCGTGGAATACTAACTGCATGCCGTGTTCCAATCTTACATTTTTTTTTCACCTTACACGGGTAACATAATACATATAAAGCTGAAAGGTCATCTTTTTTCATAATGATATAAATACAATACGAAGATACTTTTCATAATGATATAGATACGTACGAAGTTAAAGTAATCAGGTTTGTTTAAAGAGCAGAAAAAATAGCACAACTTTTTTGTAAAAAAAACAAAGACGCAGTTAGTTTTTTAATTGTACGTTCTTACGCAGGAACAAGCGCCGTCACGGACGAAGATAACATAATGTTGCGCTTGAGTTAAATAACGAAAAAACAGATATATTTCAAAACGCGGCTTATCGCGAAACCGGAAACATAAAAAGTTAGGTGCCCGTCTCTCTAGACGATAGTGGCGAGCCTAAATAACATTATGTACTAATTTCGTATGAGGATTATAAAACTGTGTGCAACTAACAGTGATTAAGATTGTAAGTAATTGTTGAACGTAATTTCGTCAGGCTTTAGGTTTATTAAAGTTTTTAAACTATTGAGCATTCGTAAATCTGGATCATAGAAGGAGTTTTGGTGGAAAGTGTGTGTGTGTGTTTAATATTGTTAACTACTCGGCAGATCTACGTGTCATGATGACTTAGAAAGTGAGCAGATTTGTCTTATTACTAAAAGAAAATTAAACTTAATTGAATTCATCACAATTTAGCCACCAACGGTGCTGCTAAAACCTGCCGAATAAACGTTAATCGCATTGAAAGCATTAATATACCGGCATTAATATGCGCGTGCAAATTCAATAAAAATGTCTGACTTAAATTGTCATTTACATCAAAATCGTAGAAAATCTAAATACAAGTGACCTTTCCGCAACTTAGCGGTCCATGAGGTCAGGTCGCCCATTAAACATTATATACGGTTATCCGGAACACTCTTAAGATTTTACATCTTCTACGATAGTGGGGCGCGAAACGTTCATAAAATAATTATTTAATTTTTAGATTAAGTACAGCATTTACCACCGGACATACACTTTATACTTTCTTTCTTTTTTTGCTACAGTTATTTGTGTCAATTTCACTGAAACAAACATATTTAATAAAGCAAATTACAAAAAATGTTTAGAGACGTGCGCTTGCTCGCCAAAAATTTCCACTCTGCAAACTTCATAGACTGACTATATTTTAATGTAATCGTATTTATATTCGTGGGATTCCTGATGTTGTTTGTGTGTCATACTGTTATTATTGTACTATTTTTAGTTTTCTGATTGTGCCAACTTAGTATAACAACATTTATTGCCAATGCTAATCTTAATGTTGGTTTGTCATGCACCTATTTGTTTATTTTTAGCCTTTTTTATTTCTCAGGCTTGTTATACAGAATATCCTCATTTAGATACGTTGTGCCATTCATGAATTTGTACATTTATTCTATTAAAAACGTAGAAATACGTTTAGAAAATTAGGAACTCTCATAGAAATCTGGTCAGTCATAGTTTGCTGACCGCGTCTTTTTGTATGAAAGGTTCAAATTACTAACATATTAGTGTTTGTTTAAAAATAAAGTTCTGTTAGTTGTGTCAATGAAGCAATGCGTTGTCTATGGATGCCGATTACAAAGTAGCTCTTTTCAAATTTTGAAGAAACCTTGACAACTGACTAACATTTAGCCAGCCACTTGGAAAATGCTATTATACATTTATAGGCTGTATTTATCAACAAAACAATACTCAGGCATTATCAAGATGGCGGCGGAACATTAGGAAGCGAGGCTTGATTTATCGTGTCCGCCGACTGCCGCGGTGATGCCGTGCGCTAGTAGCGCGCCCGCGGCTCTCCTCGCTTACACCGATACTCATTTCAAGGTTATTGTTTCTCGAATTAATGATACACAATATAGGCTTTAATATGGGCTTCACTTCCGAGTAGTTACGTTTTTATTTAGTGTTAACAGTGTTGATAAGTTATAGCTCATAATTATAGTGGTCTGCGGTGATCGTTGCTGTATTTATCTGTATTTCTTTAGTCAACGCCATGTAACAACGTTATTGAGCTAATCAAATTTGTTTACAATCACTTTATCGTGCACGTGAAGGATTGCAACTCTAATGCTGGGCGCAGGGCTCCCCACATGCACTAAAGCAGCACATGGAGTATGCTGCTATTAAAATGTGCCATTTATGTTAGGTATCATAATTCCTTACGATTAGGTTTCATATTTGGTAATGGTGATAAGTGAAGCTGTAATCAAATCAAAACTCGTTTCTTTTTCATTTTTTATCCCGCTTTATCCCCATAAAGATGGAATAGTCTAACAGCACACGTTTTCCCTCCTTCCTATCACCATCACAGGGCGAAGGGATTGATGCTGTCTTTTTGTACCAGTTGTCTTTGCACCCGGATTCCATTTCCACTTAACCTCAGATGAAGAGGTCTCATTTGCCGAGTTGTTTATAAAAAATTGGTTTTCGGAAAAGCAGGTGACGTACAGACATACTTTCACGCCGGGCGGCGCGGGCGGCGGCGGTGCGGCGCCCTTGGAGCGTGCGGCGGCGGCGGGGCGGCGGCGGCGTGACGCCGGCCGGCCAAGGCGTTTCCTCATACACTGACGTTGCGGGTCTAAGCGCGAGTGCACACACAACTGTTTATTTGGGTTAACAACTTTTAAAGTTTTTTGCTTCGGTGTAAATATTTGACATATATAAAAGTATTACTCGTAGTGTAGTAGTAACCTTATGTGAACATAATGATTAAGGAAATATATTGGCTGTTTTAGTGAGTACACAACGTTTTGCTGAGTTGCACCGGGCCGTGGTAAAAGGTTGGCTGATTGAATTTTATAATGGGTGTTGCCTAGAGCCATATTTTTTCCAATTGCAAAAATTGATTTTGTTCAACAGCAGTGAACTGTGAACACAGCTACGAAAAATATAATATTAACGCATATTTATTATTTTTGTTCTTGTTATTTTGCATAGCTATTTCTGCTGCTGACTGTACTCGTATTTTGTGTATAAATATGATCCAAACTAAACACTGTGTCTGCGACTAGACATTTAGAGTATGGCGACTTGTCATACAGGAAAAATAGACGTATGGAGACTAGACATTAAGGGAAAATAGACTTGCGGCTACTAGACATTCAGGGAATAGACGAATGGCGACTTGACATCCGGAGAATGGATCCGGAGTTTGGCGACTAGATATTCGCGGAATTAGACGTCATCAACCAAACCGTTATTTATTTGTGAAGACTGCTTACAAATCCGACGCCTCTCTTACCTTTAAGTTTGGCTCAATTATTTAATTTGTCAAAGTAACATTGATAGTTGTTAATGACTAAATATAATCGTCGTTGTTTGCTAGAAAACTGTATTTGTGTATTTTACTAACGCGCTGACGATGACGTCAGCTGACTATCTGCCACTGCCTCCATTTTGAACAGAGCCTTACTCGCGTACAAACAAAGGAAAACCAGCGGCAGTCGCGCCGATAGCGCTTCCTCGTTCTCGATAACATTTTTTACGACTAAACTGAGCACTTGTCTCTGTTTGCATTCGGATGATCGCATGACACGTACTCTTGACATGTGAATTAGCGTTTTGTTTGATGTAAAAGGCCTATCAGTGTGCATTGACTTTAATATTTGGATGGGCCTTGTCATGATAAAATTTATAGCTTTAGGATTTATTTCGAAACTTATTTATTTATTTACCAACTAAATACATACAACTCGTTTCAGCAGACAAAGTTTAAGAAGCGGTTACACTTATACCCGCGCGCTAAAGCAACACACTTGTACTGGCGCATGGTGTCACAGACCTAAATTATTTAAAAGTAGATGTAATATGATTGAATAAACAGAACTGAAAAACTTATTAGTACCTTGACGTTATTTGGTTGTAACAGACGTTAAATTAGCCGCTTAAATAAAATAATTATTCGCATCCTAAGTTAATTAACTTAATTTTTTTTTGTGTTAACATAAAAATCTTTGAAATGTAATAATCGGAAGTTACAAGAGTAAGAAGAAAGCATAAAAAAATATTAACCATCAATTGATAAATTGATGTAACAATCATAACAATATCCGTTGTTGTGACACGTCCCGTTCGCAACAACACAAGCTGAGGCGGGGTCCTGATTGACCTTTGTTTTTTATTTTAAATTATGTTATTATAGCATTGTTTTGTGTGTCAATAAATGTTTTTCTCTCTCTCTCTCTCTCTCTCTCTCTCTTATATCCACTGTACCTCCATCCTCGACCGATAAATGTAAAAAAATAACATATGTCCACTCGGCACAGCGCTTGCACTGCACCATAGATAATACATATAGCACTGCACTAAACAACGGCAGACCACAATTTATGAAGCCAAAAATAGCGCAAAATCACAGTGTTGAGACATTTTGACTAAAATGCGAATTATTGATTTGTCGGTCTGAGAGACCAACGTGCGGGTATAGGAAGGTTAAATTATAGGTATGCATAACATTTACATTCCGAACCATAAACGATATAAAAATTAAAGTAAAACAAAAAAACGTTTCTAATCTAAGCATAAAGTTATACAAATATAAGTGGGTAAGTATACTAACTTAATTTAATTTAATTTTGACCGATATATTCCATAGAAAATGTATTTAAAGTGCAAGGTCTATCTTGTCTAACGCTTTAGTAAAATCACTATAAATTGCATTAACCTCCTTGCCATCACTTTTAAAGTTCGATTTACAGAGTTAAGTAAATTACTAGCTGTAGACCGGTTCTATAGAAATCGATGTTGGTTGATAGAAACTATCTGTCTCAAAATATGCCAAACAATAGAGGGACATAACAAACATTCTAAAATGGTTGCGAGAACTGGCAATATACTAATTGGCCTGTAATTGCGAGCATCGGATCTTTCACCTGAATTGGGTATAGGTATGGCTATTGCTGCTGTCCTGTGCTTCGGGAAACACCGTGACTGAGACACGGATGGAGAGCATATGAATGGATTCACAAAAGTCATATTGTTTGTTCTTTGTTACAGAAATAGTTAGAAAGTTAGTAAATACACAGTGTTACTTACTTTACTGAATATGTCCTGAATATTTTATAGTTGTAAGTTTGTAAATAGATAAATAAAAAATATTCGATTGTAAATAAGTTAGGTTAGAAAATTTTATAAGTGCATGTAAGTACTATCGCAATGGGTTTTTATCTGTAATGGTAGTATTAAGTTTTTCTGTTTCAAATAAATAAATGTTTAAGGGTTTGGATAAAACTTCTGCACGCTTTTTGAAAAAAAAAATGAATACTGACACTACCTCACCCTTGTTAATATCCAACTTCTCAAGACATTTTAGTATTTTAGGCTTTGACATATAAATACTGCCCATGCTTGAAATGTTTAAAGTAACACAAGCAACAATTTAAACCAGGTATCTTTAGGTGTATGTGCAGTTCAATAAATCTGTTTCTCCTAAAACCGGTTCTCCAAATCGTCACATGTGTAGTTTAGGTTAACTCTAGGTATCTAATGCATATTTTTTCCACTCAGTTTGTCTCGGGGCTCTACAAAACAAAATTCTAACGAAATTATCTAAATTTAAGCTACGCTTTGGTGAACAAGTGGAAGGAGCGCCCGGCCCGAGGTGCGGAGGTTCTGGCTTCAATTCTCAGTCGGGCACAGCATTCGATGAGTGTTGAGTGTGAGCCAATACTCACTAACGGTAGCGATACTTAATTTCCATAATGGCGGCCTTTGCCCAGCAGTGGGCCAGTAAATATATAGTATATAGGCTAATTACTTTATCATATTTTAAAAGTAAATCTTTAAATTATTCAAAGTGATAAGTTAATGGACTCATTACTTTCACTAATTGGCTATAACAGTAGTCAGTTTGGTTCAAAATTCAAATGTTATTAACATATCAATGGTCGTCGCATCAATCGCCGATGCAAATCTACTATGATCCGCCTCCGTCCGCGCGTCTGTCCGTCTGAGGTCGTTCCTCGCCACGTGGGAATTATAAAGTCAAAAGAAACAATAGACAGATATCGTGGCCAGATAGCGGCCTACCAGCTGATAACGGCGCGTTTCAGATTATTTTTGTGGTTGTATTTAATTTTATTGCTTTAATGTGCTGTCATTTGTGACCGAATGGTGCCGAGTTGCACTTCCTGACTTTTGTTACTTTAAAAATATGTTATTATTACAATAAAAACTATGATTGTGCACGAAATTAATGTTCACGGAAGATACAGAGGAATGTGAAAGTATTAAATTGCTTTGTTTTTAAATAATTAACGTTGAAGTAATAGTATAAACTAGTTAAAACACTAATGTAATCAACTTAAAGTAAAGAACGCCCGTCATTCAAAAGGCTAATGTTGCATTAGGGAAGAACATGGAAAGGAACTTCCCCTGGGACGCCGTTTAAGGTTTAACTCGCGAGTAACAGGAAGCGCGTGTATCGGCGCCGATATCTGAGATTAGTATGTGACAGTAAGGTAAAGTTTTAATTGCCGCAATTAGGTGTGGGAGTTTATGGGCGGCGGGTATTGTCTTCCCACGGCGCCTTATCTAGATTTCGGGCGGTTCATGGCCTTGCCGCCGGGCGTGACCTCCGCTTCTCACATTCGTCATTCCACTTCCGATCGCAACTCGTATTCTTCCTTGTGCCTTTTGAAGTATTGTTGTTTCAATCTCGAGGAACAGGTAGGTACTTTGAATTGCGAGAAAGATGTTGATTTATTTGTATTGACTTTGTATATTAAATTAAAAATATTTGATTTCAGAGTTTGCAATTTACATCCATATTTTATTAGTGTGTTAGTAACAATGTTTCTTATAAAGTATGTTAGTTGGTCAGTGTAGATAATTATTAGGTACATATTATAAAAATAAATTATTTTATTTGGCCAGTTACTATTTCTATCCAGTGTTGTTGGATAGAACTGTCAGGACGAGCAGTGATTGTCTTCAGAACAGAATATAATATAATGCTCATGTCATTGTTCTTCTAAATATTAATAAAGTACAACATTTTTTTTTATTGGATAATGATAATTAGTTAAGTATATTTGTTTTTTTATGCTTAAGTTGTAATAGATACTGCTTTTTGCTGTATGAGAAATTTAAGGCAGAATGTGGAAACATTTTTCACTTATTCACGTAATTATTGTTTGTTTTAGTAAATATTGCCGAGTAAGTTAGTTAGTGTATCTATTGTTTTATTGTTTTATGCTTGCAGCAATTAAGGCTTACTCTGTCGAAGTCATATTTTTTTTTATAGTTACAACTGCAGGGAAGCTTCGCCTTCACCTCATCTGATAGCATGATAGCAAGTGATGATAAGGTGGAACTTGGACGTGGTACATGTCACGGAGAATCCTTAACCACGGCGGCGTGACTCGCTAAGTCTGTAGTGTTGAGATACAGTCAGACAATGCTATTCAAATATTGAATTTGGTGACAGACTTAAATGACATGGTAGTACTAAAATCTCTACTACAAAATATACCTAGCTAATACTGGAAACAAAACCTGACATGTGGTCATAACATAATGCCACGTAGTCGGTTGCCACAAACTAGCTAACGTGAGGTTTTTTTTATATAAGTGATGAAAAACAGGAGCTTGTCTTCAGTTTTGTGTCAAACAAAGGAGCATGGATTTAAAAACGAAATTAAACTTAACAACTTCAACAAGCAAACAAACCTCATTCGATTCTATAGGCTACCGTTAAGCGTTCTAAGAATAGCTCAATATGACAAACGAAAACGCTGTGACATTTATAATCTCTCGACGGCCGCATCTGGGTACAAGCACTGCTCGTCTGCAGGCTCGATAGAGGTTCTACGGCAGGGACTATGGCAGGCTCAGGCGATGGCGCGATACCGCCATTGTCGTCGATCGCCTTCAACATTATCGTATCTGACCTAATCGGATCTAAGCACCGCCACCTAACAACAACAACCCACAAAACTCATTCTCAAACTTGTGGCTGAAGACATAAAGACGGTTGGGACCGTAAAACGGAGTTGCGAAGAAGTATGTGACACAAGGATTTGTCTACAGCGTTTAGAAATAAACGAGATGTTGATTTTGTTATGTAAGTTGACGGTCGGAGCGGGATTTGTGTCCGTCACGCCCCGCGCTCGCCCCGCGCTCGCCCCGCGCTCGCCCCGCGCTCGCCCCGCGCTCGCCCCGCGCTCGCCCCGCGCCGGGATTACGCCCGATAACGAGTTGCTTTGTTTTCGCGATTGTACTTAAGCGTGTATTGATTAATGTAACCGAACAATACGTTTGTTTTATGACTATAAAATATATGAAAGGACTTCTTGGCGGGAAAGTGAAGCGTCATGTCTGCAGTTTTGTTTTATTTTCTTTGATTTGTGTTTTGTCGAATATTAATGTGAAATAATGGTGGATTATTTACTGTTAAGGGTTTGTGAACGTGCATGAGCAAATAAAACAAAAACGTACAACATCACTTTTAAAATTCTCTCAAGAAGTCCGTGTAAGAGCTCAATAAAGTCCCACATCTTTATTGAGTCTCGAGGGGTTTGGGGGAAAATCATTTACTATTAAACGTTCATTATCACTCATTATCATCCACATATTGTAAAGAAAATAATAATTACTATTAAATCTTACTTGACACTGGCTTAATGTGCTGATCGCACGAAGCCATTATTTAAGAGAAAATATATATGTAAATCGAAATACTTTGTAAAAAGTAAATTAATACCATCACTCTGATACATAAGAATAAAGAAAAAATATGAAATTTTATAACAATATGTTGGCATTGCCTGTTTTAGTATTAGTTATGCTCACCTCACTCATAACGCTGATCACATGTGCAGTAGTTATTTGGTGAAACGTGGACTGCGTGGACTGTGGCAATACACTGTTTTTGGTTTTTGCGATCCTTGTTACCTGTCTCTGGCTATCCCTTCTGGGATAATAGTCGGGAGAGTAGGTATGTAACTACTTCCCTGACTTTGTTCGGCGACTGAGCTGCGATTAGCCCCCATAACTTAGTCGTTATACTCACAAATACCAAATCTGAACTTTGACGAACATGTAAATTAACATTTCAATGTAGAGTTTAATAATAAACGCAACATAACATGGTTGTTGAGCCAAACTTAGCCGCCGTGCAACTTAGGTACCACATAAATAAAACAACTTGAAATTGTTGAGAAATGTCCAAAAATATGGAAATGTTACTCAATTTGTGACACATCTAGGTCTCGTGGGCGGTTGTAAATGGGCTCGGGTGATAATACTAAAACTGTCGCATAAGGAAACTAAATAGGACTAGCTGACTATAACTTATTTATATGTCCAAAGTGTGCAAAGCTATACTTATTTTTATAATGATGCTGGGCGGTGCCCGGCGGTGCTAGGTATCCTAACCTAACCCATCGTTGTTTTGTTACAGTTATGATGATGACCGTAAATAAATGTTTTAGAGTCTACGAAGCCAGCCTTTGATAAACTATTTTTTTTATTTTCATGACCCATCTCATTTTAAACTATTTTCAAGATGCTCTGATTAGTAATGTTGTCAATAATAATCTATCTTATATCCTTAAACAATGCAAACTTATTTGCTGTAAATAAATAAGTATTAGGCTGTCTTGGTTCCTCTTACTGCTTGCAAGTCTCCATTCTGACACAAACGAGAAAAACACGACGCCTGCAATCCTACCCGCGGCAGTGTCTACATGTGTCGTCGTACAAACAATCCGTCGGACAAAGTCTGGCGAACAGTCGCCTTATACGGCACGGCGCACAAAAAGTGCGCGGCGTAATACCTTCCCGGGCATTGTGCGGCACGTCCCGGGCGCCCCGGCCGCCCCGCCGCCCCGCCGCCCCGTCGCCCCGGCGGCCCCGGCCATGCTCGCCGCGCCCCGCGACGGATCATCATAATCACACATTCTAAGCCTTTCAATGCTCTTTATCGATCGGAGATTAATAACAGGATGTCGCCGACACAGTTACGGTTCGGGACCGTTATGTTGCAAAGTGCGTTTTTGAGAAGGAAGTGTTCCATTTTGCATATGTTATGCTATAAAATTAAGTAAACCCGTTATAATGGTATTTTCCTTTATTTGACTACGCTAGCGTACGATTACCTGATGGTAAATTGTCATTTTCGATCTTGTAAACTAGAAAATTGCATTAGCAGGATATTGGTGCTTGCTAGTAGTGCTAGTCTTAGTTAATTCCGTAGAAATATAATTCACTTCATTCCCCTATGTGGCAATCAATTCTCATGTGTGTTTAAGTTCTATCTCATTACCATTTGCTACCTATGTGTTATTTACATGTGTCTAGAAAATAATAAGTGGATAGCGCGTCACTGATACCGATTTATGGCGCTGCCCCGCGGCTCCGCCCGCGAGGACAGTTGTTTATGCTTCCTCACCTAACCCTCACTCATCATAAATAATCAGGTGTGTGTTGATGACCTTTATCAGGTCTATGCCTGCCTCGAGCAGACTTCCCTATCTTGAGCTCAATGGAATAAAATAAATACCTACCTCCGGCTCTGCTCGATAACTTTTGAGTGTCAACCAGATCAAGATACAAGGTGTAAGTAAATAGTAATAGTTTACAACAAAAAACGGTTGATAAGCTAATTGCGAACAACAGGAGGCGATGGTATCGCCGCTAACGAGCGGTATCGGCGATCTATTCAAATCGCTCCTATAAATATTAATATCAAGCATTGAGGCATTACGTATTCACGAATTTGTTTAGTGGCAACACTCGATTGTTGTCTTGTTTTTATTGTCAGAGAATGCGCGTCTGATTTCGCCTCCGGTCATGAGAATTTTTACTTACAGGGTGTGCTATTTTGATGTAAATTTTTGAAGTATATATCATTATTTATAGCATTGAGTGATTTCGAACTATGCTTTTAAAAGTACAACAAAACTGACCATTACACTTAAGTATTTATATCTGTCATTGATACGTACAACCGGTTTTGATACTTATCGTCAATAAAGCTAGTAAAATACTGGCATTCAAATACAGCTGGCACGCATCGCATTATACTATTAAAACAATTGAAATTCAATTCACCAGTTTTCATTGAAACAGTACGCTACCAAAATAGAGATGTTATAGGTGTCAACGGTTGCGTAATGCGATTCTATACGCAGATAGGCGGCATTGTTCTCAGGCATCCAGGCCTCGCGGCGGCGATGACGCGGCGCGGCGGGCGGCGGCGGCGGCGGCGCGGGCGCGGCGCGGCGCGTGGGCGCAGCACCCCGCTCACCTTGGAGGCTTCACGCCGAGCTATCGATACAAAAACTTAAACGCAATACAAACTAGAAAAATGAGACATTTGGAAACGTTGGCTGCGACTGCGACCTCTCATGAATATTTTCGCTATAATTAAACGATAATTTTAGAGGTACTGCTTCGCGCCACGCGGCGGACTAATTTAGTGAATCCACACCCCCGCCTGGACGGGTGCTCAGGCCGAAGCGCCGGAACTGAATCACCCTGTGTTACTACGCCTTACGAGTATTTGTTTTAGTAATGAACATTCCGAGTTTTAAATAATAAAATTTATTCATAAGCCGGCACTTACCATATTTGAGTGTGCGAGCCGTCCATATGTATGAGTGGTAAGATATTCTTATTTATGGGTCTATGTCAAGGTCGCTCGAGGCGGTTGAGGTATCATCGCTTTGCATAATATCAAATTATTTATTCGCTCTGCGCTAAAACTGTCTGGCGTGTTCAATTTGTAATTCAAATAAAATCTTAGCATTATTACAGCGCGCACCTGTCATCATTGTAACGCGCGCCATTTTTTACTGATTTGTTAGACGCCGAATCGATGGCGGCGCTCGGCGGGTGAAGGCCCGGGTTCATTCACGACCTTTGTGGTAGGTCGCTTTGAGTGTAATGTATGGGTTTGATCATGTGCAATGTTAATGTTAGTGTAGCAGCAGCATTATACATTTAAACATACGAAGTCAAAATTTAAATGCTCGTAGCGTACCTGTTACTTTAAATCCTTACAATTTTTTACACATATTTCTAGCAATAACGAGTTACAAACTATTTTAATATTCATAAATTAAATCTACTTCAATGTTGAGTTCGAGCCACTATCCATTGTTTCATTGATGGTGTTTTTGTCGTTGTTATCTAACCGAGTAATCGAGTCTACTCATTCACTGGATCGTGAATGACGAAGAGGTAAATGTAATTTGAATAGCAAGAGATTGTCAGATGTTTGTACACGTTTTACTGCATTTACTAACATGTTTTATGTTTTTTTAAGGATTTTTCAAGTTTTTTATAAAATGTTATTTTATCCAAGAGTTTAGTATTGTGTAGTATTAAAAAATTGATAGTAAATTGAGCAGCCATGCGTGGTGTAGCGGTTTATTTTACCACATTTAAAAAAACAGTTTCCTTAAGAACGAACTTAGAGGCTGTAAAACATTTAAGTGCTAACGTGCTCTCTCTTTCTCTCTCTCACTCTAACATACTTATCTACATGCGTTCCGTGTGTGCAGGATATGTATCGGAGAAGAGCCTGCGGATGCCTGGCGCTGCTGCCTCTACACGTGTATAGAGGCAGATTGCTTTGCATCACTCCTTACGGGCCAGTGTCGCAGAAAAACCACGCCGAACTGCGATTTACATAAATGGTCAGTCACGTTTTTCTTCGCAACTCACAATAGTGATAGCTTAAAATTGTGAAGAAATATATTAAAGATACCACATACATTTTGAAGGTTATAATCTTGTAATTCCCTGATCGAGTCATTTATAATTAGGTAATGTGATACAGCTCGCTGGATAGTAGGCTGTAAGTGCTGTGGCGGTGGCGGTGGCGGCGCGTCACAGCCGCAATGAACTTGACACAGTGCGTGGGAAATCGCGTAATTGTGATGTGCATGCTGCGGAGCGCTTTGGCTGGCTGTACGATAATTAACTAATGTACTATCATCGTCGAATGTCCATACAAACGTTATTAAATGGTCCTACGAATTAAATATTATATTATTAAAACACCAGATAATGGATTTTTTTCAACATTTTTCAAAATGTTATTGTTTGCTACTAAATTTTCGTTTTTTAGTTGCCTACTTAGCTTGACTAATTTTACCGATCTAATATTTATAAAATGTTAAGATCGGATGTGGATGAAGTAGTTGACATTGAATGCGCCTATGGCTTTTAAAATAAGGGCGAATAAAGAGCGCGGGCTTCACAGAGCCACCATAGCGTAGTTGGCAGTGCATCTGATCTGGATTGTCAAAAAAGTGTAGGCTTAAATCCTGCTAGTGTAAACCTTTTCAACATTTTACTAAATATCAAATACGTAGGGGAAGTCAGCTCAATGCGGCCATAGGAGGCAAAGCGGCCAAACCAAATTTTTTGGGAACTAAAAATGATAGAGCGACGTTGCTTTTCTGCCATATAGCCAACCTCCCGCCCCGCCCGCACCAAGCAGTCGTTCGGTGGAATCGAAGCAAATGCGTGGCCGCGGGGACATGACTGAGCAAGGAATTTGTGCATTTTGTTAAAAAAATCCAGGGTAAGTTCAACCTGTTTTGATCAAACCTATATAGAACTCAATATTTTTACTACACGTCTATTGTTACTCACTTATTTGGCTTTGAATGTGGAACATTTGTTCCGACATGGGATAAATAATGTGAACTGAGTTAATTTTTAAAACAAAATGGTAGAAAAAGGGCAAAGTGGCCAAGTGACCACTTTGCCCGGATTCACATTAGTGAACCGCGATCAATAAGAGCAAAGCGGCAGCGGCGGCAGTTGACCGCTTATAATATTTTTTGTATAATAAGATTAGAATGTTTTATTATTTTTTTAGATGGTCAACAATTACTTACAAAAGAAAAACTACGAACTTTTTGTACATAGATTTAAGTAAAAAAAACATGAAGACTGTAATGATTGTTTCATTTTAAACTTTATTGGTTGGTAATAAAGATTTGCTTAATACATTTTTTGTGTTTTTGTTTTTAAAAATGAATTTCTTGTAATATTTAATTATGAACATTTAGCCCTTACCCCCATGGCCGCTTTAGGCGCCAACACGGGCAAAGCAGTTTTTTGACTAGTTTTCGTAATTTACAAATTAAAATAAACTATTTAATTTTTGCAAAATGTGCCTGCACTTTATGAAAGCTTATTAAATTCCCTTTCTTTTGATATAATCAACTTTTTCAAAATCGATTATATAGTGGCATTTTTTTAAGGCAAAGTTAAGTGGCCTCTCTTAGCTGACCTCCCCTAATTGTTTAAGAATAGTGACGTCATCTTGATCCAAGTACGGTCTGCCTCTTAAGCAATATTTTACTCTTTAGTACCATTCACTCGAAATCACTAGGAATGATCGCAAAATCGTATAAACATTAAATGGACACAGTGTTTGCTATGACAAGGTACCAAATTGGCTGTTAATGGCCCGACCGTGCTTACCAACTAATACCTACTGATTAAAAGTTAGCTAAAGAGCTACATAATATAAACGAAACTAAATTTCTTACATGTTGTCAGTTATTTACTAAAGAGATTTGAACATGTACTTGTGCTGTTATTAATGGTTATAGCACAGGTAAAGGAATCCGCAATAGACATTTATTTAAAGTAATGCAGCCGGCGACTCGCAACAGTGTTGGTGACTTAAAGTCATTGAAGCGTACTTCCTTGAGCCAATTAAAACGAGTCTGGCCGCCCTCCCCCCCCCCCCTGGGCCCCCTCCGGACTACGCAAAAACAACGATAACATTTGCTAGGAAATGTGTAGTGTCTAGCAAAATTAAATGATAAAATAACTTACAATAAAATGAAGTAAAAATGACGATGCAAGCTGTGTGATGCATGTAAACTATTAAAATTGCGAAACAATTAGATTGTAAAGTAATTAATAAAATCAATGTAAATCTTTTTCTACGTTATACTACTACCTGTTTTATAATTTAAATTTTTGTAACCAGATGATGCCGATAAATTATGCCAAATTTTTTCAATGTTACGTTATGGTACCTATTTGGTTGATGAGTACTTGTCTATTAAATATTTTAGCATTTAGCTCAACCATTGTAACGGTTACACAACAAACTACCTATTGGAATAGCGTCAGATTCAATCTTATAGCAAAATATGCGTCAGCGATTGGATAAACAGAAACCATTCTATCCAACGCTAACTCTAAATGATTTGTACTTAAGTCAATAGCGAGGTTGCTATGTTGTTATTTCTGCGATCTCCGATATCGTATTAAAGTCTGCACTCAGAGGGACTGCCATTCGCCGATGCGCGATGCCTACAGACTAGCATAAGAGGAAATCTGCCGCTTATCTCGGTTTTAGTGCTTAAAATTAAGTATATTTTTTATCTGTTGGCCAATAGTCGTGGGCTTTCAACATTTTAGGTTTATCGCTGTAACTGGCGCATAAAGATGTGGTTTTCATTCGGATCCCGATATAGCGCAGTAATTATGTTGGAGCGGACAGACGAGCGGTTTCGCCAGTGACATGTTTACGACGTGCCCGCGGGGCACAGTGGCGCTGCTGCCGCGCCGCCGCGCCGGCCGCCTCAAACAGTTTTAATATTTTGAGATTGTAGCGTGCATGTATGACAATGACATCTTAGCATAAGTCTTAGTAAATATTTAAGTGACATTGTTTCTTTTGCATCGCCAAGATAAACTAAGATTAAAGCAAAAATGTAATGTGACGTTTATCCAGCAGTGGGACGTTTCTAGTAGACTAATGACGGTGATGATGATTGTTATTTCAAAGTTTAGACTAACGATAGCAATAGTTCACTTGAATTCAAAATAATATATTTAGTAAAAATCAATATCACAACTCGCACCAACATAAAAACATAAATTGGTGCAAAGTCTAAAGCGCTTACCTGCCGCGTGTTACGCGCGACCGCCCGCCCGTCTGGCGCGCCCGTCCAATACCGTTCGTTGTGTATCTAGTGCGTAGGATCGTCGCCGCGATAGCCGGGACGTGTTTATCGCCGCCTCCAATATCGAGGTACACATAAAAATTGTGAAATTCCACTAGCAGTAGGTTACCAACCGGCCGCGACGCGCGGCGGTGACCTGATCACCAGACGCACAATATCAAGTTTGGAATGGGTTACGATGGCGGCCAGATGTGCCACTTGCCTAATCGCTTGCAGCTTGCAGCCGAAACTGTTCGTAATTTAGGATATAGTGTTTTATATAAATAATAAAATATTTATTAGCTGACCGTCATCCAACTTGAAGGTGATGTGAAGTCTGAAGTAAGGCCCAATTCTCTCGCCATCTTCAATTACTGATCAACTTTATTGACTGTTTATAGATAACAATGTCTTTAACATTGTGTACAGGCGTGGATAAAATCCACCAGCTTGCCAGGGTGCCTTGCCATCACTAATAAAACCTTACAACGGAATCTCTGGGTCTCAGATCAGTATTGTAATCACTAAAATGTGTACTTTGTAAAACAGTCTCCTGTCAAAATAAAGTAATGCGTAAGTTCATTTAAAATTAATGAAGTTCCGTCAGCTAACTGACGTCGATACAGCTAGATTAGTTTATTTCAGTTACTTTCATAGTGTAATGCTGCCGACATTTAAACATCTTTGTGCTGCAGAAGAGGGCTATTCGAGCAATATATAACCTAAGGCTGGTGACTCTCTCAGAGACAGATTTAAGGAAATAAATATAATGACAGTTGCATCACAATACATTTATGCAAATCTGATGTATGTTCATAAAAATATTGAAATGTTTTCAAAAAACAGTGATATTCACAATTTAAACACTAGAAGTAAGAACAAATTAGCAGTAAGTACCTTAAACTAGGCTTCATAAAATAAATATTTTTTTAAGGGTCTGTGTGTACGATTATACAAATTCAATTGATATTCAGAATGAAATTCTCCAAGTAATCCAACAGCTATTTCTAATTGTTTAAAATTAATTTATATAGAGCACCATATTTAAATAAACTATTTACATTCAAATTCATATTTTGTATTTTATGACCTGGTAACGACATATTTTTTTTTTGTAAATGTCGTTGCTTCTGTGCGCTGTGGTTTCTTGCGCCCGGTCTTTGCCACAGTTAAAAAGTGATGTCGTGAATGGGTGGTAGGTTAAAAAGATTTGGACGATTCAAAGTACTTATTAATTGAGTTTATTGAATAAATATATTTTGATTTTTTGACTTTTGACTTGTGAATGAGCAGAACTTCTGCTACCAATGATGCACACGCCGCTGACGCTAACGGCGTTAACAAACACCACACCGAGATTTTCTGCCTAAGTTGTACCACGGTCCAGCTTGCAATTGCATTGTTTTATAATTTAGACATCTGATACGTCTCATGTTCACGATCAAATTGGTTTAGAATAAATAATTTACTTTGTACAGGTTTATTCGCACTAATAGAAAATATTCAGAGTTGCCTTGTTTTCTGTATAAAAAATAAGAAATATTTACCTTTTCTACGAGCTTTTAGCAAATGTTATATCTGCAGCTACTTAAGATAATGACGTTCTGAATAGCCGCGATGATCTTCAATATGAATTTGCACCATGTTCTCGTGCCCATAAAATGTTCTACAAGAATACTAGTAGACGTTCGCTGTGAACTATTAATTGACAGTGTGCAGTGACAAGTAGTAGTAAAATATGTTTTTTATTGTTATTCAACCTGTCCGGTGTTTTGTTGATAGCCGCAGCTGACCGGTCCGGTGTCGGCGATGCCCATGTACGGCGGCCGGGGCTCCGGCGGACTGCGCAGATTACGATCAGAAGGTCCACTTACTTGTGTTCTTCGATGAGTTTTTTTTACTTGATACCATGTTGCTGATATCGATACAGCATCGCGTTTACTCAATGAGTTGTTGGTTTCGCAACTTTAAGAAGATATTATGTTAATTAAAGCGACGTTTTGCCATTCCACGCGTGTATGTCTAATAAGTCTCGCTGATGGCACCCTAGGGGCAGCCAGCCCTAGGGGCAGCCAGCCCTAGGGGCAGCCAGCCCTAGGGGCAGCCAGCCCTAGGGGCAGCCAGCCCTGCGCCGGCGCAGGTTTCCCAGCGCGCAGCGGGCCGGAACCCGCAAAAACACGCCGCATCACGGTCAAATGAAGATGTGTAATTAGATGGTTTTTGCGCGGCGATCGGTATTTTTTCCCGCCATATATGGCCGCGCAGTGAGCCAACGCCCGTTTGCGTTGGCTGGCCAGCAACACTCGCGTGAACTCCAGCGCGCCGGCGCCATAGCACATAAATACTAAGTTTTTATTTCAACATTTGTATTATCTCGTCGCGCGGCGATCGCCCGTCGCCCCGCGCGGAATGAGATACGTTATAATTACTGGAACGCAGAGCCTCTTTACCTCGATCGCGAACGATTCATTTTACGCCTAACTACTTGCGGGCGTCGTAAACAACCACACATGTACACAGGTTAGGTGAAACGAAACGAAAATCCCGCACGAATTAAAATCGATCCTACGCTGAATTATATTTTATCACAAAATTACAATTTTCCTTCAAATCGGCCATAAATTACTTAGCCCGAGGTGCCCGCCGACCGCGTCCACAGTGCGGATACAAGCTGCACCAGTAAGACAACTCCATACTATACTAACTAACAGCACTAAAAGTTCTTAGCAAGTTTTGCTGTGCTATCAGTAGGGAGTATCGCGTATCAAACATTTAAAAAAAACGTAGTAATAATAGATCACTTAAATATCATAATCACCAGCATACCAGCTTCTTCGCTAACTCTAAGAAAAAACAAAGTTCAATTTTATCGTTTTTTTTAACGTTGGGGGAAATTTTAAAGTATTGTACTAGTTAATTTATTTACAGTTTTCTTAACTTTGAAATATATTTCATTAAGTTATGCTCTTTTTATATTGGTTTTACAATAGAGAATTTCGAACATAACGCTTGGAATATTCTAAATTATTTTACACATAGTTTATAATGTGACAACCCTAACACTCTGAAGACGAATAGGTTCCAGGTCAAAAATGTTTCAGTTGGGATACTGCTGCAAGCCGCATGCGCTGGTACTGTGCCGCGACGCCGCGTGTTAATGGCTGCGCAAAAAAAACGTTGTTAAATGAAAAAGGCGTACAATTATTTTTATTCAACATACGAACCTTCGGAAACCCTGCGGCGCGGCGGGGCCCAAAGTAATGCCTTATTAAATTAATAATTATTCATAATAGGCCAAAATATCGAACAGCATAACGGCTAACTTGCTCACGTTGATATTCGTAATCATTACAAATGATTATTTTTATTGCCTGTTTTTACGACACCTAGCTAGGAATTATTTGAATCCCAAAAAACATTCTTGAATAATTTTAGTAAGGAAATCGTCTGCCTATACAGGTTGTCCCAATTATATGGTCCAGCAGAAGCCCAGAGGTAAAGCAAGTCTAGGGGAACCTAAATCACCCCCATATATGATCCGCGATATTTAATTCTTTTAAAACTATGAACTTTTGAAAAACTCTACTTTGAATACTTTTTTGTCACCGACTCTCATAATA
Source organism: Scoparia ambigualis (assembly GCA_963921215.1). Classification (NCBI taxonomy): domain Eukaryota; kingdom Metazoa; phylum Arthropoda; class Insecta; order Lepidoptera; family Crambidae; genus Scoparia; species Scoparia ambigualis. Next base: position 1,353,533 of record OY992506.1, on the reverse strand, counting down.
TAAGAAAAGTATTCTTTCAGGAGCCTGTATTATAAGGCATGCGCTCCATATTTTCTGGTCACAATGTTTGCAAGAATTTAAATAATAGGTATTTCAAAAATTTATAGTTCGAAAACTTTTGAAAATCGCGGAACATACCTATAAATATGGGGGTGTTTTGGGTGCCCCTAGGGCTGCTCTACCTCTGGGCTTCCCCTTGACCATAATATTATCTTGGGACACCCCGTACAAATAAATGTGAAATGCTGTTCGTTTGTAGCGCATCATTTCAGAATAGCCTTAGCTAATTTTTTTATGTTCGTAGTAGGTACCTAGTCTAAACTAGGTTCTTGCAGAAAGAAAAAAATATAAAGTTTCCCGGTTTATTTTCGAATTCAAAACAAATTGAAAGTTTTTTTCTATGGGAATTATAAAAATTCGAACATTATGTACAAAATCAGAGCTACTTAAATAAATAAAAATCTTATTATTATATCAATCATTCATTACTCATTAGTATAAGTGTAATGCTAAGTGTAGGAACTTCAACTATCTTCCAAAATTGCAATATTCACGCAATTTGACGAAGTTTTGAAAGGAGAAAAAATCCTAAGATGCTTTGGCCATTCACAACTATTGCTAGACTTGCTGAATCTTTATTGCACAGGTATAAGATCGATAATCGCCCGAACCACTTAGACTGAGGAACATCGCACCTTATAAGAAATCAGTAAAACTACTCATAGCTGTTATTGACGCTGGGCGCTCGAAAAAGTGCTTCCCACAGCCGGCGGTAACTGAAACTGCTATTCACTCGCATCAAAACGAATCGCACACAAAAGCGTTTCTAATGCGTCGCGTCTCTGGGATCGATCAACATTCAATTACATTTGTACTTACACTTTGCGTGTACTTCGTAACATTCGTTTTTTGTCTCTAGATGAGACTTTGAAGAAATAAAGGAGAATTAATTTGATGCTTTTTTTCTAGCAATCTTTCATTAATTTGGGAATAGTATCAAAAGCATAATGAACTCCAGAAAATGTATATGAGAAATAAAAAAATTAGTATGCACGACCAGAACACGATAAAGAACGTCGCCCGAACCTCTGCGCCAGCGCAACCCGCTCCCCTTAAACCCTTTAATACGACCGAGTTATTAAGTCTAAAATGTGATACGTGATAAGGGAGCTAACTGCACATCCGTTCTCCCGTACTCCCGTAGAATCAGTGTATACACCATTGGAAAGGAGCAGGAGACCACTCCCGCAGCCCGCCACTACGGCTCTCTGAAACCGTTCCATTCGCTTTGACGACGGCGACGCGTATAAGCTCCAACACTTATGCTGTGAAATAATAAAATAATATCGACGGGTTAGCGTCCACGCGCGGACTGTTAACGTTTACGACGACACCCACACTGAAGCCATATCACCACCAGATAAATCTGATTTCTATTTTATTGCCCGGGTTACTGGCCCATGGCTCGTGGTAATGCTACGGCAAAAGCTAGCGACAGCTGAATACTTTACTAGATATATTTTTTTAATAATTATTCTGTGACTGTAACAGCTTTTCCTTATGTTTGACTCAAACTCTATCTTTAACCGCAGACTAGAACTAGTGTGGTGTAGTAAGCATAACTGAGGCCCGACCTTTTTTATACAGATATCATTTATCAGTCTGACACCGTGTTACAGTTACACCAACACTTACTGTTATTTAAAATGCATTATCATTTTCTCGGATGACATGGACACTCATCCGATCAGATATATTTTTATCGGAAGTTTGATAAATCAACACGCGTTAATGTCTACAAGCAAGCAGGCCAGCGCCGCCGCCGCCGCCGCGCCGCGCCGCCGACGCATTGCGCCGTATTTACGATCGATCCGGATCGATGGCGGAGCGCGGGAGCCTTATTGTCTAAATTCCTGCCGTTGCTCAACCCAGCCATAATTCAATCCGTCGAGCCGTTCGCAGCCGCTGATTTACGGGCGCTGCGCATTCTAATATCTCGTTAGACTTTATGATTGTGACAAATAGTCAAAAATGAAGACACAGTGCCGGCGCTGAGTTATAGCTCCACTCGGTGGTAATTGATGTTTCATGCAAGCACGCTGCGCAGCTGGTTCTGATAGTCATTTCAATATCGGAATGGCTCGTACATGAAGTGGAAATCGAAACAGAACCACAATTTAAAATTAATAAAAATAAGACAAAATGTTGCATGGCTCATCAATGGACATCTTACAAGTATTAATGGAGCCAATTACACTGTATTTCGCATCGAGCTTACTACGGGCTTACACATTTCAAGAACGGGCTTTCACAAATCAATAAGCAAGGCACACGTTTTAAAGATAGGACCAATTAAAAACAACACAGACGGACGGACGCGCGTCGCAGAGGCGGCTAATCCCGGCCGCGACGGACGGCTCTGGACGGCCCGACAGGTGCGCGCCATTACCCGCGAATAAGCTATCACTGGCGCTGAGACGGACACAGGACACCTGAAATGTTTATACCACTTTTAAGTTCACGAAAAGTTTTGCTTTTTGAGCTCTCAAGAAACTTGTGAAATTGAGGTTTATTCTCTTTAGAAAAATACATAGGCTCTAGGCGCATAAAAGGGTATCTTTTAGGGTAGGGTAGGTAGAGCTTGGTCAATACTGTGGACAAGTATGTCAGTCGAAATTCACAAACTAAGTATCTTAACGTTACCGCACAATAGAGTTGTCATTTTCACGTTTCATTATCTTTTTCATTAGCCTTTACAACGCCTACGAGGAGCTATTATGTATTCGCTGATGAGCTGCCACTGCCCAGCACCGTGTAGATTGCGTGTCAACTACTAACGTCAATTTGCCCAGTTCACCGCGTTGCTCTAGCGCGGTCGTCTCCGGCATATGCTTTATAGGCGATATAAATAAAATAGCCTGGAACGAAGTGGAAATTACTAGAAGTGGTGCTATTAGAGCACGTAGCGCGGGAGCCGCTTGGCGTGCCCGCGGCGCCGCGGCGGCCGGTTATGGGCGCGGATCCGATGCTGTTCATAGATGGGGGAATTATGAAGAATGGATAGCGATGGCGCGGGAAGGCGATGGACTAAAGAGTTAGCAAGCATTTAGTAATAAAAGTAAAAGCACTTAAACAAAATTGGAAGTCAGTAAACGAAATTTGAAAATGTTGCCGCTGGCTGAAGGTCTGACATTGTTATTTATACAAGCTTCGTGTTCTTAAAAGAATAACAAACCGTTATAAACGATATAAATAACGCACTTGATAGGGATATCAGCGAATACTTAATCAAAATTTTCGATTAAAGCAAAGGGTTGAAAAGTTTGTAGACGTACCTACTAAACTAATTTTAGTATTTAAGTAGTAGTTAGGTGATACATAACAATAGTGACTAAAGTGAATGATGTCTGCTATGAGTACACACAGTTAACCGCAATAGTTGATGTGTCATCAGCAGCTCGTGTCAAAACAAACTGCTATTCTGTTTCACATCTAAGATGGCAGCAAACGGCTTCTTGTTGAAATCAGCTTCCAGTTAAATGCCATTGCAACTTTCACATTTGCGCGTTTGTTCGCGTTTTTCGCACCGACAGCCCCCGGTTACGACAGCACGTGGCGCTTGACATTGGCCGAGGTGCGTTACACCGCAGCCAGCCGCCTCATGGTCGCACTCTCATACATGAGGTATGGTATGGGACCATACCTGGCGTGCATGTGACCTTCGTTCTCTTTTGCGAGAATGTCCCTAACGATTTTTAGATAAAGTAGAAAACAATGAAATCCATTTTCTAGTTGAAAATCGATAAGCATACTAATCAGCTCTTGTAAGTCACCTCTTAAAATAAAGTAGCTAACCAGACGTTTGTGCTAAGCGCCTCCGAGGGTCCCAAGGGCGCGCACCGGCGTCGTCGCGGGCCGGGCCGCGCCGCGCCGCACCGCCGCTATAATTTCAAACGCAAACATCGCACACTCGTAAAAAGTAAAACCACAAACGAAGCAATCAGCGGGCGTCGTGCGCACCGACAACATTCAATTATACGCCTTTAACACTTATAAACTGCCAAATTAACATGTCATGAATATTATTCAACTTTTTCTCCATTATGATAATTCGATTGCAATGCTCAAAGTTCTGTTGCCCTAGAATTAAGTCGAGAGCAAAAACCTCAGACGGATCTTTAGCAAAAATTTGCATATATTACAATACTAATACGCGCTCGCGAGACATGCGCACCGAGAAAAAATATTACACACCCGGAAAGAAGTAAAACGGCGGCGCGTGCGCCGATTCGGGACTGCCGAACGCCGCATTTGCATTTTAGAACTGTGAATCATTTCACTAGTCGCTCTGCTATTAGCGTAAAAGGTAACTTTGCATTGCAAATTAAATATTTGTTTTAGTGTGAGGTGATTTATCGCCAAGGCCTTTGCCGGAGCGCCTGGATGTGGTTCGAATGTGGTCGCGCCTGCAGTGCGGCACGTGCATCATGTTTCCTAATGGGTGTGGACAGCAGTTTTCCTTGGCCGCGCCGCCGCGCCGCAACACAAGTGCGCACTCTCGCGCGCGCAGCACGCTCGCCGCGCCGCCGCCCGCGCCGCCGCCCGCGGCAACAGCAGCGTATAGCTATCATTTAATTAAGATCATACATTATTTACGGCGCCATCTTAAATAAATATTTATAACTCTCAATTGTGCCGGTAGAGTGATGAAACTTTAATACGTTCGATGTAATTCCGACTGTTGCAATTCAAGATTATGGAAGAGACGACCTCGAAGCGTTGGAAGTCGGTGTAATAAACCAAAACTAGTTTACCTAGCTACCATTTAATCTGTTTTTTTTGGTATCGTGGCTGCTATTGTTATGTTTACATTCCTTTAACATTAAATATTTACTTTTTGCGACGACTCAATTATGCTTAATTAAAATTTACGCTACTAATTAAAGCGTAAACCGAGATTCTTCCGCCTACGTGCTCAGTTTTGAACTAAGGATTTTATTATGGCCCATTAGCGCTATTGTTTGGATACAATTTAATTAATGTACAACTTTATCATTGTGAAAAATATGAACATTCCGATTAATTATTTTTTTTGGACAAAGTCCTAGTCCCATGGTTGCTCGCGTCTGTCCGTGCCGCTCCGGATCAGTCCATAGTGTGGCAATCCACGACCATTGATGCGCGTATCGGCGCCGGCTCTGGCCGCGGCAGGTTATATAATCACAATCTGGTGCGGCTCATGGTCGAAGCATACCCATATTACTTACATTGATATTATGGCGACATATCTAAATAAGATGGTGGTCACCAGGCAGGCGGACATAAAACCTCCCGCACGGAATCGAAGACTTCAGAGCCTAAGACTGGTGGTGTAACCGCTCGACCGTACAGGTGGTGTGATGAATATTATTACAATTTCATATTGAGAGGAAAAGTGAGAAAAAGATTTATTGTCAAAAACTCGTAGGTACAGTAAGTTATGTCAAGATCTTAGGAAAAGTTTTAAGTTAAAGTTAAAGTAAACACTTCGAGTAACACTCTGTAGCAGAAGAGTCGTCTACTCGTCCTGTGCCGTAGCAGCTGTAGCAGTGGAGTCGTCTACTCGTCCTGTGCCGTAGCAGCTGTAGCAGTGGAGTCGTCTACTCGTCCTGTGCCGTAGCAGCTGTAGCAGTGGAGTCGTCTACTCGTCCTGTGCCGTAGCATCTGTAGCAGTCAGTCGTCTACTCGTCCTGTGCCGTAGCATGTGTTGAGATCGCTGCCAAACATATTTATGTATATTTTTCCAACAAAAAAACTTGGAGTCCATATTAAATTAAATTAGTAATTTAATGTAGACCGTAACAAGTAATTGTAAAAGGTGTTGCTTTTTTATTGTTTTTAATTAGAGGTTAAAATAATGTTTACCTCACTTATTTCTTATATCAGTTCTTGATAAATCGCAATACTAAGTAAAGCAGGTGTTGTCACTTAAAGAGCTCATAAAGTTACTTTGCTAACTTACTCCAAATCGCGTTCACGGAATCCGTACGGGAATGGCGTCCCGATGGTCTAGTTTTTGCGTCTTTCTTCCGGTTTTCAGTCAAGCTTCATGGAACCCTCGTGCCCTGCGCAGGTGCCGGTGGCCCAGTACGTTTTGTACCTGTAAAGTTGTTGGAAGAAGTCACTTAGGAAATAATTATGTTAAAATAATGTTAAGAAATACAAACATACATACAGTTGTGGTCATATAATTAGGAACAGGTAGTATTATTCAATTTAATTTTATGAAATCTAGTTTAAAAAAATATGCACTGATGTATTATCAATTACTTTTAGCCACGTAAAAATGTACTAGCGTGACTAAAGTTCTAACTTAGAATATTTTATACAAATTAAATCAATCAAATAACTTTTATCATGTTTCGAGACAATGAACAAACAAGACAAGTTTTTACAACGTACTGGCCGCTGGACAAATAATTAAGGAACGCAATGTCATTTCGTTGTTTTAAAATGGTTTTTAAATTTTTTATGCTATAATTTGGGAGTGTTTTGGCGTCATTTTTTCAAGTCTATAATAACAAGTAGTTAAATATTTAAAATTAATTATTATAAAACATGTTAAAGCAAAAAAGTTGCTAATTTTCGACAAGAAAAATTATAATTGCACTTTGTGAACGAGATTGGTCTTACAAAAAAATTGCTGAGCTTGAAAAATGAAACTTTTTAACGCGATCAATCACTTTAAGAAATTTCACACTACCAATAACGTATATCAAAAACCTAAATCTCGGAAAACGACATCTCGAGAGGATTTTTATGATTGTTCGAGCAGCAAAGGCTGTGATCCCTTTAAGGGCTCAGAAACTATAAGAAGGGAAGGCAGGCAGCAAGCAAGGAGTATCCGCACCTTAGAGCATTAAACTAACGTACAATTCGTAGACAAAATTATTTGGAAGAATCGCACGGAAAGTACCGCTCGACAACAGGCAGCACCGACGAGTGAGACTGGATTTCGCTCGAAAGTATGGCTGCTGGACAGAAAACCAATGAAATAATGTATTATTTTCTGATGAGTCAAAGATAAATAGTCCGAGTTCTGATGGTAAACTGTATGTGCGACGTTCTGCAAAGCAAGCGCTGAATAATAAATACACCGCAAAACAAGTGAAGCATGGAAGAAGAAACATTAAAGTTTGGGAATGTTTCTCTGGATATGGTGTGGGCCCCGTGAAAAAAGTTGAAGGTAATCTAGATCAATCTATTTACAATAACATTTTGGAAGACTCAATGCTTCCTTAGGCTGAGGGACGTTACCAGTGACCTGGATATTTCAACATGATAATGACCCCAAAAACACTGCCCATTCTCTTAAAAAAAATCTTAGGGAGCAATCAGTTTCGATGCTAGACTGGCATGCAAATAGCCCAGATCTTCATCCCATTAAAACTTATGGCGTGAAGTGAAGAGGAGCGTATCCACTAAAAGAACAAGTAATCTAAACGAGCTTTACGTTGCGTTTGTGGAATCGTGGAACGCCATTTCTATTGAAACTTGCCAAACTGCAGAAGCCTCGATGCCTCGCCGCCGCAGTGCGGTAATCGCAAGCAATGGTTATCCTACCAAATATTTATTGTTATTTTCGTAAACTACAGTGATGCCTCCTACATTTACGTTTTCAATTCATTAAATTTTATTGTTATTTAATTTAATAATATTAGTGTCAGTTTGTGTTCTTAATAATTTGTCCAGTGATTAAACGTAGTACAACTATGTATGTAAGTAACTCATTACATATCGAACTTTTTATTACATAAAAATAATTTACAATGTCAAATGATAAAAATAAAAAAATAGATCATTAAATTATTAATATATAAATAGATTTCATACATTGTTCGTTACGAGCCGTTCTTAATTCCATGACCGCAACACATATAGAGCTACTACCATCAACCCATCTCTTCCCTTTGGTGTCGCACTGCACATAGTGCAGTCTTTAGTCCGTTAGTCGCCTTTTACATCTGACAGCGCACAGCTCATCACCGGGCACGCTGACCACGTGTGCAGTTGTTATTTGGTTAGACATGGACTATGGCACAGGTCGATTTTACGGTTCTCTTGCTTAGTCTGACTAACTCCTAAGGCATAAAAGTCGTCGATAATAGAATATAAGAGTCTTATAAAATATCGTTTAGATGAGGTATTTTTTAAGTTTATTGCCTACAACTTTTTAACTGGTTTTACAGCATAAAAATAAAGTGACGCTCTTAAACATTCATAGAAAGTATGTTGTTGACGCTTACGGAGGGAATATTTAAAATCATTTAAGTGATTTAACGGATAAATGCGTGGTGTTAGTTTGTAAACAGGTGGCAACAGGTGGTATTTCTCAAAAAAACATCGCCTATAAAATATCTGTTAGGTATATTTAGAATTTAATAATCCGCATTTAGGTTAAATTTAATAATTTAAAAACAACAAGTTTCTAACATTTAGCGGCGCGCCGGCCCGTGAGTACGCCGGTCGGTTCGAATGGCTGCAATTAAGGAGCCTCGCCGTTACGCCAATTAATTTCTCAAAGTCAAAGCCTGCTGGTCATTTTCTAGCTATGCACACTGTGCTCACACGTACACTTCTTGTCAAACAAACTATTACGCGTCCTAGACACATTGGAACTCAGTGTTTTTGTGTTGGAAACTTGAGAGAAATGTGTTTTGGGGACTGGATACGGCGTGGATACTTTATTGCGTGGAGTTGTAAAGTCTGATATGTTTGACCGAGTGAGTTTCTATGGGAACATTCACTATAATTTGTTTAGTTTGTTAACATTTTTTACCGGTTTTAGTAGTTTTCAATGAGGAGTTGTCAAGTTGTTTTTATTGAGCAATAAAAAAACGGAACTGAACACACGAGCATGATGCCTCTGTCCTATATTGTGTGACATACCTGTCTACAGGACATTTAACAAATGGTTGCCTATTCGCCAGCGTGACGTATACGAGCCCTGACCACACTTTATTCGATACTTAACTCTACTAATGCTTCTTCTTATCTAACTCCCTATTTCCAGTATCTGTGCTCTTCTCATGGTAGGAATCTCCGGTCCTCAAACATTCTTCTCCTTCTCACTCCTTCCCATTCTTCTGGATTTGTACACTCTTCCTTCCTTATTCAGCCCATTCTCCTTTGGAACGCGCTACGTCTTGAAATCAGGATGACCACCAGTCGCGAAGCATTTAAAAGGAAAGACCGCTTGTTCTTCTCTGATAAAACCATGGCAGAATCATCTCAGAATGTCATATTTATACATTTATGATTGTATTGTGTTTATGTATAATAAAAGTATTATTGTGTTTTTATTTTTTTTATATTCTGTATTTATAGACTTTATTATGTTTTTTGTGTTATGTCAATATTAATATTTAAAACTACGTACGTACCTACTTACGTACGTTTCCACTTTTATTACCGCATTTTAATGCACCTACCATGTCATCTCTGCGCCACCCTATGGTTGACTGGTAGAGAATGCCTCAAGTATTAAGTCCGCCATGTAATGTTATGTTGCAAAAGTCTTAAATAAAAAAAAACCAAAAGTATTCCAGTAAATTCTTAGTTTTTTCAGTAACTTTTATATGTTGCTTGGGAATTGAATGGAGCTCAACCGTCCAGATCATGAAGCCGTGGGCGTCGCCCGTGTGCACTGCGCGCGGCGGGCCGCGGGGCGCGCAGTGCGTGATCCCGCTAATTGATTCAGCCTCGGGAGGTATCACTATTGCCTACTTATGTAAAAGCTGCGACCGTCTCACTGGGGAATCTACCATGCTGTGTTGCAGTTTACGAAATGATTTATTGGCACTTGATTGTAAAGCTTTGATGTTTGAGAACGTTGGAGGCTTCGTAGTTACCTTCAGTCATTAGTCATATCTTATCAACGGTATAAAGTTAACATTTCGTAGAATTTGTTTTGAGAGACAAATTAGCAGCTAAACTGTAATACTAATGCCTGCCTTTGTGCATAAAAAATAATTAAAAAGTCATTGCGTTCATCATTGCTCATAACATTGCATTGGATATGAAAATTCTATAACAATGTCCTACTGGTGTTTCTTATTAACCCCTCGAGGATAGTAAAACCAGACACAATTAAAAATCAATTGTTTCGCGACCGCCGGCGGTCTTACGATCCTTGACCTATTAACTACCACACTAAGTAGAACAATAACTAATGAGAAGGTTTTGTCACTTCATAAACGCAAACTTCCTTCCCATATTTTTTTGCAAAAGCCTTCAAACTTCTCGTAAATAGAGGGCTCGGTTTCATCGTCCGCTCAGTGTCATGTTAATGTCAATGTTGCGATATATATGCGATGGAAATTAATCCGCGACATGAGCACGCCAGCTGCGATGATTCAATAAATAAAAAGGCATATAATTATTTATTTTCTTGTTGCGGTAATAAATTGAACTGAACAGACATCCCGGAAACTCGTCATCGCAATTATGTTTTGTAGCGGGTCGTGCACGTATAACACCATCTTAGGTATATTTTAAACTAGATGGACTGAAGATATTGTTAAAGTTTTATTCAAGAGAATATAATAAAATTAAATCATCTTAAATACGAGAGAAGACCAATAAAGCACCTGTGTTACGCTTCGTAACTTCGTTTTGGTTGTTACAGCAAATGCATCTAAGTGTACCGAGCAATGTGCTATCCTAACGGTGGCTAGCGGGTCGTACGCGGCAGTAAAAACTGCCAAAAGCCGAGCCTCCGTGCGCGTCGTTTTATTTTAATAATAAAGCTGAGCCGCACATTAGGCGGCGCAGCGGCCGTGACAAGCGAAATCGTAATTAACGCGGGTATCTCGATCTAAACATGCGCGTACGCCGCGGCAGTTTGGGCGGAGCTGGACTGGACGCGCTGCGCCCGCGCAGGCCACAGTGCACGCGCGGCCAGCAACCACACTTGCTGCACACTTTGGTACTGTGGCACTCATAGGTGTTCAATGGCCTAGCAGGCGCTAGAAACTCGCAGCTAGCGACTCAGAGCAAGCGCACATTAAGCCACTAGTGGCGGCCACTAGACGCGACCACAAGCGACGGACGAGTTTTTTCATACATTTTGTATGGCATCGCACCCGAACGTTTGAGTGGCCGCGTTCAAGCCACAAGCCGCCCGTCGCCCGCGCTCGCTACTAGTGACCGCGTTTTGTTGTATCGCAAGCACACTTCGCCACGGGCGGCTACAATCGGTGGCCGCGTCTAGTGGTTTGATTAAGCCACTAGTGGTGGTCGCGTTTAGTGGCCGCGACTAGTGGTCTAGTGTGCGCACGCCCTTATACCTACATAATCGAGAAATTCGCTAAGAGCTGCACGCATCCAAATAATATTTTGTGCTGACTTTATTACAATAATGGTATAATAAATTTTAGATTAGATTTAACCTCAGCGCCAGTATTGTATTGATAAATCATAATAATGATGTTCTCATTATGTGTTTTGCATTACAATGTATTTGCAATCTGGACATAAACACTGAAAACAATACTGTTGATAGAAAAGTATGATGATGTGTTTGGACCGTCTCATCCAATACGTAACCTCGCCCGCCGCGGAGTTGCCCCACCGGAGTTGCCCCACCGGCGACCCGCTCCCGACACTTTATGGCGCTTGCACATTTGGAGATACCACGTCTCTAATTTCGGAGACGGCACTTGAAGCGTTCACTTAATTAGAAAATATTACGGAAATCAGATTCTAAGAAAACGGTGTTAAAGTGTCTTACTAACCAGTGATTTGTGTTGCATAAAGCAGTACGTACATACAGACATATAATCACGGCTATTATCCCCGAAGGGTTAGTCTGAGACAAGGCAATGAGGACAGCAAAAGCAGTCCTCTACCATAGTCCACTTTTCTCCAAATATGCACATGTGCTCAGCGTGTACAAAAATGTCTTTTATAACCTCCTTTTGTGGAATTACAAACTAATTGAACCTGTACGTGTCCAGATACTCGTGATTCTTATTTTTGGTTTAATATAAGTTACTGTAGAAACTGGCTTTTACTGGCCGTACACGCCACAGATGTTTGTGCAGTCTTTAGTGCGTTAGTCGCCCTTTACGACACCCAAGGGAAGAGAGGGGGTGGTAGTATTCTTTCACCGCTACAGCACGGTTACAGCAGTACGTGTCACGGAAAATTGTGGTCATACGCTAAATTGTGATTATAAGCAGCTTTGATGGTGGGTGGAAATGACACCATTAGCCTCTCGCTGCGGCAGACACAAATCTAGTGAGGTTATTAGGCCCCTTCGTTTTATAAAATTATTTTGGTAATCCGCCTAAGAGAATTCATTAATTATACAACTTTAATCAAAGCCTTGATTGTCCAAAACATCTAGTGATGTTACAATACCTGTTACGACTTTGCCACTTAAAAGTGAAAAGCTGCATGAGTAGCAATGGTATTCATTTTAAAGATCAGAAGCCGTAGCATCAATAAAATATAGAAACAAAACTGCTTTGTCCAAACCGTACTCTCAGCTTACTTTGCTGCTTGCTGATTGAATGAAAATGAATTTCGTACAGTGTGAGGCTACGGCGAATTTGACGGAGCTTCCTCAGAAGTGTCTGCTGGTGATGAGGCGGCGCAGCGCACGCGCCGTGACAGATCGCACCTCTCGCCACATTACGCCGCGCCGCTGCTAAACTGGCTGTAAAAGAATCCGTCAATTGCACTATAAATCACGCCATTTGCATTTTTATGCTGAATAATGAGCACCGTCTATCATCCAGCTATCTAGCAGTACGCTAAACAGAATGCCGGTAATTACCAATTTACATTCTAAATTCTATTGTTTGTTATAATGATAGCGTGTGATGTATGTAGTTCATAAATATTTTATTACACAATATAGTACAGTGTTAGTATCTTGGACTACCTACGTTGTAACAAGAGTAATGACTTACTTATCATCCTTAATTGCATTAAAAAGCGTGATTTTATTTAAAAAGCTTGAAACACTTAACATTTTTACAAATGTATTAAATAAAACTTAATCTAAATTTAAAAGTTACCGGATATATGAATATATGGTACAGGTCAGTACCACACACAATGCACACGGAACTACTACGCAGGAAGGTTATTACACGTTCTTACTGTGTGTTAAACAATAAACGTTATTATTAGACAATCATCCTGACATGTTAATCGTTAAGAAACACTATTGTCCCTCATGAGTATAATCCATAACACGTAACTGTTACTTTAAACTTTGGTATTGGTACCGATTTTCTTCTAAATTGATGCTTAAAAGTAAACATTGACCGTTGAACAGTTGGCCTCATTGCAATTTTGCTGGCCACAGATAGACAGCATGGGATAGCGCCGACAATGCCGGCGACTCCATTAGCCGCGCCAGCTCTGCAACCAAACCTGACGCGCCGCCAAGGGACTAGCACTCGCTCGCAATCAGTTACTGGATTACCGTACTAATCGCTACTTACTAACGGCCAAAAATAATTATCAATCTATCTGTTGTTTCGCCTAGTAGAGTTAGAAATTAGTCGTGGATACTTTGTGAAGAGCGTAAGTAAAATTTCTCACTCTAGTAGACAAAACCACATTAATTTCGACCGCAAGCCTAGGTCACAACATCTCAAGCTTGCTTAAAAAGTATATCACAATATAGTCTTTGTCAGATCAGACTTTTGGGCAATACCTATGTGTGCTGGGATAAAAAGTAGACTATGACACTCCTATGCTCAACAATGTGCCGGAGTGAACTTTGAACGGGGTTACAATTTTTTTTTGCCTTTAAGGATTTAGATCTTATTTGCTTCGGATGATACGTAAAGCCCCGGTTGTCATCGAAAGATGACATTCATTTATACTCAGCAACCCGCATTGGGCCAGCGTGGCGGGTTATGGCCCAGCCTCCCCACGTGATGTTGTCCACGTGGGAGGCCTGCGTTCAGCAGTGGGACGTTTATATAATTAAGTATTTAACATTTGATGCTAACTATGGCTGATAAGATTTGGCTGGAGACCATATATATTTTTTTATTATTTAGTTTTATTAAAACTTCATTGAAGACCATGTTAGTTTCAGTTACGACGCAAATTATAACGTTAATAGCTAATAGGCAAAGTGGGGAGAGAAAACCAGCTATTCGTCTGTCCACGGGCGCGTTTCGTCACGGCGCGGCGTGTCAACCTGCGCGACCGCATTGCTCGGTAATGAACCAGCGATAAATAACACACGTGACTCCGGCGCATGCTAATACGAGCGATCTGCTCCGAGCTCCAAATGACGTCACCACTCACCCGGAACTTGTCACTTCTTTTTCTTCTCTTCTTGATCATAAGTCTTACCACTAGACTCAGTCCTTACGGTAGTAGGTACCATACGTAACCCTAATCGGGTTGAAAACTAAAGAAGAGAGTGTTGAATCCGTAAATTTTACTCTTTTTAATATAACTTGTGCGTAATGCCTATCTGGAACAACACCTTTTCCACAAATGTGATTATGCTAATGCGCACCAATAGCTCCAGCCGCCGCGGTGTTGTTCGTGCCTAATGTGTGTGCCTCACACACTATTAACTGTTTTCAGGAAACCGTTACATACTGCTACGGCTGTATTAGCTTTGACAATTTAATAACTAATTAAAACATGACGTTTACGCTAATTTACAAACAATTTGTTTATTTCTCGGTATGCTGAAATCAAAACCACTAATGACTCTTATTTGATTTATGATAATGTTCATTAGCATAATGCTTGTTTAAACGCGATCAATACTACAAATATAGTTTTGAATGAAGTGTGTTTCGTTTTGCATAAGACAGTCCTTCGCCTCGGAGCGCCCACGTGACAATTCTGGCTTAACCGCTTCAACCGAGATCTTAATGAGTTTAATTTGCAATAAAAGGTAACGTTCCCTTTCTATTCGTTATTTCTGTTTCCTCGATCTAACTGCCAGCGTGTGCTAGTGTCCAAATGTCGCCTTGAATGGCTATGACACCTCATTTGAAAGGGTGAAACCTTCAAATTGAGATGTCATTACATAATTTGCGGTGCGTGTAACCCGAGCCGGCGACCACAACCGTTTTGTAGAGCAAACGGCCGACCGGTTGCTCTCAAACACGAGCGGCGACGCTGCTGGCTGTCGGCACGCGCGTCAGGTGCCGCCGCCGCGCCGCCGCGCAAACAGCGCGGCCAGGGCTGGCTACGCGGGGCCACGGCGGGGCAGCTACCGCGTGCCGGCTTCAGCTTCTTATTACAGACAGAGCTTGCGGTAGCAACCCAATGCGTTGCATTGGTCCTACCAAATCTGTCCTCAACTTTCGCTTACATTGGTGGAGGCGGTAATGACATGACCCTCAGTATTGTGGATAACAAAAGACGGAGGAATTCATTAATGATTTTATCATAAATGATAATGATAAATGATAAATGATAAATGATTTTATTTTGTAAGTGGGTTTGTACAAACACTTTTACACGTCAATCATGTTTTTTTTAAAACTAGATGAGGTCGGCGTTTCCTATCTGACTACTCTGAGAAGAAAGACCGAAACAAACTCAGAGGTCACAGTCTCTTCTAAAGTCCAGACATAATCTTGGTCAGGTTATATGAAGACCAAAATCAAAAGACCATCTCAGACGTCGATCTACATGAGATCGACGTCTGAGATGGTCTTTTGAGGAAAGAACCACACCGATTGAGAGGACCTGTCCAGTCAGTGCACGCATTTGTCAGAAATCGTTCAGCTCAACTCAAGACTTAAGGAGCTAAACGATTCGACGAACAATACCAAAGAAAGGACATTTGGGTAGGCCACTTAAATTACTCAAACTGCCAGACCATGAAAAAAAAACTAACAGAACAGAGAGAATAATAAAATAAAAAAAATAAAATTAATAAAATGACCCACATCGTCTTCACATTCACAATAAATAAAATAATATAATACTTTACAAAGTAAGCAAATGTCATTGTTTATAAAAAAATCATTAATGTTTATGTGTATATAAAAAAAAGCAAAAAAAACATTCAAAAAGCAGAAATTGGAAGCAGCTCAATCCCAAGCCTTTTGGTCCTCAATATAATCTTTAACGGTATATAAGGCTTTCTGGCACAACTTAGGTTTAATGAATGATTTGAATTTATTAAGGCTTAAATCTTGAACGTGGCTTGGTAGTTTATTATAAAAGTGTATACATTGGCATCTAAACGAGCCACCTATTTTCTTGAGTCTTGTTGTAGGTACAACAAATTTGTGTTTGTTTCTAGTATTTATATTATGGATATCACTGTATTTTTTAATCAATTTTATATTTTTATGGGCATATAAAAGATTTTCATAATAATACTGAGAAGGCACAGTCATTACATTAATCTCTTTAAATTTGTCTCTAAGAGAGTGTCTCAGACTTAATTTATAAATTGAACGAACAGCTCGCTTCTGCAAAACAAAGATAGTCTGAATATCGGCGGCACCTCCCCACAACAGAATACCGTACGACATTACACTATGAAAATAGCTAAAGTACACTAAACGGGCAGTCTCTATATCAGTTAAATTACGAATTTTTCTAACAGCGTATGCTGCGAAACTTAGCTTTTTTGACAATTTATCTATATGTTGACCACACTGAAGCTTAGCATCCAAAGTTATGCCCAAGAATACTGTGTTGTCTTCAGGAATCAATTCCTCGCCCCTTATCAACACATTAGTTTTCACCTGCCTAACGTGAGGTAGCGTAAACTTAATGCATTTGGTTTTTTTCTCGTTTAGAAGCAAATTATTAACATTAAACCAGTGGACTACCTTCGAGATCGCGCTATTTACTTCGTCAGTAACCAACTGCTGACGTTTAAGTTTAAACAAAAGAGAAGTGTCATCTGCAAACAACACTATATCATGATTATCCTTTATGAGGTACGGCAAGTCATTAATATAAATAAGAAACAAGAAAGGGCCAAGAATTGAGCCCTGAGGGACTCCCATTGTTACTATAGATCCGGGTGATCTTTTTCCATTAACGTCAACGCTCTGAATCCTTTTACTCAAGTATGAAATAAGAAGATCCAGAGCAGTGTTCCGGATCCCGTAGTGGCGGAGTTTCCTGATTAACGTTTCGTGAAGAACGCAATCAAATGCCTTGGACAAATCACAAAAGATGCCCAAGGCATCGCATTTATCTTCCCATGCATTATAGATATGTCCTAAAAGTTCAACACCGGCATCAGTAGTTAAACGACGCCTTGTAAAACCGAACTGTTTGCTATGTAATAATTTATGTTTATTAAAAAATCTTTGCATTTGTTCTAAAATTATTTTTTCAAAAATTTTACTAAAGGTAGGTAATACAAAAATAGGTCTATAATTTGTGGGGTCTGATGTACTACCTGACTTAAACAAAGGTATCACTTTACTATTCTTCATGAGGTCAGGAAACTCCCCATTGTCAATAGAACTATTAAAGATAAGAGCTAGAGTAGGTGTCAATAATAGACTTAGCTACTTCTACAGAATTACCCCATAGATCTGCAGTCTTTTTTACATTTAAAGTGTGAAAGGTTTTAATTATATCTCTACAGGTAATATGTTCAAAATGAAAATCCGAATCGCAACCATTAACATTTTCCATAAGCAAAGACTCAGCAACAGAAGGTGATGAGGTCAGTGATTTAGTAGTTGAAACGGGAATATCCGAAAAGAAATTTTCAAATGCCTCGGCGACTTGTGACTCTGATATATATATAGTTGCAAAAGAAAGTTATCACCAAAGAGTTTCATAGGAACCAATAAGGTGACATTTGCTACCTTTCGAAACGTGAGGCTCGCATCCGAATATCATGTCATCTGTAGAAATATATTTGTAATCTTTATCAATGACATAGGGCAATGTTTTTCTTATACAAACTATCTTCTATTTGATAAAATGTTTACTAGAAAAAAATCAACCAGTCTCAGGAAGCTCGGGTGGGATTCGAACCCACGACCTTTGGGTTGCCGGTCCACTGCTCTAACCGCTGAGCTACCGAGACCCCAGAAGACTCGTTGAATTTTTCCTAGTAGTTTGATTTACGCTGCAAGCCAGCGGTATTACGTCACTGCAAAGTCTACCCTCACATTCGAAAGTAATACTATTGCAAGTATTTAATAATCGATAAAGGCGTAATTGCTTATAAATATCTTTATTGTTGAAACTTTGCATTCACAATGCTATGTAGAAATAGGATAAAATGTTTACTAGAAAAAAATAGTAGTTTGATTTACGCTGGCTTGCAGAGTAAATCAAACTACTAGGAAAAATTCAACGAGTCTTCTGGGGTCTCGGTAGCTCAGCGGTCAGAGCAGTGGACCGGCAATCCAAAGGTCGTGGGTTCGAATCCCACTCGAGCTTCCTGAGACTGGTTGATTTTTTTCTAGTAAACATTTTATCCTATTTCTACATAGCATTGTGAATGCAAAATTTCAACAAAAAAGATATCTTCTATTTGCTGACGACATGAAAGTTTTTAAATTTGTTAACAATACAAATGATGCAGTCAAGCTTCAAGAAGATTTGGTAAGTTTGGATGCTTATTACCGCCTAAATAAACTCAATTTAAATGTTTCCAAGTGCTTTTCCATTAGTTTTACCCGTAAAAAACATCCTTTCGGTTATAGCTACATAATAAAAAATTAAAAGTTATCGATTCAGCGCGAGGCTAAAGATTTAGGAGTTATTCTGGACACTAAGCTTTTATTCGACAAGCGTATTACTTATTCTATTAATAAGGCATCCCGTGCCTTGGGGTTTATTATGCGTTCGTCTAAGTCATTCAAACATATGAAAACTATTAAAATTCTTTATTGTGCATACTTCCATAGCCACCTGGAGTACGCTAGCTCTATTTGTAACCCTCTTTAAGATTCGGATATAGTTAATATAGAAAAATATCAGAAAAAATTTACTCGTTATTTAAATTTTAAATTCAAAATTCCTAAAATGCCTTATGAACAACGCTGCGCTAAGTTTCAACTTTTACCACTTTGTCTAAAACGAAACATTGCAGACATTGTACTTTTAGGTAAGATAATCAGAAGTACCTACACTAGATTGTCCTGATTTGCTGAACAAAATCACTTTTAAAATACCTACGCGAGCACCCCGTAGCAATTCATATAAGCCATTTAGCATCCCCTCCACTCACACCAACTATAGACAAAGCAGTTTTCTCGTAAGAAGTAAATAATTCTAATGCTGATATAGACATATTTTGTGGCAGTAACAATATCATAAAAAAGGCGCTTACCGCCGAAATTACTTTTTAAGATTAAATTATTGAATAATATGTTAAGTTTAGTAAGAATTTTAAATGTGGTAGCTTGTTAATAGCTTAGTGTTATTATTTTTGTTGTTATCTTTTGTATTGTAAGCTGTTAGCTATCCTAAAATAAATAAATAAAATAAAAAATAAATAAATATACAAATTAAATACCATAAAAGGGAAAATGTACAAGAAAGGCTTTGCTGCTCATGCTAAATTAAGACCTTGAAAGTGAATTAGTATAGAACGTCAAGTTAGAATAGCCTGATCAGGCAACCCTAACCGTTGTCCGTGTACTATTGTAAAGCGTTGTTTGCTCACTCATCGGCGTCGAGTTTGCTTTCTTTTAGGCGCTGCCAAAACCAACTCGCTCGTCAGAGAGCTAACGGTGCGGCCCCGTTAGCCGCGCATGCTCCGCCGGCCACCGCACCGGCAGCGCCGGAGCCTCCCGCGCTACTCACAACTCACAACACAACCCACTGTCCACCTCATTAATTCGGCAAACTAACATTCTACTATCGACAAAATCGTAAAATTTTATGTCTCCAGTAAGAGGTTTTAACGATTCCTAACCATTGAATGATTTATGTTATTGCCTGATTAATGGTCATTATGTTGATCGCTTATAGCAAATATTTAATTGGTCACGTTATTCGAGTATTAGCCACGCTCGAATCTGTTACTTGACGTGATATTCGATACTCGGAGCAATAAAACGTTGTAACCATGTACAGGCTAGAACAATGGATCACTTAGCTTAAAGTTTAGAAATTGTCGATCACAAATACTTTGTAACAAGTTATTTTTGTGTATAAAAAGTATTTCCACGTTACTAGATTGTAAGACTAGAACATTTGAGATGGTTATGTTCAAATGCAATGTTATTTCTGATGACAGTTCTTAGGTGCAAAACATTTATGAAATATAAAAACTAAGTTATTATGATAATTATAACAAACATACTCGAAGTAATAGAGCCACCAACTAAAACAAAATACGTATGAATTCCTATCAAAAGACAGATTCAAAGATGAAAGAGTGTAAAGATGCAAGAACCTGAAAATTTTGTAACTATATTGAAACTTATAAAAGACATTATTCATTTGAAAGAGACGCTCCGGCCATCTTCATTTCCAAACGTGACAGTAACATTGGAGGGCCAGCTGTTGCGTCACGACGCGCGGCGTCCCAGTGCGATATGGCACACTGTGGTAATAGAAGAGGCTCCCACGCGCCTCACTCCTCAAATAATCGGCTGTGTGAACTTACTTGTTCCTCCGATTTATTGTTTTTTTTAGGCGTGTTATTGGGACATTACGCTTAGTGGCGTTATTTATGTGGACACGGGCCGGGGACAAATTGTTCCGTTCTGACTTTGGGAAAGTTTCGTTACGAGCGATTGTCCGGTGGTTCCCATACGGGATGGCTGCGGCGCGCTCGCATTTTTGGAATATTCTCGGAATCTGTTCTAATTATTTTACAAGTATATCATAGTTTTTTTATTACGGTTGCTTTGGTAATGATCATTAACTTTACAATATTTTCACTTCGTACCTACATGGTATTTTACGAGTGAATTAATTTGATTGATTGTGTGAGCCTCTCGTTATGACTTCAAGTGCATTCCCATGGGTAAATCCACTGATGACCACTGATTTTGTCTGATATTACTCCTATTCTCCACCAGTATCTCTATCAGTTCCTAATTGGTAATTGCACTGTATCTCCGTTGTGTATTTTGATAATTGTGCAACTAAGTGTCAGTATAACTATATTATAACAACTTGAAACTGACTGGCTTCGGCTTTTTATAGGTTTTAAGATCTTATTTAAAAACTAATGGACGTGTAAGTTAGTGGAAGTCTGGCTAATGAAAGCTGCCCCTTAAAAAAATCGACTGCTGGTAATACTGGCTATACACTGAATAAACGAAGTTGATACTATTATTTTTATCTATGAAATCAAAATTAAATCAATTTCATTTTTATAAAGTTGCGAGGTAGATTATTATAGATTAAGACGCAATAATTATTCAATAATTGTCGCAATAATAATGTTCGTTTGGCTGTGTTTGTAATTTGTTATGAAAAAAATTATGACGGCATGATCAGAGTTGCGTCCGTGCGAAGCTGGGGCGAATCGCCGGTATACTTTAATCAGCCAGAGAACAGTTGCTAAAATGAGAATAAAACTACTTTTTTTTTAAATTATTATCATTTACTATTTTAAGATGAATCTAACGCCTGTTATCTTATATGTTAGGAATTAAGTAAGAATAGTTAAACAAAAAACAATATTCCATAATTTTTCTTTTTATTCACTGTAGTCAAAATTTTATTAAAATCCATGTATCAAAAGAATTGCGTCATAGGTCACACACTGTCACGTCACACTTCTGCACTCCGCTTTTAATAGTTTTATTCATTTTTACACCCGTAAAAACAAGATCACGTAAAACTATTGACGATCAACTGACAACTAGGGAAATTGATATTGACATTTGCATTTAGCATTACCATGTAAAATGTTTGCTAAAACGTAAAGGGACTACTTTTGATAGCCAGACTCTAGTCGAATATTATAAGTAAAATATTAAATGTTTTTCAAAAATAAAGTGTTTCACCGGGTACAATCACCATCACTAGCGCCAAACCCCTATGCCAGGTCGCGGCATATCGCTCTATATCAGAGAAATTAAATATTAAACATGTTTACGCTCACACCAATTATCTAAATGAAACTCGTTAATATGGCAAGATAACGGATAAATATACATAAACATAGAAAAATCACCCAGACCCGAAATCAATTTAGAAAAAATGTTTTTCTCTAAATTGACACGACTAGGAATTGAACCTAGGACCTCAGAGATGGCGCGACGCCAGACCCGGTGTGCTAACCACTCGACCACAAATAGGTCATCTACATTAGTTTCAACACTATGCTAGATAGTAAAAGGCTAAAGCCCACGCCCCAAATTCAGGTATTATAACCACAGCAGCCATTTCATACAAAAAATGTGCTCCGCTGGATGACAGCGCGTAACGCGTGGGGCGCCTAGGCTTTGTTGTCAGGCGTTTGCAGCCGATATGCCGCAACTCGGTTCACATAAACTTGCTTCGTGGTGTCTAGTTGTAATACCTCAATGGCCCCAGCTGCTATCGCATAAAGTCGTCGAGCAGGCCTTCCGTGGAGTGGTGCGTGTACACAGCGGCGGTAATGGCGCGGCGCGGATGTGCGTGCGCAAACACTCGCGAGTGGCCGCGCCAAGGTCGCGGCGCAAACACCGCTGGAATGCTTTTAGCCCACGCTCGCTGCTGCGCCCGCACGCCAGCGGTGACAGACGCTGAGGTGTTGATAACATAATAAGGTTTTCTCGTCAACCTCAAATCAAATCAATCAGTGTTGTTTGACATTCGCTACATTGAAATCAATGTGCTACTTGTTAGGTGTTCTAATATTTGGAATTATGATGGAAATCAATCTGCTTTAATTTGCCCATCCATAGAATTTCATAGACATTTTCTAATATTTCTGAGTCTCCATCTCCACCCGTGCATAGAATTTAATAAATTGGCTCATAAGTAAGTATAAAGAATTTTCATGAAATTTTTCACAATCGAGTTTTCTGTCACCATCAAATGGTGGACTGTGTAGTTTGTGTAGTACAAGACTAAGGAGACATGGAATAACTAAATGACTGAGGAAGATAGAGTTCTAACAAAACATCAACAAAGTTCCAATCCAACACACGACAACACAAAATCGTATGAATGAAATGTTTCGTAAACGCGGCGTCACCTGATCCTGTGAATGTAACCCGACCGCGCGTAATTCGGATCTCGGCGCCGCGCGGCACCGCCGACGCGGCGCGCGGCGGCAGGCGGCGCGGCGACGGACGTGTCGCGCGACAAACCGATATAAATATTCGTTTATCGCGCCGAACGTCGCGCGCTTATTACTCGACCTTTATCCGATTTCATGGGTTAATCTGCAAGTCGGTGGAGCTTTGTTATGTTGATAAGACTGATTTTAAATTTTTCAAAGATGGTAAAACCTTTTCTTTTCTTATAAAATGCAATTCAAGACAAATAATTAATAAAACTGACATCTTAGAAACGTATGACTTTGTAATTTTATTGCTTCAAAAGGGCATGACGTGCCACAGTGGCATTGACGATTCGTTTTCACATCCATTGAGCATCGCACGATATTTAGCTTTTCCATGAAGCGCGTCGCCGATTGTCTACTTCTTTGTGCCGCGATCGAAATCTGCCGCTTCGCTGGAATCACGCGTTCATTACAACGACAACGCTTTAATTACTCAGGTTTGTAGTACTACCCGTGTCGCATGGCGGTGGAAGAATACTACCACCCCCTCTCTTGCCTTGGGTGTCGTAAAAGGTGACTAACGGACTAAACACTGCACATACATCCAACAACTTAGAGCGGTGATGGGCTCACTACCTGTCACGCTGAGCACATGTGCAGTCGATATTTGGTGAAAAGTGGACTATGGTAGAGGACTGCTTTTACGGTCCTCATTGCCTAGTCTCTGACTAACCCTTCAGGGATAACAGTCGTCATTATTGTATGTATGTATGTTGTAGTACTTACACATTTCTGACAAAAAATCTCTGAGGTTTTTATCATTTGTGTCTAAAAGAAATCCTTGAGGATAATAGATTAATAAGAATCACTAGTTTTCAATAATAGTGTTTAAGCATTCATCGCGTGCAATGTTCAAAGAGTCCCTATATATAAAAGAGCATGTCCACGTTATTCAAAAATATGATTGAGAGTATGAAGCGATCAGATTAAGGCTTGCCGAGCCGCCGAGCCGCCGAGCCGCGCGGATAAGCCGCAGCCGTCAGCCGTCAGCCGCCACGGGCCGCGCTTTGTACAACACTTTGACACTACTCGAATTAGACTCGCTCATTATCAGGCAACTTGTTTTTGTATTTTGACTGCGGTTTATTGAGCCGGTATCACAATGCGAGGGATGCCAAAACTTTAGCAACTCAGAAACTTTGAGACTCATCTCAAAAGCGTACATGATGGGTTACATGTAATTATGTGGAAAGGTAGCTAATACACAAAAGATGATTACGAAAGTATACCATTTAACCCAAAAAATTTAAAGCGGTGACGCAAACATTGTGTGTCTACTACGTTAGAATTCATACAGTTTTTGCTGAACGGCAATACAACAACCAATCAGTGTATATTTATAACATAGTCAATGAAAAACTAAATATGTATCCCCGGAAAATTTATGCGTGTAAAGAGATGATACTAGAATGGTAAAAAGCTATGGCATTTTATGATGCATAGCTTTTAACCATTCTAGTACCATCTACAGCAATTACATATATAGATACAAAAACTGATAAATAAGTATCATTAATTTCATCCATCCATACACATACACACGCACGCACGCGCACATACACATATTACAAACTATTATATAGTATTGTATATAGACATAAATTACAAATATATTCGTGTGATGCTACCCAACACGACCACGAAGGATTACCTTAATTTCAATGTGGTACATATTCATGATAAAAAGCGTACTTTTTTTGTACTAAAGAGTTTAAGAAATGTAGTACTCTCATATTTTTGCTGTTATAACGAATAGGCCGTGGTCGTGTTAGGTAGTACCTTTCTGGCACGACCACAAATAGATTTAAGGTATTTTTAGCAACTTTAAGATGAAAAATTATATAAATTTATTGTACTTAAATGTACTGCATATTTGAAATAATTTTGATCAGTATTTTACCAGTTTTAAAGCAGCCTTTTTTCGTGGAACATCAATAACACAATGTTACTCCATTACTTTTCTCAACTAAATTTAATAAAATGTTGGATCTAATTAGGTAGTTTTATTTTATAAGTAATTAACAATCATTCAATCGAAAACACAAAATTCAAAAACATAATTGAAAAACACAAGTACCTACAACTCTTTTTAAATTTTTAGAAGAACAAAGCAATATTTTTAATTATTAGATTAATTATATTATTGTTACTAGAGCAATCTTGCAATGATCATTTATATCGCGGCATGTACTAAAACAACATAAATATTCTTAGTATCATCGGATTTCATTACTTTCTTGTGTAAATTACTTTTCCTTAGGAAGTAAAAACTACATTAAATTAAATTGTCGGACTAACTAGGTACTTATAACTCATACACATAAAATCATTATAATAAAAACACAAAATTCAAAAACTTGATGAAATCCAATGATACTAAGAATATTGATGTTGTTTTATTAATGTATGCCGCGATTTAAATGATTTTTTTTATACTAAGCCCGGCAAATGACTCCACTCCACCTGATGTTAAGTGGAAATGAGGTCCAGGCGCGAGTACAACTGGTGCAGCGTAAGAGACGTAGCATCAGTCATCCTCACTCTGCCGGCCCACAAAGTGCTTCTTCACGCCTCGTTTGAAGGACCCTATGTCATAGGTAGGAGGGAATACGTGTGCTGGTAGACTATTCCATCTTTTGGAAGTGCGGAAAAGAAACGAGTCACCAATATTTGAATTAAAAGCTCAACACCGGCGGCAGTTGTTGAGCGACCCCAGGTAAAACCATACTGTTTAGAATGTAAAAGTTTATTTCTATAAAAATGAAATTGAATTTGGTTTAGCATCAACTTTTCAAAAATTTTACTAAATGTGGGTAGCACAGAAATAGGTCTAAAATTAGAGGGGTCAGAAGTGCTACCTGATTTAAATAATGGAATTATTTTACTATGTTTCATTAGGTCAGGAAAAACACCACAGTCAATGCATTCGTTAAATATGCAAGCTAAAACTGGAGCTATTGTCATAATTACTAATTGAGTGACGTCCACAGAATTACCCCAATATCAGCAGTTTTCTTTTTATTGAGAGTGTTAAATGTTTTTATTATATCTCTAACACATTTTTTTTGGAAACGGAAATTGCTTTCTATGTCATTAACATTCTCCTTCAAAACAGATTCAGCTACAGTGCGGGAGGAAATAAAGGCTTTTGTGTTTGACATTGGAATGTCAGTAAAAACCTCTCAAATGCTGCAGCACCATCAGCATCAGAAGTCAAAGGTTTATTATCACAATTTAAATTGTACTCATTATTACGACTTTTGACCTTTCCTGTTTTACTATTTATAATATATTTTTATTTTGTTGTTACTATTTTTAATCTTAGAACTCAGATAGTTTGCTTTAGCTAATCGACATACTCTTTTGAATAACTTTGAATAATTTTTAACATATAATTTGAAATCGTCACTGGTGTTATAGTTGCGTTCACCATAAAGTTCATAAGGGTGTTTCCTACTTTTGTGAATACCAATTGTAGCCCATTTATTAAAAGTTACAATAGCACTAACCGAAATCTTTTTAGGAACAAAAGCTTTATTAAATTCTGAACAGTAGGTATGTGTTAAAGAAATCATTATAAAAGACGTTAGAGTAGTCATTGTATACTAAATAATTTAATTTTGTATCTAGATTGCTTTTAAAGCGTTCCAGCCGACCTGCAGTTTTTGGTACAACAGTGATATTCTTTTTCATCATTTGCTTACCCTGGTGTGAAAAACTGACCATTTGGCCAATGATCAGAGTTCAGGTTATTAATAATTTGCTTAGGTAGTAGTATACATTACATTAGCTACTCATGCGTTTTAAATCGTGAAGAAGTGGATTAAAGAGTCATTATTGTTTTTCGAATTATTAAGAGGAAACACTACGTCGAAGTGGAATGCAAAATTCTCATAAAAAACACAGAAAAACGACGTTTCGTAGTCTCCTGTTTCCTCCTTCAGAACTGGACCAATTTTTATTACTTTTCAGCATAGGTAAAAGAAAGAGAATTTCTATATCTGTATGTTTTTTATTTTGTTTTAAACCAGCCTCTTAATGTTTCTGAAGACGCCTTAAAACGGAGTTATATCTCCAAATTTTGAGGGCTCCTGGTTATTAAGTAAATGACTTAATGCAAAAATTCAAACATACAGACATAGAATATCTCTGTCGGTACTTTGTTAGCGCTCGGTGATGTCCGGAGGGTTAGGTTCTATTGTCAGGTCAGGCAAATTGTGTTTCCTATTGTTCGTAGCACAGCCAACCCGCAGTTGCAAGAAAGGTGATTAAGCTTATACCCAATCATTTTAGGGAACACATGATTTTTAGGCCATATACAAATACAAAATAACATAAAAATTTCATTACAGTATTGCTCACAACATAACATTGCATGCATTGATTGACGAGTGTGGGCGAGTGAGATATTAAGTCAGAGTCCATAACGTTTACAGGTGTTTGCCGAGCAGTTATTGACAGTGCTGCAGCATTGTGCCGGTTGCTTGCTCGCTGATTAGCGCCGGCTGTTTGCTCGCGGGCCGCGGCTGCGAGCGGCCGAGCGGCCCGAGCGAGCGGTGTGAAGAAGCCAGCGCCCGCAGCCCAAAGATGAACGTGTGCGGACGGGCAACTGGGAACATTCATAGTATTATTATTAAAAAAATAATGTAACGGACTTACCGTACTACCTCCCAACCTCTGCCGCGCGCTGTAATGATGGGAGATGGAGTATCTGCATTTTACTCTAAACACCAAGAACGCAGAGCATCGGATATTATTATCCGAATAGATACATTTTAGATTACAGAAGATTAGCTATGATAACAATATCCGTATTATTAAGCAAGAACAAGACAGCTTTATTTTTATTTCTCAAAATATATGTTTTATACGTTATTTACATTATTATACATAATAGACCAAAGATTATTTAGGTTTTTTTTTTTAAATTGGATTGATTTGTCGTCGTTTACTTTGAACATTGTTATACTTAGGCATGATACAGTAGCTTTATTGCCACTTCGGACAACAGTATCGTCTGCGCGCAATCGCATCTTTCAACCAACATACAGAAAGTTGACAAGTAAGTAAGTGAAACAAAGAATGTTTAATGAGCCTGTGTCCACAGCGGGTGAGTGCCGCCGCCGCTGCCGCGCCGCCGCTTCTTGGAACCTCACCAGCCACCATCCCACCAGCCTCGCGCTCTGAGTACGCCCCGATCGCCGCGCTGTTTGCTCACACGTATTTACCGATCGGAGAACAAGCCGCCGAACATCATTGTAAATCTAATCACACGGCGACGCGACAGGCAAACAAATCCAGCGTCGCCTCGGATGTATTTATCGCTTCCGCCGCACTGACATCCGCGATTGAGCGATCAAGCGCTATCGCGTTACCTACGGGCGGCGCTGGCCGTTCTGGCCGACGTCTTATTGTCCACTCGACCCTTCCTTTCTTCGTTTTGTATCGATACTCATTGCGGAGGGACGGCGCTGACCGATCTTTGTCTGTATTTATAGAACGGGCAGGTGGAGAGTGACCACCGGTCACCGGCTATCATATTACCGATGGACCGATGTGAAATTTATAGGCCGAGGCGCGCGTGTAGAGTAACGCGGTGAGGAAGAGCGTTACATAAATAAGCGCGGCCGCCATTGCCGCCGTGTGAACGGCCATTTGAATTTGTAATCGGCGACGGCGGGTCACTGCGAAGGGCGCGCTGCCTTCCTGGGTTACGGAAACAATTGATTTGGATTTGACATGTTGATTTCTAAAGAATCGAAGTTGGTAAAGAATCGGCCGTTGACCGTTGACCGCGCTGGCTTCTGGTTCAACGGATATCGTTTACGCGATTGTTACCAGTCTACCTTATACTTAAGGTGTAATCGGCATAATTTGTCATGTAAAAATCATTGAAGGATAAGTTACCATGAGAATAACGAAGTTACATAAATTATTTCATAATATTCGTTGAATTAAAATGTTGAATCTTTAAAGTAGGTATTTACACACGCACAGCGCAGGAGCAGGCAGGGACCATCACACTTTTCTATTTGCTACAATCTTAGTAATATATAAAAAATATAAATAATCATAATAAGTAATAAGTATACTTAAGTCATACTGTTGAATAATTCGATTTTAATACTCTGTTACCAAGCGTTTATGATAGGCCATCTTCACTGACCACAGGTAGCTATGGCTCACACTTTATACAATACCCACTTACAATAAGTAGTTAAATAACTTGTAGTCATTTATTTCAAATACCTACCCTTTATAAACAATAGCCTTCTCATATTATTGTCACGTTGTGAAATAGGCCGTTAAAGAGCCCAGAGAAATCTTACATAAACCACACAAATATCGAGTGGACTCAAAACAAACACGGGCTGGAATCTGAGGCCATAACAGTCGGCGGTATTTACGGGCCGCGGCCGTGCGGTCCTCCTTGGCACTGCTGCGGGCTGCCGGTAGTGATGTGCCGGCACCCGGCGGATACCTGTGACGATAAATACGATCAGGTCCGTTTAAGAACCAACTAAAACCGCTATCACAGAAAAATATTATGTTCTTGAAATGTGACATTCTTATATTTTATAAAACACAGTCGTAAAATATAGAAAAAGACGTCAATTTTCTAGTTTCACAATGTTGTTGTTGGCGCGAACACTACTAATGGCATGCATCACTACGGATCTACTTTCATTTTCCGTAAAATTACTAAAGCCAGAATTTTTTAACCATTTGCATTAAGGTGACGAGCCTTGCCACTGCTCAAATGCCGTATTGTTGTGTGATAGAGTAGTGGTATTCCACAGATCCGTGTGGGGCGCAGCACTGGGCCTGAGTTATCGAGCGTGGTTAATGAAGTCCGCTGGCCGTGGTTTGAGCTAATTCGGCGCGCCTGCGCGTCCCATAAATTGTCCTAGAGCGGCGCGCGCAGCGTGATGCCATATTACATTACGCTCTCCCGGACCCACTTTACCGTATACTTATTAATCTATCCAATTTTTATGCCTTGTTGGTATTTTATATTACGACGGAACTCGTTGCGAAAGCTCGGATTACACTCGCTTAATACTGAGCTTACCCAAATGTCGAGATTTATATGAGAAACGTCGGTGAAGTCGGTTAAATAACAGTAAAATTACAAATTTATAGTTGAGATTCCTCGGTCTATTATACGTACTTACGTCGGATTCGTGGGATTAGCACGATGCCCCACGGAATAATTCATTCCTAAACCTTCGGCCCTGGCTTTGTCTTAAGGTAGAGTCGTTAACACCCACCGGATATGTGCAGATGTTCTCTTATGATTTTGTTCATGTGGGAAGGAAGATGATGAAAGACTTGTAGTTTGTGCTTTTTTAAGGTTATACCAGTATATTTAGAGGCTAGACTTCGCCTCAAATAGTTCTGAAGGCTTGCCGGACAAGTGAGAACAATAGTGAGAAGCTAGTTTATTAGCGAATGCAAAACCGATAAAAGACAGACTAACCGAATAGTGGGCCATAAATTGTCGATTAAATCTATTCGAGTCAGCTTCGGACAACATTATGTTTATAACTGAAATATATCAAACCTCGCGTGTAGGTAGGCTGCGGGCCTGAGTGTGTCCGAGTGACATGTTTACGCAAATCATATTCAAATACATTTCTATTGCTTAATAGCGGGTCCGAATGTTTGATTCGGCCGATTGTTGGAACGATCTATAAGTCAGCATCAACGGTAGCGACGCGGCTGAGCCGAGACGAATCGCCGGCTTTTCAATAATACCACCAATTTTGTGTTCGGGATGCTCGTAGCGGGAACTCCACATAACCACCTTTTAGGATTCCGTACAGGAGGGTAAAATGTAGCGGTAAACTATTAAATAAAAAAATGCATAAGTAATAGACGAAAAAACACTCAAAAGTGAGTTCAGTTCTTGCTACAGAACTAATGTAATTTTTTAATTGCTTCCTCGTAAGGCAGTTTAAAATTTGTTTTAAATATCCAAATAACTTCGACAAAACATCTTGTGATCGTGAAGGCCAGTTACTATTATAATTTTTTGATACACCGTCATGTCATTCTCTGCATGACTTGTTAAACTTCATATTTGCTAGGCATGACTAACTTAATACATATAATCACGACTGTTATCCCCGAAGGGTTAGTCAGAGACTAGGCAATGAGGACAGCAACTTACACTATACACTTTTCACCAAATATCGATTGCACATGTGCTCAGCGTGACAAGTGGTGAGCCCATCGCCGCTCTATGCTGTTGGATGTATGTGCAGTCTTTAGTCCGTTAGTCACCTTTTACAACACCCAAGGGAAGATAAGATATTGGTTGAAACAAATTGTGATCATCTCAAGGTAGGCACTACCAGCCATACAGTAGCACCCGTAGCATCTACAAAGAAGAAGGTTCTGAATGATTGCTTTATGTGGATGTAGTGGTTGTTCACTGGATTGAAAAAAGATTCAGAAACAAGAAATTTGTAAATTTACTAATCTTTATTTAAAGTGTTACGGATGCTACTTTACTATTCTTATTATGTAGCAGCGTAGGACTTTAATTCTTTATTAAGAAATTAAGGGAGAGTCCTACTGCTGTCACATCATATTCAAGCTCATTATCTATAAAGAAGCACCTGAGAGAGGTCATACCCGCTACATTTGGCTACAATTTTGTAAATCTACGCGACAAGTAATACTCATGCCGTGTGGAACTAGTAACCTGTAAAAAGTAATAGGTAACCTGTTTATATCTTGTTTAAGTTTTTGGTGAGTTTTATTCTAATTTTGTTTAGTGGCTGTTGTTGCTCTTTTTATTTATTTAGTTGTTTTAAAACTTTACCCAACTAGCAAAGTAATCCTATAAAGAAAGTTTATAAGTCTATCACTACTAATAACGTTCTTATAAAGACATTGCGGTAGACTATTTAACTTATAATAGCATTTGCCAAGCCTTAACATATTTAAGTGCATTCGTTTTTATATCTCGGTCTTATAGTTCGCTACAAGACTGACCTACAAAACATCTATAGGACACTTTTACTAGTAATAGCATTTCAGAAACGTAGATATTCTCAAGAGATCTGTCTTTGTAAGTTAGTCTTATAGTTAGCTACAAGATTTTCTTTTAGGACACTTTTAGGAATAAGTCTCTTATAATTGTTTACTGTAAAACTAAATAATCTAGAATAACATTTTGATCCTATAGTAGCATTTTGTGAGAAACTCTTTTAAATCTAATAGTACTTAATAAGAGCGCTATTTGATTAAAACAGCTTATAAGCTACTAGATCAATAACTTTATTAGTAAACGTCAGCCATTTTGTTAAGATTCAGTTGTTACCCTTCGTTTTGAGGAAATAAGTTGAACATGAATTTAAGCGATTGGAAACGATTGAAAAGGAGTGGTGGTTACAGGAGAAAAGTGACAAATAGGTATAAAGAATTATAATTAGCATTAGCAGGCATATTTCAAGGGAACCCTAATTTGTTTTTAAATGGATGCGAGTTATCTGGACTGAAACTGCTACAAGTACTAATTTACCTACAATGATACTATAAAGTACTTAATGGAGAGCAATTTCAAAACATGGCGAATATTCATAAGAATTGATGAAATATTTTATTTACAACAATATACTAATGTGCTATTTTTCGGAGGGGATTGTGAAAATAACTAAATTGCGGTATACATTTACAGTAAAAAAGACTTCCCCACGAGTTCATACACTATATTGACAATATATTATTAGTAATTAATGTTTTACAATAATACAAAATAATAGTAATAGAAACATACGTTATTATTAAGTATTTACCACAAAACAACCGGAACCACCAGCCGAAGGAACAAAAAATATAACTTCTAATAAAATATACTTATTACTAATAACTAAGTACATTACTAGTGCATTAAAAACAAGATTGCTTTAGTAAGATACTTATGTCAGATACTAACAAGAGCGTTTGTGCTTGTAATTGTGTAGTCTCATATCATTATAGAAGCTATTGCGCTTCGTCAAGTATATTATAGGGTTTAGTAACATTTTAAAAGATGATTATAAGATAGTTATAGAAATAAACGCTCCTATAACTGCGCCCAAATCCAGCTTTGTAGCATGATACAAGTTTCTTATAAGTGACAATAAAAGTAGTCTTGAGATCGTTTTAAGTACTTATTTTGCTAGTTGGGTACTCAGTAGATACTTAGTCAATTTATTTATTGCTAACCATAATCTGTTACAATAAGATGTACATATAAGTGTACCTCCTGTGATTGTACACTTTATGATATTAGTTTTGTTGTATGTTTTCTGTGCTTCTACTTCTCCACCGTGTGAGTAAACTTTTATGTTTAACAAACAAAAAAGTGTCGTCCTCGCACCCACCCGCCATATCGGAGCCAGTGCCTCCGACATGTCGGCCGGCAGGCGAGGCAGCTCCGCAAAAACGTACGGAACCCCTTATTGATACGGATCGCCGCCGCTTGTGGGAACGCTCGCTTTTTCGACGAGGGCGGCCCGACCCGCGATAAACATACTAACTTATGACACCGGCGCGCTTTGACGTAACCGATTACAAATTTGGACTTTTCGACTTTTCGATTCTCGACCGGTTTAGGTTTGACGGAAAAGAAAAAAAGTAGTTCGATTTTATCAGGAGGCTCTGCGACGTTACACATAAATAAAAGGTTTGAAACACAAACATGACTAAACTGCGGTGAAAGCAACAGATGAGACCATATTTTTTATACATTATTATAAAATAAACAATAGGGAAGCTATTTAGTTTTCATTTCACCCGATTAAAAGTGGGAGCAGATTGCAACTGCATGGAGTCCTCAACTACTGAGAAACAGGCTATCATTATTCCATAATGACTGAGGTGAGTTATTGACAACTATTTAGTTATAACTTCATTAAATATAAAACTGATTTCAATTAAATGATATATGACAAAATAATAATGTAAGTAATTAAATTATAGTTTTCGCACTAATTTGGACAATTTATGAGAGCGGATGAGCTGTTTCCGGGCGCGCCGCACACGCGCACGCTATTACATGTTAATTGCCGCTCGCGATTGATTGTGGCAGTAAATTATAAAGCGATCAACCTCTGACCTGAAACGACATCAGCGATTGTATCATGAAAGAGCTTGCTTTAGTTTGAAATTAATCTAAATTAAAACATTTTTGTCGAGTTAAGTCTTGTTCGAGGGTCAAGTTAGCGAAAATAAACATTGCACCAATTCAAAAGTTTTTCAAGTTTAAAAAATGAGGCGTCGTTGATAGCCGAGCGAATAGATGGTCGGGTCGAATGCGGGAAATCGTGCTTCAATCCCCATAGCTCCGTTACACTACTGACGAGAACCCATTCCTGCACACTCATTTTGATTAACGGAATGGGTTAACAGGACTACTATTAATCTGTTAAACGCACATTTATTATATATATATTATTATTTTAAAAAATAAAAAGTTTTAATCAATTTATTCATGTTAATTTGTATTGTGTGCTAAATGACGTTTCAAATAATAACTACTTACATAATAGGTCATTTGCTGAGTTTTAGTGCTAACGACACGGAAATGAACTAATTTGATTGAACAACGATCGGCTACTAGCCACAAAATTAAGGAAATTAAAAAAAAACACGAAAACATACCAAAAAATAGACGTAAGTATCATTATTTTGGTTCACTGATAAAATAGTGACGTTTACGTCCGAATGTTGTCATTAAGTACAAAATCAGGTGGATGAGTGGTGTTTAAAAATTGTTACCTACTTCATGCTCGAACACACTATATACCGGTTGTAATTGTTAAGTGTGCACAGGCGATTATTCTGAAACTATGAGAGATATCAAAAAAACTTTAAACTGATAACGAAAGTACGTTATCTAATGAGTAAAATGGCATCAATAACTTTTTAAAATCAAACGAGAAGTATCCAAAATGTTGACATTTAACACTCCCATACATTTAGTATGAGATTAGTAGAAAGGTTTTAGTTTCCTGGTTTTAAGTGGTCTAGTATTCATTTTACCTTAATCATATTTTATGATTACGTATGATATGATAATTATGATTTTCAAGTAGATACACCTGTAGATTAATAAGGTATCTTACCACTTCAAACCAATAATAAACCTTGTTTCAATATCGCATTAATTTGAATTGGCTAAAAAGCAACGCACTACAAAAATACCAAAAAAAGTAACTTTTTGCTATTCGTTCTAAATTCAAAATTTCGAGCCGCGATCAAGATTTTACCACTTAAAACAAGGAAACTAAAACCTTTCTACTAATCTCATACTAAATGTATGGGAGTGTTTAATGTCAAAATTTTGGATACTTCTCAGATTCTAGTTGGATATATAAAAAACATTAATCTATAAAGCAGCTTCGTCTTAACCGAATGTTCAAATATTGTAAAAATATTTCTATCGGATCTCAGAGGTGAAAACTTCTAAGATTTGATTAAGCAATGTTGACTAAAAAAACATAAGCATCAAGCACTGACAAATTTTGACGGGTGAAAACCAGACCTCGGTAGCCAAGTGGTAAAGGCAGCCGCCCGGGATGCGGAAAGTGCGTGGTTCGATTTCCGCCTGAGGTTGTCGTCCTTTTTCAGTGTTTTAAAAATTTTACTTAAATATATTTAAGCGTTAATAAAACGCTAAAATAAAAAAAAACATTAACACTGTATAGGCTATATAGGCAAGAAACTTTATAAAGTTGAAAAGTTGTGTCGTTAAAATGCTCGTGTAGTAACCTTACCACTCAAACCAATAAAACACAAGCATTTTTTTTACTTTTCATAAATTTTTGAATTATTCATAATTTAATAGGTATATTAACCGTGTCGCGTGGCGGTGAAAGAATACTACCACCCCCTCTCTTCCCTTGGGTGGCGTAAAAGGCGACTAACGGACTAAAGACTGCACATACATCCAACAGCTTAGAGCGGCGATGGGCTCACTTACCACCTGTCACGAGCACATTTGCAGTCGCTATTTGGTAAAAAGTGGACTATGGCAGAGGACTCCTTTTGTGATCCTCATTTCCTATATAGTCTCTGACTAACCCTTCGGGAATAATAGCCGTGATGTTATTATGTACGTATGTATTATTTATTGAAGTATACGACTTGCGGCTTTCAGCCCTATCATCTCCCCGTTCGGCTACACAGACGTTGCGACGCGACGCCTCAATTATTGCATAAATTGCCATATTCGTTTAATAATTTGGAAGATCGCTACATACTAACATGCAAACAAACAAGCTACCGCAATAAATAACATATTAAGCATTTACCCATTCCATGAATATGCATTGCCGTGGCCTGTAACTTTATATCTAAAACCACACTTATTTTTATTTATTTGTAAATTGGCAAGGCCGTTCGCCATAATAATAACTGTCATATCGCACACACTTTGCATTCGCAACGGTATAATGGCGGGTCGATTTGAATAACATTTTCTATTAGCTATATAAATTGCAATAAAGATTATGTTGATAAAAAACAAACTTTAAAAGAAGTTAATTAATGAAGATCTAGAAAGAACAATTTAAATACAACTTTGGGATCGTTTTTGAAATTGAATACATTTATCAATTCAGTCTTGTGAACGTTTCACCGTAAGAATGTTAATAGGATTAAGTTATACAGTAATCCTAGTTAGCGCGAAAGTGAAAAGTTTAAACGGAGAGTTTAAGCATTCGCGTTTTGACGATTCGCGATTTTACATTCGATCGTACAATCGAAGTCTTTTACTTCGGTGGTCACAGGGACCAGTGTCCCTGTTTTAGCGCAACACTTCTTGGTAAAGTCATCCTACGCGCACTTTTAGTTTTTATACCAGACGTTTTGACCGAGTTGCATCAGTCGTAGTGCGTGACCATGACCACGCCCGGTGCAACTCGGTGCCTGGATGCCTTACCAAGTAGTGTTGCGCTAAGCCCCGTTCAAATATTTTATGTACAATGGAACGTGAAAAGTTAAAAGTGCATACTGAGGATTAGGTTGTAAAGTACATATTGTGTAACGCGGCCCACTACGATAAAAATAGAGTTCGAGTGCTGGTCAGGATCCACCAACACAAATCTGCCAAGATGTAGTGAACTACAAGAGTCGTCGTCTCAACGACTCGTCTGCGGAGGTCGTTAAGTCTCCCGAGCGGCGCAATCCGCAATCCGAGGCACGCGCACACTTACTAGCAAGGAAGCGGCGGTTTATCGATTTTACTGTAATCGTTCTATAATTGTATAATTATTCGCGAAGAGAAACCGAGATCGGGCCGAGATGTGCGTGGAGGCTAATTGAGGAGTTTTGAAGGTTACCCGTCACCGCGCACGTTTCGCGCCGCCCGCCGCCGCCGCCGCCGCCGCTCATGCCACAGGATCGGCTCTAACACCGATTGCAATTGGGGTTCTTTTAATTTGAACACGAGAATATTCTAGTTTTCAAATAAAAATCATATCAGTACGTGATATAATACTTATAAGATAGTAGTAGTACATGATGATAATTTGAATAAACTATTAACAATCAGTTTCAATACCTAAGTAATATTTTGATTCTCTATAAAATAATAGTTGTTTGCCGTTTGCAGTTTCTAGGTATAGGTTTCTATTTTAAGTTCACATCTAGAAGGTTGTGTTCATACACTAGGATAGACTAGGTAGACTATAGGTATCTAGCTTACGTACTGTACTGTCTGTACTGTACTGTCTGTACTGTACTGTCTGTACTGTGCTGTCTGTACTGTACGGTCTGTACTGTGCTGTCTGTACTGTACTGTCTGTACTGTACTGTCTGTACTGTACCGTCTGTACTGTACTGTTTGTACTTTACTATACTGTACTGTCTGTACTGTCTGTACTGTACTGTATGTACTGTACTGTATGTACTGTACTGTCTGTACTGTTTGTACTGTACTGTCTGTACTGTACTGTCTGTACTGTACTGTACTGTCTGTACTGTCCGTACTGTACTGTCTGTACTGTACTGTCTGTACTCTACTGTCTGTACTGTACTGTCACAGTACACAGGCTGTAGTTTACTTTACTTTACCTACATGTGCGTGTGTTTTCGCAGTGTTTTTGTAGGTAGTTGTAGTCATACGTACCCGACCTCGATGGCGGCTGTTGTCGCGATGAGCCGCGCCTGCGCCTGCGCCGCGCTGCATGTGGGCCACACGGCCTCCTTGTCACCTGTCTGTCGCGCGCTGCTAATACGGTACATTCAATCAACTCAAATGTTCTTT
This sequence comes from Scoparia ambigualis, assembly GCA_963921215.1. Taxonomy (NCBI): domain Eukaryota; kingdom Metazoa; phylum Arthropoda; class Insecta; order Lepidoptera; family Crambidae; genus Scoparia; species Scoparia ambigualis. The sequence continues at coordinate 1,315,062 of OY992506.1, read as the reverse complement.
TTTGTTTTTGTGTTTCGGTGTGACGGTAGCATGTAACTGTGTTAAAATTCCACGTATAGGTACTACAAGTATAAGTATTACCAAAATTTTATTTTTAACTGAAAACTTGGCTTATTAATAATGCATTAGATCTACCTACAGTCTTGATGAATCATTATTGTTAGTATCTTATCTTATAAGTATATACATAATATATTACATACATTACACATTAGGTACATGTTAATAAACATGTTATATATATAAACATGTTATATATATGAATAAAACTAAATTGGCACGAATGTTTGTTCGCGCATCACTTCAGAACGGCTGGTCCTATTTCGCTAACTCCTTGTTTGTTATGTTTGTAATTGAAAGGTAGCAGTGTCAAAGAAAATTTTGAAAATTCGCCTCAGGAAAAAGGGGCTCACGTGGACGAAGTTATTAGTTTATTAAAAAATGGCTGATGATGAAGAAAAAATACACTCCCGTTTTTGCTATAAGTAGGTACTATTGGAAGCAACAATAAGAACAAGTTTGTTCGAGCAGCTGCACATTATAACATAGTTTTGGTACTATTTTTTTCATTTTTCCTTGACATATTGGTTTTACTATTATAATAAAATACCAAGTACTGTACTAGATTTACCTTCAGATAAGTTTAAGAACTATTTAAAATCTTGTATACTTAAGAAAGGTTATTACAGTCAAGGAATATTTAGAAGACAAAACAGCCTGGTTATAATAATATATTCACATTATATTTTCTTCATATAATTCTTCTTCTTCATTTTCATCCATTATCTTTACTTATAACTAATTAATTTTACGATGGTATGATAGCCTTTAACAGCAGTGTCTTACAGACAAAGGTACCTAAACCTACTCAAAATTTATGTTGCGATAAAGTTGTGTAAATGTTTTCTTGGTGTATAATGTTGGAGTTGCTCGAGTGTGTCATGCCACGTCATGCTCTCTCAAAGTGTCTCTGCGGTGGTGGCTTGTGCGTCGGGTCGTTACGTTCCCGAAAACATTGTTTGATGTTGATGACTGATTCACATTGTCATACTCGTGAACGGGTGCCGCCTGTGGAGGCTGGTCTGCTCTTGCAATCTTATATTTATTTGTAGTAGTCTTTCTTTTTCTTGTTTCAAAGATACTGTAAGGCGTTGTTCATTTTATTTAAATTTGAGCATTTTTACTGGATATTTTTTGCATGTGTTGTAATGTTAATAATAAAGAAAATATTTTTTTATTGTTATTTTATTTTCCAATAATGAAAAATCCGTTACTGCGGCCTAGCGGGTTCTCTGGGCAAAAACTGAAAGCCAGTGCTTTGCTCTTTGAGCAAAGGTATCACTGAGTTGTTACCCTTTTGCATCGCTGCGGCACGGGTCTGATACTCTAGTTCGAATGACGTCAGCTCGACGGCACACATGCTACCAACTACCAACATGTTGTTTGAATGTTTTTTATTTGTACCTAAGCATGTGTGTTTTGTGATGCAAATAAATGTTTTATTTAGGTATCTATTAAACGTTTTTTTAAATGTTGTAATGGAAAATGTCTTGCAATGATAGGGAGGGCATTTTCCTATTTTTATTGACGCTGTAAATTAAATTGAGAAAATAAATACCCTTGCTGAGTTTCTTGCGGGTTCCTCTCAGTACAAGGCTCCCGCCCCATAGTTAGGACTTACGAACCGATGGCATAGCGACATTCATAAGTGCTCAATTATAGTAGCCTAAATTTTATTGAATAAATGATATTGAAATTTGAAATTTTTTAATTACCTACTGTCGAATAGTTTTTGGTAGTTTTAAATACAACGTTAAATAATATATCCGTATTAAAATTGTGAATATTCACATTCTCTTATAAAATGTAAAAATAAGTTTGTTTTATGTTTACATACAGACCAGCGTGTTCGGTCTGTGTGATGCTTCCGCGTACAAGTTCCGTTATTTTTATAAACTAAATCATTCATCCTTTAGCCCAGCTACAACTCATACATAGGTACGCAATGACAATACTGCAAGCGTAGAGTTTTTACTCTTAAAAACATCATGAAATTTAATTAGAGAAAAAAAATGCACGCAATCTAACACAACGTTTAGGTAAAAGTACTAGATGTTTGTATGACGGCAGCGGGTGCGCGGGCGCAGACACGCGCGTCCCCCAACAAAGACTCTGACTTTTGACTCGCGTCGTGTGCTTGAGCTTCATAATATAATTGAGCCCGAACGAAATCCGGCCGGCCATTACCATACAATGGGCGAGTCAGTTCCGCCGGGCCCGCCGGGTCGGCGAGGGCAAAAAAACACTACCACTTGCCTTTGTCAACTTCGACAACGCACCAACAATGCGCGAGCGCACTGCATTCTACGTCATGTTTATATTTGCGTAAGAGTTAGTTTGAGCGTCGCGGCGGCGTTGGGGCGGGCGGCGGAGGCAGGCCATCGTGAGCGCGCCGACGACGGTTTGACGAGCGACAAGCGGCTGAGCGACGCGCGTCGCGGCACAGCGGTCGGATGTGCGCGTTTTGAGTTATTGCTTGCGCGCGGTTTTTTCCGTCCTCCCGTCCCGAGCTTTTTGGCTGATCGATGTCTTTTGTTCACTTTTCTGCCTTTGTCTCGAACGATGTTCGCTGGAGTTGCTGATGACCTTTTTCGTCCTTTTGTAAGCTACATTCTTGCGATGTCAGCTCGACATTAATTATCGAATGATTTACCAGCTACTTAATGCGCGTAGGTATTTACAGCTTACCACGATTACCAGTTTCATTTTTATAAAAATTAGTATTCACAGCGTCATGTCATCGTTGAACACCATATTGGCCTTATTGTTAACAGTCTAGATCCGTATTCCAATTTCCAATGTAAGTATTAAAAATGTCAAAAAGTTTACATTGCAATTACAATCTGTATTATGGTAAAAATAGCTGGTGGATATTAAAAACAAATTTTATAAAGTTTTCTAAAAGATTAGCAATAAGTATTATCTTTTTTATTTTTTATTTAGGCAGTTTTATGGCATTACAGGCAAAGAGCTATTAATATTAATGGCGCCGGTGGCCGCACGTCCGCGAAGGCAATAAGCCCGGCGCGGGACGCTTTCGCGCGGCCGCTGCGCATGCGCAAGCGCGGGCATCCGGCTGTCAGCCGCTATGCTACTTTTGCTTTACTATCGCTGCAGCTGCCATACCTTTTCATAACCTTTTTATTACTGAGCCTCGCTGGAAAACTGCCACCGCAACTTTTGGGTACCAGAAACACTGTAGGTATTATGCGCGACCGGAGCTTCGGTTCCTGTGCCCCTGTGTTTAGATGATCGAAGACTCTAAAAATAATAATAATATTAAATTAATTTATTTCGACCACATAGATCATATAGTGAGAGACAAATTATTAGACAATATTAACAACATGAACAAATAATATTTAAAATCAAATATCAACAAATTAATTCATAAAACATTCAAAATTTAATTTTCAATAAATTAATTAATAGGTATATATCACCAGTTAAATGAATTTAAACAGAAAGATTAAACACATAAATAAAATTATTTTGCAGTCACTACGTGAACCATGGCTGCATGGTTCATAGTGACAGTCAAATCTGTTCGCGAAAACTCTAAGAATGCTGTTAGGGCTTGCGCGAACCCTGCGGACCAGAGATGTGCACCGCTTACACATGGTTGTGTTAAAACAATCCACTCTGTATTCTAAGAGTTGAAGGTAAGGCCCCTGACTCAGACACCATGGACCTATCAGGTCACCGTGCATGGGTTGCCTGAAGCTGCTGCGTTACGCAGCGTTAATTTGTTACTTAAAATTACAAACTTGTAGTCTAAGTACTTACGGGTGGGCCGGTATTCTGATTGTCTCGCGACCCAAAGAAATGGTGTAGGGAGAGAAACAGGATTGGGTCGCAGCACAGCCGCGGGTGATGTGATGCCTAGCCCCGGAGACGTGGTACGCCTACCGAACCCAAGAGGCTGGTCCAAAACGCTCACAGCACACGTCTGCTTCACTGATCACTCACTTCCTCCACGATATCAAGGCCAACCGACTCCCAATAACTAGCAACCAATACTTGCCGCGAGGCAACAACGCCTACCAAAACGCAAGGGATTTTCCGTATCTAGGCTGTCGTTTCGCGCTAGTTCCGTCTAATTATATACACAGTAGCCCCCGATGGCTTTTTACAAAATGATTTTATTTTATTGGAAACTATCTAACTATGGCCCAATATCCCCACGTGCTATTGTCCACGTGGGAGGCCTGTGCCCAGCAGTGGGACGTTTATAGGCTGATGATGATGATATCTCACGAGGCTCGCGGCGTTCAAGCAAGGAGGAATCTGAGCGTTCGTTTTTTCTATATAATTTCATCTTTTGCTGAGGCAAAGGACCACAAGCATACTGCCTTGGTTTTCAACAGTCACCTGCCCGGACAGGTCCCGCCCTGTTCCTAATCAACAGGCAGTCGTGAAAACGTTGCTATCGCTCGCTTAAGTACCGAATCCCTAACCAGAACCTCTGCAGACCGGAGGTCCCATCCTTACCAGGAAACAGGTTAACAATACGCCCCCTTCGTCAGCGCAGTGGTGGCAGGTTAGCATCGTTACCAGCACGAGGTCACTAATGCTGGGGGGACTAGTTCTATCAGTCCACTTAAGGCGCTGCTGCAGGATGTGCAGATACTGGAGCGCTTGTGAGTGCTTCCGAAAATTCTGAGTCAACTGCTGCAGCATCTGGTACCGGGATAACCTCAACCGATTGCCTTCCGAAAACGGATACTCTGGCAACGCGTTAAGTGGCCTATCAAGAAATGCCGGTCATTTAAGGCTTCCAGATTAATGGGGTCCGAGCTAAGTGAACACAATGGACGCGAATTGAGCGCCGCCTCAATTTTACAAAATACCGTAGTTAATTCCTCAAAAGTTAGCGCAGTTTGTCCGATCACGCGAGCTAAATGTGTCTTGCCCACTTAACAACAGCTTCAAAAATCCTACCCCAGTGGGGACATCCCAGAGGACTGAAGGTCCAGTTGATGCCTCGACGGGATAGGGCTGTTCCGATATCCACCAAATTTACATTCAGAAACTCAACTACTTCTCGTAAGTAACGTTCCGCACCCACATAATTGGTTCCGTTATCAGAACGGATCAGCGACGGCAGTTCCCTACGGGAAACAAATCTGTTCAAGCTAGCAATAAAAGCTTCCGTCGTCAGATCAGCAACTACTTTGAGATGCACCGCCTTGGTAGATAGAGAGGCAAAGACGAAAAGTAAGTCTTGATGAGCTTCGTACTCTGAGCAGACCTCGTCCGTCTATGAACGGGCTCAGACGTGCAATCGCTCCACGCAACTTGAGGTGACCGTTTCGCAAAATCTTTAGTTCGGCGCCAAAACTATTTGCTTGTACTACCCCATTAAACTCAACAAAGTCTCTTCTCGCTCTGCCGGGTACTACACCGAATTCAAGTTACGCTGTGGACGGGAAGAACGTAAGTGACAAAAAAATCCCACCCAGTCTCTCAAGAGGCCTCCGGAAATGGGATCATCCCAAGCCAGCTGAGCTGACCATAATCGCTGCATAAGCATTTCAGGAATAAGGTGACTGGCGCGTTCCAACCTTAAGACCGGCAACGCGTCTGCGATTCCTCTGGTTTTGCGGGTGTCCATGGGCGGCGGTGATTACTCTCCACCAGGTGACCCGCTTGCTCGTTAGCCTCCTTCTTTTGTAAAAAAAAAGTTCGAGCAATCGTCGATAACACAGTACGCTTCGAAAAGACATTCGGGCTCTCCACAGGTCGGTACTGGATGACTAAAACCGATAGCATATTAGAGTCAAAGTCAAAATATATTTATTCAATAAACTCAATTAATAAGTACTTTGAATCGTCCAAAACTTTTTAACCTACCACCCATTCAGGACGTCATTTTTTAACTGTGGCAAAGAACGGGCGCAAGAAACCACAGCGCACAGAAGCAACGACATTTACATAAAAAAAAGAATATGTCGTTACCAGGTCATAAAATACAAAATATGAATTAAAAAAATAATAAATTATGCAATACAAAACTACAATACAATGTAAGTGTCAATTAATTATAGACAATTAGAAATAGCTGTTGGAAAAATTGGAGCATTTCAGATCCAAGCTGTTTTGTCTTCTGTGTAATCTGACACTTTATAATAAGCTTTTTTATAAAGCTTTTCTTTGATTTTGATTTTAAATTTATTAAGATCTAATTCCTGAATATCATTTGGTACTTTGTTGTAAAATCTTACACACAGAACCTTAAAAGAATTATTTATTTTATGGAGCCTAGTATAAGATAAGGTACTGCTAATTTGTTCTTACTTCTAGTGTTTACATTGTGAATATCACTGTTTTTTGAAAACATTCCAATATTTTTATGAACATAAACCAAATTTTGTATTGTGATGCAACAGTCATTATATTTATATACTTAAATCTCTCTCTGAGAGAGTCACCAGCCTTTAGGTTATAGATTGCTCGAATAGCCCTCTTCTGCAGCACAAAGATTGTTTGAATGTCGGCAGCATTTTCCCGCAGTAAAATGCCGTACGACATTACACTATGAAAGTAACTGAAATAAACTAATCTAGATGTATCAACGTCAGTTAACTGACGGATCTTTATTACTGCATAAGCCGCAGAGCTAAGTCTATTCGATAATTTAGCTATATGTGGGCCCCACTGAAGCTTGGCATCTAACGTGACGCCTAGAAACACAGTGGTGTCCACAGGATTCACATTCCTATCTTTAATTTGTACACTAGTTGTTACTTGCTTAACATTAGGCAATACAAACTTTACACATTTGGTTTTTCCCTCGTTTAATAGCAAGTTATTTACACTAAACCAGTGAACAATCTTTGAGATCGCATTATTCACATCGTCATAATTTGTGTGTCGTCGTTTTACTTTGTATAAAAGTGAAGTATCATCAGCAAATAATACTATCTCATGACTGTCTTTTACAAAATAAGGTAAGTCATTAATATAAACCAAAAACAAGAATGGATCAAGTATTGAACCCTGCGGAACTCGCATTGTAACCACTGATCCCGGAGATCTTTTACCGTTAATGTCGACCTTCTGAATCCTGTTACTCAAATATGAGATTAGAAGGCTCGAAGAAGCATCCCTAATTCCAAAGTGGTTAAGCTTCCTGACCAAAGTTTTATTTCAAAACACAATTGAAAGCCTTGGATAAATCACAAAATACCCCTAGGGCATCTTGTGATTCCTCCCAGGTATCAAATATTTGAATTAAAAGCTCAACACCGGCGTCAGTTGTTGAGCGACCCCTAGAAGTAGAGTTTTCCCAGTTCTTAAAAAAGGTGAGGATCTTGCTGGAACTCATCTGGCAAACCGTCCAACACCTCGGGGGAGTTGCACAACCATTTTCTCAACTCATAGCCGCCCTGACCCAAAAGTTGGAATAGTTCATCCCGACGCGCCAAGGCCTCACTAACAGTGGTTGCGCCACTGCAGACGTCATCGACATATAGGTCCTGTTCTAAGATCGCTGCAGCTCGACGGTACTGTAATCGTTCCCGATAGGCCAGCTCCCGTAACTAGGGGATAGCCAAGTACACCTTCATGGGCTCGTCCGAGGTCTCACGCCAGAGAATCAGCTGATACCGTCTTTCATGCGGATGAATGACCGTTTGTCTAAATATCATCCGGATGTCAGCCAGGAATACGACCTGATGTCTTGAAAACCACGTGTGAATGTGCGAAATATCCCGATTTAATTTCGGAACTGAATGAAGACATTGATTAAGCGATACACCATTTGACGTTGGTACCGAAATACCGATCCGTCAAATACAACCCTAATTTACACGTGTGAGTCTTCAGAACAGCATGATGTTGGAGAAAGCAATGCTCCGCCGAACTCCAATCCGTAACCGACACTGACATGTGTCGTAATGACTCATATTCTCGCATAAATTTGATATATTTTTTTCCGCTGCCTTCCTTAAGCCTGCCAGCAGTGGGCGGTTTGCTCGAAAGGGAAGCCGAACTAAAAACCGACCCGAATGAAGACGACCCATAGTATTCTGATAAAACAATTGGCATTCTTCATCAACCGGGTCGACCCGACACGTGCGGAGGGGGGCTTTTTCCCAGGACATCCGCTACGAGCAGGATGTTCACAGGACCCGGGGTTTCGATGTTGGGGTCAGCCAAAACCAAATCAAACTTCAGTTAATAAGTTAGAGCATTATGGTGTCTAAAAATATCACAGAGCCTTATACAATCATACTTGTCGAATAGAACTCAAAAAGTTGTTTTTAATGGTGCTGTGTGAAGACAGGAGCACCCATAACTATAGGCGTGCCCCAAGGGTCAATATTGGGACCACTACTTTTTTGGTTTACGTAAATGACCTGCCCCACTTTGCTAGAAACTTGTGTGAGACTGTACTATTTGCAGATGATACGTCTCTTATGTTTAATGTTAAAAGAGGCTTTGAAAATGTTAACGATGTAAATAGTGCACTTTCAAAGGTATTACATTGGTTCACTATTAGTAATTTATTACTGAATTCAGCAAAAACAAAGTGTGTTAAATTTTCTTTACCTAATGTAAGACAGGTCAGCACACAAATTAAGATGAACGATAAATTAGAAACGAAAATAGATTCTACTGTGTTTCTAGGCATTAAACTGGATTCACGCTTACAATGGGACCCACATATTGATACCTTGTCAGGAAGACTGAGTTCAGCTGCATACGCAGTTAAGAAAATAAGGCTTCTAACTGATGTTGAGACGGCAAAAGTAAGTTTATTTTAGTTTTTTCCATAGTGTGATGTCTTATGGCTTGCTGTTGTGGGGCTCCGCTGCTAATATTGACGATATATTTATTCTACAGAAAAGAGCAGTTTGCGCCATTATATAACCTTAAGTCTAGAGACTCACCCAAAGAATTGTTTAAAAAATCGATATATTAACTATTGCATCTCAATTTATTTTTGAAAACCTTATGTATGTCAAGAAGTATGAAAAGAAATTTGTTAAAACTTGTGATCTTCATAACGTAAACACTCGTAAAAAGAATAAGCTTGAGTCCCCAGTTTTAGACTTCATAAAACAGGTGGCTCTGTCTTGGGTAAATGTGTAACGTTTTATAACAAACTTCCACTAAATATTACTGAAATGCCTTTACATACATTTAAAGCCCATGTTAAAAAAAACCTCATGAGTAAAGGTTATTATAAAGTGGAAGATTTTATAAATGACAAATATGTATGGACATAGTGCATGTATGAGCATAACATATTAGTAATTTGTATATTGTATAATTTGGTAACGACATATTGTTTTGTAAATGTCGTTACTTCTATATTATTATAAATCTGTGGAGTTTCTTGCGCCCGATCTTCCCCACAGCTAATAGACTTCCTGAATGGGTTTATTGCCCATCTATTCAAATAAATTTAGACGATTCAAAATGCTTATTGTAAGTTTATTGAACAAAGAAATTTTGAGTTTGATTTTGAGTTTTCCGAAGTAAGCCGCCGAACGACCGGACTCAACTTCACCTGGGGATGACGACTGATCACCTCTGACATCACCAGGGCTCAACGCTGATCCTTAGGGACGAGGCTACACGTGAAGTAAACATCACCTTAGTCTGACCTTCAACATTCGAAACCTTCACGTTCCCGATACCTCGGATAGAATGAGAATAGAGTGGCTCGGATCTGCTCCAGCCTTGTAATTGAAACCACGAAAGCATTAAACAAGCTAGGTAGGCACAACATGGTGAGGTTGATCTGGGTACCAGGCCACATGGGTATCCAAGGCATTGAGATAGCCGATGCACTTGCTAGGGAGGGCTCAGAGACTCCATATATTAGTCCTGAGCCGTTTGTGGCACTAGCACCGAGTACCATCAACGAAGTCTTAAGGACCACATCCAAAACAGACATAAAACCGAATGGAAAGAGCTATCCGGCATAAGACACCCAAAATCTTTCATAGGCCAAGGCGCCCTAGGACGGTGTAAGATCATTTGCGGAGTTAGCAGAAGGCATTCCCAAATATACACCGGTGACCTGACCGAGCACTATGCCACAAAGCAAATGCTCCACAAGATGCAACTAGCAACAGACAACCTGTGCAGGGCATGTGGAGAGGAAACGGAGACCATGCAACTCCTACTGTGTGACTGTGACTCTTTTGCTAGGAAAAGAATGAATCTCCGGGATCGGCCTACCCGAAACCAGAAGATTTTAGGCTCTTCGCCCTCGAAGCCAAGCTTATGGCAGTTATCTTGACTGAGGAGGCAGAGTGTTATGAGAGGGTTGCACAAAAGATCCCAATGGGTCGACGTGCTCTGCAGGCCCCACTAGATAGGATAATACAGACTACGTTATTAATAACGCAATGACAATGTTAAATGTTATATTTGTAAATGTTTCAGAGACAATAAATTGATTTCTATACTTGGTGTGATATCAAGTAACAGTTTCATATGGACAGGTTACAGGCAGCCAACTATTTATTGAATGTAACTAAAACAACACACTAACAGCATAGACCATAAGACTTTGAAAAATTCGATATCTGACAGCTGACTTGTGAATAGATAATTGCTAATTGGTTTTGTTAAATAAATGTAAGTGTGAATTACGAGTTTAATGTAGTTTATAAATAAAGTAAAAGTTAATTTTACATGAAACTACTTGAAATAACACCTAGACTTCGAACCCACGACCATTGCGCAATTGGGGGCTGCTAATAAAAGCTAAGCTATCCTAGCACCGGTTTTCAAAATTTTGATATAAGTCGGTAACCAAAATTTTGTAATTTAAACCTTTAAGTCTAAAACCTTAGACAGCTTTGCGGCTACAGCACGCCAATAGGTATTGTTCGCGTAACCCAGCCCTAGTGTTGGTGTGTCTTGGCGACATTACTACGGCATGTAGGTGTAGGCCGGTAGCTAGATATAGTCGTGATTACTTACGCGCTACGTGACCGCCCTGCCAATGCGCCCGCCGCCCGCCCGCCGCCGCACCGCCGTCGCACCGCCGCCGCACCGCCGCCGCACCGCCGCCGCACCGCCGCCGCACCGCCGCCGCACCGCACGGGAAACGCACCCCGATCACAGCTCATAATCTATTGATTCCATTTTTCATATTAAAGTTTTTAATAATGTTTGTTTGTTGATACTTCTGCAGCATTGCATGTCGACTGACGCTCTAAAGATCGAAAGTAAGCTAGCCTCTGACTTCGACTCTCACGTTCCGATTAAAAGTGACCTTTGTAACGTTTGTGTAGCGTCGAATTTAAGAGAATGCGGATTTGTTAACTCACTGCGGATTCAGGATAGAGTTTTTCAAAATCGCGCTGCTGCTATTGAATGCTTCTCAATCCTCTTATCTTGGTAATCACGTACGCCTCAGACTGAGACTCAGGTCTCAGCGCACATGCAAATCAGGCTTTATTAAATGCAAGTGCTGCCTGGCCGGCATTCATCACGCACGACCCATCGCATTCCGCGCGCTGGCTGGCGACACTACTTCTCACAACCTCACATTACCAGAAGACCATTGGATAATTTGTTGTTAACAAACCATTGCCTTTTTAGTAATATTAGTTCTAATGACATTTGTCATGAGTCTCATGGCACAACGGAAGTGCAACGCTCTTTACAGTCTACTCTGAAGCGCATCCGAGACTTTGTTGATCTGTAATTCATCATACTCAATGCGAACGCGCTGCTGTTTTCTCCACTAGGGATTGGCACAGTGTATGTACTGTACTTACAGCAGTGTTGGTACGGCGAATTACGAGAGTAGGCCTACAGTGCTCAAAAGTTCATTGTGGCATGTCTATTTAAAAACTTCGATGTTAATTCTTAGTAAAACAGTAAATGCATACAATATCATAATAATATCATTAAAAAAAAAAGAAGCGTGAACAAGAACGATCTTCAGAACATTGCAGTTACAATGACCTATAATTTTGTAGATTTTTAAAAGCGAAAAGTTACTGCGAAAGACTGTCTTAAAAAATCAAATCGATCATGTAACCAAATTAATTAATTAATAATAAATTTAATAAATTTAGCAAACAGGTATAACATACATGACTGAAGTGAATGCATTTAATTACCATTAATACGTGATTTGTATAGATTTATGGTTTGTTGGACAGGACCGATTAAGCCACATGCATACGTGATTTAGATAATATATTGCAATGTTATTCAATTATATATGTTTGCGATATACTAAACTTTATCGCCTTCGTAATAGAAGCTATCGTGTTGGGACGTGCTCTTTAATTAGTGCATGGATCAATTTCCGCGATCAATTTCTTGGAACATGCACGGACAAGTTAAGATTTGTTTTAATAAATAGCTTTATATATTTTTTGCAACAGTCAAATGTCACATATTTAAATTATCACTGAAATATTAACCTGATAACCTACTTAGTGGGGAACTTTGGATATACATGACGTGGATAAACACAAGGAAAGCTCCGCTGGCTTGGCAGCTCACTGGATATCCTATGGGTACCAAGATAGATAGGTATTAAATTCAGACACCACTCCTGACTTTTTAGTTCGTCAACGTAGAGCTATTTTAGTCCCAGAAATACTCGATTGGGATATGCGGTGTCCCCATTCATGAGTAAGCCAAGCCATATACAAGCAACAAACAATACAAACAAATTATGGATTTGATGTCCACGATGGAATATAATAATTGTAAAAATTTTAACTCTTTAAAAGTTTTGAAGTTTTCAAGAAAAGTACTGAAACGAATTGCGAGGTAGATATTTTTTTTACTATTCGGTAATTTCGATGTCAACAAAGCTATAAAATTTCTAGGATCTTCCTATATGGTAGTTTAATAGTTCATTAGATAACCCAACCCCACACAATCGTGGTGACGTCGTATACATATTTACTGAACACCCTGTATTAATGCGAGGCAACGTCCCTGCTTCCTTTTTTCCACACCTCATGGTCATATGTAGCATTCGTTCGACATCCTTCACAGGTATCGCCAACCAGTGTAACAGAAGTCGAGCGGCCGGCATAGCATGCCTTGGGCATTGGCATGCCACCAGCAATCATCATGCCGGCGGCGTGCAGGTGGCTTATTTGGCAGCGCCTTGTAGGGCGCCGGACGCTGCCGGTGCTGGGCGGTGCATCCCGTCGGTGACGCGGCGTCACACTATTGTGTGTAGGCTTCATATAGGCAACCGTACATTTATGTAATGCGCCCGAAATAGGCATATGTCTAGTCTAGAGTGAGTAACAATTTAACAAAGCCTAAATATACAAATATTTTTATAATCAATTTAATTGCACATATCTAACAGTTCCTGCATTTCAAAATGCCAATTACACTGAAGCTAAAGATACACAAAGAAAATAATAATAGAGCAGAAGAACTTGTTTAATTTCTTGTCAGTTGTTCTCAGGTTAACCCTCAGAACAGAAGGTCTTCTGTTCTTTGGGTTAACTCAACTTAATTTTAGGAGAATACAAAGCAAATTTACTTTATGAATTCAAGTGGATATTTAAGTAAATATATAAAGGGGTATAATTTAATACACTTCATTTTAAATAGCACATAATATTAGATGGCACAACGTCTAAGTAGATAGAGTAGTCACTAAGTACTAGTACTAATCACCTAATGCATACTGCTTCTCACCCTTGTCCTATAAGTAACACTGATAGCTGCATTTTCTCTGCAAATGTCACAATTTCGTGAAGATTACGTGAGTTGTTGTAGTAGTTCGTTCAGTTAGCACAACTCGCACGACACAACTACGTTTACTTGTTTATGAGCGTATATATAGTAAAATTTTTCTGTAAGTCCTTATTGTATTTTTACTTGCAAGAATAGTATTATACATACAAACTTTATCTTACTATAGTAAAATGAATCTTAAAAAGATTTAACGCCCCGTCGTTGGTGTTAAAAACATGCAAATGCATTTGTTTGAAAGACTAAACGCTATATGAACAAAGTAAAACTTTCTACTGTTAGTGAAATCTCAAATGAAACCTTCATATTGTGTATGTGACGTTGATGTGAGTTTGCACTCGCCGTTCTTAAGTATCGCGCAATAATCCAGGAGGCTTTCAAGGCTTGTTGCCTAAGGATAGCGGTTACTAACATGATCACTTAACCTCTCGATAGAACGCAGTATTGAAGCGGTTTAGTCCCTACTTCAGAATAGGAAAACCAAAATGCAAATAGGTTTACAAAGTTTATTTCCCTATTCTACAAACAATTAGATCAGGGAGGGTTCAATGATCGCTCACTCTGTCCGCTGTAGGACTTAAAAAACTTAGCTTCGTTTAGCTGCGTTTAGTCCTCCGGACGGACGGTGTGCAGAGGCGAAAGTGAGGCCGCGTGCACGAAGACCGCGACGACCGGAAACCGAAACCCGCTGAGGAAGACCACCCGCAGGAAACCGGTGGATAGGTAGCTGCGGTAGGACAGCAGTGGTGGCAGAAGACCAGGTGGAAGTATGAACCCGGTGGAAGAACCCTATATTTTCGGGGTTATATTATTTAGATAGAAATTCGGCAGCAACTAGGCACTTTAAGTATTAGGTAGGGCTGGAGCAGCAGAGGGGAAGTTTTGAGCGGCGATCACCTTTTATATTCACTGATGCCTTTCAGAACATACCCCTGCTGTTTTTTCTCCAAGCACCCATAACTTTTCATTATTAATAAGAGCTACTAATCATAGACTAAACCATAAGGAACACAGGTAATGTCAATCGATAAAAATCAGAGACTACAAGGTCTATGATTCAGTTAAACACTATAAAAAATTGGTATTTTATATTGTAGGACACACAGAAGAAATCCGTGATTTTTCCTCCTCCATATTATGTCTTAATGCAAAACAATTCAGGTGATTTGTTTACCCAACTGATTTTTGCTATGGAAAAAGAGGAGACGGGTGCTCCACCACATAACCGTGCTGATCTTCTGGTGGTCGGTATTCATGTAAGAGGTATGTCTTTTTCCAAATTGGAAATGTTCACATAAATATTTGCGTAAATTGATATGAATGTATACTAGTATTTATAAACATTGATACTTACTAAAATCCATTTTTGTTTATCTCTATTGGCTGTGCTAGGAAAGGTCAGGTATTTATTAAATATAACTTGTAAAAAGCTTTCAACTCGATCTTACGGATTGGCACTTGAGCACCGTTTAGCAAATAACCCGTTGATAAGTGCTTGTTGTCATTGCTATTTACTGTACATTCAGTCAGGGAGCGAGCGGCGATAGGATCAAACGGGACAGGCGATTGCAGCCTCGCTGGCTTATCTGGGACAGTAGGTGTCGCAAACAGCTTTTAATTTATTCCACTGAGGTGAAGCGCTTGGCCTTTTTTTCTCAGCTGGTGAGCACAAACACGCTGTTAAAATATTACCTACTATGGTGACAGAATCAGACAACGGGGTTGTTGCCAGTCAGGTCAACTTAGAACAAGAAGTAAACCGAGTACAATAGAAATGGGAACCGTTACTTCAGAGTTTAAGTTCTTCAAAATATAAACACAACACTAAAGAATTTATAAAAAAAAAAAGAAAAATATAACAATGTTAAAATAGTCACACGTTTACGCTGCAATGTTCTCCCAGTAGTGCACGTACAGCTGGCAAGATCCTTCGCGTTTAACCTTCTCCTGCAGTTAGTTTATGGCTTATTGCTTATCACGGCTCGCTGCACCGCGGCGCGATAAGCCAGCCCCGTCGCACACCGCTCATATTACACGCCCGCATCGCCGACACTGGACGTGGACGATTGTCAATACCTGCGTTTATATATTACTTTGAAAACACATTTATCTTGTTGTTAACGAAATAAATGTCATCTTCAGCAAGTGAGAGAGACAAGTAACAAGAAAGGAGTTTTATATCTTGACTAGTCGAATCTGTTGTCATACGAGCATGATATCAATGGTGTCAAAGGATGGACTGCGGCGGCCGCTTGCCATCAAATTAAATAAATAATTAAATCTTGTACTATTCTATAGATCACATTCCATGAGCAGCTAGACAGCGGGTTCTCCTTGACGCTCGGTATTTGTCTGCGTCGTCGAGGTAAACCGCCCTTTTCCAAATGACATAAAGTTAAACCATGGTATTAAGCGCAAAGTAATGCAAATATCTTGATAATATTATGTACTATTTATTAATAAGTTCTGCTTATTAGTCAAGCTCATTGTCTTTATCATTACATTGTTGACGCAGATTGAATTTTCAATAAGTTTTCTGTGGCCTAATAATTAACGTATTATGTAAACTAGGATACTTATACTTAACTTAATTTTACTTAATTTTTATACTTTGGACTTATACTTAATTTTTGCTACGAAAGATGAAGGGACCATCTTTTCTTAAGTCCGCCTTCGAATGCCTTCACAGATAGACTTTATATCGTATAATGCTCGTTTACACATTTCTTTTTTTATAAGATGGAGGCAAACGAGCAGGCGGGTCACCTGATGGAGAGCTATCACCGCCGCCCATGGACACCTGCAAAACCAGAGGAGTCGCGAATGCGTTGCCGACCTTTAAGAAAGGAGTAGAGTTAAGGAAGGAATAGGAATTGTGGGGGGGGAGGGGCCTCCGGGACTCTCACTGGCCGGACGAAAACAACAGCACCGAGTGCGATTATTTCACGCCGGATGTTTGTGAGAGGGTGGTATTACCCCGGGCGAGCCGGCCCAATGCGTGCTGCAACGCAGCATGGCTCTACCAATCAGTCAGTGTTACTCATTTAGCACCACGTAGGGTCTCAAGGGTAAACCTACGGACGCGAGTAACGTCTCATATAGTTAAATATTAGTAGGTTAACTATTTATTATATACATATAAATTATACATATTTTTAATCACATCTTACGTACAGGACAGTTTCCAGGAGAATATACGGTTTCAATGTCATCTAACTTGCATTCCAGTTGGAGCCTTGACCTTATAATAATAATCTGGTTAAAGTCATAAATAAGAATTGTCTAATCCTTAAGTGAGTCTCGATGCGCTGTCATGAGTAGCACCCGTCACAATCCTACCAGCTTACCACAGATCAGTTGCTGTAAACTGTCAATGAAGATCGATAAAATACGCAGTTTCTTTATATAAATAATCAACATACATACGTACCTATTTCATAAAGAATCGACTTTTTTATGACACGCAATATCGTTCCTAGAAAAGTTGTGATGCTACTTTATGATACCATATTCAGATAACCTTATCACACTTTTGATTTAATTTCGTATAAATTCTGTGCGTTCCGAAATAGCCATGAAACTTGATTTTGGAGAAATCACGATCCATAAAATCAAGAACAACTTAGAGGCTTCTGTCACATAAATGTAATTTTGTTTTTAATGATTTGAGATTACTTACTAATTAATATAAAAATATACAAAGTACATAATAATCTTTCATTCGCAAACAATAGGTACTCGACAATCGTTGATAAGAATAGATAGTTCAATCAAATCAATCTGTATTTATTTTATTAGTTTAAACTCTAATAAAGCAGTTCCAGTAAAATAACAGCATAACATGAGTAGTGGCGGCCGGGCAGCTCTAGCGACAGCTTTTTCTTTCGGCATTTTATTTATAAATGTTTAGAATGACAGTAGAGCAGTTAAAATCGTACCTCCGCAGTATTCTCTTCTGTATCTAACTTTATCAGACGACCTACCCGACGCGACACATACTGCCAATATTTTTAAATTAATAAACTTGCTACAATATTTCAGTAATACTTTCTTCATTAATATTATATTCCCTACTGCTGATTTATATAGGGACTGGGACATACTTACGGTAAGGCAAACATTTATTCTGAAAGTCATCCTTATGAAACACACCCAGTTACCGTATGACCCAGCAGTGCTAAAGGACAAGCGCCGTAAAAATGTAGTCTGCTCCGTACCCAAGGTTAGAACAGCCTTTGCTCAGAGTTTCTTCTTGTTCCTTGTTCCTTTTCTATATAAAAAAATTAACACACTTCTCATCATCTATCCACTCCCAAAATTTAGCTGCAAACATACAGTGATGAAATTTCTGAAGTCCCTCGATTATGATGCGACAGAAAAGTTCCTTCTTCCTATTAAATAGAGTACACATATTTTTTTCATTTTTATGCCTTATATGATATGATCCTACCTTCCAAACCACGCATACACATACTTCACCAAACTTACACACACGCACACACATAAATAAACACAATATCACTCACACATTATCAGTCACATTCCCACAAACCATTACACAACACACTCTTTAACTCAGATTAATATATTTTTTTAATTTTTTGTTTTTTATTATATTAATATTGATAATATAATTAACTGTTGTGTTTGTGAAACTGTAATATTGCATATTCCAGCTCCTTAGCTAAAATCTGTATGGGTGGAGGCCTGGAGACCTGTAGTTCCCGGTTTCTTTTTAAAACCCATATCAGGCTCCAGTCCCTCACAATCTTGGGCATTTTTACGAATGTCTTTTAAAAAGAGCTCTAGCCTTAAAAACCAAATTGTGAAGGGTAAATAAATTATTTTTATTATTATTATTACATTACTCCCAAACTAAATTAGAAGTAGAGCCATTTTTTAGAGCTAGTTTCAACAGCCAGCGAAGTTTTTCACATAAAATTTTATTTATAAACGTTTATAGTACTTACTTATATTCGTTCAGTGGCTTAAATCAGTTCGTTCAGTTGAAAGCGCAAGGCACATAATTTCTGTAACATACATGTATGATAACTATAATCATAGCTAATAAATAAACTTGATTATATATGGCCGAGCTCATTATCCGGCCACAATAGCAGGATGCACAGAAATTGAACCTGGTACCGGTCCCGGTCAGCCACCATCCGCCACTCAGCACCAGCCTGTCATTGTTGTTAATATTCTAGACTTTTTCAACGTCGAAAACAACAATACGATTATGTAATAATAAGGGAAATATTTATATTATTAATTATTTTTTTTCATTTATTAAAAGAAGTTAAAGTGTGTGAAAAGTGAGGAAAAAGAAAAACTTTCCTACACTCACACCAATTATCTAGCCCAAGAGAAGCTTCGAAGAAACTCGTTAAATGGTTACTAGACAGCGGATAAACATACTTAAAATACTTAAAAATATACTTATTATACATAGAAAATTGTTATGATATGGAGAGGGCTTTTGATTATTTTCATACCGAGCTATGTCTCCTTTACAACCTCTGTTTTCCAAAATTTAAGGTTAAAGAAATTAAAAAAAAAACGAACGTTACTTGGTTGACAAGGGGTCTGAAGACCTCCTGTGTAACTAAGAGAAAATTGCGTTTATCATTCTATAAAAATAAATCTGATATTGTTAAAACTAAATATAGAAATTATTCAAAATTATTGAAAAAATGTATAACAGTAGCACAAAAGTCTAAAAATGACGAATATCTTACTTTGGCAAAAAACAAATGTAAAGCCACGTGGAACATTATAAATGATAATCATCAAAAATGTGTTAATATAAATACAATAGACCATTTGACATTTAATAACAATGAAATAATTAATGATACCGAACAAATTGCATCTATATTTAATAATCATTTTATTAACATCCCAAAAATTTGGCCAGATTCTGACTTGAAAAACTATCCCGGAATAATAAAAAACTGTGTTGCGACTCTTTTCTTGACACCCACTGACGATGTTGAGATAAAAAAAGTTATCAAATCTTTAAATAATACTAACGCTACCGGATATGATGAACTGAGTACTAAAATAATTAAAACATGCGTGAATGAGCTGTCCCCGCTATTGACGTATTTAGTAAATTTATCTTTTGCCACCGGTGTTTTTCCATCTTCTCTCAAAATTTCCGTAGTAAAGCCCTTGTACAAAAGTGGAGCAAAGGATGATAT
The DNA here is from genome assembly GCA_963921215.1 of Scoparia ambigualis. Taxonomy (NCBI): domain Eukaryota; kingdom Metazoa; phylum Arthropoda; class Insecta; order Lepidoptera; family Crambidae; genus Scoparia; species Scoparia ambigualis. The sequence goes on along the minus strand of OY992506.1, from coordinate 1,295,089 downwards.
AAGTAACTATAGGCCAATTACACTCATCCCTGTACTATCAAAACTCTTTGAAAAAATATTTTATATTAGATTGACATCTTTTTGCACGAAATTCAAAATTATACACCCAGCGCAACATGGTTTCCAAAAGAGAAAGTCTACATCTACGGCATGTTACCATATTATCCATTACATTTCATCTTTGATGGACAAGCGCATTCCAGTTTCCATGATTCTATTTGATCTTAGTAGAGCCTTTGACCATGTTTGTCACACGACTCTGCTTAGAAAATTAGAAGCTTATGGAATACGTGGGCATTTTTTTTCATTTGATTATTGTTTTAATTTATTGATTGTAATTTTTAATACTTCTCTCTCTCTATATTTGCATACCAATTTTTGGTTAAGTATGAGATGCTAAATGGATGTAAGAACTTGTTCCTACCATATTTAATGCAATAAAGAGTTATCTATCTATCTATCTATCTAAAACAGCCAGACCCGAGACAATTCAGAAAAACAATAATTTCTAAATTGACCCGACCGGGGATCGAACCCGGGACCTCAGAGATGGCGACACCATGAAAACCGGTGTACAAACCACACGACCAAGGAGGTCGTCATAAGTAAGGAAAGGCAGCTTGCTTCTTGATTAATTGTAATGTATAGTAATATGCACGTAAGCATTGGGTCCAACGGTATCCTGCAGATCAGTTGATTGGCTCCCGAGCTGCGCCCGCGCCGCGCCGTGCAACAATGTATGGCGGCGGCTGCGGCGCGGCGCGCGTTACAAATTACTCCTTTTACGACGCGTGTAATAGTTTAATGCTCACTTACTCACTGCTCTGGTAATAATTAAATTGACAGTCGGGATGATGAAGCATTTGTATTGTAAGCGTTGCCAATTAACAGGTAATTAATGACAGACTTTTCTTTGAGGCAAACACTACACAGAACTCTGTACAACAGTATTAAAGATTAGATTTTTATATACTTAATTGAGAAATGTTTATTAATTATTTTAGTGGCTACTCTCCTTCTAAGATATTACAAATGGATGACATGCATTTCCGTCTGCATTTAATAAGTATTCACAATGTGTCAACCATTAGCTATACCTGTATACATATAGCTATATCGGATCTGTAACGACCATTTTTTATTGTTTTTTTTATTAAGAATCGCAAGTCAGAGGCGTGTGGGTGCTCCGCATGTGTCGGAAAACTATTTCCATTCCGCATGCGGGCGGTAATTGCGCCATAGAGTGGGCGCTGTCACGCGTAATTATGTGTCCTGCGCGCACAATATGCGCCTTATTGTAGCCTGACGCGCCGCCGCCGCCGTGGCAGCTCGCCAGCATCCGCTAGCTACGGCCGGCGCACGGCGCTACAGTACACATGTAGAGCAGGAACTTTTCCACTCATGGTGATAAAATATTGACGCTGCTGACGTTTCATGCTAGTATTGCATAAGTAGGTACATAAGTCCTACAGCTCTGAATACATGATTATTTTAATGGCGTAATGTTTACGTACTACGTATCTTCGAAGGAAACAGCTATAGGCAACATTGCTAAAGCACAATATCAAAGATACAGTCTGCATTTTAATTTGGATAAGTCACATTTAATAATCAATAAAATCTGTCGGGGGTCTCATCATAGTTGTTGTGAATAAAATATAATTCATATAAAAAAATTGATAACTTAAATATTTACTGTCAGCTCGTTTCGATATTGAAGAAGTTAGCATTATAATCAGCGAGGATGGCTAATTAATTATTGTTATGGCCGAGGCTGCTGTCTCGTGCGTCACGGCGCGGCGGCGGCGGCTGTTGGGCCACCACCGCCACGCCCCACCACGGCGTACGAGCGACATCCTGTTGACATCGTTTAACTATAAATATATCAATGGAATTAAAATATATCAAACCTGATTAAAGCATAGTCCGAATCCAATATTGTGGTTATTTACTTTGTTTAAATAATGTTGACCCTTGGCTTTTCAACCTCGTCCTTAAATAGAATATAAATAACGAACAACACAAGCCAATAAATTAAAATTATATCACCATCAATATGCTATCAACATCTACTTAACTAAGATATTACGTTACAGATGTGAATGGTTTCTTTCCACTGGGAAGACCTAAGCCTTAGGCCAACGTCTCACAAAATGACTTAAAATTCCATTTCATATTGCGCCCATTTACCAACCGTCGGGAATCGCACCAAACTTTCCACCTTGCCATTTGTATTTGTTCAGACACGGGTAACGCAGGTAGCAATTACTTTTCTACAACCTGCAATTTCATGGCAAAGCATGCACTACGCGATGAGACTCGGACAAAAAACAACTTTTAGCTTTATTAATCACCGGGATCGGCCTTTTCTATCAGAAGACCGATACACGAACATAAAATACAAGCCCTTGTAAAGCCTCATATGTATTGATGCTAAACGAAGCTTCAAATAAACAATCAGTAGCGCTGTTATAGCGTGCACCCGACCGCCCGACCGATACGTGTCGCGACCGCTCCATCGAGCAGGCATGCCGGATCTACCACAATTATCGTATTTTAAAACTAACACGCTCTGAGCATCTAATAACACCAAATAACCAATAACCAATAATCGTAAACTGCGCGTGTCACCATATCTGTCCAGTGATCGATTAAGGTCAAAGTTTAAGAACATTAATTTGCGAAACCGCCGAATCATATTTTCTGTAAGTCGATAAATCCCGGTCGTATATTATTAGTAAAAAAAATGTGCGTCTCGCCGGACCAGCGGTACTGTCTTAGATTGTCACGATAAATTTAAATATTGATAGTGTGTTAGAAATTTTGCTAGATTCGTCTAACGAGCGCGCGCACTATTAAAGCAATATCAGTATATCACGCGCGGCGGCCGCGGCGCGCAGGGCTCAATGAACGGTTTGGGCGCAGCGAGAGGCGTGGAGTCGCGCTCGCCTGCTCTATCGACAGCCTTCAATTTATTGCATGAAAAGCTTCCGTGTAGCGGAAGTTTCTTGATGTAGTTTAACGGGGCAGGAATCGTGAAAAAAATATTTACGAGTTTAACAGCGAACACGATCGAGCGCGTCGTTCCGTCCCAATAGCCGCCGCGGCTATTATTTTGTCTGGCGTTAGTTTGCGAGCTGATGGTTGCGCCGCCATGCCGCATGCTAGCCCGCGCCCACTTCCTTTCCTCATATTCTATTTTCTACTGTTTTCCCGCCTCGAGCACGGCCGGGCGACTCCACCGCCGCCGCAATCCACAAAAAACGAGTTCCACTCATTATGAAACACGAAACTATGATATTTCAAGTCGCCTCAGCGTCCGCGCGACAAACGACCTTAGCGTTGCGCAGTCGCAGGCGGCCAATAAAATACGCTTTACTGTTATCTATAAACAACCTTCAGCTAGGAGTTGGACCGGTATCGAGGCGAAACTATTCTAATAAAAACTAAAACCAGTCCAAATTGGAGATAACGCGATGGAAATGTTGCTTGTAGGCCGAGGAACGAAAGGCTGGCGGCGGTGCCGGTGGCTGCTGCGGCCGCGGCGGGCAGCGCGGCGACGCGACGCGACGGGGAGAGTGATGCATCGAGCCAATTGGTCTGCTATCAAATATCAATATTGTTAGTGCTAAATGATCGATTCGTTCAACCTAAGGTATGTGAAGGCCTGGGAAATATCATTGAATATGATTACAGTCAGTAACAGCATTCGGATGCAACGGCCACTATCACGCAAGAACTAATTAAACCTATTAACGATGTTTAAGTATTGTGGCGGTTGTTTTGATTTTGAGAAGATCTTTGATAATTCGAAGGTTATTATGACAAATGTAACATCAGTACGAATAAACTCGTAAATACAGATTAGAGGGCCGGTGCGTCGGCCGCGGCCATCGCACGAGCGGTGACGAGTCGCGGGGGACGCGTCGCCGCGGGTTTACGGCCGCGCCTCATGCGCGTTCATAAACTATGCATACGGTCTAGGGTAACAGGAAGATTTGATGTATTTTCGAAGACGTTAACATGTGAACAATCTTTTTTTTCAACTTTAGTCGATTTTCCAAAAAGCCGAGACAACAAAGTCTTAATTTGGAATTAAGACTTCTATATATTTATGAAATACAAAACTAAATATTAAGAGTTCATGCCCTTGCAATTTGGGGTGGAAAACCACGATTCCGAAAGAAATGTTCGGAATCATGGTTCAAGCAAACCTAGGGATTGTTTTATGAGCTATTTATAAGAGCTTCAATCGTAGCCATTGATACCTATATAATTAAAATTTTCGATCAGATGTAATTACAAGGTACGCGGAAATTAAGCGGAAGTGGCCGTTTTGACATACACACTTGACTTTTTTGTTTTGTCAGAATATAAATTTTTTAAGGAGCTCTTCGTCATGTCGTCACACACCAACCGAAGTGTGTGCCGCGCTTATGCTCTAAGGTGCCGCAACATCAAGCTAGATACAGATACATAGGTACTCTTTTGTGCGGACGCTTTCAGAGCGTTGATAGTGCATCTAAGTAGTTTTATATCATGATCAAAGATTAAAATGAAAAATTACACCCTTAAAAAACAGTTTTTTTTTAAAATAAGTACAGGTTCGTAACGCACCAGCGACACAATCCCGGTCGCAGGCAGGTGACGGTAACATCGGCGATTTATTATCTATGCGCCATCAGCCCCCGTCGCCCGACGCACGTATCGTTGAATTATTAAACTTCACTCGATTTCGCTGCGATCATGATGGGTGTGCAGATTGGGGAACACTCGAAACAGTCATATTTTCAATGCTCAATAAAAATGCAAAAATATGGGCTAGTACTAAAAATAGTCGTGAATTATAGCGAACACTTGTTTTCAGTAATGAGGCCTTTGCCCTGCAGTGCAAGAGTAATAGACCTGCATGTTATGTGTACTATAACTACATTACATTACTTGCAGAAAAATATATGAAAAGGTCTTCTCAGCCCATTTAAAAAACGACGATAAGGTTTTGAAAACATTTGTTGTTGTAATTAGAAATATTGATTGGGGAAGATCATGAAGGTGTAAGACGTAGGCCACATGAGCAAAATTCTTGATTTATGTGCGTAGGCTGCGTAAACCCTAACTTTGACTAACAAGAAATCTTTTTTGTTTATACTGCTATCCAGATAATATTATTATTATATGTGTCTCAAGTTCCCTAAAGGGCTGTAAGACAACAAACACGATCGTGTCAGCCGCCGCGCGCCGCGGCTTTACGCCACTTAGGTCATCCACATCCAAACTCGCCCACCGCCACAGCTGTTTAACTTTTACGTTAAACTATCGAGATCACTTCACGCAGGTGACAGTGACATACGACGCGGCGGCCGGAGCTCATGAGACGTTGTTTTTTTTAAATTTTACGACACATTTGCAATTAATTGACGTCAAATTACGACATCTTCGGGATTTTGTTGCAAAACATACGAAACTATGTAGCGCTTATGGACATCACAGACACAAGGCCGAATCCAAAATGGCACGTGCAATTTTTTCATAAAAGTTGCCAATATCACGTTGGTGTTTTTGAAATGTTACTTTTATGATTTAGACATTGGCACATAACTATATGGTAAGTTCAGATTAATATGAAACAGAAATACATAGGGATATTGGATCTGCTCCTAGCATTTGTAGTCATTCATGTATAGTATCATAAACACCGATATATAACACAAATTACACTCAATCCAGGTATGTTACCGGGGTAGTGTCATTAGTAGACGACAGGACGGTTAGTACCTCGGTAAAAAAATATTAAAAAGGCATTGTCAAAGCCAAACTTACATTTTTAAAAGATATTAAAATTCAAAGCGAGGCTACGCGACGCAGCGTAGACGCTAAGCGCCCCACATTCGCTCGGCGCGCTCGCTTCGGCCTCGTGTAGCAGCGAGTGGAGGCGAATTGTCGTAGCGCCCTTAATGAGCGGCCGTAAATCGCGATCTGCGCCAACCAGTTGTTACTTTTTATATTTCATCCTCCACTTTTAACACATCCACCCGACGGCCGAAGACCTTACAACGCGCGCGCCAGGCAAGCGGTTAATGTTATTACAATCAAATATTTTGTTTTTGCAATATTTTATATAAGGTTTAATCACACGATATTTAATTCTAAACTATACCTAGTCATCGCAATAAACATAATTTAGGTATATATATAAATTTCTAAAATATACCTACATCGTTAACTCTGTATTATATTAACGAATTGAAAAATAAATTAGATAAAGATGCCCAATTAATATTAGATACGTAAACTAAAATCTTATCAGATGATTTCCCAGTAGCAATCAATACATTATTAATCAAAACATACTACAGTGCCAAAGTATAAATTATATAACATGTTGTTCGATGTTAACAAATCCAGAATGTAACTTTCCAACGCCGCGGATTGGATCGGTCGACGTTGGTTTGTCTAACGACCGATTTCTCACACGGGACTTGTCAAATTGAAACTCAGATTTAAGGTGGAGGTGTCATTACACTGTTTAATATTGAATATAAAACCGTCTCACGCGTGAGGTTCTACGAAAGCGCGGACGAAAGCGTCAGGAATGTGTAATGCCTCCGCTTGGCATGCCGGGCCTGCGCCGGCGCTGCCCGCTGCATAGCTACATTTAGTTTGCGCTAATGCTCATTCAATGTTGCCTAGCTCACGAAACTTATTATTCATAAGTCATTATATTTTACACACTAGGTATTACTATAAACCCTAAATGCACATTTCCTTGCACCAATGTTGTGCTACCTGGTCAGAAAGTAATCATTTTTGATAACAAATAGTTTTTGAAACATCTACACAAGTTATTTTGAAAATGTACAATCGAGCTAATTATCGCAAGTCGCCACTTCTGCGAGACTTTATGTCTACAAACTAAACCCTTTCACGCGGACCGCGCCAATAATGAAATCTGGGGTGTAAAATAAAAAGAAAAACTCTCTTAATTAAATTTTCTTTTGGGGAAATTTAATAAGCGGAGGGAGAGCAGCCGCGCCGCGCCGCGCCGCCGCGCCGCCGCCGCGCAAACACGCAGATACCATCTACATGGGTTCGCTGGAATTTCATCAAAATTGTTTACTTCTTTCTGATATTAGAAAAGGCAATTAAATTTTTGTTTTTGTGCAAATCTGTTTAATTGTAGTTTTTTTACGTTCCCGAGTAATTTTAATGAGTTGTCGGATAACACCGCGAAATGGAAAAGTGATTTACTGGACATGCAGTTGCACAAAATTCAGTTATATTTTATATAATTTAATATTTGCATATAATAGTGAACACGCATACTTACACATAATAATTTTTTTTTTATTTTTTTTATTGGCAACGGGTAAGCGCTTGTCCTTCATCTCACCTGATGGTAAGTGACGATAAGGCCGAAGGTGGAAGCGCGCTTCACCCGGAATCCTCAACCACTGAGGAACTGGCTATCTTATCTCTTTTACTGTCGGAACACAACAATGCTATAAACATCGTTGTTATGGCGACAGACTTAGACCGCTAGCTAGCCAGGCGGACTTAACAGCCCTACCACCAACCAAACCGAGCACACAAAGATGTACCCCCCGCTGGGAATCGAACCCGGGACCCCTGGGTCTGAAACCGGTAGCTTAGCCACTAGACCACAGAGGCGGCAATATGACGGCTGTCTCCCGGCGGGGTGGCAACAGCTTTGCGATCCTGGCACTCAGCCTTTGCTTCATTCGTTCTCGTAACGTATTTATACATGCTTATCAGATTGGGATACCTTGAACTGAACTTTAACGAGAGCTTCTCCAACCTGGCCGAAGGACGTTCGGCGAGGTGTTCCCTTTCCAACTATCCCATTCACTCTCGCGTCAGCCTCATGCACCCTTTAGTGTATAAAAATGGGTGTGTTTATGCAAGTTAAAAAAAAAAATTGACTAGAGGATCTCGATTTCGTTCGGCTTGCGATCTTGCCCGCTGAGCAACCTTCACAATACCGGGTCGCTGGATGGGTGAGTAAAATTATTGGAGCTTCTCCGTGCTTCGGAAGGCACGTAAAGTCGCTGATTCCGGTTTTCGTTGAAAGATGGTATTCGTTAAAACCCATCAACCGCATTGGGCCAGCGCGTTGGGTTATGGCCCAGCCTCCCCATGCGCTGTTGTCCACGTGGGAGGCCTACGCCCAGCAGTGGGACGTTTATAGGCTGATGACTCGACATTTTTTGATAGATTTGTTTGCAGATGACACCGGTGATCGAGTCCGTGAGCTTCCCCGGGCGCTGGCGCTGCGGTTGCGGGGCCAGCGCCTCCCTCCCGTTCTTATGCCTTCCAAGTGTTTCGTGATAATCTGCTTTTTCACGTTCCTGCACACTAGTGGACAATTTATTGTCAGCCTAAGTTAGTTATTACATAGGTACGTATTAGATGAAGATCTCAACAGGTATATAAAAAAAAACAAAGTGTCCAAACAGATAGATTGTCTCCATACTTGTGGACAATATGGAAACAATGTACCGTAAAGTTATTTTATACACAAATGTAAACTTTAAAACATATTCCAAAAAAGTAAAATAAAATCAATCCCCTCAAAAGCCGTTTTACAAAACAGAACCGCAGCGAAGACAACACGTAGACACAGCAATAATAACAAAGTCGGCAGATGAGCGGATAGCGGCTGCGCGGGGGCAACATTTAAATAAACACTTAGCAACAATACCGCGATAGCCGCGCCGCCGCCGCCGCCGCCGCCGCCGCCCCGCTAGGCACCGCGTACAGGCGCGCGCACAACGCACACGACTCGCATTTTCAGGCTCATCACTGAAATTAGCTCTACAATTTTTCTACATTATTTCGGAACAGTATTTAACGTTGAGTAAGACGTTTTGAAGTTCCTAGGGTGACCGGTAAAGTTAGTACGTGAGTGTCATTTCGCTTTTACATAATAATAATCAAAAAATTATCAACATTAGCCGTAAGACGTCCACTGTTGGACAAAAGTCTCCCTCAAGGACCTCTACCACAACAGGCATTGTGCTGCGAGCGGGCAGTCGCTTCCAGCGGCCACCGGTGACCTTTACCAGATCGTCGGTCAACCTTGTTGAAGGCTTGCTTACACAACCACTTAGAAATAAAAGAACAGGAAGCAATTTAATAATTTCATAAATAATAAAATAAAATGCTATAAAGACACTTGGCATTTCGGATTTCCGAACTTGGATTGATTGGTGTAAAATAATTTATTTTTGCTTAAAATAATGTCAACAATGTCAATCATTCGTCCGTTGACAGAGTTGAAAGCAGACGTGTTCGCGATTTTGCTCCGCACATTTTTTAATTCAATTATTTAACTTAACATACTTTGTGATCTACTGTGGTTCCGCTAAGAGTTAATTTTGAGTGACGCGTCCTCTGGTGCATATTTGTCTCAGTGCCGCCGTGCGACGAGCTGACCTTGCTTTGCGGTGCCGCAAGTGTCGTAATCCGTATTGCCAAGTGATTATTGTGAATAGAAACATCTCGCCCGCACTTGCTTTTAAATCATCAAAATCAAGATGTCCGTAAATCGCTCGCCGCCTCACAACAAGCTCAACTACACTGGTTCGCAGCCAGACCTGTCTTCATTGGGTGCTAGTACTCAGGATTCTATCACTATACGGAAACGAAAACAACCCGACTCGGATACTGTTTTTGGAAATGAGTTGGCAGATTTTAGATCCGAAATTATGTCTTTTTTAAATGTATTCAAAACCTCGAATAACGAGCTTATAACCAGCGTGAGATCCGATATCGTTGAATTGAATAACAAAGTTACTTCCGTCACAACATCACTGAATCATTTGTTTACTGAGCAGAATAAAATCAAAACAGATTTAACTAAAGTCACGGAATCTGTGGATTTTTTATCAAACTCGCACGACGATTTAAAGTTAATGGTGTCCACTGTTGCAAAAGAAGTCATTGAACTAAAAAAAACTAAATCAGAATTAGCCGAATGCAAATCACAACTCATGACGATTCAAAAAGATAACAATATACAGCAACAACGTGATCGTATAAACAACATCGAGATAGCAGGTATTCCTATGAAAAACAATGAAGATGTGTCGAAATATCTAATGCAGATTTGCCACAAACTTGGTGTTCAGGTTTCAATGGCCGACGTCCTACACATCCATCGAGTACCTACTAGAGTTCCAAACAAGCCTAAAAACATAATTGCTAAAATGAAGTCTCAGCTAATTAAAGACGCAATCATATCGGCTATACGTAAAAACAAGGGAATGGCTACCTCTGACATTGGTTTACCTGGTGACAATCATCGTATTTACATAAACGAGCATCTCATTCCTTACTTTAAAAAGTTATACAAGCAGACACGAGAGGCTGCATCTCAGTTTGGATATGCCTACGTCTGGATACGCAACGGGAAGATTTTTGTACGAAAAAACGACAATACGGCCCCTATTATTATAACAGATTACGCAGACTTAAACAAAGTGAAGTGAACATAAACTTAATTTACTGTCTTGTCATTTGCTACACATTTAAAAGTGATTACCTACAGTGCCTTACCATAAGAAATAATTTCATGAAATATTTTATAATGGTGTGTTATACTCGTAGTTCATACTACCTATACTCGTGCTGGTACGAACGCCGGCACTTCGACCTACCACGGAATGTCAAGTTTCTTCTTCAATGCATTTTGAACTTTGTCACTATTACGTTAAGGGTCAATATCGGTTGGAGACATTGGGTATATTTGGGTGGGTTGATCTGCAGGCGTGTGTACCTACATTTTTTCTTTTTACATGAAGTGTTAACTGTTAATCATACAAACTATTTGAGTTATATTAATATGTATTTATATCACCATGGTATTTATTATATTTATACATTTTATATATTACACTATGTGCTAATTATTATTATTATAGATTTACATTGCATATTATATTTAAAATTAATTTCGTTTAGCCTACTACCTAAAAATAATTTAAATATTTTTAAAAAACAGGTAAACCTAGCAACCCATATTTATTTAAATAAATTGATTTGTTCATGGCCGACGACGTTATGTTCATGGCCTTTTCCTACTGTTTTTGCATGTCTAATTGATTTTTATTTTAGTTTAGGATTAGCCTGCGCGCGTACTATTAATGTATTACACATAGTTTACTCCAGGGCGGCTGCCCTCTTTTTAAGTAATGAGATTTTGCAACCAAATATTCATAATCCGATACCCAATGGCTAGTAACGCTGTGCATCGTAATAGTAGAAACTTAAACATTTTATATCAAAACGTGCGCGGCTTACGTACAAAATGTTTGGAATTATTTAATAATATACTTTTACACGACTATGACGTCTTACTGTTCTCCGAAACTTGGTTACAAAATGATATTTCCAGTGCAGAGTTGTGCGACCCCAGGTACGATGTTTTTCGGTGCGACCGTAACCTCAATGCAACAAACAAAACAACAGGTGGCGGCGTTATGATTTGTGCTCGTCGTGAGTTGCGTGCCTTCGTGTGCGCAGAGTGGCAGCATCGTATTGATACTGAGTCGCTGTGTTTGTCCATACCGGCGGACGCCCTCAACTCTCTTGTCAACCTACATATAGTTATAGTGTACCTGCCTCCGGACCCTGATCACTTGCCAGCGCGTTTAAGTTATGTTACTGATAATATTAAGAAATTATTGAATACTTACCCTACTGACAATTACATGCTTATTGGAGATTTTAATTTGCCATTTATAACATGGCACAGTGAAAATAATAACTATATTTTTACTTGCTCCCCATCACGGTCTCTCTCCGAAGCGGCAACAGATTTTCTTGATGTGTTAAGTTTTCTTGGTTTGTCCCAGTTTAATTTTATTTATAATAATAATAGGAAATACCTTGATCTTTGTTTTTGCAATCTACCTAGCTCGGTCTCTCATGATTCGGCCCCATTACTTAAAGAGGACACACATCACCCCTCCTTAAATATTGAAGTTATGGATCTACATGTAGTACCATTTAAGAAAAACAATTACAAGCGTTTTAATTTTTTTAAATGTAATTACGATGAGATTAACAATTATTTAAAATCTATTGATTGGAATATTCTACTGGCAACTGGTACGCTTGATGACGCAGTAAATATTTTCTACACTAAACTTGCAGAGTGCTTTTCACGTTTTATACCCCTAGTTAGTAATGATCTTAAATCGGGGAGATATCCAGCGTGGTACAGTAAATCTTTGTTGAAAATTAATCGTGAAAAAATCAAAGCTCATAAAAAATGGAAATTACATGGTAATCCTCTTGACTATGACGAGTTCGTCCTTCTTAGAAAGAGACAGAAACGCGTCCAGAAACAGTGCTTCTTAGACTTCACTCAAAGTGCTGAAAAACTAATTCGATTCTCTCCCAAGTATTTCTGGACATACGTTAAGGCTAAAAAAGAAACATCTCATTATCCGAAACTTTTTTCACTATCGAGTATTCAGTACACAGAGCCTCAAGATGTTTGTTCCGCTTTCAATAGATTTTTTGAAAGTGTTTTTAGTACACCATTAGCTTCAGGCATTGACCATTCATTTACCATTTATTCTCCTTCGAACGAGAACGTATTAGCCAACATTAATGTCACTGAAAATATTGTTCTAAAATTACTACGATCATTAGATAAGAACAAAGGTGCTGGTTGCGATTGCGTCCCTCCTCTGTTCCTTGCATCTTGTGCTGATAGTCTCTCTCTCCCTTTAACTATCCTGTTTCGTAGGTCACTCAATGATTGTATGTTCCCGTCTGTTTGGAAGCAAGCCCAAATAATACCAATACATAAAAAAGGGTCCAAATCCGTTATCGAAAATTATCGCCCAATATCTATTCTTAGTACTATCAGTAAAATGTTTGAAAAACTTGTCTATGACAATATTTACCCTTTCATTACTCCCTTTATTCCTCGTACTCAACATGGTTTTATGCGCCGACGCTCCACAATATCTAATCTAACTTTATTCTCTAATGATGTCCTCTGTCAAATGGAGAATGGCGGGCAAGTTGACGTGATCTACACGGACTTTGAAAAAGCATTTGATCGTGTAGATCACGACATCCTTCTCCGCAAGCTTCAACACCTTGGGATTCATGGGGACCTTCTTCGCTGGATACGTTCTTACTTGACCAATCGGTCTCAAGCTGTTGTTCTCGGTGGCTATAGGTCTAATTTCATCTCAATACCCTCTGGAATTCCTCAAGGGTCACATCTTGGCCCTCTCCTCTACAATATTTATATTCATGATATTGGTCACGTCATTCAAAACTCCAAACATCTTCTTTATGCTGATGATAAAAAAATATACCTTAGAGTGCGTTCTGCTGCCGACTGTGAACTTTTACAAAATGATCTGAATAATCTTTATGAATACTATGTTCTTAATAGAATCATAGTCAGCACTGGAAAGTGTCAGTGCATCAGCTTTACACGCAAAACAAAACCAATTACATTTGCTTACAACTTTAACAATGTAGCCATTCCCCGATGCGAAATTGTTCGAGATCTAGGGATCTATTTTGATAATAAAATGTTAATGACCTTTCATACTGACACCGTGGTCAATAGAGCGTATCGCAATTTAGGATTCATTATTCGTACATGCCGTCCTTTTAAAAGTGAATTAAGCATAAAAATTGTATACTATGCTTATGTACGAAGCATACTTGAGTACGCTAGTTCCGCCTGGTCTCCTTGTTATAAAAAATATATTTTACGACTTGATAAGGTGCAAAAAAAATTTCTAAAACACTTAAATTTTAAATGCAAAAAATGTAACTATAACACGTCTTACCTGGAACTCTGTCGTGCCTACAATATCTTAACTCTGGAGGAACGGCGACAGCAAATTGACATGGCTTTATTATATGACATCGTTTGTAATGGGTATGATTGTCCTGAACTTGTTGAGCAAGTTTGTTTGAGAGCACCTCGACGTCGCACAACTCACACTACCTTATTCCATGTGCCATTTCACACCACTAACTACGGAAAAAACTCGGTATTTACACGAATCGGAGAAATTTATAATAAACTATTTCATAATATTGACCCCTTCGTAGGATCTAAGCAATTATTTATTTCTAAAATTAGGAATTTTATTTTGGGCCTTGATTAATGAAAAAATTAGTTTTTTGTTTTGTTTATATTTTTTGATATTATATCTCTATTTTGGATATAGGCTGCATTATTGATTTCACATAACAGGTAGTTATCTTATGTATATTGAGTGTGGTAGTGTTTATTATTGTATGTATATATTTATTTTATAATGTAGGTATATCTTTATGATTGTATATGTGATATTATTAGATAATTTATGTTTATGCTATGTTTATATTTATGTTATTGTTTAGTATTTATGTTTATTATTTTGTATTTTTTAAAGTAAGTACCTTGAATTTGCACTGTGAATTAAGTAGGTAAGTAATTAAATGTTATTATTTTTTAAGTTGGATCCAACTATGTTATTTTTAAGCGTGGATAACAATAATTGGCTTACAAATTTTTTATATCATCTTTATACTACCACTGTAAAATGCTGTTGTAATCCCTAATAAAGAAAATAAATAAAATAAAATAAATAAATAAACAACATCCACATACTTTTAACACATCTTTTTTTTCATTTTGTTACATACTTCTTTACGATAAACAATTACGATTTGCCTGACGGAACTATTCTTATTTTTGCGGCGTACAGTTTTTATATTTATAATGAGTGGTTAATACCAGTAGAGCAACGGGCTGGATGCCTCGCGCGGCGCACCTCCGACAATTTTCTATATTAATTACAAATACCTATATAATTAGAGCTCAAATGACCATCATCACTTAACGTCCGTTACGCCACGCTACGATTGTGTTTCACTAGAACGGCCATTTATTTGGATTCCATCAAAAGTATTTGCGTTATTCCGACGATTGCGGCGGTGACTGTACGCCGTGAACCTTACTCCACGTATCATACTCTCATGAATAATGTATCGCGCTCCAAATAATATACGATTACAAAGGAGGAAAATGCACTTTCTTTGTCTTGCGATGTTTTTGTGGCCGCCGAATACGGGTAACGACCGCGGGCCCTCGTGCGGGCAATTAGGCCTGCGACCGCTGCGCCACCGCGCCCGCACTCGCGCGGGGCGGAGGCCTAGGCGGGGCGGAGGCCTAGGCGCAGCGGCTGCACCGGCCCTGCTGAACACTCACTGAAAACTAACATCTTCCATTAAGCCAACATAGAAATTCAAATTACTAAGATTAAAATAGAGACAGCAGTGACAGTGTACAGGTCTTAAATAAATAAAATTATGTATAGCATTGAAAAAAAACTAGATAATATTAACAATGAACAAATACACAATTTGTGTAAATTTTTTTTACAATTTAATATTTATCCTAGTAGCTTAACAAAATATCATAATTACCAGTAATGAATTGGTATGTTTTTTTATTTAGCATCTAAGTTAAGATACATTTATCTAGTCACTTCATCTCGTACCTACTTAGTACAAATAAAAAAATATGTATTCCAATCCATTGTTAAATAATTTAAACAATTCAGGCCATTTGGTGGCGTTTTGCTAAAGTGATAATGACCGACAGCTTAGACACAAAAACTCAATTGAGTTCCGACGAAGGCGTGTATAGTAAGTAAATGATTGGCATCCACAATGTCCGCGCCCTTATTGTTTGCTGAAGGAATCAGCTGTGCCAGTTATCGGCGATTACCTAATGTATTAACTGCTAATCACATAATTATCGGCAAGTGTTTTGCGCGGCGCAGCATGCCAACTCACGGGCGCAGTGCACGCGTCTGCAGCAGATTAACACCGCATTTTGTAAAGTGATGCTTACTCGTGTTTGGCAAACACAACTTTTATTTTTTTAAAATTAAAAACATATTTTTAAAGCAAATAAGTAATTTAATAAAAAAAACATAAGGTGTACATAAGAATAAGTGGCATGAATGCTTGTACCAGTAGAATACAATGATAGGTAAATGTGTGGGATTAACTAAGTTAGCGATACGAAAAATATCGCTAAATTAGTAATTGTAAAACTTTTGAGCTGATTTATTATATGTAAGTAATATCATTCTTTATTTTTTATTTATTTTTCATTTGACCTATAATTCGGTGGTAGCTTAGCGGTCGTAAAATCTCTCTAAACTTGTCTACCAATTTAGGTACTATTGAAAAACGCTAATAAATCAAAATGGAGCGTTTTCCATTTATCTTGGGTACATTTAAAACGTAGATGAAGTTTTTAAAATATTGAATAGCTATTTGGCAGTGGACAAGGCATACCGTGTTACCTGCACTGCGTCCCGTTTCGCGTGATCGCCGCCCAAGTACGGCCGAGACACGATCACCACGTTTCTGGGAACAGTCCCTGCACTCGCAGGCACGCACGGCGGCGACCCCAAACCGCTTGTCAATCAAGGACTTGCCTTAGCAGGTCTATTATCCTAGCACTGGAGAGATCAGTGGTTTGCAGCCTCGACTTTCCGCGAGTTTTTCCGTAGATATCCATAAATTTTGATGATGCATTTCTTCCCTGACGGCGATTATAAGGCGATGATAATTCAACTGAAGCTTCAGGGTCAGTAACGCGCGAGTAATTCAAAGTGTTCGTTAGCTACGTCAGTCGACATAGGTAATGTGAAAGATAGTAGATAAAAACGATTGACTTGCTTCTATTACATTTGTTAGCTTTCATTTGTTTGCGCTTTAGTTTTGGATTTATTTTTTATTATTATGACTTGTAAGTTTGTGAACAATCGTTTGAAGACGCTCTTTCAAGCGAGCATCTCATTGTTAGTCCGGAGCGGGCCGGTTGCTGAAACGCGACGCGTCGTAAATGGGAAGGCGCACGTGGTCGCTTTCTGTCAACAAATCACTCTTGGCTAGCACCTGATCTGTATATGTGTTATATACAGCTCATTAGTATACGCTCTGTCTACCAGCTCATTAGTATGCCTCGGCCGCGTGCGAGCAGTTCTCGTTGTTGGCGACGGACAAAGCAGTCACGCGCCTCGCCGCCGCCGCCGCCGCCGCCGCCGCCGCCGCCGCCGCCGCCGCCGCCGCCGCCGCCGCCGCCGAGGCTGCAGCGGCGGCGCGGCGGACAGGACATAGGCTGATTGAAATTAAGTAATCGAGAGAGCTCTCAGAAACGATAATAGCAATAACATCTGAAGAAATACTTGAAAGTGCTATTCATGTTAGATGTTAGTAGCGATTTGCAATGTGATTGAAAAAATCTCAAACCTTAAACTTTGATTCACCGATCAAGAATCACCTCTTGAATCCTAAGGGCTCTAACATACGAGCAGCAGTTTGCTGTCGACGTAGGTAACTGCAGTCGACGTTAGGAGTCGGCGGCTAGCTTTCGACATGTCTTCGGCAAGCCGTCGACGTTTTAACTGCTTGCCGCAGGCAGATCGACAGCTAGCTTACGACGGCAGAGGCGACTGCAGACGCCGTCACCTGTCGGCAACTAACTGTCGACGTTTTGACTGCTTGCCGCAGGCAGGTCGGCAGCTAGCCGCCAACTCCTAACGTCGACTGCAGTTACAACATCATCATCAGGCGCAATGCGGGTTGGTTGGTTTTAACGACTGTCATCTTACGACAACAACCGGGACCAACGGCATAACGTGCCTTCCGAAGCACGGAGGAGCTCAAGATGTTTTAAATTTGGTCACACATCCAGCGACCCGGCATGCGAAAGTTGCTTAGCGGGCAAGATTGCAACCCGAACGCGCTAGCCGCTGCGCCATCGAGCTCCTTGCAGTTACAACGTCGATAGCAAACTGCTGCTCCTATGTTATAGAGCCCTTATCGGAACGCTATATGTATAGATTTGGAAGCCCTTCGACCGTCGATCAAAAATGTTGTTTAGATTTCTAATGCGAGCTATCAGGGCATCCATGAACGCATATTTTTAATCACCTTTCTCTGGTCAGATATCCCATGCCCGTGATTAGGATATGGCCCTATCCATCACAGTGGTTCTCAGCGACGGCCGTCGCCAGCGCGTGGTCTCTAAGCCTTACCCTTGAGGCGGGGGTCCTCGAATTAATATTCCGTGCGTTCGCGGCTGAGGAAGTTAAATAGCCGTGTATTTGTATTCATTATCCCGCGTTGTGCGGCTTACGTGCGCGCCGAATAGCGCGGCGGCGGCCTGCGCCGGCGCAGCCTCACGGTCCAACCGCACACGGCAATTATGTCGCTCCGATGTCACATTCGCTCTTAGACTCGTAATTAATGTAAGCCGCTGAACTTATATTCAATTTTGATTAGGTTCGATAACAAGTAAAAAAAAAATAATTGAAATAAAATAAGTTAAATTGACACCATACAAACTTATTTTGCTTCGGAGTAATAAGTTTGTCTACAAGACGTTTACCCAAGAAAACCTAATATTTTTCCGTATTTATGTTCATGTTCTTTTAGCTATAAAGGACATGAAATTGATATAAAACTTGAATGTTCCAACAAGTTGGTTTGGTCGCCTTAGCCCGTGCCATGGAGCCGCGCCGACGCATTGTCCGCATTAGCTACGGCGGCTGCCGGTGCATGCGTGTGTCCCACAATCACCACAATGCCGAGGGACTCGCGGCGTGATGCCCACAGCATCCAGTTAAAAGGTCATTTGGTGACTCGTTTCTTTGTCTACTCAGTTACTACTACTACTGTCTACCAGCACACGTTTTCCCTTCTTCCTATGATATGGGGGTCCTTAAAGCGAAGCAGATAGAGGCACCTCGTGGGCCGGCATGGTGAGGGTAACATACTGACGTTGTTTTTTAATGCAGCACCAGTCTTCGCGCTTCTACTTCATTTCCAAACTTAACATCAGGTGCACGACCACGCATGTGGAGTCTGTAGGCTCACCTTATGTCCATTGCGACTTAACCAGGCAATGTGTGCGTAGTAGCGTCGTATAGCTACGACGAAAAGTTGAACTCTGCAATCAGGGAGTAGTAAAATGCGAATTACTAGATTAAGATATGCGAATTTTGGCACAGCAGCTTTATCTATACTATCATTCGCCTAGTTGCGCAGCCGGCCTGCCGCGCCGCGGCGCCTGCGCAGGCGTTGGCTTGCGCGCCGCGTGCGCTTCGCATAGCTTCCTTATGCTTTAATCGGGTTTATTCGTTTTTATATATTCCATGATGGTTTTATAGTCTAGTAGAACTCATTGTGTTGACTATCTTAAATTACTTAACTGCTTTTGTAGAATAAATTATCGCAATATTATCACAATAAAACACGGATCTAAGATTGTATTCACCGTTCTGTTTAGTCGTAGTCGGGCTATCACTAATAAAAAATATTGTATCAACTAAATCAATATTAATGAATGCCAGTAAAAAATCCTCTGTTATACACGCCGAACTAAATAGGTATACTCAATCAATAAGAATGTAAGCATTAAGTCCCCCACGCAGTCGATACGTATCGAATCGGAGTGACGTCTCATTCGTCCGATTTATGACTACTACACAGCACCACCGAAATTGTTGTAATTACGCCACAGACTAGCCAACCAGCCACAGGCATTATGGTTCCGTTTTGCAGTGCTCCTTTGATTTGAAGCGTTTTGATTTAGTCTACAGAGCCGGTAATGCTCTTTTGCACAAATGTATACGGTGACGCAACATTTTGCATGGCGCTCGATTCGCGCCATAAATCAGGGGCGACAGGCGGACAAAGCCGGGTAACGCGCCGTGTCTTTGTGGATTTTGACCGATTTCGGGTTTACAGTCATTTTTCATCCCGCGGCGCGCCGACGTCATTTTACGCCGATCACGTGACTCCGCCGAGTCGCCGGGTTTTATTGTTCGTAATGTGCGGATACCGTTTCATTTGTTAACTTGACGTTTCAACTAAATTTATCAAAATTATTATGTTTATGACACTTTGACATAAGTACTTAATGAAGATTCTACCTATTCATTTAGGTACTTAGATACCTTAGCAAGCTAAGTGGGCTTTGGCCTGCAGTACAAGGGCTTTCCATTTACTTAACCAATCCTGTACATTTTAATGAATTTTTTTGTTATACTTTTATGAAATGTTACGAGAGACAATAGATTTATAGGTTTGTAAAATATCCCAATTTAATACTTAACCTCAAGTTTTAACGCCAATATTAATTTGTAATTATCATTAATATAGTTAAGGGTTACCTAATGAAACGCATAATGTTTTTCGCCATAAACTGACAATGCATCATGTTAATAGCTATAATCGTCACTTGCCATAAGTCTTTATAGCATAACTTCATAACGCATAACATAAATTGAAAAAACTTAAAAGGCATAACGATAGAAAGGCATAATTTCGATAAGCATGTAAGTAACAAAATGCATTTTTTTATTTGGCTTATAATGTTCAGAAAAAATAATATTCAAAAAGCATTATGGCAATAAATATTCTGCGTTTCAAAGTCACCAGTAAAGTAGAGAGGACGGACAATCGCTTCGCTGCGCTGCGCGCGATTGTCTTAAATTTCTAACCTATCACGTGACCTACAGGAGTAGGGCAGCTAGCATTTCAGTTGTCCAATAAAAAAATAATCTCAAAATTCAAGACAATCGCTACGCTGCGCTTCGCGAGTGTCTTAAATTTCTAGCCTATCACGTGACCTACAGGAGTATCGCAGCTAGTAATTCTGTTGTCTAATAAAAAAATAACCTCGTTTATGCTTTATAAAACTATGACTTAATTGAATAATGCGTTTCAAAGTATGAATAATAAAATTATGACAAACAACAATATCGATTTTAACGATTATGGTTTTTATTAATATAACTTTCAACGATTCTGTGTTATTAAATTTAAGCGTAATAAAAAATTTGCTTTAAGTTATTATGCTTTTTGAATTGTATGCCCTTTATGATGTATATCAATTAAAATTATGACAATAAACATTATGCGTTTCAATGTATCATCATAGTTAAGATTCATAAATAAACATACCTACTCGCATATTGGATAAATAAACAAAGCTAAGGTACGATTACATTTAGAATGCCATAATGTTAACATTTAGAATATCAAAAGAGTATAACGCCTAATCGTCTATCTATCACGTAACCTACAGGAGTAGAGCAGCTAGTATTTCTGTAGTCTAATAAAAAAAATAACCTCGAAATTCAAGACAATCGCTACACTGCGCTTTGCGATTGTCTTAAATTTCTAACCTATCACGTGACCTACAGGAGTAGGGCAGCTAGTATGTCTGTTTTCTAATAAACAAATAACCTCGAAATGCAAGACAATCGCTACGCTGCGCTTCATCCATTAGGCGTTTCGTATTTTATGATAAACTAAATTTAGACGTATAGCAATTTTGTTCTTTACATTAATTATGCTGAATAAAATGATGATAAAGACGAATTATGGTAAGTTAAAACTATGCCGATGAAACCATTATGGGTTTATAACACTCTGCTTATCATAATTTAGGCTGAAACTGTTATGCCAATTTACATTATGACGAAAAAGATTATGCGACCGAAAGGGCTCCCGTTATAAATTTAAGACAATCGCGAAGCGCAGCGTAGCATGCTGCATGCTTGCTTGTTTTATCTTTGTGCGAAATACAATTTAGTAATTGTAAATAGTATGCATTATGAATTGTTCCGCCTAATGTCCCATTTGGAAAGTTTAAATACGGCGATAAAGAGTTAGGCGAAGTAATAGTTTGTTGTAAGGTTTTTTTTATGCCATTGACAATTAGGAGTACAAATAATTCAGCGATCTAATATAGACCGATACTACACCGCACAAAGTTAATCAGACGTAAGATCAAAAATAATTTGCATAATAAAGTTTTGTGATCAATCGCATTTGGCCGTAGTTACAAAAGCCTAGTTTGTACCTGCCATAGTAATTTAGTCGAGAAGTAGTAAGTACATTGCTTTGTTAATTTAGTTATTTAAAACGTAAAATAATCAAACTAGCGAAGCTATGTATTTCTACTCGACTAAGTTACTACTAGCACAAGTGCGAAATAGGCTTAAGTGCAGGATGTTGTCAGCGGCAGCCTTGGCTCGAGCTGGCAAACACTGCGTGGGAGCCGCGACTTGGCCCGCCGCCGCCGCCGCCGCCGCCGTCATGGCCGCTGGCTATTGCCACAACCAGCATGACACACAGACAGCTAAACGGATAGACAGCGAGATTTTGTTTCAACTTATACCAGCAGTTGGAGACAAATCGTTCTCACACTACTATATCAATTACGAGTACTCCCATCCATCACACTCGTATTCAGAGTTTTTACTGGTCACTATTTTCGCACTGATTAATATTCCGATATTAAACGGTACCTAATAAACGTCCCACTGCTGAGCACAAACCTTCCCACATGAGCAACATCACATGGGGAGGTTGGGCCGTAACCCACCACGCTGGCTCAATGTGGGTTGGTGGGTTTTAACGACTGCCATCTTTTGACGATAACCGGGACCAATGGCTTTACGTTCCTTCCGAAGTACGAACAATTTAAAATAAAGAAATAACTTTATTTATTTATTTTCAAAAGTTTACTTTTGGCATTTTTAATTTTAAGACCAAAAAACGCAAAATTTTATTAAAATGTACTTATATTTTATTTTCATGAGCAATAAAATCAAATTAACTGTTTAAATTAGATAATAACTCTACACGATTTCTATCAAAACATTAATTGTATTTTTATCACGTATTAAGTTAACAAATTCATTATTATCTAATTTCATTGTGTAGTGTTAGACAACACAAACAAAGCGATTCTGTATTAATCAGCAACTTGTCACTATAAAATATATAATAAGTCGTGGTGACAAGGCAAGAAATGGTAGCCAAACTGAACCTGACTCTGATCGTGTCTCTAAGTGGGGATCTGAAAACAGGTTTGTGCATTCTCGTCCAGGGTAACTCCCTTCTCTTCTCCCTATATTCAGAACTCTCCATTACCCATTTCGGTAGACCTCAGCATTCTAGGCATTGACATCGACCAGGAACCGAATTCAAAATGCTACATCGAGAGTGTTATTTTAACTGCCTCCGTAGGTTGGGTATTCTCAATAAGAGGAGGCAGTTTTCCACTCCCGAGCAGCGCTGTTTGCTGTACAGGACTCAGGTGCGATCGAGTATGGAGTATTGTTCCCATCTATGGGATGGCTCCGCTAAATACCTCCTTGATGCACTTGATAGACTGCAAAGGCGAGCGGTACGCATTATAGGAGATGCTGAGGTCTTCTTGAGGTGGTGCTCTCTTGCGGACCTCCAGCTGCGTAGAGACATTGCTTCTCGCAGTGTTTTCTACCGGAATTACTACGGAGAGTGTTCTGAAGAACTTTTTAATCTAATTCCGCCCTCTCCTTTCCTACACGTGCTGGTCTTAGGAACTACCATCATACTGTGCAGAGCATCAGCACTTGTATCAAAAATTTTGTCTAGTCATTCTTCTGTAAGACCATTCAGCTTTGGAATTCTTTGCCGGCACATGTGTTTCCCAGCTCCTATAATCTTGGGTCTTTTAAGCGAGGCGTGAAACGGCATTTATGACGGCCGTCATGAATGGGTGCGCTTGTTACCGTGCTTGTTCCACGGTGAGGAGCGCTCACATTATTTTGGACTGCATCGGCTGCTTACCATCAGGCAGGTTGCAGTC
Organism: Scoparia ambigualis; assembly: GCA_963921215.1. Classification (NCBI taxonomy): domain Eukaryota; kingdom Metazoa; phylum Arthropoda; class Insecta; order Lepidoptera; family Crambidae; genus Scoparia; species Scoparia ambigualis. The sequence continues at coordinate 1,271,373 of OY992506.1, read as the reverse complement.
ACTATGAGAGTTAAATAAAAAAATAAAAAAAAATTAAAAAAATGAATGGACTTTAATATAATGAGGCGCGTTTAGCCGGCCAGGCCCTGCCGCTTAGCGGGGTTTGTCCGCGGCCGTGATTAATGAGGCCCGCGCCGTGGATTACGCCAATACCGGGACTATTCGGGACCAGCGCGTGCTGATACCGTCGCGAGATTCCTTCAACAAGGCAGAGCTAACTTTTTACACTCACGCACGTTATCTACTGGGTAATATACTGTGATATCTAGCGCCGATGTATCCCAATACCAATCAGTGTTGGTCATTACAGCTGTTGCTACCGGACTGAAGCTTCTGAACTGTCTGTCACGTTAGACTCTAACGATCCGGTGATCATAACTAGCAGTTGCTACGTAGTAGAAGCTTCTCCTGACCTGTCCGGTAAAGTCCGGTTAGGTACCAACGATCATGTTTAAACTGATAGTGTGTAGAATTATGAAAATGTATGAGATAACGTAATTTTAGCAGTAACAATATTGTAGTATTAAAAGTATGTTTAATCCACAATAAGTATTGTTAAATTTAAAAAATGTGTTGTTTTCACAGTGGTACCTATCCCAAAATTACAGACAAAATGCCAAGACAAAGTTTTGTCCAAAAAACGATAAAGTAAGCTAAGTGGCATATACTCGAAGTTCTATGGATCAATGTGGATTAAAAGGAGGAAGGATAGTTTCACCACATTAGAATTCGTCACGGGGTATGTAGTCTTGTTTACGCGGACGAAGTCGCAGGCGGGCGCTAGTAAAATAACAAGCTTATCACAGTAGGTACCTACCTATGCAATATGTGACTCTTTGTTATGAGAAACCTCTAAATGTCTGCAACAAAATTGTTTAAAATATTGCAACATTACGACTTTAATTTTTCATTTTTGTTTCTCTGATATATAAAAGTTGAAGTTGTTAATAAAGTATGTATTTAGATGTCAGACGTTTCGAGATAAAATTATCTTATAGGTTGACCTAACGATTATTCAGTCTGTTTCATCACTGACCTTATAAAACTGGTTCTGACAAAAGACCTCACAAAATAAATCGTTAAACGTGCGTGTGACCCTCCCCGTGCTCTTCAATCCGACGGAAGCACTCTAGTACACTAGAAACGATACACAATTTTACTAAAACTAGATTCCATCATAAGATTACGAAAACCTGACTTTTAAAGACAACAGCTTTCCAAAACTGGAAAGTACCATCATCTCCATCATTAATAATAATTGTTCTAGGAATCTGCGATATTGATTTCTAAATTGTGAAATCTGCAAGTCTATCGCCTGTCTGTCAGTTGTGCTGCTTCTTTTCAGGACACATTTCCTTCATGTAGATCTAGGTAATTACTAGAATAAATAAGTTCGTTTATCCCACCTGTGTGTTTTAATTAAACAACTTGCATTTTCAATCAGTTTGTGCAGATTTAATGTATCATTATCACAGTGGTATAAATTTTATCATAATAATACGTAAAATCTCAATTTGTTAATAATAAATGGTGTGGTTGTTATTATTAGCGCGTCGGTCAGGCGCTCCCCCCGGCGGCGGCGGCGGCGCGCACCCCAGCGGACCGCTGGCAATGCTCAGCCAAAACAAAGTAGGCAACTTACACAATCATAGTTTGAATTTGATTTTTTATTTATAAATTTTACATGTTTTTATGAAAAATATTATGAATGTAATGTAAACCTACGCTACTTGTATGAGCAACAAAGTAAGGTAATCGATTGATCATTTTTATTGGAAGTTTCATAATTATTTTGAGATTTGTTACAAAAAGACAATGTATGGGCGCACTTGTAAGGATACCTTGCCGACAAGTTGCTCCTTGATTTTCTCTCCCACCTTGTTTTAAGAGCCATTGGACCGTCCGACGACGCAATGGTGTATTGACATAACTGATAAGTGATATGATATACACTAGGTTTGCGTAACCAAGTGAAAGACGATCTCATTTTTCAAACATTTTCTAATTTGCATCAAACTTAAAATTTAGAATGTTATAAATTTATTTTATCTAACGTATTATGTAAAAGAGGTCACACCAACTTTTCAAAGTTTTATGAAACTTAATTTTAAAAAATGTATGGTATTTCAACAGAATCCCAATTTCCAAACATAAAAGTATCTAAATAATATAATAATTAAAACATGTAGGCTTGTAAGTGTAACAATGTCAAAGCAATTTAATTGACAAAGAAACTATTGCGACGAGCGGCACGTCCAGCAAACCGCGATCCTTTTAACAATTTCTCACAGCGTAACTAATACATCATAGACACACCATCTTATGATGCAAATTAACCCCAAAAAGGGAAGAAATTGTAGCGCATTGTCAGCGGTGGCCACCGTGAGATCAAATCTGGAGATGGACATGGCCGGCCGTTACGTAACGCTGGGAATTATTCAAATTAGTGTACTTGTCACGAACCTGTCTGGTAGGGGTGCAGCCTCCGATCACCAGCCGCGCAACCGCCGCGCAACCGCCGCGCAACCGCCGCGCAACCGCCGCCTAACCGCCGCGCAACCGCCGCGCAACCGCCGCGCAACCGCCGCGCAACCGCCGCGCAACCGCCGCGCAACCGCCGCGAAAATGCCGCGCACACGACGCGCAAACGCCCCGCGATCCCGCTGCACAACAGCACGTTAGTAGTGTAGTGAAGTGCTTCAGTCATAAAGATTCATTATTGGAATGATATTTCCATAGACGAGTGTACATATTACACCTATATATTTCATACTTTTTACAACAATATGATAAAAATTGTAAAATAAATATCATTAATTCATTTGTTGTATAGGTACCTAGACAATGCAACAAATAAGTGATCATTTGAAATCACTCGAAATTGAGTTGTAGCCTTCCGTTTCTTTTACATTTTAAACAATTATTATTAAAAACCGTATATACCTATGATCCTCTAAGCATAACATTAAAAAAAAAACTATTTCACTAATCAAAGTTGTAATTCACTTAAAAATAGATTTCACTCAAATGAAAGTTTCATCGGCCGTTACAAGATATCTCATTAAAGAAATACGTAAAATCTAACGCTGTGTCGATGCGACCGATGCAGACATGGCAGCGCCCCCGCAGCCCCCGCAGTTCCCGCAGCCCCCGCAGCCCCAAACGCCCAATCTCCATTAGACTGTCAATTAATACGACCACAAAACCGATAAAGATAAAAACAATATGGCACGGCGATATATTAAATATGCCGTTACGGACGTATGCAAAAATCGTCCTTGGACCGCTCGCCACATTAGCGGCGCATAATTAATTTAAATATATTCGAGACGGACCCGCTTTCGGGCGGACTATTCAAATTATTCTTACAAAACCATACAAGCGGAAATGAAACTGAGCTCATTAAAAGGAGAAACAAGAAGTGCGCACGCGCCGGCAGGTGCGACGCCAGAACTGGCCGCGGCCGCCGCTGCGGGGCTCTCGACTTTGTCGCCGTTGTTTGAAGCACGGACTAAGCTATCCAAACGCTAACACGTCATCGTCATAGTAACGAAGATAATTATGATCAGTGTCTTGAGGCTAGGTGTTAGTGAAAAACTAAAATAACACGTTCTTAGAATTACTTTTTGAAGTATTAAACAGTAAAATTAAAATCTGCGAAAATTATGAAATATTGTTGAGGCTTTATTCTGTGAAATACACCCGATGGAAACACGATTTTATAAAGTTGGTTCGATAGAATAAATTCACAAAGTTACATATTTTTGTGTCATTTTATCTTCTTTTCCAGGTTTTATTCTTAAAATAAGTGATTTGATATTATGAGTCATTTACTAAAATGAAGCTCGTAAATAACTTGAGTTATTTTAACCGATGGTTTTTTATTTATTACATCTATCAATTTTTTAAAATATAAAACGCGATTATTTGCGCCGCTTCGCTGTTATACCCGTCCCTTACCGTTGTACCGTCGAGAGAACGAGAGGGAAGCGATCGAAATACCTCCCCTTAATAGATATTTGAGGAGCACAGCCACACTTAATACGTAGCTTATAATTTAGATTACGGTTGAATGAGATGATAGTTGGTGTTGTACTTATGCGAGAAATGAGAACAGTGGCTTGTTGAACCACATTTTATCCGCCTGCCGTCGCTCCGATGCGCGCTGCGTCCGCGCATTGAAATGCTAATCCCGGCTGTGACACCGCCGCGCCAACACTCGGCTCGGCTGCACTTAACACATGCAAATCGTTTATTGATAAACAAATAATGGCATTATAATTTTATTACGCATTGTTGCCGGTGTCGGTGACCGCACTTTTTATAGGTGGCGCTGCACCACTCGAGATTTGAATTTGTAATTTTTATGTTTATTGTTTCGCTCGGGTTTTGTTAGCACTCTCGTTAGCATTATTTATTTATGCCACTTGCCATTTCGTAATGACTGTTTTATTTGGTTGTAATTGCTGTATAATTATGCTGTTATAGCTGTCTTTTCTGAATGGTTCAATCTCTGGTTTGGTGCCCCGCTATGATTTAGTCAGTTTCTTTATTTAGATACCCTGTGTTTAGATAAGTGCGGTGACATTGACTCTCGCCAAGGCTGTCTCGCTTACTGTGTGCTTGGGTTGCAACTTTCTTTTTTTACTAATAAGGAAGTATTCTTACTGTGCAACCACTATTTCAATCTAATAATATTATATTAGTTTATACCCAGCTCTTAACGGAAGTGTGGGTTATCCCGGCAATATCATAAGCAGAGTTTGAAATGATGTAATAAAATAATGATTAGTAATAAGAATGTCTGTGTTTCGAATTAATTAAAATTCGCGAAGCATGTCGCGGCGTGCAGCGGCCCGACGCCTGACAGCCCCTGTCACAGCCGCAGTGACAGCTGAGTGACGCTTGCACCACTGCAGCGCATACTCATCTGAAACTATACACCCGGCACGGAAACAATATAAACTTAAATAGATACTGACAATCAATAATGTATATAAAATCAAAATACTTATTCAGACTTACTTATTAAAATAACAAATTACTCGATTTTTTAAACAAGTCAAGTCAGGATGAAAATAATATGTTAAATAAACGAGAAATAAATAATTTCAGATAAATTGACATTAAACAAAAAAAGATGATAAATGTTAATCTAATACTTACTATAAAAATGCTTTCACAAATAGATAATGGAATAATAAAATAGTTATTACTTAGTTTGGGTAGTTCATAGAGAGTTTTAGGCGAGCGATGCTTAGGTAACACACCTTGAGCATTGAAATTAAGCATTTTATAATTGTTTAACGATCGGTTAAGATAAAACGGTTGCTTTAATAACTTGTAATTGCTTTTTTTGCATTTACTATTCTATAACAAATATTTATAAAAAAAATAGAAGCGTGTGAGACTTGAAAAAAACGTGTTACGATGGCAAATTGCTGTGTGATTCCAACACCTGCGTTATAGATATAAATATTATGTTCCTTTACATATTATAATTTAATTATTTAAATGAAACACTTTTTTACGGATTAACTCGCGTTTAATTTACTATTTACATAGTTTTTATATTATCCTGACGTTAATTATTTAAATTTTTCAATTAATATTTTAACAATTGAGTCAGTGGCCTTAGTGAAAGAGCAGTCGCCAGAAAGCAAACGGTTGTTCGTTTGTTCGAGTCCCAAATTATTCATAATTTTAGTAGATGTATGAATAAATGCGTATGGGTTTAATAAATGTATTAGAACAACACAGTAATAAGTTAGTAGTAAACACTATTGGACTTCACATTATTGTTTTGTGAGATATGTAACTGTAAATGCACAGTAGTATTTAAAATCGATCATTTAGCTAGGCCAGCTATAAATTTCAATCAAAGTGACTGTATTAACGGATATTTAATTTACGAAATAACAATTAGTATCGGTTCTCGTTTAGCCGCAGTCCTACCATCGCCGCGCACCCATCCGTCTCGGCCGGCGCCCATCCGAGATTGGAAATCTTATTAGGCATCACGATTGGGGAGCCAAAACGAATTGCGGTGAATAGATTTAACAACTTATTTGATTATACGTTTGCTCAAGGACTTCTTGTTTTACACAAAATTTAGTTTCTAATTTTTTTATGTTTTGTTAGCATAACAAACTTATGTTATTAAATAATAGAATATAAAAATGTTAATAATTTAAAGCTTTAAAAATAAAATAAACTGAAGTTTCAATGCATGCCCATTCGCTATACGACACAACTGAAACCTTTTCCATATTAAAAATTATAACTAAAGACAATAAACTGAATGTACTAACAATTAAACTACGATTGATGTGCAGACATCTGTCTAATTAATTAAGACCCATCCGCAGCATTATTGCGGCCTATGAAAAACATCAACGCGCTCACAAACTCAAAGTTTTCATATATGCGATTATAATTCTAATGTGAGTTTAAAAATTTGGCATTTTGCAATACGTACTTTATAAATAGTATGTGCTGTCTTAGGTCTATAAGTAACTTCGCACAACATCACTCCTGTTTCCTGAAAAACAGGCAGCGGCCACAGCTTTTACATTAGCTACGATTCTGTAACACTTCATTGCTCGTCGGCTTAGCATACTCATGACCTCTTAATAAAATAAAGATATCCCTCAAAGTGAGTACAGCCAGTAACAGAGTAGCTGTTCAGTGGTGACTGCTAATAGAATCTGTGCGCATGCGCACTGGCCGCGCCATCGCCGCTAAACACTGCTAACTAGATCACATTAACTCTTTACGAGCACCAAATACAGGGATGTTCCCGATAAAATGAACCTTTACAACATTCGGTGCTGCGTTTTTTAAAACTTGTATTTACTAATAATCGTTTCTAAGACTGATAAACTCTGTTTAACTAACTATATTTAGCTAACGCATAGAAATAAACGCAATGTCCTGCGTAGGTTTGAAGACGTAATTTACAACAACGCCTCAGTGCAAGTGCAACGAGACTTAGGAGTAACCGTCCATAGCACAGAACAGAAGGTGGTTCATACCCTTGTCAAGATGAATATCCACACACACTACTATATGAGCTTCGCTTAATTATAGTAATATAAAATATTATTAATTTAATAACCTCAAACGCACATTTGCCCATAAATCCTAATTTGCCAACATTTTGTATACATCTGCTTTTAGTGGTCTTCCAGACGAATGGCCAGCAACGAATGATTCGGTAATGAATTAACTGGCGGTCGACCCCCCTGCCGCCTCCTCCACTCCGCCACTACGCCACTCGGCCACCCCGCTTGACATGCGGTTTAGCACATTTGGGTATCATTTAGAATAGCAATTTTGTGTAATACATTTCCTTTCTTCCGTTAGTCAGATGAACGATTGTTTTTGATAATGGAGTTTGGTAACAAACAGCCAACAGACTGCATGATCGTCAAGTTAGCGTACTTTTATTTGTACAAGTTGCGTTGTGCGCACACATGCATAATCCACTTCCAATATCAGTCCACTTATAATACTGAAATGGTTGACTTATTTTACCGCAATATAAAATAAAAATTTTAAAATAATAATTCAAAGTAACATTATAGGTAACGGCATTATTTGTGTTTATTATTTATTTTACTTAACTTAGTAAACTCTCAACTCAAAACTTTAATGCTAGTTTAAATATAGTTTAAGTTTAAAGTTAAGTAGGTTTATTTCTTAGTTTACACAAATAATCATAACGCCTTTGTAAGCAAAGGCGCTCTAGAAAACTTTATAAAATGATCCAATAAGATTTTTTTATTAGTGTACTACTTAAGGATTGCCCTGAAAATTAGCATAAGTAACCAGAAGCTTCGAAAAGTAAGGAACTATATCGATATAAAGGAATAAGAATGAGGTTCTGCTTGTCACCGCTACGATTTACACCGCACCGCTACGAGGAGGATTTATTAATTTGAATGAAACGAATGTATATATAGATTACAAAGTACAGTGCACGATTAATATTCTTTGCCAAATCATTTCCTGCGGTGATAGGAGTTCACTAAGGAGGGGAGTCCCAAAGTATTGCGCGCGGCGATCAATCAGCCGATACGTAAGAGCGGACGGACAGACAAATGGACGCGCGCTCTATTTGATTTGTCTGTGCGCTCAAATTAATAGAACCGTTTCCGAGTGCGACCGCACGATCACGTACCCACTTGTTTCTGTCCACAACTGTACTCACTCACAAGTGTTAGGACATGTAGGGAATGCAACTCTATCCAATCAACTCTGGTACAATTTGTGTATTTGGTTACTTATGACATTTTTTTATGTGAAAAGGAGGCAAACGCGCAGCCGGCTCACCGGATGCGAAGTCACCAGCGCCGCCCATGGACACCCGCCAAACCAGACGAATCGCAGATGCGTTGCTGGCCTCAAGGAAGGAATCGGAATCGTGGAGGGGGAAAGATGTGCCTGCGCTGCTGTCACCCACTGCACGAAACACCCCCAGGGGTCACGTGCAGGCTCTCAAGGGTATACCTTCGGCCGCGAGATGGATTACTAACTTCAACAATCAAAATATCGAAACTATAAGCATTTGCCATGTTAAATGATGATTGTTTTAAACGATCTTGTTTGCAAGTAGCGACAGCCAGTGTTGCTTCAGATCATTTCGGACCAGATGCGCTACCATTGTTCATTTATTTCAGAGGTATTTTATCTAACTATATATCTATGTAATCGTCAATGCCAATGCTTTCTTTTCAACACGCACTTTAAAACGTGATAATATTTCAAGGTTTTAACAACTGTTTGTAACAATAGCTGGAAGAGAAGCGATGAAGCTACTCAGAGCCACCTGCGTCAACAGCGCACGCACTGCCTCACGCACCGTAACAATTAGCTACAATATTCTTATTATAATCTTAATAATTAATTTACTGATACCGATATACGGAGGTTTTAGATAAATAAATATTATCTAATACATTTTTACTTTTCTCGATACTCATGTTAATTGAAGTAATTAATACCTTTTATTTTAATACTGTTACTTTCAACGCTGTTTTGTTTGTACTTTATGTCTGCTTGTCTTCGTTCTTCTGTTGTTTGATTTGTTATGTTTTTTAGGTATTTTTAATTTTGTTTCTATTTTCTTAATCGTACAATTTAAAATTTGATTACCTTTTACCTTAAATATAGTCCATTACCGTTACAACACAACAATTATCATACAGTCATAAAGTACAAGTTCAGTGCTACTTTTAATGCATAAGTACCTATTATATATAAAATAAATCAATGCATTTTATGTGGTGAATTTGTTTGGAAACAAATTAACATCATAAGTTGCGTGAGGAGTAATGCGATGGTGCGTCGCGTCACTCGCGTCCGGTGCCGCGCCGCCGCCGCCCGTCACGCGCGCGGCGGGCGGCTGCCGGTGACAACCCCGACTTTCATTTCACTTTTATTAAACTACGACACTATTGCGGTTTGTAAAACTACCCACACTCCCGCGGAGCCGACCTACAGCTTGCACTTGCAATGCCACAACGACGCAAAACCAATGTAAGCTGGCCAAAGTGAGCCATACGGCCAGCGGGGAGGGGTCGCGATTCGATTGGCGGCCTACGGTTTCGCGACAATAAGATTCGGGTAACAATATTTAGGAGTGCGGTAACATCTGCCTTTATTTACGTTTTGGCTCCAAACTGTGCACAATGGGCCGCACCGGCGGGCCCGCGCTTTTATGGCCAAAACAGCGAATGACCTTTGACTTCTAAAAGAATTGCTCTAGTTAGCAAAAATTCATTTTGCTTTTGAAAAATAATATTTTAAGACATGTCTTTTAAGGCAACACTTTTGTTAATGTTATTTTTCGAATAGATTTTTGTCCAATACTAAAATTGTTACTGTATTCGAATCAAAGCAATAATAAGTGATTCATGTAATCATCGTGTATGTGTAGATATTCCTCTAATAGTCTTAATTTTAGTCGAAACACGAGAGCTGTGGAAGTGTGGACATGGCGAGCAAATAGGTATTTTTTACCACAATTGACGATCTAATATCGATCTCGTGGGTTGAACTCGAGTGTTTTCAGCATCGTTAACTAATTTATTGAATAACCGTTTGTTGAATAAGCCAAGTCAATAGCATCAGTTATGTCACACTGAAGTGTCACTTTGGCCACCCCATATTAGACATAATTGAACAATTAAAATGCACGCGTCGGCGGCGGGGCGGCGGCGGCGGCGGCGGCGCACTCGCCGGCCGCGACATATGGCGCTCGATGTAACCGCGGCGCCCCCAGAACCGACAAATTAGTGTTTAAGAGATTGCCATCAATACAGTACGAGCCGTCCAATCCATTACGAACAAATGGCGTTATTTAAAGCCCGGCCGCCGCTGACTTACGGGCCTTACTCGAGCGCTAATCGAAGATCATTATCGGCTGCGATTCAATCAGAAACATGATTAAACACGATTTAGTGCGTCATATCTCATGCGCGGCGCGGTGGCTGCGCGGCACGCACGGGCTTCCGCCTCTGGCCGCGGTATGCGCAGCCAAGTGGCCTCAGAGCCAAGTGCGTCAACGCCACGAAACCGCCACAGAGCCAAAAACTCGCGTCAAAGTGAACCATCACGAGCGTCACATAAATCATTCGATTCAGGACTCGCATGCGTCACAATAGACGGGCATCGAACGAGTAATGAATGGCGTCGCATAATAAACTATGACAATGATCGCTACACCGAGATTGGCCGATTCGAGTGGATTATTGAAAAACACAAATGAAACTAAGAGGATGTCTGAAGACAGAGTTTTTATCTGTCGTATTGTAAAACACAATCTGTCTCAGGTAGGCATTGTGAGGCGCAGATAGGGCCGAGCGCGAGGAACCCTTTAGCGCCCCGCCCCCGCGTATCGGCAAATCAATTAACATAATGTGATATTCGTCGGCAGATGCGCGGAGACTTTTACTTTTCGTGTGTTGTTCAACTTTCACCTCGAGAATAAGGTGATTTACATGTTTCCCGGCACACGTGTCTAGGAGCCCGAGCCGCGGCGGCGCGCGCGACAATGCTGCGCCCACGCGCATTGTGCCGCTGCGCCGCATTGTGCCGCATTGTGCCGCATTGTGCGCAGACGAATCCTTTGTCCATTGTCTGCGGAGAGGGTGGCACTGTGACACATTTATTTTGGGCCAGTTTTTTACGACGCCCATTGTATTGGAAATTAGACATCGGCAGAGTTCACGAAACACGATATTATCGGCTCCCTCCGCATCGCAAGCGTCCTCCCTCGATTTCTCCAGAACACCTATTGTATCTCTGGCAGCGGCGGCTCGCACGGATGTCTCTAGACCTTCGTGATTCAAACGAAACCGTATGCACGAATACGTTACTAAAACAGGTTAGCTTTCCATTTCTGTGTGTCGAAAATGCGTTAGAAGAGCGAGGGGCGCGGGAAGCTGCAGGACTAGTCAATCGGATAATTGATCAAAGCCGGACCGTTAGCCGTCAGCTGAGCGAGGGGCGCTGCCCAGCAGCATCCGGTTCTGATCTCCACAATGCGCGGCGGCCGGCAACTAGTTCCCGGCCACCGCGGCCATCCCGGCCGCCGCCACCGGCCACAATGTCCTCTAATGCGGGAAGGTGCATAGTAATCGAATTCCTTTTGCCTATAACGGTCATACACGGGATCATCTCTAACGACTTTTATAAAACTTGTATTTTGATCATCGGTTGGTTTGAGATCTCCCTCAGACGTGTTTGACGGAATCTACGATTTACAAAGGAGATGAATTTATTCTACAGAGCGTGAGAAATCTATCATATACGCGGATTACAAACCATTAGGACGGTACTTGAAAAATAAATAAGAATTGGAGTGACATCTTTTATATAAATTATACATCCTTCACTGTTTGTAGTCTAGACGTGTTGTAGATAAATTATTACACAATTAAAAATAAATATTTTAGAATAAAACAAAGTGAATAATGATCACACACTTTGATATTTAACCGTAAACGATTTTAAAATAATGTAATATATAAATGCAGACATTATCGTGAATATTTTTTATAGAGGTATACTACCAATATTATCGTAATATATTAACACTTTTTCTATAACTTGTCTTTATAATAATGGTATTTTCGTTGTTTCCTTTACATAATTAACTTAATTAAAAATATAAGGTGTTTTAATATACACATTCACATGCAATGACCCAGCTTACCCTGTGTTACCTGCAACCATGTAAATACATTCATTTATATAAAACTTATTGGTACACGATATAATCATAAAAGCCTGTGTCTAATGTAGAAATACACCATTATTTTTATCTGTGCACATAATTTTTTTAAATTATACTTAGAGTAACTTAATCTATAGCTACAGATTTAATTATTTTTTTTAATGAAAAAATAAAGAAACTAAAATTAATCAAAAATATCCACGAAAATACCGTTAATCATGTTCAATCGTCCAGGACCGCGCAATTGAACTCTGACACATTACGATACCACAGGATACCTAGGTTAGGTTACCTTTACGTTACACGTGACGTTTGCCGGACAAATTAAATAAATAGTTAATAGGAAATAAATTTAAAAAAAAATTAAATATGTCTTTTAACGTTACTGAATGATATAAAAAATATGAGCACATATAAAAAAAATCCTGTACACAAAATACCTGAAAGAATATAATAAGCGAGTACTTGAACTTAAAAACAATACAGATATTATAACAGGAGTCTGAAAAATGTGATTCCTGCTCTTAGAAACGCGCAGTAAACTTAAAAAGAATTGCGTTTATCATACATTTCAAAATAATGTAAAATGTAAAAACGTGATGCGCTCTTTTTGGTTATCAGAGTTCATCAATCAATATCTCAATTGGGTAACAAAAATTAGAATAAATTGCATCTGTCCAGTTCCAGCGCCATATTCGTGGTCCCACGGCAGTTTACCGTACACGGCCATAACTTTTTACCGAATCGGTAATATGTAAGTTTAAACTAAGCTCGTAACGTTTTTATCCGCAATAAATTATACTTTCTTTAATTTGAAGCCAATACTTTATCGCTCGCAGCGATATCAAACACGGCCTCACTTAATTTCTCGCGTATTTTTTTTCGTTTAGAGCATTTGAATGTAAACTAGGAGCTTCCATAAACCAAATAATTTACATAAACCACTAACGGATCCCACCGAAACCGGTTCCCAGCATATTAATGTTTGTGATCTATTAGAAAATCGGCAACGACGCGGCACCAGCGGCCGGCCATGTTTCTGTCTGTAGTAAATCTTTATAATTCTTATTTCTATTGATATTAACCGTTCGGTGTTCTAGGAATGAACCTGATCACATTTAACATATCTACATAATGTTGAAAAAACTCATCAGGAATAACCACAATATTAGCGCTCGTTGTGCCTTGGAATCTTCTTTACCGCTAAAGATTTAGTTTCTAGCGCCGACTGCATTTTATCCCAAGTCCAAACTTAACAATCTTAATATCGTTTCCCCAAAAAATAAAGTAGAGAATAATATCGCGTTACTATTGTCGTGGAGATAGTGCGGGATTCCGTTACTGGTTCACATGAGCGCGGTACGGGCGCGAGTCGGCGCAGTACGGGCGCGCATCCCTTTCGCGAGTCAAGTGATGCGCCAGACAATGCGACCCCAGCTGCCCGCCGCCAGGTGACAGCCCGCCCGCCTGCCGCGCCAAACCACACCCTAACGCGCATCGCACAAGGCGCAAACTCTTACAGCATTCTACGATCACGAAGATGCTCATCCAAATTGTGATCAAAGTTAATTTGAACTTAACACTGCTGCGAGAGAACGCATTTTGCTTTAGAATGCACTCGTTGGGATGATTACAACAGATACAAAGTGCTCAGTGATCTGTAACTAGTTCGAACAAACATGATAAGTTAGCCATATCGCGAGACCGCTGTTTCTATGCGATGTTCCGCCAAAATTTACAATCTTAGAACCCCCAGCTAATAAGTCTGTCATAGGTGATCTGAGATTTTTTTGATCTGTGTTAGGACTAATCGTTGCCGTAAGTTTTTAAAGCAAATAGCCTAACGGGAACAATGCGAAACTGTTAATTTATGCAAAGGGGAAGCGGAAGCAAAAAGTGTAAATAAAGATTATGCACCTGAAAGGCCGGCGGGCGGGCTGCGCCGACGCAGGTACCGCGGCCTGGCTGTTGTCACTCGCAGCATTAATTATACAAGCGTCACGAGCGCCGGCACGCGCGCGCACAAAGGAGACATACCATCTTGCCATTTTTTTCCCATCCCCGAGCGCAATTTACATTTAACGAAAAAATCTGGTTCCCAACTTTTATGAGGTGACAAAACCTATTGATGCGGAAGAAAGTTTCGCAATTACCAATCGTGACTGGATATTCGGGGGGTGACAAATTGCGGTTGCGCCGCGTTTTTTCGATAATTACAGTTCACCGAGACGTAAACAAGCTTCCCTGTTTTGCAACTGAATGGCGGCGAACGAGGACTTAACTGAAAAAATAATAGAGTTCAACAAAAGCTAATTACTGCTCCCAGGCGCGCGACAATGGCGCACTGTTAATTGGCGCACTTTCTCACCTATGGACAAAGACATATTTTTTGTGGTGCACAATTTTTTTACTTTTTGTGTAATTTTTTTTCTAATAACAATTTTTGTTTTTTGTTAAGTAGGTACTTAATATTTTTTTAAGCAATAATGACTAGGAAGTTTCGATCAGTAACTGCATTTCACATCCCATAGGGTTCTCACCCTGCATCGATACTCAGATACTATAATGTATATATAGGTATATACTCTATACTCATGCAAGTTAAGAGCATGACAAACTTTTTATTATTTATATGCGCTGATATTTTGTGACATAACATTTTAAATGACGACCTCCTTGGTCGAGTGGTTTGCACACCGGTTTTCATGGTGTCGCCATCTCTGAGGTCCCGGGTTCGAACCCCGGTCGGGTCAATTTGGAAATTATTGTTTTCTAAATTGTCTCGGGTCTGGGTGTTTTATATGTATAATAAGTATGTATTTAAGTATTTTAAGTATGTTTATCCGTTGTCTAGTAACCATTTAACGAGTTTCTTCGAAGCTTCTCTTGGGCTAGATAATTGGTGTGATTGTAGGAAAGATTTATTTATTTATTTATTTAAATTGTTGAAATGATGCTTTTTACGGATGAAACTAATGTTTACACAGGGCTAAAGGTTAAGGCGACCTATATCCTACCTATATCCTTTTAGGGGATGTAGTTTCCATCATGTCTGACTGATTTGATTATGAAACACTGTACCTCAAACCACCGTACAAATTCCATAAAAGAACATTAGGCGCAGGGAGTAACTTAACGTAATACCGTTAATTTGATAACTACCTGGGAGTCTTTCATCAATGTTTTTTTCCGAGAATCCTTATTATAACCTAGCTTGTTATACCTTGATAGAAAACGAAGGAACTGTAGATATTTTTACGATTATCTGCAGCACACCTGTCATAGATTTTTTTTTTATATCGAAGAAACAAATAACACTTTTTTTCCGAATTTATTTCTTTTTTATAATGTTCATCGTCTACTACGACTCAGTTGCTACAACTAATTGCAATTTTAGTGTTCAGAAAAATTAATCAACTAATTTTCTACACTAAAATACCAAAACTAAATAAGTTAGAGACACAAAACACAAAAAAGAGGACAATAGACAAAAAAACGGCAATTTTTATAAAAAATAACTTCAAAGTACTTTAATTTGAGAACGGTTAAGTTTGGGTAACGGTGTTTAATAGTCAAATCAGTCAGAAATGATGGAAACTACATCCTCTTAAAAGATATAGGTCGATTAACCTTTAGGAAGAAAGAAAGAAGAAAGAAAAACATTTTATTGGCCACAAACAGATTGGACACAATTAGATAATAAAAAATAAAAAGTTGGCAGTTACACAGGTAGGCACATTTAGTGTGGCCAACTAGGCCCCAGCCTCAGCATAGGCTACAGCGACAGTAGCCGCTGCAGCGCTGGTATTCTGGCGGGACCTAGAGGTCGAGACGACACGGAAAAAAAACATTTAAAAAACAACATTACAAACATTAACGTAGTAACTATAAAACAATAAACTACTCGTAGGAATAAAAAATTAAAAACAAAAATCACATTTACATGAATTTTCTAAAGCTTAACTCTTGGCTCGGCTGAAGGACAGAGATGCCTTTGCCTGACATGGTGATAAACTGTGTAAACAGTTAAAACGAAACGCCCTGTATATTCACTCCACTTAAAGGTTATTTTTAGGTCTCGCGAGTGTCATCCGTAAAAAGTGTTTCGTAAATGTGTATTATTCGCGTAAACCTGAGCAAACAATATTTTAATTGTGTTTTGTTGTTTTTATTTATTTTTTAAATATTATAAGCGAACACTAAACTGAAACACCTAACCCATTGATACGGATTTGTTTGCGTTTATTTTAATTTATTACTTTTCTGAGGTTTTAGAACCCTTTACAGGGTCCGTGGACACAAGGAGACAGGTGTTCGTCGTCCCAAAATTGATTCCCCAATTCTCTACTAACTTTGTTTCACGAATAATTTAGTCTGTGATTCAGATATCAGTGGGTCTAACTAATCATATATACTGATCTCCGGTGCTTATCGAGCCTTTGTACACGAAATAAAGCAGCTGATAATAGGCAGGAAAACGTCACCATGCTTCTTTAACATGTTGTCAAGTTGACTACCGACGTAGGTACAGTCTATTGCATTTCAATGAATAGGATGTCGTCTGCGGGCCTGCGCGGTGGATTGCGCCTCAGGTATAGGCTCACGATTTGTGGCCGGCGCGCGGCGCGCAGTATTGACGCGCACACAATAGCGCATCGGCAGCGCTCGCGGGAAACCAAACAAAATTAAAACCGGATTTCCAAAATCCCGTTTGGACGCATTCGAAAGAAATGCTGTTTTCGATTTCTATTCGATTGTTTGTTTTTTCGAGCCATTGTTGGTCTGTCTGGCTGCGACACGCGTACCCATTTTTGCAAAGTCTATTCCATTGTGTTGGCTCGGATTGACATTTGACGGACGAGCGACGGCGCCCCCGGCTCCCGCGGGCTTCTGTAAGGTCACCCGCCGTAGCTCCTGCGCCCGCCGACCAGAAACAAACGCCAGCCAGCTCCCGAGCCGAGCCGTGGCGGCACGGGCACACAGGCGGGCACAGCCGCTGGCTCGGGCGGCTGCGCTACAGGATTCCTGTTATCATATTGGATCCCGTCATCGTCATCTAAATTACTTTTTGTGTGGTGTAAAAGAAACGAGTCGCGGCGGCGGTCAGCCGTCGCTCCGAGCGTTCGACCGATTTCGTTTAAGGGCTCCGTACCCCTTTTCTTACCTGCCGCAGGACGGCTCTCGGCGTCGGTTCTCGCCATTGTTTTGTACGTAATGCACGTCGGGTGATTTGATTCATTAATTCAAACAATGGAGCTGCGGTTCGAATCGTTATTATGTATTTACATAAACGACAATTAATTCGGCGTTGTCTCGCCTCGTCATCTCGCACGGATGTCAAAGATTTTTCTAAAAATAAATGTAGGGATATTCATGAGTAACGGGCGATCACCGAGCGGCGGCTTGCGCCGAGGATGCGCCCGTTACGAGCTAAGGTTATCAAACGCGCGAGTGCGCAAAAAGCCGCGCTCCTGCGCGTCCGGCCGGCGCGCCAATTACGGCCCGCGCACGCGCCTCCAAAAAAACGCCACCGGGCCATACGAGCCATTTTTTAAAAGGTTCAACTTAAATAATAATGCAGTAACACGCGAGAGTATTCGCAAAATGCGATCCGCGAATTTCGTATCAAAATTCCTCCGGAGCCCAAGTTGCGGTGTCGTTTTTTGCTGAGACTATTCGTTTTTTGCCGAGACTATTGTCTGTTTATCTTTAGATTTTTGTTCATATATTTCGTAGCTTTGGCGGTGTGGTTGGATGCATTCGAGGTTCGGGTGTTCGCGCAACCGCTGCGACGACGGGCTGAGCGAAATTCAAATTTGATAAAACTTGTTTGTTAATTGGTTCCCGTAAGTTCCTGGCTGTCAGAGCAGGCCCTCCACTCACTGTAAAGGAATGCAAAATCAACTGTCTGCGGGCGGCGGGCGCATGAGCATATAATGAAGTGCCCAAAGTTTTTGTGCGCCGCGATTAGGCGCTCGCGGCGGTGCCCTCGCCCTATCATTACTAAAAACGATCCTAATAATATAATAGTCTTGTCACAGACCTTTGAAAGAAAAAGTTTTAAGGGACAATTTTCGTAAGAGCCTTTAATAGGCAACAAAATTTGGCAGTCGTTTAGAAAATTGGATAGTTTATTTATTTTTGTCGCTCCCTTGGGCCGGACGTGAACCATAACACATTTGAATACACAATCAGTTAACCTTTTTGTGGTGTTCGACAGTTGTTGTCGTTGAGTGCTCTACTATAATTCTGAATTTCATTTTTTGTAGAGACTTCAAGCTTTCGTACAGATTTAATGCTCCAGTAGCGAGAAAATACATCAGGAGTTTCTTAATTTATAATAGTGATAGTAAATTTTTATAACACAATATTCAACTTTTTTTCGTCTATATCGAACATTTGCAGTCTTTTACATAGAAAAGAATATTAAAAGTGCATGTTAGAGGAAACCATCTTTACTATAGTCATTCACGTAACACCAGCCTCCCGCAACCGCCTCGAGAGGAGCAACGATCTTTCTTTGCAGATGCTTCTTAAATGCAATAACTCGTGGTGTCTGGCGTAAATCCGTGAAGGCTGGAGCACCCTGGCCATCATATTTTTCCGTTATCGCTCATTAATCGTGCGCGCGTGTAACTCCGAGTGGTGGGAACGAATCCTCAAGTTCAGCCGTTAGTTTAGGGCGACGGCGATCGCGGCCGATAATGGTGCGTAGGCATGTGCCGGTGTGCCGTGTGCTGGTGTGCCGCCGGGCAAATGGCACATTTGTATTGTTCATTACGGGCCCCGGAGGTGAGAGATGTTGGCGCTGTCGCCGCCGCGGGGGGCAGGGCTGCCGCGCCGGGCGGGTGCAGCCAGTGGGAAACTATCTTGGGACTCAAGATCTATTCACTGAATTGTGAAGCTCAAACTCATAGCATAATATGCAGTCATTGAACTTTTTTAATACACTTTATTTCCTAATTTTAAGACAAATTGACTATAGATGTATAGATGTTATTCCTAAAACCCCATAGCTATGCAGGTCAATTGTGAAAACTGCTGCATTATCTTTATGTATTCTATAATTTTTCTTTAGCTGATCAGGGTTGGAAATGGGACATCATATTAAAGATAAGTACAGAAGAAAGTACTAAATGAGATCCATGGATTCGGCTGCACAGAAAATAGCACATACCTATATACTAAGGTCAAGAAACATAGGAATCGTTTACTGACTTTACTGTAGATGTAGGGTAATAAGTAGAGGGCCGGTGCGCAGCCCTTGCGCGCGAGGCTCCGGGGGTCCTTGAGGCACGTCCAAGCGCGTTGATTTGTGCGCGGACTCCTGCTGACAGTATTTGTTCAGGCGCGCGTGGGTCGGCCGGCGATGCGGCGTCATCGCCTAACACTTCTGGCTGGCAAGTGGCTGGACCTCACTCCCTAAATTCCATCACTCATCAGCGAAAACAAGCAAATGCTTCTTTCCAAATAAGTTCTGTCTTTAGAAAGACTCACTAAATTGTACAACGTAATCATCACACAAATATTGCAAGATTCTCAAAGTCGACACTTGTACTCATAACAGGTTAGCGACATACTCGGAATCGAGATTATCTTTTGGGACAAACTACTCTAAGAATTGTGTCGAAGCGGGCATACCATTCGATACTCGCAGGCTAATAAAGCGAATGCTGCGCCGTAATGCGCCACGAAGACGATACGCAGGTGAAACGCGGCATGCGGCGCCCGTGGCTTGGCGACGTATTTTCCAATCTAAACGAGCCGAAATTAGAAGGCTGGGACAAGTTCGGAACCGGTCAACATAAAATTGGAAACCGACTGTAGCCTCCGAGTTGCGCAAGAGCCGACCAGTTTGCGCGCGTGGGATCTATGGCTGTGCTGCGGCGGGCGCAAGGCGGCCAGTACACCACTTTCTACCGATGACGTTTGTATTTGGTCATTTTACTGATACAAATTGTTACAAATCAATTCTTTGTTGATCTTGATATTGTAATGCGTTTTAAAGCTGTTTGGTTTATTCAAAACTATTAATCATACTTCTAAACCGGTTACGATGGTTATTTTATTGTTACGGTTGTGTAGTTATGTTTGCACCTGTTTTGAAATCAAACAATTACATACATATTTTTCGTGTGATCTCACTTTATCAGCACCGGAATTGAAACACCATTATCACAAAACAGTTAATTTAAATTGAAAAAAACTTAAATGTCGTTAACGAAGTTGTTGACATTGCTTAAGGTTCACTGTCATAAGACACAAAGAAAGTGGATGATATTGCAAAAACTTGCAAATACTCTAATAGAAGGGCTTTGTCAGAATGCGAAGTGGCTCGATTTACACTTGAAAGATCCTAGTGAATAGTGCAGTAAAGACAGCACTTATTCCGAGAAAATGCGCCTAATTGGTGATCCAACAAGAGACTCTTTTTTAAATCATTACTTGCATAATTTGTATTTTTTTAATTTTTATTTGAAGTATGTTGCGATATGAAAGAGGCATGAAAGAGCTGGCCAGCAGGCCGCCCAGCGCCGCCGATGCGCCGGCGCGCACCTGCGCCTGCGCCGCGCCGCTTATCCCGCACATTTATATGGAGTGTCGCTGCATTACCGCGGATTAGGAATCTCGCTGACATAAATTATTGTACGTACACCGCTTGAAATATGGCCGCCGCGGCTGGACAGGCAGCACCGGCAGCGGCCGCGAGGTCCGTGAGTTACGCCGCGCTGCAGCAGGAGGAGCATGTGGGGAAATATCATTTGTCAAGTCCCGTCTGCAACTGCAAAGAAACTTCAGTATAGACGTAGAGTACATGCGTCAACTAATAAGATAAAAGAATCATGGCGAATCATAAACGAACAAGTAACATACAATAAGAGAAATAAGCGGAAAACAAATATTAGTTCTATTAGAGATCATGACGGCAAATACATTACCGAACCAAAATTAGTTGCAGACGCGTTTAATATGTTTTTTCAAAATATAGCGCATAATTTATCTTCCGGCTTACAAACTGACGAAAATGAAAGATTAGATTATATAAATAAGCTAAATTTACCCACTATGACCATAAACTTTAAACCTGTAGACTATAAGGAACTAAAGACAATTGTTATCAACATGAAACCAAAGAAAACATTGGACATATATGGCATGAGCACAGAGATGATGCGAAACCTTATTCTTAACAATGACTACCTCATGGAATTAGTTTATATAGTAATAAATTCGTGTTTAGAGGAAGGGCTATTTCCCGATGTACTAAAGGTAGGGAAAACTTTGCCATTGTTTAAAAAAGGAGAATGTTCTGAACTCGGAAACTACAGGCCCATTTGTATTCTGCCCACTTTATCTAAAATAATGGAAACTATTATAAAAAGTAGAATAGTAACATATTTTGAAGAAAACTTGTTTACCATGGCACAATTTGGGTTCCGTAAAGGTCGGTCAACGGAAATGGCTATCAGAAAGGTAATCTATTTCGTTCTCGAATCACTAGATACCTTACAGAAATGTGCAAGTGTTTATTGTGATCTTTCTAAAGCGTTTGACTGCTTGAGACATGACATTTTAATAATGAAGCTGAAGCATTATGGGTTCCAAGGAAAGGAAGTAAATATTATGCAAAGTTACCTTAAAAACCGTAGGCAAATTGTCGCAGTTGATAACAAAAACTCATTTACGGGTACTATGAACATAGGTGTACCACAGGGTTCGATACTAGGCCCTGTGTTGTTCTTAATTTATGTAAATGACCTTGTAAATGCTATGCCAGACTGGTCATTCGTAAGTTTATTTGCTGATGACACACATGTAGGAATAAGGGACAAATCAAAAGAGAACTTGGAAGTTAGGATAAACAGTGCAATGTCCTAACTCAAAGACTGGTTTAATGCAAATGGTATTATACTAAATGCCGACAAAAGTGTAGTCATGAAGTACCAGGCAAAAAAAGATAGCAAAACCGTTATTCTTACTGACACAATTTTTTTGGGATATACTGTAGATTACACAATAAGCCACAAGGAACATATTATAAACTCTGTAAGAAAATGGCTAGCGGAAATTACGTTTTGCTTAAACTAAAACCCTTACTGGATAAAAGCACACTTGTAACTGTGTACTATGCTTATATTCACTCTAATATAAGATATGCAATTACCGTATGGGGCAATGCGGCCGAAATTAAAAAGGTTTTAGTATCACAGAAAAGAGCTATCAGAATAATAAATGGTTTGAGGAAACGTAAAGTACTTCAAGCAAGAAAAAATAATGACTGTTATATCACTGTATATATTTACTAGTTTATTAGAAATACACGAACAGAAAGACCACCTATTGAAGAGATGTGATTTACATAAACACAATCTTCGCAATAAAGATAAATTAGTACATCCAAAAACGAGGTTGGACAAAGTCAAAAAGCAGGGTATTTATATTAAAATTTTAATGTTTAATAAATTACCTTTAAGTGTATCAAGGCTGGATCACGGTCCATTTAGGAAAATATTGAAAGATTTTTTCGAGGATAATCCTTTTTATTCTGTTCATGAATACATGACAATGCAAATGGCTGAATCAACTTTTTCCAAAAATTATTAAAACCTTAGTTTAAATCTTATTGTAATATCTTTAAATACTTATGTTGGCGCTTAAGGCACCAACATGCGGCGGAGTTAATGGGCTGAAGGCAGGAAGGCTGAAGGAAGGATGTACTTACAGGGATGATGAGTCAGGAACCGTCGTGCGAGCTGACCACGGGCGGCGAGGCTTGAGGGGCGGCGATGTAGGTTGGTTCCTGGCGCACAGTCACTTCACTAAACAGTTCACTAGGGGCACTGGTTAAGGGCGTTTAGGTCGAGCTCTTCACTTTAGGTTCAGGAGTATAATAAGTTCACTATAATAAGGGTAGATACCAGCGCGCGTAATTTGTGTGCGTCTCGCATTAGCTAGCAAAAGACTCGTCGGCGCGCGCGGCTCACCAAGCTAGCGGCGGCGGCTCGCGCAGCGGTGGCGCCGCGGCAGACAGGCGGACGCGGTCGTCAACAACCGCTGAGTCCGTCCCGGCTTTGGCGGGAACAACTTACTTATATTATTTTTAAGTACTTGACTTTATGTAATTGTTTAATAATTTGACTTTATTTGATTTAATGTGTTTCTAAATGGTTCTAATGAAATTTACAATTTAATATCAATATTTTAACAATTATTTGACATTTATTTCATGTTTTATGTTTTTAATTTTAATAATTTGATTGTTTTTTGTTCTGTAAATTGTATAGGTACTATGTTATTTTTATTTGTCAATTGACTTGCCTTGTAACAAACCTTGTTATGTTTATGGCCAATAAATTGAATATTGAATATTGTCCCGTGTTTTAGTGCGTACTTTAACAACTGTTTTTACCTGAATTAAACAGAAAGCATTCATACAGAGTGTATGAATGAACAGGAATCACTTTTTTCTCTCTCTCCCGGATATATGCCGATAATAATAGTCGGGCGTCCACCCTCGTGTAAGAAGTTAGACGGTACCTTATTTGCTTGCATAAAATTTTATGTCATAATTTAACATAGCATACTTTTACTTATCCTAATAATAGTTTTATGTTTTTTATATATTTTAGCATTTTATTAACGCTTAAATATACTTAAATTTAAATTACGTCGAAATTTGTCAGTGTTTGATGCTTAAGATGCTTAAATTTTACTAGTGATAGTTACGCACAATATTAATTTAGCATAACCTTTTAGGCACATTTTTTGAAGCATAACTGCTTTATGAATAATAATTGTTAAGCATTCTATTCTAAAGCCTAAATTTGCTCACGCATAATGATATTTAAGCATAATTTTGATAGACATAATAATTATATAGGGAAAAAGTAAGTTTTGGAAATTGTGTGTTTCTATTTAATAAAATACTTTTCGTATTTAAAATAAACATGTTGGCGGCTTAGGAGTGGCCCAAGGGCCACCCCCGCCGCTTACTAACCTATTTTACACTATGGTACCCAAGTTATATTTGATATACCTAATACCTACTTTTTGTTTTTCAAATTCAAATAGCTATTAATAGAATAAAAAATGATGCAAAGTCAAATCCTGATAAAAAACCAATCCAAATTATAGCGGATTTAGAAATTACTATAACCCCACTTTCTGTCTTGTCTAATTTACCAGACTATCCTTATTAAACCAACTATTAGACGAATAAACAATAGGCCTTAAAACTTTATGCAAATCAAAATTAGGGCAAAAAACATTAGCCTAAACTATATTTATGCTTACTGAAATAGTATGCCAAAAAACAATTATGTCAAAATATTATTATAAAAAAAATGCCTAACTGGTTATGCCAAATTAAACTAGTCCAAAAAAAGGGACTCCAAGTTGGACGCAGTCCCAGTCGGAGGCGGCTCTAGTACACGTAGAAAAATACATTATGGGAATTAATCACATATCAAGGATTTATGGCATTCCTACCCGCACACTCCAAAATTACGTTCCAAAATTATACAAAATAATCCAAAATTAGGTTCCCTTAGGTTTGTGTCCAATGTTTCACAAAGCATTTATTATTTTCTACCTAATTTTATTTTCTGAATATAAAATTCAAACGGGCGTCTATCTTCAAGATATAAGATTTTACACCAAATATTTGAAGGATAAGTGCCCCTTGAGAAATGTAGTTTATCGCGAAGTTTTTATTTTTATTGCATTCTTTCTTGCCGCACATATTTTAAATGCTTATGTTACTTTCTAAAACCTTGATTTTGGTCTCATGGTGTAACAATAGACAAATAACAATATTTTTTGTACCTAGGCGTCTATCCATTACAGTACATCAATCATTGAGGTACAATAAACTAGAGAAGACACCGCAAAGCAAGTTTGTGCGCAACTAAGGTGCAGTCGCAAGGTCTACAATCGCTTGAATCACGCGCAATCACCTTATTGCTCACAAACTTGCTTCGCGGTGTCTTCTCTAGTTTATTGTACCTCGATGACATCAATATGTAGTAACCAGTCTGTCCTCAATGGACAGTGAGTACATAAATAAATTTAGATACCTGATATGATAACTTTTAGCTCATGATAAACTTATATATATGTATAAAAAACAGAGGCGACTAATCCCCGACTTATTGACGGTCTGAGGCGGCTATCCGGGGCGCGGCCTATATCCCTTAAGTTTAAGAGGTGTGCGTATGTGAAATGATTACAGCTCCAACAATACCAGGCAAAATAAAAATAAGTTTTATTCAAACTATTTTAACGGGACCTAACACGATTAAGCGAAGGTCAGTTCGCTTGTGACCACGGCCGCAGCATCGCGGCTGAAACGTCAAGAAGTAAGTAGATATGATATGTACTTACTTACAAAATATACCGTGTTAGGTCCCGTTAAAATACACACATCAAAAGTGTCTAGGGATCAACATATATTTTTGCAATAACTTTTCTCCTGATTGATATTAATTAAAATTTTCTTTAAGGATTCATCAAATAAAGTGTTTTCGTTTGTCTACAGTAACGATAAACCAAGTCACCTTTGCATTAATAAAGAAATTTGCCATTTTCCTAATAAAGGGATTTTTGACATTTGAACCACTAACATTAAAGTTCGAAAAAAAGACTGAAATAACAGTTTTCTTTAAAATTTTATTGGGTAACTTAAACAATTAATAATCCGTGTTTCTACCGCGAACACTAACAACACAAGAACATCGGTTTGGCATACTCAAAATGAGTTCATCCAAATCACGCTGTGGAATGGCCGCCCATGTTCGTTGCAACAACAAAAAAAGGTCTTCTTGCGACTGGATACCCTCCATATTCGGCAGAGCTCTTCCCTGTAGCATATCCCATGCATGCTCAATCGGGTTCAAGTCTGGCGACTGAGCAGGCCAGGGCATGACATTGATGTTAGCTGCGGCGAGAGTCTGTCTTACAACTCTTGCGGTGTGCGGTCGTGCATTATCATGCATTAACTGAAATAAGGGACCGATTTGCACTTGTAGAGGAACGATGACGTCTGATACAATCGTCTCAGCATAAATTTGAGCGTTGAGGTTGCCTCTGATCCAAATCAACTCAGTTCTTCCGCCGATCCAAATACCCGCCCATACCATGATGGTTCCACCACTATAAGGATGGACTTCCTGGCAGGATTTTAATCGCTGTTGGCGTCCAGGGGTTCTCCAGTGTCGTATACGTCTTGTATCCGGTCTCATACCAAAACGAGACTCATCAGAAAAGCACACGAAACGCCATTGTTCTTCTGCCCAATTTCTGTGTTCAAGAGCCCATTGATATCGAATCCTACGATTGTGCATTGCTATAGGTGGTACCCTTAGCGGTCTTCGGGAATGAAGGTTCACTTCATGCAAGCGGTTTCTGACTGTTTGGTCGCTAATTAAGTTCCCTGAAGAGTGATGAAGCCTCACGGCTAACATCATGGCGGTTATGTTGGAGCTCTTCGAGTTGTGATTTGAATGTATCGGTCTTGTCTCCGTGTGGTGCAGCGATACCGTCCTCCATGGCGCTCAGCCACGGTACCAGTGCTTCGGTAACGTGTCCAAAGTCGACTGATAACACTCTGACTTGTATTCAGAGCTAAAGCCACAGTACGTTGCCGGGAACCAGCTTCTATCATTCCCACGGCTCTGAGCATTTCTTCCCTGCTTAAATGACGTCGCCGCTCCATAATAACGTTGGTTTTAATCAGTAGTAGGGAAACAGTAGCACTAATAATGTCTTCAATGCGTTGTATGTTTTTATAGGGAAAATATTGACAGCTGATTTTCATCTTTTACTAGAAATTGATTGAAAGTTCCTGTTTCAAATTATGAAATGCGCCAAAAAGGATCCATATAAATTTATAAAATCATAAATTTATTACAAAGCCACATCTCAATCTCAAGAAATCCGCATAAAGATGCTTGATCCCTAGACACTTTTGATGTGTGTAGTTTTAATGCAATGCTACGCGATAGTTTAAAGTCTTAAGTTATATTTAATTTAAAGACTAAGTACCATATACACCATATATATACACCTATAAGTAGTTTTTTAAAATCACTTATTATACACACATTATTTGGTAATTTCAAAAAGTACGGCATCTATCCGGGAGTTACCCTATGGGAATGGACCATAAATCAAAATCATTCAATTCAGAACTTTAGACCCATGGGTTAGTAACAAATAATTACGACTATAGAGTCGGTCAGCACAGTAAATAAACATACTACTTACTACTTATTTGAAATTATGTCAGATTTTGCAGACCACCATAAACTGGGGCCAGGCCAGTCCAGGCCAGGATGAATTATCTTAGACCGGGCCGTGCACGGGGCGTGCCGTGTACGTGGCCCCGACGACGGGGCACTGATTTAAAACGTTACATACATTTTGTATTTATATTAGACCGGGCCGCGGATCAAGCACTGTGTAATATGAACTGCTTCATACAATGTGTATGCAACGTCTCAAATCAGTGTCCCGTCCGAGCCCCGTCCGGGCCACGCACACGGCACGACCCGTGCACGGCCCGGTCTAATATAATTCATCCCTAAGGCGTGTGCTTGAAATCTACTTGTGGATTTTTTCTGAACACTAACATGAATTAATTACATATCTTTTGTAATGACATTCATATGAGAATGTGCGAAATTAATGCTAATGCGAACCCATTCAAAGTTGTATACTTCTAGATAATAAGGTTAGTAAATTTTGACAATCATCATTAGGGACCCTTGCGTTAATAACCTTTCTAAAATCAATTAACAACTCCGCGATACTGGAGAACTGGTTTTGGAAAAGTTAATTTTAAATGAGACGAGCAGCGTAGCGACCCGCGCGGGCACACACCTACTAAACCGTATACTTCACATTTTATATGGACGCGAACGGTATTTAAAACTCAATTCGGTGCCCGACTGATAGGATTATCAGCTATTCTGCATTCTTCCCGCGGCCTCTACCGGCAGCCGGTGCTGGCGCTGCTGGTGCGTCTAACTCGACTTCAGCTGATTCAACTCACCCGTCGTCAGTCTGTTTGTAGTGATCAAATAACTAACGTTTGCTTCGAAAACGTTATAAGTACCAATAAAGTAATATTCAAGAATAGGTATAATTCCCAAACTTTCAAATAATCATTTTTTTTAAAGTTTATTCAAGGAAAATCTCAGTAAGTAGCGCTCCAATAATCTTCTTTTAGATTTGGAAAATCCAGAAATCTGTTTGACGCTTAGAGGCACGTACGAGTATGTTGTGGCTTTTCGTTTACCTTACACCTTACACCACAAGGTATACGAAAACATTCAAACATGATCGAATTATTTGTTTTTACATTGTTTTATTGTTCTTACTATAAAGTGCAGCCATGCCAACGTCTATTAGAATCAATCATGTGTCAAATAACTTCAGATTTGGTTGAGCTACCTCTCTGCTTCAGCCGAGGCATGGCACCGGCACCGAGGCATGGCACCGCGGCATGGCATCGAGGCATGGCATCGAGGCATGGCACCGGGGCATGGTACCGAGGCATAGCACCGGCACCAAGGCATGGCACCGCGGCATGGCATCGAGGCATGGCATCGAGGCATGGCACCGGGGCATGGTACCGAGGCATAGCACCGGCACCAAGGCATGGCACCGCGGCATGGCATCGAGGCATGGCACCGAGGCATGGCACCGAGGCATGTAACCGGCACCGTGGCATGGCACCGAGGCGTGGCACCGAGGCATGGCACCGAGGCATGGCACCGAGGCATGGCACCGAGGCATGGCACCGAGGCGACTAGCCACTAAAGCCTTAAGCCGCGCGAGGAGCGTGTAATCGACACTAATGGCGGGCCAGCGGCCAGCGACGACCGCGGCCTGGCGGGGGTGGCCGATATATTGATGGTGTGTATTTATCATAGACAATTTGGGAACACCTGCTGTTAGTAAGATGAGCGGTATCTGTCAAATTAATACTGCATGGGCCCAGCGCCGGAGGTGCTTTATTTGTTGTGCGCGTCAATTGATGGCTCGGACGCTTTGTTTCTCGGATACATCGGACGCAATCATAAGTTTTGTTGGAACAACTTAATTAATTATTTTTTTATGAGTACACCAAGCATTCTATGGCATTCTGTTTGTAGTGTTCACTTTGTACTTAGTGACTACTGTTTCACACTGGGCAAAGGTTGGTGAAGAAAGAGTAACAAGTAGCACTTCGTTATTAGGAATAGGTACAAGATTATTGTACTTACTTTGCCTTAATATACATTATACCATCAAGTGGTTTCCTTGCCTTCACCGCATAACACTTTGTTGCACTGGCGGCGTCACGGGGCTTCTCGAGACGTAATTTTTTTTTTTTTTTTATAGCAGAAGGAGGCAAACGAGCAAGCGGGTCACCTGATGGAAAGTAATCACCGCCGCCCATGGACACCCGCAAAACCAGAGGAATCGCAGGCGCGTTGCCGGCCTTTAAGGAAGGAATAGGCTCGTTTCTTGAAGATCCCTAAGTCGTAACGGTCCGGAAATACCGCCGCCGAGAGCTGGTTCCACAACACTGTAGTTCGAGGCAAGAAATTTCTTGAAAAACGCACAGTAGTAGACCGCCATCCATCAAGGTGATGTGGATGGAATGACAGTCGATTGCGTGTAGTGCGGTGAAGGAAATTAGCGGCAGGGATCAAGCCGAACAATTCCTCAGAACACTCCCCATGATATATACGGTACAATATACAGAGAGACGCAACGTCTCTCCGAAGAGCCAGTGGATCGAGCCGACCTGAAATAACCACGTCGCCGACAATTCGAGCAGCTCTGCGTTGAATGCGGTCAAATGGAAGGAGTTGGTATTGGGGTGCTCCAGCCCAGAGATGGGAGCAGTATTCCATATGCGGCCTGACCTGTGCTTTATACAGTTGTAAACGGTGGGCCGGCGTGAAATACTGACCCGCTCTATTAAGCACACCCAGCTTTTTCGAAGCTAATTTAGCTTTACCTTCCAAAGTGATGATAAGGAAGTAAGAAACATAGTTCATATCCATGTGGATCAGAATAATCTATGTCTTCAATATTTTATTACACATCTACAAAATGGTTTCGACAATATTGGAATAAATGCTTTTGAGCTACGCCAACATAACTGTTCCAATGTGCTTTTTAAAATAAAATGCCAGTGTAAAGTAATCTAGGCCGTAAACCAGATGCTGGCGTGGGCGCAGTCGCCGTGTATAACTGCAATATCCGACACCGTATACCTATATTATGGCAAGATCATCATTGAACTCACCAGGTGATAGATACATCTCAGTCCATGGACGCTGGTGGGGTATCAAGCGAAATCACGAACCTTTCAAAGTGCTTTGCTGAAACTCCTGGCGGTGATTCAATGAGAGTTGGTTTGTTACATTAAGCGAAATAAGAATTACTTTTCTTGAAACCTTAACTAAAGGGCAAAATAAACATGACACCTTCCTGTGTATCGTGTTTTTCATTCATACGTTTGTAAAAAACTTTCCATTTCATTCGCACTCATCTGCTCATTAGCTTCACGCAAACCTTCAAAAGTTAATTCACAGCGTTTACAGCACACTAAATGGTGCACCTGTGCCAAAGAAACGAATTCCACGTCTCGTGATCCCTGACAAACGAGGTTTAACGACTTACCCTTTCATTTCCTTCAAACCCTTAAATAAAGAGCGGCGCTCACGCAGTCTATTACCCGAAACAACTGTGACTGACTGCCGACGGGAGCGCCGCCGTCCTTGTCATAAGGCTAGCGTCGGAGCGAGATGCGGCTCGCGTGTGGCGTTTCGTAACAGCAGCGCGTGCGGTGCGTGGCGCCGGTCATGCCTTTTAACCTCATACGCCACTCGAGTTGTTTGCGCTGCAGCCGCCGCCGCCCGCCGCCCGCACCTGCACGGCCTGCGAGACAACCTGCTTTTACCATCTAATCAATTAAATTTCCTATTTTTTACTACTCTAGAGGTAAATGGCAGATAGTACTGAGCGATTCTAAACGATTTTATAGCACAATAAGCTTCGACCATACCTGCTTAGTTTCTGAAGACTTTGGATAATTATAAAGTCGTGACCGTGAGCACACAAACGCCTCGCCTAATAAGCAGTGAGCACCGCAACTCATGGCCTCCTGCATACCCATGGTATCACGCGTTCGTTCAAAGCTTCAGTCCAAAGCCCAAAGCTTCAGTTCATAAGCCATGCCCTATAATTTAACTGGATGCTTCAATCTTAGTAATGCAAAACAATGCTGCTTGGTAGCCGAAATAGGTAGAGGTGATCATCCAGTCGGATTCTAATCCAGTCGGATTCTAGACTGAATCTTACCAGCAGGCTAAATAAAAGAAGCATTTTTAAATAGCGTATCTGAGTTGGAGGTGAAATTGGCAGTAGGTATTGGCGCGGCTTTCGCGGCGGCAAACACGATCCGCGTCGCCCAGCCCGGTGACAGCTGTAACCCTCACTGGCTCTTTTAATTATTATTGGAAACGTGAAGCTAAATTTTGCGACATCTTAGACAATACCTAAAAATAGTCATTTTAGTGCGTCAATCTTCACAAATTGACACGATTGCCCTTAGAGACGCTGTAGGCATTGTATTCACGTCAGGACGGTAGATAAAGTGACAGCTATGAACCTTCATAGTAGACCTCTACTTTAGAGATTCCTCAGCATCACCAACATATTAACTGGCATTAATCCAGCCTGAGGTTTAGTTTTATGTCATAAAGGACAAGTTTTGTCTTTTTCGCAAAAGGTGGAATCGCAAATAACCCGGAATATTAAATTACTGAGATCTGAGTTATGTGATCTTCTCTTGAACTATTGTCAGTTCATAAAAATCCTACAAACATTTTGTTAAAACGACAGGTTTAGATAAGACGCGCTAGCCCAAGCCCCAACCACCAACAGAAGTGATTACAATAACATTGGCAATCAAACAAGAAACCGTGGGTGGGATACAAATTGTTGAACAATACCTATTCACGCATGTTTCCTAGGCAAGCATGTTCCACCTCAGCCCACATCATCACTTACCATCGGTGAGATACTCAGTGGTCAATTGCAAGCCTATCACACTATAAAAAAAACCTTTTCAGATGAAATGAGTGTTGTGCTACCTCCTCCGCCGA
This sequence comes from Scoparia ambigualis, assembly GCA_963921215.1. Classification (NCBI taxonomy): domain Eukaryota; kingdom Metazoa; phylum Arthropoda; class Insecta; order Lepidoptera; family Crambidae; genus Scoparia; species Scoparia ambigualis. Next base: position 1,238,967 of record OY992506.1, on the reverse strand, counting down.
TGGTGCAGCAAATGTGGCAATGGACCACAACTAACATTTCGACATAATTCATTGCAATTTAAAACCAATCAATGACGGCTTGCTGACTGACGACACTCAATGCTATCTGTTTTAAATGCCAAACAACAGTCTGAATCATGGATATATTACAATGTCCATGATCTAGACTTGCAAAATAGTTAGCGAATAAAACCTTTAGATTGACCGACGCGACGTTCCGTTTGACTACTTACTCCAATTTTCCTCCAAACCCGTACATAAATAGCGGCGCATACGCATGTCTGTATCAGTCGCAGTCATCTGTAACTGATTATTGACGAATTCTGTCGCTGTCATAGGGCTGGTGATTGAATAGTTTAAGCATGTACCAATTCTGCAATCCTGCTGTAACCAGGCCGAAACAAGACGTAGGTACTGCAAACATGCCTCTAGCCCTATTTAGGTGCTCACAGGATACATACTTCACGTACGGACAGACAATTAACGGAGTATGGCGTCACCTGCGCGTCGGCAGCGCCCTCTGTGGCCGCCGCGCCATCCATGTTGGTTATAGCCGCCGGCGGCGGATTTATCGCCCGCATTCGCATTACTTACTAACCCACGTTACGGAGTAATGCACAGCCCATCTATTGTTTTTACAACGTTATTAATTCGGAAAAAGAGTGACTGAGCAGGAGCAATGTTTCCATTAGCATGGTTCTAACCTGCAACCTCGGACTTATGGTCAGGAGCACTATTAACTATGCTATCGTGGCTCTGCCCGATCCGGGCTTTATCAACACTATCTAATCTTTCTTTTTAATCCAAAGACGTCCCACTTTTATGCCAAAAATTTACAATATAATATTATACCTAGGACATTTATATTTAAGTGTCATTATTGTGTATGATATGTAATTATGTACGATTGTTATTGTATGTTGTACTTAGAGAAATATTACTCGAATCCATCGTCGTTGATTGACGCCTACACGTTTGTTTTCTATTGTACAATGGTTGAATAAGGTACTTATTTTCTATTAAGTATTTGTATTTGTGGATATAACGGTGTTGATTGTCCAATTTAATATTTTGTTATACTAATTACTTACAATTAAGTAAAATACATTGGTCAACTGTTTGGTATTCCAAATGAACAGAACGGCATCGCGGGGCTTTCAAATGTTGGGCTTCGTCCTTAGAAACAGCAACGATTTAAAGAAGCACGGCCGTTCCTGTCTCGAGCATCGCAGCCAGGTGGGCACCAGGCCTGATCTCCATTCTATGATGTTCACATTAAACGACTTGAGCGAATACAAAAGAGATTTTTGTGGCACCTTGCGTACCAATGCAATAAAGTCAAGATTTTAAGCACCTATGAGGAGCGTCTTTCATTCTTCAACTTGTGCAGTCTACAAAACAGAAGAACTCTCTTGGATCAGCTATTTTTGCACAAAACAAATGGAAATGTGGATGGCCCCCAACTACTGCAGGATCTATCCATCAACATAAGTACCTTTTAAGTTACCACGCCCATCCAAGGATAACTTTTTCTCCACTCGCTTAAGCAAAACCAACTCTGGCCAATTTTCAACTTTAAAAGAACTACAATGTCCGTATATTAGTTAGCCAAACAAGATAGATATCGACATATTTGCAAATAATTTGCAAGTGTTCAGACGGTGCGTCCTTGATGTTTTTGATATTTCTTGGTAATGTAATTGTCGTTGTTTTTCTATTTTTTCTATTATTATTTTAAAAATTATTGTAAAATTAGGAATATGTAGTGATTTAAGTTTTTAGTTTTGTTTAATGTTTTATTTAAGTAATTATTTTGTTTTAATTCTAATTTGATTCAATTTTGTATTAATTTGATTTGTTTTAATTTATTTTTCTAATTTAATCTTTTTTAATTTATTTAATTGTTTATACTATATTTAATTAACTTTATTTTATACTAGCAGACCGCCGGCGACTTCGATCGCTTGGACCCCGTAACCCGTGACGAATTTTCAAAATGAATCCCCCATCCAAGAACACTTATTGTGACGTACTTAACTATAACAGTTAGACATATGCTATCGCGACACTTTTGTAGATAATAAGGTGTTCTGTGTGTGCAAAGCCATAGTTCATTATTTTATTCTATCATTAATAGTTTTCTTAGCGCACGCGATGTAAGGAATTTATTTGAGTTTTAGTAAGGATCCCTAATTTTTTTGAGATTATAATATAGCCTTTGTCACCCGGAGATAGTGTAGCTTCCCAATGGTGAAAGAATTTTTGACGGTTTAGTATTCGGAGCCTAAGTATTTAATACAAACAATTCAAATGTTCCCTGTTTATAATATTAGTATAGATAATTTGATTTGTTTGTTTAATCTTTATTTATTTCCTTATTTTTTTTACTTTATACCTATACTATACCTAATCAATTTAAATGCGATTAATTTAATTTAAATTATCTTTTGGTTCGTCGATGAATCGACTGATCTGATAATTGTAAAAAAGACAGCACTTAGATAAACTTGTTCTTTGTCACGATCAAAATTAGTGTGTGTTTTGGTTTTGTTGGTAGTTTCATTTTAAATAAATAAAAAAATGAATAAAAAAATATATTCTTTGAGACTTGTCTCGTAGCGACTCATTATAAGAATAGTACCCCTCCCCCTCTCTTTCCTTGGGTGTCGTAAAAGGCGACTAACGGACTAAAGGCATTTTTCAAACTAGCAAACACACGGCGCCGTTGTAAAATGCCGAATTATGCAATCTGCCTGCGACACATACAACCAATAGTACTATGCGGCGATGAGCTCACCACATGCCACGCTGAACACATGTGCAGTTGTAACTTGGGGAAACGTGGAGTGTGGTAGAGGACTGCTCCTGCGGTCCTCATCGCCTAGTCTCTGACTAACCCTTTGGGGATTATATTTGAAAATCTGTGTAGGTACCTACCTATGTATGTTATGCGCCAAATAAACTGAACGTTGTTGGCCATGGCCGGACACTATATACATCTTTTGTTTATCATGATTTTGATGTATCCGCAGAATACCAGCGTCGGGGCACTTGAGCATAGGCGTAAGCTGAGCGGGGACCTACATTTCGTTCTTATTTAGTGTTTTACATTTATGCCAAATAAACTTTTATTCATTCATTCTTTCAAATTACATCCTATAAAGGGTTCGAAGTTCGAAAGTAGTGTATAAAATAAATAATATTTAAGTTTTTGTTTTATTTAAGCTTATATTGAAAATAACATAAAAAGAAAAATAAACCATCTATAATCAGCATGTTCTTGTTATTATTTGCGCTCTAAAATGTTGTCGCGGCCGAGGTTTACTTATACCTGATTGAAGATTTTATTCTAAGGGGCAGGATATTAACAATATTACGCGTGCTCATAACCTAGATAAACATATTTTTAGTTTGCCTTCTGCGCCTCACACAGGAGTTGAACCCGCGACCCTTCACATTCGGGTCAATAGGCCACTGTGTTCGACGTTATCCTAGACAGTCTTTGTCTGCTTTGTGTTTTACAACAATACTGTTATGCACCATACGGAAACATTATCTTTACTGACGCACAGCTACCTACCTAACATGGAAATAACTTACAAACGCCTATTGCTAAGCTAAGTATTTGACAGTAAGAGTAAAGTGGATATAAATTTTAAATAAATATCAACCTCAAACATCATGGGTGTTGTAATCATTCAATCACATGTGTTCAGAAATTTGAAGCATTTACCCACACCAACCTCCAAATTGAACATTACGAGAATCGAACCAAAATTCCAATTTGATAAAGGTCTACTCAAATACTTTCTTTTAAAATAAGACTCTATACTTTTCCGTTGCATTTAAAACTATGTTAACGGGGCTGAACATTACTTTACATTACTTTCAGAACTTACACATTTTCTGACATTCATGCGTTGCCTAGCAGTATAATAGAGGCAGCTTATTGATGGACACCAAATATCTATATAGATAGGTGTATATAACAATATGTACATCAGAATGAAATATTTCCAAAAGGTAGACCTAGTTATTTGCAACTTACTGACTACTGCAACTACTACAACGACTCTAGATCTACAATACTCTAAATGGCCTGACACAACCCCGATTATTTGTTAATAAACCTTTCTTTAAAATAAACATTTAATATTAGTTATTTAGTCCGTAGCATCAGAACTTTCCATCGAAGAATATCTGACGTCTTGGATTGAACATTAGCCAACTAGCTAGTAGCTCCCTGGATCAGGCCAGTGACCACTCCCACTTGATTTAATTTGAAAATTACATCTTCATTGGACTACATGACAATGTGTAGCAAAGCAAAGCTAAGGCATACGATAAAACTGGTGGTGACGGTTACTTTATATTCTAAAAGGTAGTTAAAATTAAATAAAACAAACACTTCTTTATTAAATTCTGTTTATTTATGAAGCAGCTAGACCTTGGCATCAACGCTCTTGTCCGCTTGGAAACCCGTATACTTATAACGTTACCTACGCTTTGCAACTAACACGTTTTCCAATAACCGTAACATCAAAAATAAATAATGAAGATTCTTAACTTAATACTTGAGCAGGTGTTTGTCACGCACTTGATTTATGAATCAATAAAGGTATCGCAGCGAGTAGGAACCAGGGCCGGGCGACAAGCTACAAATTACCGCGGCGACGCGCGACGGCGCGGCGGTGGCGGCGGGCGACGCGCGCGCAACTGTCACCCGCCGCTTGTCGCCTGTGGCCTGTCGCGGCGCCCTCACGGCTGTCCTCTCTATGGAACTCACAATTTATTATATGATTTGTATTATGACCAATTACGAAAAGGGTCCCCATGCTGACATCTGCCTGCAACTTTGATCATTCTTAAATTGTACATAAACAGTTACTAAATTTCCTAATGAGCAAAAAAGATACGTCTGGAAAATAAGAAATACTAGAAATAAGCAATTATTTTAAAACTCTTTTGGGATACAGCCAGAGGGCCAATACTCTCTTTCTCTGAAACGAAATTTCGTCCGATTTTCGTTTGTTACATTTCCATTATTTTTGAAATTTCAAACAATTTTCTAAAAATTAATAATTTAAATGCCAAACCGATTTTGTATGAAGAAAATTTCGGAAGGAATGGACACCGCTTCAAATAGCTAACGAAAATCGGCCGACAATTTGTTTCGGAGAAAGAGATTAGGCCCTCATGGTTTCCTTAATACCGGAAAAAAATATTTTGTTGGCTTTATGAATGAGTTTGTATAGTAACCTATATACACATGACACACAAATACTTTGAAGCTAAAATCTATCGAGCCGTTCAGCAGGCCGCAGAGCAGCCAAACTATAATATATACTTACATACGAGTACAAACATACTCTCGAAAAACATAACCCTCCTTCTGGCGCAGTCGGGTTAAAAGTGTTATAATCTTATATTTCTTTTAGATTTCGCTTAATTTAAGCTTAGGTATGATTAGCAATATCAAACTAAATACTTATGCCCCAGAATCTATTTATTTGAATAAACACAGATTCTGATGAGATGAGTAAAGCCTGACGCACAACTATCTTCTTTTTATTTTTTTTTATTTATTGATCCTTTTAATATCTTGCAAATTTTTATATTTACGAAAACTAGTTTGGTGCGTTTCAAATTTTTTAACACATTAATTCAAGCTCTGATACTAGGCATCTCCAAAAAAACTAATGCGCTTGTGTTAGGAATAGGTTCACGACAATTACTTTAAAATACTTAGTCTTACGTGTCTAGGGGCATTAAACCACGATTTCTCGCAGTCAACCCGACTACCTCCCCGTCCGACTACCGACGCTTATCAAGACAAACAGCTCCGGAACTAGAAAAAAACTATGAAGCCACTGGTGTCCCTTGCTTTTATTAGAATCCATCAAATGCCAGCTATAAACTGTGGCTATGACACGGGCGATAAAACAAGATTGTCACCGTAAAAAGCGTGTGCGGATGTGAGGTGTCGCTGGTATCTGGCGATCGTGCGCACGCGCACCTGCCGCCGCCGCGCCGCCGCCGCGCCGCACCCGCGCCGCACCCGCGCCGCACCCGCGCCGCACCCGCGCCGCACCCGCCCCTCACGGCCGGCCGCTACGCACCTTGAGCACACACCACCCCTAATTAAGTTTCACGGTTACACAGGAACAGCCAATAAGAAACTTTAAAAAAGAAGATTAAGATCATTTGCTTACTGAAAGATTGAAGAAGATACTATACTTAAACGGAGCTGCTAACTCTTTTTTCTATTTTGACTAACCAAGTAGTTACCTACTTCGTGCCTACTTACAAGGTACCTCAAATGTTTAAAATATAATCATTCAACATTTCAAGTTCAATGGCGCTGCTGTTTTTCATTGAACCAACTTTCGCAATGATAGATCACCGGAAGGGTGACCTAAATTACTCATTTACTACAACATGCATAACACATCACGGCAGTTTTCCGAAAGGGTCGGTCGCGAGCCAAGCTTTTCATTTGCTATGATCCTGACATACATCCTTTGCTTCATTAACATTAAAAGCAATTGGTCCCGGCAGTTGCCATGCGCCGGGACTCCAACCCACGACCTCTTGCATTGCGCACCGCAGCTCCTCCAACTAAGCTGCCAAAATTTCCTAGTCGATGTTTTGAGTTGACACAAATAGCCGGAAGCGCTACGGACTTGCTACGAACAGATCGCTGGCATCCCGTTTGACCATCAGCGCATTCACAGCGTTAGTTAATTAGTTTTATATTTTTATCTTTACAATGGGGAATCGCTTGTCATTCATCTCACATGATGGTAAGTGACGACAAGGCTCAAACGAGCGCATTTCACCCGCAAACCCCACACCATAGGTGGCGGTACACAAACAACGCTACTAATATGTTTCGTCAACGCAACGGACTTAGTTAAGATGATGACAGTCAGGCGGACTTAAAACAAACCAAGCTAAATACAACTTGTGGAAGCCGCCAGGAATTGAACCCAGAACCTCTTGATATAAGACCGGTGGTTTAACCACTATACCATATAGGCGGTTAAATAATACAAGCGTAAATACACTAACAAACAAAATGCATATATTTTGTTATTGACTCTGCCACAGCGATACTGTGGTTACGAAAGACAATTCTCTACCTTAAGATAGTGTCGAGTTATCTCTTTTAATTAAATCTCTGTTTTTATAGCAAGAAAGTCTGTGTCGTAGGTTTAATTTATTTTAATAGCTAGTAATAATTATTTACTGAAGTCACTCGACCACTGCCTCGGAGTACTTTTCCCTCGGACTAAAACAAACGGCCATAGGAGTTTATAGTCCGTGTCAAACGTACTCAAACAGCGCCAGTGAAATCACCCACTTTCTAAGCGACCTCCAAACGCTAGCACCACATCAGCAGCGTCCGACGGGTGGTCGGTGGTAGAACAACTCTCCGCTTCCCATAAACGTCACACTTTTCCACGTTACCAGTAAAGTTATTTAATAGCTTATTTTCCATATCGCAATATTATTAACTATATCGCAAATTGCTTACGCTATTTATAATCATCTAAAACAACTTACCTAATCAAACCCAGGTCCTTAGGAGTACGATGGCCGCCGCCGCCTCGCCGTCGTGCCACCATTTCTAAAACGCTCACTTAAATATAACTTATGACTGGATTAAAAAACGCCACCTTGCAATTAGCTAGAGGCCGTCACAGCGCAGGCTACTGCAAGCGTGCGGCGGTACTCGCTCGAGTGATTAATACTAATACGACCCAATTTGCGTCCTTCGTACATTCCTGTGTGCAAATGAAACTGACTATTTAGAGGCTAGATTGTTCGTTGTCTAGATTGGCTCGCGTGAGAGCACGTCAGGGCGCTTTAGCTGCATTTTATGTTGGACCAACGTGCTCGCCAATGTTTGAACAAACTTCATGCTCGGCCGAAGTGTTGTGTGTGCAGTCAGTGTCGTGATATATGTTTGGACTGAAGCCCTCGCGTGGGGGATTTTAAATGACTTTAAATTACATTCGTATTATGTTTTATAAATCCACCTTCATGCGATGAAGTCATTTTCTAGGAATGTTATTAGTTTCAGAATTTAATTAGAACACAATAATTTTGTTATAAACGGCCTACTTAAAAATAAAATTATTTATTATAATGCAGATTGATAAACATAGTGGTATTTAGGTAAGAAATAAAACATAAAACTAATACCTATATGAATTGAGTGCCATGTGTTATTGTACTTACTAGTGACTAGTCAATGAAAACTTAGCTAACATTGGCAGAAAAATGCATGGTCGTCAAACTCATTGCGAATATTAAAAAACGTACCATTCTGTTTTTTATGTATAGTAGGACGTAGGAGTAACCGGTCTGCGTTATGTCATTTATATAAATACTTATTTTATAATATAAATCATTATATAAATACTTAGTAGATCTCTTTTAGAGATAAGTCCTCCTCGGCTCACCATTGTTTGTAATGTATTTTCTATATACTCGTATGTGCTTTTGTGCAATAGATAATGTAAAGTCAGAAACAGACATAATTAAATGTGTTACTTTGGAACATTTTCCTGCAGCTTAGCAATTTCCTGGATTACATAAAAAAGTAAGTACCTATAAAAGAAGTACTTACTAAATAAACAAACATAATGACGTATGCCCTACGTTTTAAATAAGGTTTCAGCTTGAAAGGAATACACTTTGGATAGGAAAATATGAAATTAAATGTCACATTTGGTTTATAAATGTATTATTTTCATTGGTTTGATATAACCTACATTCTCCTTGATAATTATTACTATCGATTTGAAAATATATTCTTACGTTCATCTACAATTTGGACCAACATCGGCCCACATCTGCTCAAACCAAATGTGCTGTGACAAGTCATCCATTAATTTCAATGCTCATTGATTTAGAAATGTATGAAGTGGTTATTAAAATCGTAGTATCGTGTGCGGACACGTCTGATTTATTACACAAAGTTGAGTTTGCGTACCTGCTCCCATAAATGTTTTAATACGGAAGTTTTAATCACGTATCAATGTTAATATTATGCCTACTTAATTAATATACATTTCTTATAATATTTATATAAAAGTGTCACCAAATAATCCATGAATAATTCAATGAATTTATTATAATGTATATTGCTAATTAATATTTACATTAATTGTATAACAATGATACATGTACTGCCGTAAGAAAGATGACTCTATAAATTTTAATGTTAGCGGCCTATAATATAAAGTGTGTTAAATACTGGCACATGATAGACGATTGCTGTTCAATCAAGGGAATGATTTAACTCGTTAGCTGTAACATTACATTATTAAACTAAACTTAGACTGTATCATATGAATTTGTACTTAGCAACCTAAATATTTGTACGACTCTACAATATTTTTTAATTTTGCAATTTCGGTATTTCATACAAACTGAAAAGTTCAATTTATGTAAGTAAGTATAATAAATATTAAGTAGGAAAATAATAATAGGCTAATTGAAAAAAATAATTATCGATCGATCTATCTAATTCCACCCATAGACAGAATTGTTACATCTTTTTGTACGATTTACACTTGTGAAAGTTGTAAATCGTACAAAATCAATAAAATGATGGTTTTCTTAGATTGTTATTAACTAACTAACCCACACGAACTCTTAATTTTCCTTATGCATAAAAATGATTAGAATTGGCTTATTTATTACTTTTAGGAGAAAACGGAATTTTTTACCGTGTTTATGATTGGCTTATTACTTAAAATAATACATTTTGAAATGAATGAGGCATACCGAAATATGTAAAGTCTCTTAATAATAAGTATAGCAGAATAAAAAACCATTTGAAAGAAACATTGAAATTGCTGCTTGTAAAATTGAATAAAGTCCATTTGATCATCTCACCATATAGGGATTAGGGTTAAAATATTCGTGAACAAGTAATCCCGGAGCCCGCGGGAGCGATTAGCCCAGCCACGCCCACGGCCCACGGCCCACGGCCAACGGCCCACGGCCACTCGGCATACCGTCACTTGCAGGTTCACTTGGGGTAACTGACAAAATACGTAAAATGAGTTAAGTATACAGTTTTTCTTAGATTTTTTGCTCTTCCAAAGATGTGTTTAAAAAAGCTCTAGCCTCTAAAAAATGCAGATACATTACTTATTTTGGGTAGGTATGTACTTTTCACAATTCCATTCAAATTTTAAGGTAACATACATTTAATCCGTATAAGTAAGTTAAATTAGTGTATTTGTATAATGGTAGAAAATAAAGTTAGGGTATGAATGTGTATTATTATGTTACCGAAAAAGCATTGCTTTTACATTTTTTAGTTTAGGTGAAAAAAGAAAATAACCACCGATACACCACAATAATATTATATGAGGAGAATAAAAAAATCCACAGATCTCGTGCTCTACACGACTTGAAAGGGCATTGAAAAAGAACGCGTAATTTTTCTTTCAATAATTTATATTTTTTTTCAGAACCAAAAAAAATATACTTAAGTAAAATTTTAAACACTGAAAAAAGACGACAACCTCAGGCGGGAATCGAACCACGCACCTTCCGCATTCCGGGCGGCTGCCTTAACCACTTGGCTACCGAGGTCTGGCTTTCAACCGTCGAAATTTGTCAGTGTTTGATGCTTATGTTTTTAGTCAACATTGCTTCATCAAATCTTAGAAGTTTTCACCTCTGAGCAATGTTGACTAAAAACATAAGCATCAAACACTGACAAATTTCGACGGTTGAAAGCCAGACCTCGGTAGCCAAGTGGTTAAGACAGCCGCCCGGAATGCGGAAGGTGCGTGGTTCGATTCCCGCCTGAGGTTGTCGTCTTTTTTCAGTGTTTAAAATTTTACTTAAGTATATTTAAGCGTTAATAAAACGCTAAAATATAAAACATTAATCTATAAACGCAGCTTCATCTTAACCGAATGTTCAAATATTTGTAAAAATATTTCTTTCGGATCTCAGAGGTGAAAACTTCTAAGATTTGATGAAGCAATGTTGACTAAAAACATAAGCATCAAACACTGACAAATTTCGACGGTTGAAAGCCAGACCTCGGTAGCCAAGTGGTTAAGGCAGCCGCCCGGAATGCGAAAGGTGCGTGGTTCGATTCCCGCCTGAGGTTGTCGTCTTTTTTCAGTGTTAAAAAAACATTAATCAAAAAAAATATTATTTTTTCTAAACCAACTTTTCCAAAATATTTTTAGATCATCTTAAAACCCTTCGAATTCCGCGTCTTTTGAGCTATCACGCGGCTAAGGGCACCTCTACAGCCTCAACCGTCACTAATATCAAAAAAAGTGTACAAGGTAAAATGTTAATTAGTTCAATACCGAGGTGCTTTTTTTATTTTTTATAATTCGGCCCCGTTCTCGAGATATCGGGAATTTTCTGGGAAAACACACGATTTATTGGTCAAAAAAAGTTGGTATTTTCAATTTCCAAAAATAGTGAATGACTTTTACATAATTTTAAACCCCTTCTAATTTCGCGTCTTTTCAGCCCTCATACGTCTTCGTGGCCTTACACCTCAGGGTATCACGGGCGAGTCGCACTTTCAGCGAAAATGGGGGCCCTACTGGAGCTAACGAAAAACATTTTCAATGTTGAAAGTTATATTTTATTACGATTTTGGCCGCTACAACAATTGTAGCGGCCAAAATCGTAAAAAAATCATACTGTCCACTTTTAAAGATTTTTTGACGGTTTATAAAAATATTAAAATCATTCAAATTAGGTAATTACCGGCTGCCGGGACGTAGCTAATATATAGTATGTCCGTAGATAACATGCACTGTGTTGTAGAACGTGAAGTGAGAAAAATAATTGATTGAAGCCCTACACAATGGTCAAGTTACATAGAATCGGCTCGAAAACATCCTCGCCCTTACAATGTAAACGTTCTTGAATTTAATAATTTTATCGACTGGGACCTGTTGACCCAGGAATGCATTCATTCTTGTACAAAGGAATTAAATACATCAAAACTCAGAATTGCTACTATGAAGAAAAAGATGTATAAACTATTAAAACTAAACAAAAAATGGAACAGAAAAGGGAAAGGGAAGGGAAAAGGTTATTAATGAACCATCGAGTGACACGGTCGAAATAAGACTAAGAAAAGTTTTTCAAGGATTGAATCCCTCTATAAAAAAGATTAACCATATCAGAAGAAAAGTATAAAGATTGAATTAAATTATGCTATGACGGCGTGATTCCTAGCCGGTAGCATGGAGTTTTCACTAACCTACCCTATGCTTAGAAAGTACAGGACACGCTCCACCAAACGGACGGAAGACTCCTCTCTTGACTCTGCCGAGCAAGTTTGGTTACATACCTACTATTTTTTTTAATTAGTTGATTAGTTTTTGTTAATGTTCCGCAATAAATAACAAACTTCATAATATTATAAAATGTTTAATTTCATCTTAATTTTTATCAAACAAACATCTAAACCATCACATTTTTAGGATCTAAGTAAAATGAGTGTATATGGCAACAGGTTTCTATTTAACTCTTCTTTGCATTTTTACATAATTTAACTAAAATGTGCAGTTATCATTTCAATATACACATACACGGACCCTTACACCAAATTGATAAAATCATTTTATTTAGAACTATCTTAACACTACTTTGACCTGGGTTGTTTAAAAAAAATGCTGAATATGGTGTAACTGTTAATAGTACTAAAAATGTTGGTGTAATTTAAATTTATTTCCTAAAATAGGACACATTTGGAAAATATTTCATTGTAGGCTAAAATCCACTGTTTTTTAAGTACTTATTTACATAAAAGCAACTTTAAAAAAAGTAGAGTTCGATCAAAGACGAAAAAAAACTTTAAATGCTTCTCCTGCAACATCGTGTTTTGTTAGTTACCCCAGTGAACCTGCAAGTGACGATATTATGTACCACACTTCTGAGTTAGGTAGGTAGTACCGGTGGACAAATACTATCTACTATGTTTGTATTACAGATGAAACAGTACCTACCTAAGCAGTTCGCCACAGTGATTCGTTGTAATTTTAATCTATATTATGTTTGAAATGTAATAAATAATGAAATGAAATGAAAAATGTTTATTCGGAGCATAAATAGGACAATTAAAAAGAAATGGTCGCTACTCAGCTTATGCCGTGACATTTACATACCATGGCACTGGTATTCTGTGGAACCAGTAAGAGGGAGGCGCAGCTCCAGATATAAACTTAACTAACTTAAATTTAAGTTTAGGCCTACAAAATCAAAATAACATCAAGCCGTAGATAGTTTTTCTTTAACATAAATATATAAGGTTACAATACAAAACATAAATAAAACAAGCTAATAAATATAAAAAACGAAAACTATAAAAGAATATAACAAAATTTAAAATAATGACAAAAATAAAATAAAATATTATTATCACAGCACGATGCACGACAGCAGTGCTGGAAAGCTGTAACTCTAATAGATACTTTTTTAGTTTAACCTTAAATGTGCTAGCCGTCTAATAGGTAATGATGCTTACGTTCATCTCAGTATATAAGTCGTAGTAGATAGAAATTGCTAGTTATAATATATTATACTTACTTACATTATATTTAATATAATTTATTGCAATCCCATAAATAATAATAATAATAAACCCATCTGCAGTTCCTACACTTACATTAAATTCAATATAAAATTAAGTCTTGAATTATGGTCTCTACAGTTAATATTGTCTTCATAATAGGTACTTATTTTAAAAAATGGAACTAATTGGATCGTTGCAAAATGAATGGTTAAGTTTGATGGTTTTGTTTGACGTAGCTTTCTTTCACGTTAAAACAGAGAAGGTTACAAATTTTATGATTTTTTGCTTTAATGCGTTTAGCTCAAGTGTGTGCTTACAGGCTAGTTTTCTTTAGCTATAAATATTTTTGTTTCGAAATCACAACCGGACACAGAAGCAGAAATAAGTAATCATTTCTAGACTGTGACTATATCGTGTTGCTAGAATGTACTCTTTAGCTGTTTTAAATGACTTATTACAATTATATTTGAATACCGTGCATGCCCCATGCTGCACAGCTCAATTCATTTGTAATTGTATTTCTGTTAATGTTATAAACAAATTAGCTTCTAGGTGATGGACATTAAAATATAAACTGCAGACTTAAAAAGGACGATAGACTTTAATGCGACTAAATATAGGTAGGTACCTAACCGGCCAGGTAGTAAACGATTGCACATGAAGCCCCATAGCGGGCTGCCCTCGGCTAAACGAACCTAATTTTCTTTAAATAAACGTTCGATTGTTCGGCCGGGAATCGATCCCAGATCCAATTAGCGTCGGTCCCGTTGGCGAGGACGTCGCCTAACCGACCGTGATGCCACACCACTCGTTTATTTGCATCCACTAACAATGTCATTATGTTAATCATACGCGGCCGAAACGAGAGTGATTTTGAATCGGCGAATGAGCGATTGTAAGAATCCGTCATTGAAAAACATTTAGGGCAGCAGCGGTAACGGTAGTGGTACAGCACTATATTGAATTAAGCTCACTCTACGAAAACGTCTCAATATAAAGTAATAAAAGTATATATTGCTATTTTACAATAATTAGTTTTCAATATAATTGGGACAACCCAAAGCTTACATTTAGAAGTATTGTGAAATAATATGACAGGTTTTAGAAATGAACACATCAAAATTACTTAAATATGTTCATAGTAAATTTGTTACTTTTGAACGTAACACCCGTTCTATGAGAATCCGGGGTTAAGATAGATATCCTGTCTTAAATAAAGTACTTTCTTTGGAGCTACAATTCCAGGCAAAAAAGAGATTAAGAAATAAAAAATATTTTTTTAAATATATAATTGCAGTTGGTTTGGTAACTTTATAATTTGGAAGGATTCAGAAAGCAATTTTGTGTTAAGCAGACTATTAACTGTAAAAATATTTGTCTAGTTTGCTGGCTGATATGATCACGAACCTTTATCTAACAATATTTCTGAGTTCCCCGGTAGTTAATCTAAATGTATTTTATTGTATCTTCAGACTAAATAGGTAATAAATTCATTATTTTCTCAGCACTCTATTAGACCAATTAGCTAGTCGTAATTAAACAGACCTATTTTTTGATGGATGCCGATGAAACAAATCTTTGACGGACGTCCAGAATTGATGATAAGAGGGTTGATGATATCGTCATAGTCGTTGGCAACACCTGGACAGGGCAGAGGGAACTGTCACAAAATAATAGAGGCCAATACCCCGCAGTGGGTGATTGCGGGCTGAAAATGATGATAACGATTCTATAAAATTGATCTAAACTCACTAAAGTAGCCTCTCAAAGTGCAGCACTCACAGCATACTTTGCATATATTGAGTCCATCCTCCGTTATGGTTTAATCATATGGGGCAACAGCACAGATACAAATAAAGCATTTATCGCTCAGAAACAATGTATTCGGGCCATCTGTGACACTGCACCAGATGAGCCATGTGCACCCTTATTTAAAAGGTTAAAAGTCTTACCTCTGCCATGTCTATACATTTTTGAAATAGCCAAATTAGTCAAACTCAACCGACATTATTTTGAAACAGCAAAGGATATGTATCCCCGAAACACTAGAAATGAGAATAGGTTGGTGTCGGCCTTTGTTCCAAAAAGCAATCGTATGCAAAAGAATTGTTTCTGCATGTGCATAAGTATTTTTAATAAATTGCCTGAAACAATAGAAAACTTATTGTAAAACAATTTCTAGCAGAGTTACATAAATGGCTTATGGCACACCTATTTTATTCGGTGCAAGATTTTCTTACGCATACGCTTAATAAATGTAAGAAGTGTACCTAGATAGCAAGCAAAAATTTTTGCTTTTATTTTACTTTTAAGTTAATGACATATTATTTTCTTTTGATGTCCTAAAATACTGTTCAACTTGACCAAACTTGATAAATCACTTGACTTTAATTATTATTTTATTTCTGTATTTTATAACTAGATTGCTAATAACTTCTGACAATTGTGTAACTTTTCACAAACTTTTCTTTTTTCCTCCATGGATGGACTGCCATTTTTTTAATATTTTTTTTTATGTTTAATGGCGCGCACGATTTATGCTTTAGCCAAGGCAAAAATGGACTGCCATGGAGAAGTAAAGCTCCACAGACTTTAGGTTGCTAAATTGATTTAACATATTTTTGAAATTTTATTGATTATGGTTAATTTATAGTAAATTAATTTTGTATTTTTATTGTAATACTAACATTTTATTGTAATACTAACATACAAAAATTGGTTTTTGACAATTTGGAGTACCTATTAATTTTGTATGTAATTAGAATAGTCATTGTTACCTAGAAAATAAAAATGTTAAAGTTATTTTCATGCTACATTGTTAGCTGAAAAAGAGAAGAAAAGTAGAATAAGACCAAAAATGTACCTTTCTCAAACGCAAATTAAATATTTCATTTCATTTCATTTCATTTCATTTCTACTTATTTGAAATACTTAGGTAAAAAATATATATGTTAATTAATCTGCCACACAAAGTTAGACCGACTGCCTCTTTTTCCGTGCTACTAAGGATATGGTTATGTTCCAATCTTCCCATGCCTATGTGGGAAGGATTATGTAAAATCAAGCCGTAGAACTTTACTCTGCTGACGATGATGATTTTAATTTAATCCAGAATGAACTACATAACATATGATTGTTTACACGATAAGTGTGATGCTATGTCTGTGACTATCATCCTAGGTAACATCAATTGTCTATTACTGCATTGTGTCTGTCGGGTGACGGAGGGGCCGATGAAGAAGCCAATTACAAGTCTAGACCACAAATCGCAGGAAGCCGCGATCACCCATCACTCACAATAACTCGGGAATTATTCAAAATACTCCAATGTTTCAATTAGCTGGGCGAAGCAGCCGCCGCCGCCGGCGAGCGCGGGTGGCGCGCGGCGACATCTAGCGGCGGCCAAACAGAACTAGCTGGTATTTCTTTAGGCGTTCTTATCGTTTTCATGAAAAATATGTAAGTAAAGATACATATACATAGGAATAACAAAAGAAAAAATATTGTCATCATTTTAAAAAGTATTGTGTGTAGGTACTTACATAAAATCGTAGAAGTCTCTTTTTCAAATCCGCACTTTACGTTACGTCCCCAATATTCACCGGGTAAGTAAGTATAATACCGACCAATAGCGTCAGCTCTTTAAGTAGATATTATACTGCTAGAGAAACTATTCTATTATAAAAATAATGACATCTGTAGGTAACTGATCGATCACAGAATAAAGCGAATTGTTTTATTTATTGACTTGAAACTATCATACATTTTAGATACAAAATAGTTGTAGATCTCAGTTTTAAGTTTTTGTAATGAGGCACATCAACAAAACAGTTTCTAATGAGTACAGTGCCAACCTAGCAATGGTTACCAGTTACAAACGCAGACAAATTCCAAAGCACTATCATCAGGAGAATTATCTAAGTAGTAGTCAATCACTATATATTTGGTTAAGGATTATTTGGATGTATGGTGTTAACATTAATGTTGTGGTATCACGGGTATATAAGATGGTGGAAGTAGGCCGGCATCTATATGCCAACCAAAACAAGCATCCTCCAAATAGCCCCACTGGGAAACAAACCCTTTTTAGTTCCGAGTCTGAAACGTCATTTCCAGAGACAAAACATAGCATCATTGCATTTAGCCGAAATCTGATAATTAGTGAAAACAAAGTAAGTGAAGTTGTACATAGAAATTGAAAATATTTAAAAACTAATTTTATTTTGTATTTATTTGTTTTAGAAAGAGTTGCTACGTAAGGAGTAATTAGAAATCTTTTTATTAGGTACTGAATGCAAATTACATAGATTTAATTACCCACCTAACATTTTTAAAGAAACCGATCAATATCTGAATACTTACTTGTAAATGAAAAACTTCTAAGTACTTAAATGATAAAAATAATGACATCGTAAATTATTGTTTTTTGATAATTTATTTAGACTAGTACCTACTTACCTAGTTAGGTGACTTTTGGGTTGAGTCAGAATGGAAATAAACTCTTAGCATGATCTTGAATAAACCTATCTTACTAAGGGTGGATTCGACCAAACTGGAATAAGGTCTTATACCTAGATTAAGCGCCGAATTTGTATAGACTAATCACGGAGTAAGTCTTATTCCAGTTTGGTCGAATCCACACTAAGAAGTGCTGCCATCATAGACCATCATAGTTTAAGAAGGACTTAATATTTTTCATACGTTATACGTACTTACCTACTCTAATAACCGGGTGAACACGCTTAACGTCATCCTGTAGTTTAAATCATTAAGTTGTGTTACCAAGAATATCTACGCGTACCGAAGTGATATTGTTGACAGGAAGTTTTGCCATTGTCTTTGTTTCAGTGAGGTCGGAGGGCGCCGTGCCTGTCCCGCGGTGGCGGTGGTGGCGGCGGCGGCGGCGGTGGCGGCGGTGGCGGCGGCGGCGGTGGCGGCGGTGGCGGCGGCGGCGGTGGCGGCGGTGGCGGCGGCGGCGGTGGCGGCGGTGGCGGCGGTGGCGGCGGCGGCGGTGGCGGCGGTGGCGGCGGTGGCGGCGGCGGCGGCGACGGTGGCGGTGGCGGCGGCGGTGGCGGCGGTGGCGGTGGCGGCGTTGGCGGCGGTGGCGGCAGTGACGGCCGCCGCCACTGGTCACGGCCGTGCCTTGCGCAACACTCTCAACACTCGCAACAGCTGTGTTGGCGGCTCATTATTAAAACAATACTACCAACCCATCTCTTTACTGTAAAAGGCGACAACGGACTAAATGAAGACTGCTCTTACATCCACCTGTATAAAGAGGCGATGCTCTCAACCCTTATCACGCTAAGCACAATGTGCACTTGTAATAAGGTGTAACGTGGCGTTTGGCAGTTCACTGCTTTTGCCTATTGCCTATTGCCTATTGCTTAGTCTCTGCCCAACCCTTTGAGCCAAATAGTCGTGAGTGTGTAAAATATGTACAGTTACTCCCCTCTCTGCCGCATACTAACCCGATTCCATGCACTCCTGGCTGATCAACCTGAATGTGATGTGTATGTGTATGCGGGTGGATGGAAGGATGTCTTAAGAAATTTTATAACGTTTAGCGAGAACGATAAATGCACGTCTTCTTTATTGTAATTTTGTGTTTGTCAGATGTTTTTTACATTTAACTGTTATTTTTTGTATTTTAGTTTCCTTATTTGAATATCTTTACTTACCTACTGTAATTGTATTTTGCCGCTGTAATCATGAATAAATAAATAAATGTATTAACACTCATCACGACCTACAATACTTTTTGATAACTCAATATGTTTGATATGTCAAACATTTGCTAGATTAAAATCTGATTAAGTGGGTTTACACATTTCGGCATCCACCTACTAACTTCCAAGTTTGAAGAATGAATGGTTTTTTTTTATATGAAGACATATAAAAAACATTGATTCACTGAATTTATGCGATTCAAATCCACCATGGAAAGTTTACAATCGCATAAATACAGTTAAACAAACGTTTTTTTTAGTAAAGTTTTAATTTTGTATTGCATGGGGTACCTACCGAAATGTGTAGGTATTCGCAACAGCACGTGTAATGAGACTTCATTTTATTTCAATCTACGGTCTACCCTACAATCCTAAGATAGTTTGCCTTGGCTAATCGACATACTCTTTTGAATAACTTTGAACAATTATATTATATTTGGAAAAATATTTGTATTCAAGATAATACATTATGGAATATAAAAATATAAGAACAATTAACCTAAAACTAAAAACCTTAAAAATATAATATAAAAACTAAAATATATTATTAAAAAAAGGGACTCCCCTTTAGGCATGGTTCCGAAGATACTGGCAGCGTTCCCCCGTTGAATAGCAAGACTAATTCTTTGTCCGAGGTAGCTGCCAGTTCTTCGGTCTCCTGTGATGTCGCCTAACCTTTTTGCCATTTCCTTAAAAAGTCTTATAGCGCTAGGACCCCACGGACCAAGGGTCTCGACAATCCTAAGTGTATTATCATTACCTACATTACTAGATGTCCTGGTGAACTTCGTATCACCTACATATATTTGTGAAAAATATGTTTCAAACTTATATTTATTAATACACCATTTTTATCTACATTATATGCAACACAGTTATCATAACTGGGTGTTTTCTATATATAATAAGTATGTATTTAAGTATTTTAAGTATGTTTATCCGTTGTCTAGTAACCATTTAACGA
This sequence comes from Scoparia ambigualis, assembly GCA_963921215.1. Lineage (NCBI taxonomy): Eukaryota > Metazoa > Arthropoda > Insecta > Lepidoptera > Crambidae > Scoparia > Scoparia ambigualis. The sequence goes on along the minus strand of OY992506.1, from coordinate 1,218,692 downwards.
GTTTCTTCAAGGCTTCTCTTGGGCTAGATAATTGGTGTGAGTGAAGAAAAAAAAAATATATAAATGTTAGATTTTAAGTAAGGGTGGATTCGACCAAACTGGAATAAGGTCTTATACCTAGATTAAACGCCGAATTTGTATAGACTAATCTCGGAGTAAGTCTTATTCCAGTTGGTCGAATCCACCATAAGTCTTGTAAAATAATGTGATATTTGGTATCAAGAATTAAGTCTAATCAAAAACTTATGGTTTTTACCCCGCCTGGCCTACTACTGACACTACTATTGTCTCCATAACTTCAATGTTAGCAGCTTTTACACTTTTTTTATTTCTGAAACAGAACTGTCTTGTATTCCAACAAAACGACCAAAGAGATCAGCTCATACTACAGCTATGAAACAGACAAACTTCTTAGAGCACCTTTAGATATTTGACAACCAAGTGACAATTTTTTTATTTCTAAATAGATAAAAGACATCAAATTTTAATGTTTCACAGCCTAGGAATATTTTATATAGGAAAATTAAATTATCGTTTTTAGTATTTTCCGTTAAGTACTTATTATTTATGTTTCTCACCGTTTAAACCTTCAACAAATATTTCAAAATTGAAATGAGCCTAATCGGTCCAGCCATTCTCGAGTTTAGCGAGATAAATGGACAGCAATTGATTTTCATACATACGATTTTTATACATAGATGGGCTGACTTTTCAATTGCCAGATAAAAGTTATTCGTTTATTAAAGTATTACACAGCACAACCATTTTTCTTTTTCACAAGTCGTTGGTCGTTTCATACTATATCAGATGGAAGGATTGAAAATTTTCCCATAGTACTATTAAAAACTAGCGGCCGCTCGCGGTTTCACCGGCGTGGTTCTCCTTCCCGCGGGAATATCGAGATAAAAAGTATTCTATGTGTTAATCCAGGTTATAAACTATCAGTATACCGAATTTCATTTAAATCCATTCAGTAGTTTTACGTGAAAGAGTAACAAACATACACACTCACAAACTATCGCCTTTATAATATTAGTGTGATATACTTATCACTGGATATTGTTGCCATTAAAAAAAATAATTAAATCTTATTAAGTAAGTAATCTTAGTATGTAAGTATAATTACAATGTGCTACTAAATTGTTATTCAAATACACTGGTCATCACAAAAATCGGCCCACCTACAATTTACACGAAAACTCATGTTTTAATATTTGAAAGAAACAAATTGTATTATATTCGTATGACATTACGGCGCCCATCAGAGCCGTATAAAGTCATTCGACCCCCATCACAAAATATAACTGAAGCCTATGGTCTATACTTAGTCTGTACAAGATGTTCCCTCGCGAATTGGTCTAGCATGGCGTTGAGCTACGGTCACTTGTGGTCCTGTTGCTGGCTTTTAAGGTCATAAGCTATGTTCAAGAAGTCTTCTTCTCACCGTACTGTCACTTATAGCCACACCCCGCACTTTACGCAGCCGTCTCTGGAGATCTACACCAGAAAGATGCCGATTTCTTATCACTTCATAAAGCGGTTATCGGTAAAGTTAGCAGCAACAAAGTAGCTGCCCAATCATCTATTTCGCCGCCATTATGCATCAAAATTAGATGATCGAAGCGAATTATGATACAACACAATATTGTACCTACCTACCTCTTATTGGTTATAACTGTAGGAAGGACGAACACTGGATTAATTCAAGACTATTAACCAACACACAACTAGAATGGCACACCTAAATTCCGTATTAATTAATAATATTAAATATCCTTAAAGCACAAAAACCCCTTCTAGTCTCTCATAGAGTAACGCAACCTTATGGGCGCGAGTTAACAACCATGCGTTTGATATGAAAGCGTTTACTGCTCTCACCGATATGATTCATAAATATTGCTAAGTATGTTAATTTATATAATGTAGGTAACACATTTTTTACTGCGAATAATTGTTGATAAATGATCACAAGCTGCGCAGAGATACGGCATCGACGGTAGCGCGCCTGGCCCGGGTTCGAACCCTGCACGCGGTTTATTTTCAACATTGCTTTCTATCGTTTCGTGGTTCCAGAATTGAAACCGCAGATGTATCAATATGTCATTGTATATGGCATGAGTGCGGTGTGGCCAAAGTGTGTCAAAGGCCAGTCGGGTGACCGGCCGTCACAATTAGCTGCCATTGACAGCGCTGCGCGGGCATCGCCGGGCGCACTGCTAGTCAATCCCTCGTACCGCATCATCCTAATAAGTAATTATTATTAAACGGATAAAATAATGAAATGAGAACCTATTTCAATGTTATGAAAAAACTGATACTTAGGTACCTATATTTTAAAAAATGTTTTGTCTCATTACCCAGGTTATTTTTAACAAAAAATCTGTCTAACTAATTACGGAAAAAAATGTTTTTAATAATAAACACACTTTTGTATTGTATCCTAACACTGACGAATCAGATTTTTAGGAAATACTCAATAAGTTATTGCAATTAATTAAAATAACTTGTGTTTGTTCTTCAAGTGATTAACAATGTCCCTAAAAGAAGAGAGATTGGAGCAGACATTGCAACCTTCAACACTTAAGCATACCTAATCATGAAGATACCGTTGTACAAATAAACCGCAAAGTGTGCTTAAAAAATAAATAATAATAAGTAAATAAAAATTTACTTAAGTATATTTATTTTCAAGAAATTTTTCAAACTACAATTGTTCATATTGTTTAAAATTACAGTGAAAAATAACAATATTTAAGTAAGTATACGTTTATTAAAAGATAAGAAATATTTAAACAATATCCCAAAGTTTGCCTTAAAGAGTTAGTACGTTTCCTGCAAGCTTTAGGAAACTTAACGGTTTACTAAATCAAAGATTGTCAAAAAAGTTTCGGGAACGGATGATTTTTTTATGATGTCAAATTCTATTTTTGTTTTTTTTTGTTGTTAGATTGGCACAACTGTAATCCATTTTGGTGCGGAGTTTGAGTTGCATCTAATGTTATTTAGATTAAATACAGTGCTTTTTTAGTTAGTTTATATTTAGAGTGTGTTGCGAAATTCATAATGGATAAAAACATCGAACAAAGAGTTTGTTTTAGATTTTGCGTCGCCAATGGAATTTCGTGTCGGGGTCACTAAAAAACTTACAGAAGGCTTACGGTGAATCGACTTGATCAAAAACACGTGCTTATGAGTGGTACAAAGCGTTCAAAAGCAGTCGAGATTTGATGGAAGATTTGCTTCGCTCTGGTAGGCCATCAACGTCTTCAACTGAAGTTAACATCGCAAAAGTGAAGGAAATGTTGACTGAAAATCCTCATTTAAGTTTGAGAAAGATAGCCGCTGAATTTTCTGTGTCTCACGAGTCGATCCGTATCATTTTAATTAATCTCTTGAGTATGAAACATGTTACCGTTCGGCTAGTCCCAAAAGACTAGAATTTTCTCCAAAACCTCAATCGCATAAGAGTTGCTCAGGACATGCTAGAACGAGTCAATTCCGACCCAACATTCATGTAACGCATTGTCACTGGTGACGAGACGTGGGTTTACGAGTTTGACATGCAAACTAGTCAACAAGCTTCGAAGTGGCGCCTTCTGACTGAACCGAAACCGAAAAAACCACGCCAAAGTCGATCAAAAGTCAAAGTAATTTTGACTGTTTTCTTTGACTATCGCGGTGTTGTGCACTCGGAATTCTTGCCGGAAGGGCAAACGGTAAACAAAGAGTATTATTTGAGCGTTATGCGGCATTTAAGAGAGGCAAATTTGACGAAAAAAGCCATATTTGTAGGAAGAAATTTCTTGGACTTTGCACCACAATAATGCGCCTTCGCAAAAGGCCATCATTGTGAACGAATTTTTGACCAAAAACTCAACAAATACCATCGAGCAACCACCTTGTTCACCAGATATGGCCCCAGCCAACTTTTTGTTTTCCTAAACTCAAATAACCACTTCGTGGCACCCGTTTTCATACGGTAGAAGACATAAAGGACAGGAGATTCGCGGTGAGAACTGAACTCAATTCCGGAAAAAGCGTTCAAAAATGTTTTGATAATTGCGTAAGTTATCGTTTCGTATAAATTGCGTAAGTGTATCGTTTCTGAAGGAGCATACTTTGAAGGCGATAAAATAAATTTGGATGAATAACTAACGTTTTGTGTTGATTTTTTCCTGGTACTTTCTGGACAGAGTAGTGTGAAGTTGAGAACTGATGTACACATTACGCGAACAATATTCACCGCACGCATATTAATTGTAGTCATGTCACTTGCTGTGTAATTTATTCAACTGTAATAATAATTAATAAGTGCTTAACGCTCCAAGAAACAGAACTGTTTAGCATTGTTGTAGCTGAGTCAATGACAAAAGATCATACATTGATGCGGTAACGCTTTCCTAAATATTATATTATCAAAAATTTCGAGACGCCCGATTTAGCCGAAGAACTAGGCCGATATAATAGCAAACTGAAATAATTGAAAAAAGGGAAAAGAATCTGAACTTTGGGATGTAAAATACTTATTTATCATCATTAATTAACAACAGTATTGGCTGGATTGTTAAGGTTTAATTTTCTCTAATTTAATATTTAATTACTGTAGAGTCAGCAAACATATATGTATCTATTAGTACACATATTTGACAGTTTCTGGTTCCTAGACCTAAGAGTCAATAGCTATCAAAAGTGTGTAAGTATATACTTTTATCGCTGACCGTACGTACTAGTATATTAGTCATTAGTTCATCGATCTAAAACACGTTATGAGAAAATGCAAATAGGTAGATTATTCTTTTGGCCTGAGTCTTTCAATGTATTTTAAAACATAATACATGTACCTAGGTAACTTATACGAAATCCAGTCACAATGTTGGATACACGTAAGACAAATAATAAAGTACTTACCTATAAAAGTTACGATAAATAACTATTGAACATGTGACATTTAACTTAAAAGGAACAACGCCTATCAAAGAATAATGATTATCCCATTCTTTCGGTATTTTAACACATACAGATATCAAGTAAAATGGATATTGAGACAGATCCAACTATGATATGTGGCACGTTGGCACCGGTCGGGGTGCCAACGTGCACACATACCTATCATTACATAGCCATACACATAACATAACCGGTACCACAATCCTAAAAATAATTTGGAAAAGACAGAAAAAATATGAAAAAATCGCTTACTATCAGTTGCGTTCAGAGGTGCTACAAACATCAATGTATAAGTATTTTGTTAACCAAATCAAAAAACCTGCAGAGGAAGTATTTTTTTTATAAATTAAGGTAAATTAAGGTAAAAAAACATTTTCTAAAATATTTTAAAGTTAAATGAGTCTGTTGCTACCGAAAAAAGCTTGTATTTTATGTTGCTAAGTTTTTATGCAATACCTACTTGTTTAGGATTTATTCCTAAAGATTTTATTTAAGGGGGTGCCGCGCGATTGCAAAACTGACATAAGTTCTGAACTTCAAAGCAAAATCAATCATATTGATATTTAAAATTAGAACAATTCTGCTTTGAAGTTTCAAACCATAGTAATTTGATTAGAGCAATGTTTTTATTCTGCGAAATGTACAAAACCATCACGCGCTTGTGTTAAAAATTAAAATTTCCTTTTTTAAGATGGACCCATACTGTCACCCGACCCGCAGAATATCAATACAAATATTTTCATGTAAGAATTATTGTTTTATGCGTAAAATTAAGAAAGTAGTCGAAAAAATATGTTTTTAGGAGTCATAAGATTTATGTATTGTTTGTCATTGTTTGAAGAATTTATTTCAACAAGGCCACGACCTTGTGCAATGATTAGGCTAACTTTCATAAGTTCTTTTAATATATTTAACTAATTCAGCGGATAGTACAAGTGACTTTTTAACCGCCTCTGTGGTTAAGTGGCTAAGCTACCTGTTTCAGACCCAGAGGTCCCGGGTTCGATTCCCAGCGGGGGGTACATCTTTGTGTGCTCGGTTTGGTTGGTGGTAGGGCGTTAAATCCGCCTGGCTAGCTACCACCATCTTATCTAAGTCTGTCGCCATAACAACGATGTTTATAGCATTGTTGTATTCCGGCAGTTTGAGATAAGATAGCCAGTTCCTCAGTGGTTGAGGATTCCGGGTGAAGCGCGCTTCCACCTTCGGCCTTATCGTCACTTACCATCAGGTGAGATGAAGGCCAAGCGCTTACCCGTTGTCAATAAAAAAAAAAACTTTAAATACGTAAATTTTCACAATTTCGTGTAGGACCCCTTTAAGTAATTCATGAACACTTTTGAGTTTATTTCTGTGGTTTATATTAATAATTATTTACCCCTGTACGTTATTTAACAAACGTTTCACTGTAACTATATCATGTAACAACTTTTTTATGTGTTGTGTTGTAAAATGTAGCAATAAAAGTGTTATCTATCTATCTATAGCACACACAGTTGTAGCCTACACTGCATAGAATATCGGTTAACAATGAAAAAAGCAGTAAAGTACAAGTAAAAGAAGAAATCTTAAAGAATTCAACCAACCAATTGTTTTTTTTATGTCTATATGGTTTTCCTGTAAACATTTTCATGTGTTCGTTTGATGCGCTATTGGCCAGCGCTGTTTCATCAATATTTAAACTTTGATTTTAAGCTTACTGTAAACTGTTGGGTTTCAAACGTGTGACGTATCGTTCAAAGTGTAATTAGCCAAAAAAACCGGCTGAAGTGGAGTGTGAAGTGTGAATAAACTCTAATCGCCCGCGGAGGTGATAACACCTACTTACCAACTATTTGCCACTTGTTTTCTTTTTTTGGAAAAGATAAGGAAAATTAGCCCAAGTTCATGTATTGAATAAAATTAGACTAACAAGTGTGTAACTTGATTTCACTCAAACTAATATTTTGGTTCGTTAGGCTTAGCGGTTCGTGAATTATCGATTGTGGATTAATAAGAATAAATTAACAACCTATAAAATTAACATGTTCTAGAACCTGATTGGAAATTTACGTTTTCTGATATCGCCACAACCTTGTGATTTCACTAAAAGTAATAAACTATTATAGAACACATAAACGAGTCAGATCTACTGCTAATGTAGTGTGTCGGTGCCATATTTGAACAAAATAAAACAAGTGGCGAGCACCGCGCCGGCGGCACCTGGGAACGCACGCAAATGAAACAAGCGAATTTGTTGAAAACATAAACTTTATTTTGTCCAAATAACTTCATAAGTTCCGCTAAATGCGCAATCACATAGCTTATCGTTAACTGTACTCTATTTACAATGTTGGAACCAGTTCGCTCGAGTGTAGGTGCATGTGGGACAAAAAACGTCGGCGCTCAGCGATTATCGATCGGGCGACGGTCGCCCGTGGAAATAAAAAAGGAATGTCACACAAAAACATAGCGAAGGGCAAGATAGCGCGACCGCTCGCGGCGCTTCCAAACCGTGGGCCGACCCGATGAATGCCGCGGCAAAGGACCCGCACCTGCCGCCCGGCTCCCTCAGCCTATTTTACGGCCACGCGCACAAAAACGGCCAGCGAGCTGCTACGCCGCCCACCGGAGCCCCGGAGCCCCTGAGCGGAGCCCCGGAGCCCCGGAGCGGAGCCCGCAACGCTGCGAGCCGGCACCCGCGGCAGGTTATAGCTAACTGTTAAAGTTCACGCTTCGTATTTTCATATAAATCTATAATCACTATATTTATTACTTTACTTTGTACATATTTACAACGTTAAAAGTATATCGAACTTTGAATACATCTCCGAAGTTAGATATTATAAAAAGTCACACGACGACGCGCGACGGCGAGCAACCAGTGCGCATACTTCACTCGACACCTTCTGTATTACTTATACTTCAATTTTCACAATTTGACAATCACAAATTATTATACACATATTAGTAAATAAACATTGAGTCAAATCTTTAACAAGAAATAAATCATAAGTGAGTTTGAAAAAGAAATATCTACAAAGCCTCGATTTTTAAAATAAACCCCATATTCGTAATATTATTCTAGAACCAGTCTATTGCAAAATGAACCATGTGTAAATTATTTGAAATAAGAGCAATACAATGCAATTACTTACCTATGTTATTATTTTTTTATACTGAACCCAAAAATATGAATTTTATGCTTACAAAATAGTAAAATTAAAAAACGGCAAATTGCCCTCAAATGGCTATGAAAAACGCAATCATTGGCTTATATAATATATTTACATACGATTCAGTAATGTATAGTGGGTAAATAAATAATAGTATGATAGTGCATCTACTTAACATATACATCAGTCCGGCCGGGCGGCGGCCGAAGCAGCGGCGGCGGAGGCAGCGCGCCGGTTTTTAGTACATTTTCAGTTTTCATCTAAATTGAGCAAATTCGTTTATGCAAATGGCGCTAGCCACTACATTGTTCCGATTCGATACTATCCTGATATTTGACACAAATAGCCGATGTTGTACATATTGTATGACGCGAGCACATCGGACGCGCGATCGATTCTCGATTTACATCTGCTATTCGTACGTAGGACTCTAAATTTGGTCGCGGTACGCGTTGTTTTAAATTTTGTCCTCACAAAAACTATTTTTAAACATCCTCTAGGCAAAAACGAATCGCGACAGGACTAACAATGCTCATTAGACACCCACAAAAAATATCCAAATCTAACTTTGTTTAATACAATGTGAAACCTGGCGGCTTGCCATCATTTACTACACCCTCATTTGAAATGACTATATATCAGAAAACAAACAAATACAAAAAACTAAAATTAACAAAAAGCTTTAAAAAAAATTATGCCTAACATTTTACATTAGATTTACATGGTTTTGGCGAGAGCTATAGACGATTTATTTGTTTCAAATATGTTTTTACTTTAGGTATATTATCCGGTTTTAGTGTAATACTATATTATTGCTACGGCAATATTATTATTCAACCTCAAATTAAGAAATTGCTTATATTTGTGCCGCAGTACGATGTAGAGTCGCGGTGTAGATTACAATATGTCACCAATAGTAGCGGCCCTTCGGGGTAAGTACGGTTTGGTGTGTATGGCGCGGGTGAGCCGCACCGGGTGCGCCGGCACCGCGGCAGCCGCCGGGCGCGTCAGCAGTCGGGCCGCAGCCGCGTCAGGTGCGCGGAGGTTTCACTTCGTCCGACGCTCCATTAGTCGGTTGGAATGTCATTTGGCGTCTCACGTGAAGTTTTTGCGCGTACGCACTGTTACAGCTCCTTCTTATTTTTTGTGCTCGTATTTATTGACAGGAGAAACTCAGACCGATTCGTAGCGCAAAAGGAGTACTTTATATCACCCGCCGATAATTTGATAAAGTTGTTTTTATTGGTTGCATTTTTTAGCCGGGTACAACTGTAACGCAAGTATTATTTGAAAGTTAAAGGACGTTATTGAACATTAACTTTAAGCATTAATATAAAACAGGAAGTTGTATTAATATAAAATACACTTTTAATAATTTCTTTTTTCATTAAATTGCAATACATTTTGCACGCATCTCTAACGCTGTGTAAAACATGGTTTTAATGTTATTGACTAATCATACAAAACGTTAAGTTTTAACTTTTATTTAACTAAAATTAAGTTGCTTTTGTTTATTTTTATTTGATAAAGAATCCTTATTAGAAATTAGGTATAAAGGAAATGATTGTCATCATTTTCAAATATTTATGTAAAAGTACCTCTTCTGATAGTCAACGACAGATTCATAAAATAGTTGGATGTTTGAAGTAGTCGTTTCCAAAGTGTTGTTGCTAACTTGACTGCAGGTACACAAACGGTCTATTAAAATAATGTATTTCGGTCAACAAAGTAAACAAGTTTAGTCGTGCCTGTATATTGTCATCAGATGTCATATAACAAGTTTTTATCGCATGAATCAAAGTTTTTTAAAATTGGTATAAATAAAAAAAGGCTTACAACAGGTATATCAGAGCCGAAAACTATTTAGCCACAATAGCAACACAAAAAACATGCGAACCAGCCGTCGGGTTACTTTATGAATATGTTTTTTTGGTCCGCGCGGGTCGCGGCCGGCACTGACATCTCCCGGGACGATTTTAATTACGGGCCTTGTAGAAACACATCATCTTTAAATGAATGCTTACTTTTGACATTTACACAAAAATTCACAACAAAACTTAGTTGTTTTAGCGATGTTGCGGCTGCACACGTCACGCGCAAGTTCACGACATACGCGTCAATGCCCTAGTCCTATGCCTTCAATTTCTTTTCCTAGTAACACTTAAATCAAAGCATTGAGCTCACCTAAATAACAGTTTTGCTGCAAGTTGCACTATGTTAGTGTAGAGTGTGTATTATAAGCGAACTTAGATGGTTACAACTGGCCTGTGTAGTGTGTGTGATTATTTTGGTTTTGTTTAGTTCTGATCTGAGAGCGCTTCCGCCGGGACATTTGCAATAAAAAACATTTCCATATTTAAATTTCTATAAAGAACTTTTTTAATATATTTCATTATATACGTCGTAGGTACATTATTTTATATAGAAAAAATACCTATTTTTACAAGTATTAAGTACCAAGGTTGGCCACAAATACATACAAACGAAAAAATAACAAAACAAGTAAAAAACAGGAATAAAACCATTTTGGCATCGTGTCTGCATTGTTTTAATATAATTTTCAATAAATTACCGCGTGTGGAGCTAGTGAGGCGGGCGCCGTCAACACTTAACATAACATTGCACCTATTGACTCACTCGTATTCCTTACAAGACGAAGCTCGAGACCCGATTCGTATTTTTTACTCTCGTCCACGACACTAATCGTAAATTTACAGTAATAGCAACAATTTAAATTTAATCCACACCACAATGACTCCCTACTGACAGGTAGGCATGTATGAACATCGTTAATTTATAATATCTATAAATAAATTCGATGAAATCGTCCTTTATAAACTGAATATCGCCACGCGCTACGCGACGCGGGCGAGCCGCGGTCGGGCGCGGTCGCGGCGCGGGCGGCCGCCGGCGGCGTGCGGGACGCGGCGGGTGAACGCGCGCCGCGAGCCGCGGTCGGGGCGCGGTCGCGGCGCGGGCGGCCGCCGGCGGCTGCGGGACGCGGCGGGTGAACGCGCGAGTGTGGCTGTGGTGTGTCGCCTACTTACCGCACGAGGCGAAGGCGGCCGCGCAGCGACGAGCCCCAGCGACGCCGGCTCTTCCTCCGATTAAGCTCTTATTTATCAATTAGACTATCTAGCTAAACGTCGGCGTACACTTTGAACCGCGGCGCTTCGATAAAGTATAAACGATTACTGGCTTCGACCTTAACATTACTCACATAATTAATCAATGACTTCACTGAAATGATAAAGAACAACTTAAACTTAGCGTTCGATTCGTCCATGTCCATGTCGGGCACGCGGAACTATTTACAAGCGTGGCCGAGCACTGGCCTCTTAGAGGCAGGGTCCCGCGGGCGGGCGCTAATGCGACTCCGCGTAGTAGGGCCGGGGCGGCGCCCACGGGGCGAACTGTTAGTGCGCGGCCAGCGTGTGCGCGCCCTGCGGCAGCTGCTGCGGCGACAGGCCCGGCGGCGAGTGCGTCAGCGGCGAGCCGTGCACGTCGCCGTGCGCGTAGTGCGCGTGCGCCATGCCCTCCATCATCTCGGAGCCCAGCGTGTTGGGCGGCGTCATGCGCTTCTCCTTCTGCCGCCGGTTGCAGAACCACACGCGCACCACCTCCTTCTCCAGCTGCAGGCTGTCCGCCAGCGAGGTGATCTCCTGCGCCGACGGCTTCGGCTGCTTGTGGAAGTGCTGTTCTAGCGCGCCCTTCACGGACACCTCGATGGAGGTGCGCTTCTTGCGCTTGCGGCCCTGGGCGGCGATTTTGTCGATGCTCGTCGGGCTGCCCGTCGTCGAATCGGCTTCTTCGAGCCACTTCTGTAGCAGGGGCTTCAGTTTGCACATATTCTTGAAACTGAGTTGGAGCGCCTCGAACCGGCAGATGGTCGTCTGCGAGAACACGTTTCCGTAGAGCGTGCCGAGCGCGAGGCCCACGTCCGCCTGCGTGAAACCAAGTTTGATGCGGCGCTGCTTGAACTGCTTGGCGAAGGCCTCGAGGTCGTCGCTGGTGGGCGTGTCCTCCTCGGGCTGGTCGCGCTCCAGGTGGTGGTGGTGCAGGTGCGGCGAGGGCTGCACGTCGCGCAGCATGTGGTGCTGGTGCATGGGCACGGGGTACCCGCCGTGCAGCGGCGACGCGGCGCCGTAGTGCGGGCTCACGACGGGCGCGTGCCAGCCGTGCGAGTGCTGCAGGTGGCGGTGCTCGTGCGGCGCGGGCGGCGGCTTCACGTCGGGCTGGTGGGCGTGCGAGTGGTGCTGGTGCATGGCCCAGGGGTCGGCGGGCGGCAGCGACGCCCACGGGTTGCCCAGCACGGGCGCGCCCGGCGACGGCGAGCCCTGCAGGTGGTGCTGGTACTTCATGTCCGCCGGCTCCGCGGCGCTGCGCGGCGACGCAGCGTGATACCCGCCGATGTTACCGAGATCCATCTCGGCGGGCATATACGTGGCCGCCGCCATGGCGCCGTACCTCAGATCCACGGTGGACGGCGTCTTGCCGGCTCGAAGGCTCTCGAGCCTTCAACTGGCGTACTCGTTCGCGAAAATAGCGCGTTTATCGCGCGGCGCTGCGGTAGCGGCGGGGGCCACCTCACATCACCGGGGACGACAGCGAGCGACATGCGCGTGCGTGCGCGACGGCAGCACGGAGCGGACTGTGGGGCGACGCGCCGCTGCGCGCGCCCGCCGCTCGGAGAGGGGCGGCCCCGCCCAGCGAGCCGCCCGCTAATGACGATGTAATTACCGCGCCCCGCCCCGCGCCCCGCGCCCGCCGCCCGCCGCCCGCGCCCGCCGCGCCGCGCCGCCGCCGCCGGCATTCACCTGACGTTTGCCAGTGTCTCATACTACTTAATATTACGAATTACCTATTACAGCATTATGGTACTTACTTTATATTTATTTTAGTGAACAATAATAGCACGCCCATTAAGACGAAAGTTTAAAAAATATATATATGAGTACCTACGGTGGCAAAGCTGTACCTAAACTCTTCTAATTCAATAAAATTACTAACTAACCTTATAAATAATATTTCTCTGTTCATAAAAAAAATATTTTCAGCATTGAAAATCATATAAAGCTTGTTTTAGCTTATGTCAATTTTCTTTTTTCGTGAATTGAATGAGTTTTGATTATGTAACATTGAAATATGCAATAACTTTTTTAACCAGAAGGATTATACATTTTTTTTTTAAAAGACGTACTTACCGTTAATAATATCCATGAATAAAGTTGTGTACATTTCCATAGACAAACACACATGACTTTATCCCCGAAAGGTGAGTTAGTTTATATAAGAACAGGCAAAAATAAGAGAGTTAAGCAAAGGTATCATAATAAAACGATATTTTGATGGATATATAAAAAAAATATTTTTTATTTATAAATATACACTTACAGCAAAACACATCATATTACACAGATAAATTATGCAACAAATTTTGGACATAAAATGTTAGCCAGTTCAAAGCGGTCGTGACGCTACCTATTGAGACACTTCCATTCAAATACAAAAGGAAAATGAGATACACGATTTTATTGAAATGCAAATAAATAACTAAACGTAGCCACCCTTGGCGCAGTGAAGTGTCGAAGGTGACTATCCTTCTTATTTTAAGTAGGTATTTTTAAAAATAGGTACTCAAAGGGTTACCGTCCTTCTCCGTTACCAATAATGGAGGCGTTTATTTATTTATTTATCTCTACTATTTTTACAGATATTAAGTAAAACTAATGCAATAGTGTAACTTCAAATTTTTGTAATTTATTAGTAGGTAGTAGTATAAGTCACAAAGTTACACTATTGCTTAGTAAAGTTTGATATCTGTCTAATCTAATTTGACCAAACCTACGTAGTTTGGTGTCAGCGAGAGCTTCTTTTGTGAATTCAACCGGAGAACAGTTAAGTACAACAAGTACGTTTTGTTTGCAATTCGGCTTAGGGCGGCCGCTGCACGCGCGCCGGCAGGTTGCGAGGCAGGCCATCTTAAACCCAAATGTCACTGTAAGCCTTTATCTTTTTTAGTTATTTACCACAGTTCTGAGTTAGGTTGCAAATAAATGTTCATATTTAAAACACAAAGCTATCTAATGCTAAATATTTAACAGTAGAGCCATATTTATGACATACATGGCATGACATATACACTACACACAATCTCAACAAATACACGTCAATGTGCTCATTCTGTGACTTGTAACAAAATTATTACTCTTTAAATATATGTTTTTTTTCTTTTAGCTTAAGAGTTCTGTAAGTTTTTCCTTTTATTTTTCAATGTATAATACTATTCACATCTGGATTAGCTTTGGCAATCTTTATTTTTTTTGCATGCTCATTTTGAATGCTATCAGCGGGGGCCTGGTGACCTGTGGGACAGGTTTTTCTTAAACCATTATCACCAGACTCTTAGAAATTTAGTGTTCAATACTTCTCCTGTTAAATCTTAGCCTTAAGTAAATTTGTAAAGAGTAAATAAAAATATTATTATTATTGATTTATTAATATTACTTTAGTTACACTGGATGGACCCAATTACATAATAATTAAAATACAGAATATAAGACTATCATCATTTTTATTATAACTGTTGACACTAAAATTATTTTTTGTTATTATTTCGTTCATTTAATTAAAATAAAGTTATAGAAGAAGAAGATTTACACTTGAATAGCAGGAATTAAAGCATATCTCGGTGAGAAACGGAATTTTTCAATTAATTTTCCATACAAAATTAAAAAATTACATATACACATACCTAAGTACGACACAATTATCTACCATCTAAACGTTTTTTATAATGTTACTGTATTTGAGAGACAATTAAACGATATTTATTATTATTAATTCGATAAAGCTATAAAGTTAATTTATAATAAACGTAGCTAGGTTTTTTTTAAAATCGACTACGAGTAAAAGCAACATGACATTGCTAAAATGACACAATGTTTGGTACAACATATTATCACACACACTTGGCTCAACGAATAAAATGTAAAATGCGTTGCTATTAACCGACTCTACATTTTAAATAAAAGATCCCAATGCTCTTAAACACTACAAAATATACAGCCGCTACGAGTACACACCGCGGCCCATGCGGTGCCAATCATAATATCATCATAATTTAAAATTTAAAACTTATCATATTCACCGCAACAATTAATTTTACATAAGCATAATCCTGACCCACGCCGGGTGTCAATGTTCCAACCTGTTATTCTTTGAATTTATTAACTGATATACAGCCATTACTTTTACTATCTATTAAATTATGATAATACTCGTAGCACAGCCAGGAGGCCGCGACGTCCGCACGCCGAATGTAGAGTCAGCCGCAACCGCCAGCGCCATCTCATAGCGGGTAGTGGAACTAGCCGGGCAGCGCCGCGGAGCTTTTGGCCGCCACAAACACCAACTAAACATGTTTGTTTTAGTAATTTAATGTTTGAATTATGCATGTTGCTTTGCTACGTACAAAATATACTTACAGCTGTAACAGACTGTGAATTGTTTTTGTCAACGAAACTCTATATTAATTATTTACAATTCTACTTAGCTCTACAACTGCCGACACGATTCATTTAAGTAAAATTAATGTTTATTAATATTGCTTATGTTATGATATTCAGTTTTAGCGATTTATACTCTATCTAATGAGCGACCGAAGTAGAATATGACTGATACATAGATGTTTTACATGTGAATTTGTTATTTTTACCCTATATTTAATTCACTGTTAAAGTATTTACTTATTAAAAGTACTTAGATTGTAATGCAAAGGATGTGCTTAAACATTTATATTGAATACATTCCACCAATAGTACAATCATAAAAATACTACCTACATAAGATGATAGACGCAGTTAGTGATGTACCTAATATCGAAAAAAGACAATAACAAAAAATTTTATTAATTCTCAAATATGTTATCTAAATTGATTGGTAAGTAGGTACATTATAGTTTATCTAAATAATGTTAATACTCGTAGCTCGTAGTATAAGCGGTTGTACTTACCGCAGGGCGTGCTATCTAGCGTCGGGCGGCGGCACTACATGCGCCACCCTCGGAGCTGAGGGGTGCGGCAGCACGACGCCGCGACCGGGAACGAACCCGCTAATGTAGGACAATACAATAAACAATGTTTATGGATACTTACTATCAAACCAAAAAAAAAGGTTCCAATCAGCCTTCAAAGCGAGACACTGGTCTTATGTGGATTACTACTTACTTAACTACTTATTTAAAATCTGCGAACTAAGCCCCAACTAGATTAATATCATGCTATTTCATAATAAACCAACTCAAAGGACTGTAATAAAATAAATCTTGTATTTAAATAGTTAAACAATATCCACAACAAGGTGTCAAGTCACATTAGCAATATCCTAACAAGATTCTTATCCGAACGGCTTTAAATAAATTTTTTTTTAAATGGGCTCACTTTACATTGAATTAAAGTTTAATTATTTTAATTATATTTATGTATTTTAATTAAATCCATTCCATGTCACCAAAAAACTGACTGAACTGGTTAAAAGGCCTATTACATCTCGCATGTGATTTTTGCGTAAAATGCCCATTTTTGCATTTTGTAGTAATTTTGCAGTTGTATTTATCGTTTTTATCGAAATAGGATAATAAATTTGTGTATAATATTACAAATCTCCATTCTGTGAGCATAAGTTGAATTCGGACGGCCGGCGCATCGCATTTTGTAGTAATTTTGCAGTTGTATTTATCGTTTTTATCGAAATAGGATAATAAATTCATTAAAAAATATTTAATCCTCATGAAGTAACAATTACTCTGGTATAAATTTTGCTAAATAATATTATCGTAGATAGGAGAAATTCACAGTTAACTTATAGCGATTTACGAAGTTTTTTGGTATAGAATAAGATTTTTTTATGATATCTAAAAATTCCGAGGCCGCTACGCACTATTCAACTATATAAGAGATAACATTAAATTTTTTATTTCACTTGTTTAGAACAGTAGTTCAATCGATGAGCTCAAAAAAGTGCCTTCGCACACTTTATACAAATCTTTCTCTGAATTTTGGGTTTAATTAGTAAGTTAAGCAAAATTTACAAAAAGCGAGGCCGCACTATTCCAATAGCTATTCTATACTTTTTAATAAGTCATAATTGTTAATGTATTTTTGTTTCTGAGATCCATAACGCCAAAATTGGCTATTTTACGCAGAAATCACAGCCGAGATGTAATAGGCATCTTAAGCCGTAAACATGTTATGGATTCTATAAAATGTGAATCTTTATAAAGAGATTGGTACTTACAAAAAATTAATTTAGCAAATTATTTATTACTTGAAAAAAGCGACTTCTTAAGAAGACTCGAACCCGCTACTTTTATCTAAATTATAACAACAAAAACAAAAAAATTCCAACATAGTTTACATTGTAATATCTACTATTACCGAGCCTCCACATCCACACTAGGATACGCCTGGTATGAGGAGAAAGATACGTTTACAAAATAACATTTATTTAACTTCGGTATAAAAAATTGAATAATAAAAACTGAAAGAAATTGAAAACTCTACATTACCAAATATTATAAAAAGTTCAGAGAAACAGATATGCTCGAATGCTGTGAAGGCCTACTGGTTTTCTTTAATAGTTTTTTACTTAAAGCTAAGTTATCAAGTCTATTTCTAATTCTAGAAAACACAATACAGGTACCTACAATAGACGCGCGCTTTTCCCAACATTCGCATATGAAAAGGTATGCCAGTTTAAAAAAAGTGCTACCACTCCATTAAATACAATTAAATATAATAATAAAGTTTAAATCGTTTTTTGGTTTTCCTTTTCTAATGCAACGAAAACATTAGGTTAATTCTTCTTAAATTCCCAATGCCTACAATATATATATAACTAGCAACCCGCCGGCTTCGCACGGGTTACTTCCCGTACCCGTAGCTGTATCTATACAAATTATAGCCTATAGTCTTTCTCGATAAATGGGCTATCTAACACTGAAAGAATTTTTTAAATCAGACCAGTAGTTCTTGAGATTAGCGCGTTCAAGTAAACAAACAAACTCTTCAGCTTAATAATATTAGTATGGATATTACATTTTTTTTTACAACTAACAAAATCCGAAGAATTATTAATAGGTACTAGGGTCAAAATATATGAACAATGTTTGTAAACACATTACTCACTTAAGTAAAATTTTAAACACTGAAAAAAGACGACAACCTCAGGCGGGAATCGAAGTGGTTAAGGCAGCCGCCCGGAATGCAATGAATTTTGGGGGTTAAAGTTGCTCGCGTCCGTAGGTTTACCCTTGAGACCCTACACGTGATCCCTGGGTGGTGCTAAATGAGTAACACTGACTGAGTGGTAGAGCCACGCTGCGTTGCAGCACGCATTGGGCCGGCTCGCCCGGCGTAATACCACCCTCTCACGAATATTCGACGTGAAATAACGGCACTTGGTGCTGTTGTGTTTCGTCCGACCAGTGAGGGTTCCGGAGGCCCCTTCCCCGCCCCCCCTCCCAATTCCTATTCCTTCCTTAAACCTATTCCTCCCTTGAAGGCCGGCAACGCATCTGCAATTCCTCTGGTTTTGCGGGTGTCCATGGGCGGCGGTGATTACTTTCCATCAAGTGACCCGCCTGCTCGTTCGCCTCCCTCTTTTATAAAAAAAAAAAAAATGCGGAAGGTGCGTGGTTCGATTCCCGCCTGAGGTTGTCGTCTTTTTTCAGTGTTTAAAATTTTACTTAATTATATTTAAGCGTTAATAAAACGCTAAAATATAAAAAAATAATCTATAAACGCAGCTTCATCTTAACCGAATGTCAAATATTTGTAAAAATATTTCTTTCGGATCTCAGAGGTGAAAACTTCTAAGATTTAATGAAGCAATGTTGACTAAAAACATAAGCATCAAGCACTGATAAATTTCGACGGTTGAAAGCCAGACCTCGGTAGCCAAGTGGTTAAGGCAGCCGCCCGGAATGCGGAAGGTGCGTGGTTCGATTCTCGCCTGAGGTTGTCGTCTTTTTTCAGTGTTTAAAATTTTACTTAAGTATATTTAAGCGTTAATAAAACGCTAAAATATAAAAAAATAATCTACATTACTCACTGTCCTTTATTTTTGTAAATATCTGGTGTCATTCTGATTTCTTTTTTAATGAAAGCCTTTTAATTTTTTGTTTTTATAGTAAGTAGTTTTTTAGTGATCTCCCTATATTTCAAGCAAATTTGAGAAATAATGTTTACCAACAAAGCGTTGCCTAACAACCAATGACATGCACATATTAACAATCTTTTCCAATCGGATAACGGGAAATATTTTGCATAAAATGTTTATTTATTAAACAATGTATAAAAAATAAAAACAAACAAATCTAAAAACTTTAAATAAGGAGTAAAGTATATTAAAATGCTTTATTATTCATATTTTGTATTGAATTAATTAACAATACATACAGATTTAGAAAAATATTTTTTAGTTTTGCAAAATGTAACGGAACACGGTTCATTCGTACATGGTCGGCTTATAATGCACAATATACTATGCTGCAGATTTTAGAGCTAGTTAAGATAATCGACTATAAAAAAATATAAGTCCGCTTCATTTGGAATGCTAGTCTAAAATAGCAAAATTGTTTTGAATAACTGTATTTTAGTAGTTAATATCATTTGTATAACAGGGTAAAAATGTTGTAATTTTTTTGTTACGTTCCTCGTAAGTATTCTTACGTTTTTACAGACGTTTCGTGTGTGATTTGAGTGTAATGTGTAGTGAGAATTATTATAATATTCTTATGTAAAATTCAGTTAGTAATCAAGAAAATAATACGAAAATCTGTGCGTTTTTCACGAAATTTCTTGCCTCGAACTACAGTGTTGTGGAACTTACTCTCGGCGGCGGTATTTCCGGACCGTTACAACTTAGGGATACTCAAGAAAAGAGCCCATTCCTTCCTAAAAGGCCGGCAACGCGCCTGCGATTCCTCTGGTGTTGCGGGTGTCCACGGGCGGCGGCGATTGCTTTGCATCAGGTGACCCCCTTGCTCGTTTGCCTCCTTCTTTTATATAAAAAAGAAAAGTACAAATACACATTGGCCCAGATTTGTAGTGACTCCAATTTGGTTTGTTTACACAAATTCTTTTTCGAGTTTGGCTGGAGTATAGAAAAGAGAATTTAGAGTGACACTAGATATTTGAATTAAAAAATGTCAATAATTTGTTTACATGCATTCTTTGTCGAATTCTTTATGAGAAACAAAGAGTTCATGGCACCATTTTTTTAACTAGATTCACCTCCAAGACACATAAAATGAAATAAATACTTAATCAAAAAAAATATAACAAATTTATACGGTTTAACGATTTTTTTTGGTATCGTAAAAGGTATGGTATGGTATGTAATAATAGTACTTAGTTGTAAAGCACGTAAACATTGCTCAAAATTCAACACATTTCAAAAACTTCAACATAAATAAAAAAAATGGTTTTACTAGTAAATTTCAATGATAAAACGTAGTTTTAATCATATCATATCAATAATGTGACGATCCCATGGTGGGATGGGTGTCTGCTGGTGGTGGCTGGCCGCGCCTGCCGCCGTGCCTGCCGCCGTGCCTGCACTGCGCTGCGGCGGCCGGCGGCCGGCTCTTGCCCGCGGCGGTGCACCGCGCCGCCAAATCGATGCATCTACACGAACCATATTACCATCACCATCGCAGCCGCAGCTAACGGTGTCCACTGCCAGAAAAAGGTTTATCCTAAAACTTTACTAAACGGACACCTAAATGAAAACTCTGTCTGACTAAAGAACGACCGACATCACACTCACACAGCCCTGCAGAATGTAGCGAAGCAGAACCCAGAAATTTAACAAGCAGGGCCCTTTCATGAAGTAGGTAGGCCCTTTACGAATGTCCCTCGGTATTATCAGTTGTATTTTGGAGGCAGTTGCAAGCGGTGACTAGGTCAAACAATGTCACGTCTTCGTATAGTCCCAGTCACTACAGTCTGAAATCGACTGTAAGGTGCGCGGCGTGGCAGCCCCGGGCGCCGCCGCATACGCCCGGTACCGTAATGCCCGCGCTCGGACATCGGCCGATTAACAGCCGCCCGGGCGACGACGCCGCGAAACCAGGGAACAACGGCTTTTGGGGTTCAGCCACTTGCACTGTACGATCTTAAACATCAGCTTAAACAGCTTAAAATCTTAAACTTAATCGGCTAAGAGTTTACTCTTAACTATGGTCGCACTTGCAAATTTGGTAACTCGCTTAAAATAAATAAATGAATACATCGTCCAGCAATAGGCTAAGTTGGTGGGAAATTGCCCATGTCGTATCACGTGGAACGCTTGGGGGTTGATGATGTGACTCTAGTCTAAGTCACTTTTTTGCTACCCTAATCACTGTTTAATGTTTTGACATGGCAATGTACCTACTGCAAAGGCATAATAAAGACATAAGACTAAACAATAGTATAACTTAACCCTTTTTTTTTAACTAAATATTTATTTATTTATTTATTTGCATGTCACATGGTATTTATTAGAACGTGGTATAAAAATATGGATGGTGAACATGTGACATCCTGTCTTTGCACCGCAAAGTGTGGAGCACTATTGCTTCCTTAACTCAAAACTAAAACTTATAAATAAACCTAAAATATGTATTTTTTTACAAAGCAATATTAAATATTTATCAAACATTCTATATCATCTTACTTACTTATAATAGGTACGGTAATGTAGGTTTGAAGGTTTTAATTGGTTGGCGTTGTGCTTTGCTTCTTTCTGACGTATTTTCTAACCTGTAAGTACTTACAAACAAAAATTTCAAAAAGTCTTAAGAGGCCTATATATAACATCTCCACTGTGATTTTTGCGTATGATGGCCAATTTTGGCGTTCTCGATCTCAGAAACAAAAATACATTAACAATTTTGATTTATTGAATAGTGTAGAATATCTATAGGTATAGTTCGTAGCGGCCACGCTTTTCGTAAATTTTGCTCAACTTTTTAATTAAACCCAAAATTGCAGAGAAGGATTTTCATAAAATACGCGAAGGCACTTAACTACTTTTCTATAAACAAACAAAATATAAAAATATAGAATGTTATCTCTTATATAGTCGTATAATTCGTAGTGACCTTGGAATTTTTAAATATCATTGATTTTAAATAGAAAAAAAAACTTATTCTATACCAAAAAACTTTGAAAATCGCTTTAAAGTTAAATGTGAATTTCTCATATCTACGATAATATTATTGAGCAAATTTTATAGCAGAATAATCGTTAGTCCATGAGGAATAAATATTTTATAATGAATTTATTATCCCATTTCGATAAAAACGATAAATACAACTGCAAAATACTACAAAATGAGAAAATGGGAATTTTACGCAAAAATCACAGTCGAGATGTAATAGGCCTCTTAATTGTTAGTTTACTTCTGACTTTCCTACACAGCCATGTCAGGGCCTGCGCCCGCCGCCTGGGTCGCCTGGGCCGCCTTGGCCGCCTAGGCCACCTGGGCCGGCTGGGCGTGTGGCTCGCGCACACGAGCCACAGACATCAATTTGGCAGTCAAATGTTTGCTTGGCTCATTTTGGCTGCGCTCATTACGCAGGCATGCGCCGCGTTTTAGCGTCCCGGCTATCATCATCGGCCAGACGGCATGCTAAAAGAGATTGACCATTTTGGATCAAATGCTGCCCAAGCATGGGAATACTTTTATTTCTTTCTGTGAGAAATGGAACGTCTCGTATGCCGTCTCGCTCACTCGATGACAGCTGCCTCTCTTTCTGCTCCGACATCTTTGGTGGTAAACGCATAGTATTATCAAAACTGCTTTACAAAGTAATTAATAGTTTAATTCCAATATACGTCATTGGTGACGAGTAGGTATGGGATTCGAACCCACGCGTGCACAGCACAATGGATAGATATAGAGAGTTTAACCAAAAATTGTATTGTATGCTTGCAGAATAGTAAAACACCATCGAAAATACAGAAGCCATGGCCTATACCTCCCTTACCCTGGTATAGGATTCATGCTGACTTCCTGGGCCCATTCTACAATAAAATGTATTTAGTGGTAGTGGATAGTTACTCTAAAGGGCCAGAAGCATTCGAAATGACAAACATAACTTCATTGCGCACTATAGAAATATTTAAAACATTATTTTCACGGTTCGGTTTACCTGTTCATTTAGTTACAGATAACGGTAGAACATTCACTAGTAATGAGTTTCAAATTTTTTGTAATGAAAACCAAATAAAACACACATTTTCGCCCCCGTACCACCCAGCTAACAACGGTGCAGCAGATATTTGTTGACACATTTAAATCAGCAGTAACAGAAATTAAGGAAAGTTATCATTGGCAGTTAATTTATTCTTGTCGGATTATAGAAGTACACCCCAGTCAGTGTTGAGAAATCCGAAACCGATTTAGTCTGTTACGACCGCCCCTGTTAGTAGACCACGTTTGTGGAATAAAGGGACCAAGGAATAAGACAAATTCACTTTGAGATAGGGCAGAAAGTAATCACGAAAGACTATAGGAAGGGAGCCAGGCCATGGGTTCAGGGTTCACTCTTGGTCCAACGTCCATACAAAAATGGTCAATCTTTTTTCATGATACAAACGATAATAAAGAATGTTATGGTTTTGGCCATATCAAATTTGAATCATATCAAATAAACAAAAAAAGACGGTTGGAGGAAAAGTACCCTTAATATTGATGATGGCAAATTTTACTGAAAAGAAATATTCCGTTATTTTTAAAATTTATTAAAACTGTATTTAAAGATTTTAGAAAAATCACCTGCTAGAGCCGGGAATCAAACCGGTGAAATGTGAAAAAAAACCATCCTGTATTTTATGATACCAACCGAAAGAGTCATTTAAAAGGATAATTTCTTTTAAACTAAATAGTTGTTTAAACGAATAACGAACGAACGAAACGAATTCAGTCGAAGAATACGTCTGTGCATACGTGAAAATAGGTCTCATTTTGAGCAATTCATAAGTTAAGTGAACTGGGTGCGCATTAACTTTTTAAGTCCTAATATCGGAAGTCCGACATTATTTCTCATACCATTTTACATCATAATGATCACTCTTCATAAAAATATTTAATACTAACGATCGCAACTCATAATCATCTGATTTCATATTATCCCTTTGTATAAACTAATATTTTTTTCATATATTTTCTTATACTATCGATCGAAACTCCTAATCATTCCAATACATAACGCCAATATTCATAAATATGTTTCATACTAATATTGGTTTTCATACATTTCTTTATCATAAATATTTTTATGAGCCCCGCTATAAAGAAAAAGTTAAGTATGCAAAAACTAAAGTTCCGTTGGTTAGGTAAGGTTTGGTTGTGACAAATAACTTTGTAATTTTAATAAATGCTTTGTGCTTGCATGCATGTGGAATGCATGTTGCATGTTTTTTGTAATACTGCATGCTTGTATGCATGCCTGCATGCATGGTGCATCCTTGCTAGCATGCCTGCATGCATGCTGCATGTTTGCTTGCATCTGAATGCCTGCATGCATAAGCTCTATGCTTGTTTGCATGCCGGGGTGCAAGGGGCCTGAGGCCCCCCGCTATAAAGAAAAAGTTATGTACCTATGCAAAACTACACAGTTCTATCGGTTAGGTTAGACTTTTGACAAATAACGGAGGGGCCGCAGGCCCCCTGACCCCCCTCCATTTTTAATCGTATAATGTATTAAAACAATTATATTATGAATTTTTATATTTTCTTAGTAAATACATTATTAAAAAGAAAATTACACAGACCACGTGGTCTGTGGAAAATTACGATAACTGTCTGTTATGAAAAAAAAACAGTAATGAAAAAAAGATTATGAGTTCAAACTTGTTCTTAGAAATGACAGTATTAATAAAAAATTATGATAACTGTATGTTATGCGATCCGATAAAAGTAGGTACTTAATAAAATTTATGAACATTAAAAGTATGAGGGTAAAAATTAAGAACAGTAATTATTACGAACACAAATCGGTAGTAAACCAAAAAACAGGACTAATAGTTTTATGTAAGCCCATATGGACCCAAGTGAACTATTTATAAGTAAGCTTTACAATAAAAATAATATTTTTTTTGGTTCTTTCCCTAATTTAAGACACAATGTTGTTTAAAAGAAATTGATCATTATGAATGACTCTTTCGGTTAGTATCATAAAATACAGGATGTTTTTTTTTCACATTTCACCGGTTTGATTCCCGGCTCAAGCAAATAGTTTTAAAAAAATCTTTAAATGCAGTTTTAATTATTTTTGAAAAAAACTAATGTTTCCTTTTTGGAAAATTTATCATCATCAATATTATTAGTACTTTCCTCCAACCACGGTATTTTTCTTCCATCTTGTATATGTTACTGTTTCTCGCGCCGCGCCCGCCGTGCCGTGTGCCGTGCCATGCCGTACTGTGCCGTGCCGTGTCGTACCGTGTGCCATACCGTGCCGTGCCGTGCGGTGTGCCGTGCCGTGTGCCGTGCCGTGCCGTACCGTGCCGTGCCGTGCCGTGCCGTGCCGAGCCGTGCCGCGCCGTGTGCCGTGTGCCGTGCATCGCCATCGTCAGTTGAACTCGTTGCTATTCCGGCGGCGCCTGCTACTCAACAGCCCAACACTCAACCAGCCTATAAATAGCCCGGCACAGTTGCCGGCCGGAACATTGGCACTCACCTCTAACATCCAGTAATGGTGCTAACTCCAGCAATAATGTCCTATTGTTATTCATAGCGTCTCTTGTGCTTTTGCGTTGCTGTTCAATGTTTTCCTTCTTGTTAACATTGTTATGTTGACTTGTTAACTTTATCATTACATTATTATAACATAATGATAAAGTGTCTAAAATATGCCCGTAGGTTCCGTTTCACGTTATATAACCCAAAAAAACTAGTTGACGGTAGGTAAGTGCAAGAGCAATGAATTATGATTATGAAACAACCAACACCTCAGTCTCCACGGTTAAATACCTATACGCGAGTAGAAATACCTAACGTGTAAAGCTCGCGTGAACTCAGGAAAACAAATATATGTAAGTAGTCAATATTTCTTGCTTCACCGTCCGTAAAGTTTGTTATTCTTGTTGCTAGTCTCATCTTACATTTTTCGATGTAAGTTTTGACCGACTGTTTCGTAGCAGTGTGGACGGTGAAGACCTAATCGATTTGGTGTGCGAGTGCGCCGCACGGCTGCTGGCGATGGTATCGGCGCGACCGCCGGCGGGCGGGCGGGCGGCGCGGCGGCGTCACGCCGGAATCAATTAAGCCCTCGCACGCCGCCCCCGCCCCCGCCGCCGCCGGCGCTAGCCGCACACGAAGCTGGTCAGATATTTGAACCGCCAAGCAGCTTTGACTTAAAAGGTACTTTATCCTTTAAAATGGCAGAGCATATTAGAGGCTTAAGAACTAAAGCTTTAGGGTCGACCACGTATCATGTCCTTGGTGGTGCATGTGCTGCCTACGTTTTTGTTTATGTTACTAATACGAACTTGAGTATAAAATTTACCTCCACTGGAAATCAAACCCGGTAACACTGGGTCTGAGAGGCTGCTGCGCGGTGTTCTAACAGACAGTGGGATGTATTGTATATTCGAAAGAAAGAAAGAAAGAAAGAATAAAAGTTTATTTGGCATAAATATACAACAACTAGACAATACACAGAATAAAAATACAGATACAAAAACATGCCAAATAGGTCCCCGCTCAGCCTAAGCCGAAGCACAAGTGCCACGACGCTGGTATTCTGCGGATACCATTTATAAAAATATAAATAAAATAAAAATAAACAGATGGTGTCCGGCCATACACTCACAACAAATTGCTATCTTTTGTGCATACAGCTACACTAACAACATTAATGAATCTTAACAAAATAAATCAGATTAAAACCCTGCCATAGATGAGTAATACTTAGTAACAATAATTACCACTATAAAGAATGCAGTCCAAACATCCACAAAATTCACAACAACAACACAACACAATTATACATAAAAATCCAATATAATTAATACATCAATGTCATTCGGCTTTCTGTGTGTTTAGCAAATGCTTCCTGTACCTAATTTTAAAGGAGCCAATACTCAGACTATGTCGTATAGGTGGAGGAATGTTGTTCCAGCACTTAGAAGCCGAATATCGAAAACTGCCACGAAAAGCAGCAGTCTTAAAAGTTGGACAAATTAATCGGTCATTTATTCGTTGGCGTTGAGTAAATTGTAACTTTCCATATAAATATGGTGGACTTTTATCTTTTATTACACCAAAGAGCAAACTTGCAAAATGTAACCTACGTCGAGTTTCCATATTCATGAGGTTATTGTTGTTTAAATATGGAGTTATATGAGATCTTGGAGGTACAGGGAAACAGAATCTGACGCAAGAGTTTTGGAGGCGTTGTACACGGAGAGAAAATTCTATTAGAGGTAACCAGAATAAAGTTAACTTAACCAGATTGTCGTGTAATATATACGACAGCTAACTAGTTTGTCGAGTTTACTACAAAAATCTAGTAATAGCTTACAAGAATATCTAGCACAGTTAAACAAAATGCTGGTACACATAATTAAAATTTGTGTATAGTGCACAAAAACCAATTTGTATCCATTACATAGTTCCCTTTTTTAAGTATAACGGAATTGGTATTGTTCACAACACCATTCTTTATTTTGGAGATAACCAGATTTTTAGTAACGGCTGATCGATTATTATAGTACTATTAACAAATTTAATGCAAATATAACCAAGTTGAGATTTTACTAAACTATATATTTTTTTACACTTTACTACTTATTTTGTGTTCGCTACAAACATTTTGGTTAGCCATTATCAGACCAAATTATTGAGTTTACTATAATAAGAATGTAATATTGTTCAGTTTACTATATTTTTTTAGTAATTACAACAATGTTTTATTTTTTACGTTACAATTTTTAGCAGGAGAATGGGTCTTTAAAAAATATGTACACAAATACCATGTTGTTAAAACAAAATTGGAAATCTGTCTGTTTTGTCACGAAATTTGCATATAATTGTAGCGACTAAACTGACAGATTTTAACTTTTTTTAACAACATGTAAATGTGTACATATTTTTTATAAACCCATTCTCCTTTTAAACATTGTGAAGCAAAAAATAAACACGATAACAGCTACTTACATTTTTATAAAGACTCAATTGCAGCAAGCTTGTAATACAAGCCGTAGGTACTAAAGTAACCTTCTGCGCCAAGCTTCATTTACCTACTATTTATAGTAAATAAAGATAGCTTGGCGACCGTCGAGGTGGATTTTGACACTTCTTGTCAAAAAGATCTGACCCCAGTGTCGCCACCTGGTGACTTTTTAATTTCAAGAAACCGTCATTTTATATGTTTATTGAAGGCATGGTCAACAAGTTTTAAATAAAACGAAACATTAAACGTTTGTGAGTGTACGAGTATATTACATTTATTTAAAAATTTACATGGTCGTCTTACATGTTTAAATGTATACAGATATATGAGTAAAAGTTTGACTAATCTTAAAAGTGTGATGCTTGATCATTAATTGTTTAATAGGTTTTATTTCGTATCAATTGTAGGCATATCAATTAATGAAAATATTGATGTTGAAGTCCTTGGTGATATACTTGCTGATATGCTGAATGGGGGCACCAATATTAAATTTGTTATGTCATCAAGGGTGTCGTCGTTGTGATCAGGAGTATTTACAGGTGTGGACGATGTGGAGCATGAAGGCTGCTGCTCAGCAACCTATAATAAAATATTACACTAATTAAAATACCTCATATGTTAAATTATTAATTTATTGTTCCACAATATAAATTGTCTTGCAATTGGCGGACTTAACGCTAAAAGTATTCTCTCTCAGTCAACCATAGGGATAAACAGAT
Organism: Scoparia ambigualis; assembly: GCA_963921215.1. Lineage (NCBI taxonomy): Eukaryota > Metazoa > Arthropoda > Insecta > Lepidoptera > Crambidae > Scoparia > Scoparia ambigualis. The sequence continues at coordinate 1,189,641 of OY992506.1, read as the reverse complement.
CATTTAATACAAATAACATAACAATTAAGTGACATACATGCACATGAAGGTAATGTAACTTATAATAGACAAGTACTTATACATTTAAAATAAATAAATAAATATATAGGGACAAATCACACAGATTGCGCTAGCCCCAAAGTAAGTTCGAGACTTGTGTTATGGGATACTAACTCAACGATACTATATTTTATAATAAATACCTAAATAAATAAAAATCAAAGACCCAGGGCAATTTGATAAAGGCCATTTTCCAACTTGCCCTGACCGGGGATTGAACCCGGAACCTCTCGAGTGGTGGCCTGGTGTGGGTGCCATTACTGCCATTACACCACAGAGGTCGTCAAATATACATATATACCTATGATTATGCTAATAGTTTAGAAGTTATGGTTATAAGGGATCACAGTTAAAATCACAACCCTCCTTTTTGCTTCTCTGTAGTTGGATAAAAAAGAAAGTACTTAGATACCGGCTTTTGATGAAGTCCAAAGATATTTTCATATTCCAATGGAGTTGGATGTCTCAATTTTGTAACTTAGTTGGCATTGTCACGGCCCTGTTTAGATATCAATATAGGGTTATTGATATTTTTAAATTTAATGTTATATTTGAAAATGTTAAAACTAAATACCAATGGGACCATGCAAAGAAACAGACTGTTGCCAAATCGGCACAGTCGTTATCAAGAAACATAGTAACATACAAACACATCTTACTCCAAAGCACATTTTAACTAGGTACCTTCTCCGTGCTGTAGTTCTTATCACTACATTAACATAAAGTAAGAACAGTAGGTAGGAACTTATCACTTACTGTTAACGGGTTAGTTAAGTCGTTCCACTGGATAAGATTTTTTTAGAAACGCACACGGTCCCGTACAGTTCTTATCAGCTCTTTGATCGAGTCCGCATCCAGAAGACCAAGTGTTTTGATGTCTATTTTGTTCTCTGAAAATAATACAACATTTCATGTTGGTACTTAAGTAGACGAGCGAGCGAGAACCATCCCGCCGTGATGAATTTTCTAATAGATGTAGGCAAGTAAAACTTTCCTCACTGTGTTCATTAGTATAGCATAGAGTAGGTATTGTTCACAAGGCGCACGATTTTTCAACCACTGGCGTCGATCGAGCCGTCGAGTTTTAATGTTGCTCTATGCATTCAGTCACGTACCTATTCTTCGAAATTTCTAGTCTAGGTACCTATAAGTATAATTAGGTAGGTACATATCGTCCGTCCTATTGATAATGCTAGATAAATCTTTACTGGTCATAATAAATAGTATGCCTAATCATAATAATAACATAAATTTTCTTACAGGAATTCATAGGAAACTATTAGATACTTACTTAGCCAAAGGAATTTTATAAAACTTACCGGCAAAAATTGGTACATACTCGGCCAACTGCCAGGATTCCAATAATTTTTCAGAGAGCATTTAATCACGAACACTTCTTTTATTTAACTATTAACTATTTAATTGACTATTTGTTTTTCACAAGTCACAGCGCACGCGCACGTAGTGCTCCGAACCGAAAGATGAAATGAAACATGGCCGCCGGGCCGGCCGGCCACCGCCAGTCGATGTTGCCAACCAAAATAATTGCACACGTAAACAACGATTCGTTTTGTATTACGATCCACATGTTACAAAAAACATTATTTATGGTACTGAAAACATACCTTATCTGGTAAACAGTACTATTTAAGAATCTTTTTTGGTACTTGCGTTATTTTAGAGACAACTTAGATATTGTATTAATTATTTGACAGCTTGCAACAACAAACGAAATATGGGGTAAACAGTACTAATATGAATCTAGCTTAAATAAACAAATAAATCATTTTTTGTTACTTCCGTTATTTTAAAGACAACCTTAATATTTCATTGTTTAATTGACAGCTAGCAATAACAAACCAATTATGACGGTATACTTTACTATTATCGAAATTTTCTTTCTAAAATAATAAAATGTACTTATAAAAAGTTTTGGGTATTGTTTACTAAAGTGTTTTTACTATAACATTCTGTTTTTTATTAAAATACGACTATTTGTTGTTAAAAGTTAATACGGTCAATTTTACTTAATTCTGTTTCTTTAAACTAGAATGAAATTTACAATATGTTCTGGTAGTATTGTTATAATAATTTCTTTCCGTGTACCACTCTTTTAGTGCGAGCTAGTAAACACGTACCCAACACTACAATATTCCACCATATTTTGAACTTTATATGATTGAGATAAGATTGAAACCCAATGAAATACCCAAACATGTTGTGCCTTATAAAGGGTTAACCACTAGACAGAGGCGGCGGTTACCTAAACAGTAACGCTTGAAATACTTTTTGTTGCATTCAGTGCACCATAATAACTTAATAGCGAGCCTGCCGAGCCTTCTGCAGACAAACAAGTGTCCGACATTACTTCTGCTAGTTTCTTATTTAAATGAACTGTGTCGTTAACAAATTCCATGCATATCAAATTACGAACTTTTAGTATAAAAGTTTAATAATGCTGATACGTTTTTTACTGTTTAGTGCACAGAATCCTTAAAGGAGAAAAATAAAATATACTTTATAACTCAATGAGTCAAGATGACAGGTTTCAGTAAGTACCTATCATAAATGAATAACTGCTGGCTTTTATACTTTTTTTTTTTTTATAGCAGAAGGAGGCAAACGAGCAAGCGGGTCACCTGATGGAAAGTAATCACCGCCGCCCATGGACACCCGCCAAGCCAGAGGAATCGCAGGCGCGTTGCCGGCCTTTAAGGAAGGAATAGGTTCGTTTCTTGAAGATCCCTAAGTCGTAACGGTCTGGAAATACCGCCGCCGAGAGCTGGTTCCACAACACTGTAGTTCGAGGCAAGAAATTTCTTGAAAATCGCACAGTAGTAGACCGCCATCCATCAAGGTGATGTGGATGGAATGACAGTCGATTGCGTGTAGTGCGGTGAAGGAAATTAGCGGCAGGGATCAAGCCGAACAATTCCTCAGAACACTCCCCATGATATATACGGTACAATATACAGAGAGACGCAACGTCTCTCCGAAGAGCCAGTGGATCGAGCCGACCTGAAATAACCACGTCGTCGACAATTCGAGCAGCTCTGCGTTGAATGCGGTCAAATGGAAGGAGTTGGTATTGCGGTGCTCCAGCCCAGAGATGGGAGCAGTATTCCATATGCGGCCTGACCTGTGCTTTATACAGTTGTAAACGGTGGGCCGGCGTGAAATACTGACCCGCTCTATTAAGCACACCCAGCTTTTTCGAAGCTAATTTAGCTTTACCTTCCAAATGACCACGAAACTGAACGTCACTCGAAATATCGACGCCAAGGATTCCAATAATCGGATTGGTATCAAGGGGAGCTCCCTCAAAGTTCAGAGGTACGACGAAGGGATGTTTTTTCGCGGTAAATGCGCAAACTTGTGTTTTGGAGGGGTTAAAGTGGACTAGGTTATGTCGGCCCCAATCCGAGACATGACTTAACATGTTCTCAGTGTCAGTCACAAGTTTATTCCGGCTCTCGATGACGCTTTCCAGAGAAATGTTAGCTCGCCCGGTGTAGAGCGTATCCCCAGTACTGTCATCTGCATAGCAATGAATGCTGTTGTTATGCAGCATATCATTGATATGCAGAAGAAACAGAGTAGGGGACAACACACACCCCTGCGGCACTCCAGCATTCACGGGCTTCATGTCGGAGTACGAACCGTCGACTGCGACTCTGATGCTACGCCCAGTAAGAAAGCTGGCAACTCATGAACACAATTTCTCAGGAAGCCTGTATGATGGAAGTTTAGAGAGAAGAGCCCTGTGCCATACCCTGTCAAAAGCTTTCGCTACGTCCAAGCTAACTGCCAGTGCCTCCTCTTTACTGTCGACTGCCTCCGCCCATCGGTGAGTAAGGTACACTAAAAGATCACCAGCCGATCGACCGCGACGAAAACCATACTGGCGATCACTTAGTAGCTGGTTCTCTTCTAGGTACCTTAAGAGCTGGCGGTTTATAATGGACTCCATTACTTTGGAGAGTAAAGAGGTAATAGCTATTGGCCTGTAGTTGGACGGATCTGAGCGATCGCCTTTTTTTGGAATCGGGTGGACAAGGGCTGTCTTCCAAGAGCTCGGGACGACGCCAGTGGTGTAAGAGAGCTGGAAAAGGCGCGTTAGAACTGGTGCCAATTCAGGAGCACACGTCCGAAGCACAATGGGTGGAACTGCATCAGGCCCACTCGCCTTATGGATATCAAGGGAAAAAAGAGCCTTACGAACTGACCTGTGCAGGAACTGAACGTTTGGCATTGTACAAGCGCAATGCGGTATGGTTGGTGGAGAGTTTTCCCCATCGTCCAAGGTCGAGTTTGATGCGAAAAGAGAGCTCAAGAGATCGGCTTTCTCCTTTGCAGTATAGGCCAGGCACTCATCGGTCTTGTGCAATGGTGGTAGGGACGGCTGACAATTCTACCTATGAATGATGACTTCGCCTTGGCAATGTCCTTCTTAAAGGATCTGGCGGCAAAGTTGTACTTCTTTCTGAGCGCACTGGTGTTTGGATCCTTTGATGACACCGCATTAGCCCAGGCTTGGTAATGTTGTCGCTTTTGGCGAGACGCCATTTTGCAGCAACGACCAAACCATGGTTGGGACTTGCCGCCAATGGGAACCACAGAGTTTGGAATGAAAAGTTCCATTCCCTGCAGTATCACATCAACGACAGAGTCAGCGGCGACATCAGGATCATCCAGCGAGAAGCAAACTCGCCATCACGGGTAGGACGCAAAGAAGCTTCGCATCCCATCACAGTCCGCTGACCTATAATGCCAGACTCGACGGCTAGCCGCTGGTTGCGGTTTTGAAGATTCTGTGAGAGGCACAGTGCTGCGAATCAGACAGTGGTCTGATGAGCCTAGTGGTGCATCAACAGAAACTTGGTAGCCGTCTGCCGTTATGTCAGTTATCAATTGTTTGCTCTAAGCCACAAAACTGGGAACATGCACAGAATAATAACATTGTGGGGTTTAAAGTCACTCGTGTCCGTAGGTTTACCTTTAAGACCCTACGCTTGGCTCCTGGGTGGTGCTAAATGAGTGACGCGGTCTGAGTGGTAGAGGTAGCATTGGGTGGCTCGCCGGCGTGATGCTGGTGGCGTGACACCGTGATCCTCTCCCGGAGTATCCGTTGACACAATAGCACTCGGTGCTGTTGTGTTCCGTCCGGTGAGTCAAAGCATCGGAGCTCAATCTCTCCCCTCTCAACATTCCTACTCCTTCATCAAATATCCTCTGCTCCCTCCAGGCGCAACGCATCTGCGAATCCTCCTTATCACTATAAAAAACTCGTATTTTCTCGTAAAGGAATCGGTTTGCCGATCAGTTTCCAGTTTCCGCTGACACTCGCTTAGCAAATCGGCGGAAATAGTTGATCTATCTGTTGTATGGCGTATTAGAGTTAAAAATTTGACTTAAACTCCATACAAATAATGTCAGATTTCTATCTCTAATAGTCTAAACAGCAGATATATAGATTATTTAACCGTGTCTCGTAGCGTCGAAAGAATACTACCACCCCCTCCCTTCCCTTGAGTGTCGTAAAAGGCGACATACGGACTAAAGACTGCACATACATCCAACAGCTTATAGCGATGATTGGCTCGCCACCTGTCCCGCTGAGCATATGTGCAGTCGCTATTTGGTGTGTCGTGGACTATGGCAGAACTGCTGTTGCGGTCCTCATTGTCCCGTCTCTGACCAACCCTGCGGGGATTGCAGTCTTGATATGTGATTGGGGGTTAAGCCGTATCCATCAAATTATGATTGTAGAGATTTGTAGAGACACACTTGATTTCTATGATGGAGGCATTCGCCTAGCATTGAGAGTAGAAAAAAAGACTGCGGTTGGTAGAAAAGTACCCTTAATAATGAAATGAAACATTTCTTTATTTTCAAAAATAATTAGAACTGTATTTAAATATTTTTGAAAAATTACCTGCTTGAGCCGGGAATCGAACCGGTGAAACGTGAAATAAAATCATTTTTTCTTGGTCTTTCTTAAGATACTATATAGATAAGATACTATTTTGTTTCAAAGAAATTGATCCTTATGAATGACTCTTTTGGTTGGTATCATAAATACAGGATGTTTTTTTCACATTTTACCGGTTCGATTCCCGGCTCAAGTAGTAGTAGTTTTAATTATTATTAATCTGTCGCCATAACAACGATGTTTATAGCATTGTTGTGTTCCGGCAGTTTGAGATAAGATAGCCAGTTCCTCAGTGGTTGAGGATTCCGGGTGAAGCGCGTTTCCACCGTCGGCCTTATCGTCACTTACCATCAGGTGAGATGAAGGCCAAGCGCTTACCCGTTGCCAATAAAAAAAAAAATAAAGGAATGTATCCTTTCAGTAAAATTTGCTATCATCAATATTAAGGGTACATTTCCTGCAACCACGTTCTTTTTTTCCCACACTGTGTAGGCGCTATACCATACTTTACTTTTGTACATTTTTGACTGGTTCTAGTTGGTTTGTGATATTTCTCAAATCACTGCTTGACGACAAAATAGAAGGGATGCAGCGATCCAGGCGGGTTGGCGCGAGAGCTCTACTAAAGGTCGTTGTTAAAAGTTGTAAGACTACTTGTCACCAGCGAGTTGCCTTTTAAGTGGTTGCTTAACCCGGCGCGCGCCGCGGCGGTTACCATGGTGCATGGCACCGGCATTTCTGGCACTAGTCTAGATAACTAGTAAAGGTGCCGAACTAGATGGAGGAATGCATTTGTAGAGCGATGACGCGTGGGACATACGGCCGGAATTAATGATCTATCTGTTGTTTTGTGTATTAGAGATAAAAACTTCAGTCAAATTTCTAACTCTAGTAAGCAAAACAGAAAAATTAATTATTAATTTCGGCCCTTAGCTTCCTAAGGGCAACATATCTGGAAAGGAGCTACGAATTAAGTGAGCTTAACAACTGTGCTGTCATGGAGGGCATTTGGTGATCGACTTTTATATCAACGACCCAAGCAGTTAGTCAGTGAGCTGTCATTTTTGTTCAATAAGAGCTAGTTCTAACTTCGGATTTTATGCTCGACAATTTCAAGTACATTTTATATATATTTCCACGACGGTTATCTCCGGAGGGTTAGTCAGAGACTGGAGGTATTAAGGACAGCAAAAACAGTCTTCTACCATAGTTCACTTTTTACCAAATAGCGACTGCACATGTGCTCAGCGTGACAGGTGGTGAGCCCATCGCCGCTCTATGCACGTGCAGTCGTGCTTGGATGTACGTGCAGTCTTTAGTCAGTTAGTCGTCTTTTACGACACTCAAGGGAAGAGAGGAGGTGGTAGTATTCTTTCACCGCGCGCTTTTACACGACACGGTTGTTTTAAGTGGTCAGCTTATAAGTCTTCTTAGGGCAAGCCTCCCTACAGGGAAACTCTCCTTATGGTTCTGAGAAGAGAGAACAACTGCGTGTCCATTCTGATATAGTGTCTAGATCTGACAGAGATGGCCATGCGTGGGTCGCGCGGTTCTATCTATGGCTGTGGTTTAACTTGAGCTGTCACGTAGCGGCTCATTTAAATAATACTACCACCACCAATCTTCCCTTGGGTGTCCGTAAAAGGCGACTAACAGACTAAACACTGCATAATTTACATCCAACAGCATCGATCGGCGATGGGCCCACCAGCTGTTACGCTGAGCACATGTGCAGTCACTATTTGGTGTGCCGTGGTCTATGGCAGAGGAGTACTTCTGCGGTCCTCATTGCCAAGTCTCTGACTAACACTTCGGGGATAATAGTCGAGATTATAACAATAATATGTATGTACCTATGTGTGGTATAACTTGACAATGATTGTTTGTTGTTTTAATTGTTACTATAGTCTCTACGTACTTTCGCCTACTTCTCTTCAGATGACACACAAGGCGATAGTTGAGCTCAACTACGCAGATTTCTCTCCACGGTACTCCACAGTTTTGAGTTCATTATCAGAATCAAATTCTGCTGGTGGCTAGAGCTATTTAACGTTTAAGTATCAGCGTTTGTCCAAATTCTAAGTAGCATATAGGTAGCGTCTCCTAAAAATTATCAGCAATTTTCGCTTTTTAGGTGGTCGGCTTAAATAAACTTCTTTTGTTACTGTAACTGCATGTAGGCTATCTGTAGCATCGGCATCTCTAGGTCGTCTGAATCTTCTCAGCGGTAGTACTAAGTGTATATGATGCGTCAATGGCGTGTCTGTCGCGGGTGGGTCGTGCGATGGCGTCGCCGTGGACATTCCTGCGCCAGCGCCGCCCCGCGGCCCCGGGGAGGGACTGCCGCGCGCACGCCCCTCCGCCTTCACACATTACTTGCGCAATTAATGTCATTACAACGTAATTACAACCGACCGACCAACTTGACACTCCATCCAATGAGGTTCGGCGTCTACTTTTCTGGGTACTACTTGTAACAACAACAAAATAACCATGTTAGCACACTCAATTTAAATTTTTAATAAATAAGTAGGAAAATCATGGCCTGCCCATACCAATAAGAGCATTATGCATCACGCTAACGAGTAAGTCCAGGTCCCTTGTTTCCAACCTGGAGAAACCCTGTCCAGCTCGTAGGCCATCGAGGAGCGCCGGCCATTTCCTCCGACTCTGCCACTGCTACCACGGCGCCCAAACCCGCGGCGCCGAAACCCGCGGCGCCATCGAGACCTACCCTAAACTACACCACACTCAGAGTAATCGCTAAGGAACTAGTAATGCTATTAATCAACTTGGTATGAATACTCATTTAAAAAGGATTTATTTAACCTGCTAATCTTCAAATGTTTTGTTGACAGTTCGATGAGGACATCATTTTAAAAGCTTTTTTAATGAGGTCACAATGCATAAAATTGTTTTATTTTGTTTGCTATACTGAAAGATACTTTTATAGGTACATTATGAACGTTGAGAGTCAATTGCATGATGACTTTACTTCCAACGGCAAAACGAGGATGGTAGCAAGTCGTTTGATCAAACCTCTCATTGCTTTAAATTATTCGATTGCAGAAGCGATTATTCTCGCTGTCCATCCTGATAATTGTCATCGGCCGCGAGGGCGGGGCCGCCGAAGCAACTGAGTGCGAATGAATGGTTTCCAACTGGCAATTGTGTATACCAGTTTCCTTGTGAATTGGAAATGCCTTTATGGTTTGTGTCGCTGTGTGTCTCCGGCTGTGTGGCCGCGGCTCCCGGCTATCAGATGGAGCGCTAATACAAAACAGATTGGAGCATTAACGCCGGCGCGGTTACTGATGCCAAACATCCCTCACTGTCCACAGCTCGCACTGAACAGCCGAGAAAGATAAAGTTAAGTAAGTACTCAGTGCAAAATAATATTCGTATTAATTAACTTATGAAAATCGTTAAAAGTTAATTCCCACCGTGGATACATGCTGATTGAGCTTGATTAGGTAGTAGTTTGTAATTTGGTAGGGTTGGTCCGAAATTCTGTCTGTTGGATCAAAACCATTCTTATCTAATACACCTTAGTCATCTACAAAAATCTAAATTGAATAAAATAGTTAGATGAAGACCTAGCGCTTTCTAACATACATGTAGTTAATGAAGTGTAGCCGCGGCAGTGGTATCAAATAGTTGTATCGGAGATATTTTACCTTATACATAATTTTTTCTAACGACACGCGTTATTATATCTGCCCGCCATGTGTAGAAATAAGACGAGAAATATGATGATAGCCATCATTGTGGATAAACATAACGACCCACAAGCGCCGGGCACTAATAGAGACCGCCTATAGTTCTCAGTGTGTTATTAACAATGCTTGCATATAATTATAAGTAATTGTTAAGTTGCGCTCCTTTATGGTGACATTTCTATTCTGGTTACATTGTCGTGTTACTTTTCCTGTTAAATAAATGTGCTTAGTATTGCTTATGTACGTTTTTTGGTATTGCAACATGAGTTTTTGTAATATAATTAGATGTTGCTTAGTAGACTTCCTGCTTAAGAGACTTAGGGCCAGTCTGGATGGCTATCGCCCTGCTGGACAGGCCCGCCTAGCGGTAGTATGCATGATCTTTAATATAATTTATTTATGATGCTATTATTTTGCTAACAAGTCTAATTCTAAGAACTGTCATCAACACTGCTCGGTGGATACATAAATTAAAATAGAATTGCCGATCAAGGCTAATAAATACATAAGGTTACAAAGTAGAATAATGTAGGTACGCCGATTGTAGAGGGAGGTAGTAATCTTAGCCGAGACATTTCATTACCGTGGCGATGTTCCTAAGGCGGCTAATTGTGCGGCCATTACCCGCGGCCGGCTACACGGCTACTGTATCATCCGTTATGAGCCTCCGCAGCCGCCGCCGCCGCCGCCGCCGCGCGACTCTCGGCCCTGCCCCTCTAGGCACAGGGCGCACTGTCCCGCGGCACCCGCCGCGAGTAACGTTGTTCGGGGACGGGGCGCGTGGAAGTTAAATGTAGAGTTTATTTCATAAGAATATAATTAGTGGGTGGAGTTCAATCAAATAGTTGTTGTAGCTCCCGGGCTCCGGCGCGGCGAAATAAATCGAGCCGCGGCGATTCGGAATTCGGTGCGCGTCCCGGAGCGTTCGCCTTTTTATTGCTGACTCCTTTATTCATAAAAATTATACGGCGACACAAGAACTACAATGACGAATAAACTTTTGCGTAATTAGCCGGCCGTCTGACGGGAATCGCTAACGATTTTGTTTGTCTCGCTGCCTACGTCGTCGCCATGTCGTCCCGCTAAGTATTAATTTAACGGCGGCTTAATTATTGTATCCTTAACTAACTTGTCAACGTTTACTGCGAACCGCTCGTGCACTAGTAAAGACTTGACAAATAGACCTAATGAGGTTTGTACGCATCTTGGTTTCGATTAACTTACCTTCCTATTAATTTGCAGATTAAGACGAGAGATAAGTCCACTTTTAATAAGCAGACTTGCGTGCGGCCCGTCGACTCGACTGTTCATCTTTTCTAACCATTGCGGTAGTGCTGATTTTGTGAAATAATTCTGAAACCGGAGCATAATTATTATTTAGTATAGTTTAATCAGTAGATATAAGTACTTAGTAAGAATGTGCATTCCGTCGCTGCAGCAAAGCTCCCGATTTGATTCCAGACACGACGAACGGATCGATTTAAATCTATATAGATAAAAATGGATTGGCCCGAGTGCACATTCGCCCATCATTCCAGAACGCCTGCACCGATTATCCGCTGATTAATTTTTTGTTGTGTTTGTAATTGCCAGGACAAGGTTGGTATAAGTTTTTTTTTACAAACTTGTTCGGCCGTTAGTAAAATATAAATGTACATTGCCCAAGTGGAGTTGTTCCTAATTTCTATAGAAGTAGCTTGATATCCAAATATTTCATACCATACTTTAATACTTCTCTGTCTTCGTAGTTGTTTCTTTGTCTTGTCTTTGTCTACCTATTTGTATTATCATAGTTTAGTTTGAAATATCACAGTAGGTAGGTACCTACATATTAATAACAACTTAAAACAGAGATATCCGTTATAATTAGTTTATTAGGTACTTATACTACACTCATCAATCTTATCAGTCATAACGAAATAATAAAAAATAAATACTATGATCAAACTGAATTGATGTCACTCAGGTCAGTTTGTGTTAATGTTTATTGCGTATGATCATACTATTTTGGCTGTTATCTATAACCGTAGCTGATGCAAGCGGCCACTCCATAAATGGTGTTAAGGAAATGAGCTTTGGCCGTGCGCATGCGCGTAGTGTTCCAATCACCGCAGCAACATGCGCGCGTTTGTCACGCGGTAATCGAACCGCGGCCTGTGCCGGCCAGAGCCTGCTCCAATCAACCAGGGGACACGTGACTTCATATAACTGCATCTTCTACTCTACAACATTGGGTGTTATCTAAATTAATTTAAATTATTTTGGTATTTTATAATGAACTAAACGGCAACCAATAAATGGTTTATCTAATTGTTTAGAGTTTGTTCGTGCGTCGGAAAGCACGTCACGCCCCTCTGTTGGCCTAAGATGGCAGTCGTTCAAAGCCCAACCTGAAATAGGTGACGTAATCAGCCCTATCCCCAGGTGCTATGGGAAGTCTAAGCGTTTGCAAACTGATGGTGTTAAGTGCTCCACAACAAAACAACCTAGAAATATTTTGATACATTTCTCAATTACTTTTTTTTATAAGAGAAGTAGGCGAGTTACCTGATGGAGAGCAATCACCGCCGCCCATTGACACCCGCAAAACCAGATGAATCGCAGACGCGTTGCCGGCCTTTAAGGAAGGAAAAATAGGAATTGTGAGGGGGGGGGGGGCTCCGGAACCCTCACTGGCCGGACGAAACACAACAGCACCAAGTACCATTATTTCACGCCGAATATTCGTGAGAGGATGGTATTACGCCGGGCGAGCTGGCCCAATGCGTGCTGCAACGCAGCGTGGCTCTACAACACAGTCAGTGTCACTGATTCAGCACCACCTAGGGGTCACGTGTAGGGTCTCAAGGGTAAACCTACGGACCCGAGTAACTTTAACTCCCAAAATAGCGAATTTGATTGGATTGCGAATAAAGCCCTGCGTTAGTAGAATTATATATTCTTTAGAAAATCAGCCCGTGTTCGTGGGCCAGGTACACCATGGCCACAACCCGCCCGCGACAGCAGGCAGCCCTACGCCGCCCGAGCTAATTCATAAGCTGCGAGTGCTGCGACGCGACACACAGACAGCAAATAAACTCAGTGAACTCTATATTATTATTTTTAAATTTTATTTTAACCGACTTTTACCGACTGTAGCCGACGACAAATACAAATACAAATACAAATAATTTTATTTGCTCTAAATAGGGTTACAGTAAAGGTGTTATTACAATATTATGTACTTATATTGTGAAAAAGAAATGGAGCTTAACCTATTTAGCCATTTGATACAGCATGCAAATATACAAATAATGATAATGCTTATAACAATTATTTAAATTTATCACCCAAGAATTCTTTTACACTATAGAACATCCTATCAGAAAGCCAATTATACAATGCAGTCTTGAACTTGCTAAAGGGTAATTGTTTTATACTTTCAGGTATTTTATTGAAAATATCGCGCGACAAAAAGGAACAGATTTGTAAATTCCACGGATACCTGCCTTCCTACGTTTTGAAATGAAACACTTTTTTACGGATTAACTCGCGTTTAATTTACTATTTACATAGTTTTTATATTATCCTGACGTTTCGAACCCTCTACAGGGTCCGTAGTCACAGGGAGACTGTGTGAAACTTACGTTTTTTTAAATAAGCCAGCCAATTATATTATGTTCGTGGGTCGCCAGCTTTCTTTCTGGGCGTAGCATCAGAGTCGTAGTCGACGGTTTGTGCTCTGACAAGCCCGTGAATGCCGGTGTCCCGCAGGGGTGTGTGTATTCCCCTACACGGAAATCTGTGTCTATTCTTCTGCATATTAATGACATGTTGCATAACAACAGCATTCATTGCTATGCGGACGACAATACTAGCGATGCGCGCTCTACACCGGACGAGCTAATATTTCGCTGGAAAGCGTCATCGAGAGCCGGAATAAACTGGTGACTGACACCGAGAATATGTTAAGTCATGTCTCGAATTGGGGCCAACGTAACCCCTTCCCTTAACGACGTAAGACGTCCCTTCGTCGTACCTCTAAACTTTGAGAGAGCTTCCGGGTCAATTCTGGGACACTTGATTTTGAAGGTACTAAAGTAATTTAGCACTTATAAGTTTACTTAACTTATGTAGTATTGAAGCATATCAATTGAAACCAATATTTTAAAGAATTAATTGTTTAAACATTCATTTGAAACTGAAAAATGGGGTGATTTGACAAGCTTTGACGCGGCGTTCGGTGTGTTATTGTGTATTATATTTTTTACATTTATAAGACTGCGTTAATAATTACTTTGTTGAATACGGAAAGAGTGCCTCTATCAAATCATATATTCATTGTTTTAATATAATCAAAACCCTTGTGTCTGTAGTAATTCAATAAAATGTCACGCTATGGGCAAATGTTGAATCGCGCGACAAAATTACGTTTATCTACTTCATTGAATACGTGGTAACAGTCTCATGATTGGTTCAAACCATCGCATTACTTCGCCAGGAAGGACGTGGCGCTAGATTTTGGGCAAATACTTTATTTTAAGTTCTTTAAAATATTCAAAACTTTGGTTCGGTAGGTAGCTAAAACTCGTGTCTTATTTTGTTACTAAATAAAGAATAGTTACACTTAACTGTCCGAGAACATGGTTGCATTCATCAATGAGTAGGTATTGAAATTAAATTAATACGATTTTATTTATAGTAATAACATAAATAGCTTCATTTTTAAATTGTCGTCAGATCCATGGCTGTAAAATCCGTAGATTTAAGCCATTGATCTGTTTTATCGGTCGTGGATCTGACATACTTATTATATGACAATTAATTTATGTGCATAGTTACCGTGCCTTATTGATAGAATGACTCGTTTGTAAACCTGCTTTTGCCATGTAATTTTTGTTTTCACCAGTCACGACAAAAAATAAATGCCACGGCTCTGACGCGAAGAACGCTTCACCCAGGATTCACCCTTCCCTTGATACCAGTCAGACTATTGGAACTCTTGGCGTCGATATTTCGAGTGACGTTCAGTTTCGAGGTCATTTGGAAGGTAAATAGAAATTAGCTTCGAAAAAGCTGGGTGTGCTTAATAGAGCGGGTCAGTATTTTACACCGGCTCAACGCTTACAACTGCTTAAAGCACAGGTCAGGCCGCATATGGAATACTGCCCTCATCTCTGGGTTGGAGCACCCCAATACCAACTCCTTCCATTTGACCGCATTAAACGCAGAGCTGCTCGAATTGTCGACGACATTGTTATTTTAGTTCGGCTCGATCCACTGGCTCTTCAGTTGTACGTTGAGTCTCTCTGTATATTGTACCGCATATATATACGGTGGGACGATGATATAAAAAGTATAGCCGGCTCGAACTGGACCCAAGTAGCGCAAGACAGAGACAAATGGGCATCTTTGGAGGAGGCCTTTACCCAATCTGGGGTTCTTACAGATTAAAAATAATATAAGAAGAAGAAAGAAAACAATCACATTTACTTACATATTTTTTTTACATTTATTTGTAGCACTGTAAACTTTATTAAATAAATGGTTATTTTATTTATTTTACTATATATCATATGGAGTGTTCTGAGGAATGTTCGGCTTGATCCTGCCGCTGATTTCCTCCACCGCACTACACGCAATCGACTGTCATTCCATCCACATCATGGATGGATGGCGGTCTACTACTGTGCGTTTTTCACGAAATTTCTTGTCTCGATCTACAGTAGGTAGTAGTAAAAGTAGTTGAAATAAGCAAGAATTGAATTTGACACGAAGGCGACGATGAGAATAACCCTTTTAAATAACAACATCTTTTGTGTAGTCTGTACAATCGATTCCTTATAACGTGGCCACCCATTTGCGTCGGAAATTGATTGGAATTATAAAAATGGCGGGGCTGCGCCTGCGATTACCGCGCGCCCAAGCGGCCGGCGGGCTGCCAGCAGCGGCACCGGCAGTGGAAACATCATTATTATTACAATTTTTTATATTGTATTTTTCATATAGTACAAGTATACATATACTTAGGTATTTCTAGATACATACCTAAACATTTTAAATCTATAATTTTGCATAGGCATTAGGAAACTCAGTCAGACAAATAAATGTATTTCACAAGTCGGTGTCATAACCAAAGTTGACCATTAATTGGTTGACAATGGTCCAATACAAACTGACCGGTTATACGGGAAGATCACCACACCCAGCGACGCAGACTACACCACGCATGGAAGCATCTTCGCTGTTCTCGACACTAGACCAGAGGGCTTAAGCAAGTGGCATAATGCCATGACTAGAAGGTCGTCCAATCCCCCCCCACCCCCGCTGCTGGGTTTGATGGCGGCGGAGCTTCGCCTAGCTTTCTGGCTTCACTATCGCTGAGGTTCCCAGTCGGATAAATTTAGAAATAGCTGTTTTTCTAAATCGATTTCGGGTCTAGGTGTTGTTTTTGTATACCTTATAAGTATGTTTATCTTCTGTTATCTAACAAATAATAAAACAACAAGTTTCAAAAGAATCTTAATTTGAGCTTGATAATTGTTGTTATATACCTACTTAGATCACATATTTTTTTTATTTTTAATATGATTTGATAAAGTTATTATGTCAACAATATTTTATTTAACGAACGCTCATTAGTAATTTTGATACTTATTATTTTTATTGACAAACACTAACGAATAGACAGAGAGCGTTATCATAATATTATTGTTGTTATTGTTATTGTCAGCCTATTCTGTCCCACTGCAGGGCAAAGGCCTCCCCTCCTTCTTTCCACTTTTTTCTGTCCATCGCCTACCATAATAAGTAAATAAAAAGTCGCAGGTTGGCAGCCCTAGCAGCGACGCGGCGAGTTTGCACTAAATAACCACCCTATAAATATGCGCGTAATTCCCCGCTACCGCGCAACGCACCGCGCGTTGCAGCGGCTTTACTAAAATATTCAATCTAATCATTAAAATAACTTTGCGTTTTTTAGGATACTGTGTTGTGTTGTTGAGGGTATCAATGTTTGAGTTCATAGCTTGAAAGAACGCTAGTAATTATATTAGCAAACAAATACAAGTGTATGCTCACGTTGAGCCTTTACAGGCCGACAGTTCTGTTTGTTATTGGGTTCTCGACTGCGCTACATCATTAGTAGTACTACAACATTTAGCCATCATCTCAACATGATGCTCTAAGACAGGCAATACAATACCGGAACAGCGCTGGCCATAAACCCATGTCTAGTCGCAATCGATTCTACCTTCGAACATCGGTTCTATCAAAGTTCGCGACCTAATTGCTACTGATTCAGATAAACTATGGACCACCAGGTCACCGGACTTGGGTTGCCTGAAGCTACTGCAGCGTCAATATCTTAAGTACTACAATGCGCCCTAACTAATATACCTAGCGTACTTGCCGATGCGCCGCGCGAACCTAGGATGAGGAGAGGGTGGTGGAAGTAAGGAAACAGGATTGCGGTCGCCGCGCTGCCGCCGTGATGTGACTAGCCTCTGGTAGCGTGGTACGCTTGCCGATTCCTGGAGGCCCGTCCAAACGCTCCGTCCACCTCGCCGAGCACTCACTTCCTCCACGATATCAAGGGGAACCGACTCCCAATAAATAACAAGCAATGTCTTCCCGCGAGGCTAACAATGCCTGCTAAAACGTGAAGTAATGTTCAGTAGGTATATACGCTGCCGTTCAGCGTTAGTTCTGTCTACTTGTATACTCCATAGCCTCCGATGGCTGTTTACAATGGATTACAAGGATTCCTTTCGATTTCACAATACTCACAAAACCTCACATGCGGCCATGTACCGAACCTAACCAAAGTCAATCAACGCGGACCCGCCCTGGCCCTGGCCGATGGAGTTTCAGAAGCAGCGACCGTACTCAGACCTACGCCATTAAAATTTTCCGAATAGAATGCCGACATGACATTTCATTTGACCGTTCGTCAATGACAGACCGTACATCACATTGACACTTGACAGTTCCTTTTTTCTATCTTTGTGGCAGGCAAAGTACCTCACCTGTACTGCCATCGGTTTCAAACAGTTACAATATGCATTAAGCTTTATCTTATAACTAGCTAGACTCATCTCGCGCTATAGTAACAAGACGTTGGAGCCACGTCATTATTTATACGTATATATTACTTATTTAGTTTTGTATTTTTACCACAATTAAGTTAAGCTTGTTTTTATCTCACTTCACATGGTATAGGCAATTACTATGGTAGATGTGTCTTCGGTAACTTCGTCCAAAAATTATTACTGAGAAACTG
The DNA here is from genome assembly GCA_963921215.1 of Scoparia ambigualis. Lineage (NCBI taxonomy): Eukaryota > Metazoa > Arthropoda > Insecta > Lepidoptera > Crambidae > Scoparia > Scoparia ambigualis. The sequence goes on along the minus strand of OY992506.1, from coordinate 1,171,670 downwards.
GTCATCCATCCAGATTCACAATTAATTCAAAAAGTAACAGAGCCAAATGCATAGTGCTTCCGATCGTGTACAAATTTCTCATAAGATGCTACGGTGTTACGGTAGTATTTTTCAACAAGCAAATTATGTAGGCAAAGTCCAAAAAACCACAACGTGATGAATGGTTCGCGGCCCGTCAAAGCGAGTACAGTTGTGTCTGTACGTGCGGCCGGAGCGGCGGCTGTTGTAATGTTGTAAAATGTGATTTGCATGTGACTGCGGCGCTGGCGATGCGCGATAACCTGCGCCGGCGCCGGCGCCGCCGGCTGTCGACGCACCAACGGGCAAAACATTTATTTATTTTTAATATTATTGTATAAAAACTGCTCACTTCAGCAAACAACGACAAAATGTTGTGTTTGAATACGAGATTTTTTTTTAATTTTGTTTAAATCTAAGAGTATTTTTTTTAATCATAACTATTTTATTGTAGCCAAAACATCACATTATATTTTATGTAATCAATTTAAAATTCAATAATACTAATAAAATAAAACCTAAAGCAACGGAAGTTTGATGCCTCAACTGTTTTTTATGTTTTGCGTTGTTTGTTGAAATAATCATGTCCTGCATGGACATAAAATAAAGACACAATAAGACGTTTTGACCACTGAAAATCTTTTCTGTTTTGTTGGTTTATAAATAACTGGGTTCTGATTGCTTAATGATCTGATATGAGAGCTGATCTGTGTAGCTTTAGAACAGCCCCAGCTATAGCCGCAGCCGTGGACATACCTAAGTTACCTACTGGCCGTCGTTGTGTATGGCTGCGCGCACGCACGCTCCTCGCTCAATTAGAATGAGCGGTGCGCTCGTCATCGGGTTCCCATGGAGCATGGCGCCGCGACGGGTCCGCGACGTGTCAGCCGCCTTCGCCTAGCATAGTGACTCGTCCTTAGTCACGAGTTGTTAAAACTTCTTGCATATTCTAAGTAATATTCTGACGAAAAAGGAAGCTGACGAATGTGTCCTAGATCAAAATATCAAAACTGTACTGATAATGATTCTGAGATTACAAAATAAAAATCTATTACAATAATAGAGATTAAATACGCACAGTTGTTACATTTATTTGTTAGGATATTAGCCCAAATAATATTTGATTAGGTAGGATTAGGAAGGTAAGTACGAAAAATATTCATTAAATTATGGAAAATGATAAGCAGGTGCAAATTAGCCGAACATGGATGCATTACCCTTATACCTACCACAGATTAAAAAGATTACATGTGTGTCTTTAAGTAGCTGTATGTAATAATTGTATTGTGTTGTACTGAAAATTTTTTTTAACCGACTTCAATAAAGGAGGAGGTTCTCAATTCGGTTGTGTGTTTTTTTATGGTTCATCAGAACTCCGTCATTTATACACCGATTTGGAAAATTCTTTTTTTATTTGAAGGATATACTTTCAGTTTGGTCCCATTTTTATCAAAATTCAGTTCCGATGATGGGATCCTCAAGGAATTGAGGGAACTCCTCAAAAATTGTAGGCCTACCAGCGACTTTGGTGTTTTCAGCAATAAGTCAAGCATTTGCATTCACAAAATATCATTTGGTGAAATAAAACTAATGAAAGAGACCACAGATTGCCATTGGAACTCCTCAATTTTACGGGTGGCGATAAGATATTTCGATTGAGATAGTTAAGCGGCTATGACAAAGCAGAAGAAGGCAGGCACCGGAAGTCAGTTTTGATGATGGGATCCTTGAGGAATTGAGGGAACTCATCAAATATTGTAGAAATTTTGGTATTTCCAGCCATAAGTCAAATGACATCCACTCCGGATATAAATCCTTCCTAACTAATATTGTAATGTTTGTTTGTTTGTCCGTCTTTCACTTCTAAACAGAGCAACGCATCGACCTGATTTTGCACATAGATAGCTGAAGGACCAAATAGTGACATAGGCCACTTTTTATCACTCCTACCGAAACATTTCTATTAGAATTTAAAAATACACTATTCACACTATTAATTCTGTCACTTTCTCTACTAAATTTTTCTTTTTGCAGCAGGGGGAGACAAACGAGCAAGAGGGTCACCTGATGGAAAGTAATTACCGCCGCCCATGGACACCCGCAAAACCAGAGGAATCGCAGACGCGTTGTCGGCCTTTAAGGAAGGAATAGGCTCGTTTCTTGAAGATCCCTAAGTCGTAACTGTCCGGAAATACCGCCGCCGAGAGCTGGTTCCACAACACTGTAGTTCGAGGCAAGAAATTTCTTTAAAAACGCACAGTGGCAGACTGCCATCCATCAAGGTGATGTGGATGGAATGACAGTCGATTGCGTGTAGTGCGATGAAGGAAATCAGCGGCAGAGATCAAGCCGAACAATTCCTCAGAACACTCCCCATGATATATACGGTACAATATACAGAGAGACGCAACGTCTCTCCGAAGAGCCAGTGGATCGAGCCGACCTGAAATAACCACGTCGTCGACAATTCGAGCAGCTCTGCGTTGAATGCGGTCAAATGGAAGGAGTTGGTATTGGGGTGCTCCAGCCCAGAGATGGGAGCAGTATTCCATATTCGTCCTGACCTGTGCTTTATACAGTTGTAAGCGGTGGGCCGGCGTGAAATACTGACCCGCTCCATTAAGCAGACCCATCTTTTTCGAAGCTAATTTAGCTTTACCTTCCAAATGACCACGAAACTGAACGTCACTCGAAATATCGACGCCAAGGATTCCAATAGTCGGATTGGTATCAAGGGGAGCTCCCTCAAAGTTCAGAGGTACGACGAAGGGATGTTTTTTCGCGGTAAATGCGCAAACTTGTGTTTTGGAGGGGATAAAGTGGACTAGGATATGTCGGCCCCAATTCGAGACATGACTTAACATGTTCTCGGTGTCAGTCACAAGTTTATTCCGGCTCTCGATGACGCTTTCCAGAGAAATATCAGCTTGCCCGGTGTAGAGCGTATCCCCAGTACTGTCGTCTGCATAGCAATGAATGCTGTTGTTATGCAACATGTCATTGATATGCAGAAGAAACAGAGTAGGGGACAACACACACCCCTGCGGGACTCCAGCATTTACGGGCTTCATGTTGGAGCACGAGCCATCGACTGCGACTCTGATGCTACGCCCAGTAAGAAAGCTGGCAACCCATGAACACAATTTCTCAGGAAGCCCGTATGATGGAAGTTTAGAGAGAAGAGCCCTGAGCCATACCCTGTCAAAAGCATTCGCTACGTCCAAGCTAACTGCCAGTGCCTCCTCTTTACTGTCGACTGCCTCCGCCCATCGGTGAGTAAGGTACACTAAAAGATCACCAGCCGAACGACCGCAACGAAAACCATACTGGCGACGAAACCACACTTAGTAGCTGGTTCTCTGAGTACAGTAAGTATGTCGTTAAATTGTTTTCTAAGGTTTAAGCGAGCACTACACATTGAAATGAGACGACCAACACCTCAGTCTCCCTGTGACCACGGACCCTGTAAAGGGTTCGAAACGTCAGGATAATATAAAAAAAATATGTAAATAGTAAATTAAACGCGAGTTAATCCGTAAAAAAGTGTTTCATTTCAATGTGTAGTGCTCGCTGAAACCTCAGAAAACAATATGTGATCCAGTACAGACTGGAAATAGCTAACAAAGTGCGTCGGTTGAAAGATCTAAAGACTAAGCGCGCAAGAAAAGTTACATCCCTAAATTTCTTGAAGAGATGCCGTGATCATGGTCTCATCCCACAGTGTATCAAGATATCACCCAAAAAGGACATCCGAGGGAGCGCCAAGATCTTACAACAGGCCAGTCAAAAATTGCTCCGTCATCTCATCTACTGACATCGTTCCGAGCTAAGTACATTATTAATAATAAGATCGAGAATTTGTCCAGTGGGTTAGGATTACAATTGTCAGCGTCAGACTTTACTAATAAAATTAATCTCCTCAATAAACGCGAAACATCTAAATATAACGAAGGCAAACATAGACTAATAAATAAATTCCAAACGTTAGTATCAAAATTAAAATGTTTGTGAAATGGAACACAATAAACAATACAACATCAACCATTGATAATTTGTAAACTTATCAAAACAAACACAACTGGACAAACCCACTGTTGAGGTATTAAAAAAGGGGTTTAATTTCGCCGTATCCCTTCGCAGGTTACCGTATAAAAGCATCATTAGTAACGTAGAGGATTGCTTAGTTAAAAATAATATTAGGTAGGCTGATGCTAAGCACTACGTCAAAACCTTGTCAAGACATATCGTCTGTCTTGCGCCGGAGCAAAGTGCCGAAATCCAACCTTCCTTACGATCAATACTTCGCCCTAAAGAACCTGCGAGCTAAGCCAGAATTAACCATCCTTCGTGATGATAAGGGTAATGCTACGGTAGTTATGGATACGTCAGATTATAACGAAAAAATAATTCAACTTTTGTCGGATGACAAGACCTACAAACGCGTTAAATGCGATCAAACTAACAAAATATTAAAGATCTTGTCAAACCACACTCCGAAAAGTTAAATCTAGAAACGAATTATTTAATACCTTTCTGCAATAAACCACCTGAACTGTATGGGTTACCAAATATCCACAAACCCGATGCTCCGCTACGTACGATTGTAAGCCAGATCGACTCACCAACTTACCGATTGGCCCGGCATGTAGCAAAAATACTTTCCCCCACTAAGAGGTAATACAGCTTATGTGAAGGATTCTTACCAGTTCGTCAGTGATATTAAAAACCTACATCTTGCTGACAATGAAACCATGTTTAGTTTTGATGTCCAGTCCCTATTTACATGTCTACCAGTACAGTACTGCATTAAAATTACCAAGAAAAGACTAGTTGAACAAAATATGCCCAATGAATATGCAGTACTATTAGAGCATTGTCTAACATCTGGCTACCTTTTGTGGAATGAAGTTTACTACTTGCAAATAGAGGGTGTGGCTATGGAGTCCCCTGTATCACCCATTGTCGCCGATATTTTCATGGAAGACTTTGAGGAGCGGGCCCTAAGCACAGCACCCGTAACCCCAAGGTTCTATAAGCGGTACGCAGATGTCACTTTCACTATCTTACCAACTGATAAAGTATCTGCTTTTCTAGGTCATCTTACCTCCATACACCCTAAAATACAGTTCACAATGGAGTTAGTGAGAGAGACGCGGGGACGCTCATCTTATAAATAAACAGGTTATTTTATAAAGCTATAAGGCCGAGAGAGAAATTTTATTATTTTACTTTTTAGAGTTTTTTGTGTGTGGGGGGTTTCTTAATTATAGGTAATTTTGAATGCGTTATCCGCCAGTGCAGCGTTAAACTACATCCTCTTTCTTATTCATTTAGCAATCAAAACGAATCGAGGTTCAAACCTTACCGCATGCACGAGAAGATCGGGAAAAAATGTATTCAATAATGAATGAGATGTATAGTTAGCTTAACAAGAATTTATTCAAGCAGGTTTCCTGTTATCTACTTAATACAAGCGTGCCTTATGTCTTCATCTCAGACACTGTCTCACATTTCAGTAACTGTAAATTGTATTTTTATCAGCAATGATTACTACAAATCGTGTATTAGCAGAGTAACGATCGAGATACGACGTCGTAAAGAGCGCGCGCTTGGTATTCATGCGATTCACGGCAACATGCGCGGGCGCGTCCCGTCGTCCCGTGCGCACGCGCCGCGCCCCCGCGCACCCCCCACACCCCCGTGCGCCCCCGCCCGGGCAAGGCTGCAAGGGAAAATACACTCTACCGGTACTCCACAGACTATACATTAGCAATGACTTAAACACAACCCAGAATAGTAAAAAATATAATTAGGTAGGCACATAAACAAGGCACTGAAAGACGTAGGACACATCATCATGTATTTATTCAAATTTTATCGAATTGGATATTATAATGCGATAGTTCACACTTATCTTAATAGCAGGCATAAGAGATCGATGAAAAAGTCTATAAATATTTTATGTTTTCTGTTGTCATCTAGACAGAATCTGTTGATTTATTCATGAAGTTTGAGACGGAATATTTGACAAAACTTGAAAAATATCGGGGTGAATATTTAAAAGTGACGAAGTAATAAAAAGACATATAAATATTTAGGTAAGTACAACTAGAAGTCTAGCATGAATATCGTACCGCACGCCGCGGCACGCCACGCGGCGTCCGTCGGTTGCCGGCTGTGACAATTACAATGTCTGGTTATTAGTTCTTTGTTATTATTACTCACGAGAACATCTTCGTTTAGTATATTTATAACCATGAATATCCACATAAAAAAATGTTCTTCAGTCTCTCAACTCTAAAAAATCGAGATAATACCCTGCGATCCCTGCGATCCAAGGTCTAACAATGCGAAATTTCAAGTCGTTTGTTTACAGCTCCCCCTTTTCTGAGCCACAAATAGCTTCATAATATGAATTATCATGAAGCTATTTGTGGCTCACAAAAGGGGGAGCTTTTTCCACGGCAAGGAGGCGCCTGCGCATTATACAATGTAAACGTGAGCGACAACTCCTAATGCAGGGGCCAATGCTCAGGCAGCAAAAAGCAGCAAACGCTAATGTTCCCAACCGTTTTATGAATGCAGCGGCCGCTGCGCAAGAACACCAGTTCATGCTCGGGGACGGATTTCGGGATTCCGCGCCGCGCCCGCGCCCGCGCACGGCCCGCGCCCGCTGAGGACACAATCAAAATAACGCGAGGCGTGCAGCGCGCTCGCCAGGCTCGTTAATCATTAGGCACTCCCGAGAACGGTGGGCAATATTGATTATGAAATTGGTTGCAACCAAACGGGGCAGATTCACACTAAGAAGATCCTTGTTTGTCATAATAGGCGACTTATGCGTTTGAGGTAGTCCATCCATGTTACACTTTAGTAGACCATCAAATGGGAAGCTGCATTTTCCGTTGGTAAAAACCTTTTTAAAAAACAAGCTTTTATTTAAATGCGCTAAAAAGAAAAAAATAAACTTTTACTTTAAAACTTTTAATATAAACTTATAACGTTATTACACAATTTATATGATATAAAAGGTTGTCGCGAGAGTTAAAGCAAGTACTTACTCGTATTTTCTTAGATTGAAATTTTTAATAGTTAAAATCAATCACATCAAGTTATTTAATTTACTTGTTTATTTACACATATAGTATAAAGTAAATCTCGCGACAACCTTTTATATCATATAAATTGTGTAATGACGTTATAAGTTTATATTAAATATTTTAAAATAAAAGTTTTTTTTTTCTTTTTAGCGCATTTAAACTAAAGCTTGTTTTTTAAAAAGATTTTTACTTTTAATTTATTTTTTACTTTTTAGTTATCCCTGGGCACGTTTTTCATCTGTTCAACTCACTACATATAAATATTTATGGATACAAAATTTATTCACGTCCACCAAACCACCATCACTCACCACCCTTCAAAAACAGTCCACCCATTAAGACGAATCAAACTCGACGCGGCTGTTTAATTACTGAGTTCCTATGGCCACCTTCCAGTTCCATCATCAGACCCTGGTTACCATCTAGCACCAAAGTACTCGTCAAGACGAATCAAACGAGCCCATACTCGATGGGGTTATGTTGTTTAATTACTGAGTTTCTATGGCCATCTTCCAACTCCATCATCAGACCCTAGTTACCATCTAGCATCAAAGTACTCGTCAAGACGAATCAAACGAGCCGAGACTCGATGGGGTTGCGTCGTTTCTTTACTGAGTTCCTAGGACCACCTTCCAGCTCCATCATCAGATCAGACCCTGGTAACCATCAAAAAACAAAGTACTCAGCAAGACGAATGAAACGAACCGAAACTCGATGGGGTTGCGTCGTTTCATTACAGAGTTCCTATGACCACCTTCCAGCTCCATCATCAGACCATGGTTATCATTGAAAGAGAAACTACTCGTCAACACGATTCAAACGAGCCCAAACTCGATGAGGTTGTGTTGTTTTTTTGCGAAGTTCCTATGGCCACCTTCTAGCTTCATCATCAGATCAGCACCATGTCATCATAATATTGCATTGTCACGCGATTTACACATGTATGCAAAATTTCAGCTCAATCGGTAACCGGAAAGTGGGTCAAAATTGAGTTGTAAAATTCCACCCGAACAAGACATACATACATACATTGCAAGTTAAATGAAAGCTTGTAAAATATCCTCCTAGCTTTGATTCTGTCACAAGGTGACTTAGTACAAACATGTTGACTCTCAACACAGACAAAACCAAATACATGACTTTTTCGTATAATTTACTGACCCAACCATCCCATGACTCACATGCAATAGTGGCACATCACTGTTTTGACTCGACTGTTATCGACTGTGTATGTCCTAAACTCAGTAGCACACACACAATAAAATACCTAGGCATCATCATAGACAGATATCTGGATTTTAAAGCACAAATAGAAGCTCTAGAAGAACTAGAGTTCGAAAATTAATATATGTCTTTAAAAATGTAAATTAAGCCGCGAAAGGAAAACTTCTAAAAGAGGTTTATCTAGCCCTTTGCCAATCTTTGCTAACGTACTTACTGCATTTCATCTTGGGGAGGTGCTTATAAAACCACCATCCTAAACTTAGAAATAGCACAGAGCTATTTTGAAAGTTTCGTCCTTTCCGTTTCCCTACAGAAAACTCCTAGCTGAACGTTATGTCCTTTCTGTTCGTTAGTTGTTTATACTACTAACTGTAACAAAAAACATTCACTAACGCCCTATAATCCTGCACTACAAACCAGCAAAAGGCGAGCAGACATTGTTTGTTCCACTGAGCTATATCGTACAGCTCACTCTCACAGATTCTTTTGCTTTCTTGGAAGTTTTTTGTATAATAAACTTAATTTAGCACTAGGTATACATTATATGAATAAAATAAATTGTAAGAAAACCATACAAAAGGGAAAACCACAATGACACCAAACATCTATTATTAGTTATTACATAAGTTGGTATACAATAGAAGCAACTTGCTGCATATACAAAATGTTATTAAAAGTATTATAATTTATTGCTATTTAATAACATGTTATGTAAGCAAGCGCTACACACACTCACCGATAGATGCCTGAGGTACGGGTTAACTAGTTAACTTAGTTTAGGCACAGAATAAATAATAGTACTACTTAGGTATCAGTTCGGTTATTTTGCACTACCAACCTTAATTTTAAAACTTTACAATATAAGCGACACTCTTGTAATGCATTATATTGTTATGTAGACAAATGTTATTTTATAAGTTTTTTGTATTTAGTCTTAGGTTTTACACACCAAATAAATTTATTTTTATTCTTATTTTGTGCCGTGATTATGATGTTCTCCTTGAATAATATTTCCAAACCTCCTGTTGTTATTCCTTTTGCATTATTAGATTATGAATCTAAGCATTCAAGGTCATGGGTTGGAATCCCATTCGAGCTTTCCTGAGACAGGTGGTTTTTTTCTAGTAAACATTTTATCCTAAGCATTCAGATTTAAAAATAGTTGGTTTTTGTAATAGAGCACACGTTAAGAAATGGTGCCCAATTGCTGCGTAATTGGGCAGTATTTTCTAACATTTTTTCTTAACGCGAGTGACGTGACAATTCAAGCCAAAAATAATTTTTTTATCTAGGTTTTTTTTCTACGACTATGAAACACTTGTTGCTTAGCATAATTTTGTAAGCTCTCGGACGTGCACAGTGATGACAGCGACTTCCCTCGGCTTGGCGATGGTGTCTCGGCATCGCCCGGCATCGTCTCGGGGCTGCAGCCTGCTGCGGCGGCCGAGGGTCCGCGCCGTGCCAGGAAACCACGTCGCGGGACGTGCCGCCCGGTCTGCGCGCGCGCATCGAGCCCAAGTGATCTTGGTCATTGTACGCAACGGACAGTAACATTCAGTATTAAAGGAAACAATGAAAATTAACAAAGACCTAAAAAGTAGCTTTCTAATTGTAAAGATGCGTCCGATCAAACTATAATTTCTTGATGTGTAACTGTAAAAGTAAAACAACAATGTCTACTCTCGAGAAAAAGCGACATTTACTCACTTTATAAAGATAAAGATACTTTATTTGGTTGGACACGTGTATAAAAAGATATTAAAATGAATCGTTGCTTCGACATGCCATACCATAATCGGTGTACTGCTTCATAATAAAATCAAAATATTAATACATTATAATTACATTTTTTAAACAATATTAAATTAATGTTAAATATTATTATATGTCAATAATATTAAATTGCATAAAATTCAAAAATAATAGAAAATAAAAGATACGACAACAATAAAATTTCACTATGTCACAAAGTATCGTTCAAAAAATCTGATATGGTGTAATAACATTTTTCGCAAAGTAATTTTTTTATTTTATTTCTAAATTGATTAAAATTCAATTCTTTAAACTTCACAGGTAATTTGTTGTAAATTCTAGGGGCCATACAAAATATGCTTTTACTCGTTAAAGCAGTTTTCGCCCGAGGCATACAAAGGCGACTGTTATCGTGACGGTTACGTTCGACAATATCCGTCATACGCACGAAAAAATCAGGATTCGATTTGACAAAAAGAGCAACTTCCAAAATATACATAGACGGAAGCGTTAAAAGCTTATGTTTTAAAAAATAAGGTTGGCAACTTTTCTGTGGTTTTTAGCCCAAACTTAAGCACTGTTTTTGCATTTTAAATGCTATATCTTTATTAGTCGAGTTACCCCAGAAAATAATACCATATCTCAGAGGGGTGCGTATCATTTTATATAATGACAAATGAACTAATTTCAGAGAACATAACGTTCATTGGATATAATTTTTACTTGTTCTAAATACACTTCCTATAACAACATTAAGTATACCTATTATTCATTTGATATAATACTCATATTCTCTAACAACTTATTCTATAAAGCTATATTGGTAGAATAATCATATTCTATAACTTCATTTGATATAATTTTTGCTTAAAAATAGAAATAACATTTTAACTCTAAATTGATTTCAAATATTAAGTTAATTAAGTTAATACGTTGTGTTTTCGTTATAGTTGTGCTAAAATAGTCAGTGACAGAAACGAATCGCAGCAAAACCGACTCCACGTAGACTTATCTGCCCTACCTACGCTAGAGTCTAATTTAATCCCGCGTAGGCGCGGAGGGACGAGGCGGCCCACGAGCTGAGGAGCAGGTGGGTTTAACGCTCGCCGCCGCAGCTGAGGCTGGCCGGCCAAGCCGGCCAGCAAGCCTCAGCTGCGGTGGTGAGCGAAAGCCATCTGCGACGATAAGCTCGTGTGGGACCGCCGGAGCCGTTACAGAAAACATGCCTGCTGCATGATGCATGCCTACTTGCATGCTGCATGCATGCCTGCATGCTTCGGCTTGCTGGCCAGCTTCGCCGGTCAGCCTCAGCTGCGGCGGTGAGCGAAAGCTATCTGCGACGATAAGCTCGTGTGGGACCGCCGGAGTCCCGCAGCGCCGGAGCCGTTACAGAAAACGTGCCTGCTGCATGATGCATGCCTGCTTGCGTGCTGCATGCATGCCTGCATGCTCCATGTCTGCCTTCATGCTGCATGCTTGCTTGCATGCTGCATGCTTGCTTGCATGCTGCATGCCTGCCTGCATGCTGCATGCTTGCTTGCATGCTGCGTGCTTATTACGTGAGTAATGTTTTATATTACTTGCTTATTATATCAAATGTACATTATATCAAAGTACATATATCAAAAGTACATATATCAAAAGTACATTATATCAAATGAAATTATAGAATCTAAAATTATATTAAATGTTTATTATATTAAGTTAGTTGTTATATCAAATGAAATTATACGAATTGTAATTATATTATCTGAACGTCAGATCATAAGTATTTATATCAAACATTACACACCCATCTCAGAGTCGCCGCCACTAATCCATGATACGCTGTAAGCAGAGCATCTACATTTATTACCGAAGATAGCCTATATAATGCGTAAGCAGAGCCACTGATTCTCTTACAAAGATATTCTATGTGTGCCTTCCAATGCAGTCTACCATCAATTATAAGTCCTAGGAATTTTGCATTATTAACCTCACTGACTTCTGTGGTCTGATAAATTGCCTTAAATGGCGGTCCTGTATACTCTCTTTGATAGAATTTCATTATTTGTGTCTTACTAAGATTAATTTTTAAGTTGTTGTTATCTAGCCATGTAATAATCGATGTCAAAGATAATAATATAATAATAATAATAAAATAATAAATATTTCTTTATTATTCCTTCACAACAATACAAATTTACATAAAGACTTATTCTACAAAGTAGGTAACCTAAAATTGTGAAGGACTGGTGCCTGAAACGGGTTTGTAACAAACCTATACCACAGGTCACCAGGCCCCACCCGCAGAAAGGATACAGATTAATTTATGACAAGAGTTATAAATTTAAAATGCAAAATACAATTAATCAGAAATAATGTAGCTTAAAGTTAAACAATAAAACAAAGTAGCATAGAGTTATACAATAAATCTAACTAAACTAGACTAGTCGAGCTATAGAGTAATAATAATACGTGCGCGTTTGTGTAAGTCTATTGAGTAAGAGGTGTGAGTGTGAGTGAACGCTTAGATGCGTGTGTTGCGTTTGTGTATTAGTGTGCGTGTGGGAGTGTTGGTGGGTGTGTGTATTTTTAACGTTGCGTTGGAGGATGAGAGCAGTTGACCATGAAGAAATTTTGTTAACACTATAGTTTACGAGAAAAAATGATTATGAGAGGGGAGAAAGAAATTTTTCTGTAGTTGCATAGTCCATGGACTTAAGAAATTTGGTGGTAGACTGTTTACAACTGTATTTTGTGAGCGGGTAGATGTTAAGGGAGCTGTTTATTTTGTTATAAAGATAACTTCCAAGAAAGCCGTAGAAGTTATGCGAGAAGGCGGTTTTCAGAGCAGGTATGGTGCATACAGTGCCTATGCGACGTTTCCCTTTAGTTTTTTCAGGGGCGTAAAATTCTTCTGTGTGCTTCTTCAAAATTATTTTTAGAATGAATGTTTGCCTAACTGATAGTAAGTCCCATTTTTTGTAAAGCTCAGTAGTGGGAAAACGATAAGGCAAACCCATTCCAACCTTGAGAAAAAGACGCTGGGCCCGTTCTAAACACAGCATGTTCGTTTTGGCCGTTCCACCCCAAGCTGAGATACAATACTCCAGAAGAGAGTGGCAAAGAGCATAGTAGACCATTCGAATAACCTTGTGATCAGCGATTTGCTTGAGGTTTTTGAAGATGTACGTGAGCTTCCTTAACCTAGAGGTGAGCGTATTGATATGTTCTTTGAAGTTAAGACACTGATCTACACACATCAAAAGTGTCTAGGGATCAACATATATTTTTGCAATAACTTTTCTCCTGATTGATATTAATTTAAATTTTCTTTAAGGATTCATTAAATAAAGTGTTTTCGTTTGTCTACAGCATGGATGCACAGACTTATTAAGACTAGGGGCCACTCGGGCAAATTATGAACTGATGGTGGGCCACCAGAAGTATAGGTAATTAAAGACAATGAAAAATTGATAATAATGTATTCAAATTGAAAAAGAATTTATTAATTTGAAGCGTGGCACTGCTGTCGGCGGGCCACCAGTATTCGACCGGCGGGCCGCATGCGGCCCGCGGGCCGTAGTCTGTGCATCCCTGGTCTACAGTAACGATAAACCAAGTCACCTTTGCATTAACAAAGAAATTTGCCATTTTCCTAATAAAGGGATTTTTGACATTTGAACCACTAACATTAAAGTTCGAAAAAAAGACTGAAATAACAGTTTTCTTTAAAATTTTATTGGGTAACTTAAACAATTAATAATCCGTGTTTCTACCGCGAACACTAACAACACAAGAACATCGGTTTGGCATACTCAAAATGAGTTCATCCAAATCACGCTGTGGAATGGCCGCCCATGTTCGTTGCAACAACAAAAAAAGGTCTTCTTGCGACTGGATACCCTCCATATTCGGCAGAGCTCTTCTCTGTAGCATATCCCATGCATGCTCAATCGGGTTCAGTCTGGCGACTGAGCAGGCCAGGGCATGACATTGATGTTAGCTGCGGCGAGAGTCTGTCTTACAACTCTTGCGGTGTGCGGTCGTGCATTATCATGCATTAACTGAAATAAGGGACCGATTTGCACTTGTAGAGGAACGATGACGTCTGATACAATCGTCTCAGCATAAATTTGAGCGTTGAGGTTGCCTCTGATCCAAATCAACTCAGTTCTTCCGCCGATCCAAATACCCGCCCATACCATGATGGTTCCACCACTATAAGGATGGACTTCCTGGCAGGATTTTAATCGCTGTTGGCGTCCAGGGGTTCTCCAGTGTCGTATACGTCTTGTATCCGGTCTCATACCAAAACGAGACTCATCAGAAAAGCACACGAAACGCCATTGTTCTTCTGCCCAATTTCTGTGTTCAAGAGCCCATTGATATCGAATCCTACGATTGTGCATTGCTATAGGTGGTACCCTTAGCGGTCTTCGGGAATGAAGGTTCACTTCATGCAAGCGGTTTCTGACTGTTTGGTCGCTAATTAAGTTCCCTGAAGAGTGATGAAGCCTCACGGCTAACATCATGGCGGTTATTGTTGGAGCTCTTCGAGTTGTGATTTGAATGTATCGGTCTTGTCTCCGTGTGGTGCAGCGATACCGTCCTCCATGGCGCTCAGCCACGGTACCAGTGCTTCGGTAACGTGTCCAAAGTCGACTGATAACACTCTGACTTGTATTCAGAGCTAAAGCCACAGTACGTTGCCGGGAACCAGCTTTTATCTTTCCCACGGCTCTGAGCATTTCTTCCCTGCTTAAATGACGTCGCCGCTCCATAATAACGTTGGTTTTAATCAGTAGTAGGGAAACAGTAGCACTAATAATGTCTTCAATGCGTTGTATGTTTTTATAGGAAAAATATTGACAGCTGATTTTCATCTTTTACTAGAAATTGATTGAAAGTTCCTGTTTCAAATTATGAAATGCACCAAAAAGGATCCATATAAATTTATAAAATCATAAATTTATTACAAAGCCACATCTCAATCTCAAGAAATCCGCATAAAAATGCTTGATCCCTAGACACTTTTGATGTGGTATTATTACTCCTAAGTATTTGATTGAGCTCGTTCTTTCAAGGGTCGGACAATCGCAGGAGATTCTGGATGGCTGAGTGAGGCACTTATGGACGGTGAGATTGTATGATTGCGATGGAAATTGATAAGTTCTAATAGTGAAAGCTATATATTTTGTTTTTGTAACATTAAGTGTCAGAACGCTGCTTTTCAACCATTTGGTGACCTCGTTAAGACCCATTTGGGCATTTTCAAATACACTATCCCAGGAGTCCCCAGTGAAGAATAAAGCTGTATCATCAGCGAATGCGAAAATCTTTCCTTCCGGGAGTTGTAAGTTACAGAGGCTATTAATATAGGCCAAAAATAAGGTAGGTCCAAGTATGCTGCCCTGCGGCACGCCATACGTGACATTAGCCTCCTCACTCATCCATTGGTCCACTTTAGTTCGTTGGGTTCGATTAGCCAAATAGTCCTCGAAGAGTTGTAAAGGTATTCCTCTTACACCGAGGCTCTCCAATCTGGTCAATAGGCGTGGGATCGAGACCGTATCGAACGCTTTGGCCATGTCAAGGAATACTACTACACATTTCATTTTTTTGTCAAGGGCAGAGATAATAGAATGGACCAAGTCGTTTACAGCATCGTTAGTAGACCTTCCACCTCGGAACCCGTATTGCGAAGGTGAAAGAAGGTTATTAGAAAAGAAAGAAAGAAAAGATTCATTAATGTCATGTTCATAATGACGGGTTCCTTGCACGCAATGGTCATTGTATATTGTCTGCAAAAAGAGTAAAAGGATGATTTAATAATTTAGGTAACTCATTAATATAAATTAAGAAAAGCAGCGGCCCTAAGATACTGCCTTGGGGTACTCCATATTTGATATTTCGTGTTTCAGATAAATACGTTTCTTTTAATTTTGTGCCAGGATTAATTCGTGTTACTGCAGTGTACTGCTTTCTATTCGTCAAGTAAATTACCAATTAATTCTAAAATGTTTCCTCTAATTCCATATGGCTCAAGTTTTTTTTATTAATATGTCATGCTTGACGTAGTCAAAGGCTTGCGTCATGTTACAAAAAACAACACAGACAGGATTTCTCTTATCTACATTCAGCATGACGTTCTTGAGAAATTTAAATACAGCCATATTGATATTCCTGTTTTGCCTAAAACCATTTTGCTCTTCACATAAAATATTATTTTTCTCTAAATACTCGTACTAATAGCTATACAATTCTTTATAAAAATATTTTTCAAAAATCTTAGACATAATAGGTATCAAAGCAATTGGTCTATAATTTTGCATTAATTGCTTATTGCCTTTTTTAAACAATGGTTTAATTATAGCTGTTTAAAGCCTTTCTGGATACTTCCCAGCACTAATGCAAAGATTTATAATAAAACTTAAATGACTACATAATATTATATCGGCAACTGATTTGACAATTTTAGTGGATATGCCGTCGTATCCCTCAGCATTAGTCTGTTTTAATTGTTTTATTATCATTAAAATATCGTTTGGTAAGCTTGGGGACATAAACATACAATCTCGTCTAGTTTTCAAATTAGAGATTACTTCTTTTCCGGAGCCAGATATTGGTATAACTTTACTAATAAAATAATTGTTAAAACTATTGGCTATCGATTCTGGATTAGTCAAAATTTTGTTATTAACACTTATTTGTGAGATATGGTCGTTAGGAATACTAAGCTTAGAATTATTTATAATTGCCCAAGTTGATTTAGCTTTATTGTCAGATTTCTTTATAAAATAATCATTTTGGGCACGTTGTGTAAGTCTGATAATTTTTTTACACAATTTTGTATATTTAGCTAAAGTAACTTTATTTTCCTTTGTTGGTTTGAGTCTATAATTCCAAAGAAGATGTCTTTTCCTTTTACTGCAAATGTTTATCCCTCGTGAAACCCATTTCGGTTTTTTGATAACGGGTATGATAGTAAACTTGAAAGGAAAACATAATACATAAAATAACTTGAAATTCTCCATAAACAAATTAAACGCTATATCAGGATCATCCGTAGCGTAGATTTCCGAGAAAGATAGCTGCACTAGGGAGTCTCTAAACTTTGAAACATTATCAAGGTTATAATCTTTTTGTTTTTTCCGCCAGTATTTAACACATTGACTGCCGAACACTCGGACCCGAGTGACCGTCCCGAATAATTTGTTTGGTTTATTACTTGCTGGTACCTTTAGCAAACGCGCGTCGTTTCGTACGCACACATAGACATGTAATTGAACTTGTAAAAACTTGCGTTGGTTTTGATGAACAAGCTAATACCTGTGTGTGCGAGCGCCGCGTTCACGCGCCTAGTCCGAGGATCCGCACACGCGGATCCGAGTTGCGGTGCGGTACGTTTATGTAACGCCGGCACCTGTGGCGCGAGTATTTATTTACTAAAATTACGTGTGTCTGTAGCGCTTTTGCGTGTGTAACGTTTTGTATTAAAAAATTAATAGTGAGGCAGGGCCATCTAAGCGTAAAAATAGCCTAACTTAATCTACTTTATCGTAATTTTATCTCCAAATCATTAAAACTGTTTTAACGGGACTAAACACGATTAATTTTGTAAGTAAGTACATATCTACTTACTGCTTGACGTTTCTGCCGCGATGCTGCTGCCGTGGTCACAAGCGAACTGGCGGTGCGCGGCGTCGTCGGCTCGGGCGGGTATTTGTTTCTTCATCCACCCTCATACGTTCACTTAAATTGTCACAGTGCAATGAATCTTCAGTAACACGACTCCGGCACACTACACTAACAGTACCGGAGTTTCTTGTTATAGACTGACATTGCGGTTTGCATTTGCCAATCACTGGATTCCATGCTGATGATAATTTAAACCCGTCCTCCCGATTGAAATTTTTATACTTCTTGATCTCAATCGCTTCACGTACTATCCTGCTATGATAATAACGATCGGTGGAGAGGATTTTAGGATCATGTAACTCCATCCAGTGATTAACTCCAGCTTCCAGCAGGTGTTCAGCTACCGCCGATTTGTCTATTTGTCAATTTTTTTTTTGATAGCTGCGATGTGTTCCTTGACACTTTCTGCGATAGTCCGCTTAGTCTGTCCAATATATGAACTACCACAGCTACAATCGAGTTTATAAACTCCCGGTGTTTGGAAAGGTATGACGTCTTTAGGCGACCGTAATTTGTTAGATATTTGGCATAACGGAGTATATACAGTTTTAATGGAGAAGTTTCATAATACTGTTCCAATTTTGTCCGTTACGCCTTTTATGTAAGGTAAAAACGCTGCCTGGCGACTCACTTCTAGACGATTTTTCTTTCCATTCTGCTTTTTCCTCTTCTGTGACACCTTGTATCCGTTGCGTTTCAGTACCTCCTGAACGTGAGCAAGCTCAGCCTGAAGATGTTCAGGGTCACACAGGTTCTGAGCTCTGTTGGTCAGTGAGGTCATCACATACTGAAGATGCTGAGGGCGATGATGAGAAGAGGCGTGTAGGTACCTGTCCGTGTGAGTAGGTTTGCGGTACACAGAGTGTGATAAAGTACCATCATCTCTTACCTTTATCTGCACGTCAAGGAAAGCCAAAGATCTGTCCCTCTCTATTTCATAGGTAAACTTTACCTTTGGGTGGATTGAATTCAGGTGTACTATATATTGTTCAACTTCTTGCTGGCCTCCGCTGATAATGCAAAAAACATCATCTACGTACCTCCTCCATAGTTTCACAATTTGGGGTCTAGTTGCTAATGCTGTGTCTTCAACGTGCTCCATCCACAGATTTGCAAAAACCGGGGCGAGTGGGCTACCCATTGCAACACCATCGATCTGTAGATAGAACTGGTCTCTGAAGAGGAGGTAATTCCCATCAAGGCAATTTTCAATTAGAATAATATATTCCATCGGCAGCTCTTTATCGTAAAGTTTACCCTTTATTATCTCCAGGCAATCCTTCAAAGGGACATTTGTAAAAAGCGACTCCACGTCGAAACTCACCATAATGTCGCATGGTTCCAACCTTATGCCCTTTACAATGTCCCTGAAGTGGTAAGAGTCTTTCACGAATGACGTTGTGTTCCCAACTAATGGCTGCAATACTCCAGCAACATGTTTCGCCAAGTAGTAAGTCGGTGAGTCAATTTGACTCACGATAGGCCGCAGTGGTATGTTGCTTTTGTGTATCTTTGGCAGTCAATAAAGTTTGGGAGGCTGTACAATCCTAGGTTTGTACAGAAAACTGTACTCGTCCTCTGTGAAGATGTCCTTGTGCTGGTCGATAAGGTTTCGAATGCGTCGTGAGACCCTGGCCGTGGGGTTGTAGGACACAGGTTTGTATACATTGGTGTCCGATAGCAGATCCCTGATTTTGTTGACATAATCATCCGTATTCATTACTACAGTGGCATTTCCTTTGTCATCCTTTAGCACTAAAATCTTGTCGTTGTTACGTAACTGTTGTAGTGCTAGACGCTCTTCCGTAGTAATGTTACTTTTTGGTAGCTTTGACTTCCGCAAAATTACGGCGAGATCTTGTCTTAAGATATCAGCGTCCGCAGGTGGTACCTTATTATGTATAATAGTCTGCTCTACTCTACACACTATGTCCTCGTATGGAATTCGCTTAGGTGTTAAAGCATAATTCATACCCTTTGTCAAAACATTCTTAGATGGCCCATCCAGTACTTCATCCGACAAGTTGATCACCGTGCGCGCACTGTCTGGGGTCGAGCGTGTGTCACTCGCATCGTAAGTGGGTATTTGCGACTCCTGCACGCGACATTGGCGGGTACATAAATTATTATACCTGCGCTCGTGTTTTTCTGCACACAACTCGTACGTTCGTGACGCTGTTAAATTGGTGATTCTATCGCAATTATCGAAATCCTCACTAGATAGCACTGCACTGTATTCCTGATGTAATTGGAACAACTCACATACTGTTCGATTCACTGCACTATGGCGCAGCATCGCGGCCGAAACGTCAAGCAGTAAGTAGATATGTACTTACTTACAAAATTAATCGTGTTTAGTCCCGTTAAAACAGTTTTAATGCAATGCAACGCGATAGTTTAAAGTCTTATCCAAATCATTAGTTTATTGTTAATGTAACAAATTAATATGTAACTGTTGTTTTTTATATATTTTATTGTAAAACCATTAATGTATATTGCACTAATTATTGTTTTAAATTTTTATGTCACTCACTGATTAATTCAGAAGTTTTTTGTTGATGACACAAATAATTTTTATACTGTTGATTTTTTGTGAATCAAAATTAAAATACTTGTGGCATTTACTCATATACTTTTTTATTTTAATTAGCAGACAACCAATTTACAAAACAGTTTATAAAAGTACTCAGATCCGAGAAGTTTGTCTCCACAGAACCCTACACGCCGATCACTCGGATCCGAGTGTTTGGCTCCATAGCGCCGACCACTCGGATCCGAGTATCCCCCTTTTTTAAGAGAATTATACAAATATAAAATAGTATTAATTTATATTTAATGAATGCACATATAAAACATTAATATTATCAAAAAAAAATAGTGTGACACCTGGCGGGATTTTTGTATTAAGCTCTTGGCAGTGAACGTGTTAAACGATGGTAAATTCGTTACGAGACACCTTAAGAGTTGGGCGGTGTGGTCCGATAAAGCAAATTCCATCACCTCCGCCCTGCATTTTTTTTGGAAATTGTGAGCAAAGTCATCTATACATGTTTGATTTTTCAATCTAGTTGGCTCTCTTAGTGCTAATTTTAAGTTGTAGTTCAAAAGAAGACACTCTAATTCTAATGTGACATTATCAGTTTTCATTCTTTGCATTACCGAGCACTGGCTTAGAGACCATCAGTTCATGTTCAATTTTAAGAATCATTTGGTAGGAAGTTCGTTCAGTCGAGGAAATGCAATACATGGTGGCTCCTTAATTATTGTTAGTAAAAAGTTTAAATTAAAGGGACGCAAAGACATAGTGAGCCTCTCGGTTGAGCGAACAATAGAAATAGCTTGTGTGGAGTTGGAGCAGTTTGTTGTGATAAGTGTATACAAACCTCCTTCAGCATTGTATGATCTTTTTGAAAAAGTTATGGATGAGACATTGCGTAAGGTCCGCAATGTAGGTAAAACAATAATTGTTTGCGGTGATTTTAATATAAATTTGATAGAAAACTCCACATTGTCAACTAAAATTAAAAACTTATTTCTATCATACAATTTGAATAATTTATTTTTGGAGCCGACAAGAATAACTGCCACTTCGGCCACCTGTATTGATAACATATAAACAAATGTAAAACCACTGGCTAAGCAAATTATTAATAACCTGGACTCTGATCATTGTGGCCAAATGGTCAGCTTTCCACACCAGCGTAAGCAAGTGATGAAAAAAAATATCACTGTTGTGCCAAAAACTGCAGGTCGGCTGGAACGCTTTAAAAGCAACCTAGATACAAAATTAAATTATTTAGAATACAATGACAACCCTGATGTCTTTTATAATGATTTTTTTAACATATATTGTTCAGAATTTAATAAATCTTTTGTTCCAAAAAAGATCTCGGTTAGTGGTACTGCATCTTTTAATGAATGGGCTACAATTGGTATTCACAAAAGTAGGAAACGCCTTTATGAACTTTATGGTGAACGCAACTATAACACCAGCGACGACTTCAAATTATATGTTAAAAATTATTCAAAGTTATTTAAAAGAGTATGCCGATTAGCCAAGGCAAACTATCTGAGTTCTAAGATTAAGAATAGTAATGACAAAATAAAAATGACATGGAATATTATAAATAGTGAAACAGGAAAGGTCAGAAGTCGTAATAATGAGTACAATTTAAATTGTGATAATAAAACCTTGACTTCTGATGCTGATGTTGCTGCAGCATTTGAGAGGTTTTTTACTGACATTCCAGTTTCAACTACAAAAGCCTTGATTTCCTCCCCCACTGTAGCTGAATCTGTTTTGAAGGAGAATGTTAAAGATTGTGAAAGTAATTTCAGTTTTCAAAAAATTTGTGTTATAGAAATATTAAAAACATTTAACACTCTCAATAAAAAGAAAACTGCTGATCTGTGGGGTAATTCCGTGGATGTCGCTAAATCAGTAATTATGACAATAGCTCCAGTTTTAGCCTGCATATTTAACGAATGCATTGACTGTGGTGTTTTTCCTGACCTAATGAAACATAGTAAATTAATTCCATTGTTTAAATCAGGTAGCACTTCTGACCCCTCTAATTTTAGACCTATTTCTGTGCTACCCACATTTAGTAAATTTTTTGAAAAGTTGATGCTAGACCAAATTCAAATTCATTTTCATAGAAATAAACTTTTACATTGTAAACAGTATGGTTTTACTAATAGTTTAATAGTTTAATAGTTTATTACAAAAAGGTTTATACAACATAAGGTTTACAATAAAGTCCCAAAACGAGGTAATCCTGTATCTTTGGGACTAGGGGTCGCTCAACAACTGACGCCGGTGTTGAGCTTTTAATCCAAATATTTGATACCTGGGAGGAATCACAGGATGACCTAGGGGTATTTTGTGATTTATCCAAGGCTTTCGATTGTGTTTTTGGTCAGGAAGCTTAACCACTATAGAATTAGGGATGCTTCTTTGAGCCTTCTAATCTCATACTTGAGTAACAGGATTCAGAAGGTCGACATTAACGGTAAAAGATCTCCGGGATCAGTGGCTACAATGGGAGTTCCGCAGGGTTCAATACTAGGTCCTTTCTTGTTTTTGATTTATATTAATGACTTACCTTATTTTGTAAAAGACAGTCATGAGATAGTATTGTTTTCTGATGATACTTCACTTTTATTCAAAGTGAAACGATGACACCCAAATTATGACGATGTGAATAATGCGATCTCAAAGATTGTTCACTGGTTTAGTGTAAATAACTTGCTATTAAACGAGGGAAAAACGTTTATGGAGACACAAAACGAGATTGTGGTGACTTATGCTTTCTGTTTGACTTTCTTGGTGTTGATGGTATGCTTCTTATCTTTCCATTATAATATTTAATAGGCTGCCACTCAAATCTTTTGTCGCTTTTTTGTATTGTTCATGCTTTGTCTCTGTTTCCTGTAAAGCTCTTTTTAGTTGCGTTCTTTCCAATGAGAGGTTATCATACACTTTTAAACTTTCGCGTTCCATTATAAATACACATTTAGACGGGGATTAACGCTAACTACATATTATAGGCATACTACGCATACCTTTTTATACCCGACGTTTCGACCGAGTTGCACCGGTCGTGGTCACGGGCGGACTGGTGTCGCGATGTGCTGCCTCCGCGGCTGAATCTTCGTCCACCGTCACATTTTTTATCCAGCTACCGTTACACACAACACTAACGGTGTCCCTATTACGTACACAGGCCTTATTCTGGTGGTTAGCCGATTGCGAAGTAAAACGAAGTTGCGTTTTTTCAAATACTGGATTCCACGCTGTAGATAGTTTGTGACCGTCTTCCCGATTAAATTATTAGGATGCTTTTTGATTTCAATCGCTTCACGCACTACCCTTGAATAAAAGTGGCGATCTGTGGAGAGGACTTGCGTTCGATAAAATTCAATCCAGTGATTTGCGCCTCTTTCAAGTAGATGTTCTGCAATCGCTGATTTATTAGACTGGCGGTTTTTAACAGCTGCGATATGTTCTTTGACCCTTTCATGAATTGTCCGCTTTGTCTGGCCTATGTAGGAACTACCACAGCTGCAGTCTATTTTGTAGACGCCTGGTGTTTGCAGTGGCAAAACATCCTTCGGAGTGCCCACGATGTTGTTAATATATGGCCGATCATGTCTGTGACTCCTTTGACATAAGGCATGTAGGCCGGTTGCCTGCTAACCCCGGGATGCTTGTTGCGTTTGATCGGTTTCCGTCGTTGATTCGCTTGATATTCGTTTTTCTTAAGTGCCTCCTGAACATAATCCAACTCCCGCTCCAAATGCTCAGGGTCACAGAGGTCAAAAGCTCTGTTCTTGAGTGACGTCACAACGGATTGCAAGTGTGGAGGGTGGTGATGTGAGGCAGCGTGTAGATATCAGTCCGTGTGCGTGGGTTTTCGGTACACACAGTGCGATACGGACCCGTTGGGTCTCACGGTCATCTTAACGTCTAGAAAAGACAAGGACCTGTCCACCTCCATCTCGTATGTGAACCTCATATGTGGGTGAATGGAGTTGAGATGTTTAATCCATTGATCCACTTCCTGCTTGCTACCTTTAACGACACTAAAGATGTCATCTACATATATTTTCCAAAGTCGTATGGTCTTAGGCCCGAGACTCAATGCCTTCTCTTCAAAATGCTCCATCCAGATATTGGCTAGTACCGGGGCGACTGGGCTTCCCATGGCGATACCATCAATCCGTAGGTAATATTGACCTTGGAAAAGAAAATAGTTGCCGTCCAAACAGTGCTCCAGTAGATCAATGTAATTTCGCGGCATTTCATTGTCCCTCAGTTTTTCCCGGACTACGTCCAAACACTCCTTTTTTATTATTAAGGTATGCGTAGTATGCCTATATATATCCCCGTCTAAATGAGAGGTTATCAATTTCTTCATTGGCCGACGCTAGGTTTATATTTAGTTGGTCTATTTGTTTCTTATGAGCTTGTATTTGTTCATCACTCTCACCATCGGATGAAATGTTTGGCAGACTACTTACAGTTCCCTCTAGTGTTGATGAAGTTGAATATCACCGTCGTCTTTGTCGGTCAATGATATTGAACGTCGTTTGCGGAACGTTATGTTTTCTAGGAAATTCATAATAATATTTCAAATTATGAATTCTTGAATGTATTACATAAAGATATAATCTAACTGCGGGTTTAAACCACGAGCCCCTGGATTTCAGTGTATAGTATGCACCGCTGCGCCAAACGTGTTGTTGGTTGAGCGACGAATTTAGTGTACAGTTACGACTCACGCACGATTTGTGTGGTTTGAGTTCGATAAGTATGAATGCTTTGCACTGTTTTTAGTCACTACCGCCACTATTCAGACTGATATTTTTTATTTTGTAATGGTTATATAATAATATTAAGTCTTAATTTATGTTTATAAGTTGGTTCGGCACTACACAGTTTTTACATTTAAATAGATTTTTATTAACTTTATGTTGTTGTCAAAACAGTTATTTAATTTTTCTGTTACACTGATAGCACAGTTTGGTGACTGGTTCCACTTTTTTCATTATTTCTTTAAATTCTTTGCAAAATGCGTTGCAAACGATAGATGAAGATCTTTCTATGTATTATATGGTATTAATCACAGTTTTAGAACGTATAAGTTTGAATTACTATTTTTAAAACTTTATTTATACGCAGCTGATGTTTACTAAGATAGCAGCGCCATCTACCTGTCCTCATAATAGATAAAGTTTATCGTTTAGTGGTTGTGGTTGATTGTTTAGTCTTAAACCATTTTATTCTGTAGGTATAGGAAAAGCGGGCAAATGACTCTGCCTCAGCGCAAAGCTAAAACCAGATGTGAAGACAGCTAGCGGAGCAGAATTGTGCCACACTGGTTGTCCTCGCCTTGTCTAACCGCAGGTTGCTTTTTTACGCCTCCTTAAAATGTAGTGGGAAATATAAAAGTTTATGGGTTGGTTGCGTGACAAATATATTACCTTTAGATTTCATTTTGCATAGAACATGAACGGTACAATGTGTCTCCAGAAACATGATTCCATACGTGGGTTAACTTTAGTGGTTCATTGTTACTAAAGCTTACCATTGTTTGTCAGCAAATTCTCGAGTCCATTATTTGCAACGAAATGCATGCAATAAGTTTAACAACTATGCGTCGATTAAACGATCAAGATGACTCGGCCGCGCCACGCGCACAGCGTCGCAAGCAGCCGCAGACAATCTTCCGCACGTTGACAGCCGGCCTGTGTGACTGATGGCTCCAAATATCGGCGAGGACTTATTGTTGTTCGGGAACTTTATAAACTTCCAACCACCTTCCAACACATCAACGTCATCATTGAAGTGATAAATCTACTATTGTGTGTATTTTAAAGGGGTCTGTTTTGTTTCTTCTTGCTGAACTTTAAATTAATAAAAATTATGGCATGAAAATATTAAAGCTCACCTTCAACTATTATAATAAATGTCGCAATTACATATATTTTTAAAGATAACAGTATAATCTCCTTGCTGATTTAAACATATTAAAATATTTTTATGAAGCACAACATTTGATGGTCCTTTTTGTGTACTTCCTCCGCCGGGAGGGCACGTACCTGTGGGAAGGCAGTTAAGCGTCCTGCGAGTCAGGTCACGCGCGCACGGCAGGCAGGCTTCCGCTAGATAAGGGTGGAAGCGGCGCAGCCCTGGCCACTTCCTGACGTGTGAACCTGCTGCTTGAAGGGTGTGCGTGCTGCCGCGGATATGTGGGCGGCTCGGCAACAAAAGGTTGGGTGGACGGGTTTAAGTAAGACTACTTGTCAATTAAGTGCAGAGGCAGGCGCTTCAAACTACACAGAAAAATTATAGGTGATCGGTCTTTTGTGATCGCCCAAAAACTCGCAAAACAAACAATAGCGAGTGATTTGGTCGGGTATTGTGAGCTGAGGTTACGATGGGTTACCACATGCGAACTGATGATCATTCTCAGGCCACAAAATGCGTGTATTACTTATTGCACAAGACAGTAAGTATTATATTCTATGCTATTGCTACGCCCAGAGTAGACTGTTGTTAGGCCGATGAGAATGTAAAACGATATTCCAATTTTCAAATGTATGTAAATATTAGCTTTTTCATTGCGAATATATTTAAATAAATATAGCATGTAAAAAATTTTTGTTGTTCAGAAGATCTCTTCACAGCGTACCTAAGGAAGGTGTTTCATTCATCAATGTGTCAACTGTTGCCTATCACAAGTAAATATGAGTGAATCTAATTTTTACGTCTCTTCTTGTTTCAACGTTACCCATTTAAATGCCCGATACATAACATTTACAGTAATAAACGTATATTGACATTCGGGGAAATAAACTTGCGGCTGCTAGACATTCAGGGAATAGACGTATGGCGACTTGACTTCCGGATAATAGATGTATGGCGACTAGACATTCGGGGAATTAGACGTAATCAACCAAACCGAAGTGAAAGTACTCTTTTTTCAAATTATTAACAAAGTAAGATAGGATCACTCTCATAAATATCTTTTAATGTAATGGATTTACAATACGAATATTAATATTTCAGATTTGTCAATCACTACAACAAGAACAAAATTGGCACGGGTATAGGCATAGCTTTACAAATAGCTTGAATTGTGGGGCCTGACCCGTTTGTATGTTTGACCTGATCCATATTAATTTGAGTTTGACAACTATGCGGGTAAAAAAAGAAGAACTATCTGGCAATTTATATTCAATAGACACCACAATCAATAAACGGAAGAAAACAGCTATTACGAAGTACCTACATTTTCCATAAGCAAAGCTGCATGCACACCTGCGGGGTTATTGCAAAAAGTAGGCATTCACAAATGGCCATAAAACTGGCGGGCCGCGCCGTGCACACCGGCCGTAACGTGCGGCGAATAAGCATTTGCATGTCATTCTTATTAATCCCGCTCCCCGCCCCGTTGACCGCCACTAATTAAACAATTTGCGTGTGCGCCCGCAGCCGACGCCGGCCACGACTCATTCGCCAAATCAGCGTCGCTCCAAAGCTGACTCTATCGCCGGCCCCTACAACCCAATGTCCAGGAGCTCGGTGGACGTCTCAGCAGCATAAACTAAGACATCAGCAGAATGGCTGATCCCTATTGTAATGTATGCTAAGCGGCTCGACCGCGGCAATTAGGCTAGGATGTGCGACCCACGGACGCGGTCGTGTCGCAGCCGTCACGCCGCCGTCACGCCGCCGCCGCAGCGCCCAAGCCAATTAGCGGTCGCTGCATCGCGGCGCGTTAGCCTAATCACGACCGCATCTCATATGCGCCGCAGAGCTTCCGCGGGCTGTGGGCTGTGGGCTGTGGAGGTTGCGTTACTACCATCATTCCGATGCCAGCCACGTCATTAATAAGGAGAGACGGCCCGCGCGAGCAGCGCCCGCGCACTTGCCGCGACTCGGACAAAATAGTCGAAAAAGGTAACCGCATGGTCGTGACGGGAATGTCGCTGATGTTATGTATTTCAGGTCACACTCATTGAATTTTAAACCGCTATTGTTTCGTATTTCGCGCCTGTGCGCAGAATGCGGCGTGCCGCCGCCTGCCGCCGGCCGATGCCGTATTCTTCGTCCCCGATGTCCGTCAAAACGTCGACGGATCGACCTATAAATAGGGTTACAGTCGCCTGACGAACCGTCAGGACAAAGAGGCTTTGTCTCGGCGACGAGCTGTCGTGAATGATGGGTCGCGATCGCGCGCCGCGGCGGCTAACGGTAGCGCGGCACCCCACACGGGCTGGCACCTCGCCCTGGTCCTATACCACAATTCGGCACTTTTCTTATTATTTCTATACTTCTAAACATTAATTCTCTCAAAACTTATGTATAAGGCTTTTATTTAATCGTACAACCTTCCATTTCCTCTTTTATAATCGTTTAACTTAGCAACTACATTATGAATATTTTTTACGTAAATTTCACCAACAGTACCTGTCTATAATGGTTAAGATAGTTTTTGGCAATTATTTCCTTCAAAATAACTAGTTATCTCTCCATATCCATATTACAAAAGCGTCATAGCTCATACAGCATGTGCGTGTCGGCCGCGAGCTGCGCGGGCAGGCGGGGCGTCAGTTCCGAGAAGCCGCCGCACATTGTGGACACCTCGCTGCACAAATTACTGTTTTATCGGTTCCTAGAGGTGAATACCAACGAAACTCGTCGCGATACTATGAAAAACTAAAAACTAGCAAGAGAATATACTTACAAAATCTACAATGAAAAAGAGCATCGTTTGCGAGTGAAAGCTAATGAAAACGAGCAGAAGTTTGTTAATTACGCCAACCCTCAAAGGAGCCGTACAGGTGTTACGTAAACAGAAATATTACCATTGGTATGCAGCCCCGCGCGCAGTCGCGATCTGCCGGGCGGCTGCCGGGCGGCTGCCGGGCGGCTGCCGGGCGGCTGCCGCGCGGGCGGCTGCGCCGGCGCAGGCTCAAGCGCTATCGCCGCATCTGACAATTACGCGCGTTATGATTCATTTGTCGCGCAAACACGTCGGCAGACGTGATCACGTGAGGGTAAGACCAGTGGTGTGGAGCAGACGCGTTATACAGCCACTTCCTATAATTAACCATTCCGGGATGCTTGACATTGGACACAATCTCTCTTTGCTTCCAGTTATATAAAAACTTCCAAGCTTTTATAAGAGACATCTTAAAATTTTGTTACGTTTTGATACTTTAGTCACGGAGCGGAAGACATAAAACCGATGCCTACCGTCCACGAGCAGCTCCATCATAATCGGTGCTGGCTGGCCTCGGGCCCGGGGACGGTGACGCAGCCGATGACGTCACTAAGATGGGACTGGCAGCACCATGTGAGCAGACTCCTTTAAAGTATGCAGCTTCATTAGTATTCAGCGTATCGATGCCGAGCATTTAAGGAACGCAAGACTTATAAAATAAGGTAAAACAACTCAATAACTCCTACCTATAAATATAGAATCAACAACGGATTGCCTACATAACAGTGGTTGCAAATTCCGGATGCACTTCATCCAAAATCCGTCCGGTGTTTCCTTCCATCGGTCTATCGCCATACTTATTATCAGAGGACCTAGCTGACAACACCTAGGACGAGTGGCGGGAGAGGCATAAAATAATGCTTGTAAATTTTACTAATGTACGGGATTGACATATGCCGATAACGATACGTCACGTAGCTTTAAATTGGTAATTTTAAAGAGCTGATTCATGAGAATATTATTTTTACACTTGTCTTCCAACTCACTATTGATAACGTAACGCTTATGCGTTTATAGCTTTTAACGTCAAACCATTTGCTACTTGTTTACGTACAAAATATTAAGAGTTACTAATATACATTTAGACGGGGATTAACGCTTAATTACTTATTAAAGGTATACTACGCATACCTTTTTATACCCGAGACGTTCGACCGAGTTGCACCGGCCGTGGTCACGGCGGACTGGTGTTGCGATTTGCTGCCTCCGTTTGCGCGGCTGAGTCTTCGTCCACCGTCACATTTTTTATCCAGCTACCGTTACACACAACACTAATAGTGTCCCTATTACGTTTTTACGTTACGTTACGTACGTCTTCCCGATTGAAATTATTAGGATGCTTCTTGATTTCAATCGCTTCACGCTATACTCTTGAATATAAGTGGCGATCAGTGGAGAGGACTTGCGTATGATGAAATTTAATCCAGTGATTTGCGACTCTTTCAAGTAGGTGTTTTGCAATCGTTTCGCAGCATTATTAGACTGAAGGTTTTTGACAGCATGTTCGTTGACCCATTAATGAAAAAAGTGTACCTGTAAGAGTTACAAAGTTCAAATATATAATATTAAATATATAATATAAAAACAATTTATTTTCTCTCCACAACAGTATATTGTGACAATAGGTACATAAGTACTCTTAATTATATGGTTACAATAACAGTATTACATTAGACCTGCATTGTGAGACTTGGTAGAGACTGGTGTCTGATATTAGTATAAAAAGGAACCTGTTACACAGGTCACACCAGGGCCCTCTTGCTTAAAAATTAAGGTAAAAACCCGTATAAGAGGTACGATGAACGTGAAGTAAGAAAATTAGTACTACTTATCCCATATATGCCCACAACTACTTGCAACTCCGATTTTTATATTTTTTTGAATTTGTCAACCTTTTATCATTGCTACTTCAGAAAAAATATTTTTAATTTTTTTACACAACTGTAAGTCTCTTTTTTTCAGTGGGTCGTAAACGACCATCTGGTCCAAAGATTGCTTTGGGTATATGGGTGCAATTAAACAGTATTGGGAGTGATTGAGGCTATTTTCTTTGAAAAAAACTATTAACGTAAAGCTCAAGTCATCATGGCTCATTGTCA
Source organism: Scoparia ambigualis (assembly GCA_963921215.1). Lineage (NCBI taxonomy): Eukaryota > Metazoa > Arthropoda > Insecta > Lepidoptera > Crambidae > Scoparia > Scoparia ambigualis. The sequence goes on along the minus strand of OY992506.1, from coordinate 1,140,500 downwards.
TTGCATTTTTTACACAGTTACACGATTATAAAAAATTTAAAAAAAATTAAAATGTGTTTTATTTCTGTAAATCAAATATAGTTTCCGGGGCTCCCAGAAAGTAATCAAAAGATACTTGAGTTGGGGAAGCCTCGCTCTTCTACTAAAAACTTGTTTTTGCACAATGCATATCGTCACCTAACCGCCAGGCCAATGGCGGGGTCTACTGCATGTCTCACCTCACTGACAGGAACATTTGTAGATACGACTGCGTAAAGCTATGGTTTTGCCCGTCCAATTTATGTCTTTGCTAAACCATACTTCATTATTAAGGATCTTGACATCAGAGCATCGACGGTAGCTTCATATGATCTCCCAAGCCAGTATTGTCCAACTATTAAGGACTCAATTAGATTTAAATAGTACAAATATATTATGTTGCAACGAAACATAGATATTGATAATACGTACCAACTTCATATTATCCATAAATATAATAAATTAATATAAAGGTGGCGTTGATCAATGATTCTTAGATACAAATATAGGGGTAATACCGTATTGCAATGAGAGGAAGGAAATGGTGTATCTATTGTTTTGGTTGGAGCTACCGTTGATTATCTAAAGTTTCGCCTCGTATTGTACAGCTGTGGCATAAGTTAGACCACAGCTCAGCAAAACCACAGCTTCTCGTAGCTACAAGTGTTTCTTTCTTTCTTTTTGACGACCTCCTTGGTCGAGTGGTTTGTACACCGGTTTTCATGGTGTCGCCGTCTCTGAGGTCCCGGGTTCGATCCCCGGTCGGGTCAATTTAGAAATGGTTGTTTTTCTAAATTGTCTCGGGTCTGGGTGTATTCTATGTATAATAAGTATGTATTTAAGTATTTTAAGTATGTTTATCCGTTGTCTAGTAACCATTTAACGAGTTTTTTTGAAGCTTCTCTTGGGCTAGATAATTGGTGTGATTGTAGGAAAGTTTTTTTTATTATTTTATTATTTCAGTGTGAGGAGACCTGCAGTAGACCACAACATTTTGACTGGTCAGGTTAGGCTAAGATATGCATTGTAACAAAACAAAACCGTCAAAATATGTATAAAATGCAATTCTCATGACAAATGTTTTATAGCTGACATGCATAGCTTTTTAAAATAAAATAGACTTTATCCGTCTCAGTACTGTTTTATTCCACCCATCTCTCTAAGCAATTTTTGGAATAGATGTGCCCATTCAAGTGTTTACTTTGATTTAGCCATCTAATTGAAAGTACATCTAAAATTGTATTATTACATTACATAAAGCAATAATCGATCTATTTAATTTGCCTATTTTATTCCAAATACTTAAAAGAATAACACTCAAAACCAACATTGTTATCCGCGCAAACCTAAAAATCGCCACACCAGAACAAATCAAAACTTCAAAAATCTATAAATTTATGCACATTTTTCTAGTAGTGGAACAATAAATACTTATCGATAGTGCTGTTATTCACTTTGTATGATTTAGGTAGTTTCGTAATTGAAAATGAAAATGTGTTTTATTTCAGAAAATCTTTAACAAATTAGTTGCCGGGGCTTCCCAAAAAGTAATCAAACGATACCTGTGTTGGGAAAGCCTCGCTCTTCCTAGGTGTACATAATATTTTAGATTAAAAACATTCTCCTACAATTTAGCTGTGCTAAATTAAGCCAAACAAAATAAATATCACTAAAAGTGTGTAAGTGTGAGTGTAAGTGTGTGTGCGTGTGTGCGTGTGTGTGAGTGTGAGTGAGTGTGTGAGCGTGTTTGCGTGTGTATGAGTGTGTGTATGTGTGAGTGTGTGCTCAGATACGTGTATGTGCGTGCATGCATGTGAGTGTGAGCGAGAGTATGAATGAGTTAGATATACCTACTATTTCAGTTTTACCAATATTATCTTCTACTTCATCATAGTTAACAGTAGAGAGCCATTCAGTCAGAGTTTTTTTACATACAAACAGTTGCAAAGGATAGATATTAAGTTTCCGATTTATTTTGTTGTAAGTGTAAGGGGCTTGAGCTATTTAATGATTACTAGCAAAAGTTGTTCGTGCTGGGTAGGCTGGGCTACAATGTCGCACCGTCTCTTTCTAAGTTTGGTATGGTCAAGTGGTAATGTTTTATGATATCTCAGTATCATGTGTAAGATATAAAGTTTCCTAACGGAGAGCAGTTCAGCTTCAGCGTATAGTGTTTTAGTCGAAAACCTTCGCGGCCTACAATACATTACCTTGATCAGGGATCTTTGTGCCCGCTCTAGATTTAGAAAGTATGACTTAGCTGCACCTCCCCATACTGAGATACAGTAAATTATCACGGATTGGAAAAGAGCAATATATACTTCATTAAGGAGTTCAGCACTCATTACGTGTCTCAGAGATTTGAACACCCACATGAGCTTCCGAACCCTCCCCATAACAACTAACAAGTTCCAGCTGTGGATACCAACTTAATCTCTGATCCACGATGATTCCGAGGTATTTAACACTAGTAGCTTTTTCTATCTTTGGGCAGTCACAGGTGTCAGGTAAGGGTGTACAGCAGGAATGTATTTTGATTTCAAAGTCCGGTGAGGGCTGCGAACTAATGTACGGAGCAAAGCACACAAAATTCGTTTTTTGGGTGTTAAGAGTAAGGAGATTCTCAAAGCCAGTGGCTAACTCTAGCTAGTCCCCTCTCAGCCTGTAATTTAACTATATCGTAATTGTTTGACTATAATACGTTATGATCTTCGACTACCACCGCGTGAAAGTCAAAGAAAACGATAGACGATTTTTTTCCGTCATTTATTTATGTCATGAATGGGTGCGCTTGTTACCGTGCTTGTTTCACGGTGAGGAGCGCTCTCGTTATTTTGAACTGTATCGTCTGTATGCATCTGCACTATGACGAGTCACCATTAAAAAAACCGGATTCGTCCCAGCAACGGGCTAACGAAGGACCAAAATGTAGGGGCTGAATCCCACACTCGACTGCTTGCTGAGGATAGGTTACTCCGGAAAGTGCTAAATAAACCAACCCGATTGAATGCTAGAAAAACACTAGTTAATTGTAAGTAATTAATTATACAATTGTATGTAAAAGTGATGCGTCTGCAAACGCATTGAGGTCATTGTGAAATTACCAATATGCAATAGCTATTACAATGTACACAACACACGGCGTCAGATCAACCTACCCCAAACTGTCAAATTTCTACAATCAATTTTAAACTTTATTGTTTGGCTCTAAGGATCAATACTCAATGGAGAAATTTGACAGTTTAGGGTAGGTCGATCTGACGCCGTGTGTACGTGTGTAGTAGTGTGTGTAGGCTCATACAGTCGCCGTAGACTGCTCGGGCGCGATACTTGCTCAGCACTCGTCAGTCGTGCTTAATTACAGCAGACCGGCGAATTAACTGAATCTCAATATGGAACTGAAATTGTAACAGGTTTAAAAAACGGTTAGTCTACAAACTAAAAGTTATTCGTTATGAATGTTTGTCAATTTGGTTATTTTCTTGGCGAAATGTATAATTAGGCTAAGCCGATATTTCGAATTCGTCGGGACGTTTCATATTGTGTACGTCGTGACACGACGACCTCTCGTGTGCCTTCCATGCCCCTAGGAGACGTGAGCCGGAGCGCGGCGCCAACACGGCCGGCGCGCGTCACGGCGGCACGGGCCCTGCCAGCACCACTGCCACACAGCAGCAGTCACAGCATCGCAACACCACGTGTTTGTTTGTTCAAAATCGAGAGTAGAATCGTTTCCGCTAATAAAAAATATAATATAATATCACATTTTAGAAAAATGTTTTGGCCTCGACGCGTTTTTTTATATACATCGTCCTTAGCAACTACGTTGCACTCACAATTTTATATGCTATCACGGCGGCAACGACGTTTTCACTCGCAGTCCTAAGCTCGTATTCTAAAACCACACTCACCCTCAAATCTCTGCTTAAGTACAGTTAGAAAGGGATGGCGATATATGCGATGAATAGCACCATCCCTTTCAAACAGTACTCAAGCAGAGATTTGAGTGTGAATTCGGTTTTAGAATACGAGCCTTAGATCGCGCGTTTTACCATGGAATTTCTAATTTGCAAGAAATGCAAGGAAACATAAAAAGCAAATATCTTTTTAACCATTCGCCTGTGACTGTGAGAAACCCTTAAATCATTTACTAGGTAACTATTTTAATTTCTTTTGTATCTGGTTTTACGGCAACTGACAGGTTAATCTGCGACAAATTAATTTAATCTTTGACACGAATGTATGTTTGAGCGAGCATCAATTCAGAACGGCTGAACCTATTTGGCTAATTCTTTTTTGAATTGTAATAGTCAAGACAAGGTTTTTATGTAAGAAAATTTTGGAAATTCGTCACGTCACGCGTCGGGCGGGCCGCTAGTCTATATTATTAAAAATCATTTGCCTAATTGTTTGTACGCACATCACTTGACTAGGACGGCTGCACCTATTTGGGTAATTCTTTTTTATTGTTATGTTCGTATACAGTTTGTTTGTGTGAAAAAATATGTTCGAAAAACCAAAGAGATTTAATATACATAGTAATAGTTTAATGTATTTTGAAAAAACGTGAAAGTGTAAAATTTGGATTTAAAAATCTCCCTATAAAGTGATTGAGTGAGTGGACATAGAGAAAGCAATGAGGATTTAAGTAATGCAAACAGTTGGAACATATTCAAATAATATAATATGACAACCTCCGTGGTCGAGTGGTTAGCACGCCGGGTGTGGCAACGCGCCATCTCTGAGGTCCCGGGTTCAATTCCCGGTCGGGTCAATTTAGAGAAAAACTGTTTTTCTAAACTGATTTCGGGTCTGGGTGTTTTTCTATGTTTGTATATATTTATCCGTTATCTTACCACATTAACGTGTTTCTAGAATTAAATTGGTGTGAGCGTTAACAAATTTAATTATTTAAAATAATTGAAAGGTATGAAAATATTGTCAAAATTTACTTTAGAATTGACAGCTTGACGTTACAGTTCCTTATTTTTAATTGTTTTAACCACAAATCCTAGAGACTTCTTGGCGGGAAAGTGAAGCGTCATGTCTACAGTTTTGTTTTATTTTCTATAATTTGTGTCGAATATTATTGTGAAATAATGGTGGATTATTTACTGTTAAGTGTTCGTGAACGTGTATGAGTTTTGCCAAATAAAACAAAACAGTGCAACATCACTTTTCAAATTCTCTCCAGAAGTCCGTGTGAGATCTCAATAAAGTCCCACAGCTTTATTGAGGAGTTAGTTTTGCCATTTTTTTTTTTTTATAAATGAGGGAGGCAGACGAGCAGGCGGGTCACCTGATGGAGAGTAATCACCGCCGCCCATGGACACCCGCAAAACCAGGGGAATCGCAGACGCGTTGCCGGCCTTTAAGGGAGGAATAGGTTTAAGGAAGGAATAGGAATTGGAATGAGGGGGGGGGGGGGGGGGGGAAGGGGCCTCCGGAACCCACACTGGTCGGACGAAACACAACAGTTCCAAGTGCCATTATTTCACGCCGAGTATTAGTGAGAGGGTGGTATTACGCCGGGCGAGCCGGCCCAATGCGTGCTGCAACGCAGCGTGGCTCTACCACTCAGTCAGTGTCACTCATTTAGCACCACCCAGGGGTCACGTGTAGGGTCTCAAGGGTAAACCTACGGACGCGAGCAACTTTGACCCCCAAAACCATTAACGTTTATCACTCATTCATTATCATCTACTTAATGCAAAGAAACAAAATATTCACTATAATAACTTAATTGACACTGGCTAAATGTTTATGTATTAACCGCCTCTGTGGTCTAGTGGCTAAGCTACCTGTTTCAGACCCAGAGGTCCCGGGTTCGATTCCCAGCGGGGGGTACATCTTTGTGTGCTCGGTTTGGTTGGTGGTAGGGCTGTTAAGTCCGCCTGGCTAGCTACCACCATCTTATCTAAGTCTGTCGCCATAACAACGATGTTTATAGCATTGTTGTGTTCCGGCAGTTTGAGATAAGATAGCCAGTTCCTCAGTGGTTGAGGATTCCGGGTGAAGCGCGCTTCCACCTTCGGCCTTATCGTCACTTACCATCAGGTGAGATGAAGGCCAAGCGCTTACCCGTTGCCAATAAAAAAAAAAAAAAAAAAATGTGCTGACCGCATGAAGCTATTATGAGAGAAAAATATCAAAAATCCTATTAAATTTTAACTAAAAGTTGACACTACATTCATTGATTGTTATGTGGGACGAAGTTCGCCGGGACAGCTCGTAATTACAAGCTTTTTTTTAGCTTGTAATGTTATGTTAAGTATGTATGTCTTGTTCGGGTGGAATTTTGCAACACAATTTTGACCCACTTCCCGGTTACCGATTGAGCTGAAATTTTGCATAGTGTAAATCGCGTGATAATGCAATATTATGATGATATGGTGCTGATCTGATGATGGAGCTGGAAGGTGGCCATAGGAACTCTGTAATGAAACGACATAACCCCATCGAGTATGGGCTCGTTTGATTCGTCTTGACGAGTACTTTGGTGCTAGATGGTAACCAGGGTCTGATGATGAAGCTGGAAGGTGGTTCTAGGAACTGAATAAAGAAACGACGCAACCCCATCGAGTCTCGGCTCGTTTTATTCGTCTTGACGAGTACTTTGATGCTAGATGGTAACCAGAGCCTGATGATGGAGCTGGAAGATGGCCATAGGAACTAAGTAATTAAACGACATAACCCCATCGAGTATGGGCTCGTTTGATTCGTCTTGACGAGTACTTTGGTGCTAGATGGTAACCAGGGTCTGATGATGGAGCTGGAAGGTGACCATAGGAACTCAGTAATTAAGCGACACAACCGCGTCCAGTTTGATTCGTGTTAATGGGTGTACCGTTTTGGATGGGTGGTGAGTGGCGGTGGTTTGGCGGACGTGAATAAGTGTTGTACATAAACATTTGTATGTAGTGAGATGAACAGCTGAAAAACGTGTCTAAAAAGTAAAAAATAAATTAAAAGTAAAAAATCTTTTTAATAAACAAGCTTTTATTTAAATGCGCTAAAAAGAAAAAAATAAACTCTTACTTTAAAACTTTTACCATCAACTAATAACGTCATTACACAATTTATATGATAAAAAAGGTTGTCGCGAGCTTTACTTTATAGGTACTTTATGTGTGTAAATCAACAAGTAAATTAAATAACTTGATGTGATTGATTTTAACTGTTAAAATTTTCAATCTAAGAAAATACGAGTAAGTACTTACTTAAATCTCGCGACAACCTTTTATATCTTATAAATTGCGTAATTACGTTATTAGTTGATAGTAAAAGTTTTAAAGTAAGAGTTTATTTTTTCTTTTTAGCACATTTGAATAAAAGCTTGTTTATTAAAAAGATTTTTACTTTTAATTTTTTATCTATTTGTTTCGAGCTAAGTTATTGCAAATTTTAAATGTAAATCAAGGACCCTGCCATTTCCGGCTGCAATTGCAAGAGGACAGGAGGCGGGGATTTATTGATTTAATTCAAATAGGTACATAAATAAATATTATTTGATTTGATTTTAGTTAAAGGTTTCATTCATAGATTTAAATTATTTCTGCCTGTTATTGTTTTCTAGCTATTCTTAGATACTGTATTTAAATAAAATGTTATACTAATATCGTAGTGTAAGAATGTTGGTGGACCTAATAAAATAAATAAATAAATAAAGTTTTACTTTGAGTCTACCCAACTATGAAAATCAAAATATTTTTTTCTATTCTTGAACTGTTTGTTAAGCGACTAATAGGTACATAGGAACTTCCCGGTCGGCCACTGGTCGGGGTCATTCGCTTGCGTGTGCAATATACTGCCTCACGCTCCTGTGCGTGCGCGGTCGGATGGAGCGCGATCGCCGGAAAGTGCGAGATTGGGAACTGCCGCGATTGTAACTACAATGCATTAAGTCCTTTTTTTATTCTTCAGCAACCGCTTGGCATTTGTCTCACCTGAGTGACGATAAGGCCGGAGGTGAATGCGCGCTACACCCGTAATCCTCAACCACTGAGGAACGGCTATCTTTACAATTTATTTATTGTTTAAGCTGTCGGAACACAACAATGCTATAAACATTATTGCTAGGGCGACAGACTTAGATATGATGTTGGTAACTAACCAAGCGGACCTGACAACCCTACTATACCAACCAAACCGAGCACACAAAGATGTAACCCCGCTGGGAATCAAACCCGGAGCCTCTGGGTCAGGGACAGTTTTGGCTTAGCCACTACACTACAGAGGCGATTAAACTTAGCTTGATGTTCCACATCTATTAAATGCCAATCCACTTTAAGGCCCTTTGAAAAAAAACATTAATTTATTGAGTCAAAAAATAGTTAGATTCCACGAGTAGTCGACACTAGTCACACCACATGGGTGGTAATGAGTGAGACACCGTGCCTAATGCACAAGCCGCGGCCGGCGGCCATTGTGAGCGGCTCTCACGTGACGCTTCTGTGCCGCCGCCGCGATACAGATTTACTAAACAGTTTGTCTTTACTTTTTACTGTCGACTACACGACAATGTAACCAAAGTTCTGCTCCAACCTTGAAAGAGCCCATTGGCTCCGCGTGCGCGGGCGCATACGCCGTTTGGCGCGCGGGCCGCTTGCGCCGCTGGTGCCGCTCGGCAAACACTCGCTCGGGGACATAAAGTTTGTTGACGTTAGAACAAGAGGCGAGCAAACAGAAGCTCGCGGTTCCTGGTAGCCGCGGCGGCATCTCGCGCGGCGTAGTATCCGAACCCGAGCTTCAAACAGATAGGCAGGTTCGATACCTAGTCTTTGCAAACGCCTTGATGTTATGTTGCGAGTCGCAGTTCAAATAAAGTGATAAGTAGGACAACAAAATCTCAGAACGAAATCGTTCGAGTTATGATTTAAAGACGAGACAGACGAGTCGTATCAATACGCTGATGGAACGTTTAGAGACGTATAAAATACGAAGTCATTGTCTTTTTTGCGCGTTCAGTTTGCGCGCACGACGCGCGACGCGGGCGCGGAATACCAACAAGCTGCGCCGCGCGCAGGAATGCGCCCCCCCTCACCCGCCGCGCCCCCCGCGCCCCCGCGCCCGCAGCGCCCGCAGCGCCCGGGACACTTTCCAAAACTAATACCTCGCGTAGAAAAACCAAACGAATGCTCCCAAAAACTAACACCCCGTCGACAAGTTTGGACACTGCGCCCAGCGCTGGCCGGGCCGGCCGCAGGTGGGCCGTCAATCGCGCATACCGATGCTTTTGTGCGAGTTGCAGGCATGGATTCGCGAAGATACGCATCGGCCTCGGAGTGAATTCCAAATGTTTATTAGATGGTGATTTCTTTATCAAAATCATTATAGCGACCCTTAATGGCAGTTTTAAATTTTAATGGTTTTATCTCGTCATTGAAACTCTGAGAAACTTCTTCGTTTAAAGGATGGGAGTTTAGAATAACCATTATTCTCATGGATTGTTATTCTGCTGCTTTTGCGCATTTAGGTTTATTTAAATAATGTTACGTAGGTAACGTAACTTTTGTTACGATGCCGCCGCCCAAAACGTCAACACGTTGGCCGAATGAGGGGATTCTCAAGTATAAAACAAGGATTGGCGGATTGGCGGTTCAGGACCGAACGCCGAACCACGGGAGTTCAGTACTCAGCACATGCGTGTATTGATGCTTCTTTGGCGGTTACTGGACTGTAATGAATGTTACCAACATATTACTAATAGTAATGTTCTCTCTTTCTCTGCCTCAGCAAGACAATAGTGCGTTAGGATGGGAAACAATAATGGCCGCGTACGTGCGCCGCCGTGCGCCGTAGCCGCCGCCGCTGCGCCTGCGCAAGCACTCGCCAGCGCAGCTATACACAAGTAACTGTTATGTTGTTTGTAATACCATTTTCACAATTCTAATATATTATTATGTGTTATTCTAAATAATAATTGAAGCGTTTATTATCTAATACCAAATAACAAGTTCTTAAGATATTAGCATTACTTACATAAGTAGGTACGTTTAAATTACTTTACGCAAACGTTTCATAAAATGTAGAGTAGAATCTACACTTGTTTCAAAATGATATAATAATGATTTAGATGTAAAAGGTAAGTATTTATTTCTTATTTTGTTCTCCTAATCTTCTAGAAAATTCAAACATGATGAATCGACGTTCGGACCCAAAAACACTTCGTGAAAATTATTGAGCTAGTAAATATCCATGAACAAAATATATTTGTGCTGTAAGTTTTGATGTTGGTGGCGCGGGAGTGCGCGGGAGTGCGCCTCATCAGGCATTCTGCGCTCGTCTATAGGATATTTATGTGAGTCCGCGTTGGCTGTTATACTAGTGGAGCTTCACATACGTGCGCCATTACGCCGGCCGACTTTTTATCGTCCCACGTCACAGCGCGACGGATGTGACCAGTAACGTTTCACTATTCTGCTACGAGGACGAAATTTAAGATTGTGTAAGGTTTAATTAGTTAAGGAAGCATCTTTTTAAAATTAATTTTAACAAATAAAAATAAGTTTTTTTTTGGCCTCTTTTCTTAGAGTAAAGGAACATCAAATCACTGCTCATTTTACTTATACCTCAAAGTTGGTCTCCGTCTTCTTAAGCTAGTATGCCTCTTCTAATAATAAAGATTGGCAGTCAGCTCTGCATATCTGTACTTGTTTCTAGCAAGGCAAAGTCAGTCTAATCATTAATATGATATAGACCTGTAACAGACACTGAACTCTGCGAACTCTGCATTTAATCTAATCTAATTAGAGCCTTCCCAAAAACACCAATCAAAGTCGTATGCGGATTTGGTACCATTTGTGTTAGCAAGTGCGCTCCTGGATGTTTATAACATTTGTATAGTTAATTAATTTCCTCGTTTAATCTTTTTCTTTTCATGTCGGGGAAACGCATACTTAGCTTTCATCTCGTCTGGTAAGAATGGTTGCTAAGGCTAAAACAGTAACGAGAGCCAGTGTCTTACCTCTTAAGCCTTGTTTGATAATTTTAATAAGCAAAGGTGCAAAGCAACGTATCGCTACTCGACTTAATAGCTAGAGAACTAGACTTTAGTGACTTTCCTCCTTCCTACCTTCCTATCCTATCCTCTTTACTGCATGCAATGCATACGGATCCCGTTGCGTTTTTACTTTATTTTTTATAAAACCAAGTCTGTGATCAAATTTATCCTGTATCGGTGAATTCGAAGCTTTGGCAGGGTAGTGTTCACTAAGACCTTTTTAATATATTTTTTTAGATGTTTTATATATTTTAGCGTTTTATTAACGCTTAAATATACTTAGGTAAATTTTAAACACTGAAAAAAGACTACAACCTCAGGCGGGAATCGAATCACGCACCTTCCGCATTCCGGGCGGCACCGAGGTCTGGTTTTCACCCGTCGAAATTTGTCAGTGCTTGATGCTTATGTTTTTTAGTCGACATTGCTTTATCAAATCTTAGAAGTTTTCACCTCTGCGATCCGAAAGAAATGTTATTACAAATATTTGAACATTCGGTTAAGATGAAGCTGTGTTTACAAATGTTTTTATATATTTTAGCGTTTTATTAACGCTTAAATATTAGGTAAAATTTTTTATACTGAAAAAAGACGACAACCTCAGGCGGGAATCGAACCACGCACCTTCCGCATTCCGGGCGGCTGCCTTAATCACTTGGCTACCGAGGTCTGGTTTTCACCCGTCGAAAGTCAGTGCTTGATGCTTATGTTTTTTTGACAACATTGCTTTTTTTCCAGTGTAATTTTTTTTACATATATTTAAATAATAATTAGGTATCTTGTCTTTCGGTGTGGAAGTTATTAGTTTTTGAGATCCAGAGTGACCCTTAAAGGTTGTTTAGCCTGGCTGATCATTTTGCTGTGGTTTCTGGCGACAAAAAGGTTGTGATTCTGATGGAATTGAAATTGTTTTACATGAAAGACTGCTGTGGGTTACCTATCTTAAATTCGAAATTTTCCTGTACGAATTTTATTTGGCCATAAACATTTTGTAATTTTTTTTATTACCGAAAGCAAAAATTTGAAATACCGATTATCGATTGTTTTTTTTTTAATAATTTTATGTTTTGTAATCCCACTCAACGTTTGGACGAAGCAATTTAATGCCAGATGAATCATTTTCCAGAAACACGTTTCCAATATCATAGAAATACAAATTTTCATATCATTGAAATCCATAATATCATCGAACAACTTGTAATCGTAGTAACGTTTAAGCATGCAAGCAAGCATGCAGCATGCAAGCAAGTAAGCAACGTGCAAGCAAGCATGCAGCATGTAAGCAAGCATAGAGCATGCAAGCACGCTGCACCATGCAAGCAAGCATGCATCATGCAAGCAAGCATGTATTATGCAACCAAGCATGCAGCATGAAACCAAGCATGCTGCATGCAATTAAGCATGCAGCATGCAACCAAGCACGCAGCATGCAACCAAGCATGCAGCCAAGCTACGAATTTAAATACTTCTAGATATGAAATTTATTGTGAGAAAAACATCTTCTAAATGAAAAAAAGTATTTTTAATAACAGGCTAATAGTTTTTCTGGAAAATGAGACGTAAGTATGTACCTATGACAAGTTTATGGATTACGAATTTTTTTTTAATGTGACACGTCATACACCGGCTGTTGTATGACGTGTCACATTAAAAAGGATGTAGTCATACATCCTGCCTGATGGTAAGCAGCCGATGTAGTCCAACATAATGAGAGCGGTCCCCACCGTGGAACAAGCACGGTAACAAGCGCACCCATTCATGATGCCTGTATAAATGTCGTTTCACGCCCCGTTTAAAAGACCCGGGATTGTAGGAACTGGGAAACACATGCGCCGGCAGAGAATTACAAAGCCGAATGGTCTTACAGAGGAACGACTTGCCAAATTTTTTGGTACGAGTGCTGATATTCTGCACAGTATGATGGTGGTTCCTAAGACCAGCACGAGTAGTCCTGGACAGGAAAGGAGAGGGCGGGATTAGATCAAAAAGTTCTTCAGAACACTCTCCGTAGTAATTTCGGTAGAAGACACGGAGAAGCAATGTCTCTACGCAGCTGGAGGTCCTCAAGAGAGGCTGTAACCTCAGCATCTCCAATAATGCGTACCGCTCGCCTTTGCAGTCTATCAAGTGCATCGAGGAGGTATTTAGCGGAGCCGTCCCATAGATATAACAATACTCCATACTCGATCGCACCTGAGTCTTGTACAGCTTAAGGAAATTTGGACAGGTGTGTCGAATACCTGGCGGCGCCGGATTGCGGAGGGCGAGGGTTCGATTCCCACCTGAGGTACTATTTTTTTTTTCTATGTTTCGTTATCTTGGAGTTTATTTGAGCATTAAATTAACATAAATAATTAAACATTACGAATCTTTGTTTATTGTATTTTCGGTGAAATAAAAATAATGGAGAACAAATGGTGGTGAAACAATTTCGTAAAACTAAAATTCGTACAGATAATTTAAAATTTTAGATAGTCTATGATAAAAAAGTTTAGTTTAGTTTTTGTTGTAAACCAAAACACCTTGGCCACTTACAGTAAAAAATATTAGTAATTCTAAGCGCTCGGCCGCCGGTCCATTGCAGTTGGGCCGTTTGTGTCGGATTGCCCGCCGCCGCCCGGGTTTGCCCGGGTTTGCGACCACCCCCGCATTCGGCAAGTGTGCTAATTAAGCCAGTGCCCATCGATTGTTGTAGCGTACATTTGATTTAAATGACGGAGGCCTTGGCCCAGCAGGGGGGCACTGTGGGCAGTATTGTGCTATTCTTTACTATACATTTCCTTAATTAAAAGTGACATCGCGTTCATGGACGACATTTTTTACATTGATCATGAGTGAACAACAGCAGTGAGTGTATCGCCTGGGACTAATGGTTTTGTCTTGTTTTCAGAGACCGGGGGCCCTCTAGCCCTCGTATGTTTTTGATTTTATTTCCGTAGCTTATTGGTTATGAATGGCCACTAAGTTCCGGTACACACACGTCTCAAATACCCACGGCCAACAAGAGCAGTTTCGAAGGCATTTAAGTATGCACAGTGTAATTATTACAATGTTGAGCTGTTACTACCTCTGTACTTTACCATATAACGGCTAGCCATTATCGTATCGTTTTATACTCAGTTATAAAGAAACTTTAATTATTCCAATTAGTGAATAAACCTTTTCTAATTGGTATCGAGCCAAACGACATACGGCGGGAGCGCGTCGGATGGAATCGGCCCCTGCACCAAACACCAAGGGTACCCGTTGCCAATCCTGTAGCTTTAGTACTAAATCTCATTATATCTCATAGAAGAAAAGACATTTATTTTCTTTGTATTTTGCTGGATCTAGTACTCTATAAACCAAAACTCAGCAATGCAAAACAATGCTGCGTAACGACAGAAATAAGTGTCACGTCAACACCTATAGATCACACCGGTAGCAATCTAATATTCATTGACTAAGAGCTTGTTAGAAACTTTAAATATTTTCTAGGAACAATAATAACAGACATCCCCCTCCTTACTTCACTAAGTTTTATTTTGTACTGGCACCTCGAGACCAACCGTTAGGTTATGCAAGAAGTGCCAGACGTCCCTGCGCCAGTAGAACACTCGCGCAGGAGACCACCAACGTTAGGTCTTGACGCCAAATTAGTGCCCGCCGCAGCGCGCTCTTCATTCGGTACTCAATAACAGACAGTAAATTTAATAATATACTGGCACGGTAACGATGGGTAACAGCAGCGCGCTACCACCGGCCGCCGCGCCGCTGCCCGCTACCAATCAATCGCTCTACTACCTTCAAAGGTCAGAAAATGGAATATTCCTGTTGTTATTTATGCACACTGGAAGCAGTTCCCGGGCTACGATTACGCATATGAATATGTGATTAAATGTAAGAAATGTGATTTAGTGACGATAAGGCCACGCCGCCAGCGCCGCGCCGCGCGCGCCGCGCCGCGCGCGCCGCGAACTAACGCACGCACACAGGCGGCGCGGCGTGACGTCACTCAGCCGCAGTGCACGCGTACAGCGCGCGACGGCCAGCCAGCGGCGACCCCTCGCCGCCGCCGCCTCCGCGGCGTGAGGCGGTTCAGCTTACGCCGGCTCCGTACACAATAAGCAAACTCGAGTACTGGCCGTAAGTGAGTGCCATTGTTTTTGTCGCGGCGCGTTTTTCCGCGGCGTCTCGGCGCGCGGCCAATGGCGGCGCGGCGGCGCGCCCATTGGCGTATGGCGCGGGGGCGGGACGCTCGCCAAATCTTCGCGCCGTTTCGCGATCGCGAGCAACATTCCGATGTTTGTTTTTGGATTGCGATCCATTTTCAAAATTGACGTTTTATTTGATGCTGTAAATAAATCGTCGCTTCATTCGGTTCTTGCCGGTCTTGCCGGTCCAGTCCAAAGTATCGTGACATTGTTCGGGTCGAGGTTTTTACCACAAATATTGTAATACCAAAATAGGCCATCAGTTATAGTGTCTTACTTATTTGACTTAAGTTCTTTTCATTAGAATACTGAAGT
Source organism: Scoparia ambigualis (assembly GCA_963921215.1). Classification (NCBI taxonomy): domain Eukaryota; kingdom Metazoa; phylum Arthropoda; class Insecta; order Lepidoptera; family Crambidae; genus Scoparia; species Scoparia ambigualis. The sequence continues at coordinate 1,124,972 of OY992506.1, read as the reverse complement.
CGTCTTTACTACAACTTCCAGAAATTGTAAAAAAAGCAAAACCGAAACCAAAGGGAAAAGATAAGAAATAAGAATGTAAGAAATAATAGAATGCAAAAATAGATTTAGAACTGTATCAGGTTTAAATTTTTTAAACTAACAATAGTAGATTATTATACAAGGGGCTAAAAAGACGCATTATATACGAGGTAGTTTTACTCCCGAGCTTTAGCGAGGGAGTAAATAGAAACCGAGTTATAATGAGTTTTTAGCGCCGTGCGTTACACTCTGCTTATCACTACAAATGCAAGAAAATATAACAATCCAATACAATATGTATTGGTTTATTTTATTAAAAATTAACCCGTTAGTTGCTTTTACGACACCCAAGGGAAGAAAGGGTTTGGTAGTATTATATTGATGAGCCCATTCCCCTATGCTGTTGGATAGTATGTGCAGTCTTTCCATCTCTTTAATTGGGTGTCCTAAAAGGCGACTAGCGCACAAAAGACTGCACATACATCCTACAGCATAGTGCGGCGATGGGCTCATCAAAATAATACTACCCACCCCTTTCTTCCCTTGGGTGTCGTAAAAGGCGACTAACGGACTAAAGACTGCACATACATCTAACAGCATAGAGCGGCGATGGGCTTATCTAAATAATACTATCAGCCCCTCTCTTCCCTTCGGTGTTGTAAAAGGAAGGAAACGGACTTAAGACTGCACATACATTCAAGAGCTTAGAACGGCGATGGCTCATCAAAATAATACTACCAACAGCTTTCTTCCCTTGGGTGTTATAAAAGGCGACTAACGGACTAAAGACTGCACATACATCCAACAGCATAGAGCGGCGATGGGCTCATCAAAATAATACTACCAACCCCTCTCTTCCATTGGGTGTCGTATAAGCGGCTAACGGGCTAAAGGCTCACCACATAAGACATGTGCAGTCTGTGCAGTTGTTTCTTGCTGAAGCGTGGACTCTGTGGGCGTATCTGTGTTGTCCATAGATTCAAATGATTACTAATTTTACCATAACCTTTAATAATAACTATCCATAGAATAATAGGTATGTTATTATTCTGACAAACTATCTCAAAAAAATGTTAATTCATGGGACATACAAAAATTTAAAAACATTGCTATTTTATCCTCGCTCTGGAACGTTACAATGACGGTCTTTTTGAGCAAGAGGAGTGAAAAATACTTATTTTAATAAGAAGAAGCTAATGAATCGTTGAAAAAATATATATTAAAACCTCAGGTTGGAATAAGACGAGAATAAACGTATAATTATGAAAATAAATGATTCCAAAATGATGGAAAAGACGAGAAACTGGCACCGACTAAAAATCTCATTACCCTTCCTCTAAAATGGCCCTTTTCATTAAAGGTTCTCTCTCTAAGGCGATAAATATCAAAACTACTGATCAAAATGGAGCTCGCCGGCGCAATGGCAATCGATTTCCAGTCGGTCCAAAAAAAGTTGGTTTACAATCTTGCCAATGAAGCACCTTTCGCAAAACCGTAATTACCGTGTATATGCATACTTAATAAAAACAATCACGATTATTATCGCCAAAGGGTTATTCAGAGACTAGGCGATGAGGACCGCAGAAGCAGTCCACTGCCATAGTCCACGGCACACTAAATTCCAACTGCACATGTGCTTAGCGTGATAGGTGGTGAGTGCAGTCTTTAGTCCGTTAGGCGCCTTCTACGATACCTAAGGTAAGAGGGAACCCCGCTATTCCCTTGGGTATCGTACCACTCGTACGGGGGTGGTAGTATTGTTTGATTGAACCGCTACACCAGACGGCACTTGGGTGACATGGGTGATCAATGTATAAAAACCCGAGCTCCTTCGTGCTTCGGAAAGGCACGTAAAGTTGTTTATCCCGCCCGGTTGCTGTAGCAAGATGGCAGTCGTTAAAACTGCATTGGTCCAGCGTGGTCGATATGGCCCCATTACAGATCTAGTTGCTTACTTTTTTCACTACCATCGCGTGAGTCGAAGGCCTTTTCATTTACAATGCAAGAAGGTTTGATACATTAATAATGAGTCGAATTTCAACTAACGGTAAATTATCTTGGAAGTGTTGAAAGGACTTGGCAGAGCCTCACACCACACTACATGGTAGAGTTATGTTGTCGATCCATTTTATTGTCGCCCAGCGTGAGTATGAGTAGTAGTTGTGGCTACGAGTCAAGGCAATTTTGTTTCAATATTTTAGTCGGTCAAGCCTTATAAGGCTCCAGCGACGGCCCCTGACGTGACTTATCGCGGTGATTTAACTGCGGCCAGGTGTGTGGAAGCGGCGGCAGGCGCAGCTTCCCGCGGCCGTGGCGCGGTCGTGAGGCGGTCGTGAGGCGGTCGTGACGCGGGCGTGACGCGGGCGTGACGCGGCGCCGGTGCAGATGCGATCGGCAGCGGCGGTCGTGCGCTCCCACCGCGGACCACCGGGACGGGGCCCTATAAGGAGATGCGACGCCCTTCCTATCGTGGTGAATAAAAGTATCGTAAACTAAATCGACTGATTACTAACAGTAGACGTAAGCCTTCCTCGACCGAGCTACAAGAACAGTTGTGGTACGAGAATGGCTGCCGCGCGGGAGTGCTTGGGCACCCCCCAGCCTCCCGTAATAGTGAGACGATAATGATGAGTTAAGAGGGACTACCGCCGCTGCCTCGTCGCACTATCGCGGTATCTCTCTCTTATCTTGCACTAACTGGCCGATGTATAAACATGATCTACCTACATCAAAATCATCACTTTACGCGGCGAGTGTCATGACCAGTGACTCTACCGAAATAAGTATAGTTCACACTCCGATCCTTGTCCACTCGCCCCCTGCGCCCGCCCAGTGCAGTCGGTGAGGTTCCGCCTCGCTCATGACTTTCATTTCTGCCGCAAGCTGTTCTATTTTTTACCATTGAAAATGGATATCAGATGCAAATCGCCTGACACGTATTTTTGCCCATAGCCCCGAGGATTTTGGGAGAATCGAGATGGGAAAGTAAAGTACCAAGAGTTAAGGAATTTATTGAGATCCGTGTGAACATTTGAATTTTGAAAATAGGCTGGTAACTATTTTTGGAATTTAGAAAAAATCGGGTTTTTGGGGGTGTTTGTTTACTAAATTGTATATTTGGAAAAAAAATTCAGACTTAAGAAAAAGTGAAAAAAAGGGTTCTACTCGTAGTGTAAGTATTAGTTTAGCCATACATATAATGGCGAACTATTGTTGGAAATCGGTTAATATGTAGGTAGATTTGGAATTGTGGAAAAACGGGTAAATACCCGAATAGAAGCAGTAAAAGTGATGTAGCTTCTATGATTATTGACCGATCGTCATGGTAGTGACCATTACTAATGGTGTTAAAAGATGTGGATGCAGGCGAAAAGTGCATTCGAGTTATGGAATTTTGAAAATCTCTTTTTATTTTACAATTTAAGTGAAATTCATCATTTTAATGAACTTCACTTAGGTTGTAAAAGAAAAGAAAATGTTATTCTCTGTGTTGTGCAGTGTTATAATTCAACTTGTAAGTAGGTAATGTAGTTGTGTAATTTTAGGAAAGTATCCTACTAGTATTATAAACGCGTAAGTTTGTAAGTATGGATATTTGTTACTCTTTCACGTAAAAACTACTGAATAGATTTGGATGAAATTCGGCATACAGAATAGGTTATAACCTGGATTAACACATATGATACTTTATATCCTAATATTCCCCGGGAACGTATGGGTGGATGTTTGTTACTCTTTCACGTAAAAACTACTAAATGGATTTGGATCAAATTCGGCATACAGATAGTTTATAACCTGGATTAACACATAGGATACTTTTTATCCCGATATTTCCACGGGAACGGGAACCACGCGGGTGAAACCGCGAGCGGCCGCTTGTATCTCAATAAAAAAATCTTGTTACTTACCTATTCAACTTGTATGTAATGTGTTATTAAAAATAAAATATATTTTTTCGTAAATTTTTTTATTTATTTTCAATGCTCCGATTCTTTCGGGGACTGCGAAATCGGTGAATTTTGGTCAACGTACATGAGTGTATGTTAACCAAAAATTAAACGAATCCTAGGGACTCACCCCGTGTTCTAGCCTTATTTCTATTGTTACAGAGATGTGCAGGATACAATAGCTGTTGCTATTAATAATTTGATTTATTTAATAACTGCACAATACATAACGGGCAAGAGGCCTCTGAGCGAGTACCCACATTTTTGATTGGGAAGTGCTTACGTTAACATATGGCCATGCTTAGATAAGATGTAGTCAGCACTCAGGACGGGCTTACAAAAAAAACTTCATTATATCTAATGTTTGGAAAATATAAACTAACTTTAGCGCAGCTGCCCAAAGTGAGTATTGGCCTCCGATAATAGAGTTCCCATCTGGGTCTGTCCTGCGCCACCGCCTGCCAGCCGCGTGGAGCCCGCGCACCTCCTTCCCGACCTCGTCTCCCCAGCGGTATATAGGAAGACCAACGGCCGTCGGCCACTACATCGTCCCGAGTGTGCTCACTTCACCGCAAGTTCATCTCCCAGTCTGTCAATGTGGCCTAGCCACCGAAGTCTGTGGGCCATTATCTCACCAATGATATTCAGCTAGCAGATCTCCGAGCTCTACATTTTTCCTCCTTCTCCATATTCCATCCTGTGTACATACTATCCCCAGTATCTTTCTCCAGATCTTTCTTTCTGCCACGCTGGCTAAGCCAAATGTTCAGGTCTGGTAGGTAAAGAAAATTGTAGGTACCTAAATACTTTTACTACTTTTAAAACTTGATCTGCGATATGGTTAATGGCGCTACCATTTTACTATAAAATCTATTGATACAGTTTGAATAATTCAATAAAGCAACTATCCAGTACTATAAATGCCGAAACAACAACTTTATTAGTAGTTAATAACATGATTGAACACACAACGCGTGGCCGATGCACTCCCCTCGCCCCCAAACACCTTCAGCACAAGAAGCTGAAAGGGAATCTGCTCGCCCGCGCCCTCGCCGCTGCAATGCATCGTCACTCAAAAGAGTTGGAGCACAATAACGAATCTCACTCGAACAAGTTAATGGGGGAGGACAAACAATCGCGTCTGCCATGATAATGACAAATGCGCGGATGTTTGCCTATGCAAAGGAGCCGCACTCGTGGGCAGCGCAAATAAAAATAAAACGACGCTGCGACACGGGCTCGCATTTAAATCAGCGGCGCCCTCCGCGAGACAAAACAAACTTAATATCGGCGCGAGTGCCCTCGAGTGGCGCCACCTCTGCCATGTCAAAGAAAACCTGCCCCTCCCCCGGGCCCCCCGCGGCCTGCCCCCGCGGTCTGCCCGGCAGGGAGGGCATGAGGGGCTGGCGAGATCGCTTGGTGCGAACATAAAAAACAACTACAATAATTCAGATGACGGTACCAAAGCAATCATCTGCAAAACAAACACTCCTCTCCTTCGAAGAGAGCAGTAACTCTTGGCTGCGAGCGGAGCAGACACAGAGCGCCGCTCGCGCGAGCCCGCTGCTGACTGCAACTCCAACCGCCCGCCAGCTCGGCCAGATAATCCAGCGATCTTGTAGTCCTACGCTACGTAAAAGGAGTGACAAACCATGACTAAACAAATGTGTTAGTTAATATATATAAATCTTCAATAAGCTCATATCAAATTTATTTACTAATTATTAATTTAGAGTACTAATAACTAAAGAATAACGATAAGCCCCTCGCGGGGTGCCTGCGCCGGGCGCCTGGCGGGGCGGGCGGGCGCGGGGGCGCTCATTACTCTCGAGTGGCTGCTTTGCAATTCGTATGCGAGCGACCACTTGACACCTGTATCGTGTAATTGTCTCGTTTGTTTGCGCCCAGCGATTCGGTAAAAGCCTCTCCACAGCCTTAACTAGGGACATCTAACGCGCACTCAATATTAATCCGAGAAAGAGCCGCGCTCTGGCTCTCGTCGCGTCACGTGTGCAATGCGCTCATGCTAATCAAAGCTGAGGCCCTCTTCAGGAGATAGCAGCACCTAGTAAAGTAGTTGTTTCTCCGATTCCTAGGATTTTTTATTCACGACAATGCTACCATTGCTATTCTTCTTTTATCTTTTATCTACGACTTTTAATCATTCAATTGTTTCAAAATCCAGACCGTTTAAATGTAGGGTAGAGTGAACACAAATTAAAATGATGAAATATAAACCTGAATCAGTTCCAAACTTGCCTATAACAGGGCTTATTTCGATAAAGAATGATTCTAAATAAATTTTCTACATTTTTATTTGGGTTATTGTACATTTGCCAAAGAAAAAAGTATGAGTAAATTTGCCACAATTCTATTTTTATGAAGTAAATTCGTCTTATTTCAATTTTGATCATTGTAAACACACATCGTCACATTGTATTTTTTCTTACATAGAGAAAAAAGTCATACAAAAGTAAATTTAAAAAGTCATTTTTTTTTTATTTTTTTTTTTATAATAGAGGGAGGCAAACGAGCAGGCGGGTCACCTGATGGAAAGTAATCACCGCCACCCATGGACACCCGCAAAACCAGAGGAATCGCAGATGCGTTGCCGGCCTTTAAGGGAGGAATAGGTTTAAGGAAGGAATAGGAATTGGGAGGGGGGAGGGGGGGAAAGGGGCCTCCGGAACCCTCACTGGTCGGACGAAACACAACAGCACCAATTGCCGTTATTTCACGCCGAATATTCGTGAGAGGGTGGTATTACGCCAGGCGAGCCGGCCCAATGCGTGCTGCAACGCAGCGTGGCTCTACCACTTATTAATTTTTCATCATCACTGTCTAGTGTCACTGGAAGTTTTACTATTTATTGAAAGAAAGACACCATTTTTAGTTGTTTTCTCATGAATCTCCATACAGAAAATTAAATATCCGAGTAGCAGTCATGATATTTGCACGAAGAATTGTGAATTATTTGTTTACAAACATTCTCCACCCAATTTGGCCGTAGATAGAATATTTTCATTTTATTTAATTACCACAAAGTAAAGGTTGACTATTATAACAATAAGATGGACTCGCACTTGTTATTTTCAGGAGAAAGAGGAAAGGTGCCAAACATAATATGATATGATTAGTTCTACACTCTAGTGCCAACACGCGCTTACTGCCTCCGCGCAGGGCCCACGCGCTTGGAGCTGTGGCATTTACGTCAACACCGATTTTGCTACCGGCGCGCGTATTCAGGTGAACATTCAGAAATAGAAGGCAACGTGAGGGCATTGGGGTAACACAAATTAACATAAAACTGTTGGCAGGGAGACGCGGTGACGGTAAAGTAAAACTTCATAGTTATCTAGACGAATGCTTTTATTAAAGTGAGTGTGAGTTCGTTGGCACAACGGTTTTAAATGAAAAGTCAATTGAGTGACTAATACAAAAATAGTGATCGTATGGTATAATCAATAGATATAATTTAATAGAGTATTTTAGTAAATTTCAACAGTCCCCCTCGAAAAGGAATAGGATATACTAAAACAATAGTAGTTCCTTACTCTTTCCATGCTCATTACAATGTAACTTATAACAAGTAATTTAGAGTCTGGCTATCAAAAGTAGTCCCTGGATATTTTAGCAAATTTTTTACATGGTAATGCTAAATGCAAATGTCAACATCAATTTCTCAAGTTGACAGTTGGTCGTCAGTAGTTTTATGTAATCTTGTTTTATCGATTTACGGGTATAAAAATGAATAAAACTATTAAAAACGGAGTGCGGAAGATGTTGTTTTGCATGATTTCAAAGTTTCAAGAAAAACAACAGGAGAAAGACGCAGAATTCAATCAAAAACAAGATTGTTTACGTGTGGTGCTTGATTTCTTAGGTTAGTATGACGTTATTATTTTGATACTTGGTTTTTCCTAAATTTTGACTACATTTAGGAAAAACCAAGTAAAAACCAATTTTGACTACTCAGCCCAGTTTCGGCGTCAATACGCCCACAGCCGTCCTCCCCAAGATAGCGCTGCCCAGGTTCAGCTCAAAAGTGGAGGACTGGCCTTCCTTCATTGCGCTGTTTAGGAGTTTGACTGACGACATGGCGACCCTGTCGGACGCAGTCAAGCTCCACTACCTGTTCTCAAGTCTCAGCGGTGAGGCATTAAGTATGGTGTCCCACTTAAAGGTCACCAATGAAAATTTTGCCGTGGCCATGGACATCCTCACCAAACGGTACGAGAACCGCCGGGTTCTCATTGATAGTTTTGTGGACATCATCCTGGGGCTGCCAGGCATCCATACGCGCTCGAACATCCGCACACTGTTCCTCACGCCGCTCATATCGGCTCAGTGTGCCCTCAGTAATTTGGATCTGCCCATAGGAGAGGACTACGTGTTTGTGTCGATAGTGGTGCGAAAGCTTAAGGGTGAGCTCCGCACGTTATTTGAACGCAGACACGGGTCTAGCAGCACCCTGCCCACGTTGAGTGACCTCATCTCCTACCTCGAGGAGCACGCGCGCTGTGTGGAGACAGAGTTCTCCAACATAGCCCAGCCGCAGCCCATTCACGCCCTGCCCGGCCCTTCTCGTAGCCGCGCGCCTCCACAGTTGCCCCATCGCACTTATGCTCAGATGGCTCAGCAACAGCCCGACCATTACCGTGGCCGCTCCTCAGCTCCATCGCCTCACCGCGCCTATGATCAGCCTACTCACCAACCGTCACGCCCAGCGCAGCAAATGCGTCACCGCCCATCCACCTCCCCGGCTCGCAGTCAGCCCTTCCCCGTCTACTCGGCCTACCAGCAAAGCTGCTCCTCATCATCGTCCTCGTCCTCTTCCTCACGCTCGACGCCCTACTGTCCCTATTGTGCCACTAGGGGACATACGCTCATGACGTGCAGATGGTACAATGCCCAGCCAACACAGGGCCGTTGGGACTTTGTACAGGCACGCGAGCGCTGCCAGCGTTGTCTCGGCCGTCACTACGAGAGCGAGTGCAGGTCAAGGGGGGCATGCAAGAACTGTGGGAGTACGAACCACCACACGTCCCTCCATCGACCAGACGGCCCAACGCACTTAGCTCATTCGTCGTCTGTACATGTGCCCCCACCACAGCTGACAGAGCACTCGAGGGAGCGTCCCAGAAACAGCAGGCGGCACGAACCCGCACATCCCAAACAGGCGCAACCCAGCTCTGCTCACAGAGCCAGCCCGCCCAGGTCCGGTTCGCCAGGTAGGCCCCGCGAACGCCGCCAGCAATTATGACTCCCTACTATCACAGAGCACCCTAGCGAAGAGGTAGATTTAGCCCATGCCCAGTCAACCCATGCCCACACAGCTGATACATACTCAGCTCATACAATTTCAGCTGATACTCAATCAGCTCACTCACCTTCTGTGCCCACTGGCACACCCATTTTGTTGCCAACCGTCTCACTAAGAGTCGCGGACGTACATGGCCATCTTCACACAGCCAGAGCTTTATTGGACTGTGGCAGTATGCTGACGTTAATAACGTCACGCATGGCACGACTTTTGAACCTGCCATCAAAACCCACTTCTTTAAAAATTACAGGAGTTGGGAATCAGCACAAACATGAGTCAAAGGCGGCAATAACAATAGTATGCCGACCCACTCACAATGATACTCCTACAATTACTGCCACAGCTCACATTTTAAAAAACGTCACTGGATACCTTCCCTTAGAGAAGGTACCAAACATTTCCCACGTACTAGGCCAGCCACCCGTGCCATTGGCTGACCAGCTTTACCACACACCAGCCCCGATCGACCTCTTATTGGGGTCGGACGTTCTTGGCCAGGTGTTGGACGGGACTAAGGTCTCGTTGGGCCCGGGCAAGCCCATAGCCTTCGGCACGATTTTCGACTTCGCGTTGATAGGACCCATTGAGGACTTGTATGCGCAGCCGGCGCAGCAGGTTAACTCAGCTCACGTCGTCAGCTCACAACCAGACTCAGCTGAATCAGCCCAGGACATACGTCAGAGTCTGGAAAGGTTCTGGGAGTCTGAGGAGCCCCTCCCTCAATCTCACACTCATAATGATCCCCTGGAGGAACAATGCGAGGAAATCTTCCGCTCTACCACTACACGCGATCCCTCAGGCAGATATACGGTCGCTCTGCCCTTTCTAAAGGACGCCCCTCAACTAGGTAAAACTCACCCTATCGCATTACGCAGATTCCTCAATATTGAGAAGAAGCTAATGGCGAACCCGTTTCTGCGTTCTAAATACGTCGACTTTATGGCCGAATACATCGACTTAGGGCACATGGCTCCCTGTCACCCAAATACATTCGCCCATAAACCTCACTTCTACATCCCTCACCATGGCGTATTTAAGTCAGGGTCGGACAAGCTGCGCATTGTTTTTGATGGTAGCTGCAAAAGCTCCAATGGTGTCAGCATAAATGAATGCCTACACACAGGCGCCGCCCTTCAACAGGACATTGTGGACATCATCATGTCCTTCAGAACGCATCCAGTCGTTTTCAGCACTGACATCCAGAGGATGTTCAGAAATGTGCTGGTTGCCCCAGACCAGAGACGGTATCAGCTGATACTATGGCGGTCCTCACCAGATCACCCTCTGCTCACCTACGCCCTCAATACAGTCACGTACGGCTTAAGATCAAGCCCATATCATGCAATCCGCACCCTGCTCCAGCTGGCTGATGATGAAGGCCATCGCTACCCTGGAGCCGCTCAGGTTCTTCACAAGTCTATCTTCGTTGATGACATCTTGTGTGGTCATGACACGGTTGAATCCGCCCAAGCACTTCAGGACGAGTTGATAAGTCTGCTAGACCTAGGCGGCTTTCAGCTCAGTAAGTGGACATCTAACTCGCCTAAGCTGCTCGAGAGATTTCCCGACAACCAATGCGACATGCCCAAGGACTTCGACATGAACCCAGAGTCCACGTCCATTAAGGTCTTGAGTATACAGTGGAGCCCTCAGTCAGACGAGTTCACCTACCGCATCTCTCTGCCCCCCATCACACATGTCACAAAGCGGTCTATTTTAAGTACCGTAGCCTCACTTTATGACCCAAACGGCTGGGTTTCTCCCGTTATCTTCCGCGCAAAGCTGCTGCTTCAGCAATTGTGGCTACTGAAGCTGGAATGGGATGAGCCCACTCCCTCTGAAGTGCAAACGGAGTGGCACCACATCTCAGAGGATCTGCTGCTGTTGTCTAGCATTCGCTTCCCTCGGCACATTTGTGCAAACAAAGGCTCAGCTGCATACTCGCTTCACGGGTTTGCAGATGCCTCTGAAGCCGGGTTTGCCGCCGTTGTTTACCTCCATGAGCTCGATGCCTCCGGAGATACTTTAGTACACTTGATTGTCGCCAAGTCGCGAGTCGCACCAATCAAGAATCGCCTCACAATCCCCAAGTTAGAGTTGTCGGCCGCCACTCTACTCTCCCAGCTCATGATCCGTGTGTCAGTTCAGTTATCGGCCCATATCAGTATACAACAACACATATGTTGGTCAGACAGTACAATAGTCCTGGCCTGGCTCAATACACCGCCTCACCGTCTTCAACCCTTTGAAGCCAACAGGGTAGTCAAAATCAGCTCAGGCTCACCAGAATGTACCTGGCGACACGTACCTTCCGAGCTCAACCCGGCAGATTGCGCAATCCCTGTCAGCCCACGACCTATGGTGGTCTGCCACGTGGCTTAGACAGCCTTGTGAGTCTTGGCCTGCGATGCCCTTAGCTCTGGGCCATCACGCCCTGCCCGGCCTTAAGCCCAAACACGTCCCGTCACTGGTCACAGTGCCCGGTCTTGACTTTGACCTGCTCACTCGGTTCAGTTCACTAGACAAGCTCGTCGGAGTGACAGCTTGTCTAAAACGCTTTCTGCACAACTGCAGACACCACCCAGATTCGCGACGCTCAGGCCCCTTTTATTTCCAAAAAGCACTTGTAATACAATACAGACATGTCCAAAACGCAAAACAAGTTAATTCATTACAAAGTTCACAAAAACAGCACTCCACATAAACTTAATCTAACACAAAAAATATATATCAATAATATCTAATGGAACGATAAACAGCAAATCAATTATAATGTCAAAAAAATAAAAAAAGTAAAAAAGTCAGGAAAAAATTAAAATTAAAATTTAAAACAAATACAGTCATGATTTAATGTCAGTACATAATCATTAAAATTAAATAAACATAATAACTAGCCAAGAATTAATGAAAGTCAATAAAACACGTCATCCATCCATAATACCCTGAAAGCGTGTCAGGAGATGTCTCAAACAATGTGAAAATATATCAATGTCATCGTGCTGCGTGAGAACGTCCCCTATCTGTTTCAACGCGCGATTCGTGGGCGCGTGAGCTACCCGTTCGGTACGTGTAACAGGCCGGACCAGGAGGCGGTGCTTTCGACGCGAGGTCACCGTTCCCGCCTCATCCCGCGGCAGACACCTGGGTACTCTAAATCCAATCTTAGCTAACACTGATGGGCTGTCGAGCTTATGATGCAATACGGATAAATAATACCTTATCACTGCCATAATTCGCCTGAGTTTAAGGGTTTCCAAATCTACCATACCCGAGACAAACATGGAGGGATACAAGTATGGGTAGTAACCATAACTTTTCTTGTAAAGCCATCGAGCGAATTTACGCTGGACCCTTTCTATCATAACAACATATTTTTCTTGGTACGGATGCCAGACAACCGCAGCGTACTCCAACCTACTACGAACGTATGCATTGTATAACGTTTTTGCCACCCTTACATCTTCAAAATCCAAAGCAGTTCTAATAACAAAGCCTAATGTCTTACTAGCAAGTTTACAGATTGATATCATATGTTGATGAAAGTCTAATTTAGTATCTAATATTAATCCTAGGTCACGTATGTTATTTACTCTATCCAATGGGGCGTCGCATAAATTATAAATTACATTAATTGGGCTACGTTTTAGCGAGAATGTGATAATTTTACATTTACTCTCATTAAAAGGAAGGCGGTTAACCTTACTCCAATTCGATACAACATCAATATCACGTTGCAGAGCCTGAGCATCGGCTTCACTACCAACCCCCAAACTTAATTTTAGGTCATCCGCGAACAGAAGACATTCCGCAGATTTTACATTGTCTGGTAAATCGTTTATAAATATCAAGAATAGCGTTGGCCCGAGAGTGCTACCCTGACTTACTCCAGACCTTGTGTTATAGTCATTTGACTCAAAGCCATCCAATCTTACAAATTGACGTCGGTTACGTAGATAGTCTGAGAAAAACTGGAGAAGTTTTGGAGTGAAACCGAGAATTGCTAATTTCTGTAAAAGAATGTCGTTATCCACCAGATCGAAAGCCTTCCTAAAATCGAAATAGGCGGCATCCACTTGTCGTCCAGCGTCAATTTCTGCAAGGACATAATCTACGTGTTTTACAAGATTTGTACTGGTTGAACGACCCTCCCGAAACCCATGTTGACTATTATGCAGCCTATTGCTAATTTGCCGACTGATATGGAGATTAAGTATCGCTTCGAAAAGTTTCGCTATTACCGAAAGCACCGCGATAGGTCTAAAAGCCGAAACATCCCTACCCTTTTCTCCCTTCGGAATGGGTGTCACTCTAGACACTTTCCAACTATCAGGATATTTGGCTTGCTTAAGGCACAAATTAAACAAAAATAAAAGGGGTGTCTGAAGTGCCGATACACAATCTTTGACCAGAAACGCCGGAATACCATCAGGACCACCGGCTGATCTTGGCCTAAGACGTCTTACTGCTGACCTCAAGTCTACCTCGTCAACTTCTACTAAAGATATAAAAGTAGCATCTTTAAATGCATTAGCTGCCTGTGCGGCCTCCACAGCGTCTAGTTGGGGCTCTTCATCATGAAATACCGAACCAAAATATTCAGCAAATGCATTAGCTGCAGCCTGACCGGTCACTTTACTACCACGATACGTATATGCGTCAACATGCCGTCTCTCCTTCTTTTTATCCTTAATATATTCCCAGAATCTAACCGGATCGGAAATTATATTTTTTTGTGTTAGTTGGAGGTGCTGGCGATACGCAATATCTATTAGTATTTTTACTCTCCATCTGTAATACTGAAATAACTCCTTATTAAACTCTTTACCCTCTACTTTAAACCTTTTTAGATGGAAGTATTTGTTTTTAATATTAGTTATAATCTCGGCTGTGTACCATTTTGGGTAATTATATTGCTTATTATGTGTAACGCGCTTTCTTTTTGGAACAAACTGGCTAATGACATTATTCAGCTTAACATAGAAAAGCTCTACGGATTAATTTATATCCGTAGTATTTATTAAATCAGACCAATCTAAATCCACCAGCGATGCGTACAGTCCTCGAAAGTCAGCCTTATGCCAATTCCAGCCAGGGCCAGTCTCCACGCACCGAACGGGAGGAGGCGAGGGCTGAGGTAAACTCGCTCCACACGGTAATTTTATTGACACCTCAAGCGACGGATGGTAATCGTCCTCCGCTACAAGAGGGTCCAATCCCATCGAAACTACTACCTGATCAAGCTCGTAGTCACACAGCACTAGATCCAACATACCACCGTACTTATTAACTACATTATTGTTTTGCTTCAAATTACAGAAATCACAAAAGGAATCAAACTGCATTCTTACATTTACACTGCAAGAGTTTAAATTGAAATCCCCAAGAATTAATACATTCATATTAGAATATACACAAACAGCATTCTCGATACATGTCAAAACATTCAAGTATTGTTCATCATTATAGCTAGGGGGTAGGTACACAACACAGCATAAGATCTTTATATTTTTCCAGCTCACGACCGCAAATAATAGTTCTTTATCTGGTGTCAGGCCATCTATATCCGCGATACCCCGAACAGTATAGCAATCCTTCACTGCTAGTAAAACTCCGCCCCAGCCAGCATCGCACATACGGTCCTTACGAATAACAGTAAAGCTTGAAGGAAAGAGTTCGCTGTCGTACACCGAACTAGTCAAGAATGTCTCTGTCAAAGCGATAATGTCAAATTCCGTGCTAATCACATTATTATTAAATAAAGTCGTTTTCGAACGCAAACCACGCACGTTTTGGTAATATATGGACAAATTCTTAAACCGTTGACGTTGATTGTGTGATCCTTTCCTTACGAAAATTCTGGCGCCAAGGTTTAACACATATGCCCTCTGACCAGTTAGCCGGGGACATGACATTTTCCGCGTGTTTAGCCGGCACTCCTAGCTTGAATGACGAGTAATGACCCCGAGAATTTAACGCTTCCACAGAACAGATATCACTCCCACAAAGTGAATTAAGATGAGCCCTCACCTGCTCCACAGTAGTACCCTCCATTACGTAGTACAGATGCAGATATCTCTATTTTTCCGCAGCCCGTAGCGTCGTAGACCCCGGCGCCGCAGTTCCTCGGAGAACTCCGGGTTGTGAGGTTCGTCCCTTCCTCGGTTTCACTTGAACCCACTCACCCTCCCGTGTCTCTTCATCTGTTAAATTATTTACAGAGGTAGAAGCCGATGAACCCACCGTAGAAGTTTTTAAAGTGGGGGTTACAGTAGTTGAGCTTTGTACGTCCTTGATCACAGCGGGAGCGCTCCTGATCTTTTTCTGTTGTGTAGCACGCTTGTCGGTAGATTCTGAAAGTTTTTGAGTAGAAGGTGTTTTAGTAGAAGGTGCTCTCGGCGTCGATGATGTTAACGGATCTAGTTGTTTTGATTTATCATTTGAAATATCGTTTGTATTATCTTTCGTTACCACTAAACGTTCATTCAGCGTTTTCAATATGGACGTCTGAACGCCTTCAATTTTGTTCATAGTAACACCTTGCTGCTGTAAGTCTTTGCATAGCTGCGGAAGTAATGACAACGATCCTTGAAGAATTACTTGCAGCTCCTCTCTAATGATCGATCGCAGAGCTGAACGATCACCACATATGCAGGTCTGTGTCCCTCTTCGCACTGTGACATTTTCAAATTCTAGAATGGAATCATTTGCAGTATCTATGACCGTGTCATTAGCACAACTTGTACTCATTAGTTGCCGGACTGGAGTACTCAAATTGTTAGACTTAGGTATTTTGCTACGGCAGTTCATACATATCCAAGATTGTGCAACATCGCTAGACATAGACTTATACTTTTCAGATGTTAAGCCTGCGCAGAGTAAATCATAGGTGGAGTGACATTTTGCGCAAGTCATGCATATATCGTCCTTAACAGTATTCTGCTTGCATCCCGCACATACTGCCATATTTACACTTTTTGCCTTTTTCCTTCTTTTTAAATTTTATGTGGTATGTTGCAATATTTTTGCAACTTTTCACTCCAACTAAACTCCAACTACAATTACACTCCAACTAAACTAAACAGTGACCACAGTTTAGACACGGTACGAACACAGTATAGTACTTCCGTGCAATGCCGAGCGTAGTTAGCGGCGACTAATTTCGCCGGCCCACATCCAACGCCCGTAGCCTAACGGATAAGGCGCCGCGTCGCTCGGCGCTCACTCCAACAGTCCGCGGTTCAAACCCCGGGCGGCCGATCACTGCTGCAGGTGTTTATTTGTAGTCAAAATTTTCTCACCACAACGGGGGCTCCGAAGATTGTATGCGGAGTCACAATGAACAACAGGGCGAAGCCCCGGGCTCCACACAAAAACAAATAATTAAATCAATCAATTCACACAGAACAGAAACACGTCCACTCGCTCCATTAGTTTGGGGACTAATCCTTGTACGTCAGTGAACGAAGAGAGGCCCTACTTTACTGGGTGCGCAGTGTTCAGCACAATAAATTTGCAGAGGACATCCATCGCCTTCAAACTGGCAAAATCTGCTCCGTTAGACTCCAGCGGCTGTCACCTCTCATTAAAGATGAGCTTCTTAGAGTTGGTGGACGACTGTCCCATGCGTCTATCCGATATGACGCGCAGCATCCGCTCATACTTCCCAGCTCTAGCCCACTTGTAGACCTTATCATTGACCACTACCACAAAATACACTGCCACCCTGGCGCTGACACTTTACACGCTATCCTACGCCAACAATTTTGGATATTGTCCGCGCGCCGTATTATTAGACACCGAGTTTTTAAATGCATTAGATGCTTTCGATGCCGGGCCCAGCCGCAAGCGCCCTTCATGGCCGACCTGCCAGCCGATAGAGTTACGCCTCAGCCAGTATTTAGTCAAGTCACGACCGATTTCGCCGGACCATTCCTCGTTAAATCTAGTACCCTACGTAATGTTAAACTCTTAAAAGCGTACTTTTGTATATTCGTGTGCCTCTCGACTAAGGCGGTTCATTTGGAACCGGTCTCGGACCTCAGCACGGAAGCGTTCCTCGCGGCATTACAGCGTTTTATAGCACGCCGCGGTGCCCCGGTTCTCATCCGCTCGGACTGCGGTACAAATTATGTAGGCGCTAGAAATCAGCTCATCGAAGTACAAAACTTTCTTGCCTTGAATAATGACACGATTGCGCACAAGCTCGCTGGTCAGCACATTACTTGGTTGTTGAACGTCCCTAAGGGACCATGGTTCGGTGCGTTACATGAGATCAACGTAAAATCAACAAAGCAACTTTTATATCGCGTAATTGGCGAACAACACCTCACATTCGAGGAATTCTCCACACTTTTAGCTCGAATTGAAGCGGTCCTTAACTCAAGACCTCTCTGCCCACTTTCGTCTGATCCTTCAGACATTGAGCCGCTTACAGCCGGACATTTCCTTATAGGCCGCTCACTAACGGCCCTTCCCGAACTATCCGTGAAAGATAGGCCGATCGCCACACGTAGGCGATTCCAGATGGTACAGGCCCTTTCCCAGCGCTTCTGGACGCTGTGGACCCAGTCCTACCTTCATACCCTCCAAACCCGCTCCAAATGGTTGTCCCCATCCTCCCCTCCCCGAGTTGGCGAGCTCGTCCTCATCAAGGAGGACAACCTGCCTGCCCTACAATGGAGACTGGGGCGCATTGCTCGCACCCTGCCTGGGAAGGATGGCGTCGTGCGGGTGGTGGACCTGGACACCGCGAATGGACATCTTCGGAGGCCTGTATTCCGGATCGCCAGGCTCCCATTGGATGAGCCCACCCTGGCCCCCGGAGGATGTTCCCGCCAAAGCCGGGACGGCCATTCAAACTATACCGCCATCGGTAAGGCGGTTGTTGACGACCGCGTCCGCCTATCTGCCGCGGCGCCACCGCTGCGCGACCCGCA
Source organism: Scoparia ambigualis (assembly GCA_963921215.1). Classification (NCBI taxonomy): domain Eukaryota; kingdom Metazoa; phylum Arthropoda; class Insecta; order Lepidoptera; family Crambidae; genus Scoparia; species Scoparia ambigualis. The sequence goes on along the minus strand of OY992506.1, from coordinate 1,106,748 downwards.
GCCGCTGGCTTCGTGAGATATACCGCGCCGACTAGTCTGTCTGTTAACTACCGCGAGACGCCCACAAAATACGCGCGCTGGTATCTGCCCTTATTTATAGTGACTCCTGAACCTAATGTGAAGAGACCGCCTAAATGCCTATTGTGTAGTGTAGTGACTGTGCGCCAGGAAACACAACCTTCCTCGCCGCCCGTGGTCAGCTCGCCCCCCGGTTCCTGTGACTCATCATCCCTGTAAGTACTTTATTACCTTATACCTCCTGCCTAACCCTTATTTCGCCGCTGTTACTGCGAACGCCTTTCGCCGTAACAAAAATTATTATGGAATATTGTTTTTTTGTGTAACTATTCTTACTTAATTCTTAATACCATCTGTGCTCTGGCTGATTATAGTATTCCGGCGATTCGCCGCAGCTTCGCACGGGCGCAATCCAGCAATCTCTGATCTTCTCGTCGTAATTTTTTTCATTACAAACTTTGACTTCACAAAGGACGAACACAGCAAAACGAATATTATTAATGCGACAATTATTGAACTATTATTGCGTCTTAACCTTTAATAGATATGTAGCTCGCATCTTTTTAAAGTGAAATTGATTTAATTTTGATTTCAGGTGTAAAAATAATAGTATCAACTTCGTTTATTCAGTGTATAGACTGTAATGGCGTTGGGACGGAGACCCGAAATGAAACAATGTCTTGCGTTGAATCAATTCTCTTTATCCTCTAGTGTATCATCTTAAATACTAATTAACATCACATCTATACGTGACTAGAGGAAGGACGCCTTGTCAATCAGGAAGACCTTAATTATCACGTACTATTGAGTACGTGCTGATAGTGTAATTCACTATATCACACCTCCCCTGAAAAGGCTAGGCATCCCTTCCCTGAAAAGTAAACTCTTATTTTCTAAATATCTTAGTCCTATTCTTATGAACTATATATTCTTTATTATTCTTTAATATTTTTACATTAGTACCTAGCTCTTCTAAAACTTCAAATGGACCTAAATACAAGTCATTCAATTTATTATAATTTTCATTCTTATACAAGAGTAGATCACCTTTTTTGTAGCGTACTTCCTTACAATCTAAATCATAATTAGTTTTTCTACTTTGTTTTGATATTAATAAGTTGTTCCTGGCATCATTATGAGCTTTTTGCAATCTAAATTTTAACTCCGATGGATAATTGTCGTATACATATAAGGGATCAACTTTACTAACTAAATTACTAGGTACGTTACATGTTTTCCCAAAAACTAGTTCATAAGGGGAGTATTTGGTACTAGTATTTACAGAATTATTATAAGCAAAGCACCAATATGGTATCCAGGTACTCCAATTTGCCGACTGATTCTGTGTTTGTATTCTCAAGTAACATCCGAGATGTTTGTGCCAGTTTTCTAGCGAACCTATACTCTCATGATGATAGGGTGTTGAATTTAACTTATCAATATTTAGCAATTTACATACTGTTTCTAACGTGGAATTAATAAATTCCGTTCCACAGTCAGTCGCAATAACCCTGGGAGTACCATATCGTAAAATAAAATTTTCAGTAAAAACCCTAGCAACAGTTTCAGCTGACTTATCAAGTATTGGGTAAGCTTCTACAAACTTTGTCAATTCGCATTGTATTGTTAATATGTATTTATTACCCAAATTATCGACCTCCAACGGCCCCACAATATCTAAATATAATTTTTCAAAAGAAGTAGATGCTGTAGTGGTTATTACCATTTTCTCTTTATTATTTTTATTACAAAATTTCTGCTTTTGGCAATCTTTACAGCGAGTCACATATTCAGTTATGTCTTTTTGCATATTACTCCAAAAATATTTTTTTCGAATATTCTTAGTCATTTTATTTATGCCTACATGACCCCTTGTCGGCAATAAATGATAATCATTTAGTATAACACGTATCAAGTCTTTATTTGTAACATGTTCAACTTGGTTATTAATAATACATAACCGCGGTAATTCTTTATGTTTCATGAAAGTTTGGGTCAAAATTTTAATAAACTTTTTATTAAACCCATTTTTAATCACAACGACTTCTACAATATTATATTTTTTACATAATGCACTCAGTTCTCCTATCGTTGCGTCTCGGCGCGCCTCCGTTAGTAGAGATTCCTGATTTATGTAAATAGTAGAGTCACTAAATAACATATCACCCGTCTGTGAGACGTATCTTTTCTTTTTCCTCAACTTCACGAAGTTTTCATACGAACAAATATCTAACCTTACATCATTTTGTGATTTCTGCATAATATCTACCACTCTTGGTTGCCTATGATCAACAGGGGGCTCAACCCTGCTACTTCCAGAGGTAGCGGGTTCATTATTTTGCTCCATGGTTCTTTTCATTGAACGGGTTACTACCCCCAAAAAATTTGAATTTAGATTTTTTAACTCGTCTGATGTTATAATGACTCTCGATAAGGCATCTGCCGTTACATTTTCGGAACCTTTTATGTATTCAATATCGAAATCATATTCTTCTAAACAAAGTCTAAACTTAGTTAAACGGCTACTAGGATCTTTTATGCTAAATAAATGAACCAATGGTCTATGATCTGTTAATATTTTAAATTTTCGTCCGTATAAATATGGTCGAAAATGTTTTATAGCCCACACTACCCCTAATAACTCTTTATGAATGGTTGGGTAGTTTATTTCTGAACTGTTTAATTGTCTGCTTGCATAAGCTACGGGCTTATTATTTCCATTTGATAATACAGCCCCCAAGGCTACCCCTGACGCATCGGTTTGCAACCGGAAAACATTATCTTTTCCAAAATCTGGATAATCTAAGACAGGAAATGAACTAAGTGACTTTTTTAAGGTCTGAAATGCCACGTCACATTCTTCCGTCCACTGAAACTCGACATGTTTCTTACAAAGACGGTTTAGTGGGTACACTATTGTGGCAAAGTTTTTTATGAATTTTCTATAAAAGTTCGCAAAAGCCACAAAACGACGAATCTCATTTACATTTTTAGGTACTGGGAACTTTTCCAAGACCTCGATTTTACTGTTGTCTGGCAACACCCCGTTTGGCGTAATAACATGCCCTAAATAATTAATTTCTTTCCTCAAAAATTCGCACTTACAAGGGTTTAGTTTTAAATTAACTGACCTAAACCTCTCAAATACACTCATTAAATTTGTATTATGCTGCGATAGGCTTTTCCCGAAAACTATTACGTCATCGAGATATAGAAAACATATCTCGTGATTTAAACCCGATAGAGCCATAGACATAAGTTTAGAAAATACGCTAGGACTCGTTTTGAGACCCATAGGTAATCTTTTCAGTTGATATTGCTTATCAGCTGTAAAAGAAGTGAATTTCCTACATTCTGGTGATAACCCTAGCTGGTAATAACTAGAACTGAGGTCTAAATGAGAATAGTATAAGCATCCCGAAAGTGAGTCAATAATTTCTTGTATATTTGGTAACGGGAACTTTTCGTCTACTATTTTTTTATTTAAAAGTCTATAATCTATTACGATTCTCCACTTTTTTTCACCGCTACTGTCAGCTTTTTTTGGAAGTAATAATAATGGAGAAGACCATTCGCTGGTACACTCTTCGATAATATCTTCTTCTAACAATTTACCTACCTGTTTTATTAACTCAGCCTTCTGAGCGTGCGGTATTCTATACGGTTTGACATAAACAGGAGACGCGTCATTTTGCAGTTTAATGTTGTACTCGTTTAAGTTTGTAACGGATAGCTTATCACCCGGCATATGAAAGATATCTGCATATTTTGCACATATTTTCTCAATAGACCGTCTCTCTTCATCACCAAGATATGTTTTTAATTTAAGAAAATCGAATAGTTGTTTAACCCTCTCGACAGATTTTCCGTTTTCCGTATCAAAAGAGCATACGAAATAATCCGAGTATTTTCTAATTTTCGGGCTAAAGTTATTTAATTTTACATCTTCTTCCCGTGTGTTTAAAAATCGCACCGGAATCTTTTTCCCGTCTCCTACTACCACGGCGCCTGCTACAAATACGCCTGCAATAACTTCCTCCGCTAAAATGACACATTCGCCCTTTATCTCTGACGAAACATATTTTACGACCTCACATCTCCCTGGAATAGTCGTTATTATGTTTTTACCTAAGCCTAATTCTAGACTTATCTTATCCTGTAATGTAACCAGCTTATTTTCATAGTTAATTTTACAACTATATTTTAATAAAAAATCTTCTCCTAAAATTCCATCATTTTTACAGTGGAAGTTGCTAAACACATAAAACTTATGCCTAAAATTATAATTGTTAACACATAAGTCTAGATAAACATAACCTATTGATACTAAATCCCCACATACTCCTTTAATCTTAATTTCATCCCATAATAGCTTTGCGTCGCGGGACACGCTACGGAGTTTATTTAACCAATCTAACTTTAAAATTGAAATGCTTGCTCCTGTGTCTACTAATAGAGAAATTTGAGTTTGACTACAAGTAAAACAAACGTAATTACCACTACCATAACTACAAATATCTACCTCAGCGCTATTCAGAACGAAAAACATCATCGCTATGATGTTCGTTCTGACGTATACTCTGACGTTCACTTTCGTTCTCGTCATTAGACTGTTCTGCTGAGTCAACTAAGAAATGTACATTCCTACGTTTATTATGAGGTGACGTAAACCTGGTGTTGCGCTGACCCTGAAACCTATTCGAGTTATAGTAGGCACGACCCCGACCTTGCTGACTCGTCGCGTTGTTGTTACGTGACTTATTATATTGTTGATGATAGTTTTTATTTATCTTTTCAAATCGCTGGTTCGAAACATAGTTAACATAATTGTTTATTGGTGGTTTCACTACCGAGTCTTCTTGTTCTAAGGCTATAGTTATTGCCTGCCTAACTGTGCTTACGGACCTAGACGTAACTATAATGCTTGTACGAGCATTGTTTAGGCCGTCAGCGAAACGCTTGATAGCCATTTTTTCATTAATCGGCTTTAATAAATTATATGCCGACTCGTCTCCATTAGCCTGTGCTGTACTTAAATCGTTGGACATTTTTTCGATTTCACTACCAAACACTTCTATGGTCTTGTTTCCTTGCCTACATCGTAGCATTCGGTCTAAAATGGCTGTGTATGATTTAATCGGAATTAAAACATTTTTTATATCTTTTATTAGGTCTGCCACAGACACATAAGACTTATTAATTTTTGTTTTAGCACTGCTAGAAAGACGAGTTTTTAAAACAAAATTGATTAACAGAGGCTGGTCCTCGTTTCTAAGGGTACTACTATAATACTCTATTCCGTCTATTAGTTGGTTAATTTGCGTTTCGTCGCAATCTACTACTGGGAGGAGCGTGAGCGCGACTTTTAGATCGAACGTGGCCATGGTTGTGATCGTTTCTGAATGATGCGGGTTAACGAGTGACTCGATTTCCTCAAAGTTACATAAAAACTTTGACGATATTGCTTTTTTTTATTTGTAATTCTACAGCATCTATCCCTTTTTTACATAAGTCTTCAGATATTTGTTCAAAAATATTTTTAATTTCCTTTGCTCTTAAAAACTTATTCTGCCCCTGAGCGGAATAACGTTTGTCCTTACTTAATTTAATAATAGAGTCTCTAATAGCCTTAAGCTCACTCAAGAGTTCTGACAGGTTTGCCATGAACACACTTTAGAAAAAAAAATCACTCACACACACACATAGATTCTTGGTAGCATAGTTATATTAATTCGTGCTGGCTTACACGTTCTGTGCTGGTCCAATTGCCCGTCGAACCGCTCTGCGTTCTACCTCTTCTAATAGTCGTGCGTTGAAGTAACGTAGCAGCCTAAGTACTATATAGCCCGCTAGTACAACGACGATGGTCAGTAAAAAGATCTCTGAAAGTTGCATCCCAACGGCCAAGGGAGTTGATGCTGCCGCCGATTGAGTTGGTGATTGACTGACAATAATATTGTCTTTAGATTGTGGGTTTCCCATAGTTAAACAATTTTGGCTTACAGTTTTTCTTCTTATTTCCTTCGTCCTTCTTGTAGGCCTGTCACGGTCGCCATGTAATGGCGTTGGGACGGAGACCCGAAATGAAACAATGTCTTGCGTTGAATCAATTCTCTTTATCCTCTAGTGTATCATCTTAAATACTAATTAACATCACATCTATACGTGACTAGAGGAAGGACGCCTTGTCAATCAGGAAGACCTTAATTATCACGTACTATTGAGTACGTGCTGATAGTGTAATTCACTATATCACAGACAGTATTACCAGCAGCAGATTTTTTAAAATTGTCGCCGTTTCTCAGGGACAGCTTTTATTAGCCAGACTCTAATCTAACACATTCCTTGATAAATTAACATCTTATGTTTTGTAGGTACATCACAATATGTTATTACATGTTGTTAACATCTTCATTATTTATTTCTTAATTCATGCTCAACATAATAAGTAATTTAATAAATTTTTTGATAAATTAACATGTTATTGTTAAAAGTTTAAGATTTTTGCAACAATAAGCAATCAAAATTAATTAAATTTATTTCTCAATTCCTGGAACTTTGTAGAGGGCCCCACTTTCGAGAAAATAACAGATTGTTGGTCTCCTGTGGAGATATTCAAGCTATAATACTTTGTCAGTAATTTGCTCTCTAGAGTACTATTACCTACCTATCTATCTGATTAGACTTTTTATGATCTGTGGGATTGTTAGCTATGCTGATACAGCCGTTATTATATTCAAATATAACTATTGTTTTTTTGTTGAAATCATAATATTATTTGATAGCTGCTTTTAAGGAGCTCGATGGCGCAGCGGTTAGCGCGTTCGGCTTGCGATCTTGCTCGCTAAGCCACTTTCGCAATGCCGGGTCGCTGGATGGGTGACCAAATTTATAAAACATCTGGAGCTCCTCCGTGCTTCGGAAGGCACGTTAAGCCGTTGGTCCCGGTTGTTGTCGTAAGATGGCAGTCGTTAATACCCACCAACCCGCATTGGGCCAGCGTGGTGGGTTATGGCCCAAAATCCCCACGTGCTAATGTCCACGTGGGAGGCCTGTGCCCAGCAGTGGGACGTTTATAGGCTGATGATGATGATTTAATAGCGATTCCATGCATACTGTTTTGCGTACAACTTCAAGCAGAGCCATGTACTCGGCTTCTGTCAAAGAGACGACGACAGCGTTTTGTTTACGCGTATTCCACGAAATGAGACAGTCGTCAAACACTTTGAACAAGTACCCGGTAGTCATTGAGCTTTATAGCTCAATAACGATAGTGCTTTTCCTGTCTAACTTGTCACATCATCAATCAGAATCAGCAAAACTGTTCTCGCCAAGGCTGGGACACCCATTCAAATGATACCGCCATCTGTATGGCGGTTGATTCAACGATTGGTGACGACCGCGTCCGCCGGCCCACCGCGGCGCCAGCGCTGCGTGATTCGCTGTCGCTCGCCCCGTGAGGAGATCGCCGGAGTTCGTCGCCACCTACCGCGCGCGCACGCAACAGCCTGACCGTGAAATCTATTATTGTGAACCAAAAAAACGAAGTGAACGCCTAAATGCCCGTGATTGAGTGACTTGAAGTAATCGCTCGTGACCAGCTCATCTCCCGGTGCCTGCGTTCCCGTACAGCTGCTCCCGGTAAGTCCTTCCTGCCTTCAGACTTCCTGCCTTCAGCCTTTAACCTCGTCGCATGTTAGTGCCTCTTGCACCAACATATCTGGTCCAATCGAGCGCGGAATAAATACCCGTTAAGGTTCAGCCCTATTCAGAACCTGACTTTCTTTTAACTTTTAACTACAGTCCGCTAAAAAATAACATATTGGTCACTCTAAACCAAGTGACCTATCACCCGGCACATTATTTAGGCCCTTTCGGCCCTTTCGGCCCTTTTAACCTAGTAATATTATTCTGTGCTATAAGTTTACGTAACAATTACTTACGTAGAAGTACAATCCGCTCATAACGCAGTTTATTCTATTCTATTCTACAGGTGGTAGATTGGTTAGGTAGGTAGATTAGGTAGGTAGAGTAGGTTATGGTCTGTGCCAGCTAGATGTGCATGAAGGGTCATTTACCCCATTTGTACCAGTGGGGTGCTGCAGTTTAGGTACGTTCGGCCGGCGTGCCTCCCAGGAAGGCCGCCTAGGCGTATGACAGTAAAGGTTGCCGCTCGGCTCTCACGCTCCACGTCGCGCGTCGTCGCTTAAGGCCAGGTATTTCTCTCTCGTGGCTTCTCTCTCGCTCTCTCGATGGTACGACGGTACGGGACGGGTATAACAGCGAAGCGGCGCGTTTTATAGGTTTTATTGCCTATATTTATAGACTTTATATATAGGATTCTCTGCTAATTCATCTGCGAATTATTTGTCTTTCGTTGAGTACAAAAATTAAATGTAAAGTATCAGTATCGTATTTATATATGTGTATAGTGTGTATGAATGTATTGTATGTGTGTATATATATGTATGCATGTATATATATTATATTTTAAAATATTTTATATCTTATTTGGTGGATTTGGATCAGTCGTATTCGGTTGCATTCGCATCACTGTCGGTCGAGTTGGACTTGTGCCGATGCTGCGTCCCTAGCCTGGCTTCTGCTACCCTCGTCATTTATTGTCCTCGGTCCTGTGGGGGTGACCCGGTGTCGCGTCGTGTCGCGTAGGCAGGCTGGATCGGAAGTGAATATGGCCGACGCGACGCGACGCGATGTTGGTTTGCCCCCGTAGGATCGGGGATGGGGAGTGGTGGGGGTGGTGGGGGTTGGGTTGGGGACGTGGCGTCGGTGCGGGTCTGGTTCGATTGATGGTGATGTGAATGTGGTTGAGTGTGATTGATCTAAATCTACCACTTATTTATTATTATTATTCTCTTTATTTAACATTATTCTTAAGTTTAATTTTTTACAATATTTTATATAAAAACCTATTTACAATATAAAATATTATAAAAAACTTAACCTAGGTTGCCACCGGCAGCGGGGATAGACCCAAGCTATCGGTGGTTAGGGCTGCAGAGTGAGGAACCTCCTGACAATACGTGCCGTGTCAAGGAGTACTGCCTTTTGCATCTGACCCTTGACCCAACCTTTCAGCGAGAGCCTCTCTAGGTGTTGATCGAGGCTCTTCGCTATAAGGCCGTGTGCCGAAACGACTATCGGTACAATAATGGTTGAATCCACATCCCACATGGCGGTAACCTCGTGAGCCAAGTCAAGGTACTTACTGAGCTTGTCCTTCTCGGCTTTCACGAGGTTCTCGTCATGAGGCATGGTGATATCAACCAATATTGCTTGGCGCTGAGATCGGTCGATCACCACGATATCAGGCTTATTAGCGACAATAGTCCTGTCCGTAATGATAGAGCGATCCCAGTAGAGCGTTGCATGACCATTTTCGAGAACTGGCGCAGGTGCGTACTTATAGTATGGCACCTCTGATTCAACAAGGCCATATCGAAGAGCAAGTTGCTGGTGAATTATTCTGGCTACTTGGTTGTGTCTTTGCAAATACTCTCCGTTAGCAAGATGAGAACAACCGGAAATAATATGTCGGAGTGATTCTCCCGGACGGCGGCATGCCCGACAGATGTCGACCGTACCGTCCCTCATTATATATTTCCGGTAGTTATTCGTCTTGATAACTTCATCTTCAATAGCACAGACAAAACCTTCGGTTTCCCCAAAGAGGTCACCGAAACGTAGCCAGTTCACCGAGGCAGGCAAATCTACATCAGGCCCAGTTAGAGCCCGATAGTAGCGCCCGTGTAGCACCTTGCTCTTCCATATGTCCTTGAGATCGAGAGTGCTTAGCACCACTGGTTTGCGCCAGTTTTCTGTAGCCAAGGAGAGCGGCGTAAAGTGTCTATCAACTGCCACGACATCCAAATGCATCCCGCACTCACTGTTAAGGAAATAATCCCTGAGACTGCACACCTCACGGTTATGTAGGTCCTTGGCATTTAAAAAGCCGCGACCCCCACATCTCCGCGGGATGTACAGCCTCATAACAGATGAGCGCGGGTGTAACATTCTGGAAGTCGTGAGCATTTGACGGACTCTTCTATCCAAGGCGTCCAATTCGGTCTGAGTCCATCTTAGTATGCCAAAGGAGTATGTGAGTAGAGGCATAACCCAGCCATTAAAAGCACGCGTCTTATTGCCACCCGATAAAAGACTGTTAAGTACTTTTCTTAGGCGGCAAAAGAATCGCTCCCGTAATGACTGTTTTATGTCCCCATCCACAACACCCAAAGACTGTGACATACCAAGATATTTATATGTTTCAACTTCGGAGAGAAATCTGAAGTTTATCGTTTCGGAGAGTTGTAAATTGGTTGAATTTACTACTCTCCCACGCTGTACATGCATAACCGCACACTTATCCACACCAAACTCCATCTTGATGGCACTGCTGAAAGTCTCAGTAATTTTCAGCAGTTTCACCAAGTCTTGGCGGTTTGGTGCGAGCAACTTGAGGTCATCCATGTACAACAAGTGCGACATAACTTCACCTCTCTCCGCAGTTGACAGCCTAACTTTGAATTTCTCAACAAAGTACTGAGAGAATTCAAAGCTAGGCAAAACCATAAAGGACTCAGACTGTCGCCCTGGAATATGCCACGCTCTATCCTTATAAGATCCTGCGTGGCAAAAACACTATCTCGACATCCTGGTTGGCTCAAGACCGTGGTCCACTGCCGCATACATGATATCAAAAAGGATTTTAAAGTTATATCAATTTTATATAACTCTAAAATCCTCACCAACCATGAATGCGGCACCGAATCATAGGCCTTCTTATAGTCAATCCAGGCTGTAGAGAGAGTCCCTCTGCCACGCCGGACCTTCTGGCATATGGTCATGTCAATGAGGAGAAGCTCCTTAGTACCACGAGACCCAACCCTACATCCATTCTGAGTCTTGTCAAAAATATTGTTTGCAACAATGTGCGCGTTAATTTTTGTTCTCAGAATGGATGTAAGGAGCTTGTATAAAGTAGGTAAGCACGTGATGGGTCTATAATTTTTCGGTTCCGTGGTACTACCCGATTTATGGAGCAGAAAAGTGACACCAGTAGTCAACAAACTTGGGAGTGAGCCGAGCTCTATGGCTTCTTGGAATTGCGTTGCCAGTAACTCGTGTGAACATCGAAACCATTTGATCCAGAAGTTGTGCAATCCGTCCGGTCCTGGGCATTTCCAATTTTGGGCCGTACGGATTGCACAACTTACGTCAGCTGTACTAATATTAATAGGCTGCATGGTCTCGATAGGTTCACACGCCTCACTGATAACACTCATCCATTCACCTTCCGTGTGCTCGACGGGCACCGACCAAATGTTGCGCCAGAAATTAGTCATGGCATCAACATCCGGTAGCTGCCCGTCCCCCACACGTTGATCAGCTCCTTTCCAACGTCTGTATACTTTTCTTTGGTCACTTTGAAAGAGGCGATTTTGTTGGTATCGGTCCACACGCACTCTGTAGCGACGTATACGGTTTGCCCATGCATAGACTTTTTGCTTCAGAAAGTCAATACGTTCCATCACACAAGCCATATAGTTTTCCGGTCGAACATCAGTCCCGACAAAGGCTTGTGTGACGAATCGCATGACGCGAGGCCGATTATTGCCATTTCTGAAGCAAATTAGCTTTGCAATGAGTGTCCTAAACCTATTGATACGCCCCTCGATCCTCAATTGCCAAGCAGGGGCAGTCCCGGTTCGCCGCGGTACTCGGTCCGAATCCTGGAATTTGACACGAGCAACGCGACACACCGCGATGGCCCCACAATAAAGAATCGAGTGGGTATCAATTAAATTTTCACTGGTTTCAAGAAAAGGAACCAGTAAATCGTTCAAGGCACTCATTAACGCCAAATTATGCCTATTCGTGGGCAAACAAGGTATACGCGGCCTAGAGTTACGCGTGTCACGATACTGTAGAATGGCATCGTTCAAAGCGCTCCTCATTTGCTCATTCGCCTGTGTACATTCGTATTTATATAGTCTTCATCGTCGGGTACCGGATCTACTCGCGCCACCAATACCGGCGTCACGGCCGGTAATTGTGGGGCAGGGCGATCCTGCACCGAAGAAGAAGCCGTACAAATACGTAGTGACTCCAGGCGTAGCCGATCAATTGCTGACTGATCCAGCAAGTTGTTACGCTGGATTACCCGCACTTGATCCGACAATCGTTGGGCAGACACGTCGATGGTCGGTTCAAGGGTCTGAAACAAAGACAGCAGCCGAACACGATACGCAGTAAGGTTAGTTCCTCCCTCTGTTGCCCCATAGTAAGCGCGCATGCAGTTCTCATTTATAGGCTGAGTCCATCGCATGCGGCGCACTACACCACCGGTAGCGGGGGTCGTACGCGGGGCAGATTGCCCCACTGATCCCAAGCGTGCCGGCAGCGGTGGTCGTCCACGTCGCGCTGGTCGTTATTATTATTATTATTATTTTTTTTTTATCGAGTGATGTTTATTGGACTTTGTAACTGAATGAGACTTTGAATAGATTGGATCCATAACTAATATATAGTTTTTTTTTTTCCAGAATTTAAACCATTATTTTCTATGTCTCAGATGGTTTGAAAAAACTTAAAGCGCGATCTATCTAGCCTTGAGAGGAAACACTGCGTCGGCGTGGCGTTCGGGATTCTCATGCGGGGAGCGGCGTTTCGTGGTCCTCTGTTTCCTCCTTCAGAGGTGGACCAATTTTTATTTAAGCGTCGGTTGGGGGAGGAGGTTTTCTGTGTCTGTGTGTTTGATTTTTTTTTTTTAAACGAGTTACTTAATGTTTCTGAAGACGCCTTAAAACGAAGTGATTTCGCTTAATTTTGAAGGCTCCTGGTTATTAAATAAATGACTTAATGCAAAGGAATCAAGCATACGGACGTGAAGGGTCTCTTTCTTAAACCGTTGCTGAAGAGGTGGTGGGGGTTGGTCCGGTTTTGGAAGGGGGCTGCGGGGCGTCGTTTTTCTGTGTTTGGTGTGGGAGTTTTGGGTGCCGCGTCGGCGTGGTGTTTCCTCTTAACTCGTAATCCCTACGCGCGCGCGTAAACCCTGCGCTCCTGACGGACGTCAAATCGATATCGAGTCGGCTGTGCTTATCGGAGTATGAACGCTCGGGTCACGAGATAGGTTTCAGTTTTGCGTGGGGGTCGTTGGAGGGTGAACCTTCTGTACGGTAGTAGTATTAGTTATTCTGTGCTTGTACCAAGATGAATAACGAAACAATTTTAAAACACACAAGTTTATGCTTATTAATTTTTGACGTTTTTTTATGCTTAAGTTTTTATAAAAAAAGATATTTGAATGATTAAAAATGTCAACCTTATTAGTTAGGTACTAATGTTTTCCAAAACTCATTTCAGCCGCTACTTTATTTTACTTCAAAAACTCTCCAATTTATATTACTTACCACAGTATCAATACGATAATTGGAAATCATATTACACAATTCTATGACCACGGCTTATATTTCGGTTCGACGCGATTCTGTTTCGGCGTGCAGTGGTACTGGGGGTAGCAATGCGCATTTGTCTGGCACAGACTATAATAGCTCGTTAGATTAGTTATTAAGTCTTAACTATAAGTTAGTTAACTGTTTTTTTATTATTATTAGTATTGACGTCAATAAGTGCCTGTAAAGGTTTACATTGAATAAATAATTTGACTTTGACTTTGACTTTGACATTAGATAAGATAAGACAAGATAAATTTTTATTGCCATAAAATTGTGTAAATACATAGCAGGTGTCATGCATAAAATAATGGGAGCAAACAATTTACCCTAGTCGGGCATGCAATTTTTAGTATGTAGGTACATGTTACATAGAAACAGCCACTATGCTGTTTTTGTACCAAAATATTCAGTCAAACTGTAGAACGCCTTATCTATAAGCCATCTTTTTAATTTAATTTTAAAACAGCTTAAATTTGCTGAGGCTTTTTGATCTGTGGGCAGATGATTGAATATTTGAATTCCTGTTACATAGGCACTCTTGTGATACAGGGCATTATTAATATTTGGTAGAGCCAAGTCATATGCATATCTCTTCCGCAAATTACAATTATTTGTGCTTTTATGTTTAAAATACTGAATATTGCTTTTTATAAAAAGAGCCATCTCTAATACATAAATACCTGTCAGTGTCAAATAACCCTTTTCTCTAAAAACATTTCTCAGAGTGTCATCAGAGTACATACTGTTAATAGTTCTCAAGCATTTCTTTTGTAGTATAAAGGTAGATTTTACATTAACAGAGTTTCCCCAGAAAATAACTCCATAAGTAAGAAGAGGATAAACTCGGCCAAAGTAGGCGGCTCTGGCTACTTCTACAGATGATGTTTCCGCAAGTATAGATAGGGCATAGCAGTAGCTCGATATTTTATTATTAATTTTAGTTATGTGCAACTTCCAATTTAGATGTGAGTCAATATTTACACCTAAGAAATTTATATCATCAACAATTTCAATGATTGACTTGCATTCAGTCGTGATATTTAGTTTAATTTGATTCGTTTCTTAGTTTCTAAATTGTATTACTTTTGTTTTTGAAAGATTTACTGTCAGATTTAATGATTGTAGAAAACGTATGGTTTCATTTAAAGTTTTAACTATTTCTTTTTCAAATTTAATGTTATCATTTTGATTATTGGGTATGAAAATTGTAGCATCATCAGCAAACATAACACATAAGTGGTTTGTGATATTCGGGAGTTCGTTCACATATACTAAAAAAAGAAGAGGGCCAAGAATACTTCCCTGTGGTAGACCTAGAAGCATCTCTCTAGGGTCAGATTTTACTTCTTTAAATGTTTTAGTTGTATTATCAAAAGTATCTATTACTGTGTATTGGTCTCTATTTTTAAGGTAGCTTTCCAGTAGTTTTAGTGTTATTCCCCGAATACCTAATTTATCAAGCTGATATAGAAGGGTTTCATGGATTACGCAATCAAATGCCTTAGACATGTCTAGAAACAATCCAATACATGATTTCTTTTTATTCAAAGCTTCCCATATATCTTTTAATGTTATAAACATTGCTAAAGTAGTCGATTTTTGTTTCTGAAAACCGAATTGATTTGTATTTATTAAATTATTTTTATTGAAAAAGTCTAAAAGTCTGTTATAAATAGTTTTTTCAAAGATCTTTGAAAAACTAGATAGTAGTGCTATAGGCCTGTAGTCCGTTACGTTACATTTGCTTCCTTTCTTAAACAATGGTTTTACCTTAGCTCTTTTTAATTCATCGGGAAATACACCCGTTTCAATCATTAGATTTAAAATATATAGAAGAGGTTTACTGATGTATTCTAGAGAACGTTTTATAACTTGCATTGGAATACTGTCATAACCGCAGCTTTTTTTATTTTTAAAACTCATGACAATCTTCCTTAATTCAGTTTCATCAACAGGGGCAAGAAACATACTATTTGAGATTACAGTAGAAGTCCGGTAGTTATTATTCAAAAGAGGGGACAAATTTGCGGTAGTAAAATGGCTATTGAAAATCTCAGCTATATCCTTTACGTTACTCACTGTACGGTCGCCTATAGTGATCTTATTTATAGTGGGTTTAAAATTGTTTACTGGAGTAGTTTGATTTTTTATTAAATTCCATGTTGCCTTATTTTTATTTGTACTTTTATTTATTAATGAAATATTAGATATTCGTTTAGCTTTACGCGTTACTGACTTTAAGATTTTACAATATTTTCTATAATATGGGATAAGATATGTTTTATTTTTATTTATAATTTGATGATTTAAACTTCTTTTTATCTTGCTTGCTCTATATATACCTTTTGTTTGCCAGTTTCCTTTTCTCTTATATGTTACTCTAATTTTAGTCATAGGTATACTTAAGTTGTAAAATAAATTAAATAACTTCGAAAATGTGACGAAAGCCATGTTTACATCATTGTACAAATAAATATCAGAAAAACTTAACTGTGAAATATAATTTATAAATATTTCTATGTATTTATCTATATCTCGCCTATATATATACCAATATTTTTCTATAAAGCTTTGGCTACATGGCACGCATATAAGTTGTCCTGAATGATCAGATAAGCCAAGATGTAATACTTTCGAGCTAAAGCTCTTAAAATTAGTTATAATATTATCAATACAGGTACTTGACTCAGGAGTAATTCTAGTTGGCTCATTTATGGTGAACTTAACATTATATTTAAGCAAAGTATTTTTTAATATTTTACATTTTGATGTGTTACTATCAAGAATGTTTACATTAAAGTCCCCAGCAATAATAACTTTTTTCTTAACATAGTGTGAACGGAGAGTAATTTTATATAATAGTTGTTCTAAAGCTTTAATGAATATATCAAAGTCAGAAGCAGGCGTTCTATACAAACAGATGACAACATAGTTCAGTTCAGGTAACAGTATACCACAACATTCGAAGTTTGTTTCTATACATAGTGGGTCAATACATTGCAGTAGTTTGAAGTGAATATTATTTGCAATATATATGCAGACGCCTCCCCGAGACCTTGTCCTACAAAAAGATGCAGCCATGGTATATCCGGGTATTTGCAAGGAACTTGCATCTTCACACCTCAAGAATGTTTCACTGAGACATAAAATATCAATTTTTTGTGATTGTGTGAGTATCTCTAATTGACTTAGCTTGGATCGAACACCCTGTATGTTTTGATGGAAAACAGATAAACCTAAGGTAGTTGAAATTATAGCGTTTGAACAATTTTTTAAACTTTGATTAGACACGAAATGGCGATTAATTCTGATTTCCATCTGGATTTAAAATTGGTTTATTCAATGCCGGTAAATGACAATACTCAGAAATAGCCAATACTAGTTCATCTAAATCTTTTATGATTACTCTGAATCCACTATTTTTTAATTTTCCAGAGTACTTTGAGAACATGTTGTAAGAGTAATCAATATTCTTATTTGAGTCTAGGATATAACAATATTTGTGTTTTTTATTGTCCTTAAATAACAAATCATTAAATATTTCTATTCTCTTGTTAAAAATATTTGAGTTAAAATTTAATTTAGAAGTTGGGGCACACACTATGACATTTGTATGCTGGACAGTTAACAACTTTTGTCGTAATTGTTGCATTATTATATTATAATTTTTGGATACAGTGAAGTCGGCATCACCTAAAAGTATTATACAGTAATCATTCAAATCAAAATCTTTGAGTTTACTTTGTAATCCATTTGACAGATCACCTATGCTTCCCCCTGGCATACGATAATGACATATGTTATAGTCAGCAAAATGACTCCTAGGCGCAGGACAAACACAAGCGGCGTCGGGCGCGGGCGCGGCGCGGGCGAGGCGCGGGCGTCATTCGTATTTCATATGAATCGTATAGAAGCGGCGGGGCGCGGGACATATACATGCGGCGTGGCGCGGGCGGGGTGCTCATACGCCTCTCCCGCGCCTCGCCCGCGCCGCGCCCGCACCTCGCCCGACGCCGCTTGTGTTTGTCCTGCGCCTTAATGTAGTTGACGTTTTGTTGCTTTCGATACCACTTATCAGGCAAAGCTTGGTTTTTTGGTTGAAGTTGTCTTCATGGTGATGTGTACGATGTGTTGAAAGTTTACTGCTTGTCTCACGAGGTGGCGTTGTACCAATATTTTTATCTAATTCAGACTCATTGTCATAAAAATCTTCATATTGTGATAGCGACTTATTTTTGGAGTGATTTTTTCTTAAACTTTGTTTTTTACTAATTTTTGTATGTACCAATGGCGTAGACGTGTGTGATTTTATATTTGAGTTTAAAATATCATCTATGCTCACAGTTTTATATAAATTTATGATTTTTTCTTGATTTTGGTTTTTTTTTTCCAAACTGTTATTTACATGATTTAGCTTCTCAATTTCGTTATTTGCTATTTCTAATTCAGTCCGTAATCTTTGGATTTCCCTTTTTAGTTCATCTGTGTCATCTATTGATACAAAAGATAATGTCAGATCTGGTACTGACGATGACGCTGATATTTTGGTCTTCCGAATGGTAACATATTCGTCTATTTGACCTTCAGATAAAATATCGTCTTTTTCTTCAGTTAGTATATCAGATGAGTTTCGAGTAGGTGTATTTTGTTTTGAGGTTGTATGGCTGTATGCACAAGCGTCACATACGCATTTTTTTCAGCCCAGGACATACGTCAGAGTCTGGAAAGGTTCTGGGAGTCTGAGGAGCCCCTGCCTCAACCTCACACTCATAATGATCCCCTGGAGGAACAATGCGAGGAAATCTTCCGCTCTACCACTACACGCGATCCCTCAGGCAGATATACGGTCGCTCTGCCCTTTCTAAAGGACGCCCCTCAACTAGGTAAAACTCACCCTATCGCATTACGCAGATTCCTCAATATTGAGAAGAAGCTAATGGCGAACCCGTCTCTGCGTTCTAAATACGTCGACTTTATGGCCGAATACATCGACTTAGGGCACAAGGCTCCCTGTCACCCAAATACATTCGCCCATAAACCTTACTTCTATATCCCTCACCATGGCGTATTTAAGTCAGGATCGGACAAGCTGCGCATTGTTTTTGATGGTAGCTGTAAGAGCTCCAATGGTGTCAGCATAAATGAATGCCTACACACAGGCCCCGCCCTTCAACAAGACATTGTGGACATCATCATGTCCTTCAGAACGCATCCAGTCGTTTTCAGCACTGACATCCAGAGGATGTTTAGAAATGTGCTGGTTGCCCCAGACCAGAGACGGTATCAGCTGATACTATGGCGGTCCTCACCAGATTACCCTCTGCTCACCTACGCCCTCAATACAGTCACCTACGGCTTAAGATCAAGCCCATACCATGCAATCCGCACTCTGCTTCAGCTAGCTGATGATGAAGGCCATCGCTACCCTGGAGCCGCTCAGGTTCTTCGCAAGTCTATCTTCGTTGATGACATCTTGTGTGGTCATGACACGGTTGAATCCGCCCAAGCACTCCAGGACGAGTTGATAAGTCTGCTAGACCTAGGCGGCTTTCAGCTCAGTAAGTGGACATCTAACTCGCCTAAGCTGCTCGAGAGATTTCCCGACAACCAATGCGACATGCCCAAGGACTTCGACATGAACCCAGAGTCCACGTTCATTAAGGTCTTGGGTATACAGTGGAGCCCTCAGTCAGACGAGTTCACCTACCGCATCTCTTTGCCCCCCATCACACATGTCACCATCATAGCTACTGGCGTCTGGCTAAAGCCGGGCAATCCAACTTCTGCCAACCCTCGCTGCCACCACTGAGATGTCTTGACGGAACTTTAGCTCACAAGCCGCAGGAAAAGGTCGATCTCCTGGCCAAACTCTTTGCGGCTAACTCCCGGATCGATGACTGTGATGCACAGCCACCCTCAGTTCCTCACTGTGGCCACACAATGTCTGATATTAAAATCAGGCAGTGTGATGTCCGTGCGGAGCTGCAGTCAATCGATGTCCGGAAAGCTAACGGTCCTGATGGCATCCCAGCAATAGTCCTGAAAATGTGTGCAGCGGAGTTGTCCCCTGTGTTAACGCGTCTGTACCGTCTCTCGCTCTCTTCGGGTTGTGTGCCGGAATCTTGGAGAGAAGCTAATGTGCAACCGATCCCTAAAAAAGGAGATCGGTCAGATCCGACTAATTACCGCCCTATAGCCGTAACTTCAGTGTTGTGTAAGATCCTAGAACGAATATTGAACAAACAGCTTGTTCGATACCTAGAAGATCACTCCCTAATTCACGATCGTCAATATGGGTTCCGGCCAAAACGGTCAACGGGTGATCTTCTAGCGTACGTCACACATCTCTGGGGTGAGGCTATTGACAAGCGTGGCGAGTCACTGGCAGTTAGCCTTGACATAGCCAAGGCTTTTGATCGGGTCTGGCACAAAGCTCTTCTCTCCAAGCTCCCGGCATACGGTTTGCCCGCTCAGTTCTGTACCTGGATTGCTAGCTTCCTGCATGAGCGTAGAATCCGTGTCCTCTCGGATGGATGCGCTTCGCGGTTCATGTCAGTGAACTCTGGTGTTCCCCAAGGCTCCGTTCTATCCCCCACGCTGTTCCTTCTGCATGTCAATGACATGCTTCCTCTTGGAAACATTCATTGCTATGCAGATGATAGCACAGTGCATGGGGGATAAAACGGGCACCCAACGGCTGGGCGGGTAGACACCGAAATGAAGCGAGCAAATCTTGTCATTGAGCTCGATCGGGTGTTGGACCTCATTTCTAAATGGGGCTCCGATAATCTGGTCGAGTTCAATGCCAAGAAAACACAGGTGTGCGCGTTCACAGCAAAAAAGTCGCCATTCCTTCCCCTTCCCTCTCTTCAGGGTACATCTCTAGGCCTGCAGAGCAGTATTAACATGCTCGGTATGGATATCCGCTGCGATCTGAACCAAAAGGACTACATCGAAACCGTGATTAAAAATGCCTCACGTAAACTCGGTGTCCTGAACAAGGTGCGGCGATTCTTCACGCTTGATCAGTTGTGTCTATTATACAAGACACAGGTGCGGTCTTGCGTGGAGTATTACTCTCACCTTTGGGATGGCTCCGCAAAGTACCTTCTCGATGCCTTGGACAGATTGCAGCGCCGCGCTGTGCGCATTATCGGCAATGCGGAGGTCACTAAAACTCTCGAGCCTTTGCAATTGCGTAGAGATATTGCGTCACTCAGCGTCTTTTACCGTTTATACCATGGCGAGTGCTCTGAAGAACTCTTTGACCTCATCCCTCCTTCTACCTTCCTCCATAGGAGTACGCGTGCTGCTCTCCGGAGTCACCAATTTACAGTCTCTAACATTCCATCACGCACAAAGAAATTTGGTGACTCGTTTCTTCGCCGCACTTCCAAAAGATGGAATAGTCTGCCAGCACACGTATTTCCTCCTACCTATGACATAGGGTCCTTCAAACGAGGCGTGAAGAAGCACTTTGTGGGCCGGCAGAGTGAGGATGACTGATGCTACGTCTCTTACGCTGCACCAATTGTCCTCGCGCCTGGATCTCATTTCCACTTAACATCAGGTGGAGTGGGGTCATTTGCCGGGCTTAGTATATAAAAAAAAAAACAAAGCGGTCCATTTTAAGCACCGTAGCCTCACTTTATGACCCTAACGGCTGGGTTTCTCCCGTTATCTTCCGCACAAAGCTGCTCCTTCAGTAATTGTGGCTACTGAAGCTAGAGTGGGATGAGCCAACAATTTTGGATATTGTCCGCGCGCCGTATTATTAGACACCGTGTCTTTAAATGCATTAGATGCTTTCGATGCCGGGCCCAGCCGTAAGCGCCCTTCATGGCCGACCTGCCAGCCGATAGAGTTACGCCTCAGCCTGTATTTAGTCAAGTCACGACCGATTTTTCCGGCCCATTCCTCGTTAAATCTAGTACCCCAAGTAACACAGAAAGCTGTATATTTAATCACTTGTGGTCATAAATGTTGCTTACAGAGTATTAAAACCGTTATTATAATTCACTGGTGATCCTTAAGCTGAATATTAGTACACAAGGAGCTATATTCTGAATAAGAACTAAATAATGGTAGATATTCTATCAGAATGTAAGAAGTTATATATTATCAGAATGTAAGAAGAAACATAGCCAAACCAAAAACTTTACAAAATCCTCCAAAACAGTGTCAAGAACACCTACTAAAGATGCATCGGAGCGGGCTAGCACGGCACAGTCGAAGAATACATCAACGCCAAAGATAAACAAGTCTGTCGATTGTGCACAAATAACTACGGAAAAATATATCCAACCCAAAAAGAAGATAACAATAATTAGTAGTAATAATAGAAACAAGATACTCAACATATCCAAACAGAGTTTTGATAAATATTTTTTTTTATAAAAGAGGGAGGCAAACGAGCAGGCGGGTCACCTGATGGAGAGTAATCACCGCCGCCCATGGACACCCGCAAAACCAGAGGAATCGCAGACGCGTTGCCGGCCTTTAAGGGAGGAATAGGTTTAAGGAAGGAATAGGAATTGGGAGGAGGGGGGGGGGGGGGGGAGGGCCTCCGGAACCCTCACTGGTCGGACGAAACACAACAGCACCAAGTGCCATTATTTCACGCCGAATATTAGTGAGAGTATTAGTGAGTATTACGCCGGGCGAGCCGGCCCAATGTGTGCTGCAACGCAGCGTGGCTCTACCACTCAGTTGGTGTCACTCATTTAGCACCACCCAGGGATCACGTGTAGGGTCTCAAGGGTAAACCTACGGACGCGAGCAACTTTGACCCCCAAATTATAAAAATATAAATTTTGTCATTACATGATTCCTAATGATAGTATTAAGCAACTTTTACATAATATTGAGTATAAGTTGAAAGACTATACATATAATGACTATTGTATTTTGTTAATAGGTGATTATGATTTCCGTGTTACTAAGGATTATGTTGAATTGATCGATTATATAAGAAAACAGATACTATTAGTCCAGCACACTAATGTGATACAGTGTGTTCCAACTTTTAAGTGTAACAATTTTAGTAACCTGTTCAATCTGCGTATTGAAGCTTTTAACAATAGGCTACATTTTGATAACCTAATTCACGAATATGCTTTTCTTTTGGACTCGAACTCAAATCTTGAGTACTCGCATGATATGTTTTATAGATCTGGTTTAATAAATAATCTAGGTATAAAAACGATATTTAATGACATTTTAGAACTAATTAACTCAATTGAACAAAATCAGACACTACCCAGATTGACATGTAATAATAATAATAACTTTAATAATAATAATATTGATAATAAAATTATTAGTAATAATGAGGAATCAATTTTTTTTCTAATTTAATTATATTAATGTATTGCATGTAAACATTAATGGCTTTCTCAATAAATCTGACCTTTTAAGCATACATTTAGAGAGCTTAAAATCTTAAAAAAACCTTATTGACATACTTTGTCTGACTGAGCATAATATGATAGAAAGTGATGTAAAACTCAATAATTTAAATAATTATAATGTGGCGTCATGGTGTACGAGACATACTCGACATGGTGGTTCTTGCATATTGGGACACAATAAGCATACATTTAAACCAATTTCAGCCGTAACGAAATACTTAGAAGGTATCTTTGAATGCTGTGCTGTAGAACTAACACATCATAAGTTGCTAATAATTTGTGTATATAGGCCCCCCAGATATAATAAGCAAGACATTAACACATTCTTTAATACATTGGATGGCATGCTTAATGAACTTGGGTTGAGGAGGATTAAAGTTATTATATGTGGTGACTACAATGTGGACATCTTGAACGATGACAAGAATACAAGAAAGTTCACTCAAATGGTAAATAGCTACAATTTAAAATTTTCTTTTAAAGAACCAACTAGAGCAGCGAGCGGTAAATGTTTAGACAATATAATTCAGAACGTAGATAAACCGCGGACTAAACTACTAGAATTCGCAATATCAGACCATTCAGCGCAGCTACTGACATTCCCAGTTACCCAACCCTACTTCTTACCCTTTTGGTACAGGAGACCTTATAGCAAAGAAAACATGTCGAAATTCTCAATTCACCTACAATCTCTAAAGTTCAATGAAATTTACAATAACACGTGTGATCCTGAACAAGCATTCAATGATTTCTTTGATCGGTTTAGTTTCCTATATAAACTATGTTTTCCTCTTATTAGCGTTAAAAAATATAGTCATAAAAAACCTAAGTGGCTATCTAGGGGTATAAAGCAATGCTCAAAACGCAAACGTGAAATGTTTTGGAACTACAGAAAGAACCGTACAACAAAGCTTAAAAATGATTTAAAAACCTATTCGTCCAGATTACACCGCATTATTAAACAGACCCAAAAATCTCAGAATAATTATTTTATACTATCTGCCAAAAATAAATCGAAAGCTGTATGGTCTATAATTAACGAAAAAAAGAGAAATTTACCAAGGAATGACATAATTCAAATAAAAGTCGACAATAAAATTATAACTAACCCATCTATTATAGCACAGTCACTTAATGATTTTTTTATTAATCAATCTCATGTCTGCTTACCTAGTACTAATGTAAATAATAATGATAATAATAACGCACAAACGTTCCCATTAATGCGTAATAATAAATCACTGTTCATGAGACCTACTTCTCCCGATGAAATAAAATCTACGATTATGTCATTAAAAAACACTAATAGCACCGGATGCGATGAAATTTGTACTAAAGTCCTCAAATATGTAAGCAATATAATTTCGCCAATAATTAGCCACATTGTTAACTTGTGCATCGAGCACAGTATTTTTCCAGATAAGCTGAAAATGGCATTAGTAAAACCCGTTTTTAAGAAAAAGGACATTGAAAGCATGGCATGTTATCGACCCATAGCACTGGTACCTGTGTTCGCCAAGATATTTGAGAGATAATTTATAAAAGGCTTTATGACTTCTTTGAAACGTTTAGTATCTTAGTTGACGAACAAATGGGATTCCGTACAAATAAATCAATAACTTTAGCTATTTATAATTTTTTGGATATTGTAATAAAAACCATTGATAAAAAACGTTTGGTTAGTGCTGTGTATATGGATCTAACTAAGGCATTTGACCTTGTGGATCACGAGATACTTCTTCATAAATTAGAACAATATGGCGTTAGAGGAAACGTTCTGAAATTAATTACATCATATTTGACGAACAGAAAACAGTCAACGCAGATTATTCGTTTAGATATCGAACGCAAAAAAGAAGTCGTCTATACGTCTGAAGTTCAGTGTGTCAAGCGAGGTGTACCACAGGGTAGTGTTCTGGGTCCTTTACTCTTCCTTATATACATAAATGATTTACCAAAAGCAATAAACGAACGAATTGTACTCTTCGCGGATGACAGCACAGCTATATTTATTGACAAAAACACCAGTAGCCTTATAAATAAAATGAACGATACTATATGCAATATTGTCAGTTGGTTAAAAAGTAATAAGCTCTGTATGAATATCTACAAAACTAATTATATGACATTTTCTAATAATAACAATAAATCCAAAGAGAACTATGAAGTTACCTACAAAAACCAACAAATCCAAAAAGTGGACGTTACAAAATTTCTCGGAATATATATTGATCATAAACTGAATTGGAAGACCCATGTTGATTATGTATGTTCTCGTATCAACCTTATATACATAAATGATTTACCAAAAGCAATAAACGAACGAATTGTACTCTTCGCGGATGACAGCACAGCTATATTTATTGACAAAAACACCAGTAGCCTTATAAATAAAATGAACGATACTATATGCAATATTGTCAGTTGGTTAAAAAGTAATAAGCTCTGTATGAATATCTACAAAACTAATTATATGACATTTTCTAATAATAACAATAAATCTAAAGAGAACTATGAAGTTACCTACAGAAACCAACAAATCCAAAAAGTGGACGTTACAAAATTTCTCGGAATATATATTGATCATAAACTGAATTGGAAGACCCATGTTGATTATGTATGTTCTCGTATCAACCAATTTTCGTATGCATTATAGCGATTAAGTAAAATTGTTAATCAATCAACATTACTAATTGCCTACCATAGTCATGTTGAATCGATTTTGAGGTATGGTATTGTATTTTGGGGTAATTCTGTAGAGAAATACACTGTTTTTAAAGCCCAAAAAAATGTATTAGAGCGATTTGTAAATTAAAATGTAGGGATAGTTGTGAGTATCATTTTGTAAATCTTAAAATCATGACCTTATCTTTTTTGTACATATATGAGGTAGCAGCCTTTGTTAAATCTAATATAGGCATGTTCCATAGGTTTAGAAGCATAAGACATAGAAACAATATCTGCTTTCCCTTCAATAGAACTGCTTTGATTAATAAAAGTATATTCGGTATGGCACCGC
The DNA here is from genome assembly GCA_963921215.1 of Scoparia ambigualis. Classification (NCBI taxonomy): domain Eukaryota; kingdom Metazoa; phylum Arthropoda; class Insecta; order Lepidoptera; family Crambidae; genus Scoparia; species Scoparia ambigualis. Next base: position 1,080,823 of record OY992506.1, on the reverse strand, counting down.
GACTATATAATCATCTGCCAGACAGTTTAAAAGAAATAGCTAGCATCAAAACTTTTAAAGCAGCACTTAAGAAACTATTAGTAGAAAAAGCATACTATACTATTGATGAATATTTAAAGGATAAATTATTATAATTTGAATAACATTAGTATCTATTTTGACATACTTATTCGTATTTTGTACTGTGAGCGTTATACGTGACATGATTTGTAATTTAATTTAATTATTTTCACTGTAATGTAATTATTTAACTGTATTTTGACATTATTATGTTGTTCTTGTAAATTATATTACTCGATTATTATATTCGAGGTTGCATGTCATTAAGACAGAATATGGCAGAACTAATCATGAGTACTTTTTGTAAAATCTACTAACACCTATATTCGCAATAAACATTTCTGATTTCTGATTTCTGATTCTTCACCCTTAAACAGCAAGATGCGTTTATTTGGTATATAACCTACGCTTTTATTCAGCCGTTTTAAATGTTCAAGCCTACTTACTGAATAAGGGCAATTAAGTAGTGGCAAATATGTCATATGCTGTATAATAGAGTAAATGTGTACCTCTAAACGCTGCCTTCTAAAGGGAGTATATATGTACTGTTACACAGATATATGATATATATAGGAGTACATTTCGTATATTATTCAGTAAATGGTGTAAAATTTCCCTGTTTATCCGTATCTATACTGCTATTATTTACGACTGAATAGTGGCTGTTTACAAGTTCATCTGAACGTTCTTATTACTCTTGAAGAGCACTTCGAGTATTTTATAACGTATATTGCTTAATAGAGGTTCACATCAGTTGATTTAATCTGGTGATGACTGAATAAGTATATCCCCGTGAATCTTGTCACGGATCAATTCATTTACGTAACAAGTCCCTAAAATGGATCAGTCTTATTATGCGGATCCTTAAAAGTGTATTTTATCACACATTTTATCGATGCTAGTTCGAACGAATATTCAGCCAGTAATCAGTGTATTGCCGTATATAAATTCACATGTAAGACTTTATTACGGCTAAGTTTGAATAAGCAGACATATGTGCCCCATTACGCGGGCTACGGCAGTAATGAAGTATAACGGTTCACATCGCTCTTTAATTTCACCACCATTTTTTATTCTGTATAACCTTTAATATCTACACTGGTATACATAATTTTATTTATTTAACACGAACTTAGTAAAGTAAGGAATTACAAATAAATATTTTTAATGTGATTATTGGTGACAGACTAGAATAATGACACAATCAATCAATTTTTACCCGAAATGTTTTCGATTAAACGTGTTTATTTTAGTATAATTTGTAGTAAAAACTTATTTATGCACTGGCGCTTAAAAATTTTCTTAGAAATATATATATACTCTAACAGTAATTTTGAATTCCCACTAGCTTTCACGTAAAATAATGAAGTTATTAACAAAAGGAACATATACTGGTATCATACAATCATTTTAAAAACTTATCTTCTCTCACTGTCATAAATATGAATCATCTGTCACTAAAAGTATTAATAGACGTTCTTACAGAGCAAATCGTGAACCTTTAACTTAATTACTATACATATAAAAGCGTACATAGACGACATATGTCTAAATAAAGGGTAACTAGTGTTTCCTTAATTTGCTAGTATTTTGCCTTGTTACCACCTGTTACACCTTATACTGCGATTATAACGTCACTATAATGATATTACTCAGTAATTGCGAACTAAAGCTAAATAATTTGTGCCAATTTAAGCAGTGTAGTGGCTGAATAGCATGCTACACTGCTTTTATTCAGTAATTTTATTCAGCGCTAAGTACACAATAATCCATTATTCATCTAGTATTCAGCCTTTGTGTATTACTTGGGACCCTACGCAATGTTAAACTCTTAAAGGCGTACTTTTGTATATTCGTGTGCGTCTCCACTAAGGCGGTTCATTTGGAACCGGTCTCGGACCTCAGCACGGAAGCGTTCCTCGCGGCATTACAGCGTTTTATAGCACGCCGCGGTGCCCCGGTTCTCATCCGCTCGGACTGCGGTACAAATTATGTAGGCGCTAGAAATCAGCTCATTGAAGTACAAAACTTTCTTGCCTCGAATAATGACACGATTGCGCACAAGCTCGCTGGTCAGCACATTACTTGGTTATTAAATGTCCCTAAGGGACCATGGTTCGGCGCGTTACATGAGATCAACATAAAATCAACTAAGCAACTTTTATATCGCGTAATTGGCCAACAGCACCTCACATTCGAGGAATTCTCTACACTTTTAGCACGAATCGAAGCTGTCCTTAACTCTAGACCTCTCTGCCCACTTTCGTCTGATCCTTCAGACTTTGAGCCGCTTACAGCCGGATATTTCATTATAGGCCGCCCACTAACGGCCCTACCTGAGTTATCTGTGGAAGATATACCGACCTCCACACGTAGGCGATTCCAAATGGTACAGGCCCTTTCCCAGCGCTTCTGGACGCTGTGGACCCAGTCCTACCTCCACACACTCCAAACCCGCTCCAAATGATTGTCCCCATCCTCCCCTCCCCGAGTTGGCGAGCTCGTCCGCATCAAGGAGGACAACCTCCCTGCCCTTCAATGGAGACTGGGGCGCATCGCCCGCACCCTACCTGGGAAGGATGGCGTCGTCCGGGTGATGGAGCTGGACACCGCAAATGAACATCTTCGGAGGCCTGTATTCCAGATCGCCAGGCTCCCATTAGATGAGCCCACCCTGGGCCCCGGAGGATGTTCCCGCCAAGGCTGGGACGCCCATTCAAATGATACCGCCATCTGTATGGCGGTTGATTCAACGATTGGTGACGACCGCGTCCGCCGGCCCGCCGCGGCGCCACCGCTGTGATTCGTTGTCGCTCGCCCCATGAGGAGATCGCCGGAGTTCGTCGCCACCTACCGCGCGCGCACGCAACAGCCTGACCGTGAAATCTATTATTGTGAACCAAACAAACGAAGTGAACGCCTAAATGCCCGTGATTGAATGACTTGAAGTAATCGCCCGTGACCAGCTCATCCCCCGGTTCCTGCGTTCCCGTACAGCTGCTCCTGGTAAGTCCTTCCTGCCTTCAGACTTCCTGCCTTCAGCCTTTAACCTCGTCGCATGTTAGTGCCTCTCGCACCAACAATAACCAACAATCAAAGGATTATAATTCCATTTTTATAAGATAATTTTAAATGCATAGTTCCTTTAATGCTTTAAACATTTCCATAACTCTTCATTACTTTTACTTTGAAAACGGTTTAAAATACTGATAGCTGCACAGATGTCTCGTCTGTCTCGGTTGTGTATAAAACATAGCGTACATTTAACAACCTGTACAATACGACAAGGTTCATCATAATATTCGTCGGAGTTCAAATCTAAATAAACTTATAAGTAAATGATGATTTTTAAGAATTGCAATCACTCATGGATTTTTTTTTGTAAACATTTGTAAAACAAATATATTGATCTAAAGTTATTGTGCTTTTTATTCTTTCAATTTATGTAAATTATGTAAATCAGTCATGTCAGAATATTTCATTCGGTTTTATTAACTCATTCCTAATTTTAAAAATACCGTAAGGTTTGTTCATTGTGTGTGTCAAATCACTAAACCATCAACATTTATCACTACTACACTAATACGTTGTTATGTATAGTATTTTTATCTAGGCAATAAAGACATTGATCTACTCCAGAATTATGAAAACCCATACGCTTCGCGTGGACTTCTGCAACATCAGGGGAACCCACTCTAACTTCAGCGCTGTCCATTACCACCTCGAGACGGAGAAGCCGGCCTTTCTCTTCCTCACCGAGACGCAGATATCCCCCCCCTCCTGACATCTCTTACTTGCGCTACCCGGGATACCGGAGCCGGTGTTTGTGCCTACTTCAGGGCGGAGGTGTGCGTCTGTCGTTTTGGCAATCTTGAAGATAAAGACCTCTCTATCTAATGGCTACACGTCGACAGCGGAAGTCATCTTCACGTCTACGCGTGCCTGTATATGTCCCACAGCGGTAACCACGGAACTGACCAACTCATCGGGACCTTCCAAACGGCGACAGACTCCCTTCTCCAACGGATCTCCTCCGCCAAAATTGTGGTATTGAGAGACTTCAATGCCCACCACGTCGAATGGCTTGATTCACGCACAACGGGTAGAGCCGTTCATGAATTCGCTTTGCGTTTAGTCTGTCCCAATTGGTAACCGAGCCTACACGGGTTCCAGATGTGGAGGGCCATGCACCTTCCTTATTGGACCTTCTGCTGATCTCGCACCCAGACGGCTATCAAGTTTCTGTTGATGCAGCCCTAGGCTCATCAGACCACTGTCTGATTGTAGCACTGTGCCTCTCACAGAAACTTCAAATTTGCAACTAGCGGCCAGCCGTCGAGTCTGGCATTATAGGTCAGCGGACTGGAATGGGATGCAAAATTTCTTTGCGTCCTACCCGTGGTGGCGAGTTTTTAAAAGGCTTACAAGTTCTCATTAGCAATCCTAAATTACGGTATGCTTTGTTGGTAGCGTAGTTTATATGATTCAAGAATAGCATTTTAGAATCCAGCAAAATTCCAAGATCCCTTATAGAGTCAGTCCTGTCAATGACTGTGCCGTTTGTGTGTGACTGTGTTTAAGAAGGACATTGCCAAGGCGAAGTAATCGTTCATAGGTAGTATTTGCGAGAGGCTAGTGCGTCTTCCTTCGGGTACGCGTGTGTTCTGGTCTCTTCAAAAATTCCCTAAGATAGCCAAAGCTATCTTAGGGAATTTTTGTCAGCCGTCCTAACCATCAGAAGACCGATAACTGCCTGGCCCTTATAAGAAAACCGATCTCTTGGGCACTCTTTTGCATCACTTGGGACCATGGACGATGGGGAAAACTCTCCACCAACCATACCGCATTGCGCTTGTTCAATGCCAAACATTTGGTTCCTACAAAGGTCAGTTCGAAAGGCTCTTTTTTCCCTTGATATCCATAAGTCGAGTGGGCCTAATGTAGTTCCTCCCCATTGTGTTTCGGACGTGTGCTCCTGAGCGCAGGTTTTAATACGTTGTTTTCGCCTCTCTTACACTACTAGCGTCGTCCTGAGCTCTTGGAAGACAGCCCTTGTCTACCTGATTCCAAAAAAATGCGATCGCGCAGATCCGTCCAACTACAGGCCAATAGCCATCGCCTTTTTACTCTCCAAAGTAATGGAGTCTATTACAAACCGCCAGCTCTTAAGAAACCTAGAAGAGAACCAGCTACTAAGTGATCGCCAGTATGGTTTTCGTCGCGGTCGTTCGGCTGCTGATCTTTAAGTGTACATTACTCACCGATGGGTGCAGGCAGTCTAGAGTGGAGGAGAGGAACTGGGAGTTAGCTTGGACGTAACGAAAGCCTTTGACAGGGTATGGCACAGGGCTCTTCTTTCTAAACTTCTATCATACGGTCTTCCTGAGAAATTGTGTTCGTGGGTTGCCAGCTTTCTTTCTGCGCATAGCATCAGAGTCGTAGTCAACGGTTCGTGCTTTTACATGAAGCCCATAAATGCTGGAGTCACGCAGGAGTGTGTGTTATCCCCTACTCTGTTTCTTTTGCATATCAATGACATGTTGCATAACCACAGCATTCGGGCGACATAACCTAGTTTACTTTAACCCCTCCAAAACACAATTTTTCACATTTACCGCGAAAAAACATCCCTTCGTCGTACCTCTGAACTTTGAGGAAGCTTCCCTTGATACCAATGCGACTATTGGAATCCTTGGCGTCGATGGAGTTGAGATGGCGTTTGAGGTCCTTTAGAAGAAAAAGCTAAATTTGCTTTGAAAAAGCTGGGTGTACTTAATAGAGCGGGTCAGTATTTCACGCCGGCCCACCGCTTACAACTACTGTACAAAGCACAGGTACTTTACTTGGTACAATACTGCCCCCATCTTTGGGTTGGAGCACCCCAGTACCAACTCCTTCCATTTGACCGCATTCATCGCAGAGCTGCTCGAATTATCGACGACGTGGTTATTTCAGGTCGGCTCGATCCACTGACTCTTCAGAGAGACGTTGCGTTGGATTCAATGGCTGTGTTGACGAAGGAGTTTTCCCAGATCTCATGAAACATAGCAAAGTTCTGCCACTTTTCAAATCGGGTTGTAAAGATGACCCGATCAATTTCAGACCTATTTCCATTTTACTTACACTTAGTAAAGTTTAACTTTAAAACTTTAACTATCAACTTATAACGTCATTACAAAATTAATATGGTATACAAGGTTGTCGCGCAATTTACTATATGTGTAAAAACAAATAAATTAAATATGTAACTTGATGTGATTGATTTTAACTATTAAAATTTTTAATCTAAGAAAATACGAGTAAGTATTTACTTACATCTTGCGACAAACTTTTATATCATATAAATTGTGTAATGACGTTATAAGTTGATAGTTAAAGTTTCAAAGTAGAAGTTATTTTTTTCTTTTTAGCGCATTTAAATAATAGCTGGTTTTTAAAAAATGCTGTTTATTTTTTATTTTTTTAGATCAACTCAGTTCCTACCTCGCTATAAACCACCCATTTTCACCGTGAAGAATATGGTTTTACCAAGGGAAGGTGTACCACTGATGCAGGTGTAGCTCCGCTGAAACACATTTTTGAGGCTTGAGAGGGATCGCAGAATGCTTTTGGAGTAGTTTGTGATCTTTCCAAGGCTTTTGACTGCGTTGAATACCCCTTACACCCTCTTAATAAAGCTAAAAAACTATGGAGTGCACTCTGATGCCTTGAAATTGATTCAATCATATCTCAGCTGCAGAATCCAAAAAAATAGCGTGAATGGATTCATATCATCTGGATCTTCTGTGCTAATGGGGGTTCCACAAGGGTCAATACTAGGTCCATATTTATTTATAATTTATTTTAATGATTTACCATTTTGATACGTTTCGAACACAGTAAAAAAAAGTTACTCAACTACAAGCAGCTCCAGTACTAAAAAGTCGTCATTTTGAGTCTGGGATAGATCTGCCCCAGTGCCAAACAAGCGGTTATAAAGCTGTGGAGTTTCTTACGCCCGTTCTTCTCCACAGCTAGAAGATACGTTCTGAATGGGTGGGGTGGGTGCCCATACATCCATATAGAGAAGTAAATTTAAGTTTAGACAATTCAAAAGGCTTGTTATAAGCTAACTGAATAAAGAAATTATGATTTTGAATTCATTCATTACGTCTTACAATTTTTGATTGAATGAGTATCGATAATTACTATTGTCTCGTTGCTTTGAATTTTGTGTTTCTTGCCTATACTTGTTCAGACCTCAATGGGCTGACTAATTTTGGCTTAAATTTTTAAAACTTAATTCGTCTAAAATTACATCTCTTGCGAGGAAAACTTTGTTATTTTTTACATTAAGCAATATTTATTCACTTTTGCTATAACCGACTAAGATGGATTTTAAGTATTTTTCGTCAAATTTTGTTTTTCTTATTGTTATCGATAGCTATTAAATTATTAGGGAAAAGAGAAATATTTAAGAAAACATCCATTATGGATATGTATATGGATATGTATATTAATGGATGTTTTCTTATATATTTTAGAGACAACAATGTATCAAATAAGACAAGAAAAAAAATCATGTATAAAAACATTTAAAATAAATCAAAATATCAAAAGAGTTCTGTACATTTCCCCTTTTTTTAAAACAGGGGAACCAATTTCTTAGCTGGCCTTCTTAAGTGGCCAGCAGTGGTGGCTACATCGACCACCCTGGTGACTCCGTCTCTCCAGGATAGAGCGACTGGATTCTACCCTTCGGCCAGGCACCACGTGGCATGTTGCCGTCAGCTATCGCCACCACGTCTCCCACCTTAACACTTTGCAAGCCGGGCATTTTATTAAGCACATCCCCCTGTGAGCCGGCCCATTTCGTAATTATTGTAATTTCTATAGAAAAAGAACTATAATAGGAATGAATTTAATTCTTTTTGTATAATTTAGAGTAACTTATGTATAAAATTAAAAAAGAAAATAATATATATATATATATATATATTAAATGTTTTTTATTTTAAAAAACCAATTCCAAAATACCCTTTTTCGAAAAAAATAAAAACTCTAACATAACTATCTGTATGTATATAAGTTCTATATGTTAGAGTAACTTATGTTTTAAATTATAAAAAATTAAACAAACAATATTTTAAATGTTATTTATTTTAAAAATCATTACAAATATACTCTTTTTCGGAAAAAAGCTCTTACATAATAACTATCTGTATATAACGCATGTGGAGGCGATCGGCAGCGGCCGCGCTGGCTCGACGCGTTCCCCTCACTTGCCATTCTTTCATCCGTAAATGAATCGCCTATGTATGTGTAGCTAAGAAACGCAGCTACACATTGCCTCAAACGCCGATCATGTCAGAGCGTTGTGATTTTAGTGAAAATTCTAGGAAATCGTATCGTAGAAAAATGAGCGTCACGACGCTGTGTCATGATCTGCTTGCAAAGTGTTAATCTCAGGTCGTAATCCAGCACCTCTGACAGGGTTCTAAAGAGGAAGAAACTCCACGATCCACCGCCGCCAAAAATTATCCGCCATTCGTGCAGCCTTTTTCCATACAACTCTGCCGGAGAGGTCACCTTCCTCCTGCTCCGCTGGTACATTTTTTCCAGATGAGGTTCCAATTAAAAAATGGAAAGGAGTCAGAGCTTCAGGGTTTTCTGGATCTGGTGCATTATGCGTCATGGGCCTACTGTTCACGACGGCCTCAGATTCAAGTAGGAGGGTCAAGAAGACCACGTCCGATGGTGTTCTTTCTTGAAGTGTGACCCTTAATGCCGTCTTAATGCTGCTGACTGAGCGTTTCCATGCTCCGCCCATGAATAGGGCTGTCGGAGGGATAAACTTCCATTCGATCTTCTCATTTGTGGCAAAGGTTGAAGTCTGTTCTCCATACAAGTTTCGCAGATTACGAGACAGTCCAACAAACGCCGTACCATTGTCGGAGTATATATTCTTCTTAAACTCATCATTGCCGCATCTGTAGGCAGGCTGTGGACAACTTTCAGATAATAATAAATAATAATAAATAAATTTTCCTACACTCACACCAAATATCTAGCCTAAAAGAAGCTTCGGTAAGAAACTTGTTAAATGGTTACTAGATAACGGATAAACATACTTAAATACATACTTACTTATTATACATAAAAACACCCAGACCCGAAACAATTTAGAAAAACAATAATTTCTAAATTGACCCGACCGGGGATCGAACCCGGGATCTCAGAGATGGTGACACCATGAAAACCGGTGTACAAACCACTCGACCAAGGAGGTCGTCAATGAACCGCTCTTGTTACCAAACATGTATAGAGCGCGACGTAACGTTTTTTACGCCTGCGGCCTATAGCTACTTGAATAGGGCCGAAGTAATCCAAACCAGTGAATGAAAATGGCCTGTGATGGTGTGCAAGTCTCGCAGCTAGAAGGAGACCCATAAGAGGGTTGAAGGGCACAGCTTTTCGCTGACGGCAAAACCGGTATTAGTTAGCAACCGATGGAACTGTGCTTCTAAGATGAATTATCTAGTAGGCCTGACGCAGTTCGTTGACAAACGTTTCTGTGTTGGCTTGTGCAGCACGCTGGTGATAGTGGAAGACTAGAAGACGAACGGCTGGATGTTTTCCATAGAGGATTACTGGAAATTTGGCTGACGTCCCAACCTCGGCGACGGCGACGATACGTAAAGAGAAACGAACCAAATGGTCGTTGCTTAATGTGGGAAACGGGTTTGTTAATCTGATTTTTCGTGGCAGTTTCTTTCAAACAGTCCAGTTGACTCTGCCACAAAATATGATTCTCAGCTGTCTGCAGATGGAGGACTATTAGATGCGAAGAGGTTAAGTTTAGGTTTCTACTTCCTACTCTCAAAGATCATGGAAGACATTCAAAATATTTGGATCGGTTCATTAGAAGATTACCGCCAAATGATTATAATAATTATTTTGGGTTCCGCATCTTTGTAACAAAGGACGTCCTCCAAATGGTTTGTTTTGCCAAGCTATAAATATCGGTTGACCGAGCATTACGAATTGCAAAAATAATTGAACAATGACGTCCTTTGATATTTAAGTTAACGTACTGAACTTTGACCTTTTTGCCTAAGCCACCGACACAGGCGAGTCGAACTTCAGAATCTAATCCTGTTAAACCTAGTTGTTCGCATAGTTGAGAGTCAACAAATGTAGCTGTAGAGCTATCATCTAATAAAGCATAATTTTCGATGCAGCCTAAAGGGCCTGAAATTGTCACAGCTACAATTTTTAATAAAGATTTAAAACTATTTTTAGATATATTAAACAACCTTGTTGAGAAGTTGTGTATGCAATCAAAATATTAGTTCTCTATCAAAAGTTGCATCGTTGTTTTTGAAGAAGAACTTGACGCTATACGACCGGTTTCGTTCTCTACTATTTGTATGAGCCACCAAAAAGTTTGCATTGTATAAAAGTTTATGATGTCTGAATTTACAATCTGAATTAGTCTTAGAGCATTCAACCAACTGAATGCTCTAAGGAATTAGTACTCTTTCGAAGCTTATATGTAAACCTTGTTTGGAACATTTGTGATAAAACTTATTTTCTTTTACAAACTGCCATCTGTCATCAACTGACAATGACCAAAAATTCATGACAAGTAGACAAAAATTATGACTATGACTTTGTTTACACATTGGATAAATAATTGTCATAACTATTTTGAAGATGAAATTCCAGACTTGTTAAATAATGATAATGATGTGCTTTGTATAACCCTTTCAGCATCATGTTTATTATCTAAAGACGAGACCGCGTGCACATCTTGCACGTTATCATACCTCTTCACAGTAATTGAGGGATCTGGTATGAGACCAAACTTGAGTTGTAACTCGACCTCCCGAGCTAAAAACTGTGCTAGCAATCCAAGTTTAATTTTTCCCTGAGATGAGAAGTGTTCCGAGGTGAAATCAGTCCATCTGCTGCGTTGTAAAGGAGGAGCTTACTCAAAATTATCTGAAATAACTCATAAGTAGCACTCTTGATTAAAGGAGCCTTATTTTTTCTACAGAATTACGCCATTTGCAAGCAAATTTATTTGAGTCACTGTTGTCGGAAATTAATTTAGGTAGTGACCATACCGTAACTTTCTCTTGTAATACAATTAACTCTGATCTTCCATACGTCATCTCTAAAGCGTTCATGACTTCAGCAGGATCTCGAACTGACACCAGAAGAACTGAAACTGCGTCGCGCGCCGTTTCACGTAGGCTAATTCCGATCCTTGTCAAGTTTTCGGAGTCGGAGTACAACGCTTTAGTGTCATCAAACACGCGTTTGAAAGACAGCCAGTCCAAAGGCTTGCCGTCGAAAGATGGAAGCCGGCCATCTCCGTTAAGTTTTGAAGCACGGATCGCTAGTGAAGAGATAGTCTGTGCTAATAAAAGTAAATCTGAGTTATGTGTTGTTTTTATTTGAAAACTAGTTGCGACTGTAGGGTTTGGTTGAGTTGCATTAACGGCAGAGCTTTACTGAGCTCCTATCATCACACCCAATAGTGTTTTTGTAACATCCTGCTTCTACAAAACGAGCATTTAAAGCATTAGACCCAAGAGTTTTGGGTTCTACGTAGCGTCTTGAGGAGGATTATTAACTGTGGCTAACCAACTGTGGATTCAAAACCGCGAGCTTCTCCGACTTCCAACACTTTCAACATCAAAAGCTGCAAGTTATGCTTCCAGCTCGAGGTCTGCAGCTTTGCGTTCAACTTTGGCTGCAACTGCTGCTGCGGCTGCCACTGCCGTGGACTGTACATGTTATCGATAGCTATTAAATTATTAGGGAAAAGGGAAATATTTAAGAAAACATCCATTAATAGAGGAATAACAGAGACAATAATGTATCAAATAAGACAAGAAAACAAAACATGTATAAAAATCATCAAAAATAAATCAAAATATCAAAAGTATTCTGTACACTTATTTTATCATGTACACCTACCATAGAGCATGCTCTAAGACACCTACATAAGCTGAGCCAAATATTTTAAAGAGAATAATTTTAATTTTCGTATCATACCACATTTTGTATGTTGTTTTATTTAGCAGCACTTTACTGGGTAGTAAATTTGTTAGATATGTAGCCTTTAAAACGGCTTCACCCCTAAATATTTCATCTAACTTTGCACTTGCGACCATGGTTCGTGCCATTACGGTTAATGTACGATTCATGCGCTCTGAGAAACCATTTTGTTGTGCTAACTTATTCCCTTAGAAACACAAAACTCCTTAAATTATTAGAAAGATACTCTTAACTGTTTTCTCAATAACATTAGCATTAAATAAATTTTCACTTTTGTTATCAAAATAAATAAAACATTTTAAGACCTCCACTTTAAAATTTATCTAATATGTTAAAGTATAGTGGGTAAAATGGTCAATAAAAGTAACAAAATAATGTTTGTCGTCGCCGGTAGTCGGGCTAATCGGACCGCATGAATCCGAATGAATGATAAAAGATGGTCTATTTGAACCGAGTTTCCTATTTCTTTTGCAAGAGGACCTATTAGACATGGCTCACATATTATGTCATCAGTGGATTAATATAATGAATCATAGATTTATCATCAACTAAATTCTTTTAAAATTTGAAATTTTTTGTTTTTACATGTTCTAAGCGTTTATGCCATAAGTAATTCTAAAGATTTCGAAGCATAACATAAATTTAAATTAGTTGAGAGTAAATTCATTTGAATTTCAATTTTACAATGGTTATTGCTACATTATACCTTGGATAATGCAATTTTTATTTTTATAAATATGAACACCAATTGAATCAAAAAATAGCAATCATACCTGCTTGCTGCGTTCGACTTACGGACAGTCAATTATGAGAAACCTCTGGGAAAATAAAACGATCGTCGAATCGTCGATTGCACCTTGAACTTCCAGATTTGTAATGACGTTAATTCTAATACCTTTTCCATAAGCCAAAATTGAAATTCCATTTTCATCTACGCCAATCTTCTTAGGACTTCTTAGGGTAGTCGGTATATACCTTTAGATAAGTTTAAAAATCATGTAAAATCTTGTTTACTTAAGAAAGGTTATTAAACAGTTAAAGAATATTTAGAAGACAAAACAGCCTGGTAATGATAAAATAATCACATTATATTTTCTTATGTCCATTTTATTTGTAACTAGCTCATTTTACCCTGGTATGATAGCCTTTATCAGCAGTGTCTTACAGACAAGAGGTACCTACTCAAAACTTATGTTGCGTAAAACGTTGCCTAAATGTTTTCTTGCTTGCTTCATTGGAGTTGCTTGAGTGTGTCATGCTCTCTTAAATGTCGGTGGTGGCATGTGCGTCGGGTCGTTACGTTCCCTAAAACATGGTTGAGCGAAGCGATGGCTGATTCACATGTCATACTCGTGAACGGGTGCCGCCTGTGGAGGCTGGTCTGCTCTTGCTAACTTATTTTTATTATTAGTATATTAGTAGTTGTAGTCTTACTTTTATATTTCTGTACTGTAAGACATTGACAACATTGATAATTTTATATTGATGAATACCTGAACTTTTTATTTTTATGTCTTGTAGCAGTTTTGTTTTTATTATTGTAATGGAAAGTGCCCTTCTATGATAGGGAGGGCATTTTTCAATTCTAATTGACGCAGTAAAAGAAAGGGATAAAAGAAATGCCCTTGCTGAGTTTCTTGCCGGTTCTTCTCAGTACAAGGCTCCCGAACGCTAGACTTACGAACCGATGGCATAAATGACATTTATAAGTGCTGTAACCTAAACATGGCCTAACCTGAATAAATGATATTGAATCTTGAATCTTGAATCTATGAAGAAAAGTAATAAGAATGTTAAATGTAATATTTTATCCATTTCTTTAATTTTTGCTCCAACGAAAATTAATTAGGTAATTATGTCATCAAAAATCTTGAAATGTTGGCATAACGTGAGATCAGGTTGCCATTTTGGGTGTAATAATTGGTTATTACGCAACCAATTAAGTCTGCTAACTGAGTCGCCAAGCTTCTTCTCACATTAATTTTGTCAAGATCTGACAAATCCTTTTTGCAAAATTCAAAAAGGCATCGGCCAAAAACTTTAGCAATCAGGTTCCGTTTCAGCCAATTTTAATCGAGGCTGATTGGTATTTCTTTATCAATCACGTAAAGCACTGATTATATAAATAAGAATTACTATCAAAATTGACTTATAAAAATTACTTTTGAAATTATGGTCCCTGGGACCATGACCTGTTGGCAGAGACTTAGTGACGGTAAAGTAAAACTTTGTAGTTGTCTGAACGAATGCTTTAAAGTGAGGTTGGCACAAAGGTTTTATGTAAAAATTTAATTGAGTGACTTATACCTACAAAAATAGTGAATATTACACAAATAATCGTATGGTATAATCAATAGATAATTTAATAGAGTATTTTCGTATATTCCAACAAAAACAATATCTATTAGTAACAATATATAGTTCTTCTAATAAGAAAATAGACAGAGTTACTAAGCTTTAAACCTACCTGTGTCGCGTAGCGGTACTACCCCCCCCTCTCTTCCCTTGGGTGTCGTAATAGGCGACTAACGGACTTAAAACTGAACATTCTTCCACCAGCATAGAGCGGCGATGGGCTCACCACCTGTCACGCTAAGCACCATGTGCGGTGCTGTCCTCATTGCCTAGTCTCTGAATAACCCTTCGGGGATATTAGTCGTGGTTATATGCACTTATGTATGTTACTAAGCTTTAAGATAACAGTTAGATATTTACGCTAGTATCTTAAATTTCAAACTGTACACTAAGTAAGGCCGCAGACTCACTGTTGGAGCCCAGCAACAACTTCAGCAAGGTGTAGTGAGCTGGGGTGACGCAGTTTTGTTAAGGGGGGGTCAGGCAGTCAGAGAAAATTGCGGGCCCTCGCGGGTGTTGTACGGTGCGGGGTACGCAGTGATTCGTAAGCGCCATTCACATTTTTATCAAAAAGTTAATAAAAATGTTTAGTTATTTGGATATCCAAAACAGTCAAGAAATCGAAAAGGCAAATACCTATGTGTTTATGATTTTTTAGGAATTATTATTGTATAACACGGTCGTAATGTTTTCAATTGTATTTTGGAAACAGTTATCCCCTTACACGTACCTACGTTCTGTAATACATATTGAAAATTTGTGTGCGAAATATCTAAAACATTTTGAGTAACAGCCTTAGATTAAAACAAAAAGGGAAGATACGGCATGCTCCTACTTGTAGTCATTCAAAATATAGTCCTACTCAACTACTTAAGCAAACACTCACACACGCACACCTATAAAGTGTAAATCGAGCGAGCGAGACAAAGCGGCAAGTTTCAACGTCAGCGCGAGGGAGTCAGCGAGTAGCGCGTTGACGTCTCGGTCGCTTCGCAACAGACGAGTACGTACGACCGATTCCGACGCCACTGCGGAGTAGCGTCTTTCTCTTTTTCACACAGTAGAATATCCGCAATAGTGCGATGTAGCCTGTTCGCTCGGCAAATTGTGACTGAAGTGAAATTGTGCCTTTAGGCCTAATTTTGGCGGCTCACTCACGAGACGCTAATGCCGTATCTTCCCTTTTTGTTTTAATCTAAGGTAATAGCTAATAGAAAACAGCCAACATATCCGTTTTCACCGCATTACCCCCCTTAATATTTTACGCTCAACATTAGGCTTGCGCTGCTATGCGATTCTATAAGCGACACATATACGCTGCGCGCATGGCTGTGATCTGCTGTCTCTTTTCAATTCTATGAATATGAAAGAGACAGAGTATTTCTCAGCGCTGCGGCAGCCGCAGCTATCAAGGCTTTAGCTTAGAGAATCGCACGGCTGACCCACATATTCTGATGCGATTAAAGTTTGTGAATATCTAGGGAATTTGTCCAATCTCACTGTCCTCTTACAGCATGAAATTAAAATAACCGACACGTTGATACGTGCTGTCCAGTTTAAGGTGCCTGTTTAACGGTTATTTCATTTGCATGTGAATTAACTAAATGTGATTAATCCAGTATAAATTAACTGAAGCTACAGATTCCAGGTAACAAATACACGACTAGACTAATGAGGTACTTATTAAACGACTAACTCAAGTCCGCCACCACTTCACAGGTCGTCTATAAATTAGATCGCAATGTCGCCTCACCAACAAACGCTGGCTAAGCCAAATACATTTTAACATTGAAAATGTTTTTTCGATCGCTCCGGTAGGGCCCCATTTTTGCTAAAAGTGTGTTTGCCCCGTGGTATAAAGTGGTTTAGGGCCATGAAAACGTATGAGAGCTCAAAAGACGCAGAATTTGAATGGCTTTCAGATAGTGAAAAAAAAGTTAAAAACTTTTTTCGAAAATTGATAAAAACCATAAAAAAAACCTTGATTTCTTAACACCTTCCCTCGGAATATCTTCGATATCTCGTGAACGAGGTCGAAAATCGAATAACTGAGAGAGACGCCTAGAGATATTGAGACGGGGAACATTTTATGTCTTATACTATTTTTGTGGGAGTGATATGAGGGGGGGGGGGGTATGCTCCCCCTTAGCGGCCGTGCGGTATTACTCGGGCGTCATAGCCCAGTGTCGCAGCTTGGAGACACGAAGATCTATTAGGACATAATAGACGCGGAAAATTAAGGGCTTTAGGATAGTATAAACTAATTTTGGAAAAGTCGATTATTTCTTTTGAAAATAAAAATAAAATCAAAAAAAAAAATGTTTTATACGAAGATCTATTATTACTTAATAGACGCGGAAATTAAGGGCTTAGGATAGTTTAAACAAATTTTGGAAAAGTCGATTATTTAAAAAAAAAATTGATAATCTAGTAATAATCTAATCTTATAATAGCTAGGTTCATTTTCAATGCCCTTTATGCCCTTTCAAGTCGCGTAGAGCACGAGATCTGTGATTTTTTTTGTATTTTACTGAACCCCCTCTCTTCCCTTGAATGTCGTAAAAGGCGACAAACAGACTTAAGACTGCTGATACATCCAAAAGTATAGAGCGGCGATGGGCTCCGCCTGTCGCCGCAAACCCTTTGGGGAAATAGTTGTGAATCTCTGTGTGTATGTACTACCGGTTCCGTTTGTCTTCATACACAGCTTCAGAAAATAGTCTCTCGCTGTATACGCTACTAAAAGATACAGTGGCAACTTGTAAACTTTGGGTAGATGCAGTATTGGCTAGCCACCAAATATAAGGGTCACGTTCGCGATCAATACTCACTGGCTTCAGATAAATCAATCTCTTTTTGAATAGGAGGCAAACGAGCATGCGGGTCACCTAATGGAAAATAATCACCGCCGCCCAAAGCCAGAGGAGGCGCAGATGCGTGCCCGCCCTGAGGAAGGAGTAGCAATTGTGAGAGGGAGACGGGGAGAGACGGGCCTCCGGTACTCTCCCTCACCGGACGAAACACAACCGCCACGAGTGCTGTTGTTTCACGCCCATGTTCCGTGACAGGGTGGTGTATTACGCCGTGTACGGCATCAAGGGTAAACCTAAGGACGCAAGTCACTTTAACCCCCACAACAATCTTCATTTGCGTTGTTTTCTTGAGACTATGACTGCTGTTGTTTTCATTAGCTACCTCATTGCAGCAATCCCAGGACGTGTCATGAACTTCACGAGACGCAGCTGATTCTGACTCGTTTCGTCTAAACATGGCCGTGCTCGTGTGCCAGCTTACGATGTGCCATTCGCCAATGTTCGGCCGGTTATCCGGCAGCCGGATATCCGACTATCCGGTTTAACCAAATGATGTATCCGGATAAATAGCTATCCGTTTCATATCTACTAAAAGCATCGCGCCGACACTGTTACACATAAGTTCACATTGCTTGCATTGTTCGCATATCATTGAATATAGCTTCTAACATATTTTGTAAATATTATTGTAAGTATGTAGGTACGAGTAGGCGCGTTAGGCCGTCGCCCGCGGTCGCGCGCGTTTTTGCCGCGCGCCGTGCCGAGCCTTGTACGGCGCCGGACGCCGCCGCCCGCGCCGTAATCACATTCCAGCTGGTCTAACACGCGCAAACTAAATCATAAACTCAAACAACCAGCACGCACCTGCATTTGGGCAGCGGGCCCATTACGGCCGCATCCGAGGCATGCGCCAGCGCGAGATACAATCTCATACTTTTTGGCGCAATAAATGTCGTTAATGCATTTAAAAACCGCTGGGAAAATATCTGAACGAATTCATACGATGCCACACCGTATACCATGTTTGATAAAGTACGCCCCATTATAATAATATCATCTAAATATATTATACATTGTAAATAATTTAAACCAGACATAGCTATGGTCATTGCTCTACTAAACGCATTTGGACTTGTTTTTAAACCTATTGGCAATCGTTTCATTTGGTAATGTTTATCCGCAATGAACGCAGTGTACTTTCTGCTCTCAGGGTCAAGTGTTATCTGATAATAGCTTTGATTCATGTCTAACGTGCTATAGTACATAGCTCCTGATAAGGAATCTAATATGTCAGTTATATTTGGTAAGGGAAATTTATCATTTTCAATTACCTCGTTGACCTTCCTGTAGTCTATTACCCACCGCCATTTCTTTTCTCCGTTTGAATCTGTCTTTTTAGGAACTAATAATAATGGACTTGCCCATTCCGATTGTGACTCTTCTATGATGTCATGGTCCAATATTTGTTTTATTTGTTTATTTATTTCCGCTTTTTGTGACTGCGGTAACCGATATGGTTTGCTATAAACTGGAGATGTATTGGGTTTCAAACGTATTTTTTGTTCGTATAAATTAGTTGTATTTAAAGAGTCTCCCGGTAAATGAAAAATGTCTGCAAATTTTGCACATATGTTGGCTATTGTATTTTTTTCTTCGACATTTAAATTATTTAATTTTAAAGTGAAAATAATAGTTTTACTCTTTGTGCATTATTTTGGCATTGTTCAAAAGAAAAACAAACGTAGTCATCCAATGGTTTTATTTGTGGAGTGAAGCTGTTTATAATTACATCTTCGTCCCGAGTATTCAATACTTTAATTGAAATCTTCCCATCTACGCAACGTGTTATGGTATTTGCTACAAAAATTCCTTCGCCAATTTCGCTTGACATTACTACACAATCACCTTTGTAATTATTTGACAACTTTACTATAGATTCGCATCGGGCTGGTAATTTTATTTGATTTGAGTGTATACCGTGTTAAGGTTTTATTTTTAGGTTCAAAGGTATGTCAAAGAATTGGTTTTTATGGTTTAAAGTAATTATACTTTTTCAAAATTTATAATACATTTATATTTAATTAAAAAGTCTTGTCCAATTATTCCATCTACTTGTAACGGTAAGCTGGACAACACATGAAATTTATGATCAAAGCACTGTGTGTAAGAACTTGTCTGCAGAATTAGACAAATCGTTCCGTATGACGTAATCTGTCCTGATATTCCATCTATAAATGTGACCTTTGGACTTATGTTTTCGCGTGTTGATAATGCGACGTTACGTTTAATTACACTGAGTGACGCACCCGTGTCAATTAGCCATATGTACTTTTTACTGTTTATTGTAAATTGAACTGAATTCATGTGATAATAAGTTAGAATGTAGCTGTAGCTGTAGTTTTCAATCGCCGTATGCACTTGATGGCGTTTAGAATAACTTCTATTGTTATTATTATTACGACCTTGGTAATAGTGTTTATCATAGGTACGCGGGGTACTTTGCCGCTAAGGTTTTTTCGTTAGGAAACTTGGATTTTTATATGTAAACCGTGGCTTTCTTTCTACATTTTTGTTAAATGTTCCCCTAAACGGTCTTTCGCCATTGTAACGATTGTTACCCTTTCTATGTGCGTATAATATTAGTTCGGGGCCTGACGATGACGTCACTGTTATCTCTTCGTCTTTCGCTCCCTGAATTGCATCTTTTAGAGCGAGTAAGCGCGTGCCGATATAATTGTGTTTAATTTATCGTTCCGCAAACCCTGACTGAATCTATTTATAGCCACTTTCTCATTTAACGGTTTTAGAACACTATAGGCTTCTGTATTATCTACCGTTTGACTGTGAAATGGTCAGGTTCACAAAGAGATCTTCAATATGTTGCCCGAATTGTTCTATAGACCTATGACCTTGTTTTTAGTTAGGAGATGCACTTTCATGTCATCTATTAATTGTTTCACACTACTATAGGTACTTGATACTCTTAATTTAGCACTTGGAGACAACCTTTTGGGGGTTAAAGTTGCTCGCGTCCGTAGGTTTACCCTTGAGACCCTACACGTGATTCCTGGGTGGCGCTAAATGAGTAACACTGACTGAGTGGTAGAGCCACGCTGCGTTGCAGCACGCATTGGGCCGGCTCGCCCGGCGTAATATCACCCTCTCACGAATATTCGACGTGAAATAACGGCACTTGGTGCTGTTGTGTTTCGTCCGACCAGTGAGGGTTCCGGAGGCCCCTTCCCCGCCCCCCCTCCCAATTCCTATTCCTTCCTTAAACCTATTCCTCCCTTGAAGGCCGGCAACGCATCTGCGATTCCTCTGGTTTTGCGGGTGTCCATGGGCGGCGGTGATTACTTTCCATCAGGTGACCCGCCTGCTCGTTTGCCTCCCTCTTTTATAAAAAAAAAAAAAAACCTAGTTTATAGTACAAAGTTTATCAATAACGGTGCATCCGTGTCCTTAATCATGGTAGAATATAATTCTATTGCGTCAGTTAATTGATTTGTGACGGCCTCGGAGCTGTTGCTGGAGCATGGCCGGTAATAATGATCCGCCGTTTTCAAATGAAACCCGTTATTTGAAGCCATTATTTCTTCTTTTTCTTCCTTATAATAAGCTAATGTTTTATTATAAATATCTGTTATTTTTATATAGTACTCTTGAATTGTCTTACTGTCCTCTATCGATATTTCCGATTTTTCTAATTTACTACTGTATTGAACGACATACAGTACTATTTGCTCGTACAACGATTGTACCTCTGTAAGTTTTTTTTAACCCTAACGGTTCTTTACGACGTTTCGGACCGAGTTTTCTTATATCTTCTTGTAACTTCGTGATTTGATCAAGATAGTTTTTAATTTTTGACATACAATAATTACTCACATAAAAGTATCAACGACATATTATTATTGTTACAGTAATTAATTACTTATTTTATCCGAACTCTAAAACTTATGTTAGGTTTATTGTTTGCTCTCATTTTAGTTTTTTCTTTCTTCGACACCATTGTATTTTCTCTTCTTCGCCCGACGTGTTATCACACTGTCAGCTGTTGTTTCCGCATTACTACTGCAACTGCTTGGCGCTCAATTTTCTTTGTAAGGCACTTGTTGACCTTCTTCCAGGCCAAGTAAATGGAAATTATACATATTATTGCGACTAAAACAGCCACCATGTACACTAGGGATGGGAGGTGCTGATCTGTTTTGTCTGTTGTCGCACTATTTCCTGCACCATTCTGTGCTATGATTATTTCTTCTTTTACATCTTGGTTTTTCGATGATTTTGTTCCCATGTTTCCATTTAACGGCCAGATGGTTATAGCGGTGCAAACGCGTAGTAGTGACTCCTGTGCTCGGCGCGGAACTCACACTGACCAGTGACGTCACGTGTGCTGATATGATGCGGCCATGTGATGTGGGATGCTCAGCGGTCTTATTAATATCTTGCAGCGTGATCGGATTTTCGGATGCGAAGCGTGGACCCCATTGGTTTGATCTTGATTTTCTCTGCGGCTTGGGTTCCAAATGAACCAGCACTGCCTAGAAGCAGTGGACTGGCAGGGTCGCCATGTGATGTGGGAACTCGGGAGACAAAATGACACGACGAACGTTGGATCTTAACTCTTATTTAATTAGGGAAAAACAGTGTTTATATAGTATTTTAGAACAAAGGAAAGTATTGACTGCCAGTTCTGGGAAATCGGTACAAAGTCCTAAATTAGTTACATTTCATCACGTATTACAAAACAGATGATTTTATGAGTTATGATGCCGTGACACACTGCACTACACTACCACGCCATAGCTTGTGCAATTCAAGCAAGTCAAAACACAATCGAATATCTTTTGTTCCATAAGTACTGCCAACTTAAACAATAATCAAGCGTCAATAAAACTCAAACGCAATTAATGGTTTCTAACGTTATAAAGTCCCACCCTTTTCTTTACCTTTTAGTTTGACTCCATTGTTTACGTAAACAACAAAACAGGTCTTTGTTTTGGAAGAAATCACACGGCTGGATGCAGCGGCTGGGCGCGGGGCGGCGGCGCGTGGCGGTCTAATGAACGATATGTCAATAGTAATGCGCGGTCGCAAACAATCGCAGGGTTGCGCAAGCCGCGGGCGGTCGCGACAAAGCAATCAATACCTCGCCGAGGACCATTATCCCCATCAGCTGTCAATCACCGATGCCGAGCAATAATGCAAATTGTTTGCAAACACCAAACAGCCCGCCTTACTTTTAATTTGCCCGTCCGCAGTAAGCCGGCCGGATCAGCCGTGCCGGCCGCCCGCCCGGCAATACATGTCACCGCTAATTAAACTATTTTTCGCATATATTAATTCGACCCGAACATTGCGGCAGCGCTAGCTCCTACGCGCCGTCTTTATTCAGAATAGGCCCTGTGCCCATGCCTATTAGTGTTTTAAACCTTACAACCAATGATTATTATTGTGTTGCTCTTACAGATTGAGCGTAATTAAAACTAACGTCGATGGAGTGGCTTACTTGGCAAAGCTGTCTCTTATATGCAAGGGCTGGTCTCACTTCCCATACAAATCGCCATTACAAACAACAAAATTGTTATTATTTACCTAGATACTCATTTTGCTTTGATAATGGTTATTTTCTATGCTGTGTGATGAAATTCTCTAACCACTTTATGTTTACTGTCTTTTTTGTCGCTAGAACTAATATTCGCAGACCAAAAGTCCCGGATTCGATGCTCAGCGTAGCAGGGCTTCTGCTATCATACCACCTGGTCGGGTGGGCGGGTGCCGAGGCAGCGGCCGGTGCTGTAAGTGCCCACAATGCACATACATACAGCATACAAATTTGAAATTTTAATTTATCCTATATTTCAACTATTTTTCTTCCTAATTTAATGTGGCATAACAAGTTAGATATATTTTTTATCATAATAATATTTTGACATAGTTGACATACTATTTGGCATGTATGCCATATAAATTTCGTAAAAGTCGTATTGCAGCATTTGTAGCACGTAGCTACAACTTGTAAAGGCGTAGATAAGACATAACCTAGGAACATTTAACTATCGCAAGTTCGGCTTATTTGCACCTTACCTCACGCTAGTCATGTCACGCTAGTTATGTCGGGGAAAATGTTCATTTGCAACATATTAATGCGAAATATTCTGTTGAATGATAATTGAAGGAGATGCATTGGAGCGCGCCGGTGCCACCAGCACCGCCGCCGCGGCTCGCTGCGGTTACAGCAAACGTTCAACACAATAATAGTTGGCGCTCATGTAGTGGACTGACAATGCAATTAATTCCCGGCCTCGCCGCGACCCGTCCCATCGGCAGCGGACAAAGCAAGACGTGACGTTTTGATAATTTATAATTGAGAGATAACCCTTGCGATGGCGTCACTATGTAATTAAAACGCGACGAGGCGCGCTCGAGGGCCCTCCGCGCCCCTGCCCTACGCGCCCCGGCCCTTGGCGCCCCGGCGGCCCCACGCGCCCCGGCCGCCGCGCCCCGACATCCGCGCCCCGGCACCCGCGCCCCGGCCGGTCCAAGCCCCGGCCCGGGTCCTCAGTCACCGCATAATACGCTGGCAATACGGCTGCTATCAACACGCTGATGAAGGGTGTGCGACACGCCGACTGCTTTATGTTTACGGTTGATTCAGCGACCATACACACTATTTATTTATTTATTTAAATTATGACAACAAAATCATGAATATTTTACAATTTTATAACAAATGTTGTAACTACGTCAGGGCTTATATTTCTATCATCTACAGATGGCACAGCCAGGATGCTGTGTGAGGGGAAAAGAGGGATCCTTTCCTCTCACAATTTTACAGTTTACGAGTTAATCTTAAAACGTTGTAATCAGTCATAAAACGTGTAATCACTCACATCAAGTTTATATTTATTTTTAGTTATTTATGTGTAAAAGCGTGACATGTGTTCGTACGTGATATCGGGGCGGGGAGGGCTCCCGTGATGAATCTGCACAGGCGCACCTGCGACGTCGCACCGGCGCAGGACGTGCTAACGGCCCTCCGCGCAGCGCAGATGTTATCGCGCTTTTTCCCAAATATCGCCTCTTCGGAGCAACCACCTGCGCCGCGCACCCTAGCGGTGCAGCGCGGCACTGCGGCACAGCGGCATAGCGGCACAACGGCACAGCGGTATTGTCTCGCGACTACTAAATCAAATCCATATCGCTCTCCGTCGCCTCCAAAGGATTCCTGAACGATTCTCCACAGCCGCGCGGCCGCTAACAAATCGGCCCAATTCTTTACCGCGCTCTCGAGTTTGATTTATGCGAAGGATCCTCCCGGCGACAGTCGCCGCGCTATTCAATAAACAACCTCTCCCGCTTACGCCGATCCGACTATTTTGGGTACAATTATTCAAATGTAGATTAACTTTTTGTGGAATGGAAAACTTCGGGGTCGCGCCGGTGTCCGCACGCGTCACATTACCGTCCGGTCAGGCGCATCTCATTGGGCGATTCGGACAAACATGACGGTGATGTATGCAGAGCGCATGCGCAGTGCGCACGCAACGGCGATCGGGAACTCATCCATATGTGATGGCGTTTGGCTGCTGCTGCCGCCGCCCGCGCCACGCCCGCCCGCGCCCGACGCCTCATTTTGATTCCTGTTTATTCAATTGACCGACGAACTACGCACAATTCGATAGAATATTCTTGTCTCATCAGCATACGCGATAAACAATAATGTTTTTATGACACACCCTAGTCGGTATAGTGGCTTAGAATATTGCTTAAGGCGTCGCGTCGTAGGCACCACTTCTTTCTATTGACGTAAAAGTCAAAATTCCATAGCAACGCTAAGAAAACGTGTAATCAAAGATTCATGTAGCCATTAATTCTTATTCATTTGAAGGAGAGAGTCACCTCTGCGCGCCATCACCAATGTGTTGTGCTTGTGTTACTCGTATGTCGCACAACAATGGCGTTAGAAGTCAAACCAATCAAAAAGAAGATGACGTGATCACGTGACCCGGAAGCCCGCGCTTGCCCCGTTTGTGAACGAAGTAGCTGCTCCTTAAACTCACAGACTGTGGTCTGTGCTTAAACTGAACCGAAGGGTTAGTCCGAGACTAGGCAATGCGGTCCGCAAAAGTACTCCTCTTCCATGATAGTCCACTTTTCACCAAATAGCGATTACACATGTGCTCAGCATGACAGGTGGTGAGCCTTCATATCATTCCTAATCATATTTTATAACATATTAAAAACTGGTAAGAAAATTTTAATATTTTTTAATAAATACATACTTTTGGACAGTCGAATAGGGTTATGTACTTTGATTCCTGGAGTTACATTGGCCGCAGCTATAGATCCTAAAGTAGCTTTTAAAATGGGTTCCAAGCATTCTAGTCCTTAATGCAACTACTTCCAGAATAGTGCCGTGGGTTTTTACATGTAGGTGACCACTTCAGACATGTGTCCAATGTAACCCCACGCCAACCAAAGTAACCCTGTAATTAGACGGTACCGAACGATAGGTACCAACTAATTAGAAACTTAATTGAAAGAAGTTACTAAAGATAAATAATGGTACTGATACATTGACGATGGCTTACAGTATATACATTATAATCACGACTATTATCCCCTAAGGGTTAGTCAGAGACTAGGCAATGAGGACAGCAAAAGTAGTCCTCTACCATAGTCCACTTTTAGCACATATCACTTAAGCTCAGCGTGACAGGGGGTGAGTCCATCGCCGCTATATGCTGTTGGATGTATGTGCAGTCTTTAGTCCGTTAGTCGCCTTTTACGGCACCCAAGGGAAGAGGGGGATGGTAGTATTTCTTCACCGCTACGCGACATGGATAATATACCTATCAACACCAAATGACTATGGAACGCATGCAAAAGAACAGAATAGCAGACCGATGAACATATTTTTAAAGATAAAATAAGCGAGGGAATAAAGAAACGTTATCATCATCAGAGACAAATGACAGTCGCTTTCAGCTAGCGAAATCGGCAAGTTCGGAGAATTCCGCGGGTAGCGGTCCAGCGGCCCAGGCAAAAACAGCGCGTCCCGGCGCTACCTGCGCGGGCGGCGGCGGCGCGGCCGCTGCACGCGTTAGGCGAGCTCCGCTTTAACGGCAATGCGAGATGTTAAAAAACTGTTGAATTTTGTTTATGGAGACTTTTTTTCATGCGATCCCGAATTCCATTAATTTGTACCCAGTAGTTCTGGAATATGATAATGTAGAGATTTTACACGTAATTTATTCTTGAGGGAACAGCATGGACTTGTAGATCGTTTTGCCGTAATTTGTTTTTTTCTTAGGTAAAGATCGTCGCTATATCTAAATGTGTAGATATTTATGACAATATAAAAATATGTATGAAAAAAATGAACTACTATATTTATTGATTACAAGGGGGGTGACAAACGATCACATAATGGTGGGAATGATTTAGAATAGATACAGCGATGCATATCTGCTTAACAGTAAGGAAAACAACTTCATATACCGACGACCGCCGTGGTCGAGTGGTGCTCGAGTCGCCATCTCTGAGCGGGAAACCTGAGTCGGGTTCAATTCCTGGTCGGGAAAATTTAGAGAAAAACTGTTTTTCTAAATTGATTTCGGGTCTGAGTGTTTTTATATGTTTATGTATATTTATCTGTTATCTTAACATATTAACGAGTTTCAATAGAAGCTTACCTTGGATAGATAATTGGTTTGAGCGTAAACAAATTTTGTTATATATAACATAAGATAAGATAATTATTTATTTGCCAAAAAACATGGTAATTTACGGGTGGTACAAAATTTGCAATGCGCACATATTTAGCCATTATAAAACAGCATGCAAATGTCAATTTAGAATGTCGGAGTTAAACATATTATAATAAATATTACTGTGAATGCAAAATTCAAACATTAAAAACGAAGTTAAACATGTCAATACGGTTAAATAATTAAATATAAGTCAAAAATTACTCAATAAAAATAAATGTCAAAAATATTATACTAGTCAATTATAAAATTATCTATGAAAATTAATAGAAATCAATCAATACAACAATAATACATTAATTAATATACAATAATATCTCAATTAAGTATTGTTGCATTGTGTTTCCAATGGGTCCCTACCATTTCTAACACAACCTACGGATACCGCGCATCAGAAAACAGTGTGGGCAGCAGTGATAAATAAATAAATAAATAAAAAAACCGCACATCTCAAATTTCAAATTCTGCTCTTGTTTCTTAATATAGCTTTGGTTCACAATTCAAATATAAACCTTAATGTGATTTCAAATGAAACTATTAATGTTATACGACAACACGTCATTTAAAAAATCAATTGTCTTACAACAATATCGCTTTAGCTAGCCTCCACTTGCGTTCCCAAAAACGTCAAAAAACTTCGCTCTAAAAAAGCGATTCGACGAGGTCTTGACAGGCAAAATTGTCTGAGATTCCTTCTAGATGTAGGCTGCATGATATATGGCGGTCGGCTTTGTCCCCCTCCCCGCCCCCCCACCGCTGGGCTGGTAGCCGACATAACGCTGCGACACAAAGGATCAAAAAACTTACTTGTTCGATACACTCTCAGCCTCTATCTTCAACAATAATGAATGAAATATTATTAAAAAAAGGTTTACGTCATCAACTTGCTATTATCTAAAAAGTTAAACTTTTTCGTAGGTATCCTTGATTTGTAAATTATAGTAACAAAACTTATTATGAGTGCTAATAAGTCCCCATAATGTATTTTATTACGTAGCCGTCCTTGTATTTATTGTGTGTGTCATATTTGATACAGTGTATAAATCTATCTTACATATTTGTTTTATTATCCTTCTGAAACTGGTTCGACAAAAACTTATTTAGGAGCTGTTAAGCCTGGCGTGAGCCGCGCCGCTATGGAGATGTGATTAGCGTAAATCAATGTTGTCTTGTGTTTGCTCGCCTCCACCGCTGTTGACGCTGGCACTCACGCAGAGTGGCCACTACGCTGGTGGCTATTAATCTAAAGTTTTTATACTTTTTACTTACTCCACAAGATAGATATAGTCTCAGTAAATCAATACGTAATTGCTTAAATCCTTCATTTGAAAATTTTATACCTCCTTTTTTTGTTATATTCGTGATGCCTTAAAAAGACATCAACGAGTGCATGCGCAGGCGCATACTACTCTATTTACACCATGGCTATATCACAATGATTTTAATTGGAAAATGGTTTCTGTAAATAAAAAAATAAAAATCATTTACTATCAGGCTACATTAACCCATAGCAACACAACTAATTATAATTATTATCAAACACTACAATTACATTACAATTATTATTATTATTAAGAATTTTATGAAAACTATATTATATTATTATTATTTATAAGCAATAGAATAGAATAAAATACGCCTCACACAGCCAGTTCACCAAACATGTAGTTAGAGAAACCGACCGAGTAGAGCGGAGTCCATCCTCTCACCTATCATATTCAGGACACTTTCCGGCTATCTCGCACTCGATGAACTAGTGATGCTACCTTTTTGCGCATAATTGCATAGAAGTCCTCTATGCTCGCATCAGCGAACATGCCAGACGCACTACAGTGTCGAGGCAACCTAAACAGTGCCCTGAACATGTTGTTATACAGAATCCGCATCCGCAGGGCATTGTAGGCATTCTGAGTAAAGTTACACCACAGGCTGCTTGTATAGAAGTTTACAAAATTACAAAATTCAACTAAATTCTGTCTCGTGAACCGAAAACTCCAACCTGTCACTTTACAGGTGATACCAAATCACTTAATTTTTTTTTAAATTTATGCGAAATTACGCAAGCGTTTATAACTCTGAATCCTTTTCTCAAGGAGGCAATTTTAAACAAAACGATGATGAAAATGAAGATGAGTCGGAATAAATTGTAGTGTCATTAATATTTTGTTTTTTTCGTGGCGTGTGTAATGTCATCAGTAATTTTTAGTGCATTTGCTATTGCTGTAGATGGTGCTAAAACAGCGGTCCCTCTACTCGTATGAAGCCCGCGCTTGTAATAGCCAGCCGCGACAATGGCGGCGGCTGACGAACAGGCTCATTGTTACTTGTGCCTGACTAGACATCGCCGCTACCTCATTGCACCGCTTCAAAGAAGCAGGGAAAATTTATTTATGATGTGTATAGCTGTAAGTTGATGACACGTATAGTTTGTTGCTATAATTTTTATTGACATACGTCATGTGGCATACAATTCAAAAAACGTAATAGCTTGTGGCAAATTTTTTTTACGCATAAACTTAATGACGCAGAATCGTTGAAAGATATTAATAAAAACCATAATCGTTAAAATCTATAATATTGTTTGTCATAATTTTATTAAGCATACTTTAAAACGCATAGTTTTATAAAGCATAACCGTGGTTATTTTTTTTATTACACAACAGAAATACTAGCTGCTCTACTCCTGTAGGTCACGTGATAGGCCAGAAATTTAAGAAAATCGCTACGCTGCGCTTCGCGATTGTCTTAAAATTCGAGGTTTTTTTATTAGACAACAGAAATCTAGTTAGATTTCTGTTGTCTAATAAAAAAAAACGTTTAAAAAAGATATTTTTGTATGGATTTCATTACAAAAATATCTTTTTTAAACGGTTTTCTTTAGCTTGACCTGTTTGTTGATGTTGGGTCAAATTTAGCCTACTTAAAATTTTGCCCCCTTCCTGTTGACCGATTGATTTGAAAGAATGATGGCAAGTCCCATACAACATTTTGTACAAAAAAAACAGAAAATATAGAGAATTTGAAACTTTATGTAATTGAAAGATAATCTTACTGGGAAAACGAATATTCCTTTAGAATATTTTTCAAACCCGGCAATATCAAAATATTCACAATAAACAAAAATAATAAGTAAGTAGGTATAGTGTAATTCCAATGCCTACAAAAAAAAGCTACAAAAAAAACGTGCCGTTGTTTAGGGTTCTTTTTTTCTCTTTGGTTTTTCGGCTTGCTTGTTTGTTTGAAATTGAAATGCAAACTGCAAAGGTATCTGTAAATAAATCGTTGTAGGTACCTATCTTGTTCGTTTGTTGTTTGGTACTTATTTGCAATTTGCATTGCATGTGGTGTGATGTGGTACGCCTTTCATCATAACATTACTAAAAAAAGGCCGATGCCTGAGAACATAAATCACCAAATTATTCGTCACCATTTTATTTCATTCTGGTTAAGATTAAGGTTACATTTGATGCACCACAAGTTAGCCAAACGGTCAAGCAAAATCCAATATCCAGAACACAAGCAAAAAGTAAACAAATAGTACGTAGTTAGAAAAGTCCGTTGGGGAAGCCGAGTTATCACAAATGGAAGAAATCACAAGTCCAGTAGAAGAGCCAAAAACCGGTAAATTCATCAAATACAAAACCTGAGTAGAATGCGAAAGGCGAAATAACACAGTAGTCAGTAAGTACGGCGGCAGATTGAATGAGTTCAATGAATGACGTGCGTGACAGCGGCATGGCAGCGTTAAGCTTTAGTCTCTTGATCGTAACCACAAAGTAGAATTATACGTCTGTGATCGTAACGCACAAGGCTCAAACGCAGCGTCACGAGATGCAGCGTTTACCTTCTCTGCGGAGAAGTGGTCAGTTGATTTTACCGAAGCTACCGAAGTAACCCTGTAAGTTTAATGAATCATAATCCAAGAAACTCCGTAACAAAATATTGTTAGTTCGCTTGTTACCACGGCCGCAGCACCGCCGCCTAACCGTCAAGCAGTAAGTAGATAATGTACTTACTTACAAAAAAATTAATCGTGTTAGGTCCCGTTATAATAGTTTTAATAAAAATATTGTTAGATATTACCACAGAGAAAATGCTTTTTGTTTTCTAAATGCTAACTTTCAAACGACGAGCATTAGTGTCATACTGAGAACGATTTGGTTTCATAGTGTTTTTAGTACCTAGGTACCTCATTAGTTAGTATACGTTTAAGTATAAGTATTTAGTTTTTTTTAAATAAAAAAAGTGAGTGATGAGGGATGATTCACGGTGCCTTAAGACATCGTCAAGCAAAGAAAAGTTGCATATCTGCTAGTTAGGTTAGGTTAGAAACAATTGTAAACAAAATGAATTATAATGGTAAAAAAGCAAATTAGTGATAAACAGAAGAAGAAAATGATGCATTTTTTACAGGAGCGAACTCTGGCTAATTAGCATTCGGAAGAGTACTGGACCCACCAGTGTTGCTCATTCGCCTCGCGGTGGTTACTTATTTATTTATTTAGGGTTTCAAGTACTCTGCGAACTTTGGCTTAACGAAAAAACTTTCTAAGATGACTAAGAATATTACGAAAGGCTACACCAACTTTAAGAATGTTAAACACTGAAACCCGGGTTATAATGCAGTTACTCCGATAAGATGTCCGTTTGGTGGGTTGGTCAGCTCCGCGCTACCCCGGCGGCGGCCGTGCATCACGCGGCTGGCCGGTTATGGACTAACTAACTATAAATTACAAGGTCACCAATTAAGATAACACCGCCGCACCCCGCCTCGCACCACGCCCCGCGCAGCGCCCGCACTGCTCGAGTGCTGCCAACGCATTAGGCTGGCTAAGCTACTCTACTCACGCGTGAGATCGCCTGTAATAACTTACTGTATGGGTTAGTTGCGATTCCTTAAACGGCACTTAAAATGTTTTGCGAATTTTTAAAGAACATATGTAGTAGTGACTTTTTTACCAAATACTTATTTCATAATAAAACACGTCAAGTTGTAACTATAATTTAAAATACGAAATTTGTGGAATGATAATCTCTTTGCTTAATGTAGTCACAAAAGCATATTATTCGTGAAAAGGTAATATAATGGTGCGTCCGCTACCATAAGCGGCGAGATAGTAAAGTTCTCAAACGGGGCGAGGGGCGGGGCGCGGGGCAGCTCGCATGTGCGGACAATCGACAATAGCCGCAGATTTAAAACAAAACTATCAATACGGGAACAAAACGGTCGGCGTCTCATTGTGCGGATAAGCCGCAGCCATAAGTTACCTGCGTATGAGCGGCGGGAACAATAGCGCCTGCAATACGGTAGCCGCCATTTGCATATCGCGCATCGGCTACCCGCGCCGCGCCCGCGCCGCGCCCGCACGGCACCCGCACCGCACCCTTACACCATACCATTACATACAAAGTACTTCTTACAAATAATATTCATCATGGAATGTAGTCTTACTTATAAGATAAGTACATAATTTAAAACTTAAATTGGTAACTAAATTTTATAAATACTAAAAAAATATGGGTAGATAAGTAAGTTTCCAAAATCCGAGTCAAGCTACAACATTACACCTGAACCGCGCTCCTGAAGGCAACACTGTTAAACAGGGACATATTTTTCCATGTTAAGCCTTAGATTAAAACAAAAAGGGA
This sequence comes from Scoparia ambigualis, assembly GCA_963921215.1. Taxonomy (NCBI): domain Eukaryota; kingdom Metazoa; phylum Arthropoda; class Insecta; order Lepidoptera; family Crambidae; genus Scoparia; species Scoparia ambigualis. The sequence goes on along the minus strand of OY992506.1, from coordinate 1,048,119 downwards.
AGATACGGCATTATCTTCTCGTGAGTGAGCCGCCAAAATTAGGCCTTTAGGCCTAATTTTGGCGGCTCAATTTCACTTCAGTCGCAATTTGCCGAGCGAACAGGCGACATCGTACTATTGCGGATATTCTGCTGTGTGAAAAAGAGAAAGACGCTACTCCGCAGTGGCGTCGGAATCGGTCGTACGTACTCGTCTGTTGCGACCGAGAGACGTCAATGCGTGTCAGTTGAGTAAGACTATATTTTGATTGGCTACAAGTAGGCGCATGCCGTATCTTCCCTTTTTGTATTAATCTAAGTGTAAAGCTGATGGTAAATGACGTGCAAAGGACACAAATAATATTATTCTCCATGCCCACTTAGGTAGGTATTCTTGAATAAATCACTGATTCAATGATAAATGGAAAACAAGAAAAGAAAAAGTAACACGCAGTAAAAAACAAAATCTACGAAAGAAAGTAAAACTAATTAATAGTACATTATGATAAAAGTGTGCAATGCTGGTCATTACAATCTAGGCGGGTTATTAAGGAGCCGAGGATAGTAGTTACCAATGCACACGCGTTTCATACGATGTTTTTCAACACACTTGTGAGGAAAAATAAATAAAATTGTGGTTTTATTTTGTTAATCAAAATTTTTGTTATTAAAACAATTATAATAATAAGGCAAAGAACAACAGCTAAACAGCCAATATATATTAAAAATATAAACAACTAAACAATAATTTTATGAATTAAGGTTAACTTATTGACAAAATTAATAATTTGGTGATTTATTATCTAAAAGAGTTTTTTTTATTCATATTTTTATCAAAAGAGTTAATTTATTCACAAAAATGTTTGCCTTTTTAAAAAAGTTTGATTATGTAGCCATATTACAGCAATTTCAAAATTATAATTTTAGTGATAAAATCCAAATATTTTATAACAAATTATTATTAATTTTAAATAATTAGATACTTAACAATAAATGTTTTTTCGTCTTAAATTAGGGACACATTTATTTATTCCAAAAATGTAAATAGATTTTCAGCGTTCATAAAACCTCTTCATAGTTAAAAAAAAACTGTATTATTAGTTATTATTATACTTTTGCTAACACAGCACAACGTCACGCGCACGCGTCATTGACCCGTCGCAACGTAGAGTATCATATTAATTATTATAATAAATTACTTATTTTTAATCCAGTGCAATTTACAACGCCAGCGAAATCGGTTTAACATTAGAGAAAAGAATCGTCTATTTTTACTTGTAACTTTAGGTAAATACATTTCTACTTTCATCTATAGTGATCTTTTCATCCTGCACTCTAACTATCTACTACATCTCAACAGTGTAATCATACACGGTTAAATTAAAAATGCTCTGTTTCCTCGCATATAATTTGCAGTTAGGTACTAACTTAACTTTGTAGGGATAATTCTATTATGCACTAGTGTGTAATATTATTATGCACATGTGTGTTATAGTTTGGTTTATGGCCCTAAGATCGATGTAATAAGGCTCACTCACGAGCAAGTGTGTGAAAATAACATTATTATATTAAGTAAAATTTTAAACACTGAAAAAAAACATAAGCATCAAGCACTGACAAATTTTGACGGTTGAAAGCCAGACCTCGGTAGCCAAGTGGTTAAGGCAGCCGCCCGGAATGCGGAAGGTGCGTGGTTCGATTCCCGCCTGAGGTGGTCGTCTTTTTTCAGTGTTTAAAATTTTACTTAAGTATATTTAAGCGTTAATAAAACGCTAAAATATAAGACATTAATTATTATATTAAATAGCTGTTGTTCTGCTCATTATTGTAATTTCTGTAAATTTTGAAGACTAGTGTAGCATCCAAACATCATTCTTATTAGAACAAATATAAAACTTGAGGACTTGTTTGTAACACAGGCGCATCACCAAGTGCAAGAGCCAATGGCTCCATCATCAAGTACGGTGGTAGCTAGCCAGACGGACTTGACAAGCCCTACCTCCAACCAAACTCAGCACACAAAGATCTACTTCCCGCTGGAAATCGAACCCGGTACCTCTGGATCTCAGACCAGTGGCCGCCGCTCACACAACACACCACAGAGGCGGTTCAAATTTAAAGAATTGAAGCACAAGACTTTGCCGTTATGGAATGCATCGTTAACAAAAAAATCCTGTAAGTTTTTTTTTATAGCAGAAGGAGGCAAACGAGCAAGCGGGTCACCTGATGGAAAGTAATCACCGCCGCCCATAGACACCCGCTAACCCAAAGTAGTTACTTGTAACGAGTTATGTAGGAAATTAGCGGATCTTGAACTGTCTTATAAAAAAATTACGCTGTGAAGACCTTAAGCGACCAAAAGCTCTGTCCAAAATACCGTTGTTGAGGTAAAAAATTATGATTATGAAATTGGCTGCTTGTTTATATATCGCCAGTATTCTGATTTTAGCTGATAGACGGGACGAGTCGGTCAAGGAGGGCCGCGAGGCATGATATTGAGGTAGATGTCACTCGCGAGCTCATATTATACATTCAGATGCATCGCTAATGGATCAGTCCGCGGAGGGATTAGCATGCGGCCGTCACGCGTCCCGCGCGCCGCAACGTGCGCGGGACGGCCAGCAATACCACTGGCGCCCTCAATAATAACCTATCTATATGTGTGTTCGTAACCTTTTATTATTGGCGTTAAAAACGCTTAAATAAACTCAAAGATAACGGAACGTTGAAAAAAAAATTATTTAAGTAACCAAAATAATCAAATGTTACGAATCTATAAAGCAGCCTATAAAGTATTAAATGAATGTTTAAAATATTGTAATAATATGGGGTTTTTGCCCGGAGTGTCCCGAGCAATCCCCGAAATGGGCTCATGCATAATGCAGCCGCTTGCTTTAGCGGAGTTTTTCTGCCGCGGGTCACATCCATATGGATGGCGCTCTAATACATTGAAGACTCCTGCGCAATTAGACAAAAACTTCGCCACCTCATGTTTATGGACACACGTTACAGTCCTGGTGAATGCTCTTTTCCCTTTTTCTAATGCACCAGCTTAACTGACAGATGACTGGACTGAAATTAGAGGATAAATAACTTATTTAATGAAAGGGCTTCTTCGTAGTGTCTCCAAGATATTGTTTCTGAACGTAAGGCCTCTTCCTCACCTCCTCATCATCTACAAATTGTTTACCGAGCGCATATAATCAAATGAGAGTTTCAGACCGAGTCGTTTTGGTACAGATTTTTTACAGAACGCATACGCGCGCCTATGCATAGAATCTGTACGAGCGGCCGGCCTACCCCGTCTCACACCGCCAGCTCCGCCGCGCGCTTCACTTACATGTATGTAGGTAGGATTCGATGCAGGGGCAAAGGCAGTACCGAAACGAAAACGCACCGATCCGGTGAGGATAAGGCCTAAGACCGCATGCGCAGTATTTTCCAGCAAATTATATTAATAATGTTTGTATTATTAGCATAATATTTCAATGACTATGACTATAACACTCAGTGCTATTATACCCTATATGTTTTTATTAAATGTCATCATTATATAAAGTATATTTTCAGGGAATGTAAGTGTTTAATTCAGTCTCTATTTCGGTTTATCGGAGTAGTACACAAGCTGTGGTGATGGTGTGGTATAATAGAGATATGCATTCGATATTAAAGGTAACGAAACAGAAGCAATTACGTCTTTATCGATTGTTAAATACTTGCAATAGTATTTCTTTCGACTGTGAGGGTAGACTTCACAGTGACGTAATACCGCTGGCTTGTGGCTTAAATCAATATTAGTAACTATACTGTGTACACATTATTTGCGAATATGTTTCTCGACAAAACTTGTATCTGTCTATTTTTGCCTTCGCAATCGCTAATTCTAGTAGGTATTGCGTGTGCAGGTATTGCGTGTGCAGGTATTGCGTGTGTAGGTATTGCGTGTGCAGGCTTGTTGACCGCCTCAGTCAAGTGAAACTAAAGTAAAACCTTAATTTGCGTGTGGTGTGAGGGCCACTTCGTTAAAACTCTTTGAAAATGTGCTTAGGATTTAGTGAACATTCCCAAAGAATTGTGAAAGTTGGTATCAGATTTTGTTAAAGTCAAATAAGCGAGCTATGGACTCTATAGTTGGGCCCTCAGTTCTCACATAGAGGATTGAGGGCCCACCTGTACCGGATAAACTATGGACACTACAGAAAAAGTCTTTATGCCAAAATCTAAGGTAATGCCAAACAAAATTTGTGGAAACAAGCTGTTACTGTGGAACGTTGTCCTATTTTGTAAATAGTCGTTAAAATGGGCCCTCAATACTCATACACGTTCAAGTTGATTTCGCAATTAAAATGAAACCATTAACTTACAGCTACTGTTTGCTTATCCTATATGCTATCTACTAAATAATTTGTGAAAATTTGTGAAAGCAAGATCAGGACACCACTTCTTGTAGTTTGAAAGTTATGACCTTGTTAAAATTCGGGCCCTCCATCCTCCATTTCTTTTGTTTACATTTTCTTACGCTTAACCTATGTAAGAAAAGACAAGACAAATTTATCTCTTTTTATGAAAAAAATTGTGCATCAAATTGATGTTATTTGTTACTACTACGAATTACGATAAAACTACAAATCTTAATAGATACCGAAATCAACTTAGTTGTGTAGTGGGTAGGGTGACAGTAAAATCGTTTTACCCTCATTTTATATAGGCGATCTGAGATCGATTAATCGAAAAATCAATTTAACGGAACAAAAACAAAAATCGATTATTGGGATCGATATATAATACTGAATTGATCCAATAAATCGATATTTCAAATTAGAAAATATTCGATTTTTTCCAGTTTTAATAAGGACCAAAAAATGATTTACAGTTAGTTAAATGTACTCAAACACATGTAAAGAAATAATAGATTTTCACGAAATTACTCAAAAACTGACGAGTGAGACTGATGCATTTGTAAACAATAAAACAGCTTGTGAGGTATAATTACTTTGCAACAACAGAAGCAACTAAAACGTTACTAACAATCGTTTTACTAAAAAAGTATAAAACATTAGGAATGGCGATAGTTTTAATAAAATATTGATTTTTAAATTTATTCGAATCGCATTCTAAAAATCGATTTACAATAAAAATCGAGTTCTTAAAGACAGATTTCTCAAAAATCGATTTATTTTAGAGTTTGTATTTACAATGCTAACAAATCATTGATTACAAACGTAACTTTTTTAATTGCTTTTATTTATTAAGAAGAGGCGAGGAAAACTAAGCACACAGCTATCTCGTCAGTTTTTGAGTAATTTCGTGAAAATCTACTATTTTTTTACATGTGTTTGAGTACATTTAACTAACTGTAAATTATTTTTGGTCCTTATTAAAACTGGAAAAATCGAATATCGATTTTCTAATTTGAAATATTGATTCATTGGATCGATTCAGTACTACATATCGATCCAAATAATCGGTTCCATCCATAGGTTAAACGTAAGAAAATGTAAACAAAAGAAATGGAGGATCGAAGGCCCGAATTTCAACAAGGTCATAACTTTCAAACTACAAGAAGTGGTGACCTGATCTTTCTTTCACAAATTTTCACAAATTATTTAGTAGCATATAGGATAAGCAAACAGTAGCTGTAAGTTAATGGTTTCATTTTAATTGCGAAATAAACATGAACGTGTATGAGTATTGAGGGCCCATTCTGAACGATTATTTACAAAGTAGGACAGCGTTTTACAGTAACATCTTGTTTCCACAAATTTTGTTTGGCATTACCTTAGATTTTGGCATAAATACTTTTTCTGTAGTGTCCATAGTTTATCCGGTACAGGTGGGCCCTCAATCCTCTATGTGAGAACTGAGGGCCCAACTATACAGTCCATAGCTCGCTTATTTGACTTTCACAAAATCTGATTCCAACTTTCACAATTCTTTATGAATGTTCACTAAATCCTAAGCACATTTTCAAAGAGTTTTAACGAAGTAGCCCTCACACCACACGCAAATAAACCTTATATACCTAAAAATAGTAGATAATGCTCCCGAGGCATCATACATATCAATCTTAATATATTGTGATAAAATTATAATCACTTGTTACATAGGTCTTCGGTTGTGCGGGATCTTGGTGTTTTGTTTCATCGCAGCTGACTTTAAGAGATCATTATGACCATATTGTATTGATAAGTTGGAAAACTCTAGGTTTTGTCGCTAGAGCCACAAAACATTTTAATAAGAATACTTATGGGCTTCTTACATCTTTACTACAACCTTGTCAGATGTTAACTTAAGTACTGTTCTGTGATTTGGTCACCTAACTATGTAACCCACTCAAACATGATAGAGAGTGTTCAAATTAAATGTCTGAGAATACTTAATATCTTACAGATCAGGCTTTGGCCGCCGTCTTAACTCTTATTCCGATAGACTTTAGTACTTCCGAATTACCTCTTTGTGGTGCGGCGCAAGCGACAGAATCTCCTCTACTTATACACAATAGTGCATTCCTTATTTGACTCCCCTAGCTTATTGGCACTTCTCAACTTTAATTTTTTTTTTCATAGCAGAAGGAGACAAACGAGCAAGCGGGTCACCTGATGGAAAGGAATCACCGCCGCAAAACCAGAGGAATCGCAGACGCGTTGACGGCCTTTAAGGAAGGAATAGGCTCGTTTCTTGAAGACCCCTAAGTCGTAACGGTCTGGAAATACCGCCGCCGAGAGCTGGTTCCACAACACTGTAGTTCGAGGCAAGTAATTTCTTGAAAAACGCACAGTAGTAGACCGCCATCCATCAAGGTAATGTGGATGGAATGACAGTCGATTGCGATTAAAATATCAGAATCCCCTTGCGTAACCGTAAAAAACCGACCTTTATCTTTTAAGTCTATAGGAATAATACCTCCTTTTATAATCCCGTTGTACGCATGTGCCGTACTTACAATTAGCTGTCCCAGGTTGGTTGTGATTGTGACCTGGATATTTTTGTGCCGAGCCTCGACATGTTTTACCGTAGGTACAGTCAGAAAGATACTGTCTGAAATTTTATAAATCTTATTTGTTTTACTGTATGTATATTTGGAATCCAATTTAATTTAATTCATTGTTATTAAATTTAATTTAATTTAATGTAATTTATTTTTTGTACATAATTTTATTCATTTATATAGTTTTTATAGTTTTTATTTGACTCTGTACATTGCTTGTTTTATATTTTTTTTATGAATTTTTTATTCTATGTTGGTGAAAAGTATGTTTGCGCCAACATTTTTATACAATGCTGCTGTGTATACACGTTTTTTGGGTTTCGATCTAGTTTTAATCTATTGTACCTAATTTCTATTTTTTACTTTTATTTGATTGTTACCTGTTGTGTATGCCAATACAATAAATAAATATTACTAGTATTCACTGGATCATAACTTAGTTTTCCTACAGCTACGATGTTTGCTTAAAGTTTACTAGAATAAATTACTACGATATTTAAATATTTTCAATTGAAATTCCAGTGTTTCCATTACGTTTTGGACGTTAACAACGCTTTCTGTAGCGTAATAAATGCGTATTTGCTTAATCTATGAGCTGGTTATGCCGGTGCTCGGGCGGAGACGTGAGATGGGAGATGGGCGATGGGCGACGGGCGACGGGCGACGGGCGACGGACGACGGGCGACGGGCGACGGGCGACGGGCGACGAGCGACGGGCGACGGGCGACGGGCGACGGGCGACGGGCGACGAGCGACGGGCGACGGGCGACGGGCGACGGGCGACGGGCGACGGACGACGGGCGACGAGCGACGGGCGACGGGCGACGGGCGACGGGCGACGAGCGACGGGCGACGGGCGACGGGCGACGGGCGATGGGCGGAATATGACACCGCGCGCGGCGCCGCACGGCACGCTCCCGGCTCGCATTAGCTGTGATAACAGTTGGGCTACAACAAGGCGTACTACTTACACAGAATATGAGATTAACTCATAAAAAGATAATTAGTGTATCCTGTTGCAGTTCACAGTTCAGTTTTGTGTTTAAAGCAGTTATAGTCCGCTTAAAACACACCATTATCATCTGCCTATAAACGTCCCACTGCTGGGCACAGGCCAGCCCACGCGGACCACAGCGCATGGGGGGGGGGGGGGGGGGCATAGCCACCACGCCCCGCGATTGGATTGACGCAATTATTAATATTACACCTGTTAATTGAATACCGAAACAAATGAAACATCGTAGAAGATCAAACAAGATCAAAGCTTTTAATGCTACAAGTGTTCTACCTTCTGCTTCTATCTACGTCTATTCACGGGAATACGTGGTGTCAAAGGTAACCTTAAGTACTGTTAGCGAGTGACAGAAAATAGATATACAGAATACAATCAAGAACTGATGAAAATGACAAAAATTTGAAGTGCTTACATATTATGTAGGTACTTCCATATTTAAATTCCAACCATAACTGCGTGTTAAAGCAAGTGTGCCAGCAGGCCGCGCCGGCAGCCCTGCTGCGCCGGGGCTCCAATCAACATTCCTGCCCCGCCCCGCACCAGCTCCGAGGGTGTTTATTTATCATCTCTATTGCCGATGTCGCTGTCACTCAAACCTACAAATGACTGTAGATGGCTAAAGCCAAACAATACCCCGACGTGACGGGAGCTTGCTATTACAAAATCTATTTATAATTATTTAAGTGTTTTTAATAACCGTGTCGCGTGGCGGTGAAACAATACTACCACCCCGTCCCTTCCCTTGGGTGTCGAAAAAGGCGACTAACGGACTAAACACTGCACATACGTCCAACGGGCTCACCACATATGTGCAGTTATCATTTGGAGTGCCGCGGATGTGGCAGCGGACTGCTTCCGCGGTCTTCGTGGCCTGCTCTCTGCCTACCCTGCGGGGAAAATAGTCGTGAATATAATAATAAGTATGTAAGTGTGTATCTTTAACTTTATTGAGTTGTTGTTATAAAGGTAAGTACTTTGTTTTATTATCATTGCTAAATGGAACTTTATATCCTTTTACATGAATACAATGCATAAAAAGGGGAGTTCAAAAACGATTAACTATAAAATCCCTATTTGTCAGTGTGTGTGTGGGCCAAGTGTGCCGTGTGTGGGACCCCCTTAACCGAGTCGTCGCTGGACGAGCGCAATTAAATCCAGTGTCCGGAAGCCAGCGCACCCAACGCGCCGTGCTATTGCAGCAAAGTGCATAAAACGCAAACAAAGCAAGGCGGCCCCCGCCCGCTATAAGCCGCGGGGTACATTGCACAGTTATACATCAACAAAACAAAAGTGAAATACAGTTATTTTTTTAAATAAATTAACCAACATTTTAATGTATTGGTATTGGAGTCTCTTACCGATTATTAAAACGCTTTTTTACAGAGATATAGATGGATGGATGGTATAACTCTTCTTGATACTGTAGTTGACTGAACACGTATTTTACGGGAAAGTTTTTGTTTCAAAACAGAACTTCCAACACCTAACTGCTAAGCATGGTAAGCGATTGGTCCGTGAACCAACGCCATGTACCGCGTGACGGAATATTCCAATGCCTGTCCTGACAATCGCATGTACAACGAAAAGGTTTTTGGGGGTTAAAGTTGCTCGCGTCCGTAGGTTTACCCTTGAGACCCTACACGTGACCCCTGGGTGGTGCTAAATGAGTAACACTGACTGAGTGGTAGAGCCACGCTGCGTTGCAGCACGCATTGGGCCGGCTCACCCGGCGTAATACCACCCTCTCACGAATATTCGGCGTGAAATAACGGCACTTGGTGCTGTTGTGTTTCGTCCGACCAGTGAGGATTCCGGAGGCCCCTTCCCCTCACCCCCCTCCTCCCAATTCCTATTCCTTCCTTAAACCTATTCCTCCCTTAAAGGCCGGCAACGCGTCTGCGATTCCTCTGGTTTTGCTTTGGTCCATGGGCGGCGGTGATTACTCTCCATCAGGTGCCCCGCCTGCCCGTTAGCCTCCCTCTTTTATAAAAAAAGAAAAAGGAATCAGTCTCCTCAGCCGAATTCATATTTAAGTATTTATATAGATATATTATATTATTATTGTGCTGTTTCTTTTTCTTTCTGTTTTTCTAATAAAATCAATGAAAAAACAATTATATGCCATATTCATACCTAGTAAGTACTTAAACTCTATATTATAAGACATAATTCCATACGCTGTTTTAAAACGCGTAAATAATAATTTCCTGTACTTACGACTCCTCACGAATTGAGAGTCGAATTTGAAAATTAGTGAGGGACAAAAAGATCACTCGATGTCAGAGTTTAAATTAATAAATCACTGTCAGCGTGATATTATTTTTCATAGCACACGCACTTTCGAAGCCATTAGCTCCATTTTATTTATTGCAAGCCGGAGATTCCTCGCGACATTTCCCTAAAAAATACTTAATACAAACATTAGGAGTAGCGGCGCGCGGCGCGGCGGCCGGCACCCATCCGCCAGTTTTTTACGACAAAAACGCGGAAGTTATGCTTCGGGGGCATTACGCACAGATCATTAAACTCTATTCTTCTCTCTGGGTGAAAGCGCAACTATATTTATTGCTGTACGCTTTGACAACCCTGTCCGGCGGCGCTCCGGCGGCCCCCGCCCGCGGCTGCTTACAACTTTGGACTCAGTGTCTAAACCGCCAGTGTCGACATCTGCGAGCTCAATCTCCCACGCAAAATGAGGGTTGCCAGTGAACAGTCCAAGAAGAGCTCTGCACTCATTATTTTATGACGTCTTCATACGCGGCCGGGGCCGGGCGCTCGTGTTAGTGACTACGCCCGAAGAGGGCGGAACTAATGTGACTGGTTGGTGCATCCTTAAATCTATTACGACCAGGACTCGATTACGGCACGACTGGCTGCGCCCGCGACTCGGTCTGTGATCACTTTAGCTTTTGCACGGTCTATTCTATCATGTTTAATCATATTGTACAAGCGAGCTAGCCCTCTAACGAAAGGAAGATTGTAATGACAAGTACCAAAGACAGCGGAGCCCGAACATCTTCCATCCTTCATTAGGAGAAGGTATTCTGATTTTTTTTTCAATTTAAAGAAAATTCTAAATACTTACCTACATTTCTTTATTTTCAATATTCGTAAAGGAACTTTAAACCTACCCTTTTATATATACCGGCATAAAAATGTTGCTCCAAGAAAATAAGGGAATATTATTAATGTAGATATAAAGCTATATATGATATAAAGCCCATCTCGAAAAGAGTATTTTTACTTTTCAATATCTGAGTGCAAAAGCCGTTTTATCCGCTAGCTAAAGGATAAAGTAAATTGAATGTAGAATTTCGTGTGCACTAAGTTTCTGAATTCATAACATCATTAAACCTATATACTTCCTCCCTCCCTCCATGGTGCCGAAATTATCATACAAACTTTTTTAATTTTTTAAAAACTCAGATTTGGAACCAATTTGAAACTTCTTTGGTGTTCTTTTTTAATTTGCTTAGTCATTTCCTCACTGAGGTGGGATGAAAAGTTACGTGTTGCACTCGAGTGCAAAAATTTTTCACCTCGTGCTCTTTTGATTCCCTCGCTAACGCTCAGGATTCTAATTTTTGAATAACTCGCTGCGCTCGTGATTCAATTTTAGAATCCTTCGCTTGCTCGGTCATCAAAATTGAGCACGCGGTTAAAAAGCAACTTCAAATAACTATTAAATCTGTAAATATTGCCTACTTATTTGCGACAAAAGAACAGACAAACAGATTTTCCAAAAAAGTTAATGATACGGACAAGACCCCATTACACCTTCACCATTAAAATTTATAACAAAGATAAAAATTGTTGGTTCAAATCGTGATGGTGTGCCGTGGACTATGGCAGAGTACTGCCTTTGCGGCCCTCACTGGCTGGTCTCTGACTGACCCTCTTCGGGGATAATAGTCGTGATTAATGTATGTATGAACCGAACTTCGACATTCGGTTTAAATGCAAAGTCCAACAATATAATATTATTATAACAACTATTTTGGCTAAAATAATATAATTCATAGTCATAGTCATTTAAGATAGCGTATTTAATTCAATTTTTTTTCAAAAAACAAATTAAATTAAATTAATAATTCTATAGTTAAATTGGCTACTTGACAGTTTCGAAAAAATATTTAAAAAGTTACAAACGTTTATTGTATACCCCGTACATTATTTCCTTTCTCGAAAAAACCTTTAATTAACAGAAAAAAACATATTTTTCTTTATTGATTTCAAATTTCGTGCGAAAACGGTTGGTCACGTGACATTTTGCTCTGTGACGTCACATTTCAATAAATATAGAAACTTAACTTGAAACCTGACAGATAGTTTTTGATAATTTTGTGAAATGTGACGTTACATGAAGCTCAATCATGGCCACCCATTGCCGCCACTGTTTCGGGTCTTGTAATCCACAGATAAAAAATTGCAATTTAGATTTGTAAAAATAGAATATTTACAAATTATCTTAATAAAAAATAACTATTGGATAAATATCGTTAAATCATATACTACCATTTCCGAAATATTTCATATTTTATTGTTACAACTGTCAAATAGCCAATTACTAAAAGGAAAATGATGTAGTTGTTGTAACAAAATCAGAAAAAAAATGAGGTCTTCTAAAATTTACACTATCGGTAACGTTTTATAGAATTTGAAAATTCCGATTTTCATATTTCCGAAAATATAAATCACGGACCCCGAATATCCGAATCCGAATATTATAAATACTATTTTTCAGTTTTCCGATTTTCAAAGGTCCGAAGAAACAAAAACCCGAAATGTTATTAGTCCGAAAAACGGGAATCCGATTATCATGTTTCCGAAAATTCATTGCTGCTTAATATTGCAATTCTTTTTTGTCGTGGCAACAACCGGCAGCGTGTGCTGAATCAAAGTCGCTACTATTGTCCTGGGTGCCTTTATTAGGTATCATAATCGAGGTTATTTTTTTTTATTGGACAACAGAAATACTAGCTGCCCTACTCCTGTAGGTAACGTGATAGGTTAGAAATTAAAGACAATCACGAAGCGCAGCGTAGCGATTATGATTATACCTAGCGATTATGATATAATTCGTGATTATGGGTACACTACGTACACGTGATCAAGAATATTTAGTAAAATTTATTCATTAATTTATTATCTAAGAGAGTGTTTTTAAATCTTGAGGAAAAGATAATAAGAAAATAAATGACATCAATATTGTTCTAATTTTGTTGGTTTTATTTTATATTGTTATGAAATTAAGCCTATTTAATTCACACACAGTTTCACATTTAATTAAATAATTTAAAACATAGAAAAACTAAAGTTATAATAGATGTAGGTACCTACCTAATAATAAAATTAGAAATATATTTTTTTTATTTTTTTATTTTTGTTATTATATATTTGAACCGAACATCGGCCGAATTTTGATTTTTATCGTATTTTTAGCCGAAGTTCGTATTCGGTTCAAACCACATTCGGTCCATCTCTAATAATAACAACAATTAGTATAACCTCACAGTGTCTATAATTAAATAGTAGGTAAGTTATTTTGAAGAAACCATTGATGGAGACGCTACACATTTTTCGTGATACAATCTTTACCTCTCGTACCTGGACGGTGATAAAAAAAAATATGTTTATCATCGGACAAAGGTTAAGTGGTTATCTTAACGTGGTTAAGATTTTTTTATATATTATTATTATTTTATTATCTATTTTTTACGAGGAGATCGCTCTTAGGGATAAGACCGCCTTTGCCCATACTAGTTTTAAGATTGTGTCATGTGTAGCTGTTTCTTGTGTATGTGCAATAAAGTGTTTATCTATCTATCTATCTATCTATATCCACAATTAGTTTAATAGTAAAAAATTGTGCATGTGTAAGTTATGGACGGCGTAGTCACGACATGGTTTTTCATGGTTTTTTAAATTAAATTTTTTTTAACACATTACCGTTCTGTAGTGCACTCAAGAAAAACTTTAGATATTTTTGAGACGTTTATTGTGTTTACTTTATACGTGCAAGTAACAATTGCATTTCGCAATATTTAAAAAAACTGTTACTTCTACACGGCAATAAATACAACGAAAACTCAGAAACACACTTTTTCTGATCCGAGAATTGAACCTAAGACTAGAACCTAGAATTGACCTCCGGATATGGGGCTCTGCCACTCAGCCACCACACAAAACTACACAATGTCCTGTGGTCGAGCGGTTAGCACGCCGGTTCTGGCGTCGTCGCCATCTCTGAGATCCCTCTAAGAGTTCGATTCCCGGTCAGGTCAATTTAGAGTTCCCTATCTCTAAATTGATTAGCTTTTCTAAATGGATGTCGGCTCTGGGTGTTTTCTTTGTAAAATGAGTATGTTTATCTGTTATCTAACCAATAAAAACAAGTTTAAAAACTTAACTTGGGCGAGTATGCTGTGAGAGTGAAAAAGTTATTAGTAATTTAAAAACTAAAAAACAAGAACTGCGTGCATACAATTTGGCAGTAGAAAGTTACAAGAAGCTATTTATATTTACACCAATGCTCAGTGCAAAAAGGTGACATCTATGCAATATCAATGGATCTCCTAGAAGTAAGCAATCAGTAGCAAGTCTAATACGCGTCGGAACCACGTGCGTCGTGCGTGCTTTTATTAGCACGCTACGCGTAGCATGCTACGCAAAGTCATACTGCTTTCAACGCAATGTAGCATGCTACGCGTTTCAAACGCTACAACCCCAATGTTACGTGGTTTTCGTCACACACACAGATGGCGTTGGCGCATCCGAATAATGTGAAAGTGTATCTTCGACCTGTACCAATACAAATGGAATCGCACGAAACAACCGTTTAACCGTGTCGCGTAGCGGTGAAAGAATACGGATCCCTTTTTTTCGACTAATTCTTTTTATCCTCATTTAATTTGGCATAATGAGTTAGGCATATTTTTTTTGTCGTTATAATATTTTGGCATAATTGTTTTTTGGCATACTATTTTAGTAAGCAAAATATGGTTTAGGCTAATGTTTTTGACCTAATTTTAATTTGCATAAAGTTATAAGGCTATTAGTTATTACGCATCTAGATCTGGTAGATGAGACAAGATAGAAGGTTATAGTTTTAAAATCTGCTATAATTTGGATTGGTTTTTATCAGGATTTGACTTTGCATCATTTTTTATTTTATTGATAGCTATTTGTGTCTGAAAAACAAAAAGTAGGTATTAGGTATATCAAATGTAACTTGGGTACCATAGTGTAAAAGTAGGTTAGGGTGCGGCGGGGGTGGCCCTTGGGCCACCCCTAAGCCGCCCACATGTTATTTATTAATACGAAAAGTATTTTATTAAATGCAAACACACAATTGGTATATTTATAAAAGGAATTTTGAAAAGTGTGTAGATCAATTTTTACATCATATTTCAAAATTAATAATGATGTTAACAAAGCATACGAATCATTCATAAAACTTTATGAAATGGTTTTCAATTTGTAGGATATATTGATCCTATTGACCTATTGATAGGATAAAAATTAAAGTGAATAAAAACATTATTAAGGACCCTAAAACTATAGCTGATACTTTTAATAACTATTTTATCTCAAACAGTTCACGAAATTATAAAAGGGAAACTTTAAGCCATCACCCGAACCAAATTGTAAAAGCATTTACTTAAAACCTGTGAATGCTGAAGAGTTAATGAATATTGCAAAAAGGATTAAATACAAAATGAGCTGCGGTCATGACAGCATACCTATGTATCTTATTAAAAAGTCAATTCCAGTTATAATTGAACCTTTTATCTATGTTATAAATTTAATGCTAGAAACAGGAACTTTCCAGATGAACTAAAAAAAGCCAAAATTAAATCATTATTCAAAAAAGGATCAAAAGCAAACGTTGGTGATTATAAACCGATAGCCTTACTTCCTTCCTTTTCAAAAATATTTGAGAAAGTTATTCATACTCGGTTTTACAACTTTTTCATTTCTAATGGGCTACTAAATAAAAATCAATTCGGATTTCAAAAGAAAAAAATCTACAGTTTTAGCAATATTTAATATTCTCAAGATGGTATGGAAATCTATCAACAATAAAACTGCATGCATCGGCCTATTCATTGATATGTCGAAAGCTTTGTACTGTGTACTATATAATACCGAACTGTGATATAATCTTGACTCAATTTGAAAATCTAGGCGTACGTGGTATTGCATTAAAACTATTTGAAAGTTACCTGAAAAATAGAGAACAATATACAGTGATTGACATTTTCTATAACGCCAATAAAACTTTTGAGGAAGTATCATCTAAATCTCGTAAAGTAATTCTCGGAGTAGTGTAAGGTGCAAGGTAGCGTTCTTGGCCCTCTTTTAGTGTATATTAACAAGCTTCCAGCGGTACTAAGTCATTTATGTGTTATGTTTGCAGATGATGCCACAATTTTTATTTCAGATGATAGTAAGAACACCACTGTTTTTGAAAATGAAATTAACAAAACGTTAAAACATTTGGTTGAAATATTTGAATATTTATGCAATAATTATTGTATTATAATGTGATTATTTATATTGGTATAAGTATTTTCTTCAGAATCTTTTATTAAATTACAAATTACTTCGGGTAGATCCTGTTTCGCGATATTATGCGGAAAATGAGGCCAACAACTTTTATCTTGCAATAAAAATGATGGACCTGACCATCACAAACTACAACTACTGACATGATCAGCCGTGACACCTCGAGAAACAAGATCCGCGGGGTTATCTTTTGTTGGTACATAACTCCAATTAGCTCCAGAAGTACTCTCTTGTATTTCATTAACTCGGTATCTCACGAAAGGTGTAAGTTGATTTGACTGGGTGGATAACCAACTCAACACAATTGTTGAGTCACACCAAAATACGCACCGATTTATAACTAACGTAAGACATTCTTTCACCTTTGTACACAATCTTGCGCCTAACAGTGCTCCGCAGAGCTCTAACCGAGGCATAGTAGTAGGTTTATTAGGTGCTATACGGCCTTTGGACGCTAACAAACGAACCGTTACATTTTTTAAAGTATCGATGGAACGAACGAACAAACAAGCACCGTATGCCTTTTCGCTACTGTCTGTGAAAACGTGTATTTCGTGAATCACTGACTCATTACACAAAATCCAACGAGGAATTTTTAAATTATTTAATCACCCAAGCATACTGACAAATGAAATCCACTGTGCAGCAATGTCCTGCGGCATTTCATCGTCCCCCTCGCATTTACTTATCCATAACTTTTGCAATGTAATTTTTGCTTCAACGACACAAACAGCCACTAGACCTAAACTAAAGGGTCAAAAATTTGGTTTATAATCGAAAGAATATGTCGTTTTGTAATTTTTGAAGCTAACTCAATGTTAATAGAAAATGATAAAATATCTGACTTACAAACCCAGACTAGACCTAAGGTTTTTGATGTGGAATTATTATCAGATAAATCCAAATTAATACTAGAGTGTAGGTTGCCATTTTCGTAAGTTAAATCCAGCTGAGGATAAAATAGACTTGACCTCTTTACATAGCTTAATTGCTCCCGGTATTGTACTTGAACCGGCGAGGTAATCATCAACCATGAAGTCTCGTTGAATACTAGTCTTTACCTCTTCATCATGCGCAGCGTCAGCCAGACTAACTAAACACTTAGTCGCAAGGTATGGAGCCGACGCAGTCCCGTAAGTAACAGTGTTCAACGTGTATGTCTTAAGGGGCTCTGTAGGCTCCTTTCTAAAAACAATCTTTTGTAATGAACGTTGGTTAGGGTTCAAAAAAATGGCTCTGTACATCTTTTCGACGTCTCCAGAAACTACATATTTGTGCTGTCTAAATCGCAACAAAATTGAAAATAAGTCCTCCTGAACTGTAGGACACGAGTTGAATGTCATTAAGTGACAACCCTGAAGTGGTTTTTGCCGACGCATCAAAAACGGTTCGTAACTTTGTCGTTTTGCTCGAAGTGCGCAAAACACCGTGATGAGGCAAATAATTATTTATTTTATTTTCACAATTAAATGAAACATTTAAATCTTCAGTCATATGGCCTAATCTTTCGTATTCTGACATAAAATCTATGTACATCCTTTTAAGGAAAGGATCGCGCTCAAACCGTTTTTCTAATGATAAAAAACGAAGCTTTGGCATTGTGTATGAATCACCAAGGACGCTCGGGTCCGCCTTAAGCGGCAGCGTCAACAAACAAACCTGCCCTCATTGTCACGTATAGTATTCAGCTTAAAACTCTGCTCGCATGCACGCTCCTCCAACGAAAGACAGTGTTTCGGTAAAATCGAATCAAGCTCCCAGAATTTGGAATAGTGTCGATTTTTGAAAAATTACATGAATGTATATTATTAGAACGGGAATTAAGTGCAACAGTCCCGGACATTAACCACCCTAATTTGCTTTTGCACAACTTGAGTAGGTTTTTACCTAAATCTATGTGATTACTAAGAACAACGTTCCAAGACCTCCGCTCCTAACAAAATGTCTATATCTGACGGCACATTAAATGAAGGGTCAGCTAAATTTAATCCAATAGCATTTGGTATTTGTTATAAATAAATCAACGAAGATGGCAACAGCTTTGTTATTTCGGGCATAATTAGACAATTAATTTCAAAGGAGTAATCCTCGTGCATCGACTCGATTGTAAGGCTACAAGATTGTGAACAGTTACTCATTAAATTATTAATACCCATTACCTTGGAGCTTGTACCAATTCGAGACAAACCGAGCTTACTGCTTAACTCCTCGGTGATGATGTTAGCCGTACTTCCGTTATCGAGCAGGACTCTGGCGTTGAGTCTTTCGCCTTTTTCGCTCACCACTCTTACCATTGCTGTGGACAGTAAAACATTGCATCGAGTAGTATGCTGTGTATTCGTAGAAAGCGTAACATTGGGCATAGGGTTTTGTGCTAAAGACTCAATTTTTCCAAATGTAAGAGTATTGTGCTTACTTTTACAATATTTGCAACAAGAAAATTTACAGCGTTTTTCTACATGCTCAACACGTAAGCAGTTCATGCACACATTAAATTGTTTTGTTTTCCTTAACCTGTCTTCTATAGTTAATTTTCTAAAAGCGTCACACGAGTAAAGAAAATGATTTTGTTCGCACAACGGACAACTAATAAAAGGTTTATTTTGTACATTTTTCTTTATTTAATAGGTTGAGTGATAAGGTTTCGGTTTCAATCGGAGTGCCCCAAGGTAGTATAGTTGGCCCACCCCTTTTTCTAGCTTAAATAAACGTCCTGTGTGATCTACAGCTTTATGGGGGCAGGGTTTTTACTTTTGTTGACGATACTGCTCTCTTTTTTAGTGGGACTACCTGGAATGAAGCATTTCAAAATGCTCAAAAGGGCCTTGACAAGGTTGCTGATTGGCTAAGGGGAAATATGTTGACTTTAAATGTCACAAAAACTAAATATATTGCGTTTGCATTAAGAACTTCTCAGCTACCATCAGATAGTTTTCAATAAATTGCCCATGAATGCATCCATCATCGTGCGCTGTGCATAAGCACTAGTGTCGGACATAAGTACGACACTAGAAAGGACCAGTAGCGCGAAACATTTGGGTGTCATTATTGACCAAACACTTACCTTCAGGCAGCATATAAACTCCCTCGTATCCAGATTACGGAAACTTATCTATATTTTTAAAACCCTTAGGCACGTAGCCGACCGCAAAGTCATCAAGTCGGTATATTATGCGCTGTGCCAGTCATTATTGGAGTACTGTATAGTGGTATGGGGTGGTGTCGCAAAAACCGATCTCCTCGAGGTGGAGAGGGCACAACGTGCTATCCTCAAGGTGGCCGCTGGTCTTCCTTTCTGGCACCCTACAGTAGACCTCTACAGAGAGTGGAAAGTACTTACAGTCAGACAGCACTACGTCCTGAACACCATCTTAAAAAAACACACGGAATTAAAATATGATCCTGATTTGTTAAAGGACAAGCGTAGAAGAGGCATCGTTTGTCGAACACCTTCTCTTAGGACAGCTACCTGGCATATTTTTTTTTATTTCTATAAAATAAAAATCTACATTCCCTACACACAAATAAAAAATACTTCTTATAAATAAAAAAAGAAATTAATTAAAATAAATAATAAATAAAAAATAAATAGATACATACTGAATAACATAGGCTTCTCCTTTCGACTCGAGTTATATCGGCAAATATAATATAACTGGCTCATTATACACTAAAGTTAAAAAATTTGAGAAGTTATTCAATTAGCACATTAGATAGGAACAATACTTCATTAGGCTCAATCGAAGAACTTTACTAAAACAGAATATGGTTAAAGCGAAATAAATATGACCAAACCAGAATATGACTAAAGCCGAACATGACACCCACCTAACAACCCCGATATTCTGTTATTTAATATGTTTAGTAGTTGTTTAAGTTGTTTTTTTTGTAAGTTTTAATGTAATAATTAAAACCATCACCTTTGCTAGCGCTTCACCTAAGTCTACAAATACGTTTTTAGTTAAGAACACAATTGTATCTATCCTTTTGAGGGGGCGGCCTGGTGACCTGTGTAACCGGTTTTCTTTTAAAACCCATTGCGGGCACCAGCTTCTCACACTTCAGGTCGTACTTTGTTTTTAACCAAAATATGTTCTACAGTTAAGAAACCTATTGTGTGATGAGAAATAAATGATTTTTATTATTATTATTTTATTATATTTTATTATCAGTCGTAATAAAAAGGGTTTTATTTTTATAATTTTCAAATTTATTTATTTTTTTACTGTCTTCTAATATTTCTAACAAGTCAGCTTTGTTGTTGATAAATGTGAAAAATATCAAAATGGAGACAATGTAGGTGAGGAAGATAAAGTACTACGATACTCTTCCCAATGTCTACTAGTCACTATCTAATTTCAACGACATCATATAAATAACAAGCGTGTCCCAATGCTGGGTGGGCTCATTCAACGCCTTTAGTGCTCTGATGTTCTTATTTACCACGTAAGTGGTTACTCCTTTACGACTGCTTCGGCGTTGAATAAGGCCTGAACATGATTACTAATAAGCAGTCTACTATGGACATGGGCCTACTCTTCGACGTGGTGCATGGCCGCCTTGATTGTCCAGAACTATTGGAGCTACTGATTTAGCGAACACCCAGGCGTCGTACTCGCCACACTGCACTGTTCGAAATCCCCCTAAATAAAACCAATTACGCGCACAACTCAGTGATGGCCAGAATCGCAGACACATACAATAAATTATTTAGTGAAATCGATCTATTTGTTGGCAGCAAAAGGTCATTTTTATATAGGGTTAATAAAGCTGTATCGCTATGAATTATTTATTTTGATTGTTTAGTAAGTATTCTATTTTATATACTTAAGTTTATCTTTCGTGTTTTATGTAAGTATGTATTCGATTTAATATACAATATAGTAAGTTATGTAAGTAAGTACAAGTAAATGAGCTTCAAAACGTCAGTGATTAGGGTATAACTTTAAGTGTATTAGTTTGGCTTAATTTAATTCCTTTTTGTTTCACATGTTTAGTTATGAATAACATTGTACGCGCCAACAAGACGCGACGAATGACAGCCGTCTATACGCCAATCAGAGGCGAGCGGACCACCGCGGCGAGGCACGCGCCGCGTCCCCTGCCGGCGGACGCGCCGACCAGTGCCCTTCGAGATCTCAAGGCGAAACCACGCGTCACGCGCTCTTGAACTCAGCTCCGAAGCCCTATGTGTACCGTAAAGAGCTAGTGCTACCAGCTCGCCCCTAACGCCTAACGAACACCAGTGCCTCTAGTGAAGTGTGTATATGTTGCCACCCTCAAGCCCGCTCTAACGCCCGCACCACGAGCGCCAGCCGCGGCCACCTTCAGCTCGATCCCGTGCCTACACCACGGACCCCCGGTAAGCCCCGTTCCCATCTTATTCCTTAACTACGTCGCATGTTGGTGCCTCTTGCATCAACATTTATGGTCCTTTACGAGCCGGATACCATATTCCAGTAACAGTCCACTAGTTTAAACCCTACCCTACACATTTGATTTTTTCGCCTCGACTCGTGCCACGCCTATACAACTACACATAACATCACACAATGCACGCGCAGGCCGGGCCCAGCCCAAATACGCCCTACTGCCCCTACTGCAGGGCTAGGGGGCACAAATTGATAGCGTGCGCCCGCTACGATGCCCAACCGACACAGGGCCGGTGGGACTTTGTGGTGTCGCGCGAGCGCTGCGCTCGTTGCCTCGGGCCACATTACCCGGACGAGTGTAAGTCGGTGAAGGGATGCAGGGTGTGTGGGCACACCGAGCATCACACGTCCCTTCACCGATCGGACGACTCGACGCAGCAGAGCCAGCCACAGTCGGCGGAGCGGTGGTTACCGCCCCCACCTATGTGACACCCCGAGACAGCGACCCATCGACAGCCCGCTGCATGCGTCTGCGCACGCAAAACAGCCGCATGGGTCGCATCAGCAGTAAAATCAAAATCAGCCCCTACCTTTAATACAGTCCGCTATATATATAGAATAACTATTTCAGCCCTTATGATGGTCATCTTTTTATTTTCCTTTGGTGCCATCATTTCCTAAATTCATTTGTTCCAGTAACTCTACTAGTTATATCTCGTGCCCTAATAAAAATTAATTAGTTGTTAGTAGTACACAAACAACACATGTAGTCAGCCCGCGCCTTTGCACAACACAATAAGCCCGTACAAGCACGTACACCACACATTAGCTTGCAACACATACACACACACACACATGCAGTCTGCTTTTTATTTTATTTTTTTTGCTTTTATTGCGGTCGCTTCTTATTACGCCGTTGCGCGTTGCGCCACAGCGTGTACGCCCTTTTTTTGTGCCTATTTGTTACAATGCTCAGTGCACGATCCCGTGCCTACATAGTAACATGGCCAGCGCATGCCCTTTTTTTTGTGCCTATTTGTTGCCATGCGCAGTGCACGATCCCGTGCCTACATGGCAACATGCCCAGTGTACGCCTTTTTTTTGTGCCTATTTGTTACTATGCTCAGTGCACAATCCAGTGCCTGCATGGTAACATGCCCAGCGCACGTCCTTGCGCGTTGGCCATTTTGTTCATACAATCACACACGTGCATTCCTCTCAGCTAACCATGTACACACCCACTCGACATTAACTCAACACAGCACGAATCGAGGCTGTAGTCTCCTGTTACTTCCGTTCCTTCCCCCCCCCCCCCCCTCACCCCTCCTACCCCCTGGGGCCCGGGAAGATGTACGCGCCAACAAGACGCGACGAATGACAGCCGTCTATACGCCAGCCAATCAGAGGCGAGCGGACCGCCGCGGCGAGGCACGCGCCGCGTCGCCCGCCGGCGGACGCGCCGACCAGTGCCCTTCGAAATCTCAAGGCGAAACCACGCGTCACGCGCTCTTGAACTCAGCTCCGAAGCCCTATGTGTACCGTAAAGAGCTAGTGCTACCAGCTCGCCCCTAACGCCTAACGAACACCAGTGCCCCTAGTGAAGTGTGTATGTGTTGCCACCCTCAAGCCCGCTCTAACGCCCGCGCCACGAGCGCCAGCCGCGGCCACCTTCAGCTCGATCCCGTGCCTACACCACGGACCCCCGGTAAGCCCCGTTCCCATCTTATTCCTTAACTACGTCGCATGTTGGTGCCTCTAGCATCAACAAACATAATTGGCCTAATTAAGTTTAGCTCTAAGATCATTTGTCAATGTATTAAGTTGGCTGTTGTTATTCTTTATTAAATAAATAAATTATTGTACCGATCACACAACAAGCTCCATGAGATCTCATAATTTCCGCTTTGAAAGTCGATATTTTTAATAATTTCGGACGCGGAACCCTTCAAAGACGCACGTAAATAATGGAACTTATTTATGTTGTCGATAGAACTATTACTATGAATTAATGACAAAAAGGTGTCTCTAAACTCGAGCCAACACTTATAGCTACCATCAAAGCGGGGCAAATCTATTTAAGGCAAGCGAATAAAATTGTTCTTTGTCCCACCTGTTTCATCAGAGCCTGCCACGGAACTCACGGATGACCTTCGCTGTTTACTCCCAGCAGATAGAAAGCTTCGCGCCATCGCAGCCACGGGATGGTAGCATTCCTCGAACTTGAAACGATCCGCGTAGGCATCCTCCGGATTGTCCGATAGCAGCTCAATCTCCGTCTGCAACTAATATAATTCAGCATATAAGCCTTAAAATTTGCAAACCTACCCTCGATTTCTATTAATTGCAAGTCGGATAAGGTAGAGCAGAGCAGCTCTTTAAATTATTTACGTAATTGCTAAAATTTGTGGCCGGCATGGAAAAATGACCATGTATGGTAATGCGCGGTCAAGGCTCGAACCCGCGCCCCGTGCGCCCCGCGCGCCCTGCGCAGTGTTGCACGCCGTCCGTGCGTGGACAGCTCACACTGCTCACAGATCTAGTCTGGAGGTGTTTCGCAGAAGTGTTGTGGGCCGAGTCACTTAAATGTATTTGTTAATAATGTTTAGGTACAAATCAGAATGAATTCGTCAATGCAGTATTTACGCTACAAAATAATAATACTTAATCAAATAAATAAATGAAATTGTTAAAGTCATTGTTTAGAAAACGACTAATGCGTCGATAGCCATTAAATGCATCTTTTAAGGTTTAAAGGAGGCTTATGCAACTATAAAAAACTACCTTTCATATAGTAAAGTTTAAATTGACATAATTTTTTATTTATATTGTGTCAACATTACAATGAACTGAACATCTGCATGTAATAAGTAATCGTCTTCGGAAGTATAATTAAGAATCAAACGAACTTACCTTGTGAAGTTTGATTCCAATTATGTGAGGGTCTCAACCGAAGACGATTACGTCAACCCATCCCTCCCAACCCAAAAAACAAAATAAAAAATTGAGGATGATAACACAAAATTCTCTGAAATAATGACGTCTCGTGACGCGGGGTTGCCAGTGCAGGAAACGGAAATAAGATATTTCTTTTTAGGATATATCTAAAAGTGTAAAGAAGATAGCACCATCTCATGCACTGCTGCATGTAATAAGTAATCGTCTTCGGTTGAGACCCTCGCATAATTGGAATCAAACTTCACGAGGTAAGTACGTTTGATTCTTAAATATTTAGGTAAGTATACAAAATTGTGAATAATTTGTCCACCAAACCACTAATTTTTTCTGCATATCAATGACATGCTTCCGCTTGGAAACATTCATTGCTATGCAGATGATAGCACAGTGCATGGGGGATAATTAACTTTCACTCAACGGCTGCATGGGCGGGTACATACCGAAATGAAGCGAGCAAATCTTGTCATTGAGCTCGATCGGGTGTTGGACCTCATTTTTAAATGGGGCTCCGATAATCTGGTGGAGTTCAATGCCAAGAAAACACAGGTATGCGCGTTCACAGCAAAAAAGTCGCCATTCCTTCCCCTTCCCTCTCTTCATGGTACATATCTAGACCTGCAGAGCAGTATTAAAACGCTCGGTATGGATATCCGCTGTAATCTGAATAAAAAGAACTACATCGAAACTGTGATCAAAAATGCCTCACGTAAACTCGGTGTCCTGAACAAGGTGCGGCGACATCCGCACCTTGTTCAGGACACTGGTTGGATAAATATATAATTTAAAAGTACTCGTTCATTATCAAAAGAATACTTATGTTTAATTATTATCATTACTCTATTTAGAATCACTTAATTCATCATTATGAGCCCGTATCAGTCCACTGCTGGACATAAGCCTCTGCCAGTGTATGCCACTGAGCCCGATTAGAAATATTATCATTTAATATTAATTATAGGCTCTATCTAAATCGGGCTCAGTGGCCCTGCACTTGGAGAGGGCCTACAACCAGAAGTGTCCTATACAATTACTTTAACGCTATTGTGTTAACATTTCTTTTAACGACGATGTAACAAAATATATCATTCATCCGTGCCTTTTACAGTAACATATAATATCTTAAACGAACAATTTCTTCAAAAAGACATTGTACTTACTTAGTAGCAATAATTATTTTGTTTTATTTTTGAGTTAATACCTACGTTTTTAAAGACCTGAACTACCAATTACTTACCCTGAAAAAGGAAAGTCCAGTTCCAAAGGTGTAGAGTATGTGTTCTGTGGTGTAGCGCCTATAATTAATATTAAATGAGAAGTAATAATTAAAATCGGGTTCAGTGGCGTGCACTGGGAGAGGCACATGTATATATTTATTTATCATATGGAATGATATTATAGCTGTCTGCAATCTGACTGAAACATTGCGAATGCGCTGCTATTCTAGTATACTTTATGCTAAGACATAATCACCATAGTGATGAAGGATTGTGTATTGATTAGGAAGGAAATATTATTGTCAATCTCTAATTACAACCTCAATTTCTGCAACAGAAAAAAAATTATATCTCGTGAACCTGGTTGAATAAATTAAAAATGTTTTCTAGTTATGAATATAACGTGTTTCTTCTATAATATACAACAACAATCATCAAGGCACAACAATTTTTGAAAGGGACCCAAGTGCCCATACAAAATGGGCATTCTCCTTTACATTATACAATGACGGTCACCCTTTAACGGTTACATGTTTTAACACTTTTGAAAATCACCGTTACATGTTTAAACCTTTGATTTGAAATTATTAACAAAACTTCGCACGCTTAGCAATGCTATCTACACGCACTGCATAAGCGAGCAAAGGCTAAAACAAAGGATTAACACACATCTAAATACTTACTAGCTAATAACTACTCTAATTTTAAAAACTATTCAACACTTACCCTAACGGAGAATAAGTAACACAATTATCGTAGAATGACGATAAGGCTGGATACTTTATAAAAATAATAGCTTTGGTCAAATACGTGACCTATTAAATATTTAAAAAAAACGTATGAAATTGCACAAATTTACAAAAGCAACGTCTGTGTAGTATGAGACGACACCATCTGCTCGCGCGCAAGTAATTTTTAACTTACCTACTTTCATCAAATAAAAAAATACAAAAGGCATTTCAGGGTACCGTGCGCGCATCGAATAAACCATATGAAATAAAATACGTTTGTTTTGCAGTTATTAAAACTATTAAGACTTTATTTCTTTGTAGTTATTAGATAAGTAATTTAGTTAAAAGTAACATTAAGAATTAAGTTATTTTGGATAAGATAATCTACGTTTGTTTATTTATAAATTAAAATTTTATATAAGTATTTAATAGCTATACGTTTATAACGTTACATTGCCCCCTCGCGTCACCAAGGATTTTATTCCTTCTAATAAAATCCGCGTTCAGTAATTAAGTCAATAGTTTGCATCTACACTGTCATTCATAAATTCATACTTCACGCTCACAAACTGGCAACAATAAACAATCATAAAGAATATTGACGCAACCTAACAAAACAGAAGGTTCCAGTTACGATAGAACTGGTAACCCATTCAAACTGTGATTACTATTAAAGATGTTATATGCGAAGTTGTTAGCTATGTAACGTTAATAAAAAATTATATTATATACACACATCAAAAGTGTCTAGGGATCAACATATATTTTTGCAATAACTTTTCTCCTGATTGATATTAATTAAAATTTTCTTTAAGGATTCATCAAATAAAGTGTTTTCGTTTGTCTACAGTAACGATAAACCAAGTCACCTTTGCATTAATAAAGAAATTTGCCATTTTCCTAATAAAGGGATTTTTGACATTTGAACCACTAACATTAAAGTTCGAAAAAAAGACTGAAATAACAGTTTTCTTTAAAATTTTATTGGGTAACTTAAACAATTAATAATCCGTGTTTCTACCGCGAACACTAACAACACAAGAACATCGGTTTGGCATACTCAAAATGAGTTCATCCAAATCACGCTGTGGAATGGCCGCCCATGTTCGTTGCAACAACAAAAAAAGGTCTTCTTGCGACTGGATACCCTCCATATTCGGCAGAGCTCTTCTCTGTAGCATATCCCATGCATGCTCAATCGGGTTCAAGTCTGGCGACTGAGCAGGCCAGGGCATGACATTGATGTTAGCTGCGGCGAGAGTCTGTCTTACAACTCTTGCGGTGTGCGGTCGTGCATTATCAATCATGCATTAACTGAAATAAGGGACCGATTTGCACTTGTAGAGGAACGATGACGTCTGATACAATCGTCTCAGCATAAATTTGAGCGTTGAGGTTGCCTCTGATCCAAATCAACTCAGTTCTTCCGCCGATCCAAATACCCGCCCATACCATGATGGTTCCACCACTATAAGGATGGACTTCCTGGCAGGATTTTAATCGCTGTTGGCGTCCAGGGGTTCTCCAGTGTCGTATACGTCTTGTATCCGGTCTCATACCAAAACGAGACTCATCAGAAAAGCACACGAAACGCCATTGTTCTTCTGCCCAATTTCTGTGTTCAGTAGCCCATTGATATCGAATCCTACGATTGTGCATTGCTATAGGTGGTACCCTTAGCGGTCTTCGGGAATGAAGGTTCACTTCATGCAAGCGGTTTCTGACTGTTTGGTCGCTAATTAAGTTCCCTGAAGAGTGATGAAGCCTCACGGCTAACATCATGGCGGTTATTGTTGGAGCTCTTCGAGTTGTGATTTGAATGTATCGGTCTTGTCTCCGTGTGGTGCAGCGATACCGTCCTCCATGGCGCTCAGCCACGGTACCAGTGCTTCGGTAACGTGTCCAAAGTCGACTGATAACACTCTGACTTGTATTCAGAGCTAAAGCCACAGTACGTTGCCGGGAACCAGCTTCTATCATTCCCACGGCTCTGAGCATTTCTTCCCTGCTTAAATGACGTCGCCGCTCCATAATAACGTTGGTTTTAATCAGTAGTAGGGAAACAGTAGCACTAATAATGTCTTCAATGCGTTGTATGTCTTTATAGGGAAAATATTGACAGCTGATTTTCATCTTTTACTAGAAATTGATTGAAAGTTCCTGTTTCAAAGTATGAAATGCACCAAAAAGGATCCATATAAATTTATAAAATCATAAATTTATTACAAAGCCACATCTCAATCTCAAGAAATCCGCATAAAAATGCTTGATCCCTAGACACTTTTGATGTGTGTAGTATGTTCAAATGTACATACATATTTACTTAAAACTCAAGCCCGTATATCCCTGAAGGGGTAGGCATAGGTATACTATACACCCACAGTATGCCAGACAAACTTTAGTACCATGTAATGGGTGTGGCGAGCCTATTGCTACTGCCGGCATTGGGTTAGGGGAAAAAATAAGAATGGGATAGGATTATTATGGAATTGGGGTTGGAAAAAAAGGTACAAAGGATACTACTGACTCGGAAGGAACATTAGGACAATGTCGTAGTAGCTAAGAAATCCGGGGTCGCATACCCGTATGCACTATTAAGCAGTGCACCCTTGGATATTTATAGACTTGTATTTTGAAAATCTGAATTTTTATCATTTATTTTATAATTTTTAAAAGTATTGTTATTATAAAAATTGCCTTATTAATAAATGGTTGAGCTCTACTGCATGTTATATTTAAATTTTGTTTAGGTGGACTCGATTTAAAATTACTGCCAATTTTATTACGATTTAAATTGTATGTAATTTCTGTAGCCAATGTATCAAAAACCGTTGTAATAGATTCACGAGACATTTCTAGGTGAGACTGAATTTTCTCGAACTTGCGACATAAGGTCTGTACCGATTCGAGTTCTTTGATTTCGCCAACTTATGATAACGCACTTGCATAGCAAGGCCTAATGTTTTGGGTAATTATGTCCAATTTTTGTCCATTGGACTCCAACTTAACTATTTCATTAGTAGTTTCCTCGTGATCACAATACGTGACCGAAACGTCCATAGGCACTGCAGGTTTAGCAGACTCACCATTGCTGAGAGGAAAAAAAGGATCTACCCCCTTATCCTTAATATTGTTAAAAATGTCGAAATATATTTTGAACTTCGAAACGCACTCATCATATTGAGCTTTGAGACTTCATTGCATATTATCCGGCCGATCCGATGGTGCAAGTGATGCAAAATATTTTCTATCCGTAGAAAATCTATCTTATATAAAGCCGAGTCTAAACTAACTTTAATTTAAGTGAGAACATCACTAATCTCGGTCAAGTCCTCTTAAGCATCGAATGGACTGACTAAAATGTCTTCCGACGGAAATTTACGCCCTAGACTTAAAATCTGCTTACGCAGTTCCTGCTCGGTACTACTAGGCGTGTTGCTACTTCGTATTCTAACTCTCACTTTTGCAAAGATAAAAATTTTATACGAAAAGCCATTAAAAAAACCGTTATAGAAACAAAAAGTAAAAAAAAATTATACCGAACCACAAATTAAAAAAAAATTATAACCTTTAAAAGAGGTAAGTGTTGAACAGAACCTACCTATTTTCAACAAAAAAAATAAAAACGAACACCGCCTGTTACAAAACAAAGAACTACACAATACAAAACACACACAACACACTACATCTCTCTGCGAAAGCAAACTACCAGCCAAGAAACCAAGTCGAGGCGCCAGTGTGACGTAGCGTGGGGTTCGTAATGGCCTAGCTGGGTAGTTTGCTCTCGTCCCTGACTTAGCTTGGGGAAACGCCGAGGTGTTGGGAGGCGCGTCGCTGTACAGGAGCTGCAAGCTGCGTGGTGTGTTCACAAAATGGCGGCCGCGTCGAAATGCGAAGACGGTCGCGTAGAAATCTTCTAAACTCCGGACGTAGAACGAGGAACGTGGAATGTAGAACGTGGAACGTGGAATGTAGAACGTGGAACGTGGAACGTGGAATGTAGAACCCTGGAACACAACGCAGCGTGAGCCGGTTTGTCCAGCAGCCGCCGATTGCGATAGCCACCTCACCCCAAGCTAATCCGAAAAAGTCAGATGAGAAGAGACTGTAGTGTGAGGTGGGAAGCGATCATAATCAGAGCAGAGTGCACATAACTATAAAATCTAAAACCTAGCTAAAAAGCATTCCGAGAAGCGCTAACAACTAAATCATGTTTCATAAACAAACGCAGATTATCTTATCCAAATTAACTTAATCCTAAAACTACAAAGAAATAAAGTCTTAATAGTTTTTATAACTGCAAAACAAACGTTTTTTATTTCATATGGTTTAATCGATGCGCGCACGGTACCCTGAACTACTTGCGCGCGAGCAGATGGCGTCGTCTCATATGCCTGAGAGCCAGCGATACTACACAGACGTTGCTTTTGTAAATTTGTGCAATTTCATACGTTTTTTTTATTAATATTTAATAGGTCACGTATTTGACCAAAGCTATTATTTTTATAAAGTATCCAGCCTTATCGTCATTTTACGATAATTGTGTTACTTATTAGTTAGGGTAAGTGTTGAACAGTTTTTAAAATTAGAGTAGTTATTAGCTAGTAAGTATTTAGATGTGTGTTAATCCTTTGTTTTAGCCTTAGCTCGCTTATGCAGTGCGTGTAGATAGCATTGCTAAGCGTGCGAAAGTTTGTTTATAATTTCAAATCAAAGATAAGATTCAAATCTAACATGTAACGGTGATTTTCAAAAGTGTTAAAACATGTAACCGTTAAAGGGTGACCGTCATTGTATAATGTAATTTTTTAGCTGTGCAACTCGTTTGCTAATTTCTATTTATTTCCTTGTCTGTCGGGAAGACTTCTAGTAGTTGTTAATTAATTAACTTCTATTGAGACCGGTATTACTACGGTCGATCTCTTATTTAGTTCAACTTTAAATTACGGAAAGGAATTAAATGTTTTACATGTAACCTCGACCGGGACTCGAACCCGCACATATGTAATTTGCTTTTAATTTATTTAATTATTATTGAGACCGGCCTTAGATTAAAACAAAAAGGGAAGATACGGCATGCTCCTACTTGTAGTCATTTAAAATATTGTCCTACTCAACTACATAAGCAAACACTCACACACGCACACCTATAAAGTGTAAATCGAGCGAGCGAGACAAAGCGGTAATTTTCAACGTCAGCGCGAGGGAGTCAGCGAGTAGCGCGTTGACGTCTCGGTCGCTTCGCAACAGACGAGTACGTACGACCGATTCCGACGTCACTGCGGAGTAGCGTCTTTCTCTTTTCAACACAGTAAAATATCCGCAATAGTGCGATGTAGCCTGTTCGCTCGGCAAATTGTGACCGAAGTGAAATTGTGCCTTTAGGCCTAGTTTTGGCGGCTCACTCACGAGACGCTAATGCCGTATCTTCCCTTTTTGTTTTATTCTAAGAGACCGGTACTACTACGGTCGATCTCGTATTTAGTTTAATTTTAAATTACTGGATGGGAACCAAATGTTTTAAAAGTACCCTCGACCGGGATTCAAACCCGCACTTAAATAATTAAATTTTAATTTGTTTTCTCTGGAACATGATTTAGTTGTTAGCGCTTCTCGGAATGCTTTTAAGCTAGGTTTTAGATTTTATAGTTTTATAGTTTATATGTACACTCCGCTCTGATTGTGATCGCTTCCCACCTCACACTACAGTCTCTTCTCATCTGACTTTTTCGGATTAGCTTGGGGTGAGGTGGCTATCGCAATCGGCGGCTGCTGGACAAACCGGCTCACGCTGCGTTGTGTTCCAGGGTTCTACATTCCACGTTCCACGTTCCACGTTCTACATTCCACGTTCCACGTTCTACATTCCACGTTCCTCGTTCTACGTCCGGAGTTTAGAAGATTTCTACGCGACCGTCTTCGCATTTCGACGCGGCCGCCATTTTGTGAACACACCACGCAGCTTGCAGCTCCTGTACAGCGACGCGCCTCCCAACACCTCGGCGTTTCCCCAAGCTAAGTCAGGGACGAGAGCAAACTACCCAGCTAGGCCATTACGAACCCCACGCTACGTCACACTGGCGCCTCGACTTGGTTTCTTGGCTGGTAGTTTGCTTTCGCAGAGAGATGTAGTGTGTTGTGTGTGTTTTGTTTTGTATTGTGTAGTTCTTTGTTTTGTAACAGGCGGAGTTCGTTTTTATTTTTTTTGTTGAAAATAGGTAGGTTCTATTTAACACTTACCTTTTTTAAAGATATAATTTTTTTAAATTTGTGGTTCGGTATATTTTTTTTTACTTTTTGTTTCTATGACGGTTTTTTTAATGGCTTTTCGTATAAAATTTTTATCTTTGCAAAAGTGAGAGTTAGAATACGAAGTGGCAACACGCCTAGTAGTACCGAGCAGGAACTGCGTAAGCAGATTTTAAGTCTAGGGCGTAAATTTCCGTCGGAAGACATTTTAGTCAGTCCATTCGATGCTTAAGAGGACTTGACCGAGATTAGTGATGTTCTCACTTAAATTAAAGTTAGTTTAGACTCGGCTTTATATAAGATAGATTTTCTACGGATAGAAAATATTTTGCATCACTTGCACCATCGGATCGGCCGGATAATATGCAATGAAGTCTCAAAGCTCAATATGATGAGTGCGTTTCGAAGTTCAAAAAATATTTCGACATTTTTAACAATATTAAGGATAAGGGGGTAGATCCTTTTTTTCCTCTCAGCAATGGTGAGTCTGCTAAACCTGCAGTGCCTATGGACGTTTCGGTCACGTATTGTGATCACGAGGAAACTACTAATGAAATAGTTAAGTTGGAGTCCAATGGACAAAAATTGGACATAATTACCCAAAACATTAGGCCTTGCTATGCAAGTGCATTATCATTAGTTGGCGAAATCAAAGAACTCGAATCGGTACAGACCTTATGTCGCAAGTTCGAGAAAATTCAGTCTCACCTAGAAATGTCTCGTGAATCTATTACAACGTTTTTTGATACATTGGCTACAGAAATTACATACAATTTAAATCGTAATAAAATTGGCAGTAATTTTAAATCGAGTCCACCTAAACAAAATTTAAATATAACATGCAGTAGAGCTCAACCATTTATTAATAAGGGCAATTTTTATAATAACAATACTTTTAAAAATTATAAAATAAATGATAAAAATTCAGATTTTCAAAATACAAGTCTATAAATATCCAAGGGTGCACTGCTTAATAGTGCATACGGGTATGCGACCCCGGATTTCTTAGCTACTACGACTTTGTCCTAATGTTCCTTCCGAGTCAGTAGTATCCTTTGTACCTTTTTTTCCAACCCCAATTCCATAATAATCCTATCCCATTCTTATTTTTTCCCCTAACCCAGTGCCGGCAGTAGCAATAGGCTCGCCACACCCATTACATGGGACTAAAGTTTGTCTGGCATACTGTGGGTGTATAGTATACCTATGCCTACCCCTTCAGGGATATACGGGCTTGAGTTTTAAGTAAATATGTATGTACATTTGAACACACTATATAATATATTTTTTTGTTAACGTTACATAGCTAACAACTTCGCATATAACATCTTTAATAGTAATCACAGTTTGAATGGGTTACAAGTTCTATCGTAACTGGAACCTTCTGTTTTGTTAGGTTGCGTCAATATTCTTTATGATTTTTTATTGTTGCCAGTTTGTGAGCGTGAAGTATGAATTTATGAATGACAGTGTAGATGCAAACTATTGACTTAATTACTGAACGCGGATTTTGTTAGAAGGAATAAAATCCTTGGTGACGCGAGGGGGTAATGTAACGTTATAAACGTATAGCTATTAAATACTTATATAAAATTTTAATTTATAAATAAACAAACGTAGATTATCTTATCCAAAATAACTTAATACTAAATGTTACTTTTAACTAAATTACTTATCTAATAACTACAAAGAAATAAAGTCTTAATAGTTTTAATAACTGCAAAACAAACGTATTTTATTTCATATGGTTTAATCGATGTGCGCACGGTACCCTGAAATGCCTTTTGTATTTTTTTATTTGATGAAAGTAGGTAAGTTAAAAATTACTTGCGCGCGAGCAGATGGCGTCGTCTCATACTACACAGACGTTGCTTTTGTAAATTTGTGCAATTTTATACGTTTTTTTTTAAATATTTAATAGGTCACGTATTTGACCAAAGCTATTATTTTTATAAAGTATCCAGCCTTATCGTCATTCTACGATAATTGTGTTACTTATTCTCCGTTAGGGTAAGTGTTGAACAGTTTTTAAAATTAGAGTAGTTATTAGCTAGTAAGTATTTAGATGTGTGTTAATCCTTTGTTTTAGCCTTTGCTCGCTTATGCAGTGCGTGTAGATAGCATTGCTAAGCGTGCGAAGTTTTATTAATAATTTCAAATCAAAGATTTAAACATGTAACGGTGATTTTCAAAAGTGTTAAAACATGTAACCGTTAAAGGGTGACCGTCATTGTATAATGTAAAGGAGAATGCCCATTTTGTATGGGCACTTGGGTCCCTTTCAAAAATTTGTTGTGCCTGGATGATTGTTGTTCTATATTATAGAAGAAACACGTTATATTCATAACTAGAAAACATTTTTAATTTATTCACCCAGGTTCACGAGATATAATTTTTTTTCTGTTGCAGAAATTGAGGTTGTAATTAGAGATTGACAATAATATTTCCTTCCTAATCAATACACAATACTTCATCACTATGGTGATTATGTCTTAGCATAAAGTATACTAGAATAGCAGCGCATTCGCAATGTTTCAGTCAGATTGCAGACAGCTATAATATCATACCATATGATAGATAAATATATCATTTGAAAGTACCTACTCGAACATTGTCAAAAGAATACTTATGTTTAATTATGATCTTTACTCTATTTAGAATCATTTAATTCAACAGTAATTTATCATTATCATCAGCCCGTATCAGTCCACTGCTGGACATACATGTGGCTCTCCCAGTGCACGCCACTGAACCCGATTTTAATTATTACTTCTCATTTAATATTAATTTTAGGCTCTACACCTTTGGAACTGGACTTTCCTTTTTCAAGGTAAGTAATTGGTAGTTCAGGTCTTTAAAAACGTAGGTATTAACTCAAAAATAAATATTGCTACTAAGTAAGTACAATGTCTTTTTGAAGAAATTGTTCGTTTAAGATATTACATGTTACTGTAAAAGGCACGGATGAATGATAATATTTGGTTACATCGTCGTTAAAAGAAATGTTAACACAATAGCGTTAAAGTAATTGTATAGGACACTTCTGGTTGTAGGCCCTCTCCAAGTGCATGGCCCGATTTAGATAGAGCCTATAATTAATATTAAATGATAATATTTCTAATCGGGCTCAGTGGCATACACTGGCAGAGGCCTATGTCCAGCAGTGGACTGATACGGGCTCATGATGATGAATTAAGTGATTCTAAATAGAGTAATGATAATAATTAAACATAAGTATTCTTTTGATAATGAACGAGTACTTTCAAATTATATATTTATTTATTATATGGTATGATATGGCTGTCAGGAAGCTGACTAAAACATTCCGAATGCGCTGCTATTCTGGTATAGGTACGGTCGGGGTCACCGTCGTCGCTTTACCACTTTGCAGCGATTTTCGTATGAAGCGCACCGACCGCCCGGGTGCGTGCCCGTACCAAATAGACGACGCGGTGTCGTGCAAGGGATTTTGACCTTTAGACTGGTAAAGCGGCTGAGTCCGCTAGTACATTATGCTAAGACATAATCACCATAGTGATGAAGGATTGTGTACTGATTAGGAAGGAAATATTAATGTCAATCTCTAATCATAACCTCAATTTCTACAACAGAAAAAAAATTATATCTCCTGAACCTGGTAGTCCGGTCGTGGGACATTAAATTCCATAAAGAAGTTTTGATAATTCTAAAACTTTTCGTTTTTGTTGAGTGTATAGATTATGTGGATTGTGAGCTACTTTTAAAAAGTTAGAAGTTTTATGACTGTGCTTTAGGTATGGTTTAGGTATTTCATAATATTTCGTGTAACGTAATGTATATAATATTAAAGTTTGAAATGTTGAGTGTTTCTTAATAAGAACTATCTTATCTTTGTGTTTTAAAAAGTTTAGAAACATAATATATGTGGAACTATGAAAATCACAAAATCACTCTTTTTGTCTTTGAATAAAAATTTTAAATTTATGAAATAATATTTAAGACTTTCGGTGGTTAGTGGTATACGAGTACATGTTGAACAAAGTTTAGAAAGTTAAGTGGTGTGCTTATTTGATAATTTCATTTTTCTTTCGTTGTCGTGAAGCGACATTTAAAAAAGAAAAGATGATAAGAAATTAACAAATATTATACAAAATAAAATTACAAACAAAAGTTAAAAAAGTAAGTGAGTGATGATGGTGTGTGTGGAGGTGATGATGGTTAAAATGAAGGTTGATGATATAAAAAGTGAAGGGGTAGGTGCAGCTGACAGGCAGGGCAGTGGAGGCAGGCGAAGGTGTAGAGGCAAGCGCTGAACTTGGCAGTCGTCGAAGGGCGCAGGCAAGTGAAGACAGGCAGGCGCCGGTAGGCAGGCGCCGGTAGGCGAAGGCAGTAGGCGCCAGTAGGCGCAGGCTGGCGAAGGTGCAGGCAGGCAGGCGCCACCAGGCGCAGGCTGGCGAAGGTGCAGGCAGGCAGGCTCCACCAGGCGCAGGCAGGCAAAGGTGTAGGCTGACAGGCGAGACAGGCACAGGCAGGCTTAGGCGCACGCGATGTCTGGAGGCTGTCGTCTTCCAATTCGGAAGCTGGTGATTGTAGTTGAAGACTAGTCCTTCCAATTTGGAAGAGGAAAGTAAGGAGTCTTGACCTTCCAATTCGGAAGCTGGTGATCGTCTCAGTAGACTAATCCTTTTGAATCCAAAGCTAGAGATGTAATGATTAGTCGTCGGCTGAACTTTATAAAGAAACCTCGGTTTCTGAGTTCTGCATAAATTTCAAAATAATATTTTTAAAACGCTGAAATCAAGATGGCCAAATGTGAAAATAAGAAAGTCAAAAAGTTTTGATTGAATTATGTTGAAAAGTTGCATAGCAACGAAGCAAAAATAAGTTGTCAGATACGTCAAAACGTAACCAAAACACAATATTTAGTAAATAGAAAACAATTAAGGTGAGATAAATGTAAATATTACAAGGAAAAACGCATAATAAGATTATCGAAGTGATCCGAAACTTGTGGGATACGTAAAAGTGTCGAAAAATAGTGTCCGAAGTTTCGTGATTTAGATCACGTAAGTAAATGTGTTTAGATAAAGGAATTGCGATGTGTGTAGTGTAGTGTGTAGTTATTAAATCATTATGTATCGTTGCAGAAGCGAGGAAAAATAAAGGCAAATATATATAACTAAGACAAATGTTAAAATATGAGATGATTACATAAAATAAAAAAGGTACCTGGGTAGTGGAAAAGGTAAGTGGTTTCACCACATTTAAGTTAGCAAAAGAAAGTTTTTCGTGAACTTTCATCAGCAGAGATATATGCTCATCGAAAGTCTCACTAATTATGACGATGTCATCCAAGTAGCAGAATACTTTATTATCAAAATCTGGAGTAAATAACATGTCCATTAGACGTTGTTGAGTCGCAGGCGAGTTAGTTAGTCCAAAGGGCATGACTTTAAATCTGAACATACCTCTTCCAGGTACATAGAATGCAGTTTTATCTTTGTCCGCAGAATTAAGAGGTATCTCCCAAAAGCTTTAGCAATCTCAATGCTTGATAAGTACTTAGCATTCTTGAGATTGTCCAGGATTTTGCTTATAAGTGGTAGACTGTAAGCATCACGACGAGTAACAGAATTAAGCTTTCTGCTATCAACACAGAAACGCCATTCGCCATTCTTCTTTGGTGTAATCAGCACTGGAATAGCCACGGACTTTCGCATTGTTCGATAACATTCCATTGTAGCATCTTGTCCACTTCATTAATTAAGGCCCTTTGTTTTTCAGGTGACAATCTGTAACATCTTTGTTTAATGGGCAGAGAATCAGCAGTGTCAATCTTGTGACATATAAGATGAGTACGTCCAAGTGCTCCCTTTTCTTCGAACGAGATAGTCTTGAAGCGCTGGATAATGTCGTCAGCAATGTTTCTTTGGTTTGACGTAAGATGTTCTTAAGGTAAAACTTTAGTATCCGATGTCTCAATAGTTGAGCATTCAAAGTCTGAAGGACTAGCCAAAGATAAAATGTTAGGTAAGAGATTAAATATTTTCAAAAAATCATTACCCAAAATTAAAGAAGGCGATATATCCGAAAAAATATAGGTTTTAACCAAGTGAGTTTGGTTATTAAAAGACAAAGGAAGTTCAAAGAATCCTAAGGATTTATGTTTTTGATTATTAGCAGTAGAAACAGTTATAATATCTGACTTGAAAAGTTTATAGCCCAATTTGAGAATTTCTAAGTAAGAAGTGTTACCCAGAATGGTAATTGAGCTACCAGAGTCGAGCAAACCAGAGATAGATAGATTATTAATTCTGATGTTAATGAAAGGACGTTTATAATCTTTCTCATCAGAGTAAAGAGTAGAAGAAATATTATAGCAAGAAAAGAAGTTTTTAAGAGTTTTTAGCCAAACGTTCCAATCATCAACATCAAAGTTTGAGTTACTTTTCAAGTCAGTAATTAGTTTTTTGAACTAGTATTCGGTTTAGGTGAACAGTTAGGACAATCAGCGGTTTTAAAACCTTTTAGGCCACATTTGAAACAAATAACAAAATGAGGCTGAGTACAAGTATTTAAAGTATGTCCTTTTTCACGACATCGGACACAGAAAATATTCTGTTGAATAGGT
Organism: Scoparia ambigualis; assembly: GCA_963921215.1. Lineage (NCBI taxonomy): Eukaryota > Metazoa > Arthropoda > Insecta > Lepidoptera > Crambidae > Scoparia > Scoparia ambigualis. Next base: position 1,008,439 of record OY992506.1, on the reverse strand, counting down.
CCAGCTTGAATTAAGTTTTAACCTGTCTAAATGGATTCCTAAAAGAGGAATTAAATTTATTTGTAACAGGAGGAGGTCCAGAGTTAAGAGCGGAAAAGTTAGAATTAGCTAAATGTTTATAATTAAATTCCGAAGTTAGAGAATGCTGTTGAAGATTTGGTTCTTTAAAATGTTTTTCTCTGTCCAAAAATCTTTCATAGTTTTGACAGGTAGCCAAGAGACAATTTATAGAGTCAATGTCTTTAAGAGCCACAAAGACTGAGTAACATGGTCTTATGTTACGTAAGATTATTTCTAACTGTTCGGCCTCAGAAAGTTTTTTGGAAAGACGTGAAAACATTCCGGACATTATAGACAAAAATATGATGATGGATTCGTCACGGCCTTGTGTGCGACTTTTAATACCTTCTAATAGTTTATAATCATAATCAAAACCACCAAAGTCTTTAATTAGAAGATCAGAAATTTTGTTCCAAGTGATGTTTGGATTTAGGTTATGTTGAAACCTAAACCAATGCAAAGCATTATCGGTAAAAATTTCATAACACTGTGTTACCAACATATCTTTACTGAGGCTACGGGCCAAACAGAATTCATTAATTTTTTGTAGAAAAGACCTAGGACAAGATTTGCCATCAAAGGTGCATCTTTTCAAATCTTTGAAAAGTTGAAGGTTTGGAATAGTTTGAGGAGGTACCTGACAGTAAGGTTAGAGAGGAAGGGCAGCAGGAGTCGTAAGAGCAGGTTCTGGAACGGCTGCTGCGGGATGTTGAAGAGGAGAAATATTTTCAGCTGGAAGAAAGGTATAAGATTCAAATCGTTTTTCTAGAATAAACCATTTGGATTGGAGACTATCAAATGTAGATTTAAGATCCGGGCACAAGTCAATGTCAATACGTTCTAATCGGTAATAAATATGATTTATAAAAGTTTCAACTAATCTTAAATATTTGGAATCACCCTGTAAGAGTTTATCAATTTTAATTTCTAGGTAGTTCAAGGTAAAGTCTAACTGAGGCAAGTCTTCTTCTATAGGAATGGATAAAGTCAAGATTTCGTCAGCTGGCATTACAGCAGATAAACGAAAAATCTGTTTTTTAACAAGTAAAACAGTATTTTCTGGTTCCTCTAATTTAATTCTTACTTCATATTCAAGTTCAGACTTGTTTAAAAAGTCAAATTTAATCGGTCGAGACATTGTTAAAAATAATAAAGATTATGAATATATATACCTTTAGTAAAACTGAAAATAAAAATATTAAATGAAAAGAGTTTAAGTAGGTGAATGTGTAAAGTATTGTAGAATCACTAGACAAAGTGTTGTTTTAGAATTTAGAGAGAAAAAAATGCATAGATGGTGAAGAAAAAGAAAGCAAACACAAAAAAGAAAATCTCTAGGGAGTGGGTAAAAAGAAAGAAGAGATTAGAATCTAAAAGCTAGTTGGGCGCCAAAATGTCGTGAAGCGACATTTAAAAAAGAAAAGATGATAAGAAATTAACAAATATTATACAAAATAAAATTACAAACAAAAGTTAAAAAAGTAAGTGAGTGATGATGGTGTGTGTGGAGGTGATGATGGTTAAAATGAAGGTTGATGATATAAAAAGTGAAGGGGTAGGTGCAGCTGACGTGGAGGCAGGCGAAGGTGTGGAGGCAAGCGCTGAACTTGGCAGTCGTCGAAGGGCGCAGGCAAGTGAAGACAGGCAGGCGCCGGTAGGCAGGCGCTGGTAGGCGAAGGCAGGCAGGCGCCGACAGGCACGCGCCGACAGGCAGGCGCCGACAGGCAGGCGCCGGTAGGCGCAGGCAGATGCAGGTAGGCGCAGGCAGGCGCAGGCAGCAGGCGCCAGCAGGCGCAGGCTGGCGAAGGTACAGGCTGGCGAAGGTGCAGGCAGGCAGGCGCCACCAGGCGCAGGCTGGCGAAGGTGCAGGCAGGCAGGCGCCACCAGGCGCAGGCAGGCAAAGGTGTAGGCTTACAGGCGAGACAGGCACAGGCAGGCGTAGGCGCACGCGATGTCTGGAGGCTGTCGTCTTCCAATTCGGAAGCTGGTGATTGTAGTTGAAGACTAGTCCTTCCAATTTGGAAGAGGAAAGTAAGGAGTCTTGACCTTCCAATTCGGAAGCTGGTGATCGTCTCAGTAGACTAATCCTTTTGAATCCAAAGCTAGAGATGTAATGATTAGTCGTCGGCTGAACTTTATAAAGAAACCTCGGTTTCTGAGTTCTGCATAAATTTCAAAATAATATTTTTAAAACGCTGAAATCTAGATGGCCAAATGTGAAAATAAGAAAGTCAAAAAGTTTTGATTGAATTATGTTGATAAGTTGCATAGCAACGAAGCAAAAATAAGTTGTCAGATACGTCAAAACGTAACCAAAACACAATATTTAGTAAATAGAAAACAATTAAGGTGAGATAAATGTAAATATTACAAGGAAAAACGCATAATAAGATTGTCGAAGTGATCCGAAACTTATGGGATACGTAAAAGTGTCGAAAAATAGTGTCCGAAGTTTCGTGATTTAGATCACGTAAGTAAATGTGTTTAGATAAAGGAATTGCGATGTGTGTAGTGTAGTGTGTAGTTACTAAATCATTATGTATCGTTGCAGAAGCGAGGAAAAATAAAGGCAAATATATAAAACTAAGACAAATGTTAAAATATGAGATGATTACATGAAATAAAAAAGGTACCTGGGAAGTGGAAAAGGTAAGTGGTTTCACCACATCGTAACACACGCAATAATAAATTAAAATTGACAGAATCGCTCATACATGGCCTTAGTAATGCTATTTTATACCACACAAAAAATTAGAAACATACATACAGTGCATTTTGTTTAAATCTCGAATTTTCGCTAACATACGTTTGCTGCGCGGGCGGCTGCGGGCGCGGCGCGGCGGTGGCGGCGGGCAGGCACGGGGGTGGGGCGGCGCGATCGCTAAGCATACCTACTTACACTCTATATGACAGATATTCCACTCATCACGTCAGACGAGTGTGTACGTAAACTAAGTACCTTAACCTACTTACTTTACATCTTAGCTGACATAAATACAAACAAAACATTACTAAATTACAAGTTTTGAGTAGTTAAGTACAGATCGCGCAATTCTTCTTTCAGATAAGATTATTCTACAATCATCCGAATTGGATGAATGGGATGAAAACGTACGTAACGTAAACGGATGAGTATGTAACATATTCTTAATTAAAAATAAAAACTGCAAATGATTAAGTAGGTACTTATCTGTTTATTTTTCATTTTGGTTAATCAATCTATCATCCTGTCATGTTCACAAATCACAATAATAGGAAAGTAATTTTTACAATATATATAGAATTGCGTATCTAGCTCGGGCCACGTCATACGATTAAAGTTTTTTCCACAACCCTTACGTGTTTTTTTAACAATTAATCAATTAAGAGCTTCAGGTAAGTATGCAAAAGTATTTCTTAAATTATAGTAAAGAAAGTATGTAGGTAGGTACTCTTATTATCACGTAATCATTCATCACTACCTACCTACTTATTATAAAACAAGTCCCCCGCGTCTGTATGTCTACGTAAGTACGTAGCTAGGTACCCATTTACATAATTAAGTATTATAATATCAATTCTACTAGTCACCTACAATTGTTAAGTACCTACCTATATTATTACAATTTACAAGTACCTAACTAGAGTGGTAGTTACTAGGGCTTGCTTACGGGAATTCCTGGTACCGATTTTTCCTTGTATTTCCCGGAAAATTGACTTTTTACGCAGTACCAGTACTGAGAATTTGTTTGCCGGGAAATTCGGTACTTTCGGTAGTTTTGTTATAACTTCAAATTACGCTAATATTAGGCTCCGCCTTTGCGGTAGTCTTTACCGGTAACCTCGGTCAATGTTCTTAGTTGTAAACCAAACCAATTTCGTAGTGTTACCAAATTTTTATCTCCACAGTTCTCAACCGTGACGTCACCGGTACTATTTACTGAGGAAAAAATTGTAACTAATGTACCCGTACCCTACACCGTACGGTTTCATCGTCATCGCACTCCAATGATTTGATAATTCCATTTAAATAATTTCTTTTTTGTTTGCTAATTTAGCTTTACCTTCCAAATGACCTCGAAACTGAACGTCACTCGAAACATCGATGACAAGGATTCCAATAGTCGGATTGGTATCAAGAAGAGCTCCCTCAACAGTTCCGAGGTACGGCGAAGGGAGGTGTTTTGCCGGTAAATGCGCAAACTTGTGTTTTGGAGGGGTTACAGTGGACTAAGTTATGTCGGCCCCAATTCAAGACATGACTTAACATGTTTTTGGTGTCAGTCACAAGTTTATTCCGGCTCTCGATGACGCTTTCCCGAGAAATATTAGCTCGTCCGGTGTAGAGCGTTACTCCCGTACTGACGTCCGCGTAGCAATTAATGCTGTTGTTATTAGGACATGTAATATGGGAATCTCATAGTATCGTAGTATCGGAATCTCGGACCACTAGATCCGATACTACAGTTCCGATACTGAGTGGTCCAGTATCGTAATTCGTAATATCGGAAACAGCAGAACTATACTTTAACTTTTTATTCGTAATCATATAATTGTATTAGGTACGATTTGACAGTTCGAAGAAGTGTTAGATAAAAGTCGAAGTAAGATTTATTTTAAAAAATTACAGTTAGTTTTCATATAAAGCGTAACCGTCTCTTCCTTGAGATTGATGAGAACTGTACTCCATGTGAGGTCTAACTTGGACTTTGTACAACTGTAAAAGCTGGTTAGACGTGAAGTACCGTCTCGCTTTTCTAAGAACGCCTTATTTCTTGGATGCCATCTTCGTTTTGTCCTCTAGATACTTGCGGAACTGTACATTACTTGATATGTCAACACCAAGGATCCCAATGCTGCTTGAGATGTTAAATGGAGTGCTTTGGATCCGTGGTGCTACAAGAAATGGATCCTTTTTGACGGTGAACACGCAAACCTGTGTCTTGGAGTGGTTGAACTGAACTAAGTTCGATTCACCTCATTTTGAGACCCGTTCCAGGGAGTTCTCAACTTTGGACACAAGTTTCAGCCGATTCTCCTGTGTGAAAGTCCGAGGCACATTAGATCTTCCGATGTACAGAGCGTCTCCCGTACTTTCATCCGCATAGCAATGCAGTATGCATTAATGTTAGCCATATCATTGATATGCAGCAGAAACAGCGTGGGAGACAGAACCGAGCCCTGGGGAACGCCAGCATTTATGGGCATGCCATCAGAGCAGCAACCGTCGACAGCGATCTTAATGCTGCGCCCACAAAGAAAGCTAGCGACCCATTTACATAGTTCCTCGGGTATTCCGTATGTATGCTGGTAACTTCGCGAGAAGCGCTTTCTGCCAGACCCTATCGAATGCTTTTGCACTGTCTAAGCTAACCGCTAGAGCTTCAACTCGACTCTCTATTGCCTCGCTGTGTGAGATATACCAGAAGATCACCCGTTGACCGCCCATGACGTCAGCCGTATTTGCGGTCGGAAATCAATTGGTGGAGATATCCTAGGAGCTGCTTGTTAATGAGGCGCTCCGTGACCTTTGAGAGGAGGGATGTGATTGCTATGGGCCTGCAGTTCGAAGGGCCTGATCGATCTCCTTTTTTAGGAATCGGGTGCACAAAATTAACTTCTACAAAGGCGGAACACCATGGACTTGGTATGACAATCGACATAGGCGTGCTATTACTGGTGTCAACTCGGGAGCGCACATTTTCAGTACTACTGCAGGTACACCGTCAGGCCCACTCGACTTTCGGATATCAAGGGCAGAGAGTTCACGTTTAATTGCCTTTCGTCTAAATCGAATCTCTGGCATAGAACTTATTTGCCGCAGGATGCTTGGTGGCATAGTTCCCTTGTCATGCAAAGCCAAGTTTGAGGCGAAGAGCCTTCCCAAAAGGTCGGCTTTTCTCTCTTGCACTATGGGCCATATCAGTTTCAGATGTATGCAGTAGGGGAAGGCTGGACCGACAAAAATTGTTTTCAGCAGCCTTGGCAAGTGACCAGAAGGCACGTGATCCGGATGGATACTTGGTCAAACGATCACCAATTTTGCTTATGTGGTCAACCTTAGCCTTGGCGATTGCTCTTTTATTGGATCTTGAGGCGGCATTGTACTTCTTCCTGAGCATTGGCAAGTTTGGGCCTTTACACTGCCTTGCCTAGGTGGAAACTTGTGATTTGTTAAACCTAATTTGCTAAATGCCAAAATGTTAAGTAGACTTGGATTTGGAAATAAGACTTTATTTCGTATTGTTAAATATTGTTCGTATCGTTAAATTATATTATTTAAGAAAAATAAAAATTATTAAATTAAGTACCTAAGTACTTAGGTATGTACCTAGTTTTAAACAGAATAGATATTTTTTCCAGTTAATTTTGAACATATCTGACAGTGCTAGCTAGTCAATTGCATTGCACACAAGGTATATTTAATATTGAAATATTATTTAATTGTTTTGAGATTTATGTGATTGTGAGGAGCGAGAGACTTTTATTCAAAGTCGATTTTTTAATTATAAAACAATTTGATTTCACAATGGACCTATTATGGATTTAACTGTGTGTAGTTCCGATACTAGTATCGGAATTCCGATACTAAGATCCAGTATCGGAAATCAGTATCGATACTGAAAACTTTCCGATACTACATGCCCTAGTTGTTATGCAACATGTCATTGATATGCAGAAGAAACAGAGTATGGGCTAACACACACCCCTGTGGGACTCCAGCATTTAAGGGGGTTCATGTCAGAGCATGAACCATCTACTACGAGTCTGATGCTACGCCCAGAAAGAAAGCTGGCCACCCACGAACACAATTACTCAGGAAGCCAGTATGATGGAAGTTTAGAGAGAAGAGCCCTGTGCTATACCCTGTCAAAGGCTTTCGCTACGTCCAAGCTAACTGCTAGTGCCTCCCCTTTACTCTCGACAGCCTCCGCTCATCGGTGAGTAAGGTACACTAAAAGATCACCAGCCAAACGACCGCGACGAAAACCATACTAGCGATAGCTTAGTAGTTGGTTTTATTTTAGGTACCTTAAGAGCTGGCGGTTTGTAATGGACTCCATTACTTTGGAGAGCAAAGAGGTGATGGCTATTGGCCTGCAGTTGGACGGATCTAAGCGATCGATTGTTTTTGAGAATCGGGTGGAAAAGGGCTGTCTTCCAAGAGCTCGGGACAACGCCAGTAGTTTACAAGAGCCGAAAAACGCGCGTTAGAACAAGCGCCAACTCATGGGAGTAACTGCACCAGGCCCACTTGATTTATGGATATCAAGGGTAAAATAAAACCTTTTGTCGTAGTCCTCGGTCGCGTAGTTTGCGGATCGTCCTAGCATACACTGCGCGATCCGCTCCGCGAGTTGCTCAGGTATGCATGATTTGTGACGCAATAGTTAATTATTTAATCATTTACTTACGCCGTATTTATTGTGTCAGCTTTTGTGAATTGATGTCTTTGCGACGCGTGAGTGTGGAATGTTGCTTTATCATAATTTGTGCGGTATTAGTAAAATATTGCGCGGAGCACTTGCGTGCTTGGGTGGTTCGTATAATGAATGATTTTTCAAACACAGTGTTTTATGCACCAAGTGCAATGGTTTATATTTTGCACGATGTAAAGAATGTATGTTATTTATATATAGGTATGTTATGTGGTGTAGTTGTATTCCATTCAAGTGAATTTTGCTACCATGTCTGGCTAACATTTAACATAAAATCAACGTTATTTCTAAGTTTTAATAAAAATAATTATGGTTTAATTATTATACATATTTATAGTCATAACATCATTCAACACAGTGAATAATAACACTTTAAATTGTTTTTATCAAAATGTCCGTGGTCTACGGACAAAAACTAAAATATTTTATAATAATATTGTTCATTGCAATTACGACGTTATCTGTCTTAGTGAGACATGACTGTTGCCGGGTATATTTGACGCGGAACTATTTGACTGTCGTTATAATGTGTACCGTACTGACCGGGATTATGATCGACGGGGTTTGACAATGGGTGGGGGTACATTGATCGCTGTTAAACGCAAACTTATGGTTGACTCGCACTGTGCTGGTTTGCTCCCTAATTTTCCTGACGCTGAGGTCACTCACATAGATATCTTACTATCTCAGGGTCCCAATCCTAAAAGGTTGCATTTATATTGCTGTTACTTCCCAGAGACTCGTGACCAGGTTTCAACACAACACTCGTTTTTAGAATCGATATCAGAGTTAAGCATTGATAGATCTGATGACGAGTTTCTTGTTGTTGGTGATTTCAATGTCAGAAGTGCAGCGTGGTCGTTAAATAACACCGACACTAATAATAATTTTACCTTATTAAATCCATCGGGCGACGCGTTGACCTCACAGATTTTTACTTTCATGTCCTTTACAGGATGGTGTCAACATAATGGAGTACTTAATCACAACAATAGGTCACTGGATCTGATATTTTCTAGTTTCTCTTGTCACGTGACTCGCGCTGCGCCATTATCAGAGCCGGAGGACAAGCATCATCCGTCTTTGTCAATTGAGGCAGATTTAGTTTTAAAGGATGCTTGTCTTATGCAAGCACCCCGTATGGCGCGCCGCTTTCATGCTGCCGATTATGATATAATTAAGGAAGAGCTGGATAGAGTGGATAGGGAACAGCACCTATCAGGGACATTGAGAGTGCATTGGATAAATTTTATTCAATAATTAATGTTATAATTGCTAAATGTGTCCCTTCTAAATTAGTTAAAGATAATAACGTTTATCCTGTTTGGTTCACACCAACTTTAATTAAATTAATAAAGAAAAAATATAAATTACATAAAAAATGGAAAACATATGGTAGACTTTCTGACTACGAAAAATTTTTAGACATGAGACGAAATGTTAAAAAAATTGAAATTTCTTGTTATAACTCCTTTTTAAATAGAGCTGAGACTAATATTAATCGCTGTTGTAAATTCTTTTGGTCTTTTGTTAAATCCTAAAAAAGAGTCTACAGTATTCCTGATATGATTAATCTTGACGATGACGTAGCGCATGATGGTCAAGCAATTTCTGACTTTTAGTAGATTCTTTGAAACAGTATTTGAAGAGGATACTAGTTTGTCCCCTAAAATTACAATCCATGGCTCTGGCTCGACTGTAATTAGTAACATCCATATCACTCGTGATATTGTAGAGAAGTACTTATCCAGAATTAATGTGACCAAAGGCAGCGGTCCGGATGGCCTCCACCCTTTGTTTTTGAATAAGTGTAGTGAGCAACTGGCATTCCCTGTTGCACGTTTATTTATTTTATCTTTGTCGTCTGGTGTGATGCCAGTTGCCTGGAAGCAATCTTTTGTAGTCCCAATTCATAAAAGTGGTGATAAACATAATGTGCGCAATTATCGTGGTATTTCTAAATTATCAGTTTACCCAAAGTTTTCGAAAGGATTATTTATGATAATATTTTTCCAGCTGTTGTGCCTTTACTGACTATCACCAACATGGCTTTATTGCAAAGCGCTCCACGGAAAGCAATCTCTGCGAATTTGTTGATGTGGTCTTGGAAGCTATGGAGAGGGGATACCAAGTAGACGCTGTGTACACTGATTATTCGAAAGCGTTTGATAAAATTTGTCATTCGTTAATAATTTTAAAGCTTGAGGCTGTCGGTATACACGGCGATCTGCTTCGTTGGCTAACATCCTATCTCAAAAATAGAACACAGGCTGTCACAATAAAAGGTTTTACATCTAGCTTCATTCCGATTTCTTCCGGTGTCCCACAGGGCTCCCACCTTGGTCCATTACTCTTTAATATATTTATTAACGATGTCGTACACTGTTTTCAAAATTCAAAATTATTATTATATGCAGATGACACAAAAATATTTTCGGTTATTAAATCACAGAATGATTGTGACAATTTACAAAGCGATCTTAATCGTTTATGTGAATATTGTGCTCTCAACAGACTTCATTTAAATGTAGATAAATGCAATATTATTACATTTACAAGAAAGAAAAATATTATAACTTATAAATATCAACTAAATGGCAAAGATTTAAAAAGAGTTAATGAGGTAAGGGATCTTGGCGTTCAGCTTGATAGTGGATTATATTTCGAATCACATATCGATAGAGTCGTAGGGAAGGCATATAGGTTGCTAGGTTTCATTTTCCGTCAAAGTGTTGATTTTAAAAATGTGAACACGTTGATCTTATTACGCAATGCGTACGTCAGATCGCAATTGGAGTATGCATCCAGCGTGTGGAACCCTCTATATTTAAAATATAAAGACTTACTGGAAGGTATTCAGAACAAGTTTAAAAAACGTCTAAAATATCGCTTTAACCTTTTCGATACTGATACTCTTGAATCCCTGGCAAGTCGACGATCACATCGAGATCAAATTCTATTGTATAAACTAATTCATTCCTGTGTAGACTCATCTTACTTATTGAGTAAAATATTTTTAGGTGTTCCAGACCGAGTGCTCGTAACAAAAATACATTCTTTGCGCCATTGTGCAAGACAAATTATAGACGCAATAGTTATATTATAAGAGTCGTTAATGAATTCAATAGTTCTTTCAACCACATCGACATATTTCACGAAAGTATTGGACGTTTTCGTAGCCTTTTAAAAGCAACCGAATTTTAATACACTCTGTTACCTACTTATATTATATTATCATTTTATAATTCTTTGAACTTTGAACTCTGTTGTTCAAAGTTTAGGTGTAAAAAATATTTTCTTTATTTCAACCAAAAGAATAATTTAAGAATTGTTTTCTCTTGCTTTTTCATTTGTTTTCCGCATTGTTGTCTTTTTTTCAACAATATATTTCTTTTGTTAAATTCATTAGTGGAAACTTTAAATGCTACTATATTATCTATAAATTATTGTTTATATGTGTAATAATGAAGCTGTATGTGTAATGTACAATAAAATAAAAAAAAAATAAAAAAAAGAGCCTTACGAACTGACCTTTGTAGGAACCGGACGTTTGGCATTGAACAAGCGCAAAGCGGTATGGTTAGTGGAGAGTATTTCGCATCGTCCAAGGTCGAGTTTGATGCGAAAAGAGTGCCCAAGAGATCGGCTTTCTCCTTTGCAGTATGGGTCAGGCAGTCATCGGTCTTGTGCAATGGTGGTAGGGACGGCTGACAAAAATTCCCTAAGATAGCTTTGACGAGAGAACGGAACGCACGCGTACCCGAAGGAAGACGCACTAGCCTCTCGCCAATTCCACTTATGAATGATGACTTCGCCTTGGCAATGTCCTTTTTAAAGGACCTGGCGGCAAAGTTGTACCCCTTTCTGAGCGCACTAGTGTTTGGATCCTTTGATGACACCGCATTAGCCAGGCCATGTAATGTTGTCGCTTTTGGCGAGACGCCATTTTGAAGCAACGACCAAACCATGGTTGAGACCTGCCGCCAATGGGAACCACTAGAGTTTGGATTGAAAAGTTCCATTCCCTGCTGTATCACATCAACGACACAGTCGGCGGCGACATCAAGATCATCCAGCGAGAAGCAAACTTGTAGTAGGACGCAAAGAAACTCCCATCGCATCTCAGTCCGCTGACCTATAATGCCAGACTCGACGTTTTTGAAATTTCTGTGAAAGGCACAGTGCTACGAATCAGGCAGTGGTCTGATGAGCCTAGTGGTGCATCAATAAAAACTTGATAGCCGTCTGGGTGAGAGGTCAGCAGAAGGTCCAATAAGAAAGGTGCATGGCCCTCCACATCATCATCACGAACCCACGTAGGCTCTGTTACCAATTGGGACAGACTGTAGGCCAAAGCGAAGTCATGAACGGCTCTACCCGCGTGGTCAGTTCTGAGTGAACCAAGCCATTCGACGTGGTGGACATTGAAGTCTCTCAATACCACAATCTCGGCCGAGGGGATTCGTTGGAGAAGGGTCTGTCGCCGTTTGAACGGTCTCGGTTTGGACGAATTTATATTATTTACTCACCTTAAAATAGTCATGATAAAAATCTCTTCTAAATTTAAAACATTCAACTCGGATGACCTCTAACCAATTCCATTCGACAAAGTGATGCCACAGCTAGTATAGCAATTAGCAAAACATTTTTTTTATTATAAACATTTTGTGTAATATTTTGTTTTGCTCATTGATCCATATATCAAACGTTAGTTATATCTGGGTTAAAAAAAAATTCAGTACCGAAAAGTACCGAAATTTTCCTGTTTTCCCGGTACCATAGTTAGCGCAGTACCGGGAATCCTTTTTTCTCCACTGTACCGGGAATGCAAGCCCTAGTAGTTACTTAATGGAGTAACTGCTAATACTACCTACCTACGAGAATTTAATATAAAATTGTAAGAAGTATAGGAAGGTAGTAGGTACGTTACCCGTCTGTACCTACTTTCTACCTATCGTCCGTACGACCTACCTTTCACTTTCCTACTTAATTGTTCTTGCACAGGTTTACATTGCATAACATACTATGTAAAATATACATACGTCTTCTTTGGTCAAGTCTAAATTCCATTTCGGTATTAACCCTGGTGTTTATACGTTCCGCTCAAGGTCTCCAGCACTCTAGCTCTCACGTACATGGAGTGTCACCGGTGGTGCTCAAAGTAAACATGTATAGGTAGCACAGTAATATATATTATATTACCGTGTAGGTAGTCTGATGTGGCGTTGACTGTACTGACATACCTGGCCTAGGATTATTTGAAATTGTAATTTGTTCACATTTAAGTACACATTATAAACACCATAACTTGTAATAAATTAAGTAAGTATTCAGATTAATAATTATTTAGAAGAAGACAACCCAAAAGTCATAAGAAGAGATAAGAGTACGCGATAGAATCAGAGGTAACTTCTAGGTGAATTTAACTGTAGATAAGGGAGCGGTGTGAGTGTGCGACCTGAATTGCATTTTATTTGTCTTAGCAAGAGTCGCTATTTATTTAAATGACTTTGCGGAGTGAATCTTCTGTACTTGTACTATTATGTAAGTATTCTATGGTATTATGCACAGATAAGGGGCAGGGGCAAATAAGATAATATCGTCGACTTACTGCAAGAAATCATTAAGAGCAGTAAGTATTAAGTAGCAGCAATAGCTACAAAAATTACAATGTGTCCTATTAGAAATAAATTAACTTGTGACGGGTTGAAACAAATAATACTGCTTTTGGCGGTGTGACCAGTTAGAACAAGATTTTGGTGTGACGAGTTGATGCCCAAATCCACCCGCCCACGTCCTGCATGCCTAATCGCGTAAGTATGTAGTGAAATATTTTATTCGTGATTTAAACAAAATGCACTGTACATATGATTCTATTTTTTGTGTGGTATAAAGTAGCATTACAAAGGCCATGTATGAGCGATTCTGTCAATTTTAATTTATTATTGCGTGTTTACGTTTTCATCCTAATCATCGAATTCGGATGATTATAGAATAATTTTATCTGAAAGAAGAATTGCGCGATCTGTACTTAACTACTCAAAACTTGTAATTTAGTAATGTTTTCTTTGTATTTATGTCAGCTAAGATGTAAAGTAAGTAGGTTAAGGTACTTAGTTTACGTACAGACTCATTTGACGTGATGAGTGGAATATCTGTCATATAGAGTGTAAGTAGGTATTGAGATGGTCATCGCGTGTATGAATTTAAATAAAACTATATTTAATACGTGAGAAAAACATTGCAACGACGATGTAAGCACGTGCAAGCGAATTCCTAGAGCTGCGTCTAAAAAAAAATGGTTAGGGTTTACAAATTTAAAATTCTAAAGATGGAAGCAATAAAATATCCATAGACAAAAGGCGGTTTGTCAGTATGCGAAAAAGGTTACAAATTATTGCCTTCATTATGCGGGACGGAACAACATTTTAAGAATTCCAGATAACAAAAAAAGAACCTTTTTAACAAAAAAAAACTCTTAAGGATTTAGTTGAAAATTAGAAGACGATGGGGAAAAAAAAAATTAAAACCCCACGTGGTGATTGTTGAGACCCATATAAAAACTCTAAGGGGCATCGCTGCACTGCAGACACACATAAAGATAAGCCAATCGGAAGAGCGCATTTACTGGTAAGAGTTTTGTGTTTCAGACACTGAGGAACTGAGGGCGGGGCTGCCTTGCCTTGCGAAAGACGTTTGGATTGGGAGATGGCATTCGAGATTCATTCGAAGCGGGGACCCGGTGCAGAGAGGTGGCGAGACAACAACGAAGCGACGAGTAGTTGTTTACTGTCGCACAGTTTTACTTTATATAGAGCCAGTGAGCATAGAAATAGTAGTCAAATTTGTCAAAGCAGAATAAATCATTAAAGTTATAGAGAAATTGTGTGTCGGTACGCGAGCAGTCGGCAGTATTCCGGTAAAGTTATAATTTCAATAACAACTAGATCCTTCTGTAGCTCCCTTGACACAGTGTTGATAAGACTGATAACTGAATTGTATATAATAATAAACAAAATGGACAAAGAATTTTATTCAGTGAGAGACTACGTTAACGTAGATTATTGGCATCCAATTTTTCGGAGCTATTACCTGGAACTAACGATAGTAATAATTATAGTCATATTAATTGTAATAACATGTTGCATAAACGATCCAAGGGTCATTTTAATTATTGTATTGACATAGTCAATCCGCCTCTGCAATTACCAATTGAACTACGAGACATATATGAAATCTAGGTGTGCCCTATTTAATAAATTACATGCAACCTAGAGAGATTAAAATACCTGTGTGTCGAGAAAGTTACTTGTACATAGCTTTGCATGATTAGTCATTATGAAATGTTAATTAGGAAGGCCTAATGGGTTTTTTGTTCTAATCGTTGTTTTTCCCGTTAATCGATGGCCTAGGAACTAACGATTGGCCTTGGAAAGTCTAATTATTGTCTATAAATTTAATTAATTGTACATAAAACACTAGCGATTGTTGAGTGAAAACCACTAACGATCTTGAGTGTGTTCGAATGATTTGAGTATAAAAGCTAATTATCCTGAGAGTATAAATCTAATTATCTTGAGAGTAAAAGCTTATTACCTTATGAGTAAAAGCTAAAATGATTTGGAGTAGACCGTAAATGGTTCGACTATGTTTGAAAGTAAATTCTAGAAAAGAGGCAGTAAGACCTAATGATGGTTATAATATAAAGCTTTTAATCTAAAGACTTTACAAGGCATAAATAATGAAAGAGTTTCGTAATTTTATATTTAGATGAGTAGATAAATATAGGGAATAAACAATTATATAACTAAATAAGTGATGAGATAAACAAACACAACTAAATAAAATAAATCATTAAATAAATAATCGATAAATCAACAAATAAATCATTAAATAATAATCGATAAATCAACAAAGAAGTAATTAAATAATAAACGATAAATCAACAAATAAATCACTAAATAATAAAACAATAAATCAACCAATACATTGAGGTAGAATAAATTATGCTATCTACCATAATCTTGTGTTTTATTTTATTTCAATTGATTTCTACAACGCAAGGAACAGCAGAGATAAATACTTGTGATTTGTATATCGTAATAGTGAGAATTAAAATGATCTTGTCTATCAAATGCAGTCTAGCATTCACGGTTATTATCTCTATTGTTCTTGGCTTAATTCTTTAAACTTGTAATCCTTGTTTCACTAGTTACTCAAGCTAGTTCTCTAGATAAACAAGCCTTGTTTCACTAGCCACTTGTGAATAGATGACTGTAGACTTAATCTTTATAGACATACAGACGTAAAGTTATTAATTATTCTAGAAGAGCAATCATTTTGATACTTTGGTTTAAATCTGGCTAGCCACTACAACTAGCCTACGACAACTGCACATTTGTATCCAGTCTAACTAGAGAGTGAGACAGGTATCATTATAGAACAGAAACATTTAGTCACATTAGAGTTGATAGACAATAGCAGATTAGATGCAGAGTTGAGCAGATGGAGAGCAGATGCAGACATCCGACGGATAGTAAGTAACGGTAGGTAATATTTATTATAATTAAGCTAGGATGTAGGCTCGGAGGTAGGGTCATGTAGGGCTAATACAGAGATTTTGCAATGTTTTAAGGGGGAGTGGTCATATTTGTTTTATTGCTAGTAAGGCAATCGCTATAATGTGAAGCCTGAATTTAATAAATTGAAACTAGTACATGATCGTGACGGGATTGCGGCAGCTAGGGTTGTCACATATACACGTCCCGTCTTCAACTGACCTTGCATTCTATAGTCTGACGAGACTAACTCATCATTACATATACTTAGAACAATGAGTGAGAATAAAACCATGGTATAACAAAGGGGAAAAAGATGCGAAAATGCCATCACTCATAATTAGCGCTCAGCGCCATGCAAAATTGACATGAAACACGCTTCGCAGCGTATAGGGTAAAACAGGTCAGTTGTCCCCATAAAGTGACTTCGGTCAGCAGCGCGCTCAGCGTCAGCTGTGTAGGTACCCCGACATTCGCCTGGCTGGCTTTCCGACGGAGGATCACAGAATCCTACAGGTACAATACACCTTTCCACGCGATCTTAACAATTGCTATGGCTAGTCTGTAACGCATTTAATCAACTCTATGCAATCACTCATCAGACTTACTATGTGCTCTTAGATTTCTTTAAGATTGAAAATTTATCTAGGCTTCATAGAAGGCCGAGACTCGCCATTAGTTAGAGCAAGCTAGGTGGAATGGAAAGATGTATGGTCACTGTTCGTTCGGTCTAATGTACTGGTATAGACATGTGCAATCGACTTGATTGGAAGCAAAACAATCAAGATAGTCTAGCTCTCCTAAGATGTTGGATCTCTGTATTTAGCAAAGTATACTAGATACTCTTATAAAGCATATTAGACGATCACTACACGGTTCGAACCACCACAGAAATGGTGCCGTGACCAGGATTTCCAATTACGTACTCGTGACACGATACGATTGGATTTAATAAATAAAGAAAAAAAATAACACAACGTAGAAATCACAAGTGTCTAGTGTCATAAAGCTTTCAGAGGTAACGAGGTGAAGCAGAGGAGTTTGCTTGTGCATGAACTATATTACTGTGCATGACTTATAAATCGTGTATTATTGTGTAAACTTGTGTGTTGATAAGTGATGATTTTACAGGACACCAGCGGGATCTTAGAGCACAGCACATTACTTATCACTTTATTTTACTTTGTAAATAAACATGAGCGGGATTAAAATCTGAACGGAACTTAAATATAATAAAGAAAGAGTTTTTTTTTGAGAAGGTTCATTTTTGTTGTTTACGGTACTAACGAAGAAAGGCGCGAACATCTTAAACGCAAATACAGTCGCATTGTACGGACCGCATTATAAGTAAATTGCTCTAGGAACATAAAACAATTGTTTAACATGGCCGAAGGCAGGGGAAAACGTGTCACTCGCACACGTCGCGAGTTAGGTTCGGACAGATCAATGGACGATTCGAGTACAGAAAATAATACGACCCTAGGATTGTTGTTACAAAAAATGAACGAGTTTCAGGAGAAGTTAGAACTGTTAGGTCAGGGAAACAAAGATAGCGGTGCTAGTTCTTTGTCACGTGAAAGCGTGATATCCGAAGAGGGCGGAGTAGGCTCTTTAACTACTCGGATCATCTTTGTTGTGCAACCCACGGTTGACAAACCTAATTTTAACGGGAGATCACAGATTAACCCTATTACGTTCTTAAAGAGAGTAAAGAAATACATAAAGTCTCTAAACGCGCACGATAGAGGGCTAGATATTGCTTTGGAATGTGTTACAGGGCATGCTCGTCGGGTTATGGAGTTATACTCGAAGGGTTGGGCCACGTTTGCCGATTTCGAGGCTGATTTTAGGCGAAATTACTGGACTGAACAAATTTAAGAATCAGTAAGGTATAAGATAATTAGAGGGGAGCATTCTATTAATTCAGGTATCTCTATGTCTGAACATTTTGCCGAACAGACAGAGACAATGCAGTCTTTGACAATAGCCTTTAGTGAAAGGGACCTCGTTAACTCTATAATGAGACATTACTCTGTAGATGTACAACAATTATGGTTTACTAGAACAGAAGAACCCACTATTATAAATGGCGCTAACTTCCTTAGGAATCTAGAGCAAAATATTGTTGTAAGGCAACGGGTAACACCCATGAGAAATAATATCTCTACTAACAATAGACAAGACAGGCGCGTTAGCCAACCAATGACGGCAACTATAACGACCGGTTCATGGAGAGGTATCAGAGCGTATCGGGGGAGGAATTATCTTAGAGGGCGTGCGGGGTATAGTACGAACTATAATAAATTCGCGACACATTCACCGCGTAGAGATGTGACCAGCATGGCGAGACCCGCGATCGCTTTTGTTAAAGAAACCGAGGCGACGACTTTACCTAAATCTGTAGGCGCGGACAAACAAAAAAACTAATGTCCCCTACACAAGCGAGTCCAGGTTACGTAGATATGTGTTTTACAGGGGGTGAACGGACTCTAGATTATTCAAAACGGAATATAGCTTATGAGATTCTCGCGAGGCAGGAGAGAAGTTAGGTATCAATGGGGCCGGTCTGGTACGACCTTTAGACGAAACGATGTATGATGATAGCGATTATCAGTCTTTAACAAGTGGTGTAACTATCTTATTGGAAAGTCAGTTCGACTCTGGCGTGGTATGTGAGGAGGGTGATATGTGTGAATTTTGTACGAAGAGAGATAGGGTTGTGTATACGGTATTCCATGAGCTAGATGATGTAGATGAGACATGTGTGTGTGTTTGTATGGCAAAAGTATGAATGCATTGATTGACACCGGAAGTCAAATTAGTGGTATCACCAATGAATGGTACGATTCGATTCGGAAGGAAGGGGGCGATCTACCTGAGATCGCTATACCTGCTATAAAAGTACAGGGCGCATTTGGTTCGAGAAGTGAAAGTACGAATCGATTGGTGTTAATTGAGTTCAAATTAGGTAGCACTTTAGTCGAGGCACCTGTGTTAGTTATGCGTAGATTACCTAGGTCATTGATACTAGGGTACGACTGGTTAGAGCGAGTGAAAGGTGTGGTAAATTGCGGAAGTGAACGGACACTAACGATAGAACATTTTGGAGTTCGGACTAGTGTAAAATTAAATTCAGATTGTGAAGTCGAAAGGTTAGGGGGCGCGTTGAACGCTACTGTAATTAACTCTGTGTTAGTGAGAGACACACAACAGATTGACAATATATCCAATTGGAAGGATCAATTGGACAATGCCGGCTTAAGTAACGAACAAAGGAAGTTGTTATTGCCTGTATTAGACAAACATAGTAAGGTGTTCACAAATAAGTTAGGGTTGACAGATAAATACGAACACGTCATTAAATTAATAGATGATAAACCTTTTGTCAAACGTAATTATCCGGTACCGTTGGGACATAGAGAACAGGTCAAGAAAAAATTAGACGAACTAGAGGGGCTGGGAGTTATTCAACAAGAGGCAACGCCGTATTGTAGTCCGCTTACTTACACCAAGAAACGAGATGGTACTATAAGACTTTTATTAGACGCGCGTGAACTCAATAAAAAGATGATAGGAGACGCGGGATCACCTCCGTTGGCATCCGAAATAATTCAATCATTCCATGGGGTCAACTTTATAAGTTTAATAGACTGCAATGACGCTTATTTCCAATTACCTTTACATAAAGACTCAAGGAAGTACACTAGTTTCTCTTTTATGGGGAAAACGTACACCTATCGTGTATTACCGCAAGGATTAAAGACGTCGGTAGCAGGATTCTCGAGGGCTATGGACATTATACTAGATGATGTACGGGAGTTTTGTATTAACTATTTAGATGATCTTATTGTATTTACAACGGGAGACCTAGGTCTACACTTAGGACACCTAGATCAAGTACTAGATAAGCTAGAGAAAGCGGGGATGACAGGTAGATTGGAGAAATGTAGATTTTTGTGCGTGGAAGTAAAACTGTTAGGACATATAGTAAATACTAACGGAATACAAATGGATCCGGATAGGAAGAAGGCTATAATGGACTTTCCAGTCCCAAAGACTATTAAACAGTTACGAGGATTTTTAGGATTAATAAATTATTTTCGTAATTTCATTTCGAGATATAGCGAAGAGGTTAGACCATTGTGTGATTTATTAAAACAAAAAACAAAGTGGGCGTGGACTGAAGAGATAAATGAATGTTTTGAGAGAGTGAAAGTACTGTTTGTAGACACCGTATTGCTTCATCATCCAAATCCAACAGAGATTTATTACTTACAAACGGATAGCAGTAATATGGGCGTGTCTGGATATGTTTATCAAATGACAAATGACGGGGAAGAAAGTGTTATAGGGTTCTGTAGCAAATCATTAACGGAGACAGAGAGAAGATGGACGGTTACTGAACAAGAGTTATGGGCTATAATATATAGTTTATCCAAATTTGAGACTTATTTGCGGGGGGCGCGATTAGTGATTAGAACGGATCATAAGAGTTTGATTTTCTTACAGTCGTGCAAATTTATTGAGCGCGCGAATGATTCGATGGATGCATTATGTGAGTCGTTTTGATTACACCATAGAACATGTAAAAGGCCGGGATAATGTAGTCGCCGATACGTTATCAAGACATATAGCAGGGACTACTGATATAATAACTAATAAAACAGCTGGACCAGAAATGAATTTGTTTAAGACACTTTTAGGGCGGAAGGTAACTCGGAGTTGGAAGGATATTAGTGAGCACCAAAGCGATGATAGGTTAGTTCGCGAAATAATCAGACGCATGAGGCACATAGGTACATCGGAGTCTAAACATTATGTACTAAAGGAGGGTGTTCTTTATAAGAAAGGTATGCAAGGAGAAGAGTTGAGGTTGTATATTCCAGAGAAGTTGCAAGTAGATGTAATCGCTAGCATACACACAGAGATAGGTCATTTTGGACGATACAAGGTTTATGCTTTAATGAGGCAGCGGTTTTATTTTCTAATATGTCACGTACAATAGGACGGATTGTGGAAATAGATTTTAAATCGACACTGAACTGAAATTTCGACATTTCAAAATCTATTTGGGGGCGTGTGAGATGGTCATCGCGTGTATGAATTTAAATAAAACTATATTTAATACGTGAGAAAAACATTGCAACGACGATGTAAGCACGTGCAAGCGAATTCCTAGAGCTGCGTCTAAAAAAAAATGGTTAGGGTTTACAAATTTAAAATTCTAAAGATGGAAGCAATAAAATATCCATAGACAAAAGGCGGTTTGTCAGTATGCGAAAAAGGTTACAAATTATTGCCTTCATTATGCGGGACGGAACAACATTTTAAGAATTCCAGATAACAAAAAAAGAACCTTTTTAACAAAAAAAAACTCTTAAGGATTTAGTTGAAAATTAGAAGACGATGGGGAAAAAAAAAATTAAAACCCCACGTGGTGATTGTTGAGACCCATATAAAAACTCTAAGGGGCATCGCTGCACTGCAGACACACATAAAGATAAGCCAATCGGAAGAGCGCATTTACTGGTAAGAGTTTTGTGTTTCAGACACTGAGGAACTGAGGGCGGGGCTGCCTTGCCTTGCGAAAGACGTTTGGATTGGGAGATGGCATTCGAGATTCATTCGAAGCGGGGACCCGGTGCAGAGAGGTGGCGAGACAACAACGAAGCGACGAGTAGTTGTTTACTGTCGCACAGTTTTACTTTATATAGAGCCAGTGAGCATAGAAATAGTAGTCAAATTTGTCAAAGCAGAATAAATCATTAAAGTTATAGAGAAATTGTGTGTCGGTACGCGAGCAGTCGGCAGTATTCCGGTAAAGTTATAATTTCAATAACAACTAGATCCTTCTGTAGCTCCCTTGACACAGTGTTGATAAGACTGATAACTGAATTGTATATAATAATAAACAAAATGGACAAAGAATTTTATTCAGTGAGAGACTACGTTAACGTAGATTATTGGCATCCAATTTTTCGGAGCTATTACCTGGAACTAACGATAGTAATAATTATAGTCATATTAATTGTAATAACATGTTGCATAAACGATCCAAGGGTCATTTTAATTATTGTATTGACATAGTCAATCCGCCTCTGCAATTACCAATTGAACTACGAGACATATATGAAATCTAGGTGTGCCCTATTTAATAAATTACATGCAACCTAGAGAGATTAAAATACCTGTGTGTCGAGAAAGTTACTTGTACATAGCTTTGCATGATTAGTCATTATGAAATGTTAATTAGGAAGGCCTAATGGGTTTTTTGTTCTAATCGTTGTTTTTCCCGTTAATCGATGGCCTAGGAACTAACGATTGGCCTTGGAAAGTCTAATTATTGTCTATAAATTTAATTAATTGTACATAAAACACTAGCGATTGTTGAGTGAAAACCACTAACGATCTTGAGTGTGTTCGAATGATTTGAGTATAAAAGCTAATTATCCTGAGAGTATAAATCTAATTATCTTGAGAGTAAAAGCTTATTACCTTATGAGTAAAAGCTAAAATGATTTGGAGTAGACCGTAAATGGTTCGACTATGTTTGAAAGTAAATTCTAGAAAAGAGGCAGTAAGACCTAATGATGGTTATAATATAAAGCTTTTAATCTAAAGACTTTACAAGGCATAAATAATGAAAGAGTTTCGTAATTTTATATTTAGATGAGTAGATAAATATAGGGAATAAACAATTATATAACTAAATAAGTGATGAGATAAACAAACACAACTAAATAAAATAAATCATTAAATAAATAATCGATAAATCAACAAATAAATCATTAAATAATAATCGATAAATCAACAAAGAAGTAATTAAATAATAAACGATAAATCAACAAATAAATCACTAAATAATAAAACAATAAATCAACCAATACATTGAGGTAGAATAAATTATGCTATCTACCATAATCTTGTGTTTTATTTTATTTCAATTGATTTCTACAACGCAAGGAACAGCAGAGATAAATACTTGTGATTTGTATATCGTAATAGTGAGAATTAAAATGATCTTGTCTATCAAATGCAGTCTAGCATTCACGGTTATTATCTCTATTGTTCTTGGCTTAATTCTTTAAACTTGTAATCCTTGTTTCACTAGTTACTCAAGCTAGTTCTCTAGATAAACAAGCCTTGTTTCACTAGCCACTTGTGAATAGATGACTGTAGACTTAATCTTTATAGACATACAGACGTAAAGTTATTAATTATTCTAGAAGAGCAATCATTTTGATACTTTGGTTTAAATCTGGCTAGCCACTACAACTAGCCTACGACAACTGCACATTTGTATCCAGTCTAACTAGAGAGTGAGACAGGTATCATTATAGAACAGAAACATTTAGTCACATTAGAGTTGATAGACAATAGCAGATTAGATGCAGAGTTGAGCAGATGGAGAGCAGATGCAGACATCCGACGGATAGTAAGTAACGGTAGGTAATATTTATTATAATTAAGCTAGGATGTAGGCTCGGAGGTAGGGTCATGTAGGGCTAATACAGAGATTTTGCAATGTTTTAAGGGGGAGTGGTCATATTTGTTTTATTGCTAGTAAGGCAATCGCTATAATGTGAAGCCTGAATTTAATAAATTGAAACTAGTACATGATCGTGACGGGATTGCGGCAGCTAGGGTTGTCACATATACACGTCCCGTCTTCAACTGACCTTGCATTCTATAGTCTGACGAGACTAACTCATCATTACATATACTTAGAACAATGAGTGAGAATAAAACCATGGTATAACAAAGGGGAAAAAGATGCGAAAATGCCATCACTCATAATTAGCGCTCAGCGCCATGCAAAATTGACATGAAACACGCTTCGCAGCGTATAGGGTAAAACAGGTCAGTTGTCCCCATAAAGTGACTTCGGTCAGCAGCGCGCTCAGCGTCAGCTGTGTAGGTACCCCGACATTCGCCTGGCTGGCTTTCCGACGGAGGATCACAGAATCCTACAGGTACAATACACCTTTCCACGCGATCTTAACAATTGCTATGGCTAGTCTGTAACGCATTTAATCAACTCTATGCAATCACTCATCAGACTTACTATGTGCTCTTAGATTTCTTTAAGATTGAAAATTTATCTAGGCTTCATAGAAGGCCGAGACTCGCCATTAGTTAGAGCAAGCTAGGTGGAATGGAAAGATGTATGGTCACTGTTCGTTCGGTCTAATGTACTGGTATAGACATGTGCAATCGACTTGATTGGAAGCAAAACAATCAAGATAGTCTAGCTCTCCTAAGATGTTGGATCTCTGTATTTAGCAAAGTATACTAGATACTCTTATAAAGCATATTAGACGATCACTACACGGTTCGAACCACCACAGTATGCTTAGCGTTCGCGCCGCCCCACCCCCGCGCCTGCCCGCCGCCACCGCCGCGCCGCGCCCGCAGCCACCCGCGTAACAAACGTATGTTAGCGAAATATTTTATTCGTGATTTAAACAAAATGCACTGTATGTATGTTTATAATTTTTTGTGTGGTATAAAATAGCATTACAAAGGCCATGTATGAGCGATTCTGTCAATTTTAATTTATTATTGCGTGTGTTACGAAAGAAAAATGAAATTATCAAAGAAGCACACCACTTAACTTTCTATACTTTGTTAAACATGTATACCACTAACCACTGAAAGTCTTAAATAATATTTCATAAATTTTAAAATTTACTATATTTTATAATTAACAGAACAACAATCATCAAGGCACAACAATTTTTAAAAGGGACCCGTGTTTGGGCATTCTCCTTTTTAGTTGTGCAACTCGTTTGCTAATTTCTATTTGTTTCCTTGTCTGTCGGGAAGACTTCTAGAGGTTGTTAATTAATTAACTTCTATTGAGACCGGTATTACTACGGTCGATCTCTTATTTATTTCAACTTTAAATTACGGAAAGGAATTAAATGTTTTACATGTAACCTCGACCGGGACTCGAACCCGCACATATGTAATTTGCTTTTAATTTATTTAATTATTAATGAGACCGGTACTACTACGGTCGATCTCGTATTTAGTTTAATTTTAAATTACTGGATGGGAACCAAATGTTTTAAAAGTACCCTTGACCGGGATTCGAACCCGCACTTAAATAATTTAATTTTAATTTGTTTTCTCTGGAACATGATTTAGTTGTTAGCGCTTCTCAGAATGCTTTTTAGCTAGGTTTTAGATTTTATAGTTTTATAGTTTATATGTGCACTCCGCTCTGATTGTGATCGCTTCCCACCTCACACTACAGTCTCTTCTCATTTGACTTTTTCGGATTGGCTTGGGGTGAGGTGGCTATCGCAATCGGCGGCTGCTGGACAAACCGGCTCACGCTGCGTTGTGTTCCAGGGTTCTACATTCCACGTTCCACGTTCTACATTCCACGTTCCACGTTCTACATTCCACGTTCCTCGTTCTACGTCCGGAGTTTAGAAGATTTCTACGAGACCGTCTTCGCATTTCGACGCGGCCGCCATTTTGTGAACACACCACGCAGCTTGCAGCTCCTGTACAGCGACGCGCCTCCCAACACCTCGGCGTTCCCCAAGCTAAGTCAGGGACGAGAGCAAACTACCCAGCTAGGCCATTACGTACCCCACGCCCTGAGACCAAATAAAATAAATTTGTATGTTCGTAAGTGGGTTATATTATTTTATCATATAACCCCTACGTCACGCTGCGATCTGAACTAAAAGGAATACATCGAAACCGTGATTAAAAATGCATCACGTAAACTCGGTGTCCCGAACAAGGTGCGGCGATTCTTCAAGCCTGATCAGTTGTGTCTATTATACAAGACACAGGTGCGGTCTTGCGTGAAGTATTGCTCTCACCTTTGGGACGGCTCCGCAAAGTATCTTCTCGATGCCTTGGACAGATTGCAGCGCCGCGCTGTGCGCATTATCGGCAATGCGGAGGTCACTAAAACTCTCGAGCAATTGCGTAGAGATATTGCGTCACTCAGCGTCTTTTACCGTTTATACCATGGCGAGTGCTCTGAAGAACTCTTTGACCTCATCCCTCCTTCTCCCTTCCTCCATAGGAGTACGCGTGCTGCTCTCCGGAGTCACCAATTTACAGTCTCTAACATTCCATCACGCACAAAGAAATTTGGTGACTCGTTTCTTTGCCGCACTTCCAAAAGATTGAATAGTCTACCAGCACACGTATTCCCTCCTACCTATGACATAGGGTCCTTCAAACGAGGCGTGAAGAAGCACTTTGTGGGCCGGCAGAGTGAGAGTGATTGATGCTACGTCTCTTACGCTGCACCAGTTGTCCTCGTGCCTGGACTTCATTTCCACCTAACATCAGATCATTTGCCGGGCTTAGTATAAAAAAATAAAAAAAAGTCACCGAATGATGAAGGTTGACCCGCCTTGCAACTTGAGGAGAGGATAGAGGTAAGGAAGGAAATAGGACGGTTGCAGATCAGCTGCTGTGATGGCTCCTGGCCTCTGGCAACGTTGCCACGCCGGCCGACTCCTAGAGGCTGTCCAGATGGCCCCGTCCCACTCGCCGAGCAGCCGCCTCCTCCACGATATCGCCGGGAACCGGTTCCCACCAGCTCACCACGCGAGGCTAACCGTGCCTGCTAACGCGAGGTAATGTTCGCAATATACGCGCTGCCGTCGCGTTTGTTCGTCCGATTAATCACACACAGCAGCCTCCGATGGCTGTTTAGAAGGAGATTATTGAGATATTATCCGATTAACTGTTGATTCACAACGAATGCACGTGGGCATGTACCGACACACCGAAACTGAAGTCACAACAACGCGACGCGAATTCTGCCGTCAGAAATATAAACGCGTACAACCCGCTGTTGTTTTTACACCATATAATGAGGTCTGAGCTGTCCCGTACCGTGGGAAAATCTAAAATCAGCACCGAAACTTAACAGACCTCCGCCATTACGTGTTATTCCGAAAACCGAAGTGATATTGAACTGAACTGACATACGAATGTCAATGTCAACTGACAGTTTTGTTTTCATATATCCGTCAATGTGGGTAGTCAAAATACCACCCGTACGGCCTTAATTTGATTTTAAACATACCTACTGAAGTAAACAACAAGATGGCTTGACCAAGACTGTCTTTTATTCACCAAATTTCCATCTACCTACATTACAGTACATCTCCCTTTTGGCAAAACAAGATAACATTTACATAATTATAATGTGGTAATTAAGTTTAAGTAAGAACAATATATTTTTTTAGTTACATGCACAAATCAATGCCAATTGATCAACATGCACTATATTTGATAAATTGTTTATTTTTATTTGTAATGCAATTGAAATTAAGCGCCTAAATTAAATTAATATACACTTCTGGACACATCTATTGGCCCACCTTAGAGTTCAGGTTTCTATGGCCCCTACTTAAATATGATTGCTAGATTGAACAAAAACTATTGATGAAGTTTTAAACCTGATACATTTTACCATCTTATTCGATTGTATTGTTTTAAATTTGAATTCAGAATACCAAACGACATCGAGCTACGCCTAACAAATCGGGTATGCGCCTTGAT
This sequence comes from Scoparia ambigualis, assembly GCA_963921215.1. Lineage (NCBI taxonomy): Eukaryota > Metazoa > Arthropoda > Insecta > Lepidoptera > Crambidae > Scoparia > Scoparia ambigualis. The sequence continues at coordinate 980,856 of OY992506.1, read as the reverse complement.
GAAGGCAGTTGATTTTTGAATAAAAAACATGTTTTATCAAATAAAGGTTTAATTTAATAACGCGTGTTGCCTCCATGGGCATCTACGACCGCTCTCATACAATTAGGCATAGATTTTCAACCGCTCTATGATATTTTGAGGGATCATCTCCCATTCCTCTTCTATGGCAGTTTTCAACTCCTGTATCGTCTGGGCAACTGGCTAGAAGATATTCCCTGACGATGCCGGCCGTATGGGCTCTTGCATTATCATGCATAAAAAGAAAATTTGGGCCCACATGGTCGACGTATGCCATCACGTGAGGTTCTAAGCACTCACGAATGTACCTTTCAGCATTTAATGTTGGCAGCCGTGGTCCCGTAATAACCCCAAGTTGAGTTTTACCGCTCGCGGATATACCGCCCCAGACAGTCCATGAGCCACCGCCATAAGCAATCCTCTCTTCAAAGCAGCATTGCGCAAAACGCTCTCGCTAGACCTTTTTCCTTCCACCATTGCCATGTAACGCAATTTTAGACTCATCAGAAAAGAGTACACGGCTCCAATGCTGCTGAGTCCAATTTAAATGAGTGCGCCGCGAAATGAAGACGCGCTGTTCGGTGGGCTCGCGTTAGTTTGGGGCAATTAGCTGGCTTGTGTGGTACCATATCGCGTTCTTTTAACCTTCTCCGAACAGTTCGAGCGCTCACAGATACTCCGTGGAAGTCGCGAAGTTGGTTTTGTATCTCAATGGAGGTAAGGTTACGATTTCTCAAGCTGGTCGTCACAATGAATCGATCCTACCTTTCAGTTGTGACCCAAGATCGTGGCCTTCCTTCGCGACGAACAAAGCCGCCAGTCTCTATGTACCTTTGATAAACATTTTGGACCGCAGATCGACTTAAATGAAGTTGAGCACTCACATTTCTTTAGCTGTGTCCGGCCTGGATAAGTGCCACAGCTTCGGCGGCGATTTCAGGTGAAGTATCCATAAATTATTGATAGAACCTCACCTTAATGTTAAGAATAAGTAATGTTTGTTGCAAAACCAAAGAGAAAAATCACACTTTCAAGAATTAAATCCAAGTAAACCAATAAAATCAAGTTTTCTTCGTATTCGATTGTTTGATATCAACGAAAAGGCTCCAAATTGTCTTTTGTTTCTTTAAATTTTGTGTTCGAAATTTTAAAAAAGACTATTGAATAAAATTATGAATGTGCCTGGTTCAAAACTGTATAAAAACTGTTTGCTCGACCTAATATAAATTTTTAGCTAGGACTAAACGAAACTGAAAATGCAAGGTGGGCCAATAGATGTGTCTAGAAGCATTGAGTTAAACTAATAGAGAAGCAAACCTCATTACCGCGCGTCCTAAAAAATGTAACCACTATTTAACGGCGACGACGTAGCTTTGAAACCAATAAACATTTTAATGTAAACATATAACTACACAAGTCGCAAGAACCATGCTGTCACTAAAATTAGACAAAGATAGATACATAGTCATGCGCTGGCGGCCCAGTGTTGCCTGCCATATGAATTTTACCCCAAAATAAGAAAAAAAAATTGAAATTTTTGAAAGCAATTGTTTTATAAAATACATGAATTTAAATAATACTTTTATTATAAAGAGGAATGATTTGTTTGTTTGTTTGCATGTAGCCGATAAACTCGGGAACTACTGAATCGATTATAATATTATTTTTGACCATTAATATGCTACTATTTTAACATAATTGAAACTATGTTAGCAGAACAGGGCCTCAATCACACTAAGCACCAACGATATTACCAAAACTATCTATCTATCGCATGTGTCAAACGCGATAGCACTATAAAAGTACGTCTAACGACTACATTTCAGTTGTAGTTCGGTTGAGATTATTTAGCGTGATAGCCCCCCAGGACGCGATACGTTTTCTGAGTGAATGCTTGCTTACTGCTTGCGGTGCTGCGGCCGAAATGTCAAGCAGACTAAGTAGGCATTTGCTTGCAATGTGTGTCGCGATTTATCCCGTTGTAATATGATGTATATATATAGTATAATATGATGATGTATATAGTTTTAATATGATGTTTATATGTATTTAAGTATGGATATCCGTTAACTAGCCGCCATAGTACAAGCTTCGGCTTAGTTTGGGGCTAGCTCATTGGTGTGATTGTTGAAATATATTTATTTATTTATTATTTACTTTACGAAGATAAAGTTGCGAGGAACAGCTAGTATTATTTAAATAACATGTCTTGCTTACTAGATACATAAAAGTAAGAATAAGTAATGAAATAATCCTCCTGCCCCCGAAATTCTATCGTTTTCGCTAGTAAGAAGTAGTTAAATGTGTTCTGAATTACTAAAGATTCAACCGCCTCTGTGGTCTAGTGGCTAAGCTACCTGTTTCAGACCCAGAGGTCCCGGGTTCGATTCCCAGCGGGGGGTACATCTTTGTGTGCTCGGTTTGGTTGGTGGTACGCTGTTAAGTCCGCCTGGCTAGCTACCACCATCTTATCTAAGTCTGTCGCCATAACAACGATGTTTATAGCATTGTTGTGATCCGGCAGTTTGAGATAAGATAGCCAGTTCCTCAGTGGTTGAGGATTCCGGGTGAAGCGCGCTTCCACCTTCGGCCTTATCGTCACTTACCATCAGGTGAGATGAAGGCCAAGCGCTTACCCGTTGCCAATAAAAAAATAAAAAAAAAAAGATAATTCCATTCATTTTTTTCATTTTGAGAAGTTAAGTAATTTATATGTCAATAATATAGTCATAATCTAATTTTATGTAGGTATTTACTCATGCTGCATTATAAAATGTCACTATTTTAATTAAAAAAAAATTATAAATGTTCTCTTATAGTTTTTGCCCAGTGAATGGACATTTATTCGGCATATACAGACATTTATCGGGCATTTTACCAATGCACCCAAAACGCCCGGGCGTAAACCCATCACTAGCCATAATGGTAGTTTATTTATACAAACAGTACCTAATCGAACTCCGCTATGAAGCATCAGTTTTGTGTTTAGTCTCTTTTTTGTATGTTTTCATGCTATAATCTTGTATTAAATATTTCTTCTCACGGCGTCCTGCATCTTTAGGCACCCTGCAAAATTGATCATATTAAATAGAAAATATAATATGATTATTAGATTATTAATTGATTAAATATAGTACAAATTAATAAGATTGCATTAATCTTTTGAACGAAACTTAAAATATAATTACATATTATTATTTAAAATCGGAGGTTACAACTTCATCCATTGATTAATTTGTTTCTCCCATTAAAGTGGGAAACCAAAACGAGGTTTTTAATGGCAACACTGAACATAAATCACAATATTTGTTATTAAAATATTTTTTTTGTGTGTTTTTACGTCAATATCAATACATTTACAATGTACATACGTATGGAAAGTAATTCCGCTTGAGTTATGATGGTTCTGTGATCTTTAATCGCACTCTTTCACTATGCATTTACCCATTTTCCGTCCGGTTCAACCTGGCCGGCGTCACACTGAGGACTGAACTAACATTAGCTAGGCATATGGCTGTGGCCATATGTGAGGTGGCAACGCTTTCGCGCGGTAATTGCTAATGTAGTGTATATATATCAATGTCTAGAAGTGTAGATATAATTAATATTAAATGCAAATAATGTAATGTACATAAACACCTATTTTACTTAAAAATATGAGCATGTACTTGTACAATACTTAAGTCCAAATTATAATACATCATTAATAATTATATTTATTTCCCAATTATTGTTTAATAAAATTGTTATATTTATACATTATTTTTCCTTTGTTATTTTATTTTGATATATATATTTTTTATTTCAATACTAAATTATGATACTTTTTTTTTTCTTTATTTTAATGGCTTGGTGCGGTTTGCACATTTAGCCATTATGATACTTAAATGTTTTTCTTTTCTTTTTTTCAGTGAAAAGCAAACTTGATTGTTTACTAAAAATTACAAAACTTAAACAATTAATTTTGCAATATTAGGTATTAACTCCTATTATTATTCTGTGGTATTAATATTCATGCATATATATACATATTTTTTTTATGATTAATATTTACGTTTGCGATGTTGTTGTAATAAATCTTTTGCCACCATTGCAGATGCCCGTTGTAGTTTAGGTTTTTTATTCTTAACCGGGGTTTCCTCTGGCGGTGCGTCATCAGCATCAGAGCATGGGTAATATGACTCATCGCAAGATACCGTAGTATCAGATTCGCTGGCTTCTTCGAGCATCGTCTCGTCATGTGGTGTAGAAGGAGATGCTATGTCAGATTGAGCCGTATAATATGACGACGATTTTGCCGAACGACCCTGCCGCGCCGGTGGTATTCTCTGTGATGAAATATGAGCGGGGTTGAGGCGCACGTTCGGTGACCCGCAATTAACAAAAATGTAAAATTAGGTGTGATGTCCGAAAAGGACAAGCCCAATTTTAAAAAGTTGTCTTTAGAGATTACGTTTATATCGGAACCCGTGTCTAACATAAATGTGTGTAGGGTTTTACATTTAGGTAAATAAAGCTTTTCATACCATTTAACGTCCTGCGAATGCACTAATGAATCCACGCATTCGATGGAAGAAACGTAATACAAATCCTCGCTATCACTGCAATCCTCATTTATTTCGAACACACGACCTGACCAACGTAGCGGACACATTTTTTTATAATGGCCTTTCGCATTGCATATAAAACAGTTTACTTTTTTGGTCGCACAACGAACACCGCCGTCACAGTAGCTGCCGCCACACGCCGAGCACAGACAGGCGCGCGACCGCCGAGCCCGCCGCACGCGCCCCGCCGCCGCCGCCACCGCCAGCCGCGGCGCGCGCCACGCATGGCATGGCAGACGGCCCCGGTCTCCTCACAGCGCCCTCTCCGCGCCGCAAGCCTTGCGATTTCCTCACGGCATCCACCTTACGATCTTTGTTTTCTCGGTTTTTCCGCCCTCAATTTCACGACCATCGTCGTTGGACATCTCTGTCGCTTGACAGATCCTCACCGCCTTATTTAAAGTTAGATCGTCTGTCCGCAGCAATCGATCACGAACATTGCTATCCGTGACGCCACACACGATCCGATCACGTAACAAGCCATCTTCCAAATGTTCGAATTCACAGTGCTGGCTTAAAAGTTTTAACGCTGTGACATATTCATCTATACATTCGCCGGGTTCTTGGCTTCTCGTAAAGAATTTGAATCGCAACATAGTGGTATTTATCCTCGTACCAAAGTGATTGAAAAAAATTTCTATTAATTTTGATTTTTTTCATCAAACTTGAACGTAGAATATGCATGGTAGCCCTCCGGTCCAAATAAATTAATAAGTAGGCTAGCCTGCACATCACTGGGTTCCTTATAGACGCCAGATGCCTTCAGAAATACTTGAAACTGACGTAGGTAACCATTTCCGCCATGCGTCCGCGCGACATGCCGGGCCTCCCTGTAACGATAATTCCACGGGAGGGCGAGCGTGCTCCATTATTCTTACTAAGTTATTTATTTTCCCACACACTGTTACGATATTTAAATACACTTGTGCACCCGAATCACGCAAATTTAATATTTTAAACCGACCGCTGCCACCATGAAATTAACAACAAGATGGCTTGACCAAGACTGTCTTTTATTCACCAAATTTCCATCTACCTACATTACAGTACACCTTGCAAGTTAAATAAAAGCTTTTAAAATATTTAAATTAAAAATGTTATATTGCAGATATTTTGTTATCCTTTCTCCGTTAAGTACATATTTGTCATATTCACAAAAATGGTTCGAACCAATCGCTTTTGAGTCATTAACCGACTTCAAAAAAAGGAGGAGGTTCTCAATTCGGTTGTATGTTTTTTTTATGTTTGTTACCTCAGAACTCAGTCATGTATACACCGATTTAGAAAATTCTTTTTTTATTTGAAAGGATATACTTGGTCCCATTTTTATCAAATTCTAGTTCTGATAATGGAATCCTTAAGGTATTGAGAGAACTCCTCAAATATTGTAGGCATACCTATAGCGATTTTGGTATTTTCAGCAATAAGTCGAGCATTTGCATTCAGAAAGTATTATTTGATGAAATAGAACTGATGAAGAAGGTCACAGAATGCCATTGGAACTCCTCAATGATAAGTATTTCACGGGTGGCGATAAGATATCTCGATTAAGATAGTTAAGCGACTATGACGAAGCAAAAGAAGGCAGGTACCGGAACTCAGTTCTGATGGTGGGATTAGGCTTGCCAACCGTCCCGGATTTTCCGGGACGTCCCGCTTCTGGGTCAATTTTGGGCCGTCCCGCCGTGACCTCTTGCGGGACGCTTTTTGTCCCGGAAATCAGTGATAATATGATATAAGTTTAAATCTCGTACCAACTACCGTTGAGTTAGGCATTTGTATTGACTTTTTTATTAAATAATAATTAAAAAATATACCTATTAATTTTTTTACTAATCATTTTAAATGTGGTGTGTTGTGTCCCGCGTAATATACCCAAGTCTCGGATGTCGAGCTGGGCAATCCCGGAAATGCCTTTTTTGGAGTTGGCAAGCCTAGGTGGGATCCTTGAGGAATTGAGAGAACTCCTCAAATATTGTAGGCATACCTATAGCGATTTCGGTATTTTCAGCCATAAGTCAAATGAGGATCTCATTTGACCTAAGGCAATAAATCCTTCCTAACTAATATTGTAAATGCGAAAGCGTGTTTGTTTGTTTGTCCGTCTCTCGCTTGCGCATCGATCTGATTTTGTACATAGATAGATAAAAGACAAATAGTGACATAGGCCACTTTTTATCACTCCTTCCGAAACATTTCTATTAGGATTTAAAAATACACTATTCACACTATTAATTCTGTCACTTCTTATCTAAATTCTTCTTAACATCTTTATTTATAAGTCATCGGACTTACAAAATTTACTCTTAGGCCTCGGCTGAGAACCACTCAGAAGCGATTGAGCAGATCAATGGTGACTTGGCTACGATCTACGACTGGAGCAAGTCGAAAACGTTCCTGTAGTTTGCCTAACGGTGAACCCTAGTAACTCGGAAGTCATCATCGTAGGGGGTCTATACATCATTCACGAGTAAATCTGAGTAACTTGCCGTCTGTTTTGGATGTAGATTTCCTACTTTGTGATAGGCGTTCCTCGTTTTCTTCGCTTGTCGCATTTAAACGGCGCTGTCTCATACGAGCAGCGCGTTTTGTAGGTTTACCAATATTCGCTTTCGATAAATAGATCGGAACGATTCACTAAAAAGCGATAAATAAACAAAAATATTAACAAAAAAAAACAACCGACTCCAAAAAATTTTACTGAAATAAATGGACTAAACCGTCAAAAATAATTGCGTAGTTTAGTTTGTTCAATTAACTTGCAATATTAACCTTTATTCTACTCAATCTTATAATCTTAAAAAATATTTTTAGAGTCGGTGCCAGCCTAATACGACAATGTAGCATAATAAAATCTATTTACTAATAAACACGACAACTGTTAAAGGCTAAAAACATATTTACAAATAAAAACGACAATGGGGTTAAACGGCAGCGAGGCCGACCCAGACGGAGGTGGAGAGATGAGCTTGATGCTTTCGCGAAGGATTGGCCAACACACGCAAAAGACCGCGAATACTGGAAGGGGGGGAGGGAGGCCCTTGCCCAGCAATGGGACAATATGGGCCAATATAATAATAATATAGTAGGTATGTTGTTTAATGTTTATCTTTACCTTGGCTGGCACCGACTCCATAAATATTTTTTAAGATTAAAAGACTGAGTAGAATAAAGGTTAATATTGCAAGTTAATTGAACAAACTAAACTACGCAATTATTTTTGACGTTTTAGTGCATTTATTTCAGTAACATTTTTTGGAGTCGGTTGTTTTTTTTGTCAAAATTTTAGTTTATTTGTTTTATAAAATCCATCCTCTCAACCCCGCGCTATGATGACCCTCCACTTTTCGCTTTAGATTGAATTTTTTGGAAAACTATAATAACAAATACATCGATAAGAAGAAACATTGACAATATTCCACAATTTCTTAGTAACAAAAAAACGATAGCGACTCTTACAAAATGTTAATCTAAGTAGCGACTACATTGTATTTTCTTACCGACTCTGTTCTAAATTAGCAAGCGCTAGAAAAAGATTAAAAACAATTAAAATACGTTATTAAATAGCAAAATTATTGAACAATATTGCAGGAAAATAAAATCCTTAATGATAGGCACTTACTGAAAATACGACACACCGTCTTTCTATTTCACTTTATGTATTTTATAGTACAATTTTTTACGGAGCAGTGTCAGTGCACTGTCAGTTACCGACTGAGGTAAGAGCAAAACAAGGCTCGTTTCTGATTCAAGCCTTGTTTTCGTAGTGCCGTTTTTCAACCAGCAATTGTGTACTTATAGTTTATATGACCGAAGGGGTATCGGATGTTTAGATGCATAGGCCAGGTTTGTGATCACAAAACAGCTTATCCATTATTATTGTTTGTGACCGCCGGTGCGCCATGGGCAAGCGTGGTGATCTATTTTAGCGATGACTGGATTACAATAATGGGACACAACGTTAGACAGTATATACGAGTAGATATATATACACTACATATTATATATACCCTATATATTATATATACACTACATATTATATATCAATAGACTAGTACATACTTTTCTTCATTATTTTAATAATTAGCTAACTTGACCTTTTATTTCGACCCGGCGTGAATCAGCATAGTAATTACTATGATTGCGCCTCGGCTCGAGCGAGAGTCATTGTCCATAATAGGTGGAGGCCTTTGATTATATGTGGAGGCATGGGGGCACACCAACGAACTCCTATGATGGTCCATCGATACCTATTTACAGACCACCACAACCACACATCGAAAGCTGCCTATGTTCCCTGCGATTATAGCTTGTAACACAATGGAATAAAGTCGGTTAAATGCCATTTGTCGCTATCTAATAGCTGTGCCGTGTGTACTCTTTGGCTATCAGCGGTAGCGTAGGCAGAAAGCGGTAGTCACGGCGCGTGACAGGTGACGCGACGGGCGGCGGGCGTGTTGTCGCGTCGCCATGGCAACGCGCGTCAGCTCATCCTTCCACCAAAATAAAAACACTCCACCGGCCAGGACACTGACCGCAGGACAGTGGCTCCGCATCGGTGACGTCACCGATGGCCGGCTATTTCCGATTCCATATTCAAATGTGTGTAGTGTCAGTGTCGTCTGCGACAGGCGGTGCGAGCGTTGTGAGCGGAGTGAGACTGTGAGATTGCGAGGGCTGTTATTCTGGCTGTTCGTGGCCGTGAATGTGCTGCCTGGTGCTGAGCGCGGCGGAGGAGTGCTTCCTGGCGGCGCTGGGCGCGGCGGCGTGGTGGCGCGAGCTACGGCGCGGGCGGCGGCGCGATGAGCGTGTCGGTGCGCGCGGTGCTGGTGGAGGGCCCGCAGGCGCCCAAACCCAAGGGCCCGTATACGTATGCTAGCACCCCGAGGGCGCTTTACAACAATGCCAAGCTCAAGAGAGATCCCTCCTGGTGAGTGCCTCATGGAATATTATACTTGCATCAGCGCTGCTAAGGAGGTGGAGCCGTGCCACCTCCGCGTACCACTGGTACGCGGACTAAGCGGTAGCATGGTGATGTACCTCTTTGATTTGAATACAGTCTTGAGTGACATACAATTTACAATAAACTAGATATCATCGCGCACCTCTGTGGTTTAAGTTTATTATTAAAATAAGTATTATACCTACTCATTTAAACATACTCATTATAGGCAACTGAACAACTGTTTACAGCTATGCTCATTAGACATTTTAAAATATTTAATTAATACTTATACTTAGTTAGAAACCACTTTTGCAAATAGAATGTATGCAGATTATAGAGATTGAATAATCACATTTCGGTTAGTAGGTACTTAATTTGTGTACTTGATAAGTTATAACTTATCAAGGGCCGAACTGATAATTATCAGACACATTATGTCCGCAAACCGGAAAACCATGGCCTTTGTGTGCAATATCTGGTTGCTGGCCGGTTGGAATACAGCACTATGGTTAGTTCATAATAATGTTGTAGTAAATCGTGGTGATACTTACACAACATGTCGGAACAATATTTAGTTATTGTTCCAATGAAAAGGATCTCTGTTAAGCCCGCCTTTGTGCAGTCTCGGCCCAGTGGTTAGACCCTTTGCTTCAGCCCCAAGGCATGTTCTGGGCACGTATACTAGCTGTAAGATCTGTCGCCGTAATTAATTGAATTGTTCCGACATTAAAATAAGAAAGCCTTAAAGAAATTCTTCAGTAGCTAAGAATTCCAGGTGGTGTGTGTAGTACGCGTTAGCGTCACGAATAAAAAAAGAATTGATTAATGATTATAACTTGATAATAATTATTAAACGCACTAATAGTTGTGTGTTCAAAAAGTGATGTTGTGTTCCAGGCAGCGCGTTGCTGGCGCAGCTTTGACTAACATCCAAACTTGCGGCTGCTAAATCACGCACTTCCTCTATTTATAACACGAGCAGCTTCAAGGTTAAGTATTTGTTAATGTCGCTGTTCCAGAGGGTAGCCTTGTCAAAGCTTCCCTATGAATTAGGCACAGAATCCATTTTTATCAGTTTGGCGTTGCTGTGTTGTGCGCTTTGAAGTATGCCGGGTCCAGTGAGAATACGATCTGTGCCAACTAAAACTTCCAGGGTTGGCATCGCACGTGTCGCAGTGGTGTGTCCCGCCGCGGGCGAACCGGCTTATTGCAAACTAGCGGCCCGCCCGCGACTCCGCCCGCAAACATAATGAACCAAATCGGTGCAACCGTTCCGTGCTAAGTGATGCGCGAACAAACATTCAAGGAAATTGATATCATATTAAAGATTATAACAGGGTCAATATTCATGCACCCTAAATGCAAAAACATAGCGAAACAAGTATTAGACCTACTGTTGAGACTGACTGAGATCCAAAACTCGACCTTGAATCCGCATGAGTTATCCGCATTCACTAAATTCAACTCTACACAAACTTCACAAAAGTCACTCTTGATCGGAATCGAAGAGAACGTGAGAGTCGAGTTTAGGATCGAGCTTTAGTGATTCGACATGACTGGGCTGTCCGCGTCGCTGGCGTGCCGCACGAACCACCAACATTGTTTCAGTTTCTCTCCGAAGCCGACGAACTCTAATTCAAGGTCCACCTTCTCAGCTCGACCTTGCGTGACTGGATTTGTTACAAAATATTTACTTCAATATTTAATAATTACAAATGTTTGCTCTTACAAAAACTACATAATTAAATGTGAACGTATGAGTTCAATATTTTGATTGTATTTTTTACAGTCATAAGTAAGCCAACGACTGCGCTTCACCTGATGATAAACGGAAGCAGAGCCTAGGTGCAATACAGCAGCAGCTGCTCTTCTGCTCTCACCTTGCTGACCCGTTCTAATAATAATTAGTATTATTGTATTTATTAATTAAAAACAATAAAGACTTTAACAGTGAAATTTATATTGTCTGGTTGTAGAGGCATCAATGTGATAAAACTAAGTTATTAATACAAGAAATGTGTATAATGCACCAACTTATAAATTATACAGTTGCATGTTGACTCTGCCATCGATAAAGTTGCAGTTTGAGGTTTCTAGGGTTGGCAAGATATTTTTTACATGAATTGGACCAAATAACTCTCAAAAGGTGCTGTGGTCCAACTATTTTCAAAGTTGGACAACTGCCCCTAGTAATAACCCATGGTCCAACTAGTAGGACAGAGCAGTTGGACCACTGCCCCGCACTGGATTTTATTCCTAAAACTAAATCATTGTGATGAATCAAATATCTATGTAAAATACCTATCAAAGCATGTATCAGATGCATTCTACTTGTAATCACTAGATTATGCTCTTGCTCCATGTCATGCCATTGCAATAATGTGGTTAATTTAACAATATTTAGTTGTTTGATTTTTATCATAACCTATAAACTGCGGCCGCCCGCGGCTTTGTCCGCGTGCACACCCGTATCCCGTGACGAATCGCCAAATGGCATTACTTCTATAAAAGGCTCTGCAGTTTCTTGCGCCCATTATTCTCCACTGAATGGGTAGAAGTTAAATTCTGTAGTATATAAAGTTGTAATATAATTCCCAACGATATACAACAAAAAGTAGTTTTCAATAAGTTTATTTTAATGTTGAATTTTATGTTGTGTTTCCGATCGAATGTAAACCCAAAAAGGTTTATTACCCACTAACGGCTCGCCCGCGACTTCGTCTGCCTGCGTGGACATCCTGTATATCCCGTGAATAATTTAAAAAAAAAATTAGGTAGTCCTGAGAAATTGAGATTTAGGAACACAACAAAACAAGAATTACCGAAATAGGTGCACTCGTTCTGAAGTGCGCTACAAACATTGCGGCCAATGATTTGTATGGGTGCGCCAAAGTCTACCTTTCAACTCCGATGATTGGAACTCCGGAAATGTTCCTCCTATCATTTTTCACCCTAACGATCACAATTTCTAATATTCTAATGTTCATAATTCCGAATCATTCAACTTCATAATGTCAATGGCAAAAAAGATCTATTATACTATTATTTGTTTCCTATATTTTTTCAACATACCGTCTTTTACACTATTATTCAAATTACTGAGGATACTAGCTGCCCTACTCGTGTAGGTCACGTGATAGGTTAGAAATCTTGAATGTCGAGGTTATTTTTTTTATTATACAACAGAAGTACTAGCTGCCCTACTCCTCTAGGCTGCCGTTGTATTTTCTTTAAATATGAGTAAAAAATTATGGAAATTATGTTTAGGGATAAAAGCGTTGTGAAAAACAACAGTAGGAATTACAATTTTCGAAAACATGAGTGTTATGAACATCGTCGGTAGTACTACAAATTGTATGAATGAAAACTTTAAGATGAATAAACAAAAATTTAAACAAAAAGAAAACCGACTCCAAAAAATTTTACTGAAATAAATGCACTAAAACGTAAAAAATAATAGCATGCATGCATAGCAATGCTATTTTTTTTACGTTTTAGTGCATTTATTTCAGCAAGTTTTTTTGGAATCGGTTTTTTTGTTAAAATTTTAGTTAATTTCTCGCTTTTTAGTGAATTGCTCCGATCTATTTATTGAAAGCGACTATTGGTAAACCTACAAAACGCGCTACTCGCATGAGACAGCGCCGTTTAAATGCGACAAGCGAAAGCGAAAACAAGAAACGCCTATCACAAAGTAGGAAATCTTACTACTTACTTACTTCGCTGGCTCAGCGACGACATGAAGATCCACTTCGATCTTGGCCTCCGACAACAAAGTGCGCCATTCTTTCCTATTTTGTGCCAGGTTGGACCAGTTGGGCACAGCAAGCTCTATCAGATCTTTGGCGACCTCATCTTTCCAGCGATACCTCGGGCGACCCACCGGACGACGTCCAGTTGGTCGCCCAAGATATGCTCTTTTTGCAGCACGATCCTGACCCATCCTTTCAACGTGATCAAGCCAGAGAAGTCGGGCAGCTTTTGTTTCTCCGATGATGTTTGGTTCGGCTACCAGCTCTTCTATCTCCAGGCTATAGATTAGGTAGCGTTTTTCTAAATGTATTCCTCCTTTTCAATATAATATGGTTTTTCTTTTAAACACTGAATAAAGTCTACAACCTTAGGCGGGAATCGAACCACGCACCTTCCGCATTCCGGGTGGCTGCCTGAACCACTTGGCTACCGAGGTCTAGTTTTCACCCGTCGAAATTTGTCAGTGCTTAATGTTCGTGTTTTTTAGTCAACATTGCCTCTTCAAATCTTAGAAGTTTTCACCTCTGAGATCCGAAAGAAATATTTTTACAAATATTTGAACATTTGGTTAAGATGAAGCTGCGTTTATAGATTAATGTTTATTATATATTTTAGCGTTTTATTAACGCTTAAATATAATTAAGTAAAATTTTAAACAGGGCGGACATTTTAGCATTTACATTTTTAGAGATCTGAATGAAAATATTTTACATTATTTTAAACATTCAGTTTTTTTTTTGGAACTTTTTTTTTTTTAACTTTCCTACACTCACATCAATTATCTAGCCCAAGAAAAGCTTCGAAGAAACTCGTTAAATGGTTACTAGACAACGGATAAACATACTTAAAATACTTATTATACATAGAAAACACCCAGACCCGAGCAAATTTAGAAAAACAATAATTTCTAAATTGACCCGACCGGGGATCGAACCCGGGACCTCAGAGATGGGACACCATGAAAACCGGTGTACAAACCACTCGACCAAGGAGGTCGTCAAAAGATAAGATAAGACTGCTTTATAGATTCGTAATATTTGATTATTTTCAATAAAAAACGCTCAAATAAACTCAAACATAAGGACAACCTCAGGCGGGAATCGAACCACGCACCTTCGCATTCCGGGCGGCTGCCTTAACCACTTGGCTACCGAGGTCTGGCTTTCAACCGTCGAAATTTGTCAGTGCTTGATGCTTATGTTTTTAGTCAACATTATTTATTATAGTAAAAAAATTTACTTAAGTATATTTAAGCTTTAATAAAACGCTAAAATATAAAACATTAATCTATAAACGCAGCTTCATCTTAACCGAATATTTAAATATTTGTAAAAATATTTCTTTCGGATCTCAGAGGTGAAAACTTCTAAGATTTGATGAAGCAATGTTGACTAAAAACATAAGCATCAAGCACTGACAAATTTCGACGGTTGAAAGCCAGATCTCGGTAGCCAAGTGGTTAAGGCAGCCGCCCGGAATGCGGAAGGTGCGTGGTTCGATTCCCGCCTGAGGTTGTCGTCTTTTTTCAGTGTTTAAAATATTACTTAAGTATATTTAAGCTTTAATAAAACGATAAAATATAAAACATTAATCTATAAACGCAGCTTCATCTTAACCGAATGTTTAAATATTTGTAAAAATATTTCTTTCGGATCTCAGAGGTGAAAACTTCTAAGATTTGATGAAGCAATGTTGACTAAAAACATAAGCATCAAGCACTGTCAAATTTCGACGGTTGAAAGCCAGACCACTGTAGCTAAGTGGTTAAGGCAGCCGCCCGGAATGCGGAAGGTGCGTGGTTCGATTCCCGCCTAAGGTTGTCGTCTTTTTTCAGTGTTTAAAATTTTACTTAAGTATATTTAAGCTTGAATAAAACGCTAAAATATAAAATATTAATCAACCATAACGAATAAAAGATAAGATAACGCCATTGCACCAACAAAAAAAACTTTATCCGTTACTACGGTCGCTCGGGACTTCATTCCTACTTTTAATTAACGATCTCTCTTTCTGAGGACTGCTTCCGTCGCCATCGTCCTTCCCTCCTTTCTTTCTGGGAGGTGGCCGTTCGTTGGATGGGACAGTACCTACTAGAGATGGGTCATACATACTACTCGTAGTAGGTGCACCTATTATTTAATACTCGATCGACCATAAGTTGCCCCATTGATAGTTGGGCTTTGTAGGTAATCCTACTTTGGCCATCAGTTAGGGCCCAACGCGTAAACTGCGCGCCAATTATACTTGTTGGCCAACTAACCGCAGGTACGTGGCCCAACTTAATGCCAACAAAAAATACTATTAGGGACGGGCGGTGGCAAAATTAGCTCTAGTCTATTTGCGAAGCTTCTCTTGACTACTCTTGAGCACCACAAGCTTGGTATCATTTTTAAAAATATCGACAAGTAATTAAAGTCTGTCAGTCCCACCAGGTATCCCGAGAGTTAAAAAGATTTTTAATTATTTTTATGATGTACGGTTTTCGATTTTTGACGAAGAATGAAAAAAAATATTATAATATGCACCTACAAAGGGAATTGGATACTTTCCATACAGTATTTGGCCACCATGTAAACAGAGTAGAGATGAGTTTTATTTATTAAAGTACCTACATTAAAGTAATACGTAATGAAGCAGTTTCATCATTAGGAAACTTCCTCAACTCAAGTCATCAAGATTTAATTAAAGTGCTGTTTTAGGTTAGGAAAGTCAAAATAAATAAACAATATGGGTTTTTTAAATGGTTTATTCATCGTCATTCTCAATACACTATTAAAGCATCATCTAAAAACTGGGCTGGAGGGAAAATATTAGTTTGAAATCTCGCCCAGCACAAATACTATAAAACCGTCATGACATGAGCACAACAGCTTACTGTGGCACGCCAGAGTCGTCATGTGTTGCGGTACGGGGTCCATTTTAAAGCCAGGGTCATCGTGGGTAGCGGGTTCGTTTCTGTCCATTATCGTAAGGCGGTCGGTAGATCTTGGCAAAACACAACAAATAACGTTCACAAGGCACGGTAGCAAAGCGAATGAGTGAAACAGAATGTCACAAACAGAACTCACTTATGACAGTAACAGATTAACTCTTTTTTTTAGGTTTGAGATCAAGCCCTTTTGCCTAAACAATTTTTTTTTCATTACTACAGATTTTTATCATAAAATGCTTATAAAGCACAGACATATAATAAGAAGTTATAAAGGAACTTTATAGCTTTAAATTTTAGAGACAATAAGAGTCAATCTGGAGATCAAATAAAAATAAAAAAGGCGTTTTTAAAAAATCATGTTGATTAATATAAACTAAATCGACGTTTCTAAGACTGAATTGTTTTTGGTTTTTTTACTGAATTAATGATACCTATTTCCATATGCTCTGGGATTACCATTTTTTAGATTATTCATGTAATCTTTCTGAATGCTCTAAGATATAATACTTATTGTCTTTTTTGCGTATGGCAACACAAAGTAATTAAAATAAAACACTTTTTTACGGATTAACTCGCGTTTAATTTACTATTTTCATAGTTTTTTTTATATTATCCTGACGTTTCGAACCCTTTACAGGGTCTGTGGTCACAGGGAGACTGAGGTCGTCTCATAGTTAGAAGTTATTTGCCTTACCGTCAATCATTTTTATATTAAACCGGGTGCGTTCAAGTTTACACAATACGAGCTAACAATATTTTTAGGTCTGGCAATGTGTTGCTGTTGGGGCTGGGATTTGATGACCTGTATGATGGGGTCCCAGGCAGGTGGTAAATTCCAACCATCCTCTCTATTGAAATTTCGATGTTTTATTAATTTTAATAGCCTCGCGTATCATCCTAGGGCTGAATCGTTGTTCCTTGGCGAGTATTTGAGATTTGTCAAATCTGATGTAATGGTTGGATCCCTCGAGAGCATGTTCACACAGTGCAGACTTATGTTCGCGTTTATGCTTGACGTCGGCTATATGTTCTTTTACGCGGTTTCTTACACTTCTCTTTGTTTGCCCGATGTATGAGAGCCCACAGTCGCAGTCCAGTTTGTACACGTCTGCATCTTGAAGGGGTATATTGCACTTGACTGGTCGTAAGAACTGGTTATTCTTTTTCGGCGGCTTAAAGTAAGTATTGATTGAAGCTCGTTTCTAGATGTGACAAATCTTGTCAGTGACGCCTTTCATATATGTGTCGCTGCATCAGTAGCAGTAGCAGTACCCCCTTTAGGCTGTAGCATTATTCTTCCAACATAACACGCTATTTATTGAGCTATGTCAGATTTAATTAAACGGAAACAGCAAGTGTCTAATAGACACTTGGGTAAGGTCGATACCTCGGACCAAATATTACATATTTGGTCCGAGATCGATACAGCGGCGATGACATTGACAGTTGTCGCTGGCTGATAAGTGACAGTGACTGATGAGTGGGGGTTGTCAATTCGGGATGACATTAGGTGCGACGGGGGGACCGCCATCATTCTTGTTACGGGTGTGCTCACGAACGGTTCTGAGTTTGGGTCTGCGTCGCTGTATCTAACTTGCCGCGTTTCCCTAAAAGTAATCTCTCTCTATCTGCTCAATCCTTAATTATTTTGTAAAAAATTTAAGAGAGCGAGAGAGAGCCTATTATTTCAAATCCAACGCCCCTCTGACATATGGAAGTACTGCAGGTTGGCGCTCGACTGTGGTTGGTTTTTTGCGTTTTTTGTGACGAAGCCGCGGTACTTGCAGTTTGTTATCTCGAAGTACATGCTTGACATGCTGAAATGTCATGCAGCCAGGTGTTGGGTGTCATAGATGCCGCGTGCTCTCTGAAACAAAGATTTCCCTACAGTAGCCAACTGTCTAGGATGGTGGTAAGAATCACCATTGAGGTACCTATCTGTATGGGTTACTTTACGAAACACAGTGTGGCTCAAACTATGGTCAGGATTCCTGATGAATGAAGTGTCCAAGAAAGCTAACTTATTGTTTGCCTCTAACTCCATTGTAAACTGTATTTTTGGGTGTATGGAGGTAAGATGACCTAGAAAAGCAGATACTTTATCAGTTGGTAAGATAGTGAAAGTGTCATCTACGTACCGCTTATAGAACCTTGGGGTTACGGGTGCTGTGCTTAGGGCCCGCTCCAAGGTCAAGCATAGGCGCGCGAAAATAAATCTGCAGTGTGTGAACATGCTCTCGCAACCATTACATCAGATTTGACAAACCTCAAATACTCGCCAAGGAACAACGATTCATCCCTAGGATGATACGCGAGGCTATTAAAATTAAAAAAACATCGAAATTTCAATAGAGAGGATGGTTGGAATTTACCACCTGCCTCGGACCCCATCATACAGGTCATCAAATCCCAGCCCTAACAGAAACACATTGCCAGACCTAAAAATATTGTTAGCTCGTATTGTGTAAACTTGAACGCACCCGGTTATATAAAAATGATTGACGGTAGGCAAATAACTTCTAACTATGAGACGACCAACACCTCAGTGTCCCTGTGACCACGGACCTTGTAAAGGGTTCAAAACGTCAGGATAATATAAAAAACCATGTAAATAGTAAATGAAACGAGTTAATCCGTAAAAAAGTGTTTCATTTCAATGTGTAGTGCTCGCTTAAACCTCAGAACACAAAGTAATTAAACAAAGTCGCGGCCAAAAGATATATCTCCGGGCTATAATAAATAAAATATATATAATATATTATGCCTATCCAAATTACGCTTAAATATCATTATGCGTAAGAAAGGCTTAGAATAGTATGCTTATTAATTAGGTATTATGCTTATACTCGTACTAGTTATTTAAAAATATGTGCCTAAAAAGTTATGCTAAATTAATAGGTATTGTGCGCAACTATTATTAGGATAAGTATGCCATGTTAAATTATGACATAAGATTTTATGCAAAAAATAGGGAATCAGTTAAATATATACAGTAGGTACCTAGCTTGTAGAGATTGGTTTATTGTCGCGTACATACAATAACGATGATATTGTTACTACATAGATGAACCGGTGAAGAATGTTTAAGAACATTATTTTAACTGGCGTACCTACATAATGTACCATAGAAGCAGGTGGGCATGTATTTGACACCGAGCATGCTCATCATGATCATATTATGTTCTGTCTACACCACCACATAAAACGTGTTTGAAAGTAGATTTTAGGATAGCTACGAAAACCTATTAACTAATTTTGTATAGTGCTTCTGATTTCATTTTTATAAATAAAAAAAGGTTGGTAAAAAAGGTTATTTCTTTTTACTCGTTGTGGTTCATAAATGCCATTATTCTTCATAGCAGCAATTTAATCTTTGCTATCGCCAAGACGGGTGTTAAGGGCTTCGGACCGTTAACAGGAGTCATTAGCCCAGTGCATTGACCTTAACCTTGGGTTGGACTGACCGGCAGCCCCCTCCCCCTGCCGTGGGGCGGCCGCCTGTGGACCGCGTGCCTCGGTTGCCCCGGCAACTACCCCCCCGACTTCCGGCAGACTGGTTTAATTCCACTTTTATTCAGTGTCCAGTACATCACGCTATGCTTCACCCCCGGCCATACGTTGCTTGTTTAATCTTTTCGTGTGAAGCGCTATCTATGCCGCAGCAAAGCGCTTGTTCTGCCGTCTCGAGTCTCGGTACTCTCCGTTCAAGTCAAGTGTTGTCGTCGCTCGTCAAAATAATGACAGTACCTGTTAGTTCTAGGTAGCTAATTCAGCCTGTACTGGTACTACATAATTTAAATTATTTACACGTAAACTATGCCGTCGTAAGGATGATGGTTATACTCACGTACTTTCTTATTAATGTATTTCATGATCCGCATGTATACATGTTTCATTATGTAAAATGATGTGATTTTAGCCTTTAAAATTACGTCATCGCTGAAACGCATCAAATCTAACAATCTTATATGACCCTAATACCCTGATACCCTAATGGCCTGCCTGTATATACAAATATTAGTCGTGTTTTCAGAGGCGGCGCCCCGCACAGTGGGACGCTTTGTATGGGCGGGCGGAAAATATTGTTTTTGGGTAGATATGTTATATGATGTCTAGTTTATCATAATATTATTGTATATTGTTGAATGTTCTTCTAGCATAATGTTAATATTTGTGTACTAATCCTATATTATGTATTTAAAAAAAGTTTTGATATAAAATAAAATTAGTACCTACAATGGTTTTTCCAACTATTTATTTTTTTATTAAATACTTGTTTTTTATAAAAATAAGCATACTTTATTACAAAACATATTACAATAAAAAATGTTACAACAAAATATAAAAATAATCAATCATTACTACTAACTAACAAAGCTTGCGCATCTTCATGACAGGCAGAGTGCTCTTTGTCTTAGCTGTTTGTAGGCTACTTATAAATGGATCCGGGGAAGCCAGGAGCATGTAAAAGATAAGCAATTACGTCTTTAACGATTGTTAAATACTTGCAATAGTATTTCTTTCGCCTGTAAGGGTAGACTTCACAGTGACATAATACCGCTGGCTTGCAGCGTAAACTGCGTACATCATAAACTACTAGAAAAAATTCAACGAGTCTTCTGGGGTTTCGATAGCGTAGCGGTTAGAGCAGTGGACCGACAACCTAAAGGTCATGGGTCCGAATCCCATTCGAGCTTTCCTGATTTTAATATTTTAATATTACATATGCATCGGATAGGGCATTTTGCGTCTAAGGCATTTTGCGTCTAGGACATTTCGCGTCTAAGGCATTTTGCGTCTAGGACATTTTGCGTCTAAGGCGTTATGCGACTAGGACATTTTGCGTCTAGGGCGTTTTGCGTCTACAAAATAGGGCATTATGCGTCAAGAGCGTTATTTTTTTCAAGTAAACGTTTATCTTTGAAGATAATTATTAGCTACATAAACACTCTGACCTATTTATTTTTGGAAATATTAAAATTGTTTTCTCATATGCTTTTTTTTAATACCTATTTAAATAATACAAAACACCTAAATAAATGATTCTTTATGCATTAAGATAACAATCGTCTCATTAGATAATAATTTTATAACTCATTATCAATAAGTACCCCTAATTTTTGTTTTATTTTTACGTTAAGCTAAGTAAATGTTATCATAATCATTAGGGGGCAGATGGTGGCAGCTGGATTTAGTTTTTATTTTGAAAGTGCATTTCTCTAACATTCGAGGTCTGCACTCCAATCTCGACCCAGTCCACCATCATCTCGAGACAGAAAAGCCATACCTTCTTTTCCTAACTGAGACGCTGTCTAGCTGACGCAGCATATCTCGAAAACCCAGGTTACACCCTGGAACACAAAAAACAACGTGCTGGCATCTGCGTTTATGCTCGCAATGACATATTCTGTTGTCAGCGTCTCAGAAACCTTGAAGACCCCAGTTTCTCTATTTTGTGGGTACTCGTGACACTGGTTTGGAGCGAACACTCTATGCCTGTGTTTACCGATCGCACACTGGTAACCTGGAGACAACCAGGCTCTTTGATTACCTGACGCGAATGGCGGACACTGCCCAGCAGAGGCATCCCACTGCGCACTTAGAATTTCTGGGTGATTTTAATGCTCACCATAAAGAGTGGCTGTGGCCATTCCAGAAATCGGATCACGCTGGTAGAAAAGCGTTCAAATTCGCACTCACGAATGTTACGCAGCTGATCGACCAACCTACGCATATACCCGACACTGCCGGCCACACATCTAATTGAAATGAAACACTTTTTACGGATTAACTCGCGTTTAATTTACTCGCTCGCTTAAACCTCAGAAAACAACACACATCTAATTGCTTGGACCTTCTGCTTACAACTCTTAGGGACGCTTAGGGACCTTCGACCACTGCCTGGTGAAGTCTGTTTCTGATTACTCTCCCCCTAATACCAGGTCATCAGGATCGAGGAAAGTGTGGAAATACAAATCAGTAGATTGGGATGAGATGCGGCATATAAAAAATAACAAACCACACATAGTTCATAAAAAAAACACAAAATATAAGAAAAAAAATGTGTAAGTTAACGTATTATTATAAGTAGGTATACCTACATATATATTTTCTTAACTACAGGTACCTGTGCTTAAATTAAATTTTATGTAACATAGGAATGTATGAATAGTTTAAGTAAGCTAACATTAAAATGTTATGTAATTTCTTTTTGAACTGAACTTACGTTTTTTTTTTCCTTTTTTTTGTGTTTTGTTATTTAAATTGTGTAACAATATTGTTTTTTTATTAACAAAAGTATGAAAAAGGGTAAAAAATATCGAACAAATCAAAATTAAATAGGTTTTGAGTATGTCACGTCACGATCAAATAAAAACAAAAATTCGCTTAAAAAGAATTAGTTTCGTTCAATATTCCTTTGTAGTATTCATTTACGCAGTACTAGAAATAGTTACATGGTTTTATCCTTGTTGTAATACGTTTTAATAGGTGTCTTTTTCGAGAAAAAAATTAAAACTTCTTTATAGAGAACTACTTGAAAATTGGACTTTTTTCCGGCCGCAATCCACCGGGCGCCGGCCGGCCGGCGGCGGTGGGTGGGTGATGATGGGCGCAGTACTTTGTGTCACGGCAGCGGAACGCCGGGCCTGGTGCGTTGCTCGGGGGCAGAGGGCTCTACTTAGGTCCAGCTAATTAATCGTTTAGCTACAATAGGAAAATGATGTCCATTAATTTGCCTGATAAAAATGTCTTTTGAAATTATTACTTTTTTAGATAAAATGGCTGTGGCCAGTGTCGCTTCAAAATACTGTATGCAATGTACTGATCATTTTATAGACTAGAGAGGTGACACCGCGCTGCAAGTTTTTGCGCACTGCGTTGCCCATGGGCTGCAAACGCCTCAGTGATTGCACGTGATCCAAGCGATTGTGGACCTTGCGGCTTGCACATAGTACGCAACAAATTGCGTCGCGGTGTCGTCTCTAGTCTATAATACCTCAATAGTACTGATATACATCTGTATTAAATCATTTAGTTCGAAACAAGCGTCACTGTGAAAATTGACTACTTGGTAAAGATTATGAACCACGCTGCCATTTTCGGGGGAGAAGGTACTTCATAGTAAAGGGAGGGATCGATGGACCGACCGGCTGATGGTGAGCGGCGATTGCGGGCCCTCGGCACTCGCGGCGCGGCGGCGGCACGCCTCTTGTACCACTATTATTACATTTTACGCACCTGCGTGCGCTATTGTTGCCTAATTTAGCATAATCTGCATTAAGGCGATAACCAAACCCGCAAATCGCAAACCATAAAAAAACAATATTAACAACTTCAAGGCTTAAAAAATTAAAAAGACTTACATCTAACATTATAACCAATTGCCGCCTTCTAATTAGTACTCAATTGATAGCATCGCCGTCGTAGTCAGCTGTCCAATAAATCAATCAAAGAAAAATGTGATTGACTTTATAAATAGAGGTAATATGTCACTGGGTCACCACAGCGCGCTGCACCTGGCCTTTCTCACGCCTTTCTTCTCTCATACTGGTTTCGCACGCCAGCAGCAGTTCTGTGCTGCGATCTGTTTTGAGTAGAATGAGATCTAATATGGGAGATATCACGCAAAGCCAGTCCATCATAAGAATAGTATATTTGGCTGCACGTGGCTGCTCTCACGCCGCGCCACCGCCGCTAGGGCCGCCAGGTGTGCAATGTGGCCGTGGGCGGGCTTGCTTCTCCTTCACTTCTTGTTTTCTCTTATGAGAGGTAGGTCATCGGCGTAGCCTATAAGTTTGTGAGAGCCATTACGCTGCACGCTGTCCAGGTTCATAACTTTTTGAACCTCTGTTTAAGCGCCAGTTCAAATAGCATCGATGACAAAGCATCGCCTTGCTTCAACCCCATTTTAACTTTAAACTCTTTGCCTACTCTCACCCTCATACGGCCTAGTGGTACATGTGTAGCATTCTTATAAGTTTTAAAGAGATATTGTAGCCCTCAAAAATAGCAAACAAAGTGTTCATATTAATGCTATCGTAGGCCTTGCAGAAGTCCTAACAGCCCGTGGATACTTTGCGCATATTCTATCATATTCATATTCATATTCATTTAATCACTTAAATTTGGTAACATTATAGGTACACAACAAGTTGTTCGTATTATACAGGTGTTAATTGTAAGTAGTTACAAATTTACCTTTAAAGGCATTGTGATTTTATAGTACTTACCTAGTTATTACTAGGTAGGTTAGGTAGGTATTACACATTATAAATTAAAATCTTAATAGGTATAAACTAAATCAAAAACTAATAACAAAAACTTAAATAATTAAAATCACAATAGGTAAGTACCTATTTGTCTGTAGTAGGTACTTACAGCAAAATAAACAAAAACATAACATTTTTAGAATCGTAAAACTAAATTAAATATAAAATCAAATAACCAATAAACAATAAAAAAGTAAAAAGTCAACATTTATTCATAATTTATTTTACATTCAAAATATTCTTTTATATTGTAAAAAGATTTATTTATTAAAATTTCTTTTAATTTTTTCTCAAATAAACCGTCTTTGAGGGCTTTTAATTTATGTGGCAGATGGTTATACACTTTAACCGCCATATAGTACGAGCTATTTTTATATAACGCCAGGCGCACTGGCGGTACGACTAAATCATTTTCACGGCGCCGTGATACATAACGCCCTTGCTTATCTCCAATTCTAGTAAAATATTGAGCATGTCTTTTAACTAGTTTGCACAGTTCAAATATATAAATTGCTGTCACTGTAAGAACTCGGTACTTAGTAAACAACATTCTACAGGTGTCCCTCCTCCCGGCTAACGCTATAATTCTGAGGCAACGCTTCTGTAAAATAGACACAGATGACGAATCAGTAGAATTGCCCCAAAGCACCACGCCGTATCGTATCCACGCCCCAGCGTAGCTATGATACGCCACAAGCGCGCACTCCTCGTTAGTACATTTCCGGAGTTCACGTAGTGCATAAGAAAAACGACTGAGTTTACTTGTAACTGACTCAACATGAGATTTCCACGATAAGTTTGTATCTACAACAATCCCCAGCAACGAGAAGGAGTCAACTTCTTCTATTTTATGTCCTTCATGACTTATATTAAGACTCAATCCTGCTCTTTGGTGCGGCCTATATTGCATAATCTTTGTTTTTTCATAGTTTAGTGTTAGATTTATGTCTTTTAAGTGCTTTGCAATTTTGGTAAGTGAAACTGAAACTAACCTGTGCACCTCACTCACGTCATCATAGTTGCAGGAGACAATAAGTGTTGCATCATCGGCAAACAGCACAAGTTTTTGAGATACTACGGAAGGGAGCTCATTTAAGTATGATATAAATAGCAAACATCCCAACACGCTGCCTTGTGGTATAGATCCGGGTACTAATACACTAGAAGACTCGTATTGTTGCAGCTGTCTGGTCGCTTCGTCAAAGTGAGAGATCTGAACAATTTGTTTCCTATTTTCCAGATATGAAACAAGCCATTTGTTTGCTTGCCCGCGTAGCCCTAGCAGCTCTAGCTTTTTTATTAAGATGTTATGCGAGACTCTATCGTAGGCCTTGGACATATCCATAAAAACAGCGATTGCACACTTATTATTGTTTAATGAATTTAATATCTCTACACTGCAATCAAATACCGCTGTCGTCGTTGACCGATTTCGCCTAAACCCATGTTGGTTAGTGTTAAGAACATTATATTTTTCCAGAAAATTATAAAACTTTTTACATATTAAGCTTTCAAATATTTTTGATATGACCGGTAAAAGTGCAATGGGGCGATAGTTCGAAACACTTAATCTATCACCCTTTTTAAAAATTGGTTTTATAACTGATAGTTTTAAGCTCTCCGGGAATTCGCCTTCATTGTACGACTGGTTTATGAGAAATGTTAATGGTGGCCCGAATTCGTCAGCACAATACACTATCAATGATCCTGGGATTTCATCATGTCCACACGTGTTGTTGCGTTTAATTTTTAATATCGCTTTTTTCACGTCTGACAGCGTTACGTTTTCCAAATAAAAAGAGTTTCCTAATGAATTTGTACATAATGGATTAGGAAAAGTTTTTTTGGCCTCAGAGCTAATACTGACGAAATACTTATTAAATACTTCGGCCACATTAGAAGGGGACGTAATATTGTTTTTTTCTACTAAAGAGGAAAATTTGGTCAATAATGCTTCGATTACGCCGACAACTAGATTATTAGTCACCGAGAAGATTAACTGTATATGGTTGCAACCTTTTCAGAAGTACGTTACGACAAAAAAAATAATCTCAAAGTTACGGAGCAAGCAATTTCGCGGCCACATCTCTTTCTACCTTTGACATGGATTGGGCAAATAATACGCATCCACGATTAAAATGCATCTCGCACTAGTAATTTGCGATCCCTTAAACACCGTGTAAATAAATAAAATAAAAAATCCGGCTAAGTATGAGTCTGTCCGGCTTTCCTACTTTTGGGGATGGCAACCGAACTCGCAGCAACTTTAGTAAAATAGTATATTAAAAATACTATACTACAGTAAAAACTATTGTCCAGCAATCACGTGGCAGCCACAAAAAAACCGTATTCTTATTACCATTTTATTTAAGACTTTGGATTGTTATTGCGTAAAAGAAAAGTTCTTCTTTTTCGCAATAAGCTAATTAGTAGTAGCTCATTAGTACTTATTAAAAAAAAAAGATATAAAGTAGCGATGTTTTAGTGACCTGTTTTACACCTGTAGTTGGCTAATACAGTCAAAAGCATGCCCTACATGTTATTGAGTATGCTTTGTAGTAACGTTGTTATACCTACAACACTTTTATTTTTGTATTTTTATTTATAAATCTAAAAAGTTTGTCTCAAATATAATCATATTGTAAGAAATCATATTGATAACAGTTTGACACTTTAGGTCACTAAGTATACCTACATAGGTTTAACGAAGTATGCATTGTTTGTCTTTCT
Source organism: Scoparia ambigualis (assembly GCA_963921215.1). Classification (NCBI taxonomy): domain Eukaryota; kingdom Metazoa; phylum Arthropoda; class Insecta; order Lepidoptera; family Crambidae; genus Scoparia; species Scoparia ambigualis. The sequence goes on along the minus strand of OY992506.1, from coordinate 953,601 downwards.
AGAAAACCTTCTTGAAACAAGCTCACGAATTCTAAGTATATGAAAGTATTGTAACACTTAGCTTTGGCAATATGATGTGGGCCGGTCCCCAGTGGTGTTGGCGCTTGCGCGGCGCGCCGCAGCGGTGGCGGCCGCCGCTGACCGCCGCCGCCGCTGCCAGTGGCCGCCAGTGGACCGCCGGACCCGCGCGCCGACACCCGCTGCGCCATCGCAATATGACGTGATACCATGCCGGAAGCGAATATTCCAGCAGATATCACCAGCGCGTTCACCGTCATCAACCATGAAGAGGAGAAGCGGAGCGAGGCAGCGCAGCCCTCGGCGCGCTCCGTGAACGTGGTGCGGCCGCAGCCGCGCGCGCCCGCCGCCCCGCCCGCCGCGCCGCACCACGCGCCGCACCCCGCGCCCGCAGACATGGGCGCGCAACCCGCGACAAGGACCCTCCTCGACCCTAAGTTCTCGCGTGCTCTGGACTTCAAACTGCGTCGCCTCAAAGAAAAGGAAATCTTACAGGCCAACCTGCGCCGCCCGACGCGCTTCCGGCCGAGCAACGGCTTCCTCGCCGCTTCCAACCCAAACATCAGTCTGCAGGAGCAGACGTCGCCCGGGAAGCACAGCCAGTCCCACCCGCGAATAAACGTCATACCCCCCGAGGACGGCAAGATGGACAAGTCGCCGTCGCCGGGGCGCAAGAGCCGCGGCCGCGACGGCGGGGGCTCCAGCGACGACGACAAGCCGCGCTTTATCACGACCGTGAAGACGGGCCAGTTCCTGTTGCCGCCGCCGGCAGTTGCCAGCCTGCTGGGGCTGCACGCGCTGTACCCTCCGCAAGAGCGCGACCGGGTCGTGTACTCGTACGCCAGCAAGCCCAAGGTGGTGTGTCCGCGGCAGAAGCGCTCCGTCACGGACAAGAAACACTTGGACATGGTCGGCCCGTGCCCGCGACCGGCGGGCGCGGGTGCTGCCGCGGGCGCTGCCGGTGCGGGCACTGCCGGTGCGGGCGCTGCCGGTGCTGGCGCTGCCGGTGCGGGCGCACTGTTCCGCGGCGTGCGCGCGCTGGTAGCGGGCGTGGCGGGCCTGCACCGGCTGGCCGAGCAGCGCGACCAGCCGTACGTCACAGCCCCACACACGCTTGATTTCCCCCAATTCATTGAGCGCCCCTGCACAGGTTTCGCACATCTGCTTGCATCGCGCGATCGATTCAACATTATCAATACTAACCGACCGGACGCTATCAGCGTGGTTTATTAACTATTTCATGATAATGATTTTCGCATCGCCTTCATTTTATCGAATGAAATTAATTTCACCTAATTCATTACGTGGTTGCTGTTAAATTAAATTAATAGTTTCAAAACTAGAATGAACTAGTTAAATTTACGTATTTCTATATCAACTGCCAAGAATGTTTGTTCGTTCACCAACTTCGGAACGGCTACGGCTGTTTGACTATTTATTTTTTTGTTGTGTTTGTTATTCAGGACAAGGCTTGTATGAAAGATTTTGTTTGGGATTTCGTCACTTTGATCACGCCGACAAAGTCGTGAACGGGTCGCGAGTTGGTCAGTAATAAGAATCGAATTTCGAATATTCGATATAATTCGGAGTATGGGGTCGACGCGCCGCGTAAGTAGGGCTAGGTTTGATGTCCGTTCAATCTCCTTCCTGATTTCTAATGTACTTTGACGGTGTTCCATTTTTATTTATATATATTTTCACATCTATTTATTTTTATTGATACTCAATACTTTATTGCATTCCATAATGTTTACAAATAAGATGGTAGGTTTTTACAATGGGATCAATTACGGACCCCGTCGGGCACAGCATAGTTTAGTAGGAGAGAGGAAAAGAGCTCATTAATTCTTAATTATTATTATTATTATTATTGATAAGATTTTTATAGATACATAAATTGAAGACATAAGTGTAGGTAAATCAACGTGCCCTTGTCTGTTACTTATTTGAACTTAAATCTTCTAAGCCGGGCCGCATAAGTATGCAATCTATTTGATTATGTAGATGCGTACCGTTGGCTGTGAGTATCACGACCAGGGTGTAAGGAGCTGTCTGCGGGGCTTGCTGTGCCGTGCCGTGCCATGCCGTGCCGTGCTGCGCTGTGCTGAGGGCATGAAGCCTCTAACCGCCTCTGTGGTCTAGTGGCTAAGCCACCGGTCTCAGACCCAGAGGTGCCGGGTTCGATTCTCAGCGGGGGTACATCTTTGTGTGCTTGGTTTGGTTGGTGGTAGGGCTGTCAAGTCCTCCTGGCAAGCTACCACCATCTTATCTTATAAGCGAAGTCCAATCTGTAACTTTTGTCGTCCCTTAAGAAGCATCTTGGTACCCTCCCTATTTATCTCATACCTAGTCTTGCCATAAATTCTGTCCCTTGTATGAACATGTCTAGTGTAAAGAAAAAAAAGAAGTGAAATTTAAAAATCATGTATTTTATACGTTTAACTGTGTAGATTACCACAAATATTTAAACTATTCAAAATGACCACCTTTAGCTTTTACACATTTCTCCAAACGTCCTGGTCATTCATCTGTGGCCGCACGTACCACATGCAGTGGTATCGAGGCGGCTGTCTTCACTAAGTCTGCCTTTAACGACTCGATATTACGGTTTAGAGCAGGCTTTCTCCTCTAAAATATTCCATAAGCAATAATTCAATGGATTAGGATCAGGAGTTGCAGGGGGCCAATCTTCAGAGGCGATGAAATCCGTTAAATTCACGTCTAACCAGCGCTGGGTTGATTTCGCTTTGTGTGCTGTTGCTGAGTCTTGTTGAAATATCCATTGTTTACCAGCGAACCCAGTGTTACTTAGTGGCTTAACCGCCTTCTTTAAAATATCACTTTGGTAGTTAGTTGCTCGTGTTTTCACCCCTTGTTCACAAACATGGAGCTTTGTCACGCCTTCGTAAGACACGCCCCACCAAACCATCACAGATGCTGGGTGGTGGCCTCTTTCGATCTTCGGAATTTTCTCAGTAGCTTCTTGGGAGCTGTATGCATACACCCTATCGTTTTGACGGTTAAACGTCTCTTCAACAATTTTTTTTTAATAGCTGTAGCAAGGTGAAAATCTCGACTGGTGTTTTCTTACATTTGCGATTTGATAAATGATGGTACCCCACTCCATGTTTACACAGCTATTTAGATCAAAATGAATAGTATAAAGCCTACTTAAAATTACATCTAATAATACGAGACTATTGTCATATTATTTATTTAAAAATACCCTCATTAAAATCAAAGTATTATTATGAGGCCTTTAAAAATTTTAGAAGCAAACCATCCAAAATGTGGTCACTTGTAAATGAACTCACTCGAAATAAAGTGAAGGAATCAGCTGATCCAGTTAAATTGCAGAGAGGGTCGGAAATAGTTACTGCTGACAAAGAAATCTGTGAATATTTCAATGACTACTTCTCTACCATAGGAGAAGTTCTAGTAAATGAAATACCACAGAAGTATCACCCGAGTAAGAACATCGAAACTGGAACTCACCCACAGGAATTATACTTCGGGTCTCAACCGAAGACGATTACTTATTACATGCAGCAGTACATGAGATGGTGCTATCTTCTTCACACTTTTAGATATATCCTAAAAAGAAATATCTTATTTCCGTTCCCTGCACTGGCAACCCCGCGTCACGAGACGTCATTACGTGTTTTTGTGTTATCGGAATCACACGTACTTTTCGTAACGAAATTAAATTTGTATTTAATATGATGGGAAAATGTTAAAGTTCGAAGTTGAGAGACAGTGACCATTATGGTATTCTTCGTAAAGTAAAGAAATCATTTTTAATTAAAAAACGTTTATCATCATCGGTGAATAGTGATAAATGTCGTATCAACGATATTACGACACGCAGGTATTGGAACTTAACGCTAATTTACCTGGAAAATTAACTATTAAGGAATGTATCATAGTTGTAAGGAACTAAGATCATTTATCATTCAAATTATCTACCCTCATTTTTATTGGTTTTTCTTGGGTTTCTAAAATAATGATTGTAACAAAATTAAAAGTCATTTACAACAAGAAATTCTTTAAATGCATAACTATTTACTTAGACACCATTGTAACAGTGTTTAACTTACTAAACGTATGATGTGTCGAGGATATATAACTGCTCAACAGTGTTGATGCTTTATTTTACTCAATGACATTGAATGTCATTGATTTTACTCCATACAAGCCGTATCGAGGTTACTTACACCAATTAGACAGTGCTGAGGTTCTATTTTACACCACGCAAGTCGTGTCAGGGTAACTTACTCCACTTTAACAGAGTTGAGGCTCCACGCATGCCGTGTCGAGGATAATTACTCCACTTTAACAGTGTTGAGGCTCCACGCTAGCCGTGTCGAGGATACTTACTCCACTTTAACAGTGTTGAGGCTGCACGCAAGCCGTGTCGAGGATACTTACTTCACTTTAACAGTGTTGAGGCTCCACGCAAACCGTGTCGAGGATACTTACTCCACTTCAACAGTGTTGAGGCTCCACGCTAGCCGTGTCGAGGATACTTACTCCACTTTAACAGTGGTGAGGCTGCACGCAAGCCGTGTCAAGGATACTTACTCCACTTTAACACTGTTGAGGCTGCATGCAGGCAGTTTCGAGGATACTTTAACAGTGTTGAGGCTGTATCTTACTCCAAGCAAGCCGTGTCGAAGATACTCACTCCACTTTAACAGTGTTGAGGCTATATTGATGTTGTCAATTGGTGGATACATCAAGAAAGAAAATTCCAAGGAGCCCCTCTGGATTGGAAGCAAAGGAGCCACGCGGTTTTCAGGTCAGACCTCAGCATTATATATACTTATTAATTGTATTAGAATAATAATTAGACTTACTCCGCGACACAGCGGCTACACAAGCCGTGGCGAAGATACTCACTCCACTCTACCAGGGTTGAGTGAGGCTATATTTTATTTTAAGCAAGCCGTTTCGGGAATATGTTCTAAGTACATTTTAACAGTGTTGAGGCTATATTTTACTCCACGCTAGCCGTTTCATAGTTTCTAACTCCACTTGAACTGTGTTGAGGATTTTTTACTCCACATTAACCGTGAGAGGCCATACCTATTTCACCCTAACAGTTTCACGTTTCTACGTCCTCCGTGGAACAAAGCAGAGTCTCAACATCGTTGAGGACGTGGGTTCGATTTCCACCGGAAGTGGACATGTTTTCAACGTTTCGTTATCTTCGGGTTCACTTATCAATAATGATTTGGTGAAGACATCTTAAACTATGTCATTGATGTTTACAATGACTCAACCAGTAGCGGGAGAAACGAAGCTTGGCCATTCGCGCTGCTTGCAGCGCTAGCGCCTGTGCCCGTGCCAGCTGCGCCACTAGGATCTTCGATCTGTCGCCGTATATGACGGTCAGTCCGACGATAGCCTGCTTTCATTGAACACCCATAGATTTTACAATTTCTCAGAGAAGAACCTCATAAAAAATAAAGGGTTACTCATAATAATAATTTTAAAAATAAATAGTAATAATAATAAAAAGTACCTACTTAAATAAATGAAAAAAAAAATGGTAATAATGTACATAAGCCTCGAAGCTCCAAAACTTAATTAGGAAATTGAAAAAATAATAATAATAATAAGCTGTTGGAGGTAAATATGAATAAAAGTTTTAAAACTTCACTTTCTGAGCATAATAATATTAAGATACCATAACCAAGTTTGATTCGAAAAGAAAACAAAAATCCAACGCTCTGTACAGGGTATCGGGCTGATGCCCGGGCTGAAGTTGTGATCAACTTCGAGGTTCTTTAAACTCTAGGGGGGGCGCCACTGCGCGTACGCGTAGTAGTATCATCAGCTATCGAGCTGCGATCAAGCCCACCTGCACCATTCACACCGCCGAGGGACTGCCGAGGTTCCGCCGGATATCTGACAGGGAGACGTTGGAATCAGAGCTCCTGCAGTCGCTTGATCTATTTTTATGATTGAATGACAGAAAGTGTGAGCTCACTAGGGATCGTAATGTTTTACATTGGATTCGTAAATGAATTATTCATTTTCCCGGCCAACCTATACAAAACAACTATACCCCAAAACCATGTCTGTTACTTACTATCTCAATCTATGTAGATAAAAATGAATCGCCAAATGTGTTGCTAAGCGCACGAAAACGGCTCGACTGATTTGTCTGATTCTCTTTTGTTGTGTTTATAAAGGTCAGGAAAAGTTTACAAAAAAAAAAAGGTAAAGGATCTCACAGATTCACTTAAAATTTAAAGCAGCTTCAAAATAATTATATTTAAAAGAATCGAACTGCCCTTAAATTATTAAATCACAACTACTATTGTCAACAATTGATATTCAAGATGCTTATTTTTAATGAAGTATCTACTGCAATTAAAGCTGATTGGAAAAAGTTAAGGTTTACTTTGAGGCCTCAGTTGAAATTAATGTTCTTCTGTTCGGCCTATTTGTGTTTGCGAAATTACTGGAACCGGTTCTAGAACAATTGCGCATAATATTTGAATTTTCTACAATAATTGTTTAGTTTATGTTTTGTACCTACGCACGAAAAATAAGCTCAAACTATGACGAGTGTGTATTGAATAATAAAACTACGAGTACAAGCAACTTTTTGGAGTCATAGGGTTTGTCACAAACACTTACAAAAGCATTATTAAAAAACGGAGCAACAGAACTTGTTTTTATACATAAATGTATAATGAGGGATTTAGATGAATTCAGGAATATTGACTACAGCATGCACAGGGCCGTTGCGGTTTGAATTTCCTACCTACACCAAGTTGTTTGAAAAAGAGAAGTTCTTAGCATTAATTGATTCAGAAACTTTTTTGTATTGGCATCCTACATCCAGTCTTGTGAAAACATTATACGGATATACTTAGATACGGAGTAGGTAACTCTCCTACCTTGCATTTTCACATATTATTAATTTATTGGCAAAGCCATAATTTGACCTTACAAACCTTTACAAACGCAGAATGCATCACAAAATCCTGACCAGACCATAACAAAAAAAAACACTTACATTTAATATAAATTTGATAAAGCAGAAGGTATTGTTGTGGTACAGATTAGAATTTACATCCTTGGTATACAATGTGGCCCAAACTTGTTGTCCAAGAAAAATTGTTCTTCGGCCCTAAATAATATTTGTTATACCTAATTTCCTTTCAAGGCGAGCCATCCACTTCTAGATAGCCTTATCCAGGTGGCGCCAAATTATTAGTGAATCGTTGACCAGACATGGTATACCACGAGCATCTTGAGATATATGTTTACATCTCTTGCAACAAAATCAGTAACATTAAATCAATACTGTACTTAATAATATCTTGGTAGCTTTATTCGAAAAATAATAACTTGAATCTTTTCAAAGCTGATCATTTCTAACCAAAAAGTTTGAGGAAGGTTCTATGTTGTTTAAATACGCATAGGTCCACTTGACCTGTCATCTAAGGGAAGTAATTTACTTTACATAAATGACTGTGTTTAACACAGTTTTGTTAAGTGTACACTAACTAAGATTTATTGCTCCAAATCAAAAATACAATTCAACATGGGACACAAATGTCATGTTAATTAAACCATATTTTCAGGACTATCCTTAGAATCAGATCATAATCATTGATTTGTCACTTATGATTCTTACACTATATTTTCTATTGTTTCTGCTCAAAAAACGCAGTCTATTAGTTTAATCAAAAATAATATATCAATACAAAATTATGTGATTGTGATTGAAATTACCGTACGCGTTTGGCAACCGCTATCAGATTGTCCAATATTTGTAAGAATCCCAGTTATTTGTTGCTGGTTGTGCCAACCTCATAAAAAGGCGGTCAAAAACATTTGTTGCAGATAAAAAAAATAAAAAAAAAGGATTCCAAGACAGTGGACGACATGCCGATACCGATATTTGTCCGTCTATTTGGAGCTCGATGGCGCAGCGGCTAGCGCGTTCGGCTTGCGATCTTGCTCGCTAAGCAACTTTCGCCATGCCAGGTCGCTGGATGGGTGACCAAATTTAAAAACATCTCGAGCTCCTCGCTCGGCATTTACTGCTCACACTGCTCACAGATCTAGTCTGGAGGTGTTTCGCAGAGTTGTTGTAGGCTGAGTCACTTAAATGTATTTGTTAATACTGTTGGAGAAATGTTTAGGTACAAATCAGAATGAATTTGTCAATGCAGTATTTACACAACAAAATAATAATACTAAATCAAATAAATAAATGAAATTGTTAAAGTCATTGTTTAGAAAACGACCAATGCATCGATAGCCATTAAATGCATCTTTTAAGGTTTAAAGGAGGCTTAAGCACTTATAAAAAACTACCTATATATTGTAAAGTTTAAATTGACATAATTTTTTATTTTTATTGTGTTAACATTACAATGCTCTGAACATCTGCATGTAATAAGTAATCGTCTTCGGTTGAGACCCGAAGTATAATTAAGAATCAAACGAACTTACCTTGTGAAGTTTGATTCCAATTATGCGAGGGTCTCAACCGAAGACGATTACGTCAACCCATCCCTGCCAACCCAAAAAATAAAATAAAAAATTGTGGAGGATAACACAAAATTCTCTGAAATAATGACGTCTCGTGACGCGGGGTTGCCAGTGCAGGGAACGGAAATAAGATATTTCTTTTTAGGATATATCTAAAAGTGTGAAGAAGATAGCACCATCTCATGTACTGCTGCATGTAATAAGTAATCGTCTTCGGTTGAGACCCTCGCATAAATGGAATCAAACTTTACAAGGTCGTTTGATTCTTAAGTATCACAGCTTTTCCCAGACACTACCGAAGAAGTTATAAAAATTTGTAATCAGTTAGATAGCAACACGATAGCAAACTAAAACTAATCTGGATAAAAAAAATATAGCAACAGGCATATTTATAGACCTCAAAAAGGCTTTCGATACCGTTACTCAGTAATGTTGTTACAAAAATTAAATCAAATTGGCATTACTGGAACAGCTTTTAATATCTTAAAAAGATTTCAGATTATGAATGTTTAATGTTAAATAATTGTAAAATAAACCAAATTTATAATGAATAATATTTAGGGCTCATTGTTGACAGTAAATTGACGTGGAAGCCTCTTATTGATAAAATTATAACCAAATTATCATCTCTGGCCGGAGCTTTGAGAGGTGTCAGCAGGTGTCAGCAGGTGTCAGCAGGTGTCTTCCACGGGAAGTGCGCTACACTATAAACAATTCTCATAATAAGCCCCACATTGACTACTTGATCGAGATCTGGAGTACAGCTGCAAAATCACATATAAACTTAATACAAAGAGCATAGCACTAATTTAGAGGCCTATTACATCTCGACTGTGATTTTTGCGTAAAATGGCCAATTTTGGCGTTATGGATCTCAGAAACAAAAATACATTAACATTTATGACTTATTGAATAGTGTAGAATAGCTATTGGAATAGTGCGTAGCGGCCTCGCTTTTTGTAAATTTTGCTTAACTTTTTAATTAAACCCAAAATTGCAGAGAAAGATTTTCACAAAGTGGCCGAAGGCACTTTTTTGAGCTCATCGATTGAACTACTGTTCTAAACAAGTGAAATAAAAAAAATATAATGTTATCTCTTATATAGTCGAATAGTGCGTAGCGGCCTCGGAATTTTTAGATATTATTGATTTTATATATGTACAGTTTAGCAACTGCACAATATACATAGGTAGAGTCAAATTACTGTTTCGTACGTATCAGCGCTTACCGCCACAATGTAATTTAATTGCTATTTATAGCCAGTTAAGCGAAAGCCACTAACTAACAAACATCTTTACTGTAATTTTTAACTTTGTGATTTTAATTAAAACTATAAACCAGTGACGCCGTTTAACTCAACTAATTAACATCTGAAGACTGTAGGGCAGAAACCCTACAATATAGGAAAACAAATCTTATTCTAAACTAAAAAACTTCGAAAATCGCTTTAAGTTAACTGTAAATATCTCCTATCTACGATAATATTATTGAGCAAAATTTACACCAGAGTAATTGTTACTTCATGAGGAATAAAGATTTTATAATGAATTTATTATCATTTTGGATAAAAACGATAAATACAACTGCAAAATTACTACAAAATACGATGCGCCGGCCATCCGAATTCAACTTATGCTCACAGAATGGAGATTTGTAATATTATGCACAAATTTATTACCCTATTTCGATAAAAACGATAAATACAACTGCAAAATTACTACAAAATGCAAAAATGGGCATTTTACGCAAAAATCACATTCGAGATGTAAATAGGCCTCTTAAGTAAAATCCTTTTTTACTATAATTACTTTACATTTAAACTTAAACCGCCTCTGTGGTCTAGTGGCTAAGCTACCTGTTTCAGACCCAGAGGTCCCGGGTTCGATTCCCAGCGGGGGGTACATCTTTGTGTGCTCGGTTTGGTTGGTGGTAGGGCTGTTAAGTCCGCCTGGCTAGCTACCACCATCTTATCTAAGTCTGTCGCCATAACAACGATGTTTATAGCATTGTTGTGTTCCGGCAGTTTGCGATAAGATAGCCAGTTCCTCAGTGGTTGAGGATTCCGGGTGAAGCGCGCTTCCACCTTCGGCCTTATCGTCACTTACCATCAGGTGAGATGAAGGCCAAGCGCTTACCCGTTGCAAATTAAAAAAAAAAAAAAAAAAAAACATCTGCAGTAAAAATATATAAATAAACCAAAATATTTAATTTTACACAAACAAACACGTATTAGGTACACTTGTTTACTGATCCGTAAAATAATAACTTATAATATACACATAAAAATTTATTAGTTTCGCAAAAAAGAGGCAAATACAAATAAAATCAACTAAGAAATGGAAATGATTTTTTTTTTTTTATAGCAGAAGGATGCAAACGAGCAAGCGGGTCACCTGATGGAAAGTAAACACCGCCGCCCATGGACACCCGCAAAACCAGAGGAATTGCAGGCGCGTTGCCGGCCTTTAAGGAAGGAATAGGCTCGTTTCTTGAAGATCCGTAAGTCGTAACGGTCCGGAAATACCGCCGCCGAGAGCTGGTTCCACAACACTGTAGTTCGAGGCAAGAAATTTCTTGAAAAACGCACAGTAGTAGACCGCCATCCATCAAGGTGATGTGGATGGAATGACAGTCGATTGCGTGTAGTGCGGTGAAGGAAATTAGCGGCAGGGATCAAGCCGAACAATTCCTCAGAACACTCCCCATGATATATACGGTACAATATACAGAGAGACGCAACGTCTCTCCGAAGAGCCAGTGGATCGAGCCGACCTGAAATAACCACGTCGCCGACAATTCGAGCAGCTCTGCGTTGAATGCGGTCAAATGGAAGGAGTTGGTATTGGGGTGCTCCAGCCCAGAGATGTGAGCAGTATTCCATATGCGGCCTGACCTGTGCTTTATACAGTTGTAAACGGTGGGCCGGCGTGAAATACTGACCCGCTCTATTAAGCACACCCAGCTTATTTAGCTTTACCTTCCAAATGACCACGAAACTGAACGTCACTCGAAATATCGACGCCAAGGATTCCAATAATCGGATTGGAATCAAGGGGAGCTCCCTCAAAGTTCAGAGGTACCACGAAGGGACGTTTTTTCGCGGTAAATGCGCAAACTTGTGTTTTGGAGGGGTTAAAGCGGACTAGGTTATGTCGGCCCCAATCCGAGACATGACTTAACATGTTCTCGGTGTCAGTCACAAGTTTATTCCGGCTCTCGATGACGCTTTCCAGAGAAATATTAGCTCGCCCGGTGTAGAGCGTATCCCCAGTACTGCCATCCGCATAGCAATGAATGCTGTTGTTATGCAGCATGTCATTGATATGCAGAAGAAACAAAGTAGGGGACAACACACACCCCTGCGGGACTCCAGCATTCACGGGCTTCATGTCGGAGCACGAACCGTCGACTGCGACTCTGATGCTACGCCCAGTAAGAAAGCTGGCAACCCATGAACACAATTTCTCAGGAAGCCCGTATGATGGAAGTTTAGAGAAAAGAGCCCTGTGCCAAACCCTGTCAAAAGCTTTCGCTACGTCCAAGCTAACTGCCAGTGCCTCCCCTTTACTCTCGACTGCCTCCGCTCATCGGTAAGTAAGGTACACTAAAAGATCACCAGCCGATCGACCGCGACGAAAACCATACTGGCGATCACTTAGTAGCTGGTTCTCTTCTAGGTACCTTAAGAGCTGGCGGTTTATAATGGACTCCATTACTTTGGAGAGTAAAGAGGTAATAGCTATTGGCCTGTAGTTAGACGGATCTGAGCGATCGCCTTTTTTTGGAATCGGGTGGACAAGGGCTGTCTTCCAAGAGCTCGGGACGACGCCAGTGGTGTAAGAGAGCTGGAAAAGGCGCGTTAGAACTGGTGCCAATTCAGGAGCACACGTCCGAAGCACAATGGGTGGAACTGCATCAGGCCCACTCGCCTTATGGATATCAAGGGAAAAAAGAGCCTTACGAACTGACCTTTGCAGGAACTGAACGTTTGGCATTGTACAAGCGCAATGCGGTATAGTTGGTGGAGAGTTTTCCCCATCGTCCAAGGTCGAGTTTGATGCGAAAAGAAAGCCCAAGAGATCGGCTTTCTCCTTTGCAGTATAGGCCAGGCAGTCATCGGTCTTGTGCAATGGTGGTAGGGACGGCTGACAAAAATTCCCTAAGATAGCTTTGGCGAGAGACCAGAACGCACGCGTCCCCGAAGGAAGACGCACTAGCCTCTCACCAATTCTACCTATGAATGATGACTTCGCCTTGGCAATGTCCTTCTTAAAGGATCTGGCGGCAAAGTTGTACGTCTTTCTGAGCGCACTGGTGTTTGGATCCTTTGATGACACCGCATTAGCCCAGGCTTGGTAATGCTGTCGCTTTTGGCGAGACGCCATTTTGCAGCAACGACCAAACCATGGTTGGGACTTGCCGCCAATGGGAACCACAGAGTTTGGAATGAAAAGTTCCATTCCCTGCAGTATCACATCAACGACAGAGTCAGCGGCGACATCAGGATCATCCAGCGAGAAGCAAACTCGCCACCACGGGTAGGACGCAAAGAAGCTTCGCATCCCATCCCAGTCCGCCGACCTATAATGCCAGACTCGACGGCTAGCCGCTGGTTGCGGTTTTGAAGTTTCTGTGAGAAGCACAGTGCTGCGAATCAGACAGTGGTCTGATGAGCCTAGTGGTGCATCAACAGAAACTTGATAGCCGTCTGGGTGCGAGGTCAGCAGAAGGTCCAAGAAAGAAGGTGCATGGCCCTCCACATCTGGAACCCGTATTGGCTCGGTTACCAATTGGGACAGACTGTAGGCCAAAGCGAAGTCATGAACGGCTCTACCCGCGTGGTCAGTTGTGCGTGAACCAAGCCATTCGACGTGGTGGGCATTGAAGTCTCCCAATACCACAATCTCGGCCGAGGGGATCCGTTGGAGAAGGGAGTCTGTCGCTGTTTGGACGGTCTCGATGAGTTGGTCAGTTCCGATGTTACCGCTGTGGGACCTATACAGGCACGCGTAGACGCGAGGATGACGTCCGCAGTCGACGTGCAGCCATAAGATGGAGAGGTCCCTATCTTCAAGATTGCCAAGGCGACGAACGCACATATCCTCCCTGACATAGGCACAAACACCGGCTCGTGACACAAATGCATGTTCCAGGTTGTATCCCGGGTAGCGCAAGTACGAGATGTCAGGAGGGGGGGCCAATTGTCCCGCCTTTCTCCTGCCTGCAGCATGCCTTGGCACGAACGAACTTTTGCTCTCCCCAGAATACGTAGGGCAGCCTGAGCGAGAACGCTCAGGGGGGGATTCTCCGACACTGGATGTGTCGGTACCCCCTGGGGTAAATCTAGATTACAGTTCGCTGCCATATCAATTGTGAGGGGGGGGGGGGAGGGGTCTCCGGAACCCTCACTCGCCGGACGAAACACAACAGCACAGAGTGCCATTGTTTCACACCGAAAATTCGTGAGGGGGTGGTATTACGCCGGGCGAGCCGACCCAATGCGTGCTGCAACGCAGCGTGGCTCTACCACTCAGTTGGTGTCACTCATTTAACACCACCCAGGGGTCACGTGTAGGGTCTTAAGGGTAAACCTACGGACGCGAGCAACTTAACCCCCAAAAATTTTTTTAAAAGATTTAGTTTTACGGCCCCCTAGCACAAATTATGGCAAAAGAAATATTTTATTTGAAGGTGCGCAAATTTATTACAAGCTTCCTAAGGACATTAAAGAAACCCAATCAATGATCACATTCAAAAATTTCTAAAACGTTACATTAGTTCAAATAAATAAATTAACAATAATAAATAGGTATGATCTCTTTTCTTTTTTTTAAAGTGTCAATACATAAACAAATCATCATTTGTATTTATTCATGCGTTTTTGTAACAGACATATTTATATGTCAATGGTTTTTGTTTACAATTTAAAATAATAAAAAGAATAGTAAGGTAAGGTGGGGTAAGAGGGACGAGGGGGGAAGAGGAACAGCATCACGTAAACATAAAACTATAAAGCCTATCTCTGTGCCTACTCTGTCGATAAAACAGAAATTCGGGTGTAGTTTTCATGTTCTAACACAGATGGCGCTACGACACATTTAAGTGAGTTGAACAGAGAGAAAAAAAAATCTGTTGTCAAACTACAAAACCTCGAGTGGGTGGTAGATTTTATATGTGCCTAAATAAACGATAAGACGATTTGTTAGAAGGCTGTTTTTGTTGGAAAGTGGAAAGTTCACGTGGAGCTTTTATTTTCCGACCTAATTTTGTTTGTAGCACGTGTTTACAATGATTTTTGCATGTGATCAAAATCTTAACCTAAAAAATGCCAAGTGGGGTAAGAGAAACTACCATAATCGGAAAAGAGGAACATATGTTCCTCTTTCCCAGTTTCAGGGGCGACAAACCTTTTTATAGGCGATGAAATATTAATGATAATAGGTTATTTATTACCGACTTCAAAACCGTATGAAAGTTCGCGATTTACTCAAAAACTGCTGTACCTACCGATTTTGGTGATTCTTTCACATGCATAATTTTCATTTTTCTGATAAGGTTTTAATGTACAATACACTAGCTTTTATCCGCGGCGTTGCTCGCGAAGGTGTCTCTTAAATATCGTTCGTTTTTAAGAAGATAAGTTAGCCTACTTGCTTTTGTACCTATTTTTAGTAGGTAATTGTTAAAAAAGTTGTATTAGTAATAAATATAATATGTAGATAAAATAATATTTAATATGTATAAATAAATACCTATACATAAATTAAAATATTTTAAAAAATGAACCGGCTTAAATGAAATGATCACATTAAAGTATAAATGAAATTTAAAAATGGTAATTTATATCTACATCTAAACTCAACTTATTCAGTGCAAGTAGAGTTAATATTTATGATTTTGTTTTTAATAAGTTTGTAGATTTTAGAAGATTCGTTTGTAAAATTTAATGACGTTTGCTATTTTTAGTTATATGGTGTTATGTGCTTATTGGCAATAGGTAGGTACTTATTTTTTTTAATACACTTCAATTGATTTTATTTCATTAAAAGCTAATTATTTGTTTTTATTTTTAAAATCGTTTGTGAATTTGCCACCTCTGACCATATATGTTCCACTTACCCCAAATTTTAACTTTCTCGATAGTACGCAAAATTAAACCATATTTTTACTGCGATTAACTCTCAATTCATTTGACTTGACAATCACATTTAAAATATGTGAAGACAAATCAAAAAAGGTTAGTTTTAACATGAAAAGTTTAGGTTGTTCCTCTTTCCCCATATCTGGGGTAAGTGGAACATTTTGAAGACTCAACTTCATTGACAGATTTGTCCGTAAATACTGAAGGAATCGATTTTTATGTTAATATAATAGTAAGTTAACTTCATTAGGTATACGTATTTTTTAGTAATATTAAAATTAAATTTTCTATTTACTGGCTGGAGCTCATAATGTTAAAATATCAGTAAACTATGTTCCTCTTACCCCACCTTACCTTAATTAAATTGAAACAAAATAATAATAAAAAACCCCTTAGAATTTTTATTCTATTCTTCTTTAGTGTCTTTATTTACCTTAAATATCAAATATCTAAATTAAAACAGTACAAAAGAATAATGAAATAGTCTTACAGTCATAATAAATATCTAAATTAAAACAGTACAAAAGAATAATGAAATAGTCTTACAGTCATAATAAATTATTGTAAAACAGCCACCTAGCGTGGCGCTGAGCGTAGTTTGTTTATACATCAATGTTTTTGCTATCATAGCGCCTGAGGCTCGTGTATTTGCTGTTACAATGTTTTAAAACTTCCGTCCAATAGTATCTATCTCTAAAATATATTTTTTTTGTTTATTAATTGTGTTGTTCTCATGTAAGTGAATTTATGTGTAATTCTTAATGAGAATAAATGTCTTGAACCATAAACCATCATTTAAGTTGGGATAGAAGTTATGGCATGACTAGGTATAAAAATGACAATGTCTAATCAACTCCAGAACAGTGACGTAGTTTGTTACGCTGATGATACAATAATTATTTATTACGGTCACACCTGGCGTGAGGCCCATTGCTATGCCGTATTAGGTATGCAGAAAATACAGAAATGGTTAAATTATAACATTATAACTCTAAACGCGAATAAAACTAAATTTCTGTGCTTACATATAACGGCAGCATTTCAGCCTCCTCCATTCCTTTTTAAAAGTCTTCCAGTTCACAAATCTATCTGTCCTACTATGGAAACTGGTTCCGACCCAAATTGTTGTGTCATATAGAAAGAGCCCACTTTTTTAAAATCTCTTGGTATAACACTTGACGAAATCCTATATTTTAAAAAACGTATCTCAGCTACCTCAGCAAGAGTACGAAAACAAATCCACATAATGAAACAGATGAGAGATCACTAATGGAAATGGTTTCAAGTCAATGTATCTGGCATTGTGCCAATCCATGATTAACTATTGTATATACTTGTATATACTTGTGTATACTTGCATGGGGTGGTATTGCCCCTTTCGTATTGATGTATAGAAAGATCACAATGAGCGGTTCTGAAGGTGGCTCTGGGAAGACCAAGGCGATGCCCCACATTGCATGTTTACAGAGAAGCCCAAGTCTTAAAGTGTCCGCAGATTGTTTTTAATAAGAGCTTCAATGTTTATGCACAAACAAGTTGTAAGATCACCAAGGTATATTGAACTACTTAGAAAGAGAACTTTCAAGATCCCCACCACTGAAGTGAAAACTAACTTTGCACAACGATTTACTTATAGCATTTCTTTTTCCTCGCCTCTTCAATAAATTGGTCAACATTTGCGATTTAAAGCATTGTCTACAGAGCTAAATCTAAGGTTCTGCTCCTCTTATTGCCCTGGGATTACGCACAATCTGAGGAAAAATCATTAAGGTTACGGCATAACAAGGCCTTCCAACTGGTAGTGGCCAGCCGTGGCAGTCTTGTCGCTGCTGTCCGATCCCCAGAGTCAATGGCATCGCACGGTTACCCATTACTATTACACACTCGTACTCCACATTCGCGCTTTGCATCGTCCAGATCATATATGTTACGATCATTAATGTCAACACTATAGTGTTGTCATTGTTTTTGTTTACTAATTATTGTTCATGACGAATATCCACTATTTAGATACTTTCTTTGTGAAATAATTGACTTCCACGAGTCAGCTTAGCCTAATGTGCGAGTCATTGATCAATCTTGTATCTCGGCTTACGTTAAGTTTGCTAAATAAACATTTTCATTTTTCTCCTAAGTCACCATAACAAAATTTATAGCATAGTTGTGTGCAGACAGTTGAGAGATAAGATAGCCACTTCCTCAGTGGTTGAGGATTGTGGGAGAAGCGCGCTTCCACCTTCGGCCTTATTGTCACTCACTGCCAGGTGAGATAAAGGCCAAGCGCTTACTTGTTGTAAAATAAGCTGATGGTTCATTCGTTTGTTGCAGCGGCAGTCTGGCGACGACGCAGTACTCTAACGTGATGCATGAGAAACGCGTGGTGCGCGGCAGCACCTTCGCCTCGCACGCGCACGCCGCGGTGAGTCACGCACTCTGGCACTCACTCACCACTCACGCACCACTCACACGCCACTCACACGCCACTCACACGTCAATCAAATCAGTCATACATACTTACATACACTTACAACTATTATCCCTAAGGGTTAGTCAAAGTGTAGGCAATGAAGGCCGCAGAAGCAGGGCTCTGCAACACTCTGCGTTTTACCAAATAATAACTGCACATGTGTTCAGCGTGATAGATGGTGAGCCCATCGCCGCCTTATGCAGTTGGATGTATAAATAATTGTTAAATATAATGATAACTGTATAACTATAAGTATTACTAACACTAGCATTTAAGCAATTCTTCCATCATCAAACAATTCTAAGATTTAATCAGTAAAAAGCGTCAAAAGATAAAATTGAAACATCCATGGTCGTGACAGGAAGTAGGTACAACACGGAATATGCACTTTGCATTATCGTTGCTGCACGCCGGCAAAGACAAAACTGTTGGCCAGCGCCTGTGCGCACGGTGGCATACAACCAGAATGCCTTCTCAACGTGAGTAAGAAGCCTCCTGCGTTAGCTAGTGTGTTAAAAAATCAACACACGTGTAGCAAACGAGTAGGGTTATAACCCAATATTACATGTCTGGAGCATATGGCAGTCAGACCTCGGCAATGCGACATTTGCAATCTTGATTTAACGGAATCCCCGCTCTGTTCCCTTCAGACTGTTCCACCTAAAACTTGCACACACATATTTAAACTACGATTTAGTCGAATCTGTAGAATCAACTATATTTGTAGGTATAACATTAGATAAGACGATAGAATCCATCTTGATCTCCGCACGTGCTTTTGTTCATTATACAAATAACAACAGACGATTTTAAATGTAATTGTGCTGCAACCACGATCGGTGACAGCAATAAGAAGTTTAATAAATGATAACCGAATATATAGGCACTGCAATAACTCGCATTCGTCCGGCGGAACAAGGGTATCAAAAAAGATTCAGTAAAATTACAAGGCATATTAGGCATAAGAACCGGAGCTTCTGCATCGGCAGCGCGCGCGACGCCCTCGGTGACGCGCGCGTCCGTGTTTGCCGGCCTAGTGACATTATGCCGCGTCCGTACGCTTGGCACTTGCCGCACACTCCAAATCGCTGCAAACGTTTGGATTTGTGATTTGTTCGACGGATCGGCTACAAGCGCTTGCAAACCAAGCCAAACGCTCTATCCACACGTTTGAATTTGTGACGGCTTGTTCAAGTTTGCCAAGCGTGATGACGCGGCATTATTATAAAGCACCGGTCGCTCTAACTTGTAATGTTGGAGGCACGTTGGTCGGCGGAAAAGTTTAATGAAGGTCAGTGGAGGAGTAAATGAATTGATTGTGTACATTCCGTGATGAAAGGCTGCACGCGCCCCAATCGATACTCGAACAGGTGACCCATTGTCCGCTGATAGACGGTTGTCATATTCGTGTCAAACCCAAACAATGCCGAGGTTATTTGTGTAACTGTGTCGGTAATGCCAGCCGCGCCGCCGCCGTTTCTAATAGTCAGTTAGAATGGTTTCCTTCATTGTGCCGTTGGAGCACACCATTACGTTCCAATAGCCATTCCTACTTGGAATAATTTAAATTATTCACACAGTGGTCTGCAACAAATTGGGCCAAATTGATTCCCTTGTAAATAAGCCGGCCGCCACATGCAACGTGTGCGCTTTCCGCCGGCGCCCGCCGCACTGCCATTGCCTACATAATACATTATTTATTTTAAAGCGCTCATTACAATAAATTTCATTTCTTTTTTGTATACATACATACAATCATGATTATTTAACCTCGAAGGGTTATTCAGAGACTAGGCAATGAGGACAGCGAAAGCAGTCCTCTGCCATAGTCCACAGCACACCAATGGCGACTGCAAATGTGCTCAGCGTGGCAGGTGGTGAGCCCATCGCCGCTCTATGCTGTTGAATGTATGTGCAGTCTTTAGTCCGTTAGTCGCCTTCTATGGCACCCACGGGAAAAGAGGGGTGGTAGTATCTTTTTTTTGGGTGGGTTTTATGTGAGTGCAGCATGTAATAATGAATTTCAATTTGCACTATCGCAAAAATGGAATAAAAACATGTTATCTTATTTGTAGCGGCTGTACAGAAATGCAAATGGTTGTTTAAAGTTTACTAGCATAATGTTAAAAACAACCAGTGATTTAAAAATGCACCGCCAGTTAGCATAAGGGTTATTTCAGTAGCCGTGTCGCGTGGCGGTGAAACAATGCTACCACCCATTATTTCCCTAGGTGTCGTAAAAGGAGACTAAATTACTAAAGACTGCACATACATCCAACAGCATAGAGCGGCGATGGGCTTACCACCTGTCATGCTGAGCACATGTTCAGTCGCTATTTGGTGAAAGTGGACTATGGCAGAGGACTGCTTTTGCGGTCCTTATTGCCTAGTCTCTGAATAACCTTTCGGGGATAATAGTCGTGATTATTGTTTGTATGTTTATGTGTGTGTTTGTAAAATTCTATTGTTAGGTGCATGCATAATATTGTATTTTATAATACTTTGGAGATTTGGTACTTACATAGGTAGAAGGTGCCACTTTATGTACCCAACAATATTAAAAAATACTAACAATTTTATTCTGTTAATGCTCGCAAAGGGTATTTTTTTTTAGTAACAATATTTAACAACAAAATTATATTAAATGTATATTACTTACTGCCAATCTCGACAAATGTGCAACTGCAAATATAGTGATACAGGGATCTGTTAAATTGATCGAAATAGAACGTTTTACCAAATATTTAGGTAGATGGGCCATTTTCAAATTCTCTGCAGTTAACCTTGTCCCTAACCATGTTTAATTTTTTTTGAATAAATTACGAAATTCACTGCAAATGTAAAGTAAATAAGTCCATAATAAACTGTTAAATTAAGCATCGATCGAAATGAAAAATAATAATCTAATTTCATGTTTTTGTACTTTGTTTAAAGTAACATTATGGTCATTCTTGGTAACAGAGTTGTTTTCCATACAAAATCATTATGTCCCAGACAGTAGGGCAGTACAAATATCGTTAACAATTTGTTTTTATACCACACTTATAAATTTAAAAATTAATGGGTTATATAAATACATCTATAACTTATTTAAAACACAAGTTGGTGATAAAATGTATTTTTTTCTATTTTTCGAAAGTTTGTCCCGCTGTCCATATAAATTTATAACTATACTCTGCTACTATAGCAAATTCGAACCAAAAAAGCAGATGGCGCTACTGTTGTACCGGCAGTTATATTGGCGTGGTGTCCGAGTTCATTCTAGATAGTTCGCGGGACCTGGGGAAGACGCAACGCCAGTCAGTCGACCGGGAATCGTGGGAGGAGGCGAGTGTTTTTATTGCGTGACCACACTGTTACTGATATAAGTAACATATTTGTATAAGATTTTATTTTTTACAAACATTATATAAATAAAAAATATTTCGTATTGGTAACATTGTGGTATTTATTTTCACCTAAGAATATTCAATTTGAAATAACATCTAAAATTATTAATAAACTTCGCGGCTAATTACAGGATATCAAAATTTGATGGTTACTTTCTGCATAGATGTAGGAAAAAGTAATGTTTAGAGAGTTTGTAAAATTTTTGTTTTTAGAAATAGAAGTTACATTTACCTGCAGAGAATTTGAAAATGGCCCAGATAGTTAATTTATGTAACACAAGCGGATCCCCGCGGTTTTACCCGAGTGGTACCCGTTCCCGTGGGAATATCGGGATAAAATATAGCCTATCTCACTTGGAAGAATGTAGCTTTCTAATGGTCAAAGAATTTTCTAAATCGGTCTAGTAGTTTCGGATAATATTAATATAGATAGATAGTATAGATGATTTTTCATTTATTTTTATTAAATAATATAATTATGCTGGAAATTCATTGACTAAAGTTTAACATACACCTAGCATTTTAAAACTTTATTTCCAATTTGCTATTGACAAACGCGAACGAATAGACAGGGAGCGTTTACCACTAGCCTAGTCGCATGATCTTTGATTTTTTTTTAAGAATGTCTGTATGTTGAGGCAAAATTTAAGAAAATGTACCGAACGCAGTGCTATACTCGTCATTCTTCAGCGCCGCCGCCGCCGTAGCGCCGCCGTAACGCCGTTGCGCCGCCGCCGTAGCGCCACTGCCGCCGTAACGCCGTAGCGCCGTAGCAGCTGTAGCGTACACCGCCTTCCGCGGCGTTTTCGAGTTTTGAATATCGATTTTTTTATCGATCATTATTGGAATTCAAAAACAGAGGAATGATAAAAAAGACAGAGGAATGATAATGATTTTTTTACTCTAGCTCTGCAGTAATTTTCAGTTACGTAATTAAATAATGACATTTACTTAACCAAACACAATTGACTGATTCGTCAATACCAAAACTCATTGGTTTAATGCTCTAAAGCTTAAGGTTACGATAAGACAGTAGGTTCCAATAGTAGATTTTTCTTTTTAAAACAGTCAACAAGTCACAACTAAAGTAAGTAGATAGTTAAGAATTCTGATTGAGAAAGATTTAGTTTGCGCACTAATTTTTTATTTTCGTTGGGGTATGTATTGGTGTATCCTGATTTAATGTAAATGATTGGTGGTTGTCCTGTAAGACATAAATATAAAACACTTATATAATATGTCATTATAGAGTCAATTAGGTACTAAAATATCAGTGTCACAATGTAACTATATTGTGGTTTTTTAAACTGTGCTAATAGATTAAAGATAACAATTATTTACTTAGGTACCTTTTCTAATTTTCTTCTCTCGGCGTGTTGCACGGAGAAGGTCTGTTTGATGTAAGTTTTTGATCTATTCTGTAAAACAGGTAAAAAAAAATAAAAGTTATTACAATAATTCTGATTTAAAAAAAATCAAAATTCCAAATTTCTTTATTCAATGAACTTAGCATTTGAATTTTAATATATATAAGCATAAGCATTTTGAATCGTCTAAAGGAGATCATTCAGGCTCCATACATTTTTGGGCCTTTTCTGAAAGTGCCGGCCAACAAAAAAAAATAGTACGCATAGTTAGAACTAGCCATTTGGAGTAATAGTTAATATGGCACAAAAGTTGTAGGATTGCTCTGAGCCAAGTTATACTAGTTCGATGATTCATCATTTTCATACATTTATTGATTTCTGAAAGTGCTGGAACTGGGAAACATAAAATAATAATAGATATTGCTTGAACTAATGATCTGAAGCAATTGGCATTGCAGCGCAAAACCTGTGGGGTCATCATCTGTTCCGTTAATACAAAAAAAAATTTGGAAACAATAAATGTATGAAAACGATGAATCTTCGAACTTGTATAACTTGGCTCGGAGCAATCCTACAACTTTTGTGCCATATTAACTATTTCTACAAATGGCTAGTTCTAACAATACATACCATTTTTTTTTGTTGGCCGGCACTTTCAGAAAAGGCCCAAAAAAATGATGTCCTTTATTTGGATTGAAGGGCATCCGCCCACCCACCCCACCCATTCAGGAAGTGTTTTAGCTG
The DNA here is from genome assembly GCA_963921215.1 of Scoparia ambigualis. Taxonomy (NCBI): domain Eukaryota; kingdom Metazoa; phylum Arthropoda; class Insecta; order Lepidoptera; family Crambidae; genus Scoparia; species Scoparia ambigualis. The sequence goes on along the minus strand of OY992506.1, from coordinate 929,957 downwards.
TGGAGAAGAACCGGCGCAAGAAACTCCACAGATTTTTAATATTTTTTTTTTTTTTATAAAACTGGAGGCAAACGAGCAGGCGGGTCACCTGATGGAGAGTAATCACCGCCGCCCATGGACACCCGCAAAACCAGAGGAATCGCAGGCGCGTTGCCGGCCTTTCAGGGAGGAATAGGTTTAAGGAAGGAATAGCAATTGGGAGGAGGGGGGGGGAAGGGGCCTCCGGAACCCTCACTGGTCGGACGAAACACAACAGCACCAAGTGCCAATATTTCACGCCGAATATTAGTGAGAGGGTGGTATTACGCCGGGCGAGCCGGTCCAATGCGTGCTGCAACGCAGCTAATAATATAGAAGTAACGATATTTACAAAACAATATCTCGTTACCAAATTACACAATATACAAATTACTAATATGTTATGCTCGTACATGCACTATTTTCATACATATTTGTCATTTACATAATCTTCCACTTTATAATAACCTTTACTCATGAGGGTTTTTTTTAACATGGGCTTTAAATGTATGTAAAGGCATTACAGTAATATTTATTAGAAGTATGTTATAAAACGTTACACATTTACCCAAGAAAGAGCCACCTGTTTTATGAAGTCTAAAACTAGGGACGGCAAGCTTATTTTTCCTACGAGTATTTAAGTTATGAAGATCACAATTTTTAACAAATGTCTTTACATACTTCGTGACATACATAAGGTTTTCAAAAATAAATTGTGATGCAATAGTTAATATATCGATTTTTTTAAACACTTCTTTGAGTGAGTCTCTAGACTTGAGGTTGTATATGCCGCGGACTGCCCTTTTCTGTAGAATAAATACATCGTCAATATTAGCAGCGGAGCCCCACAACAGTAAGCCATAAGACACTATGGAAATAACAAAAAAAACTACTCTTGCCGCCTCAACATCAGTTAGAAGCCTTACTTTCTTAACTGTGTATGCAGCTGAACTCAGTCTTCCTGACAAGGTCTCAATATGTGGAACCCATTGTAAGCGAGAATCCAGTTTAATGCCTAGAAACACAGTAGAATCTACTAATTCAACAACATTATCGGTCCTCTTCATTTATGTGCTGACCTGTCTCACATTAGGTAAAAAAAATTTAACTCACTTTGTTTTTGCTGAATTCATAAGTAATAAATTATTAATAGTGAACCAATATAATACCTTTAAAAGTACACTATTTACGTCGTCAACATTTTCAAGGCCTCTTTTGACATTAAAAATAAAAGACGTATCATCTGCAAATAGTACAGTCTCACACAAGTTTCTAGCAAAGTAGGGCAGGTCATTTATTTAAATCAAAAAAGTAGTGGTCCCAATATTGACCCTTGGGGCACGCCTATAGTTATGGGTGCTCCTGAAGACACAGCACTATTAATAACAACTTTTTCAGTTCTATTCGACAAGTATGATTGTATAAGGGTCAGTGCCATTTATGAAACACCATAATGCTCTTACTTATTAACTAAAGTTTCATGACTAAGAGAGATCACAGAAAATACCTATTGCATCTTGCTTACCCTCCCAGGCGTCAAAAATGTGTTTAAGAAGCGCAACTCCAGCGTCAGTTGTAGATCTACCTTTAGTAAAACCAAACTGTTTTTCATGAAAAAGTTTATTATATAATTTTTTATATATTTTTTAAAAAAGTTTATTATAAATATAATTTCAAACAGTAATTGATTGTAAATAATTTTATCAAAAACTTTGCTAAAGGCTGGTAATATAGAAATTGGTCTCAAGTTAAAGGCGTTGTTTTTGTCACCAAATTTAAACAATGGAATGTTAAATTTAAACACTGAAAAAAGATCTTTCGGATCTCAGAGGTGAAAACTTCTAAGATTTGATGAAGCAATGTTGACTAAAAACATAAGCATCAAGCACTGACAAATTTCGACGGTTGAAAGCCAGACCTCGGTAGCCAAGTGGTTAAGGCAGCCGCCCGGAATGCGGAAGGTGCGTGGTTCGATTCCCGCCTGAGGTAGTCGTCTTTTTTCAGTGTTTAAAATTTTACTTAAGTATATTTAAGCGTTAATAAAACGCTAAAATATAAAACATTAATCTATAAACGCAGCTTCATCTTAACCGAATGTTCAAATATTTGTATAAATATTTCTTTCGGATCTCAGAGGTAAAAACTTCTAAGATTTGATGAAGCAATGTTGACTAAAAACATAAACATCAAGCACTGACAAATTTCGGCGGTTGAAAGCCAAACCCTCGGTAGCCAAGTGGTTAAGGCAGCCGCCCGGATTGCGGAAGGTGCGTGGTTCATTTCCCGCCTGAGGTTGTCGTCTTTTTTCAGTGTTTAAAATTTTACTTAAGTATATTTAAGTGTTAATAAAACGATAAAACATTAACAATGGAATGCTTTTAGCATGCTTCATTAAAGAATGATGCGTCAAGTTGGCCGGCATATCCAATAAAAACCACTTGCCTATGAAATGAATCCTTATATCATAAGCTTCAATTTTTATTATGGACAGAACATTCGATTGCCGGTCCACTGCTCTAACCGCTGAGTTACCGAGACCCCAAAGACTCGCTGAATTCTTCCTAGTAGTTTGATTATGCTCCTTGTTGTCTCGTCCTCTATGATGGAAATACTACTTGTTAGTATCGAGTCTTAGCACTCGCCGACGCCACATAAGTTTAAAGTATCTGAAAATAAAATATTTCCGAACGCAGCCGCACGTCACTAGACTAGCCCGCGTTTTGAACTGTCATTCGTTTTTTATGTCACTGTACCGGCGCCACTTTTTTCTCTTACTTTTTTGTGAAATAATCTTTTTAATAGTTTTAGTCAGTTTAATTATGATAAATAAACTGTTATTATGAGTAAAAGAAAGAGACGTGAAAAATAAAAATGAAATTCTGGGTTTTGAAATGTGCACTCAGGCCCATCTTTGGGATGAGGCGGTGTTGAAACATTCAAAACTTAAAACGGGCACAATAACTCGTACTTACTGCAAAGCCGAGTTTTTACCACCCTGGGTATTCGCAAGGAATATCAGGGTCTTACATTTACTGCAGTTTGCTTTGCCATTTGGGCCTAGATCTGCATGACTATGTCTGACATTCCTAATGTGGAAATGATGGCCCTGGATCCGGCTACTACTTCAAGTTCTGTGGAGGAGGAGGCACTGCCCGTACCAATACAGTGTAGTAGAGGCCTTACCTGTGGAAAAAACCCAGTGTATAGACCCGGAGACCGAGACACCTGCCATAGACGTAGAATTGTTATTTGCTTTGGGGGAAATTGAGGAGGTGCTTAAGGGACCAATTGCTCATGATGAAATTGCACAGAGGTAGACTCCTATTCTCACAAAAGGATTGCAAAAAGAAATTAAACCAGAACTTATGAAAAAATACATCCCATATGAAAATATCCCAAAGTTGCTCCCAAAGCTCAACCCTGAAATACCTGGCTGTCTCTGACCTGGTTAAGAAAAGAGATTTGATAATTGCTGACAGGCAAAAACAGATGGTTGCTGCACTAACAGCCCTGGGCCAATCACTCCATTTATTTCTCCTAAAAGGTGACAGAATTAAAATTATTAATTAAATAATTAAACACATCAATGATGCTGCCAAAATACTGTGTGACGCTGTGCACATAGATACAAATCATAGAAGGTCGCTAATACCAACCGTCATTAACCCCTTGAGCACCATAAAACCAGACACAATTGAAAATCAATTGTTTCGCAACTGCCGGCGGTCTCATGATATTTGATCTATTAATAAAGATATGAAAGATTCCCTCACAGGGGGAGCAGATGCATTTTATTAAGTAACCTTTCTGAAAAGATCTAGGTTGCAAAGGCTGTTCAAAAATCTGTTAAAGACCTGAAGAACACAAGCTTCATTCAAAAATCCCCAAATAAAACCAAATCTTTAAACTGGAGGGGCCCTCCTCGTCCAAGTGCCCGGACAGGGACAGGAGCGAGATCCAACCAACCTGCAAAGCTACGAAGCTGCAAAGTTAGAAGTTCAGGTATGCAGACTTTCTTTTTTTATAAATAATTGGAAGAAAATAACCAGTGATCCTACTATTCTGAAATGGGTATCTGGGTATAAAATCCCTTTTAGTGAGATACCATTTCAATCTTACTTGCCTATGAATAACTCATTTACAAGTAGAATTCTGTCAAGTTCAAATTGAAATTAATAAACTTATTCAGTCACATGTTATAGACAAAATATGTCATGAAACAGATGGACAATTTTGTTCACCTATTTTCTTGGTATACTCGTAGAAACCAAATGGAGAGTATAGATTTATTTTAAACATAAAGAAATTTAATAGTTTTATTACTACAACTCAAAGTCTTATGAAAGACTGTATTATGGCAACAATTGACAAAATGGATTCTTATTACATGTGTAACATTAATGCAGATTACAGAAAATATCTAAGGTTTATATTTGATGGAAAAATATATCAATTTAACATTCTTCCATTTGGTCTTTGCACGGCTCCATAGATGTTCACATAATTAAACCCATAACAAAACTTAGAGGTTTACAGCCTGTAAGTACAGTATATCGATACTTGTAGCTAGCAGTATATTGGTAGTGATCATATTGAGTGTCTTAATAGTGTTAACCAGACCATAGGTCTGCTTACTCAGTTAGGCTTCATCATCAATAAAAATAATTATGTCAACTTATTCCATCAAAGGAATGTAAGTTTCTTAGCCTATTGTTTAATACAAACACCATGACTATTTCAATCGATTCTGATAAAAATAAAAGATGCCTTAACACGTTGCCTGCCACGAAACCAGACACAATAGAAATTTAATTGTTTGTCAGTCACAGGTCTCAAATTTTTAAGTACCTCTTCCATCAGGTTTTTTGTCAAAAGTTCTGGGAACTCTAGTGTCTGTTTGTCCAGCTAATCAATATGGGTTACTGTATACTAAAGCACTAAAAAGACATAAATATTTAGCTCTTTTAAAAAATAATAATAATTATGAAGCATTTACTTCCTTGCCCAAACATTGCTATCCAGATCTTGAATGGTGGATAAAACATGTACTTGCCTAAATCAATTTCTTAGATAAGAAAATATAAATATATTCTAGAAATAAATACAGATGTCTCACTATCGGGGTGGAGTGCTTCTTGTGACAAACATACAGCCAGTGGTGTATGGAGAGGAAAAGAATCAACAATTCACTTTAATACTTTAGAAATAAAAGCTACTATGTGTGGTCTCAAAAGCCTTGCTAATAATTCTTCAAATTGTGAAATATTATTACGAAGTGACAATACCACAGCTATACCATATATAAACCGCTTTGGTGGCATACAGTACTCTCACTTACATGTGATTGCAAAAGCTATTTGGCAGTGGTGTGAAGAGAGGAATATTTTTGTATTTGCATCATACATCATACATTAACACAAAGGACAACAAAGTAACAGATTTTGAATCTAGAAAACAGTTAGGTCATACAGAATGGGAATTAAATATTAATAATTTTAATAAAATAGTACAAGCATTTGGTAACCCTGTCATAGATTTATTTGCATTTAGAACAAACACAAAATGCAGGAAATTTGTTTCATGGCATCCAGATCCTTCAGCTTATAAAGTGGATGCCTTTACAATGTCTTGCAAAGGGGTTTATTTTATGCTTTTCCACCATTTTCTATGATTTTAAAATGTATAGAAATAATCGTGTCCAATGAAGCAACAGGGATCCTTGTAGTTCTCTTCTGGGACACCCAACCTTGGTTTCCCTTATTCAAAAAACTATTGGCGACAGAACCCATTGTATTTGAACCAAGTAATAACTTACTGGTTTTATGTAATTCCAACTCACCACACCCTCTACACCGCAACCCATCACTACTGGCAGGGAGATTGTCCGGTAGGCATTCTTAAAGCCTGGCATCGACGTACAGGCAGCTGAAATAATGATATCTTCCATATCAAGTAACACCTATAAGCAATACTTACTTTGTATTTGGTTTTCTTACTGCCACACCAAACAACTAAATGCTACTAAAGCACCGATGACAGACATAATTACTTATCTCACAAATAAGTTCCACAGTGGTACATCTTATGGCACCTTGAATTGCATAAGGTCCTCGCTGCCACTAGTGTGATAGGGCCGCAGGTGGGAGCAGACGAAAAGATTAAAATTTTATATAAAGGGTTCTTTCGCCTACGATCAAGTAAACTCAAATATAAGTATACCTGGAATGTTTCTATAGTGCTTAATTTTTTAGAGTCAAATTACAATGACTCAAACAACTTACATTAATGTTCATTAAACACAGTTACTTTATTAACTTTACCTACAGGGCAAAGTTTCTATTGTTACTGAGCAGATTAAAATAATTGATAATAAAATTGTTACTATAAAAATAAAAATAAAAAAATTAAGACCTCAGCACCTAATCGTCATCAGCCAATTGTTTAAATAATTATAAAAGAATTACCTCTGAAATTAGGAAAATGTCCTAATTTATTTATATCTATCAAGAAACCACATTTGGCGGTATCGGTCAGTACACTCAACCGTTGGATTGACGGTCCTGGCTGCAAGAGGGATCGATACTTCCATTTTTTTTCTACTCATAGTACCAGGCACGCTACGACATCAGCTGCCATTATGAAAGGCGTTAGCATTGATGAGATACATAGAACGGCTGGTTAGACTGACTCATCGACAACTTTGCAAAGTTTTACAACCGTCCGATTTTAAATAATAATTTCGCTGAAGCGATTATATTGTAATAATAATATTAAAAGTATATTGCTATAATCATACCAAAGATTTATTTAAGGCTGAGGACACATTTAAGTTTGTTTTTTTGTTTATTAAGATTCTCTTGGAAATTACCAATTATCTTTAAGGAGTGTAAGACTGATTATGCTGCTGAAACATAATATCTGGGATATATTTGTTAACAATAATAAACTTTATGATTCTACAACAGAACTTTGAACATCTAACAAGTAGTATTTTCATCATAGACGAGACAACAAGGAGCATAATTGAACAATCAAACAAACTTACCAAGTGCAGTTCGATTGAAATTATGCTCCTTGTTGTCTCGTCCGAAGATGATGAGTCCCACCCACCCTCACAGGTTTGATACCTATTCCCTGGGGTTGTAGAATCAGTTTCATAAATAAATACACAACTTAAAACTAAATGACAGTTCAAAACGCGGGCTAGTCTAGTGACGTGCGGCTGCGTTCGGAAATATTTTATTTTCAGATACTTTAAACTTATGTGGCGTCGGCGAGTGCTAAGACTCGATACTAACAAGTAGTATTTCCATCATCTTCGGACGAGACAACAAGGAGCATAATTTCAATCGAACTGCACTTGGTAAGTTTGTTTGATTGTTCAATTATGCTGCAAGCCAGCGGTATTACGTCACTGTGAAGTCTACCCTCACATTCGAAAGAAATACTATTGCAAATATTTAACAATCGATAAAGACGTAATTGCTTATAAATATCTTTATTATTGAAATTTTTGCATTCACAATACTATATAGATAACGGATAAAATGTTTACATTATGGTGCTCAATAGTGGCTAATTGTCCGCTATGGTCTGAACTAACACAATTTATAATAGATTTTTCAAAAACAAGACAATTACAAAAAATATTGTCCAAGCAAGTAGCAGATGTGGATGTTATTCTAGTTGGTTCATTGAACACGTGATCTAAATTAAATGATTTAAATAAGTTTATGAATCTACTGGACATAGAACATCGGTTCAAAATGTTAACATTAAAATCTCCACTAGATAAGGAACTCACCTGGAAACAGCACATGGATACGACTGTCGTCAAGGCCTATAGGGTCTTTGGTATGTGCCGGTCCACTTATGGCAAAATGTGGGGACTCAACCCCAAAATCATAAGATGGATCTACATGATGATGGTGCGGCCGATTCTCACATACGGCAGCATCGTCTGGTGGCCCAGGACCAGGCTAAAGATCTGTAAGAATGCTTTGAGCAAACTACAGAGAACAGTATGCCTGGCGATTACCGGGGCATTTAGAACCACACCGACAGCAGCGCTGGAGGTCCTCACGGACGTCCCACCTCTGCACAGTGTCATAGAGACGGAGGCAAAGAAAGCGCTACACAGAGTAAAGGTGGCCGGGCTGTGGGACGCATCTTTGCCTCTGACCAGACACACAAAATGGGAACATAATGATACCCTTGATAGGATCATGGAAATGAGGTGCGACAAGATTGCCCCAAAGTAAATGTTCGAAAAGAAATTCAGTATACATGTCCCAACTGGGGACCAATGGAAACAGCCACCGTCTCCAGAGAAAGACAGCCTGATCTGGTACAACGACGGATCCAAAATGAAGTCGGGCACTGGAGCATGTATCTTTAGCAATGATTTTAAACACAGTCAGAGTATAGGAAAGTTTGCTACTGTTTAGCAGGCAGAAACTTTCGCAATTCTCCTGTGCGCTAAAAAGAATTTAGAAATCGCTCCCAAGAAGCGTAATATATTCATCCTGAGTGACGGCCAAGCCGCGCTTAAGTCACTTATAACGCTTCGAATCAACTCCAGCCTTGTGCTTGAAACCACGAAAGCCTTAAACAAGCTAGGTAGGCACAACAGGGTGAGATTGATCTGGGTACCAGGCCATATGGGAATCCATGGCAATGAGATGGCCGATGCACTTGCTAGGGAGGGCTCAGAGACCCCATATATTGGCCCTGAGCCATTTGTGGCACTAGCATCGAGTACCATCAACAAAGCCTTCAAGGACCATATCCAAAACAGGCATAAAACCGAATGGGAAGAACTACCCGGCATAAGACACTCAAAATTCTTTATAGGAGAAGGCGCCCTAGGACGGAGCAAGATCATATATGCGGAGGTAGCAGAAGGCAGGCCCGATTAATCACCGGTGCCCTGACTGGGCACTATGCCACTAAACAAATGCTCCACAAAATGCAACTAGCAACAGACAACCTGTGCAGGGCATGTGGAGGGGAAACGGAGTCTATGCAGCACCTACTGTGTGACTGCGACTCTTTTGCCAGAAAAAGAATGAATCTTCTGGGGTCGGCCTACCCCAAACCAGAAGATTTTAGCCTCTTCGCCCTCAAGAACATTGCCAAGCTTATGGCAATTATCTTCACTGAGGAGGCAGAGTGATAGGACGGGGTGGCACAAAAGATCCCAATGGGTCGACGTGCTACTGCGAGAGGGAGACCTCTGCAGGCCCCACCAGGGCCCTTATTCTGTAACGATTCCTTGTTTCAAAACCACGTTAATTCCTTAAAAACTTACGATATCTTCCCAAAAACGTATGCGTTTGACGTTTGTGCGCGGTAAGGTTTAGGTGTGGAATCTATAGATTGCGATACAGAATCAGGCCCCAGATAAGATACGATAAGAAGATAAGATCTCCACATACTAATTACTATCTTACTTTTTTTACATATGATTTTTAAAACATCTTCCATAGCGGACTCAAACATTGTGTAACTTCTAGATGGAGGTCTGTATACACATATTACAACAATTATCTAGTTCGACACATGACAATTCTATAGTTCGTTCTATAGATAGTACAATCACGTCTTTACGTACTTTCACTTTTAAATTATTATTAATAATAATTAAAGAGCCGCCTCTTATTTATTTATTGTTTTTTTCTGTAAATTGTATACCTACTACTGTGTTATTTTTGGCCAATTGTCTCGCCTTGTAACAAACCTTCTTATGTTTATGGTAAATTGAATTTGAATTTGAATATGGCACCATTTGCGATGCGCGAGGACTTCGATCACCCGATTGGTCTAAATCCATAGAGACGTGGCGGAGGCTTATAGTTTACATGTCACTCGAGTGCGATAATGGATGCAATCTAGAAACTTTAAATGTTGTTTACTTAGGTAGTATTATTGAATAGAAACAGAAAATAGAGTTGCTGAGGTTAGTGTTGTCCGCAGGGCGACGGCGCGGAGAGCGCGGCGGCGCGAGCGGCGCGCACCCGGCGGCGCGCGCTGGCCCGGCGCGCCGCCGCCGCGCGCCTGCGCCCCGGCACGCCGCCGCCCGCGCCCGGCCGCCGCCACCACCCCATGCAGACGGACTACTACCTGGAGGAGGTCGGTGGCCCACTCGCTTTATTTCCAACAAACAACCCAGCCTACAACCTGTTGATTTTTTATTAAATGCTACATTTACTTTTGTTAAAGATATCGAAAAACCAATAAAGTCTGTGAGAACATAATAAAGATCGAGCCCACACAATTCGTATTGATATGTTGATGTTGATGTGAGTTTCGGTCGGCAGCTGTTCGACAAGGGCGTGGAGATGGAGGTGGGCGTGCAGACGGACCTGTTCGTGGACCGGCCCGCCACACCCGTCTACATGCCCGCCAAGACCGGCGCCGACGCGTACACTCAGATCTACCCCGGCGACGTACGTATACAATCACTCACATATCCATAAGGGGGTCTAGATATGTGATCATATTTTAAGGGCAGTTTGAGGAGCCTTTTTCGTCTCGTATATTGTTGTACGGTATCAAGATATTTGTTGTCAAAGTCAGTCAAAATATATTTAACGGATAAAATGTTTACTAGAAAAAAATCAACCAGTCTCAAGAAGCTCGAGTGGGATTTGAACCCACGACCTTTGGATTGCCGGTCCACTGCTCTAACCGCTCCCACCCACTCGAGCTTCTTGAGTCTGGTTGATTTTTTTCTAGTAAACATTTTATCCGTTATCTATATAGCATTGTAAATGTAAAATTTCAATAATAAAGATACAAAATATATTTATTAAATAAACTCAATTAATAAGTAGGTACTTTGAATCGTCCAAATATTTTTTAACCTACCACCCATTTAAGACATAATTTATTAACTGTGGCAAAGAATGGGCGCAAGAAACCACAGCGCACAAAAGCAACGACATTTACAAACAAAAAAAAAGAATATCTCGTTACCAGCCCCCTGAGCACGGATCTTTTATTAGTCAATAGTCAATAGTCAAAATATATTTATTCAATAAACTCAATTAATAAGTACTTTGAAACGTCCAAATATTTTTTAACCTACCACCCATTCAGGACATCATTTTTTAACTGTGGCAAAGAACGGGCGCAAGAAACCACAGCGCGCAGAAGCAACGACATTTACAAAATATATATATAATATGTCGTTACCAGATCACAAAATACAAAATATGAATTTGAATGTAAATAGTTTAATTAAATATGGTGCTCTATATAAATTAATTATAGGCAATTAGAAATAGCTGTTGGAGTAGGTACTTGGAGCATGTCAGACCCAAGCTGTTTTGTCTTCTGTATAATCCGACACTTTATAATAAGCTTTTTTATAAAGCTTTTCTTTGATTTTGATTTTAAATTTATCAAGATCTAAATTCTGAATATCATTTGGTACTTTGTTGTATAATCGTACACACAGACCCTTAAAAGAATTATTTATTTTATGGAGCCTAGTATAAGGCACTGCTAATTTGTTCTTACTTCTAGTATTTAATTTGTGAATATCACTGTTTTTTGAAAACATTTCAATATTTTTATGAACATACACAAGATTTTCATAAATATATTGTGATGCAACTGTCATTATACTTATATCCTTAAATCTCTCTCTGAGAGAGTCACCAGCCTGTAGGTTATATATTGCTCGAATAGCCCTCTTCTGCAGCACAAAGATAGTTTGAATGTCGGCAGCATTTCCCCACAGTAAAATGGCGTACGACATTACACTATGAAAGTAACTGAAATAAACTAATCTCGCTGTATCAACGTCAGTTAACTGACGGATCTTCATTACTGCATAAGCCGCAGAGCTAAGTCTATTCGACAATTTAGCTATATGTGGGCCCCACTGAAGCTTGGCATCCAACGTGATGCCTAGAAACACAGTGGTGTCCACAGGATTCACATTCTTATCTTTAATTTGTACACTAGTTATTACCTGCTTAACATTAGGCAATACAAATCTTACACATTTGGTTTTTCCCTCGTTTAATAGCAAGTTATTAACACTAAACCAGTGAACAATCTTTGAGACCGCATTATTCACATCGTCATAATTTGGGTGTCGTCGTTTCACTTTGAATAAAAGTGAAGTATCATCAGCAAACAATACTATCTCATGACTGTCTTTTACAAAATAAGGTAAGTCATTAATATAAACCAAAAACAAGAATGGACCAAGTATTGAACCCTGCGGAACTCCCATTTTAACCACTGATCCCGGAGATCTTTTACCGTTAATGTCGACCTTTTGAATCCTGTTACTCAAGTATGAGATTAGAAGGCTCAAAGAAGCATCCCTAATTCCATAGTGGTTAAGCTTCCTGACCAAAGTTTCATGTAAAACACAATCAAAAGCCTTGGATAAATCACAAAATACCCCTAGGGCATCCTGTGATTCCTCCCAGGTATCAAATATTTGGATTAAAAGCTCAACACCGGCGTCAGTTGTAGAGCGACCCCTAGTAAAACCATATTGTTTACAATGTAAAAGTTTATTTTTATAAAAATGAATTTGCATTTGATCTAGTATTAACTTTTCAAAAATTTTACTAAATGTGGGTAGCACAGAAATAGGTCTAAAGTTAGAGGGGTCAGAAGTGCTACCCGATTTAAATAATGGAATTATTTTACTATATTTCATGAGGTCAGGAAAAACACCACAGTCAATGCATTCATTAAATATGCAAGCTAAAACTGGAGCTATTGTCATAATTACAGATTTAGCGACGTCCACGGAATTACCCCACAGATCAGCAGTTTTCTTTTTATTGAGAGTGTTAAATGTTTTTATTATATCTATAACACAAATTTTTTGAAAACTGAAATTATTTTCACAATCTTTAACATTCTCCTTCAAAACAGATTCAGCTACAGTGGGGGAGGAAATCAAGGCGTTTGTAGTTGAAACTGGAATGTCAGTAAAAAACCTCTCAAATGCTGCAGCAACATCAGCATCAGAAGTCAAGGTTTTATTATCACAAATTAAATTGTACTCATTATTACGACTTTTGACCTTTCCTGTTTCACTATTTATAATATTCCATGTCATTTTTATTTTGTCATTACTATTCTTAATCTTAGAACTCAGATAGTTTGCCTTGGCTAATCGACATACTCTTTTGAATAACTTTGAATAACTTTTAACATATAATTTGAAGTCATCGCTGGTGTTATAGTTGCGTTCACCATAAAGTTCATAAAGGCGTTTCCTACTTCTGTGAATACCAATTGTAGCCCATTCATTAAAAGTTACAGTACCACTAACTGAGATCTTTTTTGGAATAAAAGTTTTATTAAATTCTGAACAATAAATGTTAAAAAAATTATTATAAAAGACATTAGGGTTGTCATTGTATTCTAAATAATTTAATTTTGTATCTAGATTGCTTTTAAAGCGTTCCAGCCGACCTGCAGTTTTTGGTACAACAGTGATATTCTTTTTCGTCACTTGTTTACGCTGGTGTGGAAAGCTGACCATTTGGCCACAATGATCAGAGTCCAGGTTATTAATAATTTGCTTAGCCAGTGGTTTTACATTTGTATATATGTTATCAATACAGGTGGCCGAAGTGGCAGTTATTCTTGTCGGCTCCAAAAATAAATGATTCAAGTTGTATGATAGAAATAGGTTTTTAATTTTAGTTGACATCGTGGAATTTTCTAACAAATTAATATTAAAATCCCCGCAAACAATTATTGTTTTACCTACATTACGGACTTTATGTAATGCCTCATCCATAACTTTTTCGAAAAAATCATATGATGCTGAAGGAGGTCTGTACACACTTAATACAACAAACTGCTCCAACTCCACACAAGCTATTTCTATTGTTCGCTCAACCGAGAGGCTCACTATGTCTTTGCGTTCCTTTAATTTAAACTTTTTACTAACAATAATTAAGGAGCCACCATGTATTGCATTTCCTCGACTGAACGAACTTCCTACCAAATGATTCTTAAAATTGAACATGAACTGATGGTCTTTAAGCCAGTGTTCTGTTATGCAAAGAATATCAATTTTATTACAGTTCACGAACAATTCAATCTCCAAATCTTTGCCCATCATTCCTTGGATGTTCTGGTGGACAATGTTTAAAGATTGTACATTTTTTAAATTTAATGATTGACATGGGCTTTTGCTAAAGCTATTTTTACATTCATTTAATTTCATTTTATTAACAAACATTTCGCAAGAGTTTTCCTCTTTTGTCATATAATTTAATTTAAATAATTAATTGGAATGTCAGTAGAAACACTACTGACGTCTATGTCAAATATACATTGCTCAATAGAAGCAACTTGTTTAGCCAAGTTTTTGGCTGACGTTTGAATACAATAGGATAGCGATAAAGCTATTTGTCGCTTAAAATAATTTGGCAGATAATAACTATCTCTTGTCAAATAAAAATTACTAACATAATTGTTGGTGTCAATTAAATGCATTATGTCATTTTTGCAAAATAAATGTAATGTCAGGTTAAGCTTATGTCTAATAGAATTTTCCTCCTGTGGCAAACTACTACAATAAGGTAATGTAAACAATATAATTTTCTTTACAATTGACTTATTCAAACATTCTAAACATTTTAGAAGGCTTGTTTTGTTCAAATGATTGACCGACAAAGTGACATTAGACGATAAAATTTGACAGTTCAAGTACTGCGGATGTCAATTTGTCGACATCTAATATCACTTTATCGGTCGATAAAAGATCCATGCTCGCACTGCAGGTCAACACAAAATATGAATTTTAAAAATAATAAATGATGCAATACAAAACTACAATACAATGTAGTACTCGTATCAATTAAATAAAGAGAAATAGAAATAGCTGTTGGATTGCTTGGAGCATTTCAGATCCAAACTGTTTTGTCGTCTGTGTAATCTGACACTTTATAATAAGCTTTTTTATAAAGCTTTTCATTTATTTTGATTTTAAATTTATTAAGATCTACTTTCTGAATATCATTTGGTAATCTGTTGTAAAGTCTTACACACAGACCCTTAAAAGAATTATTTATTTTATGGAGCCTAGTATAAGGTACTGCTAATTTGTTCTTACTTCCAGTGTTTACATTGTGAATATCACTGTTTTTGAAAACATTTCAGTATTTTTATGAACATAAATCAAAGAAGGATGACCACTTCCCATACATACGTTAAACTGTCAGTGCATTTTTTTTTAGTTGATGTATACTGATGAAAAAATTATACAAAAATTGTTGTTACGTTTATAAAACAATGTAATTAATATGTTTTCATTTGACAGTCAGGAAATTAAGTAAATTGTGTTAAAATATTTTAAGGTTATGTCACAAACTGACACAACTTGTGTCAGTTTTTTGACAGAACAGGGATTTATGAATCATTCATTACCATAATCCGTAGCTCAATAAAATAAAACTAATTCATTCATTGTAATTGCGCAAAATTAATCTCATTCTACTTATTTTCATGTATCAAATGAATGTTAAATTGCTATACATAATTTAATTAAAGGTACTGGGCTCGCAATCTCAGTGGTTTAGAGCACACCAGTCAGACCCAGGGACCTGGTTTCGATTCCCTGCAGGGTATAACAATAATATGTTGCCATAACATCAGTGGTAGTAGCATTGCTGTGTTCCGACAGAGATAATAGCCAGCTCCTCAGTAGTTTAGGCTCCGGGTGCAGTGAGCTTCCACCTTTGGCCTTTTCATCACATAACATCAGGTGAGATGGAGGCCAAATGATTAGGTGATTAACCACACCAACGTTCTAAACGTATATTAACTGTAAACTGATTAAACTGGTCAGGTCAGATTATGATGTTAATAAATAACACTTATGATTTTATATTAATTTATTCGAAATCGTCTCTTAAAATAACATCATCTAGAAATGCTGCTGGAGGAGCTATATTAGGCTCGGGTCTAGCGCACCCCAGGTACCATACAATCGACATTACATGTGCACAGCAACCAACAGTGCGTCGTCCTACCAAGCAACTGCAGCAGTATTCCACAATGCCTATACATAGTATTGGCGTCGACTTACATGCCTTGATCTTATTTTTCCTATCACTAAAGTATTTTCACCACTGCCTCTTAAATTATTTTCTACAACATTAATTGATTCTCTACTTATTTCGATAATATATACACCTTGGGAACGTATGTGCTCACCGTAGTAGGATCGTGCAAGACGTATTTGATACGTTCCCAAGGCAAATAATATTAACTCATTATATTCTAGACGGGGGCAAAAATATCATCATTTGTTGTAATACTAGTGAATGTTAAACGAAACATTGATTTTAATAATAAAAAGGACGGATTACCATCAAGTTTTAATGATCCAGACAAAATAAATAATCGTTTTCTTGAAATTAATGCAGGTACCGCTGTTACAATTTCATCTCATTTTTCATTTACATTTCATTTACATACTATAAATTTAATAGATTTGGGTCCTCAACATTCGCATTACAGCCGATCACTGAGAACACTGTTTTAAAAGTTATATTCTATTTCTAGTAATGCTCAGGGTATAGATGGTATTACTAAAGATATGCTTCTTCTCACATTGCCTAGTACATTAACTCAAATTACAGCTATTATGAATGATTCAATATCAACCAAACTTTTTCCTGACATGTGGAAGGCAGCTATTGTCAAGCCTATACCAAAGATAAACAATCCTACCAAACTTACAGAACTAAGACCCATCAGCATATTGCCCACCATGTCTAAAATTCTGGAAAGAATTGTGTGTAATCAGATGACCGACTACCTTGAAAGCAATAATTGTAGTCGCCACTCAGACGTGGCGACTACGCGACGTAGGGAACTGGTAGGTAGGTAGGTAGGAAGGATGTACTTACAGGGATGATGAGTCAGGAACCGTCGTGCGAGCTGACCACGGGCGGCGAGGCTTGCGGGCGGCGATGTAGGTTGGTTCCTGGCGCACAGTCACTACACTAAACAGTTCACTAGGGGCACTGGTTAAGGGCGTTTAGGTCGAGCTCTTCACTTTAGGTTCAGGAGTCACTATAATAAGGCAGATAGCAGCGCGCGTATTTTGTGGGCGTCTCGCGTTAGCTAGCAGAAGACTCGTCGGCGCGCGCGGCTCACCAAGCTAGCGGCGGCCGCTCGCGCAGCGGTGGCGCCGCGGCAGACAGGCGGACGCGGTCGTCAACAACCGCTGAGTCCGTCCCGGCTTTGGCGGGAACATCCTCCGGGGGCCAGGAGGGGCTCATCCACTGGGAGCCTGGCGATCCGGAATACAGGCCTCCGAAGATGTCCGTTCGCGGTGTCCAGGTCTACCACCCGCACGACGCCATCCTTCCCAGGTAGGGTGCGAGCAATGCGCCCCAGTCTCCATTGGAGGGCAGGCAGGTTGTCCTCCTTGATGAGGACGAGCTCGCCAACTCGGGGAGGGGAGGATGGGGACAACCATTTGGAGCGGGTTTGGAGGGTATGAAGGTAGGACTGGGTCCACAGCGTCCAGAAGCGCTGGGAAAGGGCCTGTACCATTTGGAATCACCTACGTGTGGAGATCGGCCTATCTTCCACGGATAGTTCGGGAAGGGCCGTTAGTGGGCGGCCTATGAGGAAATGTCCGGCTGTAAGCGGCTCAAAGTCTGAGGGATCAGACGAAAGTGGGCAGAGAGGTCTAGAGTTAAGGACAGCTTCGATTCGTGCCAAAAGTGTAGAGAATTCCTCGAATGTGAGGTGCTGTTCGCCAATTACGCGATATAAAAGTTGCTTTGTTGATTTTACGTTGATCTCATGTAACGCACCGAACCATGGTCCCTTAGGGACGTTTAACAACCAAGTAATGTGCTGACCAGCGAGCTTGTGCGCAATCGTATCATTGTTCAAGGCAAGAAAGTTTTGTACTTCGATGAGCTGATTTCTAGCGCCTACATAATTTGTACCGCAGTCCGAGCGGATGAGAACCGGGGCACCGCGGCGTGCTATAAAACGCTGTAATGCCGCGAGGAACGCTTCCGTGCTGAGGTCCGAGACCGGTTCTAAATGAACCGCCTTAGTCGAGAGGCACACGAATATACAAAAGTACGCTTTTAAGAGTTTAACATTACGTAGGGTACTAGATTTAACGAGGAATGGTCCGGCAAAATCGGTCGTGACTTGACTAAATACTGGCTGAGGCGTAACTCTATCGGCTGGCAGGTCGGCCATGAAGGGCGCTTGCGGCTGGGCCCGGCATCGAAAGCATCTAATGCATTTAAAAACTCGGTGTCTAATAATACGGCGCGCGGACAATATCCAAAATTGTGGGCGTAGGATAGCGTGTAAAGTGTCAGCGCCAGGATGGCAGTGTATTTTGTGGTAGTGGTCAATGATAAGGTCTACAAGTGGGCTAGAGCTGGGAAGTATGAGCGGGTGCTGCGCGTCATATCGGATAGACGCATGGGACAGTCGTCCACCAACTCTAAGGAGCTCATCTTTAATGAGAGGTGACAGCTGCTGGAGTCTGACGGAGCAGATTTTGCCAGTTTGAAGGCGGTGGATGTCCTCCGCAAACTCATTGTGCTGGACACTGCGCACCCAGTAAAGTAGGGCCTCTCTTCGTTCACTGACGTACAAGGGGCCTGAGCGTCGCGAATCTGGGTGGTGTCTGCAGTTGTGCAGAAAGCGTTTTAGACAAGCTGTCACTCCGACGAGCTTGTCTAGTGAACTGAACCGAGTGAGCAGGTCAAAGTCAAGACCGGGCACTGTGACCAGTGACGGGACGTGTTTGGGCTTAAGGCCGGGCAGGGCGTGATGGCCCAGAGCTAAGGGCATCGCAGGCCAAGACTCACAAGGCTGTCCAAGCCACGTGGGAGACCACCATAGGTCGTGGGCTGACAGGGATTGCGCAGACATTCCTCTGCTTGCGCAATCTGCCGGGTTGAGCTCAGAAGGTACGTGTCGCCAGGTATTTTATTTTATTTATTTATTTAGGTCAGCCAACGGTTGCTACATTAAAAAAAGTACAAAATTACAAATTGTTCGTTCCTTAAATCTAAATGTGCGAACCAATTATAGGCTGACACAACATGCAAAATTTAAACAGAGAAAAACTTAAATTTACTTAACCACTTATATATACACTATTGTTAACTTAACGAAAATAATTGAAACTAGAACAAGATAATTTTACTAAACTAATAATCCATGTCATGTCTCATTAGCTTCCAAAAATGCTTGTCTGAACTTTGGTAGTGAATCATTATTTATATCTAATGCTTGACTGTATCTATTCAGAAGTCTGCTCAATCGAGGAATAGGAGAATGAGCTCCTAGGACGGTTTTTCGGAAGGGTGGTGCTAAGGGTTGTACGGCGTATCGTGGGTTTCTACGTGGCACATTAAATCTAAATTTAGCTAATAGCTGGGGGCAATCAATTTTATTTCTAAATAGTTTGTACAGAAACTGTATATCTAACAAGTCGCGCCGCTTGTCCAATGACATAACATTGAAGTAATCGAGTCGGTCGCTGTAAGCTCTTATCCTATTTAGTATTCCTGATGGGCGTGCTAAATGCCACATAAACCGTTTTTGAATCCTTTCCAGACGCAGGCTATGAGTAGAAAAGTGTGGTCGCCAGACGATGCTGCAGTATTCAAGAATACTTCGCACGAGACAGTAGTACAGGAGTATTTTAGTTTTGGGCTTGCGAAATACTTTTCCGTTTCTCATGACAAAACCCAACATTTTTGAGGATTTACTGATTAATTGGTCAATGTGTGGATTAAATGTGAGTTTACTATCGTATAATATACCCAGATCTCTAATACAATTAACTTCTTGAATTAAGTGCCCTGCGACTAAATAAGATGAAGGCACGCAGTTCTGTTTGCGAGAGAATTTTACATGGAAACATTTTTGGTTGTTTAAACTCATGTTATTTACTGTGCACCATTCTGAAAGCCTATCAATATCTGCTTGGAGTAACGAAACATCTATCGGGGAATCGACTGGTCTAGCAATCTTGAGATCATCAGCATAAAGAAATGGGATAGAATTTTGGAAACATTTTGGAATGTCATTAATGAAGATGTTAAACAAGACAGGGCCCAAATGAGAGCCCTGGGGGACTCCGGAAGAGATATTATGTACAACAGAGTTAAATCCATTCATAACAACACTGAAAGATCGATTGTTCAAATATGACTGCAGCCAATCCAAAAGAGGCCCCGTGAAGCCGTAAAGTGAAAGTTTATTAATCAATAGGTTGTGTGAAACTCGATCAAATGCTTTACTAAAGTCAGTGTATACTACATCTATTTGTTTATTAGAGTCGATTGATTCTACTAACACTTCGGTAAATGAAACTAAATTTGTGCATGTTGATCGAGCAGCCACAAAACCGTGCTGATGTTGCGTGATGTTTTGCTTCATATGATTTTGAATGATAGGGCACAAAAGAGATTCGAAGATCTTAGGAAACGCACTCAGTATAGAAATAGGCCTGTAATTTTTAACTAAGGTATTATCTCCGTCTTTGTAGATGGGCACAACTTTTGCTTTTTTCCAGACGTCAGGGAAAATGCCTGATTTAAGTGATTTATTAAATATCATATGTAAAGGAGCGACAAGGTTCGACGCACACTCGTTAATAAAAAACGGCGATATATTGTCAGAGCCCGACCCCTTGTTTCTATCTATGTTCATTAATTTTAGTAAAATTTCATGCCTATCTAGCGAAATTGTTGATAGAGTTTCAGGAGCCAAAGAAACATTGGAATCATACTGATTTTTTCTGTTCCCATGGACCTGACTATATACGGATGAGAAATAAGAAGCATACATATTGCATATTTCAGTGCTGTCACTTGAAGTATTATTTCCATCACTCATTGTGGCTGGATACATACTCCTACTATCTTTCTTTTGCTTGATATATGACCAAAAATATTTTGGGTTTAGTCTTATAGCACTTTCAACAGACTCAATGTATGTATTATAGCAGAGAACAGATAATTTGTCACATCGCTTGCACAAAATCTTAAACGAGATTTCATCTAAAGGATTTTTAAACATTTTATAGCGACGTCTTAATCTATCTTTTTCTTTTAATAACAAAATGAGATTTTTACTAAACCAAATTGGATATTTACTTGTTTTCAATTTTCTTTGGGGTACAAACTTTAAGATAGCTTCTTGCAGAACTTCATAAAATATACGCAGCATCTCATTGACGTTTTTGCATTTATAAAATAATATTTCCCAATCTTGGTCTTTGAGAAAATTGTTAATAGAAGTATAATTTGCCTTCCGGAAGTTAGACAACGGGACATCAGACTTCTCAGCAAGATGTTTCTTTGACTTTGTTGTTAAAGTAATATTTAAAGGAGGGTGGAACGGATCAACTTTGACAAACGAGGATGCAGCCTCAGAGACAATACATGGAAGAGCATTCGAAAAAACAAGATCAAGCGTTTTACCTTGTTTGTTATAGACAAAGTTACATTGTTTAAGATTAGCTACAATTGAAAATTCGATCAATAGTTCATCCATTGGTGAAAGTTTGGACACAGTTTGCACATTGAAGTTTTCATTCACTTCCTTCCAGTTGATACCTCTCAAGTTGAAGTCACCAAAAATACAGACGGGGTGATCACAATTGTCAATAACATTATTACAACTTGATATAAATTCATCCAGGATTACTTTTTGTACAGGAGGTGGTAGATAGACAACTCCAAATATGACCTTTTGACTTGCACCCGCTGAAGAAAGATCGAGGGAAACCCATACATCTTCACATTTACTTTGCCAATGATTCATATTTCTAGAATTAAACTTTTTTGAAACAGCAATTGCTACACCACCTCCATCTTTTCCGCAGCGGAAGCCCGTCGTCTCCCTGTCTCTACGGTATACTACATACCTACTATCGAATAATTCACTATTTATGACGTTATGGTTAAGCCACGTTTCCGTCAGAACAATGATGTCGAAATTACTACAACAAAGATTACGGTAAAAAGTATGAGTTTTAGTTTTGAGACCACGTACATTTTGGTAAAAAATATTTAAGGCCATTTTAATTGTTTCGGACTTTAAAACATGCAAATTTTAATTTTAATAGGGGAATAAAAAACACTCTAAAGCTCCTTATACTATTTTGTTCAAAGTGTCCAAATCCTTGATCATTATGTAGCTGGCATTTTCGTCCTTTCGCATAAACACGCGGCCGTTGCGGACCCAAACAAACTTATACCCCTTTTCCTTCGCCTTCAGTCTTGATGCACCATGTAATGCCTTGTTTGCCGCTGACAAATGTTCCACAACAAATATAGGTGTTGGTTTAGTGGTAAACCCAATATGTGCCGAGTTCAACTTATCGTTCGGCTTTGATTTGTTGTATTTTATAGCTGAAGCCAGGAACGAATCTCTCACTTTTGGTGTATTAAACTGGACGATGATTGAACGCGGACGGGTGCTTGATGCGTTAAGTTTTGCAATGCGGCTGCATTTAGTAATGTTCTCTTCTTTGACATCGCAGTTAATTATTTTAGCTATTTGAAAGACCATTTCCACAACGTTTTCAGACTGTCTTTCGGGCACACACTGGAGTTCAATATTGCTGGAACGAGCGTGTTGTTCTATCTGGTTAATGCGTAAATTAAGGTCTTGGTTGATGGAGCGCAAGTTGTTATTTTCATATTCTAGACTATTCAAGGTTTTTGACATCGATATTTGATTATCCTTTACATCCCTGTATTCATCATGTAGATAGGATAATGATGCTTGAATATCCCGAATCTCTTCCTTTAAGGGCGCTAATTCACTGTTAAGGATATTCCTCATATTTTCAGTCAGACGAGAAAATAACTTATCCGTCTCACGCTTAAATACATCCTCAACCACATCTCTAACATCCTCGCGGGAAAGAGCAGAGGGAGTGCTCATTTCTGGCGGAGACGTGATGGCAACTCTCTTTTGAGGTCTGGTCGTGACTTTCGAATTAGAGCGGACGGGAGTGTCGTCTTTGTTTCCAACCTTGGGTATGTTACTCTTACAAAAAGAGCAAATCCAGTTGGGAGAGAGTTGACCAGTAGAGGATTTCCGTCCAGTAGAGGATGCAATACATGCCAAGTGAAAAGCTTTATCGCATTTATTACAGATCCGGTAGCCATCCTCCATGGACTGATTGTTGCAGCATCCCCAAGATAAATTGTGTTGAGACATCATAAAAAGTCACAATGAAAACAAGTGAAACTAAAAAATATGAGGAGCAAATAATATTGCTAGCTCTAGCCTTTGTCAAGTCTTCGAACAAAAGGGATAAAAAAAACAAAAAAAAAAAAAAAAAAAAACAAAAAACAAAAAAAAAACAACACAAAATGTTCACTGTGTTCTCGGGATCGAACCTCGTGCACCGGCGTTGGTGTATCCAAGTCACTAGCCGATAGACCAGCGCGTCCTACAAAAGCGCGGCCAAAGTAAGCAACAGTTCAAGCAACCGTTGCCGGCTCAAACAGTAGGTGCAATAATTAGTCCGAAGTCTTCTGCAGATACTCACTTATAACACTCAGTTTTTATTAAATAATGTTAAAGTACCGTATGTTTTGAAGATGATTATTGATATTGTCACTTTAATTCTTGAAGCTTCAGAGTATAAATTACACACAAGACTTGTTCGTTCTTAGTTCTACTCGTCGGTATAAAATTCAACACGAAATGACAACTTTTTCTTGCACTATTTATAAATGATAGCAGAGCGATTAGTAACACGTCTAACTCGTATTAACGCCAGAAGAAGAGGGGAACCGACACACGGATCATGAGCTGGGAGAGTAGAGTGGCGGCCGACAACTCTAACTTGGGGATTGTGAGGCGGTTCTTGATTGGTGCGACTCGCGACTTGGCGACAATCAAGTGTACCAAAGTATCTCCGGAGGCATCGAGCTCATGGAGGTAAACAACGGCGGCAAACCCGGCTTCAGAGGCATCTGCAAACCCGTGAAGCGAGTATGCAGCTGAGCCTTTGCTTGCACAAACGTGCCGAGGGAAGCGAATGCTAGACAACAGCGGCAGATCCTCCGAGATGTGGTGCCACTCCGTTTGCACTTCAGAGGGAGTGGGCTCATCCCATTCCAGCTTCAGTAGCCACAATTGCTGAAGCAGCAGCTTTGCGCGGAAGATAACGGGGGAAACCCAGCCGTTTGGGTCATAAAGTGAGGCTACGGTGCTTAAAATAGACCGCTTTGTGACATGTGTGATGGGGGGCAGAGAGATGCGGTAAGTGAACTCGTCTGACTGAGGGCTCCACTGTATACCCAAGACCTTAATGGACGTGGATTCTGGGTTCATGTCGAAGTCCTTGGGCATGTCACATTGGTTGTCGGGAAATCTCTCGAGCAGCTTAGGCGAGTTAGATGTCCACTTACTGAGCTGAAAGCCGCCTAGGTCTAGCAGACTTATCAACTCGTCCTGAAGTGCTTGGGCGGATTCAACCGTGTCATGACCACACAAGATGTCATCAACGAAGATAGACTTGCGAAGAACCTGAGCGGCTCCAGGGTAGCGATGGCCTTCATCATCAGCCAGCTGGAGCAGGGTGCGGATTGCATGATATGGGCTTGATCTTAAGCCGTACGTGACTGTATTGAGGGCGTAGGTGAGCAGAGGGTGATCTGGTGAGGACCGCCATAGTATCAGCTGATACCGTCTCTGGTCTGGGGCAACCAGCACATTTCTGAACATCCTCTGGATGTCAGTGCTGAAAACGACTGGATGCGTTCTGAAGGACATGATGATGTCCACAATGTCCTGTTGAAGGGCGGGGCCTGTGTGTAGGCATTCATTTATGCTGACACCATTGGAGCTTTTGCAGCTACCATCAAAAACAATGCGCAGCTTGTCCGACCCTGACTTAAATACGCCATGGTGAGGGATGTAGAAGTGCGGTTTATGGGCGAATGTATTTGGGTGACAGGGAGCCATGTGCCCTAAGTCGATGTATTCGGCCATAAAGTCGACGTATTTAGAACGCAGAGACGGGTTCGCCATTAGCTTCTTCTCAATATTGAGGAATCTGCGTAATGCGATAGGGTGAGTTTTGCCTAGTTGAGGGGCGTCCTTTAGAAAGGGCAGAGCGACCGTATATCTGCCTGAGGGATCGCGTGTAGTGGTAGAGCGGAAGATTTCCTCGCATTGTTCCTCCAGGGGATCATTATGAGTGTGAGATTGAGGGAGGGGCTCCTCAGACTCCCAGAACCTTTCCAGACTCTGACGTATGTCCTGGACTGATTCAGCTGAGTCTGGTTGTGAGCTGACGACGTGAGCTGAGTTAACCTGCTGCGCCGGCTGCGCATACAAGTCCTCAATGGGTCCTATCAACGCGAAGTCGAAAATCGTGCCGAAGGCTATGGGCTTGCCCGGGCCCAACGAGACCTTAGTCCCGTCCAACACCTGGCCAAGAACGTCCGACCCCAATAAGAGGTCGATCGGGGCTGGTGTGTGGTAAAGCTGGTCAGCCAATGGCACGGGTGGCTGGCCTAGTACGTGGGAAATGTTTGGTACCTTCTCTAAGGGAAGGTAGCCAGTGACGTTTTTTAAAATGTGAGCTGTGGCAGTAATTGTAGGAGTATCATTGTGAGTGGGTCGGCATACTATTGTTATTGCCGCCTTTGACTCATGTTTGTGCTGATTCCCAACTCCTGTAATTTTTAAAGAAGTGGGTTTTAATGGCAGGTTCAAAAGTCGTGCCATGCGTGACGTTATTAACGTCAGCATACTGCCACAGTCCAATAAAGCCCTGGCTGTGTGAAGATGGCCATGTACGTCCGCGACTCTTAGTGAGACGGTTGGCAACAAAATGGGTGTGCCAGTGGGCACAGAAGGTGAGTGAGCTGATTGAGTATCAGCTGAAATTGTATGAGCTGAGTATGTATCAGCTGTGTGGGCATGGGTTGACTGGGCATGGGCTAAATCTACCTCTTCGCTAGGGTGCTCTGTGATAGTAGGGAGTCATAATTGCTGGCGGCGTTCGCGGGGCCTACCTGGCGAACCGGACCTGGGCGGGCTGGCTCTGTGAGCAGAGCTGGGTTGCGCCTGTTTGGCATGTGCGGGTTCGTGCCGCCTGCTGTTTCTGGGACGCTCCCTCGAGTGCTCTGTCAGCTGTGGTGGGGGCACATGTACAGACGACGAATGAGCTGAGTGCGTTGGGCCGTCTGGTCGATGGAGGGACGTGTGGTGGTTCGTACTCCCACAGTTCTTGCATGCCCCCCTTGACCTGCACTCGCTCTCGTAGTGACGGCCGAGACAACGCTGGCAGCGCTCCCGTGCCTGTACGAAGTCCCAACGGCCCTGTGTTGGCTGGGCATTGTACCATCTGCACGTCATGAGCGTATGTCCCCTAATGGCACAATAGGGACAGTAGGGCGTCGAGCGTGAGGAAGAGGACGATGACGATGATGAGGAGCAGCTTTGCTGGTAGGCCGAGTAGACGGGGAAGGGCTGACTGCGAGCCGGGGAGGTGGACGGGCGGTGACGCATTTGCTGCGCTGGGCGGAACGGTTGGTGAGTAGGCTGCTCATGGACGCGGTGAGGCGATGGAGCTGAGGAACGGCCACGGTAATGATCGGGTTGTTGCTGAGACATCTGAGCATAAGTGCGATGGGGCAACTGAGGAGGCGCGCGGCTACGAGAAGGGCCGGGCAGGGGCTGAATGGGTTGAGCCATGGCTATGTTGGAGAACTCTGTCTCCACACAGCGCGCGTGCTCCTCGAGGTAGGAGATAAGGTCCCTTAACGTGGGCAGGGTGTTACTAGACCCGTGCCTGCGTTCAAGTAGTGTGCGGAGCTCGCCCTTGAGCTTCCGCACCACTATTGACACAAACACGTAATCGTCTCCTATGGGCAAGTCTAAATTGTTGAGGGCACACTGAGCCGATATGAGCGGCGTGAGGAACAGTGTGCGGATGTTCGAGCGCGTATGGATGATTGGCAGCCCCAGGATGATGTCCACAAAACTATCAATGAGAACCCGGCGGTTCTCGTACCGCTTGGTGAGGATGTCCATGGCCACGGCAAAATTTTCATTGGTGACCTTTAAGTGGGACACCATACTTAATGCCTCACCGCTGAGACATGAGAATAGGTAGTGGAGCTTGACTGCGTCCGACAGGGTCGCCATGTCGTCAGTCAGACTCCTAAACAGCGCAATGAAGGAAGGCCAGTCCTCCACTTTTGAGCTGAACCTGGGCAGCGCTATCTTGGGGAGGACGGCTGTGGGCGTATTGACGCCGAAACTGGGCTGAGCGCTATGGGTTGGGGATGACGTGGAAGAGAGTAAGATTTCCTCCCTAGCCACAAGAATCCCAATGTACGCCCCGGAGGCTTTTGTGTGGTTCTCAGTGTATGCCTTCTCGGTCTTCTCGTCCAGGTCCTCCTCGTCAAGAATGCTATAATACACTGAGTCCAGCTTCTCCTTTATGCCCTGTATCTGTGCGAAACGCACGTTGAATTCCGTTATGGAATGTTTGGTGTCGCCAGCAATGATCAGTGATCCCATCTCTAGGAGCTGGTGTAAAGCTTTGGCGGCCTCCCTAAATATCGCGGCTTGTGACTTGGTCGGCATCGCGATGAATAAAAGGAGACAAAAAAAATAATAAAAAATAAAAAATTAAACAAATTTAAAGGCAGTAAAAAGAACAACACCCTGTATATATTCTATAGTTGGGCTGGAGGTATTTGTTTACTAAGGTAAGGGCAAATGGGCTAAAATTAACGCAACAATAAAGAAAGCAAAACTAAGTTGGGGCGCCTTGTATATGGCCTACGGGTGGGCAAACGCGTGTATGTGTAGGTATGTCTGTGTATATGTATGTATGCTTATTGAACGCGCGTACGTAACATTAGCCGACCGCAAGCAAAAAACAAACAAAAACAACAAAAACAAAAAGAATCACGTTATCCGTAGCCCACTGTTGGGCAAGGCGCTCACAATCGGGCAGACCTGTTGCCGACACTGGCGCGAAGAATGAGTCAGTCGCAAACAAAAAAAAATAAAAATAAACTAATAATAAAAACTTAATTAAACTTAACGTGTGTAGAAGCGAAGGCGACGCACGCAAATAGCCGTAAGCGATATAAAAAAAACTGATGAAACTAAATGAAACACACTAAGCTCATGTGGTGAGCACGCACCAAGAATGAGCCGATCGCAAAAGCAAAAATAAAAAATAAAAAAATAGATATAAAATTAACACGAGCGAAAAAATAAAACACGCTATTTGGCACGCGTGGTGAGCATGCACGAGATCTGAGCCGATTTAACACGACAAGAACATAAAAAATTCCTTAAAAAATAAAACGGGAAAAACAACAATATCGTCGTCTAGACGCGGGTGTGTTATTACGTAACCAAAGTTATATGTGCAACCGAAAAACGTAAAACGCAAACGTAACGCAATTATTTAACTACTAAACCTAACGCATCATTAGTACAAGTAATACACAATTAGTACACTAGCTCGCTCAAATCACAAAGACATTGTATGACACCATAAAATCAACATCAACAACATAAACACTAAACTTGTTAGCGTAAATTAACTAGGAGTTAGCACGAATCGGATACTGGTACGAACTTTTATTTGGAACACGATACCCGAAACACGAATTTTTATTCGTGTAGGTAGGTCAACTTTGCAACGACTGTCGTGCAGAAAAGATTTTGTATGGAGATGAAATTATAAATGTTAGGAAGTGAAATAGATATAATTATGAAACATTATTTTTAGCGGACTGTAAATAATTAATCAAAGTTAAGGGCTGATTCGGGTCTGGACTCAGACGTGGCGACTACGCGACGTAGGGAACTGGTAGGTAGGTAGGTAGGAAGGATGTACTTACAGGGATGATGAGTCAGGAACCGTCGTGCGAGCTGACCACGGGCGGCGAGGCTTGCGGGCGGCGATGTAGGTTGGTTCCTGGCGCACAGTCACTACACTAAACAGTTCACTAGGGGCACTGGTTAAGGGCGTTTAGGTCGAGCTCTTCACTTTAGGTTCAGGAGTCACTATAATAAGGCAGATAGCAGCGCGCGTATTTTGTGGGCGTCTCGCGTTAGCTAGCAGAAGACTCGTCGGCGCGCGCGGCTCACCAAGCTAGCGGCGGCCGCTCGCGCAGCGGTGGCGCCGCGGCAGACAGGCGGACGCGGTCGTCAACAACCGCTGAGTCCGTCCCGGCTTTGGCGGGAACAATAATATAATTCCTTCGAAACAGTCAGGCTTCAGAAGATCCCATAGCACGGCGACGGCCTTGCTTGATGTAGTAGACGAAATATTGGCTGCGCAAGATATAGGTAAGGGAACTATTCTTGTGCTTTTAGATTTTTCTCGTGCCTTTGACACTATTAATACGACTCTTCTTCTATCCAAATTGGCTTACTACGTATTCAACCACGATACAATTAAATGGTTTGCAAGTTACTTACATGGCCGTACGCAAAAAGTTGAGTTGCATGATAATACGGGTGCTTCTGTTTTTTCTCAGACTACAAATCTTAAATCTGGTGTTCCGCAAGGCTTTATTCTGGGCCCTATTCTTTTTATTCTTTACATTGCTGATATAGTAAAAAATATAGTTAACTGTCAGTATCATTTATATGCAGATGACCTACAGATATACCTCTCATTTAAACCGCAAGATACTATTACTGCAGTCGATATGATAAATCAGGATTTGAAGCGTATATCTGAATGGTCACAGCATAAACCGTTAGGTTTAGTCCTTAATCCACTCAAGTCTAAATTTCTCATCCTTGGTACCAAGAATCAGGTAAATAGAATTGATAACTTAGCTCCAACTGTTAAATTGGGTAATAATCAATTAGAAAATGTTATTGTAGCAAGAAATTTGGGTATTCTAATGGATGGTCAATTGCGATTTGAGCAACACGTTATTGAAAATGTCAAAAACTGTTTTTACAGACAAAGTCCTGTATCAAATTCGACAACATCTCTGTATAGAACTAAGAGTTAGGCTGTGTGACAGTTTGATTTTATCCAAGCTGAATTACGCCGATACTGTGATCGGTGGCTGTATCCTGGCAAGAACTAAGGCTTTAATCCAGCGAGTACAGAATGCGTGTGCACGTTTTTGTTTCTCGATACCATGGCGTTCTCACGTCACTCCATTTTTGAATAGCGGTAGTTTACTTAAAATGGAGGCGCGTCGTTCCTTGCATTTCGCTAGCCTTCTTTTTGGAGTAGTTTGGAGCTGTAAGCCACGGTATCTGTTTGAAAAACTTAAGTTCTCTCGAAGGGAAATAAGATTGGCATCGAGATTGAGCTGCCCCAGACATAGTTCATCTGCATTTCGTGGTAGTTTTCGCTATGCTGCCACGAAGTGGTGGAATAATATACCTCCACTATTAAGAAATTCACAATCTGTTTTCTTTTAAAATTAATTATAAGAAATATTTACTTGAGCAGCAAATAGAACAGCTATTTTGAGCAGGCGGCTCATATCTACGTACACACGGCGTCAGATCAACCTACCCTAAACTTTCAAATTTCTTCAATGAATATTGATCTTTTATTTATTTATTTATTTAAACTTTTGCAACATTACATTACATGGTGGACTTAATGCCTGAGGCATTCTCTACCAGTCAACCATAGGGTGGTGCAGAGATGACATGGTAGGTGCAATTATCTGCGGTGACCAAAGTTTGATGAGACCATTAAATATTAAAACATACAATACGTATATATTAATAAACAAAATATACATACTCGCAATACATAAATGTTTTATAATATACCTACATACACTACTTGATAATATAATTTATAAAAAGGACGTTATTGAGATGATTCTGCCATGGTTCTGTCAAAAAGGAGCAAATGGACTTTCTTTTTGAAAGCGTCACGACTCGCAGCCATCCTGACTTCCTGAGGTAGCGCGTTCCAGAGGAGTATGGACTGGATATAAAAGGACGAATGTACAAAGCCAGAAGAGTGGGAAGGAGAGAGAAGGAGAAGGTTATTTGAGGATCTGAGATTCCGGTCGTGAGAGGAGCAAAGATATTGGAAATGGGGAGTAAGGTATGATGGAGCATTTGGAGAATTTAGAAGAGAGAAGAGTATGGAAAGGGCGCGCCAACATCTCCGCTGACGAATGGGCAACCATTTCAGCTCAGACCTATGCTGTGAGATATGTTCATACTTCCTCAGATTGTAGATGAATCTGATACTGTTATTGAGCAATCTGTCAAGTTTATCAAGCAAGATTGAGTTTAGGTCGTAATAACACACGTCACCATAGTCGATCATAGGAAGAATTAAAGTTTGCGCAAGCGTCACCTTCGTCTTGAACGGTAAAAAGTTCCTCAGGCGATTTAAAGAGCGCAGAGTCCAGGTTACTGAATATTGATCCTTAGAGCCAAAGGATAAAGTTCAAAATTGATTGTAGAAATTTGACAGTTTTGGGTAGGTTGATCTGACGCCGTGTGTACATACATAATACACTTATTGACTTTGTTTTAAATATTTTATTTTTATTATTGTTACATCACATCCACATACACATGTCATAATATAAATATTTACTAAAATAGTCTATTTATTCTCAATTATTATATGCTACATTATTTACTATTATTTTTATTTTTAATAACAACAGTGGCACGCACACATACACACACTTCAAGGGCTCCTCTGAAAATCAGCGTTGCAGCTTTAAATATTTTAAAGTTGCAACATCATGCTGAGAGGGTTCCTTTTCGTTGTAGTTTTAATCTATTAGTATTAAGTTTAGAAATTAAGCCTATTTATATAACTACATCGAATAAATGTCTTGAGTATGAGTTTGAGTTAAATAAGGATGTCCTTCTATTAAGATTTAGTTCATTTACCATTTTTGATAAATTATTTTCTGAGAACATCCTTTCTCTTAAAACATTTAATATTTCTTCAGCATCAACCCTATCCCGAAGGGGAACACCAAACTTGTTAATTAAACATGCTGCTATTTTAAAATATGTCATCATGTGTGGGACTGTCTTAACCTAAACAGTCTGTAATCTCGTTTAAAGTAACCATTGACTACTTCCACCACCCATCTACAAATAGTTACACATCTGCTTCTGTTTGCTTGGATGGTGGTTAATTGGTGTTCACCTTCTAACAGAGACTCTGGCACATAAGGTTTATAACTAAAGCTTTCTAATAGGTTGATGCTGTCCCTAAAGCCCCTTTCTAAAACAAAAACATCATTGGTTTGAAAATACTGTCTTAGTGGTGAATCACTTTGAAACAGAGAAGTCATTATTTCTGCATCTGATGTAGTTGCTTTATATTATGGGCCTAAACAATTGACTATGTACCCATTACTACAAACTATTAAAAAAGGGTTTAACAAGTTTCTGTACTTATGTAAAGAGTATGTTTCTTTTTGAAATAAGTAATTGGAACTTTTGTTCAAAAAAATATATGTTCCATCACATATCACTATTAATTGTGAATTATTTTCATTAAATATTTCATTTGCAATAAGTAAATTATTTTCTAATAATTCTTCCCGAGTTTTATGGTTGATTCCAAGGTTTCTTGGAACAAAATCTTGTAGCAAGATCTCTCTCACTTTCCCCATTAGCCTAAGCCTCTAATGTAGTTTATGGCATTTCTAATATTGTTGATAATCTCTCGTCTGAGTCTCCTGTACGCATCTTCATTATGATGGAAGCCAAACCCAATATACCCCTATGAAGTCTTAAAACCCGGGGCAAGTCTTGTAACAGACTTATAAAGTTTGGTTTAGTCAAACCCAACCAATATTCATATAAATGATCATCTATTTGATGAATTGTTTCTAAGCTACTAAAATCAAGGAAGGGCTTGACCGGCTTCAAACTCAAAAAAATGTGCTCAATTTGGGCAGCAGTAAATGTATTGATACTGTTTGGAGCATCAAAAAACGTATCCCAAATGTTGCGTATTAAATGCTCTGAGCATACACGAGCAATCACAGGCACATAATAACGTAGAGTATAAAATAATGTACTACGCAAAGGTTTGGATAAAGTGTGGAGGTGTGTTAAATTATCACACCCAAAAAATATGCAATGTGATGCTGTATTGGGTGCTCTTCTATAATAAGGTAATATTATAGTGCTGCCTCTATGAACAGTAGGTGGCTGATCAACTATAGGTTCAGGGCTTGTCGGATGATTTTCATCTTGTTCTGGATGGTTCTCATCCGACTCTTCATCAGAATATTGGTTCTGAGACCTCGAGTCCAAATTAGCTGGAACATCATCTGCAGCTCTTCGCTCATCCACTTGTTGGTTACGTGTAACCTCTCTTCTCGCATCAACAGGCATGACAAGAGAGATCAGTCTGTGATATCTGTAAACAAATTATTATCTATTTATGACAACAATACAATATAAATGTTATATTGAGTTCTTGGAGATCATTATTATACTAATAATATTTATTATATTTCTTAAAGTAAAGTATATCATAGCCTATAACTGTCCGACTGCTGGGCAAAGGCCTCCATAATTAAAATCAAGTAATCACTACAATTGATGGGTATCGGGCCGAGCTCTTTGCAGTTCGACCACAGAAGGGTATCATAAAGTATAAATAAATAATATGCATAAAGCTATACTAATATTAGTATTAGTTAGATGTATGAGTACCTGTCGAGGTGCTATTCGGTTTTCCCTTATTTGGATCAGTGCTTGGTCTGGTGTGTTTCCACTTAGAATATGGTGACTTTGCCGATTTGCCAATGAGCGGCCACACATTAGGCAAACTCGTGTATGACCACGATGAGATGGGCCTGCACATTGATCACGTTCATTGTCTGTGATAATTTGAGCATTTACAGACTCCAACAATAACTCAAAGCATTGTTGACAGATGAAATCCTCTTCAGTTATCTAAAAAATAAGAAACAATTTAACCAAATTGACAATTTAGCACCTTACACATCCGCTTACCTTAAGTATGAGATAGAGAACATTGAAATAAACTGGATAAGCTAATGCGGGAAATAATCATAATGATCATCAAAAAATTAATGATCAGCAAATAAAAGGTACATCTAGAATGGTGCTTTGAGTTTAATTAATTAAATAATTATTATTTGACTTTTCCAGTTAGGTTAGTAAGTATGTATGTAATGGAATGATATGTTAAAATATATTAAGTCACGTAAACATAAAAAAAGAGATGCATAAGGCTTCAGAAATAGAAAGCAAGTTCTATAACTGGCTTGTTTCTTTTATTAGTTTCTGATTAAAAACCATTAAGTAATTGGTAGGTGTACTACCCATTTAGAAAGGTGGCTATTAAACCTCTAGAAGTAATATTTTTAACAAAGCTAGATACTTACTATATCAGGAGATATTCTATTGCTGATTAGAGTGATGACTCTAGTATCGAGCCGAAGAGCTTGATGAGGGCGACTTGTATTGCAGGCATTAACATATATGCTGCAATAGATGCACTGTATACGCTGCGACACCAATAGTCTTCTATGAGAATCCATGTCGATGTTACTGAACTCCTCAGAAGAGAACACACCGCAACACAAAACCAAACCAAATAATACAAATCGGAGTCCGTGTAGAACAAGCCAAAGTAATCGTAAGAGCAAGGTATCCAATTTTCAGGTGAATGCAAGGTTGTCGGGGGTGTAAAGCAAGAAAAGGAATCGCATAGTACACATCAGCGCAAGCACAAACCACAGGCACAAACTAAGGACTGCAACAAACAGTGAGGCGCCAACGGCTTCTTTGTTTTGACAGCTGTCAGTGAATAAAAAGTTTTGTTTCGCGCAGTTCATAATTAAGTTTTTTTTAAATATTTTTAATTAAATAAGTTTTATTACTTTTATTACAGCTATAAATTAAAATAACATTAATAATAACAATAATTGCTTAAAAATATACAAAACTGCACTGTTGGGATGAAAGTTACCAATTAAAGTAGTAACAAGGTTCAGACAGTACTTGTAACGGAACGTTGTATAAAAATACCTCTGTAATGGCTGCGTTCTAGGATAAAAAAATTGACATTTAATGGTTTATTTTAGAAAAATAATTATTGGTTTTCTAGATTGCCGTTTTTTGTTAAAGTTTACTTTTCGTAAATAATAAAAAATAGCTTTTTTATGTGCTATATTACGTTACTATACACTATTATTGCTTGAAATACTTTGACAGGTCAAAAATGGACATCCTTCTTTCAAAAATGTATTGTGATGCAACTGTCATTATATTTATATTCTTAAATCTCTCTCTGAGAGAGTCACCAGCTTTTAGGTTATAGATTGCTCGAATAGCCCTCTTCTGAAGCACAAAGATAGTTTGAATGTCGGCAGCATTTCATAAGCGGCAGAGCAAAGTCTATTCGACAATTTAGCTGTATGTGGGCTCCCTGAAGCTTGGCATCTAACGTGATGCCTAGAAACACAGTGGTGTCCACAGGATTCACATTCTTATCTTTAATTTGAATACTAGTTGTTACTTGCTTAACATTAAGAAATACAAATCTTACACATTTGTTTTTTCCCTCGTTTAATAGCAAGTTATTTACACTAAACCAGTGAACAATCTTTGAGATTGCATGATTCACATCGTCATAATTTGGGTATCGTAGTTTCACTTTGAATAAAAGTGAAATATCATCAGTAAACAATACTATCTCATGACTGTCTTTTACAAAATAAGGTAAGTCATTACAATAAACCAAAAACAAGAATGGACCTAGTATTGAACCCTGCGGAACTCTCATTGTAACCACTGATTCCGGAGATCTTTTACCGTTAATGTCGACCTTCTGAATCCTGTTACACTCAAGTATGAGATTAGAAGGCTCAAAGAAGCATCCCTAATTCCATAGTGGTTAAGCTTCCTGACCAAAGTTTCATGTAAAACACAATTGAAAGCCTTGGATAAATCACAAAATGCCCCTAGGGCATCCTGTGATTCTTCCCAGGTATCAAATATTAAAATTGATAAATTGATTGATTAAAAGCTCAACACCGGCGTCAGTTGTTGAGCGACCCCTAGTAAAACCATACTGTTTACAATGTAAAAGTTTATTTCTATGAAAATGAATTTAAATTTGGTCTAGCAACAACTTTTCAAAAAATTTACTAAATGTTGGTAGCACAGAAATAGGCCTAAAATTAGAAAGGTCAGAAACGCTACCTGATTTAAACAATGTAATTATTTTACTATGTTTCATTAGGTCAGGAAAAACACCCCAGTCAGTGCATTTGTAGCTACCTACAC
This sequence comes from Scoparia ambigualis, assembly GCA_963921215.1. Taxonomy (NCBI): domain Eukaryota; kingdom Metazoa; phylum Arthropoda; class Insecta; order Lepidoptera; family Crambidae; genus Scoparia; species Scoparia ambigualis. The sequence continues at coordinate 893,636 of OY992506.1, read as the reverse complement.
AGCTGCAAGACATAAATACGACGCGCGCTCCCGCGCTTCGATGTTACATGTGTCTCGTCCGATGGCCGCCGCGCAATAGCGAGCTTACAGAGCCGCCGCGAATATTATTATGCGGCGCGCATCGACAGCCACGCGACTGCCGCGAGTCGCTTCAGCCGCTGCGTCATGCCAAACGCAGCGCACCCTAGCATTCATTTATGAACACTTAATAAACTGCTTTGTATATACGCCTCTAGTTGTAACATGTAAAATTTGTATATAATAAGCTAAGTTTTCCAATAAATTCATTCCAATCTCAAGAATAGATGGTGTTATTACTCTGCAAACCCCCATCGGCTTAAGTGGTGAGCCCAAACAAGAAGAACATTAAGAAGCAACCTCGTACCTATAATCAAGACAGTCACTATGGCCGAAAAATCCGAGGAATCAGCAGCTCAAGCTCCAAACCAACTACGGAAGTCAAAATGATGGAGCAGACACAAGAAGTCGGCGTCGTGTCGTCATCGTCAGCAAACCACCAACAACCTTCACCGACACAACCGAAGACTGAAACACAATACCTAATAGAAGAAATACGAAGATTGTCACTCGAAGTCGCATCGCTTCGCACCCGCCCGTCGCATTATCAAAACAACTACCTACGAAGCCGTTCGCCGTACAATCGACAACAACGCACGCATCGCAACCGCTCTACAACACGTTCGCCGTCTCGCTCTCGCACTACGCAACGCACCGACCATATACCTACACCTGATAGCGATTATTGCTACTACCACCAACGTTTTGGAAGAAAAGCAAGAAGATGCCAATCGCCGTGCTCTTTCAACAAGTCGCAACAACAACCACAGCCACATAACAACGTCGACGAAGCCTCGTTAAACTATCAAGAACGTTAGACGAGGCGGGGTCAGACGTTCTAGGTAAATCTTACAGTCTCTTCGTTACCGACAAGAAATCAAAACTGAAGTTTCTCATCGACACTGGAGCAAACGTATCAGTTATTACAAGGAAGAAAGGGACAACAATGAAAGTTTTACCATTCAATCTGTATGCTGCGAACAACACCACGATTAATACCTACGGCGAATTATCACACGAACTCAACCTCAACTTACGAAGACCGTACAAATGGAAGTTCATCATCGCCGACGTCAGCAAGCCTATCATTGGAGCCGAATTCTTATTTTACCACGACCTGCTGGTAGACCTGAAGAACAGAAGACTAGTAGATAACGTCACTAAGTTATCAATCGTCACTCCAGGCTGCTACACCGATGTACCTACAGTTCGCAGTATCGACTTAGAACAACCATACCATGACATTCTCAACGAGTTTCCCGGTATCACAAGACTCACTGCAATGAAACTTACTCCGACGCACCACGTGGAACATTATATTGAGACCACTGGCCCTCCACTACACAGCCGAGCACGTCCGTTACCACCACACCGCTACGAGAAAGTAAAGAAAGAATTTGAGTCTATGATCGAACAAGGCCTATGCAGACCAAGCAAGAGTCCATGGTCAAGCCCACTACACGTTGTACCTAAAATGAATGGAGATCTTAGAATGTGTGGAGACTATCGCCGACTCAATGCAATAACGAAACCAGACCGTTATCCGATTCCACGCATCAAAGACTTTACCTACCAACTCGCCGGAAAGAAGATATTCTCAACAATTGACCTCATACGAGCGTATCAACAGCTACCTAACAAAGAAACTGACATAGAGAAGACAGCCATCATCACACCATTCGGGTTATTCGAATTTCCACGAATGTGCCCAGGTTTAAAGAACGCTGGACAGACTTTCCAACGTTTCATCCATGATGTGCTACGAGGCCAAGATTTCGTCTTCCCGTTCCTCGGCGACGTACTCCTGGCTTCAGAGTCTGAACAGCAAGACCGCGAAACCTACGTATTGTATTACAACGCCTAGAAGACGCCGGTATCACTATCAACCCGTCAAAATGCAATTTCGGCAAGAAGAAAGTCAAGTTTCTTGGTTACGAAGTATCCGCTAACGGTATCATACCACCTCAAGAAAAAGTCCAAGCAATCTCTGAATATCCAAGACCGAAGACAATACAACAACTCAGAACATTTCTTGGCATGATTAACTACTACCGCAAACATATACTTAACGCCGCATCAGTACAAGCTCCGCTCAACCAATACCTACACAACTCGAAAAAACGCGACAAGACCGAAATTCAATGGACAGATGAAGCAATCGCATCATTTGAAAACAGTAAGAAATGCCTATAAGACGCCGCGCTACTTGCACACCCGATTAACTCCGTGAGCTCGCACTAATGTGCGACGCCTCCAATACTTGTGCAGACGCCGTACTACAACAATATGTTAACAAAACATGGCAACCACTGGGATACTACTCGAAGAAATTCACCGCCACGCAACAAAAGTACAGTACCTACGACAGGGAATTACTTTCAATCTACATGGCAATGAAGCACTTTAGAAAAATGTTCGAAGGAAGAGAACTAATTGTCTTTACCGACCACAAGCCAATTACCTACGCACTACATAAACAGTCATCCGATAGCGAAACACCACGCCGCTCAAGACAACTACTATTCATCAGCGAGTTTACAACCGACATTCGTCACATCAGTGGAAAAGACAACACAGTCGCCGATGCACTATCCCGCATTGAAGCAATCACATGTCCATCAACAATAGACTACGAACAACTAGCAAGACAACAATAAAATGATCCCGAGTTACCTGCGCTACTACAACAAACCAACCTACAAGTAAAGAAAATCAAGATACCTAACACCGATTACGACATCTACTGCGAAACATCAACATCCAACATTCGTCCGTACCTACCACATAATTTTCGACGCACCGCATTCGACGCAGTGTCAGTCACCCCGTTACGCGAACAACAAGAAAGCTTCTACAACAACGCTACTTCTGGCCCGCGATGAACTCCGACATTGGAACATGGACGAAGACGTGTGTATCCTGTCAACGAGCGAAAGTACAACGACACACGCACAGCAACATATCATCATTTCCCGTGTGCGAAAGATTTCAACACCAACATATTGATATTGTCGGAGCGCTAACAACAAGCGAACACGGACATCGATACCTACTCACAATGATAGATCGCACTACGCGATGGCCCGAAGCTATACCTATTCAAGAAATAACCAGTGAAAACGTCGCAAAATATGTTTACGAAGCGTGGATAACAAGATTCGGATGTCCCCAGACAATAACTACAGATCAAGGACGTCAGTTCGAGAGTAAGCTGTTTCGCGCGCTTACCCATCTACTTAGCGCCGAAAAGACAAGAACAACCGCTTACCATCCACAAAGCAACGGAATCGTCGAACGCTGGCACCGATCACTGAAAGCCGCGTTAATGTCTAGACTACACTACAACTGTAAATGGATCGACGAAATACCTACAGTGTTAATGGGACTCCGAGCAGCAATACGAACCGACACCAACACCAGCGCAGCGCAACTAACATATGGTCAAGCAATTCGTCTACCTGGTGATTTCATCACACCATCTTCATCACCATCACCTGCCGCTGTCAACCAAGAGTTCGTGCAGAAGCTTCACAAATTAATCACCACGTGCACACCAACATACCTACCGCATTGCTATGCGGTAGGTATGTTGTGTTGTTGTTGCTACAAGCGTAGTATGTTCGTGCATAACGACCTATCGACGTGCGAATCTGTATTTCTACGTATCGACGCAGTACGTAAACCACTGCAACCACCATTCGAAGGCCCGTATCAAGTACTGAAACGAAGCGCCAAGTTCTTTGAAATACAACTTCCTGGAAGAATCGCCACCGTGTCGATAGACAGATTGAAGCCTGCCTACACTTTGAACACCGAAGAAACAACTACGCCGCCGCCGGCGCCGTTACAAGACACACAAGCCGTCCAGCCACGAGTAACATCTGATCCAGCAGCAGCAGTAGAACCAACGCTCAGTAGAACCCGTTCGGGCAAAAGTGTCAACACTCCTGTACGCTTCGCTTGAGGGGGAGTCCTGTAGCTACCTACACAGCTGCAAGACACAAATACGACGCGCGCTCCCGCGCTTCGATGTTACATGTGTCTCGTCCGATGGCCGCCGCGCAATAGCGAGCTTACAGAGCCACCGCGAATATTATTATAGTCGTGCTTCGTCCTCAAGATTAGTATACTTACCTGTTTTACCTATTCTACTAATTAACTATGTAGTAACGCGTAAGTGTTGCCACAATCAGCTCTATTTTATAAAGAAGATACCTCATTTCCGGTCTAAGTACAATAATTAGACCGAGAATGACAAACTTTTTACACATTTCCGGTTAAAATTGACAGATATCCATTTCCCGCCAACATCCACCCCACCTCCGAGTTCACAGTAGCGCTCTCGTCATTCGCTTTTTAGTGCTTAGCCACATCGCACGTTCGCCATCAAAATGCTCAAAAGAAGGTATGATGATGATTTCAATTATTTACGAGTAGTTAGTAAAATAAAAATCTACGAAAAAAGTTTAAAAATCAACGTCAATGATCAGCGTCGGAATCTTCAAGTAGTGTAAAAAGTACGTCAAGCTCAAGCGAATCTTCACCAGCTGCGTCACCTTATTCGCTTCATCTGAAAGAGGTAAGTTCACTGCAAATTTTTATTTTTTGTACTCCCACGGTGTAAAATAAAAATTTCTGCCAGTCCTTTTTAAAAGAAAGACTGATGCGAGGTCATTTTAACCTCAAGGAATGCATTGAAACATATTATGTGTCTGCATTCGGCATCCATGATGCCTTATACCGGTTCGCTAATAAGGGCGAAGGTCATAACCGTTGAAGAATGCACTCAGGAACATATGTTCTAGATACTCACTGCATTCGGCATCCATGGTGCCAAATTAATCATTCTACACCCACGGTGTAAAATAAAAATTTCCGCCAGTCCTTTTTTAAAAAAAAAAGACTGATGCGAGGTCATTTTAACCTCAAGGAATGCATTGAAACCTATTATGTGTCTGCATTCGGCATCCATGATGCCTTATACCGGGTCCTTAATAAGGGCGAAGGTTAGTTGAAGAATGCACTCAGGAATAATGTTCTAAATATTCACTGCATTCGGCATCCATGGTGCCAAACTAATAATCTAAACGCGGCACTAACCCGCCACTTTTGAACAGCCATGGTGTGACTTTTTAAACCCAATATTTAACCATCACTTCTGTGGTTATTTTATTCGAGATATCTCGATGACAACCAGTTCCTTTGTCTTATAGACAGAGATGAACAGTCGCCGATTTGAGTGACGACGGAACAAACACCTGTCTTACCGTTAACTTCGTTAAAGGCGTTGAATCCTGGGCCGTCGACGTCGTCGGTGGACCTGGCTAACGAAGGTCAGGATGCTGCGAAAACCAATGGACCCCTCACAGATTGAGAAATTTGGTCCCAATAACGATGAACTGACAAGTCAACTTACTTCCTTGCCACTCATGGCCTTGGTAAAGAAAATCACAAAGATTTATTTAAAAAGGCTCCTTAAACCGTCCAATTGTAATAACATATTGGCGCCCCAAATGAACCCTAACATCAAGGCTGCAACTTCAGAGTATGTCCATAAGCGTGATAAGTCAATCGAAGTCGACCAAAAACAGATTTCAGCAGCTATTACATGCGTTGGTCGCATTACCTATGTGATCAAATTAAGAACGCTGACAGAGTTAACGATTTATTAAAAAGCTTTATGGATGTCAGTCGTATGTTGTGACGTACAGTATCTTCAATCAAATACTCGACAAAACTATGCTCTTTATAAAAAGATTTATCGGAGAAAACTTAACAGAAACCTTAAAAACGGCTAAAGCAGTTCTAAATGGTCTTCTGACCTTAAGGCAGATGTTATCAGGAAATCAAAACAAAGCAGGAATTTAAACCGGAAGCTGGTTCCAGGGAACCAACGGGCGGCGCCGGGCCCTCGTCGTCATCAACCAGCCTCATCAGCCAGAGCAATGATGAACTATTAGCCGCCACCACCACCGCTACCGCCACACTTGACAACGTCAAGTCTGCGCGGTCGCTCCTCGACAACGTCTGCCTATCGGCCCAGACAAACAAGGAAGCCTAAGTGCAAATATGGTACGCTACGCAGGCAGGTTACCTACACTATTTTTACAAACAGTGGTCGCTAATTACTGGGACCAATCGGTACTCTCGTGGGTTAATAAATATGATTGTTGCGCGTGCGCTTATATATCAGTTTAACCCTCCTATCACAGAGACCAGTTCAAATTTAGAAAAATTACAATATCAGGAATCCATAGAAGATTTCCTTGAAATAGGAGCCATTTCCCCTTGTACACCTTGTGATAAGCGACATGTCTCTCGTGTTTTTCTGGTTTCTAAATCCAATGAAAAGATCTCAATTCATGAATGAATTCATGAATTTCAAAAACTTAATTATACTTGTTTATACCAACCACTTTATGTTAAAGGATTTGGGTACAGTTCTGAAATTAATTTCAAAAAATTGTTTTATGGCAACTATAGATCATAAAGATGCATATTTTTTAATTAAAATACATCCTAGTTAAAGAAAGTATTTCATTATCATGAATAAAATCGATCTAAATACTAAAATATGTATGAATTCAACGTTCTACCCTTTGGTATCAGTACAGCTCCTTACATATTTACCAAATTTACTTTTATTTAATAGTGTACGGTTTACCGCACATTAAGTAGGTCATCGCGTCAGCATTTTTAATCCACTTTTTTAGAGTGTGAGGAAAATGTTAATGCAACAATAATTTTTTTACAATCCCTAGGGTTCTTTACAAATGAAGAAAAAAGTAAATGAAATCCTTACCACAAGAAAAACGAAATAAAATAGTAAACAAAATTCTAGAATATAAAAAACTAAAACTTTGCAAATATGCATTGGAGATATATTCTGACGCACCGACAACGGGGTGGGGAGCAGCTTGTGTAACGGTCAGATTGCTAGTGACCAATTGTTAAATTCAGAATGCACTTTGCACATTAACATTTTTTTGCCTTAAAAATATTCGCAAAAACTGAAGAAATTGTCGAATACTTTTACGCGTTGATAACACTACTGCCGTTAGATATGAACCGTATAGGTGGAGTACAATATCCTCATCTCCACGATATCACAAAAAGCATTTGACAGTGGTGTGAATCACGCCATAACGCTGCTTTTAATATAAAGTCATCTGACAATTTAATGTTGTTGCTGACTACGAATCGAGACGTTCACATCCCGATGTTAAATGGGAATTGTCGTTTTCAGGTTTCGATTTAATAATGAAAAACTTTGGATACCCTCAAATCGATCCGATTAGACTGTGGGGAGGGGATGCTGTCACGTCAACATTAAGCTCCGTTTTTAATGGGCGATTTTCTGACAGCCCAAATTAAAAAGTAAAAATTAGTTCAAAAACACTCGATAGATGTCGTTTTATGAAAGCTGGGCTACTTATGGGCTGTAATAAATTCTACACTTTTACTTGTCTACCAAAAGAATAAAAAAATAGTATTTACTTACCTATTTATATTCAGGACATCCAGAACCTATTTCTATTTTGGAATAGAATAAATATTACGCAGCCATACACGTGCTCTTCATGAACCCGCCTTTTACTAAGCGCCATACTAATCTATGCTAAGCGCCATCTATGAAGTCATTTACGAACCAATTTCTTTTTTTTTTTGATCTCGGAAAATCGCCCATTAGTAAAAAATATAATAATAACTCTTTTTCAATATTTTTTTGGACATGTATTTATTGTGTTAAGTGTGGACTGCAAGTGACATCGTTATTTTTCATTAAAAGTTATTGTTACAAAAACTATTTGAAGATTTAAAATTTGACTGGAACAGTGCTATAATAGATAATTAATGGTGGTAAACTTTTAAACTATGCAGTGTAATGTGAACTAATGTGAGACAAAACAAAAACAAAATAACAATTAAAGTGAATAAATACAAATTTGTGTAAAATTAAGTGATTCACTATTTCAGAAGTGAATGTAAAATTTTGTCGGGTAAACTTTTAAAACAAACTTCACAATCACAATACAATAGCCACGGAAGTAACGAACATTTTTTTAGTAAATCAGTAAAAAAGGATTACTAAATTTCGGCAAGTATGGAAAGCATACAGTTGGTCTAGCGGAGCGGCGTCCCGTTGACTGATTAGGATGATCTACAGATCGCGGATCGCGCCTGGGTCGGAAGTGTTCCAAAATTTTCATTTCTACAAGTATACAAAATTCTTAAAAGTTACAATAAATAAAAGTTACCAAAATATTACAAAGATGGCGCAACGAGTAACTCAAATAAAAAAGTGTGTTCCAAATGTAAACTGGCAATTGAAAACAAACAATTCGCTAACTGTTCATTGTGTGACAGTACATACCACATTGATTGTACAAACGTTAGTTTTGCACGATTTAGAATTTGGACCAGCGAATATAGAAAAACATGGAAATGTGACAAGTGTTAAGAGAAAAAACCAAAATTTCATTACAATACTAACCAATCACCGGCGAATAATAACGTTACAATACGACCACATCAATCTGCTAAAAACTTGAACACGAATGAAAACACTCACTTGGTGAAGATTGGAACTAAGAGTGTGAATGATTCTTTAAATATATCGAGTAGAAGTGAGTCTCCTATATTTGCTGTAACTAAGGAATCTGCTAAAGCAAGCGCATCTTCGCCAATTACGCTCCCTATCTCCTCTCTAAAGTGTGCTCTAACCAGGTCGCTATCAAATGAGCGACCGGTCGATTCTGTAAACAGCAGTTTCCAACCTATGGAGGATTTATCAAAAAGTTTAGAGCTAGTTAATGATCTGGATATTGTAAATACTTTAAAACAGAAAATAAAAAGTCTACAAATAAATCTTGAGAGCTGTGAACACGAATTGGAAAACACAATTATTGATAATAATAAATTAAAGCGTGAAGTATACAAACTTAACCAGGAGATAAGTTTATTAAAAACTATATGCCAAACTCCACAGAGATCGAAAAAACATCGCAGTAGACTATCGTCTGGTCTTACTCTTAGTTATACCTCTAGCCCGAGAATGGAAAGCTCCAAGCAAATAATTGATTTGGAACAAACTATAATGGAATTGCAACAAGATCTCCAAACTTCTCAAGAACAGATATCCAAACTACATAATACTATTGAGGAGTTGGAACAAGAATTGAGAAGCACTACAAAACCCGAAAAATGATTTGAATTACAAAGAAACGGCAAGCCCAAACAATCACAAAAAAAAGAACAATGCAATAAGGCAGAAAAAAATAAATCGAAAATTGAATATATTAAAGAATATGTACAGAAACACTTTAAGCACTGAATTTGAAATGTGCCACTATATCACCCCAAATGTTTGGGTAGAGGTTCTGCTAAAAGACATATCTGCTAAATTGAAAAACTACACTATGCAGGATTTTTGCATCTTATTGATTGGAGAGGCGGATTTTAATACTTTACAAGATTATAAATTACTGGTTAAATCAATAAGAGAAAAAACTAGTGAAGTTACGAACACTAACATAATAATAGCTTCGCCTACCTATATACATATAATGTGTTCTTATGAACAACCAAGGATTTTACGAAATAAACACTGAATTGTATTGCTCTGAAAAGAGATTTATTTGTTATTATAACAACTTAATCTAATAAATAACATAAATGCTTAATATTATTGTAAGAACATCTTACCTGAAAAGAGAAACAACATTTAAAGCTATTATTTCGCAATTTTACATATTTTCAGTTTAAATTCATTCACCGTTATTTGATGACAATGACAAAGCAAATGTCAAACAAATAATATTCCGATTTCAACTTATCTGCTATTTCACCGGTATTGCTATTAAACCGGCTGATACTGAACTGCTCAGCAAGTTCACATTAAATGGAGAGAGATGATCTTCATTTACATCTTCCCCCCCAAGAAAATCTATTACCTACTCTTGTAGTACTGGAACAAGTTTCGTTATATGGAAAAGATTAGATTCACATTTCATGTATCCTGTATCAATTCTGTAAATTGTGTTTGATAATTTTTCCAAAACTTTAAATGGCCCAATTTTTATTTCATCCATTTTTTTCCTATTTAATCGATTTCCGTTTTCAACATATACCCAATCATTTATATTTAATATACAGTTTCTTCTGTTTTTGTCAAAGTGTTTCTTATTGTAATCGTGTGATTTTATTGTATTCTCCAATGCTGTTCTTCTATCTTGCAATAAATCATTTAAAGTTTTATTTTCTTTTAATTCTTTTGGTAAAATATCAATGTTTTCTCCTTCTAATAGATATTTTGGAGAAAACCCTGTAACAGTATGTTCCGTTTCATTATATCTTTGAGTACATTCATGAGCAATAGTTGTCCAGGCCAATATCTCCTTTCTTTCATTTATCTTACACCTCATTTTGTTAACAAGAGTTTGGTTTAATCTCTCATTCAGACCATTCGAAAATGGCGCATTAACTGCAGTAAAAACAATAGATATATTTTCGTTTTTTAAAAAATCCTTGAAACTTTTTGAATTTATACCTGGATATTGATCAGACAAAATCATTCCAATCTTATTTCCATTTTGTATCATTTTGCTAACTAGCTTTATAAAGTCACTAAAGTTTTGAGTTTTCGAAGTTAATATATAGGCATATCTAGTAAAATAGTCAACTAAAAGGTGTAACTATGTTTTCGTAGAACGTGAGCCACCAAATCCACCAATGGTATCAATTGATACTATCTCAAACGGATAAGTTGCAGGACCTAAGTGAGACATTAGTCCGTATTAAAAACTTCCTCTTGTCTTATTTTTTTGCATATTTCACAATTTTCACAAAACTTTTTTATATTGTTTTCTGAGGTTTAAGCGAGCACTACACATTGAAATGAAACACTTTTTTACGGATTAACTAGCGTTTAATTTACTATTTACATAGTTTTTATATTATCCTGACGTTTCGAACCCTTTACAGGGTCCGTGGTCACAGGGAGACTGAGATCTTAGTCATCTCATTGTTAGAAGTTATTTGCCTACCGTCAAAAATTTTTATATTTAACCGGGTGCGTTCAAGTTTACACAATGCGAGCTAACAATATTTTTAGGTCTGAAAATGTGTTGCTGTTGGGGCTGAGATTTTATGACCTGTATGATAGGGTCCCAGGCAGGTGGTAAATTCCAACCATCCTCTCTATTGAAATTACGATGTTTTTTAATTGCAATAGCCTCGCGTATCATCCTAGGGATGAATCGTTGTTCCTTGGCGAGTATTTGAGGTTTGTCAAATCTGATGTAATGGTTGGGCCCCTCGAGAGCATGCTTATAGAGCATAGAGCCTATGCTTGACGTCGGCTATATGTTCTTTTACGCGGGTTCCTACACTTCTCTTTGTTTGCCCGATGTACGAGAGCCCACAGTCGCAGTCCAGTTTGTACACGCCTGCATCTTGAAGGGGTATATTGCACTTGCCAGGTCGTAAGAACTGGTTGATCTTCTTTGGCGGCTTAAAGTAAGTATTGATTGAAGCTCGCTTCAAGATGTGACCAATCTTGTCAGTGACGCCTTTCATATATGGAAGTACTGCAGGTTTTCGCTCGACTGTGGTTGGTTTTTTGCGTTTTTTGTGACGAAGCCGCGGTACTTGCAGTTTGTTATCCTGTAGTACATGCTTGACATGCTGAAGTGAGCTGAACGCACCCGGTTAAATATAAAAATTTTTGACGGTAGGCAAATAATTTCTAACAATGAGATGACTAACACCTCAGTCTCCCTGTGACCACGGACCCTGTAAAGGGTTCGAAACGTCAGGATAATATAAAAACTATGTAAATAGTAAACTTTTTTATATTATGTGTTAGATTCTTCGCTACGTAAAAAGGTGTTATTTTGTTTTTCAACTATTGTAATCCTATATGACAGTAAAGATAATGTATTTTTTTATTAGTATTTTACTAAATTCTTCAGTGAGCACTATCTTTGTTTTTTTTCCTGACTTCCTATAATATACTTTATCTTTTAATTCCAATCCCTTCTTATTCTGTTTTATATCTTCATTATTTTCTTAATCATTTTTAATATCTTCTAATTTAATAATATTGACAATTTTTAAATTTTCTTCTTGATTTTCCTGTGGATTTAATACTGGATTTCTACTTAAACTGTCTGCTTCAACGTTAAATTTTCCTGGAGAATAAATTACCTCAAAATCAAATTGAGATATATAGTAAGTGAGATCTCCTAGTTCTTCGTCCGTTCTAGCTTTTATATTCAATTTTTCCAAAGGTTTATGATCTGTGAAAACAGTAAACTTTTTTCCAACCAGCCAATGCTGCCAGTATTTTACTGCTTCTTTTATTGCCAAACATTCTAGGTATACGGCTTTTTTTTGTTTCTGTGAGTTGTTTAATTTTCTTGAAAAATATGCAACAGGATTTTCTTCTCCATTGTATTGTGGTTGTTTCATAACAGCGCCTATACCTTGAATACTGGAGTCCGTATAAATATATATTGGGAGATCCGGGTCATATATCTCTAGAATAGGTTTTTGACAAAGTAATCTTTTAATTGTTTCAAAAGACTCATTACATCTTTCTGTCCAAACAAACTGTTGTCCTTTTCTCAACAAGTTATGTAAAGGATCTAGTATAATTGACACGTTCGGCACATATTTTGCATAAAAATTTATTTTACCTAAAAACTGTCTAACGTTTTTTTGTGTTTTTGGTATTGGAAATTGTTTTATTGCAATTAAATTATCCTTCAGAGGAATAACTTTATTATTTTGTATTATGTGTCCTAAATATTTCACTGAGTTTTGAGCAAAGTTACACTTTGTAAATTTTAATCTGAAACCTTCTTTTGATATTGCTTCTAACAATAATGATAAATGTTTCAAATGGTCGGTGAATGTTTCAGAAAACACTAAGATATCATCAATGAAATTTACAGTGAAGTTTGACAATTTATGTCTCCTTATAATACTACTTAATACTCTCTGAAAAATGGCTGGAGATGTTTTTAATCCGAATGGTAAGCAAGTCCACTGAAAGTGTCCCTCTTGGGTAACAAATGCTGTTTTATGTCTATCTTCAATTTTCATCGGGATAGCCCAAAATGCTGAATTTATGTCCAGCGTCGAAAAGTATTAACATCTTCTCGCCTTGACCATCAAATCCTCGATTAATGGGAAAGGTTGAGATTGGGGAACTATAATTTTATTCAAGTCCCGAAAATCTATACATAGTCTTGATTTTTTTCCTTCTTCCTTTTTATAAGCCAGCGTCACAGGGGCGGCGAAAAGACTGTAAGATTCTTCAATTAAATTTTCTTGTAATAATCTTGATATTTGTTGTTCTATTTCTTTTTTATCTTCAATAGTGCATCTATATGGTCTTTTACTACAATATTTATCTATCAACAAATCAATATGTGCTTCATAGTATTTTACGGTACCAATATCATATTTGTCTTTAGCAAATAAAGATTTATATTTGCATATTAGTTCTTCTATTTTTGACTGCTTTTCCTTATCCAAATGATTTATTAAAATATCAAAGCTTTCCTTTTTAATGTGTTCATTAAAGTTTATTTTGTATTTATCAATTGTTTCATTTGTATTTTCAAGTTTCAACTCTTCCCTATTATTTTCCATTTTTAGATTTTGTATATTTTGTGTAATTTCTAATCTATCATTTTGAATAAGATGAAATTTTTGTATACAATCCAATCCTATTAAGAAGTTGTAATCAAAATTCTCTTCATCTACCACAAACACATTCATATTATTTTCAATATCAAAAATCTTTATTTTTAATGTAATCATTCCTTTAGTCTTTTTCACACCATTAATCGTTTTCAAGTTTGCAGTTTTAATATTACTGTGTTCACTTTTATTATTCAACAACAACAACAATCTAGAATTTATCAAAGATACATTTGATCCTGAATCATAAATTCCCATAGTGTCTAATGTATCATTTAATAAAAGTTTTATTTTGATTAATGGTGGAATTACTAGTTTTTTGGGTTCATTTCATTTAATTCTATTTCTAATTCAGAATTATTAACATTTTTTATCTGATTATTTTTAAACCAGCATAAGGATTCAGGATGATATCGGATCCCTCTATTTTCCTGTTCACAAATCCTACATGGTCTGTGTCTTCCATCTTTTTCTTTTATTTTATAATTAAAACCTTTTCGCTCAAAAAATACTTTCTTTTCAATATCCTTTTTCTTTACTAAATGTTCTAAACCTATTAAGTCATTTCTGTTGATCTTATCAGCTATAAAATGTGGAAGTCCGATAGCAATTAGATCAATTAAAGTGGTTTTATCTTTTGATTTATTTACTTCCAATAAAAGTCTTTCCTTCTTTACAGCATATTCTAGAGTGAGCCCTGCCTATATGTGAATAGCATTGCATACCTGACTGGTGACCAACTTCTGTCTATATAAGTTTCACAAAAGTCTTCCTTCCATGTTGACCATTCCGAATCTATTGTATATTTTATAAGCATAGAGCTATACCAATCAAGACATGAATCTTCCAAAAATAATCTAAGTGCCTCAATCTTCTTCGTATCCTCTTCTATTCCTAAACGAGTACATTCTGTTTCAAAAATATTCATCCATTGGTTCACATTTGAAGTTCTTCTATTGAACTTATCAATTACAAATTTCTCAGTTATCTTTCCAATGTTACTAGGTCTAGATGTATTTTTCTTCATTCCGGTAAAGTTTTCAAGAATCCTTGTTAAAGCCTCTTCTGAAATCCCTGCAGCAATGCTCTCTGTTCGTGGAATTTCTTCTTGCAACAAATAGTCCTTAAACTGCATACGAGTATTTCCATCTTCATCGATGTAGGTTTTAAAAATCTCAGGAGTCATGGAGATCCAAACTTGTCTTTTATCATGTCTCCTTTGTAACGTTGTTCTCACTTTTTGAAAAGCTTGAGTCTTTATCACAACATCATGTAATTAAGCTGGTTGAAGTTGTTCCGGGATTAAAAAGGTGTTTTTGTTTGTATCAGTAATTGAAGTTATGCTGATTGTATTTGTCTTTGGATCTTCACTTGCCTTTACTATAAATACCAATCTCAATTTATCCATTGTTGTTCAAATAGCTGTAGAAATGTTGTTTTATAATGTGTTCTTATGAACAACCAAGGATTTTACAAAATAAACACTGAATTGTGTTGCTCTGAAAAGAGATTTATTTGTTATTATAACAACTTAATCTAATAAATAACATAAATGCTTAATATTATTGTAAGAACATCTTACCTGAAAAGAGAAACAACATTTAAAGCTATTATTTCGCAATTTTACATATTTTCAGTTTAAATTCATTCACCGTTATTTGATGACAATTACAAAGCAAATGTCAAACAAATAATATTCCGATTTCAACTTATCTGCTATTTCACCGGTATTGCTATTAAACCGGCTGATACTGAACTGCTCAGCAAGTTCACATTAAATGGAGAGAGATGATCTTCATTTACATACATATGCGATAAACCGCTCCACAACTGTAGGGTGGAGATATTCAACAACCTCCTTTACCGCGACATGCTCGCAAGGGAATATTCTTATGGATATCTTATTGATTCAAACCAAGATTTGACATTGGACATGTTTTCTTCGGTTTCTGGTAAAGTAAAGGATAACGGAGTGCAAAATATACTGGAAAATGCTGCTAAACTTATTTCAGAAATTCAAGCCGCCAACAATGATTCTCTGTCATACAATGCAATGTAAATGAGGAAAAGGAAAAAAATAACCTGCAGGAAAACCAGTTTTTTCTTCTATAACTACGTCAATATCTTACATCAGAACATATCAGGACTTCTTAACAAAAGTGATGAACTAGTACTACACTTGGATGAATTCAAAAGACAGCAAAACTCGATAGACGTTTTATGTATAACAGAGCATAATATGACACCTGAATCAGAAGAATTCTTGTGTATACCTAATTTTAATTTGGCAGACAGCTTTTCAAGAGATAAAAAAAGGGGGGGAACATGCATTTTAGTAAGAGCAGGACTAAAATATAAAGTACTGGGAGATATTAAAAACTTATCTGTGAAATGTAATACAGAAAGTTGTGCAATAGAACTATGTGCGCATAATTTAATAATAATTTGTATGTATAGAGTATAAATAATAATAATAATAATAAAATAATAATAAATGTAATATTGATATTTTCCATGAGACTCTTGAAGGCATTCTAAACAAAGTTATCGATTTGAAAAACAAAAAAGTCATAATTTGTGGTGACTTTAATATAGACATTTTAAAAGATACTCCAAGAAGTCGTGATTTTAAATATCAATTATTAAGCCGGAACTTAACACTTGCTATTAAAGAGCCAACAAGAGTGGCAAGCGGAACATGTCTTGACAATTTTGCTCATAACATTAGGGGATCCAAAGCCAAAGTTGTTGAAACGGCTTTATCTGATCACACAGCTCAATTGCTAAAATGCCCTGTTAGAAAGACGTGTGCTATAAATTCATGGTATATCAAGCGTCGAGATATCAGTGACGAAAACCTCAAAAAATTTAAAAAGTGCTTAGAGAGCTTAACTTTCTGCGACACACTGATCTCTGATGATCCTAACATAGCTTACGACAAATTTATGGACATTTTTAAGTTTTTTTATAATCAATGCTTTCCTTATAAGTTTATTAAAAAAACACTGAATCAAAGCAAAAATGGATATCACAGGGATTGAGATCTTGCTGTAGAAAAAAGAGGGAACTACTATGGCAATATAGGATTTAAAAAAACAATGACTCTAGAACCGTGCTAAAGACGTATACTTACTATGAGGCTACGTAAAATAATCAGATTAACACAAAAATCACAAAACGATCATTACATTAAAACATCAAAAAAATAAATCGAAGGCTACATGGTCCGTTATAAATAAATCAAAAGCTAATCTACCTAAAGAGCCCATACAAAGGATAAAAGTCGATGATAAGTACATCACATGCCCTGTAGAAATTGCTAACACGTTAAATAATTATTTTATTGATGATATACGCAACTATAATTATTCAAATAACAATAGATCTATCAATATAAAAAGTAACTTAAAGTCAATATTTCTAAGCCCTGTTACTCCAGACAAGGTGCTCCAGATAATAAATTGTTTAAAAAATACAAATAGTGTTGGTTTTGACTATACATGTACAAAGGTAATAAAACATTCTGGTAGTGCAATTTCACATGCATTGAGCCACATAATTAACTTATGTTTTACTACAGGGACTTATCCAAGTAATTTAAAGCCAGCCATTGTAAAGCCACTATACAAAAAGGGAGATAAAGAATGCTCTCAAAATTACCGCCCTATTGCCTTATTATCGGTGTTTTCGAAAATTTTTGAAAGGATTATTTATGGTCTTTTCTATGACTTTTTTGAGAAGCATAAAATATTTACTAAGGAACAAAAAGGATTTCGTAGAGATAAAACAATAAGCACAGCAATTTATGACTTGGTAAAAAGGGCTGTCCATAGTCTGGCTATCAGAACACCGTCATGTGCTATATTCATGGACATGTCAAAAGCGTTTGATCACGTAGACCATAAGATCTTACTTGAAAAATTGTACCGCTATGGTATCCGCGGTAATGCCCATAACCTTATAAAATCTTACTTAAAGGATAGGGAGCAATGTACAGAACTAACTCAAATTTGCATGTCTACTAAGGAAGAACACAAATATACATCCTAACGTAGAACAATAAAATACGGAGTCCCACAGGGAAGTGTTCTGGGTCCATTGCTGTTCATTATATACATCAACGACATAGTGGAATCCAGTAAACATCCTATGATATTATTTGCCGACGATAGCACTGTTTTTATCGAATGTATGAATATTTCTGATTACGAAAGTAATATTAACACTACAATCAGAGATATTGTTAATTGGTTAGAGATGAATAATTTAAAAATAAATATAGAAAAAACCAAATTAATGCAATTTACCCAAAGAAAAGCTTGTCCTAAATTAAATATTAACTACGAAAATAAAACCATAGAAAAAGTTATGTAACCAAATTTCTTGGTCTTCATATAGTTAGTAATATGTCATGGGAAACTCATTCGATAGAAGTATGCAAAAAACTGTATAAATTTTCATATGCACTGTACAGACTAGCAAAGATAGCTGATCGAAACACTGTTCTGACAGCGTATCATGGTTTTGTTTCTTCAACTCTACGTTACGGGGTAATATTTTGGGGTATCTCGACTTACAGGAATATTCTGCTTAGAGCTCAGAAACAGTGCATTAGAGCAATTTGTGGCTTGAAACCTATAGAAAGTTGCCAACCCTATTTTAAATCTTTGAAGCTTTTAACATTACCGAGCCTATACATACTTGAATCATGCATGTTTGTAAAGCGTAATCCTGATTTATTTGAAATAGAAAAGCAAGCATACACTATTAACCGGCGCCCTAGGAACTCTAGAATTCATACTAACATATGCAAAACAGCACTAATGAGAAAAGGTATAATTGAGATGGCTCCGAGAATTTTTAATAAACTACCTGTTCAATTGAAAGAAAGTAACTGTTGTAAATTTAAATCTGTACTTTCAAAGATTCTGATAAATAAATGTTATTATGATGTCAATGAATATTTTATAGATAGTGATATAGACAATTTATGGTAATGATGAATTACATATTATTAAATGTTGCAATAGCGCTTAAAATTACTGACATTTTGTTATTTATTCTTGTGTTTTATTTGTATTTGTTTGATAATTCCTGTTTTGATATTTTATTTTTTGACATTTTGTTAATCTTTAATTATTTATTCTTGTGTTTTATTTGTTTGTAATTTCCTATTTTGACATTTTATTTCGATGATTATTTGATTATTTTTTTTGTATTGTATGATTTGTATTCTTGAATGTCGACATTGTTTTAATTGTCAATTTGATACTTATTTTAATTTCGGTTTTGGTTAATTTAGGTAAATATAAGGATTAAATGTTTTTCGTATGCCGTAAGGTGTATCATGGAGGCACTATTTAACCTGTTACTAAAACACCCAGTACGACTTACCTGTGATAACGAATGAATAAATGATTATGATTATGATTATGATTTATTTGTAAACCGGCTTAACAATAAATGTGAATTGTATGCTTCCTGGAACCGTGATCCAGATGCTTACGCCATTGATTCCTTCACGTTTTCTTTCACAAATTGCTTCTTTTATGCCATCCTTGCTGTAGCTATTATTCTTAAAACACTAAGAAAGATTATCTTCGATTAAGGTGAAGATGTCATAGTTGTACCATCGTGGCCGACACAACCCTGGTATCCGCTGTTCCATCGCCTCATTAGGTATATCGAAAGTAGTAGAACTTCACTCACAACTTTGCCATTGCTTATTCCAGGAGAAATATTCACCACAACCTTACCATGGAGACCGCAGTCTTATCCGCAAAGGCCTTTGGCAAAGGAACATTCTAAAGACTGCCATGGATATAATGTTGTCATCCCTAACAGTCAATCTTATAAAGCACTACGATTCATGCTTACTGAAATGGTTTCATTATTTCACTGAAAATAAAATTGATTAAAACAAACCTTCAATACCAAAAATAATCGAATTTCTTACTTATATTTTAACAGTGGTGGTCAATACCGAACAATCAATTTTTTGTAGATCTGCAATATTATTATTATATAGCCTGCCCTTAGATGACGACTTAATTACAAGGTTCTGTAAGGACGTATACAAACTCAAACCCCCTGTACGTCGTTACAATATAACGTGGGATACAAATATCCTATTAAATTATTTATCTTCCTTAAATTAACGCAGTAAAATTACTCTAGAACAACTCACAATTACAAAGAAGTGCCTTACACTTTTGGCTCTTGTTACTGCACAATGAGTGCAAACCCTATCTAAAATTAAGATCAAAAACTAATTTATTTACAAAATAATTAAATAATTATAAAAACTCCAAAACTAATAAAACTTCTAGAGCTGGATCTCACCAACAAGCCTTACATTTGCCTTATTTGAAAGTAGAGTAGCTATTTGTCCTGCAGTAACTTTAACTTCGTATATTGATAGCACTAAGAACATCAGACACTGATAACTTAATAATTAGTTTTCGAAAACCTGATAAACCAGTTTGTGCTCAAACGATTAGCAGATGGATTAACTCCACATTGAAAGACAGTGGAATTGATATAATATCCATTTTTTTCTGCTAACAGTACCCGTCATGCAGCTACAACCATCGTCTGCATACAGTAATGGAGTCAATGTTGATTTAATAAGAAATACTGCAAGGTAGAGTGACAATTCTACTGTCTTTGCAAAAACATTATAATCGCCCTATTGTAAGTAACGATGATTTTACCTTGCTAGCAAAAACGTTAAATACACTGTAATACAGATATTATTTTGTGTTATAGTTATCTTTTGTTTTGTTATATTATTAACTTGCATTCAATCAATCAAAACATAGAATTGATTGTGTTAAATTGTTGTCTATTATGTCTAATTCATCAAAATAAATATTTCCCTGCTCTCAACATCTACATAGTTAATTAGTAGAATAGGTAAACCAGGTAAGTATACTAATCTTGAGGACGAAGCACGAGTATAATCAATGATTAAACGAACTTACCTAAGTGAAGTTCGATCATAATTATACGAAGTGCTTCGTCCGAAAAGATTGGTATGCATTCCCTCCCGCCCAACAAACTGTTTAAAACAGTTACCCATTAAGTGGAAATATTTATTTACTACTCTAAACTTAATGACGAGAGCGCTACTGTGAACTCGGAGGTGGGGTGGATGTTGGCGGGAAATGGATATCTGTCAATTTTAACCGGAAATGTGTAAAAAGTTTGTCATTTTCGGTCTAATTATTGTACTTAGACCGGAAATGAGGTATCTTCTTTATAAAATAGTGCTGATTGTGGCAACACTTACGCGTTACTTTACTACATAGTTAATTAGTAGAATAGGTAAAACAGGTAAGTATACCAATCTTTTCGGACGAAGCACTTCGTATAATTATGATCGACTTCACTTAGGTAAGTTCGTTTAATCATTAATTATGCGGCGCGCATCGACAGCCACGCGACTGCCGCGAGCCGCTTCAGCCGCTGCGTCATGCCAAACGCAGCGCACCCTAGCGTTCATTTATGAACACTTAATAAACTGCTTTGTATATACGCCTCTAGTTGTAACATGTAAAATTTGTATATAATAAGCTAAGTTTTCCAATAAATTCATTCCAATCTTAAGAATAGATGGTGTTATTACTCTGCAAACCTCCATCGGCTAAACATTCGTTAAAAATATGCAAGCTAAAACTGGAGCTATTGTCATAATTACTGATTTAGCGACGCACGGAATTACCCCACAGATCAGCAGTTTTCTTTTTATTGAGAGTGTTAAATGTTTTTAATATATCTATAACACAAATTTTTTGAAAACTGAAATTACTTTCACAATCTGTAACATTCTCCTTCAAAACAGATTCAGCTACAGTGGGGAAGGAAATCAAGGCTTTTGTGGTTGAAACTGAAATGTCAGTAAAAAAAAACCTCTCAAATGCTGCAGCAACATCAGCATCAGAAGTCAATGTTTTATTATCACAATTTAAATTGTACTCATTGTTACGGCTTTTGACCTTTCATGTTTCACTATTTATAATATTCCATCTTATTTTTATTTTGTTATTACTATTCTTAATCTTAGAACTCAGATAGTTTGCAGTGGCTAATCGACATACTCTTTTGAATAACTTTGAATAAACTTTCGCGTTCTATTATTAATACACATTTAGACTGGGATTAAGCTAACTACAAACAGTCCGCCCGTGACCACGACCGGTGCAACTCGGTCGAAACGTCGGGTATAAAAAGGTATGCGTAGTATGCCTTTAATATGTAGTTAGCGTTATTCCCCGTCTAAATGTGTATTAACATTGAATAATTTTTAACACATAATTTGAAATCGTCACTGGCGTTCACCATAAAGTTCATAAAGGCGTTTCCTACTTTTGGGAATACCAATTGTAGCCCATTAATTAAAAGTTACAGTACCACTAACCAAAATCTTTTTTGGAACAAAAGATTTATTAAATTCTGTACAATATGTGTTAAAGAAATCATTATAAAATACATTAGGGTTGTCAATTAACTTGTCATTGTATTCTAAATAATTTAATTTTGTATCTAGATTGCTTTTAAAGCGTTCCAGCCGACCTGCAGTTTTTGGTACTACAGTGATATTCTTTTCATCACTTTGTTACTCTGGTGTGCGAAACTGACCATTTGGCCACAGTGATCAGAGTCGAGGTTATTAATAATTTGCTTAGCTAGAGGTATTACATTAGTATATATTATGTTATTAATACAGGTAGCCGTAGTGACAGTTATTCTTGTTGGCTCCAAAAATAAATTATTTAAATTGTATGATAGAAATAAGTTTTTAATTTTAGTTGACAATGTGGAATTTCCTAACAAATTTATATTAAAATCACCGCAAACAATTATTGTTTTACCTACACTGCGGACCTTACGCAATGTCTCATCCATTACTTTTTCAAAAAAATCATATAATGCTGGAGGAGGTCTGTATACATTTATCACAACAAACTGCTCCAACTCCACACAAGCTATTTCTATTGTTCGTTCTACCGAGAGGCTCACTATGTCTTTGCGTTCCTTTAATTTAAACTTTTTACTAACAACAATTAAGGAGCCACTATGTATTGCATTTCCTTGACTGAACGAACTTCCTACCAAATGATTCTTAAAATTGAATATGAACTGATGGTCTCTAAGGTAACCTATCATAAATTCGAAACTTTCCTGTACGAATTTCAATTGTTCGAAAACGGTATGACGAAGTTTTAAATACCAGATCGTTGCTTTTACATAATTTTGTTAATCCATAAACTTATCATACATACGTTTCATTTTCCAGAAAAATTATTAGCCGATTATCAAAACTACTTTTTTTCTTTTGGAAGATGTTTTGTTTACAATAAATTTAATATCTAGAAGTATTAAAATTCGAAGTAACTTTTCCTCTAAAATATCATACTCATACCCAGTTTATTTTTTGTTTTCCATATATTCATATTAATACTTTATGTTTCCGGTAAGATTGTGTTTCAAAAGTCAGTGACAGAAACGAATCGCAGCAAAACCGACTCCACGTAGTCTTGTCTGCCCTACGCTAGAGTGTAATTAACACCCGCGTAGGCGCGGAGGGGCGAGGCGGCCCGCTAGCTGAGGAGCAGGCCGGTTTAACGCTCGCCGCCGCGGCTGAGGCCAAGCCAGAAGCTGCGGCGGTGAGCGTAAGCCATCTGCGACGATTAGCTCGCGTGGGACCTCCGGAGCCTCGCAGCGCCAGAGCCGTGACAGAAACCATGCCTGCTGCATGCTTGGTTGCATGTTGCATGCTTGCTGCATACTTGCTGCATGCTTGGTTGCTTGCTGCGTGCTTTTTTTTTTTTTTTTTTTATAAAAGAGGGAGGCAAACGAGTAGGCGGGTCACCTGATGGAGAGTAATCACCGCCGCCCATGGACACCCGCAAAACCAGAGGAATCGCAGGCGCGTTGCCGGCCTTTAAGGGAGGAATAGGTTTAAGGAAGGAATAGGAATGGGAGGAGGGGGGGGGGGGCCTCCGGAACCCTCACTGGTCGGACGAAACACAACAGCACCAAGTGCCATTATTTCACGCCGAATATTCGTGAGAGGGTGGTATTACGCCGGGCGAGCCGGCCCAATGCGTGCTGCAACGCAACGTGGCTCTACCACTCAGTCAGTGTCACTCATTTAGCACCACCCAGGGATCACGTGTAGGGTCTCAAGGGTAAACCTACGGACGCGAGCAACTTTGACCCCCAAGTGCTTTTTTGAATGCTACATGCTTGCTTGCATGCTGCATGCTTGCTTGCATGCTGCATGCTTGCATGCATGCCGCAGCTTGCATGCATGCCGCAGCTTGCATGCATGCCGCAGCTTGCTTGCAAGCTCCAAGCTTGCTTGCTTACATGCTGCATGCTTGTTTGCATGCTGCATGCTTGCTTGCGTGGTGCATGCTTGCTTCCATGCTGCATGCTTGTATGCATGCTTAAACGTTTCTACGATTACAAGTTGTTCGATGATATTATGGACTTCAATTATTTGAAATGTTGTATTTTAATAATATTGGAAACGTGTTTCTGGAAAATGAATCGTCTAGCATTAATAGCTTCGGCCAAACGTTGAGTGGGATTTTAAAATATAAAGATTTTGAAAAAAATAACATTCGATAATCGGCATTTCAAAACTTTGTAAATTGTGTTTTCGGTAAAAAGAAAATTATGGAAAACATTAAATTACAAAACGTTTTCGGCCAAATAAAATTCGTACAGGCAAATTTCGAATTTATGATAGGTAACCGCCGATTTGCATTTGCAGCTGTTCGACTTCGATCTGGAGGTGCAGCCTATCCTGGAGGTACTGGTGGGCAAGAGCGCGGAGCAGGCGCTGGCCGAGGTGGCGCAGGAGGAGGAGCTGGCGGCGCTGCGCGAGCACCAGCGCCGCTACGCCGAGCTGCGCGACGCCGAGCGCGCCGAGCGCCGCCGCCTCGCCGCGCAGGACCTGCGCCTGCACGAGGAAAAGGTGTGCGCTTTATATTTACTCTGATTGTTGTCTCCTTCATAATCATTTAACAACATTTTCATTTTTGAGAAATTGTCCACGTAATGAAATGTTTGGAGCTGTGTTGTAGCGGCTCCATCATCACCTCACCAATGTATCACTTCTCTTGGGTGTCGTAAAAGGTGACACACGGCCTGAAAACGCACTGTTCGGATCTTAGGGAATAAAACAATTGGTCTTAGCGGAAAACTCGTAATCATAATCGTTGAAGCATATGTTTAGCAACAACAACTACGAGTGTTAGCCGACCTGCAGGATCATAAATGCTAGCTATGTCTCTTAAGACTGTCCTTTTAGTTACTATATTGGTTAGTAAAGGTAAAGTTATTTGTAATTGGAAGTGGTCTGTAAATCCACTCCAGTTAATGCCCAGTATTTTACGATTAGCTTGCTCTGCACCTTCTATTTCAGAACTGTTTGACGCCCACTTGTGTAGTGGAAATCCTCCTTTGTTTAATAATTTAGTTTATTTTAGTTTTAGGTCTACGGTATCTTCCAAAGAAGCTCTTCCTCTACGAAAGTCATCTATAAAGAAGTCATGCAGTAACGTGTCTAGGATGTCATCATCGAAGTTCTCTTTCTCGTCTTCAGCTAGCTGCTTTAATGTTCTTAAAGCTTGATATGGTGTTTCTTATGTGACCGTTGTTAGTCTGTAGTGCAGTATAGGTTGTTGTACGTCTCTACGTGGTCTCCAATAGACTCTAAGGTAATCTCTGTCCCTAGGGTCTAAAGTAATCTGTCTGTTATGTTGGCGAATAACGCCTATCAATACTATTCTATGTTTTCTCCACCTCAAGGTAACATCTCGAATATCATTTTGTAGTGCTGGCCCAGACATTAAGTTATCATTAATGATTACTAGTGTTTGCTGAACTATCAGCATAGCAGCAACAGCATGATGCGGGATATAACAAACTGTTTTTGGCTGCTTCTTAATCTCATCAGTAGGTATTAATTCCATGTGATTTTGCTCTATGTAATGTGCCATGAAGTCATTGTATTTACTTTCTAGTTGTGTATCTCGTTTTAGCTTGTTCTCGATAGCAGTGAACCGTTTCTAAGCTAATGTAAGTGATTCATTAATATCTGGCTGAGTGGAAAAATAAGGTAAGCGAACTAGATAACGTCCGTCCTCCTGCCTATGATGTGTAGCTTTGTAATGATTCTCGCATTTCAGTTCTAGGTTGGTCAAAATGCGTTTCTTTGGCGATGCTTCAATTTCCCAAAAACGACGAAGAAGACTATCCATTTCCACATTCACATGATAGACGGCTACTTAACCATGGTGAACGCTATTCGACGTATTTTTGCCAGAAATGAGCCAGCCTAGTATAGTTTTTTTCATTGTGTGATAGGCTTGCATTTGGCCACTATCCCACGTGATGGTAAGTGATGATGTGGCCTACGGTGGAACATGCTTGCCTAGAAGTAACCTGTTCACTCGTGATTTGAAGACCCCAATATTGTACCTTATAGGAAACACTGACTCTGGCAGGGAGTTCCATAGCTTTGCAGTACGAATGATGAAAGTAGACGCAAAGCGCTTCGTACGCATATGCGGAATCTCCACAGTGAATCTATGACGTCGCTCAGTTTGTCTGGTTGTCCTATGGTAGAAAGGGGATGGAGGAATTAAATCGAATAATTCCATGGCACACTCCGAAGTGTATCCTATAAAAAACTGATAAACATGCGACCTGGCCAAAAAGGTTGTCATCGTTGATGAGCTTTTTGGCTCTCCTGTCAATTGACTCCAGTGCCCCAAGTTAGTATAAATACTAATAAGGTGAGAACAGTACTCCATACACGACCGAACTTGTGCTTTATATAAAGTAAGCAGTTGTCCCGGTGTGAAGTACCTTCTCACTTTTGAGAGGATACCCAGCTTTTTTGAGGCAAGTTGTGACTTTGACTCCAGGTAGGAGTTAAAGTTCTCTGTGCGACAAGTTTGTGTGTTTCGCATTTGAGTGTCAGAATGCCGTGTTGTATTATCTCTTCAAAGACATCTGCACCTAGTAATATATCAATCTTGCCTGGATTCTCGAATGTAGGATCAGCTAAGTGTAGCATTCTCATCTGAGGCTAATCTAAAGTATGCGTTTGCTTTAACTATGTTAATGATTTCATAACAAATGCTGTTAATCTAACCTTCAGTTCTTGGTTGTATCTTGGACTGATCTCGAAATCTACTCTAGCTCTAGTAATGGATTTCACTGAGCCGACACCTGTAATATTCCCTTTTACGGGGTCTCGTTTGAGGCGCTTGGCACGCAGCTTCGGAGACGAGGGACGTTTTGGTCTACTAATGAGCGAAGCGTGTGTGTTCTGTCTAGTTTTTTCAGATCTAATATTAACTAATGCAGTCGCTAAAATTACTGCATCAGGGTTGCAGTTGGAGCTCCCCAAACTATTGCTTGCTATTTCAACAATACTAGTCATCACCTGTATGTTATCTATCCGTTTAGGATTTGCAGTTGCAGTTGACTCTTTCATTGAATTTGGAAGTGTAATCCCGTGTAATAACGTATGATGTTTTCGGCCACATCTTTTGCATGCAGTGGACTGTAAACACGATTTGACTGGGTGACCTTTTCTCATACAGTTAAAACAAATTTGTTTTTTTTTAGGGGCAAAAGGTATTTAGGATCAATTTGGCTAGAGGTTTATTTTAGGGATGTTGGGAATTTTTAGGGAAAGTTAGGGAAACGGAAATTTAGAAAATATTAATTACTGCCAAAATTTTGAGGTGGACTTGAGAGTCTTCTTCAATTTAAGTGGACTTAGGGTCCACTTCTAGTTAATTGCGGGGCGCAATTAACTAAATTTTAGATGAAGAAAGGGAAGAGGAAATAAGAATAAGGATGAAGAGGATTTTTAGGATTTTATGGGGATTGTTGTTTTTTAAGATAATTGTGAGACGGGAAACGCCAACGTCATTTTGAGTCGCAAGGACCTCCACTAATTCCTCGCGGGGAATGTCTTTCGAGATCCCCTTTAGGATTAGAAATGTTGGTCGTTGCCTCGCCAGTTCGGCGGCGAAGTTATTACTCTGGTGGTGACGGCCAATGGTCTCCTCGCACTGCTCCCTGCGTTCGAACTCGACCCTTAATTTAGAGTGCGTGATAGGCAGAATTTTCACGGGGCATATTTGTGCCTCCGGAAGGACATCTCCTTCTTCCACATGGACATCACCTCCGGAGGCTTCAGGGTAGCGTCGAATGGGCTCACGACAATAGCTGGGTAAGTTTCGGGAGTTGGGGGCAAAGTTTTTGCGGGCACGCTGGCGTAAGTGGGGGCTTTAGGAGCAGGCTGAGCCTCCGACATTGAGCTATGGGCCAGCGGGTGTTGGTGCTGGTCCTTGAGTGCGGCAGTCAGCATGTTTCCGGAGAGGCGTACGAGGTCCTCGAGGCACTCACCCTGTTTAAGAAGCTCATCCACTTTTTGTGTGACCTCTTTTCGGACCTCCATCGCCATCTCGTTCTGCATACTGAGCACCGCGTCCATGCCATTGTCGAGTTTGTCAGAGAGCTCACAATTGCTATGGTCGCTATGTTGCTCAGGTAAGCACTAGGTAGGCAGCATCTCCAAGCAATTCTCGATTTCGTTCGCCGCGTCGACAATCAGCTCTTTGTGGGCCTTGATCACCGATTTGCCGGCAGTGACCGCCCTCCTAATCTGGAAGCACAGATGGCCAACCACTTCCATGAAGGTCGACACATCCTTGACCTTCTCCTGCCTCTGACAGATCAGGATGGGCGTCGCACTGCGTTCGGGAGGCCGTCACGAGACTGTCGACGATCGGCGGACGACATTTACTAATGTCAAAATTTTTAATTTTAAAGTTGATGTTTTGAAAAATTTTGCCTAAAAATTTTTGTTAAAAAGTTTATTTTTATGAATTTTTAGGTTTAATTTAAGTTAATTTTAAGTTTTGGATGATTTTAATTTTTTGAAATTTTAGCCGAAAATTTAAGTGTTTTTGCTTTTTTTTTGTTTTTAACGAATTTTGAAAATTTTGCCGGAATATGTTTTTATAATTTTAAAAAGTCTTATATTTCCACTCCATTTGGTGTATTTCGGGTTTTTCCTTCTAGAAAATTTAAGAGTTAAAAACAAATCTGTTTGGCTTGTATAAAGTCTTTCTTGGCTTGTAAATCTAGGGCTAAAAAGTCTAGCATCTAAATATAGAATGATCTTCGTTGCAATAAATACATTTCGTGTATGTGAATTCAGTGGCAAAACTCTTGGATGTCATATTGTGTTTGACAGGTGGTGAGTGGTTTGGTTCTTGTATAGATTTTACAGATTCTAGTGTATGAAAGATAGTTAAAGTTAGAAAGATAATTCACTAATTAGCTGACTTTTTAGAACACCGCTTTCATACACTAGAATCTGTAAAATCTACTACTATAGATTAGAGTCCAAGCTTGGATATGGACTCTAATCTTTGCTCAAATAACTTATGTGGCTCTGTATCTAACTTTTATATAATAATATAGACAACCAAATCATCCTACTGATCCGTAGGTAACTCTAATCCTTTAAGTGTAGCTAGGCATTCTATTCCATATGATCTTTTCTTTGACTTCGCATTTTACCTTAGTGTTAACTATGCTTCGTTTGTTATTATACCTCTTTTTAAGCATCTCCCACATAATATCATAGTTTGACTCGGACACTTATATCATTTTTACTAAATTGTCAGCATCTCCTCTTAAACTTGTTTTTAAATACTGACATTTATTTACCTTACTTATGATACTGTTATCATGGACAAGGGACTTAAAAATATCATGAAACGAAAGTCAATCTCTATAGTTACCAGAGAAGGTAGGTATCTGTATAGAAAGGTACTCTAGTACTAACGGTCGGTTGATTATCGCATTCTAGCTGTGGGTTATTACTTGCAGGTTGTAGACTTAGTATTCAGAATATCACGCATTTAATATCTAAGACATTCGTCATACTCCTCATTAACAAAGAAACTTAAATTCTTTCTCTGTTCTAGTGTAGCTGCAAGTAAAGACTTGTGATTTGCTTGATAGTCGCTCCAATAGGACTCTAACATTTCTAAACTAGTGATAACTTATCCTGATGTGAGTTTATCTTTAGCAATCTTCTTATAATTCGATCCAAGTTTCTGTATTTGTATAAAACAATCTAAATGTTCCAACTCAAGTTTCTTCTTTCTTCTTTTTGACGACCTCTTTGGTCGAGTGGTTTGTACACCGGTTTTCATGGTGTCGCCATCCCTAAGGTCCCGGGTTCGATCCCCGGTCGGGTCAATTTAGAAATTATTGTTTTTCTAAATTGTCTCGGGTCTGGGTGTTTTCTATGTATAATAAGTATGTATTTAAGTATTTTAAGTATGTTTATCCGTTATCTAGTAACCATTTAACGAGTTTCTTCGAAGCTTCTCTTGGACTAGATAATTGGTGTGATTGTAGGAAAGACTTATTTATAAAAAAAAAGACTTATTAGACTTCATTTTACTGGGTTATAATTTTGAATTTTAAAAGTTCAAATGTCAATGTAGGTAACTTTCACTTTTTAGAGGTTATTGTAATTATATCCAAATCACTCTGTTATCTACAACCTATTGTATACCGAGTCCACTTATAACAACTTATAAAATCCTTGTGTTTGTTTTGATGCACTCACTACACTTCACTAAAAGGCCATTCAAGTTTATTCCCAGAGTTCATTGAACTATGAACTTTTATCAGTCACTTCACAATCTTTTATCACTGTTGCACTTTGTTATCAATCCAAATCAGGTCATGATATTAAGATAGTCTGTACGTGTGGGGTGTATTTGCTCTACGTAGCCACAGTATAAATAAAAGCTAAAGCAGTAAGGAAGCTACGTACAAACGCTCGAAACGACGCACGCCCACAGACGCACGTCCATACAGTGCCCCAAAGCGGACATCGCAGTGCTCTCAGTAGCGCGTGCCGCGCCGAGACGAGTAGTCACTGTTGTGTATATATTGCGTGCGCTGTCCGCGCGATTTTTTTAAATGCCGCGAGTGTATAGCGTAGTTTACGGCTGCTTGAACTCGGCTGTATAATTAATTAAATAAGTAGCTGTATTAATTTACAAAAAAGTAGACAAAATCAATTTTATAATAAATAAAAATTAAATTCATTTATTTCGACCAGCCACCATCATAGAACAACTTATACAAATTAGAGACAACATAACCATTTATATAAATTAAATTAAATAAGAATCAAAAATACAGAAACAAAATTGAAATTAAAATGATAAAATCAAAACATTTAAAATACAAAATTAAAATAAAATATTACAAACTACTAAATTCATTAAATAAAATAAAATTTGAAATATAATATAAAATAAAATTCAATCAAATAAATTAAATTCTCCATTGGTGCCCCCCCCCCCCCCACAGTCGCAGCATCAACGAGGCAATTTTTTTGCGCATGATTGTATAAACATCGTCTATGTTGGCGTCAGCGAACATGCCTGACGCGCTACAAAAACGTGGAAGCCGCAATAGAGCCTTGAGAATGTTATTATATGTACTCGCAATGCGTTGTATGACTTTTGAGTAAAGCTAGCCCATAGACCACACGTGTAAAAGCTTTGGCAAAAAGCTTTAAAAAGCGATATTTTTACACTTACACTACAGCGTGCGAATCTATGTGCCAGCATATTTCCACGTACCGACAACGCCCTACGTTCCCTCTCTATATCTGAATCATCCTTTAGGTCCTCGGTTACAATGTGACCTAAATATTTAAATTTACTTACATGATTAAATGATACTCCGTTTAATAACAAAGGAGGTCCACGCTTAGGTAACTTATTACCACTCCTAAAAATAATGAAGTCACACTTTTTCCCATCGTACAGCAAACCATGTGTTTTAGCATAGGTACTTTTCACATATTTTAACATCTGTCTCATACCACTGATCGATGGGCTCAGCCAAACCATGTAGTCTGCGTAACTCACATTGTCTATTCGGCAACCAACATGCATGTTGCGGAGCTCCTCGATCAGTTGGTTAACATACAAGTTAAACAGTCTTGGTAATGTTAAGCCACCCTGACGTACACCGCAGTTCAAAACATACTCATCAGATAAACTGTTAGCCCACTTGACTACATTCCTCTGGCTCCTATACCAAAATAAAAACAAATTTATCACCTCTGAACAAATACCATCTTTTTTAAGTTTGTCCCACCGAATATCGTACGATACCAGGTCAAAGGCTTTCGATAAATCTAGAAAACATTCATAAATGAGAGTGCTCTTCTTAGTGTAATAGTTTACAGCGTACTTTAGTGATAATATAGCACTTTCGGTGGACAAGCCTTCTCGAAACCAAACTGTAAGTCATTCAATGTAATTCGGGTGCTCAGGTGTACATCAAGAACCCTATCCAGAACCTTCGCAATCACTGTAGCAAGTGTAATTGGCCTGTAGTTTTTCCCGGTACAATAAACCTTATTATACTAACTATACGATACGGCTCGATTGAACCAAATAAATGTTCGGATGTTAGGGAATAATACAATAGGTCTTAGCAGAAAACTCAAATTTCAATAACGTTGCATTTAACTACTAATGTTATCGGCTAACAATCTCGTACCGTGATTCAGGCGTACAAATACAACGCCAGCGCCATCTAGTTACGTGTAGGGGAACCATTTACTAATACAAAGTTAAATTTGCTAAAAATGCTTTTAATTTCTAACACGCACATACATTCAACATCATGTAATGGCGATGGGCTCACCACCTATCACGCTGAGCACATGTGCAGATGTTATTAGGTGAACCGTAAGGTACGGCAGTGCACTGCTTGCGGTGTTCGTTGCCTAGTCTCTGACTATAGTGGTTTCAGGAACGGCGCGTGGCGCAGGCACGCGTGGCGCAGCTGGCGGCGGCGGAGGCCCGCGAGCGCGCGGCGGCGGCCGTGCTGGTGAAGGGCTACTTGGCCGAGCTGCTGCCCGCCGTGCTGGCGGGGCTGCGGGATCAGGTCGGCCACAACCTCACAATAATAACTAAAGCGTAGGAGTGCTATGACATTTGAGTGGGCACTCCGTTTGGTCACCATTCGAATTACATTTGTTTATGTCGCTCTTTTTTAAATTATGTATCATAAAAGGTGACCGGTTTTTTTTTCACTAGACATTTGACGTTTTTGGCAACCTATTGTGTCTGTTTTCTTTCAATGTTTATGGCCTATTTGAAAAAATAGGACAATTTTATGAGTCTCATTTGGACTCCTTCTATGCTTTTATTATTATTCTATGGCTACTACAACACACATGGTTGTGCCAATATGACACAACGACAGCGGCTCTTTTACAAATCTTGTAAATAGGTCTTATTTACAAGTCTTTTAGCTAACGTCACATTGTCACAGCATCATAATGTGTAAATTATATGGAGATCCCTTTTTTTCGACTATTTATTTTGTCCTAATTTAATTTGGCATAACGAGTTAGGCATATTTTTGTTTGTCTTAATAATATTTTGACATAATTGTTTTTTGGCATACTATTTCAGTAAGCATAAATATGTTTTAGGCTAATGTCTTTTACCCTCATTTTGATTTGCATAAAGTTATAAGGCATATTGTTTATTCGTCTAATAGTTATTAGGCATAAACATAGTATGGTAGATTAGACAAGACAGAAGGTGAGGTTATAGTATCAAAATCCGCTATAATTTGTATTGGTTTTTATCAGGGTTTATCTTTGCAATATTTTTATTTTATTGTAAGCTATTTGAATCTAAATAACCAAAAGTAGGTATTAGGTATATTAAATATAAATTAAATACCGTAGTGTAATAGTAGGTTAGGGTGCGGTGGGGGTGGCCCTTGGGCCACCCCTAAGCCGCCAACATGTTTATTTTATATATGAAAAGTATTTTATTAAATAGAAACACAAAGTTTCCAAAACTTACTTTTTCACTATATGTATCATGCCTATCAAAATTATGCAAAATATCATTATGCGTAAACAAATTTAGGCTTTAGAATAATATGTTTAACAATAATAATACTTATAGTAGTTATGCTTTAAAAAATGTGCCTAAAAAGTTATGCCTAATTAATATAAAAAATATTATTAGGATAAGTAAAAGTATGCCATAATAAATTAATTATGACATACTTAAGTAAAATTTTATGCAAAAAATAGGGAACCTATTATATGACATGATCTGTTATTTTTAAATAACATGTAGGGACATTTAACTCACAAAATATAAGTTAATGTTGTATTAGTGGTCGCCTTTCGTAATTTCCCGTGACCTGTTCCTTTATGTCCAGGGCTACCTACTGGAGCGCGTGGAGCGCGGCGTGGACGAGGAGTTCATGCCGTGGCTGCTGCAGCAGGTGTCCGAGGAGATCGAGTCCATCATCACCAGCCGCGACGTCATCACAGGTCTCTCGCGCTACTATATCTTACCAAAACACAAATTATCCAAATCCCTTTAGAAAAAGTTACTAAAAAATTAAAAAAATAAGAGATAAACCTGTAATAAATTATTGGGATGACCTCTTAAGTACTTGTGTACCTGTGTTAGGAAATCCCGCTCTTCCATAACAATTATGTTACATATTACTCCACAAAACAAAGAAGCTTTGAAAATTTTAATGAACGAATTTCATCAGAACCAGTTAAAATAGCTTCTGCCGTACTCAAGAGACGTCAATTAAGTTTTAATGACAACTAAATGTCCTTTACCTTTCCTTCTCTATTTAACACTATACATAAGAAAGTGACAGCAAGCGACATAATTGTCATTAAAACTTAATTGACGTCTCTGAGTACGGCGGTGAGTGTTTGCCATGTAACGGCGGCGGGTACGGCTCAATGGGCGTTTTCTATGGTATCGCTAAATAATAATGTAAGCTTGAAACTTCAACGGCGGGTGACCCACTTTCTTATAAGATATTGTCCACGAAGGAAGGTGTGAGCACTCAGCAGTGGAATTTTTATTTGGGTGAAACCACGGACTTTGTCAATGGGTGAAACCAATACTATTTTCTTTATTATTTTCGAGGAGCTCGATGGCGCAGCGGCTAGCGCGTTCGGCTTGCGATCTTGCCCGCCAAGCAACTTTCGCAATGCCGGGTCGCTGGATGGGTGACCAAATTAAAAACATCTTGAGCTCCTCCGTGCTTCGGAAGGCACGTTAAGCCGTTGGTCCCGGTTGTTGTCGTAAGATGACAGTCGTTAAAACCCACCAACCCGCATTGGGCCAGCGTGGTGGGTTAGGGCCCAATATCCCGTGGGAGGCCTGTGCCCAGCAGTGGGACGTTTATGGGCTGATGATGATGATGATGAATACTATTTTCTGTCCTTTTTTTCTTTTTTCTTTTTAAGAAGTAAGTGTCACGATTACACCATAGCACTGTCTTGTCCCCGTTTAAGACGGTGGAGATAGCTGACCTCCCTAGATTGTATTGTTGGTGTTATAACTAGAGACGACACCGCGATGCAAGTGAATGCGCACAGAGTTTTTGTTGCGGCCAGCGCCAACAAGGCCCGCCCGCCCCCTACGCCTCACGCGTCGCCCGCTGTCATTTAGCTGAGCACATTTTTTATGTGGAATTGTGGTCTAGTTATAATATCTGAATGGTGGTATCCCAATATGAATCCGCGTGCGTTGGTGCAGAGATCGTGCGCGACGTGGTGGAGGCGCGTGCGGAGCTGCACCGCGCCGGGAGCCGCGCCGGGCGCGCCGGGCCCGAGCCGCCGCCCGAGCCGACGCCCACGCCGCCCTCCGAGCCCGAGCCCGCAGCCGAGGCAGAGGGTCAGTTCACACGACCACTTATTACACGCGAACTGCCGCCTCTCTGGTATAGTGGTTAGACCACTGATCGCATACCCACATTACAGGGTTCGATTCCCAGCAGGGTTACTTGTTTTTACAAGGTTTGATTGGGATAAGGCTTGTCGTAAGTCCGCCTAGCTAGCCACCACCATCTAAACTAAATATGTGTCCATAACGTTAATGTTAGTTAGTAGCGTTTTTATGTTCCGACAGTTAGAGATAAAATAATCAGTTCCTCAGTAGTCTACAAATCTGGGTGAAGTGCGCTACCACGACCGGCCTAAACATCACCTAACATCAGGTAAGGGAAGGCAAAAGCAATGAAAGGCACTTTGCCTTCAATTGGTTTTAAAGCCGCAGCATTACCACGGCAGTACCTTTCCGACCGTGACTACTAAGGTTTATTTTTTTATATTGAAAACTAAAATTAAATGAGTTTGACTGTTTGCTACGAGACTCAGGGTAGTAGGTAATGTACAAACAGGTAGTCCCTTTCAGTGCTAGTCTAGCTAGTAATTTTATTACTTAATTCCTTTTATTTCATTGCAGCCATCCAAACCAACGGATGTAAACTTAGAAGACTCTGACCCGATCATTCGAATTGCGTAGATAAAACTGCTAAACAGTAAATTATTTGATATTGCAATAACTATAGTGCAATGTTATTTGTTGCACTTGCAATCGTGTCAGAACCACATGTCGCCGCCGCCGCATGTTGTGATAGCCGCGGCATTCGCGCCGCCGCACGTGGTCCGCACCCACGCCGCGCCCATTCGCCACACTCTCTGTGAATGGTGTCATTACGCCGCTATGCCTTTCGCATTAGCTCGGGGCCGGTTGAAAAGCGACCCTGCGTACACGCAAAACCAAATGAAGCCCCATCCCGCGCCGCGCGACTCGCAGCCCTATCGCCGCGGCGCAGGCGCTAGTCCCGGGCGGCCGCCGCACCTGCCGCCCGCGAGGGGCGGCGAGTCGCGGTCGCGAACAATTAAGATTGATACGGTGTGATGACATTATAATATGGTTTTGATGCGGGGCGCGCTTGTATGCGTTAGTTAAGAGTTTTATATTGTTGCTTGTAATAATTTAAACGGCAGGAGCCGGTGGGGGCGCACGTGCGCGGAGCCGCCGCACGCATTGTACGCTAAATGTCTCTCGACGCGCTGCGTTTGTTGATTTGAACGATGTCATACTCGAAATGACAAGTGGTTTTAGATTTTTTAAATCCTCTTTGATGTAGATGTGATGGAGTATTTGTAGCAGGTGTTTAATGGACACGTGTTCACGAATATTACGACCGATCTCTCTTGGAAGAGCGTATTTTTATTTTATTGTGAGTTTTTACTAAGTTTAAATAGATTAATTTTGAAAACATTCTTATAAACTAGATCATATTATTTATATATTATGGTCTACACATTATTTACCGACGCTTACCTTTTTGGCTAACAATGGTGAATTTAAGTACTTCTAAAACATAGATATTTACACATCCACATCCAAACACGGGCAATTATATTGTGTAGCGATATAATCTGTGATAAGTGATTTTGGCTGGATTGTGTGGCGTGCAGATCGTATCGGCGGCGGCCGAGCGATCAGCGCAATCAACAATGTGGCGAGAGCGGTCTGCAGATGTGGCGCCGCGCACGTGCGCGATCGCTATCGGCCGCCGCAGCGCAACACTCCAACTGGATTATACTAATTATTGTATTGGTCCGAATCTTAGCCAGAAGCTTGACTTAGTTCATATACTTTACACGGTCACTGTGTTAGCGCTTGCAGAGAACTTTAAAAAAATAACTCTTTAATAGCTGTATTAAATAAGTTAGCGTAGCACATGGTTCTTTGGACGTTATTCGTACCTCTTATTTTTACTGGAAATTACTCCTTGTGCCGCATAGAACATACATACATTATGCTGGGATTGTGGTTACATCTACTCGTAAAACTACCTACTTTATTTTCTTTTATGTATTAATTAAATTATGCTTAGATGTATATAAAATACAATTAAAACTAGATATTTAGCACTTAATACATGAATAATGTTCTCTGACGAAATTGGATCAAAACATCAAAAAAAGGATAAAGAACGTTACGAGTACGACTCTACGCCGCCGTAGCGGTGCTACGGCCGGCGCCGGCGCAGGCGCGTAGCCGAGCGAGCGCCAGACTGCTAGTTTTGTTTTCACAACACGAACGTGTATCATAAGTTAACTAAAACTTATATGACTTGTACTAAAGTAACTATACTTATAAGTAAATATAATAAATTACAATTTGACTTACTTACACATTTTCAATAACTAATACTTCAGTTTCTATCTTAAACATAAAACAACGTAACCACCGGTGGACTAGTGGTTAGACGACCGGAGATTCCGGGTTTGATGCCCAGTGAAAGATTTTTTTATATAATGACTAGTCATAGTGACTGCATCCTGCCTGATGGTAAGCAGCCGATGCAGTCCAAAATAATGAGAGCGCTCCCCACCGTGGAATAAGCACAATAACGAGCGCTCCCATTCATGACGGCCTGCATAAATGCCGTTTCGCGCCCCGCTTAAAAGGCCCGGGACTGTAGGAGCTGGGAAACACATGCGCCGGCAAAGTGTTCCAAAGGCGAATGGTCTTACAGAGGAACGACTTGCCAAATTTTTTGGTACGAGTACTGATAGTCTGTACAGTATGATGGTGGTTCCTAAGACCAGCACGTGTAGTCCGGGAGAGGAAAGGAGAGGACGGGATAAGATCAAAAAGTTCTTCAGAACACTCTCCGTAATAGTTCCGGTAGAAGACACTGAGAGAAGCAATGTCTCTACGCAGCTGGAGGTCCTCAAGGGAGGCTGTAACCTCAGCATCTCCAATAATGCGTACCGCTCGCCTTTGCAGTCTACCAAGTGCATCGAGGAGGTATTTAGCGGAGCCGTCCCTTAGATGGGAACAATACTCCATACTCGATTGCACCTGAGTTTTGTACAGCAAACAGCGCTGCTCGGGAGTGAAAAACCGCCTCACCTTATTAAGAATACCCAACTTCCGGGATGCAATTAAAATAGCACTCTCGATGTTGCATTTTGGATTCAGTTCCTGGCCGATGTCCGTGCCAAGAATGCTGAGGTTCACCGAAATGGGTAACGGAGAGTTCTAAAGAGAGGGAGGAGTAAGGAAGGGACGAGAATGCACAAACCTGGATTTTGCTAGCATTAAACTTGACCAGGTTTTTAGATCCCACTTAGAGACACAACTGAGAGTCAGGTTCAGTTTGGCAACCAGTTTTTGCCTTTTCACCATGATATCGGCTTGCTTTGCCGCAGGATGTCCCAAGTACCGCTCATGCACCGTACTGTCATCCGCATAACAATGAATAATGCCCAAGGACAACATGTCATTAATATGCAGAAGAAATAGAGTAGGTGAGAGCACAGAACCCTGCGGGACTCCGGCATTGACTTTGTAGAGCGCGGAGGAACTACCCTCACAAAGGACACGAATCCTCCGCCCTTATAGAAAGTCTGCAACCCAGGCGCACAAACGGGGCGGCACACCGAAGGCCGGTAACTTGGAAATAAGGGAACAATAGAATAGAATAGAATATTCATTTATTCAAGTGACCATGGACTCAATGTGTTAGTATTACTTATTCTATATTGGTAACATGATTTCTATTAAGTAATTATTTATTTTGAAGTGTTTATTTATGCCGCAAATCATTGCTGCGCCATGCCAGATGATATGGCGCAGCAATGATTTACGTAACGGCAGTCAAGCCTGCTGGCGATCATGCTCCGGATGCTGTTGGTGCTGCCCCGCACCCTGCGCACCAGGGACGCGCATCTCTTTCGCATCGTTGCGTAAAAGCAGTTAACTTGCATTTCTGCGAACATCCCTGATGCGCTACAATAGCGAGGCAACCCCAAAAGCACCCTGAATGCATTATTGTATTGAACGCGGAGGGCACTGTAAGATTTTTGTGTGTATCTAGCCCATAGGCTGCACGTGTAGATTGAAGTGCAATATGCTTTGAATAAAGTAATTTTGACATTACTTGAGCAGCGTGCAAACCTACGGGCCAGCATGTTTGCTCTTACAGACAGCGCCCTCCGCTCTCGTTCAATGTCAGCGTCATCTTTGAGGTCAGGAGTCAATACATGACCAAGATATTTAAATGTATGCACTCGTTGTAACACGCATTTGTTTAGTACAATGGATGGAATTGAGACTCTTTATTACATTGTAGGCCAATCCGTGAGTCTCTGCATATGATTCACATATAGCCACAAGCCTCCTCAAACCACTAACAGATGCGCTCAGCAGCACCATGTCGTCCGCGTAACTGATGTTGTTGACGCAGATACCATCAATGTGGCATCCGACGCTGGTGTTACTGAGCTCGCCTGTCAGCTCGTTCATATACAGGTTGAAGAGCGCTGGCGAGCTTAACCCCCCCTGCCTCACCCCGCACTCCAGCCCGTATGATCGCGAGAACGCCCCTTCCCATCGAACATTATTGACCTGGCTTCCATACCAATGCTTAAAGATGTTAATAAGTTCTATTGGTAAGTTAACTTCTTTCAGTTTTTTCCACAATAAATCATAGGAAACCAGGTCAAAGGCCCTGGATAGGTCGAGGAAGCATTCTACTATCGGAGTTTGTCGATAAGTATAATAAGTGACAGCGTGCTTAAGACTCAGCACAGCGCTTTCCGTCGATAAACCCGGCCTATATCAAAACTGGTTATCATGCGGTTGAATATATCGGTTTAACTGAGTATTAAGCAGGCTATGAAATATTTTCGATATGATAGTCGCCAACGAGATAGGTCTATAGTTATTCTTGTCCGAGAGGTCACCGGTTTTATTCTTGACTATAGGCACCACCACCGTTCGCGTCATATCACTGGGCACATAACCATGTCCTATACAGAAGTTATACAACATATAAAGAACTCGTGGTAAGTGCGGGCCAGCAAATTTCAGGTGCTCAATACTGAGTCCATCGTGGCCAGGGGACTTACCTTTAGACATTGAATTGATCGTTTTCGCAATATCTTTACAATGCCACACTCTATCGAAAGCTTTGGCGATATCAAGGCTAACTGCCAGGGATTCGCCATGCTTGTCCATCGCTTCACCCCACGCGTGAGAAACGTACGCTAGAAGATCACCCGTTGATCGCTTTGGTCTGAACCCATACTGGCGATCATGGAGCAGCGAGTGATCCTCTAGGTAGTGAATGAGCTGGGAATTAAATATCCGCTCAAACACCTTGCACAGTACAGAAGTTACAGCGATGGGTCGATAGTTGGCCGGATCCGAGCGATTCCCTTTTTTGGGGATGGGTTGTATGTTCGCCTAAAGAGGCGAAAAGCCAAGACACCGGCACAATACCAGTATCGTAAGAAGACAACTCAGCCGCGCATCTGAGCAGCACAATCGCCGGAACACCATCCGGCCCGCTAGCCTCCCGCACGTCGAGCGACCGCAGCACGGCACGTACATCACACTGCCTGATACGTATATCAGGCATGGTGGCCCCACAATGTGCTATAATAGGTGGAGCGGCGCCACAATCGTCGACGCGCGAATTGGCCGTGAAAAGTTCAGCCAACAAGTTCGCCTTCTCAAGCGGCTGGTAAACCAACGAGCCATCTGGATGTTTCAATGGGGGCAGCGAGGGGGAGCAAAAGTTGGCCTGCATGGCCTTAGCGAGCCGCCAATAGCTACGGCTACCCGTAGGGTGCGAGATCAACTCCCGCCCGACCCTTGCCACTCGTTGTGCATCCGCTCCTGCGAGAGCCCTCTTGTTAGACTTAGAGGCCTTGTTGTAGGCCGCCTTCAAGGAGCTGGTACTAGGGTCATTCAGAGCGCAAGCCTTCGTCCAAGCACGATACGCCGCCTGCTTGCATTCAGCAGCTTTGGCGCATTCGCGATTGAACCAAGGCCGTTGTGTGCCAACGCTGGCAAGATCTGTGAATGGAATATAATATTCCATAGCCAACAAGATCTCATCAGCGATGGCAGAAGCGCACGAATTTTGTCGTCGGTTAGCTTACTAGTGTGTAAGAATTCGCCTTCCTAGCCGCTACCACCATTTGCGTCACTTACCA
This sequence comes from Scoparia ambigualis, assembly GCA_963921215.1. Taxonomy (NCBI): domain Eukaryota; kingdom Metazoa; phylum Arthropoda; class Insecta; order Lepidoptera; family Crambidae; genus Scoparia; species Scoparia ambigualis. The sequence continues at coordinate 851,884 of OY992506.1, read as the reverse complement.
CCAGGCCAGACCTAATCGTGCTAAATAAACTCAACCAAACCACACTGAACCGAATGAAGGTCAAACGCAGAAAGGAAATGTACAAAAAACGCGATTGAAAAATACAACTGACTAAAATTATTTTGTAAAAATATTCTCTCTTTAAGTTAGCAATGATTCAGCATCAAATTACGCCGTTTATCTACCTAAAACATCGGCAGCGGCGACCGGCGGCGGGTCCCATTCGCAAAGCAAATATTGTTGCAGCACTCTGCGCACATTAGCGCTGCGGATATGAAAACAGCGCACCACCCGCCGCAGCCCGCGTCGCAGCCAACCTCGCTGGGCTAAAATTCGCAGGCACACGAATGGCCACACTTTAATGATCCCCTCGCCCCCCACTCCGCGCCCCGCGCCGCGCTGTTTGCGCAGCTGGGCCCGCGGCGCGGCGCGGCGGCCATCGCCTTCGCACAATGTCACATAATACTGTTAGGATTAGGAGCTTAAATTTTGATCACTTAATGAAAACTTCATTCGAATATGCGTGTATGTATACAGATTAAACGCAAACGATTAATGATTTAACGGAACTAGTTTTGAGTAAAACTTTCAACTTTTTATTAGTTATCTATCAACTTACTTATAGGTCAGCACATAATCTACAAAATGACAAATAGATACTTACCAAAGGTTGTTTTTACCGAAGACCTCGTCCGATAAATAATAGCTACCACACTTGCATCACATAGGTATACAAATTGTTCTTTTCGAGCACATTGGTTCAACGTTTTAAAGGCACTGCATTTTCTAAGCCATCTTTGCATCCAGCAGTGTCATACCATACTGTAGGTAATAAATAGGGTACCTGATGTAACTTTTGCAATGTTTGTAATGTGTAGTAGTAACCACGTAGTAACGCTGTTCGTCCTGCGAGATGCCTCTCGGAGGACGAGCTGCTTGGCTGCCGCCAAGTAGCTAATAAACTGTTTGTTTGTTTCAGAGGCGCCGGCAGTCTAGCGGCGCGGCGAGCGGCGCGGGGCGCGGCGCGGCGTCGTCGCGTGCAAGTGCCCGATGAAATCGTGTGACAGTTTAGTATTTGCCGTCCCCGAACTGGAGAACTCATTTGCGGATTCTAAATATGTGGGATAGGTGAAGTGACAAAACCAAAAACATTTAATGGTAGTGATAGCAACAATAAAAATATCGTAGCGTCAATTGTTGGTTTCATAAATGAAATAGTTTTTATTTTCTAACTGGGGTAGAAATAACAATGTTTTGCTTTATTATTAAGATAATGAAATATCTATGTCTTTTCCATTTTATGATACATTGTAATCGTAGCTAAACGTGTGTCCCGCGCACGGAGCAAAACTTTGTTTTTGCTCCGTGGTCCCGCGTCATCCGTGCAATGGCGGATCAAATGTCATATCAGTAAATCGATTTATCTTTGATTACGATTTTTTAACACTTATCTAAAACAACATGCCTTTTTTCATACCTCGCTGTGAATACACTTTTTGTTTGTAATAAAATCATTCAGCTTAATGTGGTGAATGTGGAATTAGTACATTCTTTTTTATTCTTTCTACAAAAAGAGGAGGTAAGTACTGTTTTTCACGTATACCATAATAGAGTTGCTCAAAGCCTAGGTAAATGCGGCCCGCCGGCAGCCGGGCGCACGCGTAGGGCTGCATCGAGGGCGCTTGTTGATTTTATATAAATTATGTTGTAGATTATAATTTAAATTCAATTAATATGTTACATTGTTGGTATAGTTATTAACTTTAAAGTAAAATTCTATATGATATCCAAGCATTATTATTTTAGTAACCTCTCAACCCCGTGGTGTGTACCCGTGTATAATCAAAGCAGTCATCACATTTAAGCTATTGATAAATATATCTTAATATGTGCTATGGAAGAGCCACAGACGTATAAACGTCTGACTAACTAGGTACCTACCAGAAGTATATTCTAAGGGACGACGGTACAACATTTGTCGGGCATGCCGCCGTTCAGAAGTTTTACTCAGCCACATTATTTCCGGTTGTTCTCATTTTACTAACGGAGAGAGTATTCGCACAGACACAACACAAGTAGCTAGAATAATCCACCAGCAACTTGCTCTTGGATATGGCCTTCCGAAACAGGGCTGCCGTCCATCGAAAATGGTCATCGCGCTTTCATCACAGACAGAACTATTGTCGCTAATAAGCCAGAAATTGTACTGGTTGACCAATCACATTAAAACCTCGTGAAAGCCGAGGACAAGCTCAAGTAGGTACCTTGACTTGAGCTCACGAGTTTACCGCCATAAGAGATGTTAACCATTATAATAATGAATAATAAGGAATTAAGAGGAGTGTCTGTTCAAAAGGGGACAATTACCTATTAACGCAAATTTTCAGGAATTAAGAAAAACTGATAGCTTATTATATACACACATGAGTGAATTTTTATCATAAGTAACAAATAGTTTAAACTACATCTTATAAAACAGCATATATGAATATATGTATAAGTGCATTTTTAATGTGCTATAAAGAAAACAATTTAAAATATATCCCATTTTGATGAGAAATTTTGAAAAATGTCCCGTTTTGGATAATAATATTATTTGTAAATGTTGACGTTGCTCGCGTCGATTTTTTTTCTGGTCACGAGACTTATAAGTAGTTTGAAGTGTTCGTATTAGGTTCGGGTACACTGACATAAACATTTTTACGCTTTTTCAGTCATAGTTCGATAATTCAAAAGTTCCGTTTGTATTATAATTTTAAAATTGATCTGGTTTAGTATAAAAATGTCCCCTGTTGTTTTAATTTTAGTAAAATTGTCCTGTTTATATTGAAACTGGTCAATTTAAAGCCGATTTTGTATAGAAACTACTTCCTTTTGATGGGTTATCATGTAAACCACACTAAGATATTAGGGCAAAAAAACTCAAAAATTGTCAAAAGTGTAATAGTTCCCTTTTGAACAGACACTCCTCTATTGTACCGACTAGTCGTTTCGGCAAACATTCTAAGAGCCTCGATTAACACCTAGAGAAGCTCTCGCTGAAAGGTCAGATACAGAAGGCAGTAGATACTGCTTGACACGGCACGTATTGTCAGGAGGTTCCCCGCTAACTGCTAACAGCAGCCCTAACTACCGATAGCTTGGGTCTATCTCCGCTGCCTGTGGCAGATTGTGGCAACCTATATGTTCATAGTCATAAACATTTATTGCATCATGTTGGTATTGTACATAGGTCTTAAAATATAAATAGTCCCTTAACAGGACCCATGTACGGGTATCGCAACAATTTGGCATTAACATGCAACAAAATTTTAATTACTTAACGAAAAATCCCTTAATTAATAAAAAAATATATTCGGTACATGCAACCAAATATTAATTAATAACAAGTAAAAAAAATAAAAACATTTTGTATCAAGTACTCCTTTATTTTTTTATAAAACTCTGTGTCTTTCAGCAAATAAATAAAGATAGACCGTTTTATCGTTTCAACTTCTCCATGTAATCGTCATTGGACTAGTGTGGACGTCCAGCAGGAGCTCAGACAAGTTTGTGAAGTGACCAAATCCCACTCTTCACTAATTTTATATATACTGGCTCCCTCAACAATCGTCCTGTTATGCATGTAGGTAGGTAAAGCCAAAAGTTCCTGCGCAAGGACGAAGGGAAGGTTGAACCAAACTCGCGGGGACCTACTATACCTACATCTTGACGCCCAATTACACTCAATTGTGAAGTAGCTCCCTCCTAATAAGTAGTACTTAATGTTCTTTGCACTTCATGGGACGGCCCAGTTCCGGAATTATATCTCTTACCAAACATCATGTACAGTTGATTTTTCGCATGTTTGTATTGTGTTTGACTTTGTTGTGTAACTGTAAATTGTAAATTCCCAATTTCGGTGTCGACTAGGTATTATTAAAACTGATTTTTTGACTTTTAGGCTAAATTAACGTTAGTGAGTGAGTTAAAGATAAGGCGGGCCAAATAATGGCACTCACCAATTGTACGTACGATGCTGTAGGAGGGTGGAGATTTTCAAAAACGACCCTCCGCCCTCCGTTTGTTTATAACCAGACGGACCCTCTAGATGACCTCAGTCGTAAATGTGGATGCGCCCGCGAAAATGGTCTATGAAATTTGAAAGATCCATTAAAAGTGCAAAATAAATATTTACTAACAAAAAAAAACTAACTTTTGGCTTCGTCAATCGACTTCACTATAATGATTCGGCTCCGCTCGACAATCCCCCTCGGAAGTTTTAGTTCCGACACGACGGAGATGTCGCCGAGGGAAGAAGTGTTGCCGCGAGGCTTCGAGTCGTGCTGCTTTTCGGTGGAAGAGCTGGCAGCGGCTGTGGCGGCTGCGGCGGCGGGCGCGGCGGGCGCGGCTGGCGCGGCGGGCGCATGGCGGGCGGCGGCGCTGGGCTCGGCGCGCGGCGCGGCGGCGGCGGCGGCGGGCGCGGCGCTGGCGGCCGATGTGGCGGCGCGCGGCGCGGAGCTGGCGCTGGGGCGGCGCGCGCTGCGCCTGCGCGTGCTGGTCGACGCGCCGCACCGCGCCGCCGCCGCGCCGCCGCTTTGGTTCGACGATGCTGCGCTGGCCGCACTGCGTATGCCCTTCCTCACACTCGCCAATATTAAAGGTACGCGGCGTTTTATGTTTTTAGTAGTTACTAGCAGACCGCCGGCGGCTTCGTTAGCGTGGACCCCGTACCCCTTAACAAATTTTCAAAATGACTCCCCCCACCCAAGAACACTTATTGTGACGTAACTATAATAGTTAGACATATGCTATCGCGACACTTTTTGTAGATAATTATGTGTTCTGTGTGTGCAAAGCCATAGTATATTATTTTATTCTATCATCAATAGTTGTCTTAGCGCACGCGATGTAAGAAAATTATTTGAGTTTTAGTAAGGATCCCTAATTTTTTCAAATTATAATATAACCTATATCACCCGAAGACAGTGTAGCTTCCCAACGGAGAAAGAGCTTTTTAAATCGGTCGCGATGTAAGGAATTTATTTGAGTTTTAGTAAGGATCCAAAATTGTTTTAGAAATTATAATACGGTGAAAGAACTTTTTAAATCGGCCGCGATGTAAGGAATTTATTTGAGTTTTAGTAAGGATCCCTAATTTTTTAAAGTTATAATAAAGCGTGTCACCCGGAGATAGTGTAGCTTCCCAACGATGAAAGAACTTTTTAAATCGGTCGCGATGTAAGGAATTTATATGAGTTTTAGTAAGGATCTCAATTTTTTTTTGTAATTATAATATAGCCTATGTCACCCGGAGATAGTGTAGCTTTCCAACGGTGAAAGAATTTCTTAAATCGGTCGCGATGTAAGAAATTTATTTGAGTTCTAGTAAGGATTCCTAATTTTTTTGAAATTATAATATAGTCTATGTCACCCGAAGATACTGTAGTGTAGCTTCCCAATGGTGGACGAATTTTTTAAATCGGTTGCGATGTAAGGAATTTGTTGAGTATAAGTAAGGATCCCTAATTTTTTTGAAATTATATTAAAGCAAATGTCACCCGGAGATAGTGTAGCTTCACAACGGTGAAAGAATTTTTTAAATCGGTCTAGTAGTTTTGGAGCCTATTCAATACAAACAAACAATCATATGTTTCCTCTATATAATAATAGTATAGATAGTACAGACTAGCTGCCCGCCCGTGACATCATCCGCGTGAACATCCAATATGTAACCCAAAAATAACTTGTATATTTATTTATTTATAGATAGAAACAAACTGTCTTACAAGATTATTAGCTTTTATACATTTTTAAATGAAAACCTTTAGTTCCTTAAATTTATACAATGCATAAAATCACCTACTTATAGTAATTTAATACACAAAAATAAAAAATAAACAAATGTGAACACAGTTTGTACCTAACCAACTTGTGATGGATTACTATGTTAGCACTGTGGTTGGGAAACGCCCACAACCAAATGCATACATTTTACAAAATTTATTCATCACCTTGAAGCAAATTAATCAAAGAAACTTTGAAACAAGACATCGAGCAGCCAGTAAAAACCTATTTCGAATAAATTGTCATTATATAATTTAAGTAAAATTTTAAACACTGAAAAAAAACGACAACTTCAGGCGGGAATCGAACCACCAACCTTTTTTCAGTGTTTAAAATTTTACTTAAGTATATTTAAGCGTTAATAAAACGCTAAAATATAAAACTTTAATATTATATAATTTATAAGTCCTTCTGATAAAACTCTTTTGAACGTAACAAGTCTTGCCAATAGGAACATAAAATAAATGTTTCTTAGTGCACAACCGCCCACATCTACGAGGCACACGAAATAATAAACTGTTCAGTAGTGCAGGTGTGTCGACCATATTGTTTTAAATCTTAAATAGCATCACGGTGTCAAAATAATGACGACGTTGCTCTAATGACATCATATTATGACGCTTAGCAGAGGTTACACAATCAGTGTAGAAAGCCGATTCAGTAGTCTAGCGATTTCAAAATCTCTTTCTGAATGTTTTCAATCCTATCAATATGAGTTCTAAAATAAGGATGCCAAACGGTACAAGCAAATTCCAAATGACTGCGAACGAAACTATTACTTTGTAATGGATTGTTGGCGGGGAATCGAACCCCGGACTTTCGTTGCGGTCTAGCACTGACAGCAAATCCTACATATCCTTCCGCCGGAGGGGCTTGGAAGGTTTTCCTAGCTAGCTCAGCGTTAAAAGGGTTAGCCACGGGGTGTAACAAACAAACACGGATGTACGGTTACAATACGGACGGGTCTTTTATGCCCCTTTATTTGCAATCATTTTTGGGGGTTAAAGTTGCTCGCGTCCGTAGGTTTACCCTTGAGACCCTACACGTGATCCCTGGGTGGTGCTAAATGAGTAACACTGTCTGAGTGGTAGAGCCACGCTGCGTTGCAGCACGCATTGGGCCGGCTCGCCCGGCGTAATACCACCCTCTCACGAATATTCGGCGTGAAATAACGGCACTTGGTGCTGTTGTGTTTCGTCCGACCAGTGAGGGTTCCGGAGGCCCCTTCCCCCCCCCCCCCTCCTCCCAATTCCTATTCCTTCCTTAAACCTATTCCTCCCTTAAAGGCCGGCAACACATCTGCGATTCCTCTGGTTTTGCGGGTGTCCATGGGCGGCGGTGATTACTTTCCATCAGGTGACCCGCCTGCTCGTTTGCCTCCCTCTTTTATAAAAAAAAAAAAAAAAATCAATGACTATTCAGATCCTTAAATCTAAGTTGGCGGCTCACAATCAATTGTGGGGTTCTACGGAACGGGAAGCGTCCCTACACGGAAAGTTCTAAGGGAACGAGGGTCTCAGACGAGTAAATCCGGTAAAGCCCGCACGGCTACAGTTTGAGAACCCTCAACTAAGCTACAGACAGGGAAATCCAGGGGAGCGAATCCTGTGGAAGCCCGCACTGCTACAACCTGACGATCCTTGTTTAGACCGCGGCAATATACCAGGGAACCCAAGCGAGCGAATCCGGTGGAAGCCCGCACGGTTATAGCTTGAGGATCCTGGCAATTGGATTAATCACCCCCAATCAATTAGTCGCGCGCGGTTACGGAATATACTACAGATAGTCTCAAACGTCCCTGGTGGACGGAGAAATCCAGGTGAGCGAATCCGGTGGAAGCCCGCACTGCTACAACCTGAGGCCCCTAATCGGCCTAACGCGCGCATCCGGTGAAAGCTTGCACGGCGCAGCTAGGTCGGGTCAGGCGCTGCGTCGACAGCGGCGACGAGGCAACGACGGTTTTTTTTCGCGCCCATGAAGCAGGCACCCTCGCGGACAATGAAGGGAGGGAGGAGGTGAACTTTATATGAGTACGACACCAGGCGAATGGCGAAGTTATGTCAGACTCCTTCTGACTAAACACCCCCTTGAAAACCATGGACCTGGAGAGATATATGCGGTTCAAAACAGAAGCGGTCACCCCCCTCGACTATCCTATGAACTTGCTGAGGGCAAGAGTGTTCCCTCCGAAAACCAAACTGGTCGGGAATGATTAAGTCATTCCCAAATAAATGCGCTCGTAGACGAGCAAGTATTTTTTTTTCGAATAACTTTCCCATAGCCTTAAGAAGGCTAATGGGTCGATAACTCGAAGCAGTATCTAATGGCTTACCCGGTTTTGCAATACCTATCACTATCGCTTCCTTCCAGGCGTCTGGAAAGTGGCATTGATCGTAACATGCATTGAAAATTATTGTCAGTAAGGCTTACACTTGCTCGGGACAGTGCTTCAACGCCTTATTAGATATGCCGTCTGCGCCGGGCGCCTTACGCGGTTTAAAGCCCTTGATGAGGGTCTGGATTTCGTCGGACGAAACCGGATCTGACTAAGGGTCAACAGAGAAAGGGAGGGCGCTCAAGCGGCGGACCTCACTCTCAACTAATTCTATATGCACCGGGTAGCATTCCTGCGTACTGATGGAGCATTGGGAAGCAATGCTATTAGCAAAGCATTCGGCCTTCTCCTTGTCCTCGAAGGCCACAGAGCCGTCGGGACGGATGAGTGGAGGAGTGGCCGCCGCTGCGTCGCTACGCAGGGCTTTTGCCACTTTGTAGTACGCTTGGTGGGATGGTGATATCTCTACCATAAGGTCGTGCCATTGGTCATTCTACTGGCGCAGGGACGTCTTACACTTCTTGCATAACCTAACGGTTGATCTCGAATTGCCAGTACAAATAAAACTTAGTGAAAAAGGAGAGGGGATGGAGGAATGACAAAATACTCGCGCAGGAGACCATCTGCGTTAGGTCTTGACGCCAAATCAGTGCCCACCGAAGCGCGCTCTTCATTCGGTAGGTACTCATAAGACTAGTGTCTCTGGAGAGTTTCCCCGTGAACACGTGTAGTTCACTGCCTATTGTCCAGATAGGTAACCGGAGCTGTCAAGCTCGCTCACTTCTCGTTGCACGAAGGGCACAACTGGCAGTTGCCACTGCTCGGGTCGTCGACTCTAAAGTCAACTCCCAAGTGTTTTTGCTTCAAGTAGGTATGGGGGAGTTTGGCCTCCAGTTTGCTCTATAACTTCATGATTAAGACACCCAAATCACAAATCTCTAATACTCTAGATAAAATTTTACCATTTAGATTATAATCGTATTTCATGTGTTTAATTTTTTACTAAAACTTATCACGTGACATTTATCTAAATTGTAATATATTTTAAACTATTATAACTATGCAACTATCACGTTGCATTGCATTAAAACTATTTTAACGGCACCTAACACAGTTCGCTTGTGACCACGGCCGCAGCATTGCGGCCGAAACGTCAAGCAGTAAGTAGATAGAGTCTGGCTAATGAAGATGTCCCTGAGAAACGGCGGCAATTTAAAAAAAATCTGCTGCTGGGAATACTGGCTATACACTGAATAAACGAAGTTAATACTATACATTATAACTCAATGAGTTAATACTATTATTTTTACATACATCTGAAATCAAAATTAAATCAATTTCATACGTAGTGGATTAAAGATACTCGGTTTACTCTTGAGACCCTACACGTAACCCCTGGGTGGTGCTAAAGACTGAGTGGTAGAGCCACGCTGCGTTGCAGTTGCAGCACGCATTGAGCCGGCTCACCCGGGGCAATACTTACTTACTACCCTCTTACGAATATTCGGCGTGAAATAATGGCACTTGGTGCTGTTGTGTTTCGTCCGGCCAGTGAGAGTTCCGGAGGCCCATTCCATATAACCTCGAAATTCAAGACAATCGCTCGCTAAACTTCGCTTTACGATTGTCTTAAATGTCTAACCTATTACGTGACCTACTGGAGTAGGGCAGCTAGTATCCTCAATCAGTAAACGTCAATATGTCAAAATCGATAGTAATTGTTGTGAAAAATAATAAAACTTTACAGACCTATATATATCTCGATAACTAATCATTTCTGCAGAAAATGAAAATCAGCATTAGAATTTCTGGATTTTTACAATAAAGTAGCATACTTTTATTACACAAATTCGTGTACAGTCACGAGCACCAATATGTATACACTTTGACTCTTATTCCACTGTCTTAAGAGTTACAATTGTTTACATATTTTTGCTCGTGACTGTACAGCTATATAAAATCCAAGCCATGAGTGATAATACGGTTTATGGTAAATGATATTCCCCCAAACCCCTCGAGACTCAATAAAGCTGTGAGACTTTATTGAGATCTCACACGGACTTCTTGAGAGAATTTCAAAAGTGATGTTGCACTGTTTTGTTTTATTTGCCAACACTCTCGCATTTTCACGAACACTTAGGCGTGTAAGTAAAAATGCGTGTAAGTCAATATGCGTGTAAGTCAAAATGCGTGTATGTCCATACGCGTGTACGTAATTAGTCATTATGCGAGTAACCCAAAGCATTTACCATTATTTCACATAAAGATTCGACAAAACACAAAATATAGAAAATAAAACAAAACTGCAGACACTACGCTTCACTTTCCCGCCAAGAAGTCCATCAGTCAGTACTTAGGTAATATTCTTCACTTTCCCGCCAAGTTTTGTTTTTTAGGTGTGACACAGCTTAACCTTCGGAAAATAAATAATTGCCATTGGCATATTATTAGCACGTTCTCACAGAATAAAAAGTTTTAATTCAATATTTTTATCTAATATTTTTGTGTATGTAGTCTTGCAAATCTGTTACTTATTTTAATTGCTAATTCTGATTACAGGACTGACTGACAGGCTATTATTAAATTGTACCATTCTGTTAATGCACGTATGGTACAGGCGGGAGGAGCTACGAGTGCCACGAGTGCGGCGCGTGCTTCGAGCGGCCCAACCCGCTGAAGCTGCACTTGTTCCTGTCGTGCCGCGCCTTCGAGCCGCGCCTGTTCTGGGCGCACGCCTTGCCGCGCCTCGCCGCAGCCGCCGCCGCGCAGCCGGCCCTCGCGCACCCGCTGGCGCAAGCCGCGGCGCCGCCGGAGCCGGCCCTGGCGCGTCTAGAGGTACTTTATGCCGAATGCAGACGTATCATTGAAAAAGTCATGTTTTTAGGTCTTTACACAACCCAATGGTCCCACGCAGTACCTAGGTACCTAGTGATCAGGATGGGACACAAAGAATCAACCTAAGGGTTGGCTCAACTGTAAATGTAATCACCTAATATGAAGATTTACGCATTTCGGTTTCCCATACAAACTTCCAAGTCGACCTTTTTAAAAACCAATAAATGAGCCAATTTTAATTAAACTTTGCACGCTAAATTAAAATACAGGGATCTAAATAGTTTGTTGAATACATTTTTAAACAACGATTATTTAGCTGTGTTATTGCGATTTAAAGTGTACTAAAGACAGTTTAAAATCGCAATAACTCAGTTGAATGATTTTTTTATAATGTTTTCAACAAACTATTTACATTAGAATGCCAAGTTTAATTACCTAAAATTGACTAATTGGTTTAGGAAGGGAAATGAAGGTGGAAGGGTTTGGGGGAGGCCTTTGCTCAGCAGTGGGACAAAATAGGGTAAATAAAAAAAAGGGTTTTAAAAATTTCAACTTGGAAGTTGGACTACTTGGTGGGAAAGAAGTCCGGTTCCCTAACTCGAAATACGGTCCCATCCGGAAGAAAGGATAAAACTTGGCAGGAATGTAGCTTTCATAGATCGTTCCCGTCGTATCAAAATGAAATAACTAACATAAACAAAATTTCGTGATCTTCACGTTTTTGTTTTTTTTTTTACGGTACTACGGAAAAGACGGAAAAGATAATTTACGGTCTTTTAATATGTTATTCCTACAGTAGACCTACCTTTGTTAATTAAATATTCTGCGATTAAGTTACTTTTTATAATTTTAAATAAAAAAATAAAAATGAAATTATTTAGTTTTGCCACAAACATATTATACACACAAGTTGTAGTTATAATGCTTTTGTATGTCACTTAGTAAGTTTTGCCACAACCAAGAAATAGCAAATACCTACGAATATTTCCAGTGAATAAGCAAACATGTTTAATTTTACCACACTTTTACTGACCTAAATTTTGATGTAAGTATTCATTTTATTTTATTTGTTTTGTTAATGCAATTTTAGTCAAAAACATCTGGAAAACACTTGTTTGATAAATGTTTATTGGTAAGTATGGTTTCCACATAATTGAAATAAAAAAATCAACATCGGATTCATTTAAATTAAAACAAGCATTAAAATGAATATCAAAATTTAAATTAAAACAAATCAAAAACAATAAAATTGTAATAGGTAACTATTCCGATTCAACATCTGACTCATTGACGTCTGGTTGAGCTGATGATGCAGGTAAACTTTTATACCATGCGTGTAGTTCATGAGGAACTATATTTTTCTGGCAAAGCATAAGCATATATTTTTTTTAGCCATAGTGATTGGTAATGTTCTGGTATAAGCACTATTCAAGGGTATATTCAGCAATAATTGTAGCTGCAGGAGAACCTACTTCTCGTTTGTCGGCTAGGCTTGCTTAATGTATACGGATAGATAAATAAGGACAGTTCGTAAACAATTTCCAGGAATCATTAAACTTCGATATGATCGAAGTTTAATGATTCCTGGAAATTGTTTCTCGATACGTAAGCATTTGATTTTTAACCAGTTTACTTTTTTATTTCAATCATTGGTTATGGTTATATCACTCTGTTTTCTCAGTGAAAATGACTACTATAAGCTTGGCAATGTCTCTGAAGACGAAGAGCCTAAAATCTTCTAGTTTCGGGTAGGCCGATCCCAGGAGACTCATTTTTTTCCTAGCAAGGAAGTCACAGTCACACAGTAAGTGTTGCATGGGCTCCGTTTTCTCTCCGCACGCCCTGCACAAGCTGTTGCTAGTTGTATTCTTTGGAGCATTTGTTTTGTGGTACAATGCCCGGCCAGGTCTCCGCCGATTGTCCGTACCTGCCTTTTACTGCCTCCGCATATGAGCTTACTCCACCCGAGGGCGTCCCCGCTTATGAAGGATTTTGAGCGTTTCACTTTTTCCATTCGGTTTTATGCCTGTTTTGGATTTGGTCCTTAAAGACCTTGTTGATGGTGATCGGTGCCAGTGCAACAAACGGCTCAGGACCAATATAATAATATAGGGTCTCTGAGCCCTCTCTGGCCTGGCATCGGCCATCTCATTGCCATGGATTTCCATGTGGCCTGGTACCCAGATCAATCTTAACACGTTGTGCCCACCTAGCTTGTTTAAAACTCGGTGGACACAACGCTTAGGTTAGTAGGTGGACAAAAGCTTGTGGTTTAAAGTAGGTACACAAGGTTGGTCGATCCAAGGCGATATAAGTAAGTCATATCAAGTATCAATATCTTTTGTTTTATAGGATGCATCTTTCCTTATTTATTCAATTTTGCTACAACCAAAATTTGTAGCAATGTTTCGCAGTGAGTTGTGGCAGAATTAAATAAAATTACTTATTGACTTTGTTTTGTACTGACGACGCACTTAGCTGCAGTTATTTAATTAATTTATAAGTTATTCAGTTTTTCCACGTAAATAACAGATATCATACATATCGCAACGAGATAAAGACCAAAATATAGGTAACACTTTGTACTTTACAAAAAACCGAAAAAATGTATTTTGCCAAAAGTGTTAGTTATTTAATTTTGACACGACGGGGACGATAATTATGTGCTTCAATGTCGATAAGGAAACACGCTGAGAAATGATTGCTTAGCCCTTGTTGTATTAGCAAAGTACTTTACAAACATTATATGATACACCAGATTTCTTGTTTGACACCTTGTATAAAATATATATACATACTTTATATATTTATCGGTATTATAATATACTCGTTGTGCCCACGAAAACAAAAAATAGCCCATTAGGTATTATATATTTAGGTATCTAAATGATTGACAGGACAGGTGAATACGATAGTTAAGTATATTTTTCTGTATATTGTTTATGTTAAATTAGACTAAGCTAGTACTGCATGACGTATCGAATATGAAAGTGTACCATCCCATACCATAACGCATTAGGTTACATATATGAAACAACCAATTTATCCACAACTGCATGACGTATCATATCATATACCTACAATGAAAAAACGTAGATTTCTCTCAAACTATTAATCGAAATGGGCTGCAATTAAGTGTTACGAGTTATTTATGAACTAAACTAACTAAAAATCATAGTTCGTGGGTCTGGATAAACGGGATTATCTAATAAAATCGCCGTTAAACACGAGAAACTTATCGTGCGACGAACTCCAACTTCAAACTGACATACATATTATTTTTTTAGTGCTGGGACACACAATTAACTTCTGGATTGTCAAGGCATGTTATGTTGCCACCTTGAAATTCCCTACCAAATTTAAATAATAGAAAGAAAACAAACTGTAAAAAAATTGTTACACAATGCAGTAAGGGGTTAAAATACTGCCAATAACATAAATTATAAAAAAAGTGTTTCTTTTTCTTTCTTGCTACATATATTAGAAAATGACAAGAGTTATAATAAAATAGACTAGAGAGGTTAAATACTTTATACATTGAGCAACAATTTGACACCTAAGTTCATTATGATACAAGTATTGGTTCCCGAGTTACGGTCACCGCGTAAGTACTCGTTTGACTCCACCTCAGAATAATATAAGGACTCCACAGAAAAAAAGTAACTCTTTTTTACCCAACTACACTACAGCGAAGCAAAGGAAGGGTAATGATTATGACATCTATATTTGTATGTATGTATGTACATATTATATGTATGGATCTATGTAAGGATGTGTTTTAAAAAAATATTTTAAATTAAACGAAGTTTTGTTTAGTTTGAGCGACGCGTAAAAACTACTAAAGCTATTTTTGCCATTGAGGCATCAAACGTTTTGTTTTTACCAATGGTTTAGCGTGCCTACCGAAGCACGGAATCTGGCTTTTATTAGTAACTATAAGTACCGGGATTCAAGCAACTTATTAAAACTACCAGTCAAGTCCAGTGAAAGTTATTAATTTATATTTTGGTATGGTATCTCTCCCGCACTTACAGAGGCCAGTACAGGGAAGCCTTGACTTCCTACATAGGCATCGCTCTTTAATGCAGCTGCGGCAGGAACACTTCGTCAACTCCTTTACAGATGCGGAGGTTTCTTTGATTGTACTCCTTATTGGAGTCCAAACACTATCTTATGTGATAATATCAGTCGCCGTAGGCTAGTCACTACACTGGATCATCTTCTCCCTGCTATCACCCACATCATTACTTCCTCCTTAAATTCCGCCGTTTTTCCTACCACACGGCGCAAAGTTATGTCCGTCCTCTTCCCAAGATTTCAAATCCAACGCTCCTTAATCATTTTCGACTGATTTCCATCCTTCCTTTTATGTCCAAGGTGCTCGAAGCCTGTGTCCATAAGCAATTCTCCCAGTTTGTCTATCACAATTTTCTCCTAGACCCTTTGCAATCTGGTTTCAGGCCAGGACACAGCACTGTTACCGCCCTCCTTAAAGTGACTGGCGATATTAGGGCAGGAATGGAGGACGGGAAAGTAACCAGTTTGGTTTTTATTGACTTCTTCAATGCTTATAATACCGTCAGTCACGACATCCTTCTTTCTATACTGTCCCATCTTATAGTCTCTGGCGAAGTGGGGGAATGGTTTTCATCCTATCTTCGGGAACGTCAGCAGTCTGTCCAATCAGGGGAATCATCCTCGAACTGGTGTAATCTAGAAACTGGCGTTCCTCAAGGCGGCATTCTTTCTCCTCTTCTTTTCTCAATTTTTATAAATTGTATCACTCATAAACTTCAGTGTTCGTATCGTCTCTATGCTGACGATCTGCAATTACATGCCCAAGCAAGTGTGGATCGGTTGAATGATGCCATTGATGCACTAAACAAAGACCTTAACTAAATTAAAACGTGGTCTGACAATTTTGGTGTTGTTGTCAACCCCGCTAAATGCCAGGCTGTACTAGTGGGTATGTCGTATGATGTCCAGAGTAAATTTCAACAATCTCCATTCAATACTCTTTGACGGCACTCCAATACCTGTTTCTGAAAATGCAAGATCTAGGTTTGTGTATTGATTTCTGGTTGAATTGGCAGGCTCAGGTAACTAATGTTTGTAGGAAAGTAACTGGAGTGCTTCGTTACCTTTACCGCCTCAAAAACTTTTTGCCTGTTAACGTCAAGGCAATGCTTGTACAGACCTTAATTTTTCCTATAATCGACTATGGTGATGTGTGCTGCCTCGACCTGAATGCAGATCTACTCAGCAAGCTCGACTGTCTCTTGAATAACTGCATTCGATTCGTCTTCAACCTTCGGAAGGATGATCATATGTCCGCATGCCGATCATAGCTTAAATGGTTGCCCATTCGGCTGCGTAGAAGTATGCGGTCCTTGACCACTCTTTTCTCTGTATTATGCTCCCCTAATTCTCCTTCTTGTCTTTCTTACTTTCAATATTTATGATCCAGTCACGACAAAAATATCCGTTCTTTTTATAATCGCTTGCTCATCTGTCCCTCTCACCACTCTGACATAATTCACTCTTCCTTCTTGGTTAAACCAATCCATCTCTGGATTTCTCTCCCTCTGAATATCAGAATGTCCACCAGTCGGTATGCGTTTAAAACGAAGTTGCGCAGCTTTCTTACAGAACAAGCTGATGCTCCACATTAGCAATCGTCTAATAATTATGTGATATTTATGTATTTATATATGTAGTAGTATGTATATGTTTATATGTATATCGTATTGTATGTATGTGAATATATTTTCATTTAGTTTCTGCACCCTACCATTTTTTGTCTCTGCACCACCCTATGGTTGACTGGGAGAGAATGCCTAAGGCATTAAGTCCGCCTCTGTACTTTAACTGCATAAACTATTAAAATAAAAAAATAATATCTTCTTTCTTCCAACCCCAATTCTAGAGGATTGGACGGACGGAATTACGGTCGGTGGTTTAAAGATCTCAAACTTGCGATACGCGGATGACACCACCCTATTTACCACCAGTGTTCGCAACATGGAAGATCTGCTGCGCAAGATTGAAAGCGTTAGCCTTGAGTTTGAACTGAGGGTTAACCGCAGCAAGACAAGGATGATGTTGACATGAAGACAACGAGAAGTATTTACAAAGTTATTGTACATAAATAATTCGTTAAAACACTACCTCGCTTAGTTCGCTGGCACTCGACTGACGTGACGTGACGTCATCGTACCCGCCGCCGCTCTCGCCGCCGCCCGTACCTGGCGGGAATGTAATCGGACACATATCCGATGACGTCACGCCGCGGGTTTCGCGCGTATTTGATTGTCAACTATCGATAGTTCTGCAACTCTAGGTGGCTCTTAGTTATATTCTGAGAAGTCATTCAGTCAGATCAGGTGGCACTTCAACGCACCATTATGGCCAAGCGCAGGCGGCCTCTGGGAGGCAACTGTAAAGAGCCTGAAGTATCACCTCAAGAGTTGACCTTTGAAGAGTATTCAACCTTGCTAGCCCAACTAGAAGCCTGTTTAAATATCAGGCCATTATGCGCACTCACTAAAGATCCTGAAGACTTGGACTGTCTCACCCCATCTTACTTTTTATCAAGCGGACCAACGCTAACAATAATGAAGACAGAAAGAGACTTACGCACGAGATGGCAACTAACACAAAAGATCTTCGATGACGTATGGAGAAGATGGCGGGCTGAATATCTCTGTCAACTATCAGCACGTAGCAAGTGGCGACAACCTCAAGCAAACCTTAAAATCAACGATGTGGTTATCATTCATGACGCCAACATGCCAGCAGGAAAGTGGGCCATCGCCAGAGTCGCTGAACTACACCCAGGCAAAGATGGCTACGTGCGGGTGGTAACCCTACAGACAAAAAACGGGCTGTTGAAAAGGCCTATCACAAAAATATCATTATTACCCAGCAATGAACATCAAACTCCAAATCAAAACATAGAAAACGAGAAACCAGCAATGCAAACATCAAATAAAAACAGATATCAATCACCGAAAAGATTATGCAACTTTATTTATACGACAATGTTGTTATTATTTATGATCGTCATCGCACCAACAAGAGGTGAATATAAGTTGCCAACCCTAAATTATCGAAGCCTCTATTTTGACAAAATTATAAACATTCGATTGCAACGAGAATAATGGAAACTGATCACTTATTGCGACATGAATCCATACTGGCTACTGATTTACTCAAGAAATATATCGAACACCTTGAAAACCTATGTTTGAAAGATAAAATATCACAATGCGATGTGATCACATTGCAATTAGGTCACGGGTACAACGAACTGGAACACTATAACAACCTACTACTTGGTCAGCAAAACGAACTCCGAGCCCGGCGACGCCGCGGACTTATCAACGGCGTAGGCTATGTTGCCCACTCTTTGTTTGGTGTCCTGGACAATGACTTTGCTGAGCAATATCAGAAAGATACTGAACTGATTAAAAAACAACCAAAAACATCTTGCATTGTTATGGAAGAACCAATCATCAATCGTCGAAGCGGAGCTAAACGTCATCAAAAGAGTAGAGTTCGCCATGGACAAGCAACACAAGTTAATTAACCAGTATATTATTAACTTTGAAAAAGGAGTCAACGAACTAAAACCAGAGATACAGAAAACAAACAATAATAATGACTTTACTCTATCAACTATCATCGCCAAGAACATTTTGGCCAATTTGAAAAACATACAAGGAACGTTAATCACACTCACTAACGTCTACTACGGAAAATTTAACTTTCATCTTTTAACGCCAGCACAGATAAGAAATGAACACAACATCATAACTGGGCAACTATCAAAAGACCTAACAATACCAATCAACATTAAGACAGATTTAATGAATATTTTTCATCTACTGAAAGTGAAAGCAAGAGCTACAAGGGAATATCCGATTTTTGAAGTGAGAATACCTTTAGTAAGCAGAGAGAGTTACGAACTCTACAATTCCTCATACCGATTCCTCATAAAATCGGCTGAAGCATGGTCACCCTTGTACCAATTGCAAGTCACATAGCAATGAACAACAAAAAGATTCCTATATTCGAATACCGGCAAATGAACTTCAAAAATGCATTCTATATGACTCAAATGAACATATTTGCCCCCTGCAACGGCCTATTTATCAAATGACATCAGATGACAGTTTGTGCATTAAAGATCCGATATCAAAGGAATGCCAAACAACAACAACAACTTGCAGAAACAATTGGATTGAATTAAACATAATCAATTCTTATCAGTACTTTTGTTGCGAGCAATGCGTTGTGCGAATAATATGTGCGGATAGTATTACCACAGTATAAACTTTTTGTACTTTTCATTAATGATATCGAAAAATGCTTTGTTCACTCACAATTCTTGTTGTTTGCTGATGACATGAAAATTTACAAAAAAATTACAACACCAATTGAAACTGTCTTCTATTCCAGCAGGATCTTGATAGGCTCAATCACTATTGCGTAAATAATAAACTTGAACTTAACATATCAAAGTGCAACAGTATCACGTTCAGTAGATCCCCTAACGTGGTACACAATGGCTACACTATTAATAACCAATCATTGCAACGTGTTGATTGCGTGAGAGATCTCGGTGTGGTTCTTGATTCTAAGCTCGTCTTTGATAAACACATTGACTTTATCACATCTAAAGCTTCTAAAACACTTGGATTTGTACTCAGATCAACTAAAGATTTCAAGTCAGTAAAATCCTTAAAACTATTATATTGCTCCTTAGTGAGAAGCCAATTAGAGTATGCAAGCCAAGTGTGGAACCCGCATTATAATGTTTACGTAGATAAGATCGAAAGAATCCAAAAAAAGTTTCTGAGATTTGTTAATTATAAGTACAAGATTTACTGCAACAAAAATCTCACTTATGATGATACCTGCAAACGCCACCATCTGCTCCCGCTGATGATACGGAGAGATGTAGCTGATCTTACATTTTTTCATAATTTGGTAGTCGGCAGAACGGACTGTAGTCATCTCCTGTCTAAGGTTAAATTACAAGTGCCATCTCGTACGATTTTAAGGCGTAACTATCTCAGGTTCCATACTGACCATAGTTCAACTAACTATAGACAAAATTCTTATTTCAATCGTGTAATTACTAGTTTTAATAATAACTATTCTCGTGACAGCGACCTATTTACGGCGGGTAAAAATTATTTTGTGACAATGATGAATGCAAAATTTTTCTTACAATAATACTTTATCTTTTGGGGTTGATATGGCTTTATTGGTTTTTAAGTATTATTCTCTTAATATAAATTAATTGTTAATATGGTTTGTCAAGGCATTTTAGATATATATTTATGTAAAGTAACGTTACAATGCTGTTCATATGGGATTTGATTCCACACTCTTTATTAGTACCTACTTATTGTAATTGTAATAGAAATATTTTCTTCTACCTGTGAAAACTGTAAAAGGCTTTTGTTTTTAAGAAACACTGCACTATTGTATATGTAAAATAGCCGTTTGTTTTCCACGAAATAAAAATAAAAATAATAAAAAATAAATATAAGCTAAAGCAGTACGGAAACTAGGCCATTTTGTTGTTTTATAAAGGTACCTACGCTCCAATTGAGCGTTAGGGTCTTATTTTTGTAAAATTAAAAAGTTTTTGTTTAGTTAGCGCTGTATCTCAGCTAGTTAGCGCTTTTTTTTAGATAATTAGCAAAGCATTATTAGGGTTGTCACTTTTAATTTTTATAAAACTAAAAGGTATTTTTTTATTGTTTATCAAAACGTTTATTTGGGTTCTATAATGATCAAATAATTGAATGAATTGACTAGTTTACAAATGTGTAATTAAAAAATCTTTAACATTCACGTTCGAAAATCTTTATTATTAAATGTTATTGTGTAAAAAATTCTCATTCTAATGAATAAATTATCGAAAAACATGGACAGGGCACTATAAAATTGATTTTGTCTACTTCTTTGTAAATTAATACAGCTACTTATTTAATTAATTAATACAGCCGAGTTTAAGCAGCCGTAAACTACGCAATGCACTCACGGAATCTTTTAAAATCGCGCGTACAGCGCACGCAATACACAACAGTGATCACTCGTCTCGGCGCGGCACGCGCTACTGAGAGCAATGCGATGTCCGCTTAGGGGCCCTGTAAAGACGTGCGTCTGTGGGCGTGCGTCGTTTCGAGCGTTTGTACGTAGCTTCCTTACTGCTTTAGCTTATATTTATACTGTGGTATTACATCGGAGCGACTCAGCAAGGCCGGTATAATGACACGTAGCGACGGGTGCGTCATCAAAGGTGGAACATTTACAATTTATTCGCACAATAGATTATCAAATTCCATAAAAGTGGCTACAGATGTTATAAACATAGAGATTCCACAAATTAATAACATACTTAATTAATTTGTCTACCCCGATTACCACTCCTCTGAACGAGAAAAAAGAAGCAGCTGATCGGCAGAAGAACCTAAACGAGGTTGGGGCAGCTATCCAGACCATCAAAGAAGGCGGATCAAGCATTCTAGCAGACCGAGTGACCTACCACGATATACACCACTACATAGCAATCTACGTGTTGGTAGCGGTAGTCGGGTTCGCGTGTATGGTTTACGTGTGGCGCCGGATGCAAAAGCGTTGCGCGCCACTCAGTCCCCGCACTCCTCAGCGATCCGACCCAACTGTTGTCTACGCTACGGTCGCTACGGCTACAAAGCGTGCTACGGCTGCAGAGTCCTCAGAACAATAACTAATAATGTTCTGAGAATCAGTCCAGTGAACCCGTTGTCAACAGGGCAACGGCACCGATCATTCGAAAACATTTTACTAAATATTTTTTATAATCTCTTTTTTTACTTTTTTATCTTATCTTCTCTCGCCCCCGGAGCATGTACAGTGCAAGCACTGCTCAATGGTTTTGTGTCGGCACTTTACCTGCGACGCGCTGCTATTTATTAATTAGTTGACAATTATCAATCATATCGCGTGCACTCTTAATTTGTATCAATTTCTTTAATCGTAATAATATCATTTTATCAACAAGTTTTGCTTATCATTTCCATCATCTAAAGTTGTACGGCCAACAGATCGTACAAAAATGATTGTCACGTAAATTGACACTGATGACATTTTCTTACTGTCATTTTGATATAGAACGAAACAAATGGCCTCTAAACGTTATCTCACTAGACTTGGAATTAGCTCTAACGTTATATCTCACTAGACTTTGAATTAGCTCTCTATTTGCGCCGATGAAAAATTCACCTTATTGGATAAGCATAGGGCCCTGTTAGTAAGTATATATATATACACTATTTACGACTAACACACATACCAATATCCACCCTCACAAACATTCGCATTTATAATATTAATATTAGTAACTAAGATAATGCAGACTGGTGAAATTATTTTGTATTCTACCCACATATTAGGTTTCAAATTCTATTCTTTTAATTTTAACACAAGATGTACGAATAGGTACCCAATTTAAGTAAAAATAGTCTTAAATAGTTTATATTTTATTAGTTTAGTGTAAAAGATACAAAAATAATGTCCATTAGAGAAACAGTCCGCTGACTGGAGGTTACTTTGCAGCTTGATTGTGGCTGAAGTATGGACGTTAGAAGAATGTTTTTTTGTTTTGGTGAACAGAACAATTACAGATCTAAAAGTTAATACTTACCAATTTATAGTTCATCAGACGTAACTTTGGTAAATATCCCGCTGGCTGGAGATCTGTTAGAAAAGTTGTATATTTCTGTTCTTTACACGGAACAAATTTTCCGTTTTCAGCATAATGGGCGATTTTCTGACAGCCCAAATTAAAAAAGAAAAATTTAGTTCTAAAACACGCGATAGATGGCGTTTTACAAAAGCCGAGCCGTACAATGATTAGTATTTTCATTTCAGGACCTATTTCTATTTTCCATAATTTCGTTCAGTTTGACAGTTGCACAATATTGGTATACCCGTGCTCTAAATGGACTCGCCTTTTACTATGCGCCATCTATCAAGTCATTATGACCTATTTTTTTTATCTTGGAAAATCGACATTCAGTAGAACATATTCGGATTTAATTCTCTGCATCACTCATGGGATCCCGCTGGGTGTAGACACATGGTACAATAGATAAACTTTTCGGTCGACCAATTTCCGGCGATATTCGCTTGCGGTTTATCTGCCCGCGCGTACGTACGGCCACTAGCATGATGTGATTATCGACGGCCTACAAAATATATCCGATCATTGGTGAAATGCATATATTAAATGCCTAATATAATATATGCCTTCCACCAATGATCAGATAAGACACATGGTACAATAGATAAACTTTTCGGTCGACCAATTTCCGGCGATATTCGCTTGCGGTTTATCTGCCCGCGCGTACGTACGGCCACTAGCATGATGTGATTATCGACGGCCTACAAAAATATCCGATCATTGGTGAAATGCATATATTAAATGCCTAATATAATATGCCTTCCACCAATGATCAGATATTTTTGCACATCACATCTTAATGCCGGTGACTGTACAGTAAAGTACAGAAAAGCGGTCGACCGGAAAGTTCCTCGATTTTAAAATAAATCTCTTTCGGTAATCGACACACGATGAACGAGCGCGGTGGTCGCAGGCGCTGGCGGCGGAGTGGGGCAAGTCCCGCAGCGGGCACGCGTGCGTGTACTGCGGCAAGCTGTACTCGCGCAAGTACGGGCTCAAGATCCACATCCGCACGCACACCGGCTACAAGCCGCTGCGCTGCCGCGTGTGCGCGCGCGCCTTCGGGGACCCCAGCAACCTCAACAAGCACGTGCGCCTGCACGCGGCGGCGGCGGGGGCGGGGGCGGGGGCGGGAGCGGGGGCGGCGGCGGGGGCGCTGGCGTGCGCGGTGTGCGGCGCGCGAGCGGCACGGCGCCGCGACCTGGAGCGGCACGTGCGTGCGCGGCACGGCGGCGGCGGCGGCGCAGCGCAAGAGACGGACAATCGGCCTTTCATTCGAATCTGTCCGTCCCTGGCGGGAATCAGCGTCGAATGAGCCCCGGCGAGCTGTCGAGGCGACTCGAGAGACCAGTTTCTTATAAGCCGCGAATACGCGACGACAGGTGACGGTGGAACTTTGACCCGGCCCCTCGCCGCCGGCAGAGGCGGGGGGTCAGCCGGAATCAGCCGCTCAGGGGATAGTTCATGTGGATTGTGATCTCGAAGTCGCATATGAGTGTACCTACGCCCGACTTCCTCACGATGGAACGGGTACCTACCTACTTATCGAGTCACAACACATAATAAATTAGGTATAACGACATTGACAAACCTCTATTATTTTTTCGAATCCAATAAGTTATACTGGGCAGTATAACAAATAAGACTTTTTTCGTCCATTCTGTTATATATTATAACTAATAGTATAACTAGATGGACTAACCCATTCTGTTATTTCAAGAATGCCAAAAAACTGTACCCAAATAGTGCCTTAGAGTACCCAAAAGAAATTAATAGTAACCATAGATTTAAAAAGTTATAGACATAATTTTATGAGGAAGCCAGGCGTAGGTTCTAAGTACGCCTAGCGTACTCACCTCATTGCGCGAAAACAGAACCAGCAATGACTCTCATTTCTATCTCAATAAATAGTACCTACCGGAAAAGTACCCTCTAAGAGTATAATTGTTATTTGACTTTTACACTAGAAAGTCATTAAAGATAGCAAACTTCTACATATATTGGCATGAGGTACAGTCGAACTCATAATAAATTACATACCTATGTACCTACTACATATTACTTTTGGTTTTGTTGAAATTATTAGATTATCAGATTATTATTTGATGATGTTTTATATTATGCGTAATGGAAGTTTAATATCAGTTATGTAATAGATTACTTATAATTTTTTTTTTATTATTATCCATGTTTGCTAAAATATTGACTTCGTATTTTTTGCCGGATTTCATAAAGTAAAGAGCACCTTCTATTTATGGAACTATTTATCTTATGTCGGAACTTGAAAGTTCAATATTGTGCGACAACAATTATCAACAAAAGTAACATTTTGTTGATCACAGTGCATGCAACCTATCGACGCGCGACAGCGACGCATCATAGTATGAACAAGTTACATAAATAAATGGCGTTCAACACACTTCTCACTTTAATTACTTACAAACTGACCTGAATTGTAAAAGTGCTAAAGATCAATATTGCAATACACAACAATTTGCTTGACGCCGCGGTGGGAACGCATAGTTTTCGGGAACAGTTTGTTTACTTTGCCTTGCCACCCCGCAAAAGTTTGCGAAAAGTTAATTTTGGTAAATTCAAAAGAGAATTTCGTTTTAATATGATGTGAAAGTGATCTTTAAATCAGTAAGTATGTATATTTCATCTGCATTAGAGCATTCAACCAACAGGAGAGGACGCACTAATTTCTAAGCAAAAATATCTATCATTTCCTGCGGGGGGCGGGGAAACTAATGCATGTTTGAATGACGTCGCTACGCATGGAAACGACAACATTGTTAAACACAAGCATAAAATAGACGCACACTAAAGCCGCATCCGCTGCGACATGTTTTGAACAGAACATTGTTCATGAACATTTTTTGTTCAAAACATTTCCCGTCTGCTGCGACTTTAGCAATGTTCAGTAAACAAATTTTTTGAACAAAACTTCACATAAAAAAATGAGCAGCGACGAGGAAGATGTGAACATTGTTTAGGCTGTGGGAGATTTAGTTCTCGAAAGAAGTACCTAACAGAAATAAATTTCGTGCCAGACCTTACTTAAAATTTTTCTCGATTGAAAATTGTGATCTGAGACTCAACCATTTTATGATGACAGAGTTCACAGAAGTACCCATAATCTCTGCCATATCCGCGAAGGCATCTGTTTTTTGTTTAATTTTTATTTTGATTCGATGTCGCGTCCCATATTTACGGGTCTTTCACGAATCAACATTATGAATTTCTAGTGTTGTCTCTGCATGCATTCCACTCGACAATGCACTCTATCATCATGAGCGAAACGTCTTCCTGCGTCAAAGTCAAACATAAAATGAAAGATCTTTTCCGCAGACGAACGCGAGGGATGTTTTCCACAAACTCCGGCAAACACGTTCAAGTGTATTTATTTGTTCGATGAAACACTTAGGCCACGCCCCTTATTAATGTTTTCGAACAATGTTCTGTTCAAAATCTGGCGCAGCTTCTTAATATATACACACACAGGAATTACCTGTCCGTGCACAAGTCTGACGTCATATTTATGTAAACGTCTATAAAGGTTGACACTATCGATTTAATTTTTTCGTTGTCGATTTAATTCAATTCAATTTAATTCAATGTTAAAATACAAGAAAAGTATTTTTTTTATTCCACCTAGATAAGTGGCAAACGCTCAACCACTCTATTTTTAATTCGCTATACAAAACGCAGGTGCTTCTGTACCTACTTTTCACTAGCAATTGATCTCCTTTAATAAGCGATTTTCCGAGATCAAAAAAAAGAAATTGGTTCCTAATGACTTCATAGATGGCGCTTAATAAAAGGCGAGTCGGTTTAGAGCACGAGTATGGCTGCTTAATGGTATGAGAAAATATCAAAGACATTAAACTATTACTAATAATATTACTAATAGATTTTATTAATTAATTATTACTAAAAGACAGGATCATAGAGATCAAAACTTTAATCCACAACTTATTACCAAGTGGTAACAAATCTCTCAGTTTGATGCACACAGTATTTTTTTGTTTGATGTTTTGCGCCCTCTAGCACAATAATATTACTAGCAGAAACGACACTATCGACACAATTGCAATACAATATCAACCTACGGTGCACGACAATACGGTCCAAAATAACTTTGCACCTGTACGCATACCTAAGTTTTTCAACGGCCGGGACAATCGAAAGTAAATCTTATATCTAAGGCGGTAAGAGCGCGAGCCGCTGCATTCACAAAATCCTGCTTGGCAAACATGACGTAACCCGGCCGCGTGTTGCTCATAGGGTTGGTTAAATGCAAATACTGCAAATATAAAGCGCTTGCGCCACGTACCTACCTATAATAAAAAATACATACGTTTTTTCGTGGTTTGTTTGATAATGATCAATATAAATAAATAAATAAATAAATAAATAAATAAATAAATAAATAAAAATAGCATTTATTACTCAATATCGATTTTACAAAATGTTGAGACATCCCAGAAAGTAATACAATACTCGTGTTGGGGTTGACTCGCTCTTCCCAAGATACAATATTATTAAGTAAGTAATACTTAACCATCAAATATTGAAGTAGGTGGTTATGCGTACCTACATATTAATAATCTGTAGTATCTACCTATGTTACTATGTCTTACCATGTGCTTATGTAAAGTAAGTACAGGCGGCAATAGATCAACCTACATAACCTACAATCCCGAAATATATTTATGTAAGTAGGTAGGTATTTTAAGCGCTATATAAACAGAATAACAGAACTTAAATACTTAGATATTAGTTGACTTGGGCGGTCAGAAGAACTCACGTAGACCAACTAGCGTACATTCCATTTTTCGATTTCGCACACTTACATAAAGACCAGGAGGCGTGATGCCGATTACAAACTAACTAATATTACACTTGACCAATTTGAATAACATATTCTGCCATTTTAAAGATGATGGGATGGGAGGACACGTCTACTGAGGAAATGCCTACTAAAGTAAGTAGGTACAAAATCGACGGACATAAGCACTTTTAAATTACGTTCGCATTGCGCGATAATCGACATTCACGCGGACGTAATCGTCTCCGGGCCACTAGTATCAAATACAAAATCATTTGCTTTTATACATACCTATAAAAACCGTACGTATAGATAAAAAAATTTAAATGCCTAAATCCATCAATCCATTGGTAAATACCTACCCATGATAATAATTCATGGTGTAATTTTACCAAGGACTACCGCTAACTTTGGTTTCATAGAGGGCGTTATTAATGCTTAACCACAGTACCTGTCTACTAAACCTAGTCTAACTTTGGACCGCGTTTTGTGTTAAGGTCGACCGCAATAAGTACCTTATTAATAAACTAATTACGAACTTAAAATCTATTCATGCGTGATCGCTGACAAATTGGGTAAATTGACTCTTTATACGGAGTTGGTAGGTACCTTATATACCTTTTTTTCTTTGTTTTAGTCGGAGAAAATGCTTCTCTGCACTGGCATGAGGCCTCAAGAGGAAAGTGAGAACCCCATGCACTGTCCAGGGCTGGAACCCATATGTCCCCACCCGCCCCCCCGTGGGGGAAACGGGTGAGTGGTAAAAGAACCGACATCTGCCGTCAGGAGCGCGACGCGGCGCCGCGGTACCACGTGACATGCCCCGCGAAACGCCGCCCGCTATGGACCCAGTCAGACCTGGGTCCCCCGCACCACGAGGAGCAGTCTGGCAGATGCAGACTGCTCCGAAACGGGAGGAGGGCTTGTGCAGCCTAGTGCTCCTCAACACTAGGCCACGGCCCTCCTAGGGGGTAGGAGGTTTCCCTCGACCCCCCCCCCCTCCGCTTTAAAGGAGGTAACTCCCTAAAAGGGGAATCTATGCACTACACATAGAAACCCTTTTTCCCTCCGCAGTCGGTGGCGCCCCCAACCAGGGACTCCACCGAGTGCTGCCACTACCCCTCAGGCTTACACCTCTCGGGCTTTTACGTGGCCGCCACTACCCCTCAGGCTTTCCCTCTCGGGCTTTTAAGTGGCCAGGCTAGTCCGAGTACACCTCTGACTCCGAGGACTGCCTCTGCTGCGCTTGGGACGGCCGGATCGTCGAGTCCGACGAGTCATCAGCCTCCACATCCTCGACCTCCCCCTGATCCTCCCCCAAGCCTCTCCCTGTACCTCTCGCCGGAGAGGCATTAGGGTTAGAAGTCGGGGAAGGCGGCGCCGAGAGCGGGGCGTCTGCCTCCTGCATCTCGGCCTCCTCGATTGGCGGTCTCTCCGCCACCGTCTGCGCTGCAGCTGGCGCTGCGGACTCATTGCCCCTCTCCCTTCTGAATGAAGGGGGGGCGCATGCTCTGCCTCCCATAACGTGGCCGGCCTCTGTCGGTGCAGACCGCGCAATGTGGCGCCGTCTGAGTGCAGTCCGCTATCTTGTGGCCCAGAAGGCCGCAAGGTCGGCCTCGTCACTGGCGTCGGGAGAGGTGGGAACTCCTCCACCCTCGATCCCCGCACAGCTGGAGGCGGACGCACCCTTTGGGGCGGCATGCCGGCCGTCGTCCTCGCTTCCATCCCGTCTAGACGGGCATGGAGCTCACAGATTGAGCTGAAGAACAGAATCCTCAGCTCAGTCACGGCGCCCGCTACAGCGTCCGTCTCGGTCGCCCGAGGTTGAGGAGCGGGGGCAGTCTCCGAACGAGGAGAAGCCCTTACCTCGCTCTTCAGGGCTGCGAGCTCTGCCCTCAGAAGCTCCACCTCCTTCTGGAGCCTGGCGTTAGCGAGGGACAACCTCTCTGCCTCGTCAGATTGGCAGCGCGACGCTAAGTTAGACAGCGCGCGCTGCAGGGCGTCCGCGGCGGTATTGATGGTGCGCTGGCAGGTTCCATTCAGGTTTCTAGACTTTCTAGAAACCTCCCGGATCGCCCGCGCACACGTCAGACCCATCTCCTGGACCTCTTCGGCTGGCGGGCCATTAGGAGCCGCAGTCCAGGGGATCTCCTTCACTGTTGGTTTAGGGGCCGGTGGGGGGGCCTCCGGGGGCACCTCTGTGACGCGAGCGGCGTTGCGCTGAGCCTGCAACTCGCGCACCTCGCGTCTTTTGGACCGGATTAGCTCCACCGCTATCCGGTAGCCCACAGTATCGAATACATCGACCTCGTCGCGCGCCTCCTCGCAGGCGTACAATTCCTCGGCGAGGTCTTCGTCCAACACCTCGTCACCCCGCTCAGCGTCCAGCTGGGCGTCGAGCTCCCGAAGCTCCTGCAGCCGGACTTCCTTCTCCACATATGACCGGGAGGTTCCGGGTCTGGGGGAGGTGTTAGCCCCCGACGTGCTAGCTCGGCCTCTTCGCGCCGTGCCGATCTTCGGCGCCATTCGGGCCGAAGCCTCTCCCTCTGACGAGTCGTCCGTATTGACGACCACCGCCGCGACCTTTTCCGGCTGTCGCCGCCGCTCCTCACTCCACTCGTTGAGCTGAACACAGCGGATCCCGGGACGGAGTCCGTTGCACCCTCAGCCAAGGGTTGTTGGCCACTGCTTACGACAGCGGCCGGGTTTTGGTGGTTTTCGCTATCCATGTTGTTCCCACGAGTATGGGGCAAAGGAAGACCACCCGCGCAGAGGCCCCTGTACGCGAGCTACCCTATATACTCTTGGGGTCGGGAGGTACCAAGAGGTTGGTAACGGGTTTTCTCCCGGGGTGCTTTTACAGACTACCCTTGTCGCGGCCGGCCGGTGAAGGCAGGCCCTCGGTCCCCTCCCCAACAGCTCCCCCACAGACGCCTCGAGTGGGCTCATCGCTGCCAGTTCGGGGATTACGATGCGCAGGGGCTGGCGTGAGGCCCCTGGTACACCCCTTTCGGGGTGCTCCCCATTCCCCCCCATGGTCGCTAGCGGGTGGGCTGTATCGCCGCCCACCAACCCATCCGAAGACGGGCGGCCGTCGCCACGTGTCCCAACGACGAAGCCTTTGCGATTAAACGGCGCCCAGAAGGGCGCCGGACTACCCCATTCCCCCCCGTGTAACGGCGCCGAGAAGGGACGCCGTCAAAGCTCCACTCAAAGCCGCTCAGATTGAGCGGCGAGCGTGCGGCCCAGAGTGGGCGCGCACGTGGAGATCCCCCCGCAGGTCCGAGTGACCCCGCTGTGCGGTCCAGAAGGGACGCGCTTTGAAGGGGGTGCAGTGCCCAGAAGGGGCACCGCCTACATTATTCGACGCCCAGAAGGGGCGCCAGGGATTAGCATAAAGCCCCTTGTCGCACGCTGAACGTGGGCCGAGAGGCCTTACCCCAGGGTGCACCACGAGGAGGTTCCCCGTACCTTATATACCTAACCTACAACGATAACTGCATTAAATTTGTCTACTTCTGTCATCAAACGAGTTAAATCATTATCATATTATTATTAATTGTCTATAAATACTACAAGTACCTACTTGTTTACTTACCTTACAGGATTCTTGGGAAGTCTGTGAAAGGTTAAATCATTATCTTTTCGTGTTAGTGCATCTGAATGCAGAACAGTAACGCTTTTGTAACACGTCGCGTCCTGCGTACTGCGTGCGCCCTGTGAAATGTCCACCCGGGGGGAACGAGCGTGTAGGTGAATGAGTCGACCGAATTACGGAGTGTCACCCCCCTGCCTCTAGTGCAGTCGTGTTTGTGCGTGAACGAATTTGACGTAAACAATAGAAAATATGCAAAATTGCGTATTACGATACTGCAAATTCCAATATGGAAAAACAGCTGAATGTGATTGCAGCTTGTGGCGGCATATTGTAAAGTTTTATTTAGTCGTGTTTATAAACTGTACATATATAAAAATTGTTTTTATAACCTAATTTGTATAGTTATGTACCATTCCCATCATCATCATTCGCCTTTCTTATTTCTTAGACATCAAAACTCATTAGTGTATATTCATACTCTTTGCACGTCACACATTATCTTCATATTACTTTTTATGAATATATTTCTGACGGATGTTTTTATTCTTCTTGTCTTTGTGAAAATTATATGGATTGGAATAAATCTAACAAATTGCTTTATTTTATTAGTATAACTGATCAATACTAAGTTAGTAGGTATTAAACCGTACTACAGTGGTGACCCCGTACTTACACGATAACTGAAAATGGAGAAAGAAAGTTCCGTAAAGGCCGGTGGCGAAACTGCAGAGACATGTCGGGTTGGTATCAAAGTTCCCCCGTTCTACGCAGAGAAGCCATCGCTGTGGTTCTCTCAACTAGAAGCTCAATTTGTCTTATCCAATCTATCCATTGACGCTACCAAGTTTTATTACGCTATAGGCAACCTGGAACCGCAGTATGCAAGTGAAGTGGAGGATATAATATGCAACCCGCCTCCCACAGATAAGTACGGTAAGCTAAAAGCTGAACTTATTAAACGGTTGTCGGCCTCGCGGGAAAAGAAAGTTAGGCAGTTGTTAATGCATGAAGAGCTGGGGGACCGAAAACCGTCCCAGTTCTTCCGGCACCTCCTGAACCTGGCCGGTCCAGGCGTCCCTGACGACTTTTTACGTATGATCTGGACCAGCCGACTTCCAAGCAGCACGCAAAGCATTATCGCGTCCCAACCCCAAGGCAAATTTGGAGGAGTTGGCGGAGCTGGCAGATCGCATTCACGATGTAGTCAGTCCACAGGTGGCATCAACATCAGCCTTTCCTCAACAAGCGCATGGCAGTTCCAGCGAACCAGCAGTATCTTTCCAAATCGCTGCACTGACGAAACAGGTGGAAGCATTAACGACGACAGTTAATAGAGTCTCAAGATCCCGAGATAGACCGTCTAGCCCCCATCGCAATCGTTCCAGCTCTACAAGATCGCAATCCAACTACCGTCGCCAACCCCAATGCTGGTATCATACCAAGTTTGGGAGCAAAGCCCGAAGGTGCGTCAAGCCCTGTGACTATGAAACAGCGGGAAACGAACAAGGCGGTCGGTGATGGCGGCCAGCGATTGCTTAACTTCCGGTCGCCTATTCGTCACGGATCGAGGATCAAAAGTCCAATTTTTAGTCGATACAGGGAGCGACTTATGTGTTTTCCCCCGATCCGCAACGCAATCACGCCGAGAAAAAACAAACTTTGAATTGTGCGCGGCTAACGGTACTCCGATTCATACCTACGGTTATGCACATTTAATTTTAAACTTGGGGTTGCGTCGTGACTTCGCTTGGCGATTTATTATAACCGACGTTACTAAGGCGATAATAGGCGTCGATTTTTTAAGTCATTTCAAATTGATTGTCGATTGCAGGAACCAGCGTCTAATTGATAATAGTACTACGCTTACCGCCCCAGCTTCACCTGCCAGGTCGTGTGATATTGTTTCTTCAGTGAAGGTGATTTTTGGTGAGTCAGTTTACCACGATATACTTAGGGAATACCCTGACATTACTCGCCCTTCTGGCATTCACCGCACTCCTACACATAACACTACACATCACATACGCACCACACCAGGACCTCCGGTTTATTGCAAACCTCGACGGTTGGCACCGGACAAATTAAAATTGGCTAAGGAAGAGTTTGCATCTATGTTGAAAATAGGTACTGCAAGACCATCAGAGTCTCCATGGTCGTCACCACTACACCTTGCACCTAAAAAGGACAATGGTTGGCGCCTTCTCGGCGGTTTCTCAACTTCCGAACGATTCCTGATAGATATCCAATTCGCCACGTGCATGACTTGGCACATAACATTTCTGGCTGCGAGGTTTTCTCTACAATTGACCTTGTTAAGGCTTATAATCAGATCCCGGTAAATCCTGAGGATATTTCCAAGACGGCGATCACAACACCCTTTGGCCTGTACGAATTCCCGTTCATGACGTTCGGACTTCGTAACGCGTGCCAAACTTTTCAAAGATTCGTCGATTCTATGGTGAGGGACCTCGATTTCTGCTATGTTTTTTTAGATGATTTTCTGATATTTTCTAGAGACGAGATCAGCCATAGGGAGCATCTCCGCCAATTATTCGCCAGACTCAGCCAATATGGGATGGTTATCAATACTTCTAAGTGTGTATTTGGCGCATCCGAGGTAACTTTCTTAGGTTACCGCATTTCATCTGAAGGCACCAAACCTCTGCCTGCGAAGGTCGACGCTATTAACGATTTCCCAACCCCTAAGACGATCAAAGAGCTACGTCGATTCCTTGGCATGCTTAATTTTTACCGGAGATTTATTCCAAACGCTGCCCAATATCAGAAACCTTTAAACGCGTTACTGACTGGTTCTGTGAAAGGTAACCATCCAGTTAATTTGACAGCTCTAGAGCATGAGGCCTTTGCCAGTTGTAAAAAAAGCCTTTGCCAGTCAACCCTATTAGCACATCCCAACTACAACGCAAAGCTTGCTTTGGTTACCGACGCTTCGTACAAGAGTATAGGTGCAGTTGTGCAGCAGCTGACAGACAACTCATGGCAACCACTGGCGTTCTTTTCTAGAAAACTTAGTCCATCGCAGCAGAAGTACTCTCCATACGATAGGGAACTTCTAGCAATATATGAAGCCATAAAGTACTTCCGGCATATGGTCGAAGCGAGGGATTTTACAGTGTACACGGATCACAAACCGATTTGTTTCGCTTATAACACTCGTAAAGAAAATTGCTCACCGAGACAGTTTCGGCATTTAGATTTTATCGCGCAGTTTACCACTGACGTCCGTCACATTTCGGGCAAGGACAATGTAGTCGCTGACACCTTATCACGGATCGAGGAGATTGTTCAACCGGTAAATCTAACCAGTTTAGCACAGTCTCAGACTTCCGATTCCGAACTGCAAGACCTTTTGCACAGCGGTACGTCATTACAACTCGTCAAGGTAAAACTGCCGGGTACCGACGCCGAACTGTACTGCGACGAGAGTAGCAATACCCCCAGGCCATATGTCACTAAAGGCATGAGACGTCAGGTCTTTGAAAGCCTGCACTCCTTAAGTCACCCTGGTATCAACTCCACAGCGAAGCTCGTGACAGGACGCTTCGTGTGGCCAGGCATAAGGAAGGACTGCAGAGAGTGGGCTAGATCTTGTCTCCATTGCCAACGCTCGAAAGTTACTCGACATGTAACTTCCTCATTAGGGTCATTTAAGGTACCCCGCGCAAGATTTACTTTTGTGCATATCGACCTCATTGGTCCAATACCACCTTCTCAAGGTTTTCGCTATTGTCTCACAGCTGTAGACCGCTTCACAAGATGGCCTGAGGCAATACCATTGGTAGATATCACGGCTGAGACGGTAGCGAAGGCATTGTTACAGGGATGGATATCTCGTTTTGGGTGTCCTCTTTAGGTTTCCAGCGTAGGCACACAACGGCCTACCATCCTGCTTGCAACGGTCTTGTGGAGAGATTCCATCGTCAGTTAAAAGCCGCTATTACCTGTCACAATTCTAGCAACTGGGTCGAATCACTCCTACTCGTTTTGTTAGGTATCAGAAGTGCATACAAAGACGACCTGCAAGCCACGACTGCAGAACTGGTTTATGGTGAGACTCTGCGATTGCCCGGTAAATTTTTTGACACACACTCCGATGTTACCACAGATATGACAGATTACATAGCCCGGATAAGAAAATTCGCAAAGGACCTTCAACCATCGCCCGCTGCACGCCATGGTAACAAGCGTACAATCTTTGTTTTCAAGGACCTCGCCACAACTAGTCATGTCTTTTTACGCGACGATAGAGTTTCAGGTTCCTTGAAACCAGCCTATACTGGACCTTTCCTAGTCTTAAAAAGATGTGAAAAAGTCTTCGTTCTTCTGGTTAACAACAAACATGTTACAGTATCCATAGACCGTATCAAACCAGCCTACATAATGCATGACACAAACGCTTACTCGAGACACACACGTTAACCATGACAAAACGCACTTACAATCACAAACAAACATAACCAATTCACACAACTTCTCATCCACCACAAAGTCACCTACTGATAGAGATAATATCAAAACTACCAGATCCGGGCGTTCAGTACACTTTCCCGACTATTATCGCCCGTAACGACGGTCTCTGGAAGGGGGTGATGTGGCGGCATATTGTAAAGTTTTATTTAGTCGTGTTTATAAACTGTACATATATAAAAATTGTTTTTTATAACCTAATTTGTATAGTTATGTACCATTCCCATCATCATCATTCGCCTTTCTTATTTCTCATTAGTGTATATTCATACTCTTTGCACGTCACACATTATCTTCATATTACTTTTTATGAATATATTTCTGACGGATGTTTTTATTCTTCTTGTCTTTGTGAAAATTATATGGATTGGAATAAATCTAACTAATTGCTTTATTTTATTAGTATAACTGATCAATACTAAGTTAGTAGGTATTAAACCGTACTACTGTAGTATATTATTATATTATACTATTCTCGTAAGTATTTTGTATATTTACCCAATAATCAGACCGTAATAATAATTTTCAATAAATTATTCTAGAACATTTACTGTTGCCCTGTGCTGACATCTAGTGGTAAAAAGCAAAAGTACTTTTAGGATGTCACCACACTTGTCGAAGCGAAAGTAGATGGTGTTCAGGTGATGTCGTTTTATTTATCGATTAATGTTATAAATAGAAATAGACAATATTTTTATATCGTAAGTTTAAGTTTTATACGTAGTAATATTCTGGTTCAATGATCATTGCGCTGGAGGACTGTTATGCAGTGTAACAATACCGTGCGATGATCGTTTAATCAGAATATTACTACTTATGTTAAACTTAAAAGACATTGAATGGATATATAAGAAAATAGGATGTCCAAATTAAACATATACATACACACATCCGTTATGACATTGGTGTTTAATGATAATGCATCAAATAAATCTATGGAATGATATTTCATTCAAAAGGTCGACATTAACGGTAAACGATCTCCGGGATCAGTGGTTAAAATGGGAGTTCCGCAGGGTTCAATACTTGGTCCATTCTTGTTTTGGGTTTATATTAATGACTTACCTTATTTTGTAAAAGACAGTCATAAGATAGTATTGTTTGCTGATGATACTTCAGTTTTATTCAAAGTGAAACGACGACACCCAAATTATGACGATGTGAATAATGCGGTCTCAAAGATTGTTCACTGGTTTAGTGTTAATAACTTGCTATTAAACGAGGGAAAAACCAAATGTGTAAGATTTGTATTGCCTAATGTTAAGCAGGTAATAACTAGTGTACAAATTAAAGATAAGAATGTGAATCCTGTGGACACCACTGTGTTTCTAGGCATCACGTTGGATGCCAAGCTTCAGTTGGGCCCACATATAGCTAAATTGTCGAATAGAATAGCTCTGCGGCTTATGCAGTAATGAAGATCCGTCAGTTAACTGACGTTGATACAGCTAGATTAGTTTATTTCAGTTACTTTCATAGTGTAATGTCGTACGGCATTTTACTGTGGGGAAATGCTGCCGACATTCAAACTATCTTTGTGCTGCAGGCAGAAGAGGGCTATTCGAGCAATATATAACCTACAGGCTGGTGACTCTCTCAGAGAGAGATTTAAGGATATAAGTATAATGACAGTTGCATCACAATATATTTATGAAAATCTCATGTATGTTCATAAAAATATTGAAATGTTTTCAAAAAACAGTGATATTCACAAATTAAACACTAGAAGTAAGAACAAATTAGCAGTATACTAGACTCCATAAAATAAATAATTCTTCTAGGGGTCTGTGTGTACCTACGATTATACAACAAAGTACCAAATGATATTCAGAAATTAGATCTTGATAAATTTAAAATCAAAATCAAAGAAAAGCTTTATAAAAAAGCTTATTATAAAGTGTCGGATTATACAGAAGACAAAACAGCTTGGGTCTGAAATGCTCCAAGTACTCCAACAGTTATTTCTAATTGTCTATAATTAATTTATATAGAGCCCCATATTTAATTAAACTATTTACATTCAAATTCATATTTTGTATTTTGTGACCTGGTAACGACATATAATATATATATTTTTTTGTAAATGTCGTTGCTTCTGTGCGCTGTGGTTTCTTGTGCCCGTTCTTTGCCACAGTTAAAAAATGATATCCTGAATGGGTGGTAGGTTAAAAAATATTTGGACGTTTCAAAGTACTTATTAATTGAGTTTATTGAATAAATATATTTTGACTATTGACTATTCAATTCATTCAAAATTACAGATTAAGATAGACAAAAATAATTTGATACTTGCGATTGCGAGTTTCCATTAACACAATGTGTACTTAATAATATCAATGTTTGTTTAGGTATTTTATGAAAAATATATATAAATAAATAGATATAAATGAAACACTGTATGGATCGACTCGTGTTAATCTGTTGAAGTCATCCATTTACCTTATCATTCCCATAAATTGATTCGTAAATCCAATCACACAATCATGTTAGATATGTTTTGAAGTAGACTCAATTTTGGTATACGGGAGTGTATAATAATCCATAAAAAAATAATGTTGTCAGTATGCTGTTCGTAGGTACTAGTTAGGTAAGTACTTATGTTATTTCACATTGTTTTATAATTAGTTGTTGAATTTTTAATAAGTTAACACTTTATTACTAAATAAATAGTACCTACTTATTTGAAATACCGGAATTTTCATTTCCTTACCTAATTGTCACTTGCTTGTTCAAATGTTATATATTTGTTTAAAACCAGCAATGAACACGGTAGGATAATAAAAGTGTCATGGCGGTAAAATTGACATTCTTAAGACAGTTCAATTCAATATCACTTCGGTATCGGTCGGTTTTCGGAATAACACGTAATGGCGGAGATCTGTTAAGTTTCGGTGCTGATTTTTCATTTTCCCTCGGTACGGGACAGCTCAGACCTCATTATCTGGTGTAAAAACAACCGCGGGTTGTACGCGTTGTGACTTCAGTTTCGATGTGTCGGTACATGCCCACGTGTATTCGTTGTGAATCAACAATCTTACTAATCGCCTTGCGAACAGCCAGCGGAGGCTCCTATGTGTAATTGGCCGGGGTGCAACGGATGTGTGCGTGTGTGTTTTGGACTGGCCTACGAGGATTCGGCAGGCGAGGTACGCGACCACGAGGCAGGCGTCACACCGCCTCACGGCGGTAGTTAGTATTTAAGGTTACTTATAAGATTAACGCTGCGAAGCGCAGCTATTTCCAAGCAGGCCATGATCAGTGACCTGGTGGTCCATGGTCTGTTTGGATCAATATTGTTTATGCTGATTTTGGTTAATCTTTATCAAAATTATCGATTTGCCGAATTTCATAACGGAACATCCCTACCGCAGAGCGACACCTACCGCGGGGTAGGTAAAACTTATTTTAATTGTTCTTAGCAT
Organism: Scoparia ambigualis; assembly: GCA_963921215.1. Taxonomy (NCBI): domain Eukaryota; kingdom Metazoa; phylum Arthropoda; class Insecta; order Lepidoptera; family Crambidae; genus Scoparia; species Scoparia ambigualis. The sequence continues at coordinate 812,809 of OY992506.1, read as the reverse complement.
ACTTCATAATATTCTTATTAAAAGGTTTTGCCTTTCAACGTTAGATGGCGTAACATGAGCACCAGCTCAAAGTTTTGTATGAAATAGTTTAGTAGCCGCTCTATTACTATTTAAATCTCTTTGGAAAATATCAATATTGTACAACTGTCTAACTATGAACGAAATTGTGGAAAATAGGAATAGGTCCTGAAATGAAAATACTATTTTTTTTATTTTTTGGTTGACAACAAAAGTGCACCATTCGTGTACAATTTAGTAATTGTAAATTGTAGGGATTATGAATGGTTCCGTCTAATGTCGCATTTGGGAATGTTAAATTCGGCGATAAAAAGTTAGGCGAAGTAAAAATAGGCTTAACACATTTAGGAAAAGTAAAATTGTGCGAAAAAATTAAGGCGTATGGTTTGTGTGCCATTGACAATTAGGAGAACAAAAAAATCGGCGATCCAATATAGACCCTAGATAGGTAGGTAGTGGTTTTTTTTAAAAAGCCGCAATATAATTTTATATTAAACACTTGACCGTCATTAGAAGCTTATAATATTGAGATAGGCACATCCGTTACCCGTCGTATTTTCCTTCTCTTTCTTTCGGTATATCGCTGTCTCTCTCGCTCATCCCACTCAGTGGCGTCACCAGGTGGCGCGGTGGGGGAATCGGGAGATTTCACACCCGTGCCCATTTGTTCATTGGCGTGAAATTTCCCGTCGGCGTAACTTGTACACTACATAGTGATCAAGTGACAAAGAAATAGAATTATTTTTATTTAAACTGCAACACAGTTCTCGTGAGTTTCTACAATACACGTGAGTACTTATAACTATTCTTATCTTAACGGTGTTACCGTTCGCTAATTTATAATTTAAACTTATCTGGTAGGTATATCAGAATTTTTATTTTACCCGCAAGAGATATAAATACACCTTTTCTTTTAAAATAAGAAAGCATTCAGTAAAGATAGTATTTTTAAAAGTATTTTTTTGTTTAATACGTGGTACCTACCCTCCAGGCACTTTTTCTTTTTATTTAAGATAAGAAACCGATAATTAGTGCTTACATTAAATAATGAGAAAAATGAATTGTAGCTAAGCGGCTATAGCTGGTCCTTCTAACAATTCCGATCGCATCGGCGAAGGTTGAGTTCGAGTTAGTCTTCATCGTTCAAAGAAGCATGGTCATCGGAACCTAGAATGGTATATCGAAAGACTACAGATAACTTCACCGAAATCACTCTTAGCCGACCGTTGGTTTTACGAAGAAATCCTTCATCGATAGATAATTTCACCGAAATCACTCTTAGCCGACCGTTGGTTTTACGAAGAAATCCTTCATCGATAGATAATTTCACCGAAATTACTCTTAGCCGACCGTTGGCTTTACGAAGAAATCCTTCATCGATAGATAATTTCACCGAAATCACTCTTAGCCGACCGTTGGTTTTACGAAGAAATCCTTCATCGATAGATAATTTCACCGAAATCACTCTTAGCCGACCGTTGGTTTTACGAAGAAATCCTTCATCGATAGATAGTTTCACCGAAATCACTCTTAGAAATCTTTCAACGAAAAAATAAAAAAAATTACGAAATAAACTTTTGGTACTTATTTTGTGGTAAAACGCTGCTGACCAGGATAGATATTCTTTATTTTTCTTCAACAACCACAATTTTACATTTAGTCACTCACACACAGTATAAAGTATGAACACCGTTTAACCGTCCTCACAGTACAAGCGCCAAAGCCAGAATGCCTCACTCACCGAGTCAACTGCCGTCCTACTTCCCCCCCCCCCCCCCCGAATCCCCGACACATGACATGTGTCAAATCATAATTGTCAATCGTTCTATAGATTTAAGAATAGACTAAAATTTAATTAAGCAAATGATTTTAAATGAACCTTACACTCGTCCATCCTGACCTCGTGCATGTCCTCATCACGTCCTCATACACGGTACCAGGAAGGCACGCTAATATTTAAGACATTAACCAGACCTTACACTCGGCGAGTAGGTAAGTACATTAGCAACCAATACATTAAAAACTTATACATAAAACAAATTACTTAAAATACAAGCTGCATACCTATCCAACTCTTAGATGATTCAGAAACAATTAAAAGCTACCAAAAATTCAGTAAACCCATCGAATTCCCACAGGATTATCAAATTCTCCTAGCCGAAAACCATCCAATTCTTGCCTATCCAACTCTTACATGATTCAAAAACAAATTAAAAGTTACCAAAAATCCTGTGTTTGAAAGCAAATAAACTATTTCATTTCATTGTAAACCCATCCAATTCCCACAGGATTATTAAATTCTCCTAGCCGCAAACCCATTCAATTGTTGCGGCTAGAAAAACACCGACTAATAATCCTGTAAACCCATCCAAATTCTAACAAGTTATTACATTCTTCTAGCCGCAAACCCATCCGATTCTTGCGGCTAGGAAACCCCGACTTTAAACCCATCCAATTATCTTAATTATAAAACAGGATCACTGGTAACCTTTTCTTTACAACCATCGTTTCATATTAAAACCCATCCAATTATCTTAGTTAAAAAACAGGATCACTGATAACCTTTTCTTTACAACCAATTTTCATATACTAGTATGTTCATTTTTAATAACAACATGCTCCGCAAATGTTACATTTTACTAACAATCACGTGACAAACATACATTTGGCAAATCTTTCTCCTTACAAATGTTTTGAATTACATTTGATTATTTTTACATTTTCCATTTAACATTTTGATTCTTATGGCAAATTCTCATTGTTCAAAAAGTAGTTTTTTTTATTATAGTTTTTCTTCCTACAATACCTTAGTAACAAAACATTTGGTCATAGTAAACCATACTAATTACGGACTTGTTTTCAGCGAGCAATTTACCTAGCAAAGAGAAAACGTATATCAACAGTACCTAAGCAAATAAAATAAAATTACAATAAATTGAATTCTTTCATACGTAACAAATAATTTGTTGGATGTAGTATTGTATATTGTTACCATAGATCGGAATAGGCAGGACCTATTTCTGCACTTTTGCAACGACCGCCTAATATGGATATGTCCAGACAAACATCGTTATTTATTTAAAATGCTATAAAATAATATGAAACAAGTGATTTCTTATCATTTAGTTATTGTTTTTGAATTACTTTAGGTATTGAATTACTTTAGGTAATTTTATGGTATCAATTTCATATTCACTTTTTCAATTTCAATAGCGTGTTAAACTTGTAAATAGCACTTTCAGATAATAATATATAACTGCGTGAATAGTGTTTTATATGACTAACCCCTTATTAAGACAAACAAATGAATACGGGAAATTAATCTCTCTCAAAATTTAATTTCGGAAGCTTATCTATACATTTGATAATTATCGTTTGAATGCCAATACCAGAAAACTCTACCCACTCCGATCCATGACCATTACCTAAACTGTACACAAATCACTAAGTGATAAATTAAATGAAGAAGAACTTATAAGGGATATTATAAAGACAATCGATAACAATTAATATTTAAGCCACCAATGAATCTTGTAAAAACTCATCCTACGTTCTCTGTGCACAAATCACCGAATGCCAAATTAAAATGAGTAAGAACTTATAAGGTATATTGTAAAGATAAACAATAACATTAAAATTTAAGAAACCAAAGAATCTTGTAAAAACCCATCCTACGTTCTTACAGGATTATTAATCCAACCAAATAAGAAATGAATCCACACCAATAAGAAAACACAGTCCCTTATGTGAACCCATACATTTCTCCCATACTTCTCCCATTGTAAATTATAATAATCTCTGCTAGTCATCCACTTCTACCAGGGATTCTCCGTACAATTGACCAACAGTTTGTTCATTATCTTCAAATTAGTAATTAATTCATAAATATATATTAAGCAATAAGGAAATTCATCCATTAACTTTACATTTTACGTTACATAAATCATATAAGCTCCTTTATTATTTCCTTGATCGTATCATTATCGTATTTTCTTTTTATTGTTTGTGGCGGCCTGAGTCGCCACATAATTTATTATCATCACGTATTGGTTAAAGAGTTTGTAAGCGCATTCCTTACGATAAAGATATGACACGGCATCATCCCTCTCTTGTAAGGTTTAGATAATAAGTTAGTCACGATGTAGTCACTGTAAATATACAACATCACTTTAAGAGACGCAGTCGTTATTTACCATCGCCATGGAACCCTCTACCAACACAACCATCACATGGCACACTGGTGACCCCGACGTGATACCATCACCAGCATCATCATCACAACCTCTCGTACATCACACCACGGAACACTGGTAACCCCGCTCAAGCAACAAGCAACCTTCTAATGGAGTACCCGAAAAAAACACGTGAGTCATTTGTAATATCTACACATCAACCATGGAAGTAACATTCTGTTCAGCGACGGACGCAACAAGATTTTTAAAATAAAATCACTACGCCGAGCCACACCGAGCTGCGACTGCGTCATTTAACATCATTCTTATGGCTCCCACAACTTTGGCTTCCTTTCCGGCACATCGTATCAAGAACGTTTCATCGACCAAGGCAAAGAAATAAGGTACCCAGAAAAACAATGCGAAATAGAATTAACTAACGATTTCATAACTGTACACATTATGTTATAAATTGTGCGGCGCGCAGCGAACGCTCAAGAATTTCCGACGCAGCAGTTTTCGCCGTTTGCTCTACGCTTGCGCAAAAGTCAAGTTCACGGCATTAATGACTATGCTGCTATACGCAAAGAATTTTGTATTAGTTGTGGATCTTTCTATAGAAATCAATAAATAGAATCCAAAGAAAAATAAGCATAATATCTATACAAAGAGTAGTCACCCGTTTAACCGCCTCACTTTTACCGACTGACAAAGTGGTTTGAGGTATGTTATTTATAATTACGGGAAGAGATATTTAGAAGCATTATTTTACCAGTCGATTGTTTTATGAGATATTATTACACTTCATAAGACACATAAATGCTACTAGCTACCTCCAGTGCGAATTGATTTCTCCGGTTATCTGACAAAGAGCCAAGGAATACGCCAGTCTGAGGATAATTATGAAGCTATAATGAAGTTGTACTCAAAATGAAGATATTCAACAAGTTTAAAATGCTTTGATTGTGCAATAAGAATACAGTAGAATAAATAAGCACAAAAATGAACCCTGTTAGGGTAACTAATGTAATAATAAGATTTTAGTCAATTTTAATTATATTTTTAGCTAGGCACTTATTTCCTTATATTAAGTATGTATATTGAATGCAACATGTCTTATCTCTATGTAATTAATGTTTAATCTTAGTCAATTCTAATTTTTATGTTTTGTTATTATGTATTTTATTAAGTTCAATTTATTATTAACATCTAATGCGTAATTTAAAGTCCATTGTAAGAATATGCATAATTTAAAGTTGTACTTGTTTATGCCACTTAATTTGTGTGTAATATAGTCTTGGTAAACCGTGATAAAAAAATATTTTAGTAACAATATGTAACAATATTTTGAGAGGAATTTTAGACATTTTAAAGAAAAATCAAGTTCTTATATAAATTATTCGTGTAATCGGTCGTTTTTAAAGATATACCTATGATAAGTATTTTTCTTTCTTCATGTATCGAATAATACAAGGAAACAGCTCTCATTAGCAGCATTCAGCAAGCCAGCCAGCCTTAAGGTTCCATCGCAGCAACGTAACGCCTCCTGGATCCTCGGCATCACTCGACGGTCAAAATAAGTACCGTCGCACTCCACACGTCTCGACTCACCCCAGACATGGTAGCACACGCTCGTCTCGAGTCCCGTAGACTGGAGAACGCTCGTATTGTCAACGAAGACTTGAGCACGCTCATCACGACTTAACGTGGATTAGAGCACCACTGGCATCTCCAAGCTGAAGACCTGATGGTTTTTTCATTCCCTTTTCTAGAGGGGGAGTACTGTGGCGGCCTGAGTCGCCACATAATTTATTATCATCACGTATTGGTTAAAGAGTTTGTAAGCGCATTCCTAAACGCGTGCAGATCCGATAAAGATATGACACGGCATCATCCCTCCAACATCTACGTAGTTATTATTGTATAAATAGTCTTGTAAGGTTTAGATAATAAGTTAGTCACGATGTAGTCACTGTAAATATACAACATCACTTTAAGAGACGCAGTCGTTATTTACCATCGCCATGGAACCCCATCATCATCAACATCGCACACATCTCCCGATGGAACAGCGTTCAAAATGTATCCCAACCAAGATTCTCATTGAATTCAACAATAAATATTCTAATGATTTCTATTTTATTAAACAACAGAACTTTCGTAATCTATTTAAACCTTTGTTGATCGAAGATTTAAACCAACATATTTAAAATAAAAATAAAAACTTCATAAAATAAGTACTTCAGTTGTCTAATTATACTATCTCTAGCGTTTCATTGTTATTATTTATCATGTGACCCATGTGTAAAATTCGATCAACAACTGCCACTGTCTTGAGTGTTTTTAGTGCCTGTGATCTGTAAGACCGATTATCGAACCAAACCTACATACGGTCATTTTAAAAACTGTGACTACCAGGTACGGTCCTATGTGGGAATAAAGAAGTTGTATAGGTACCTACTCTTCCCCTTATTTTCCAAAAGAACAGAGCAGAGCTTTTAGGCACCATCACGTGTGTAAAAGCCGTGGCCTTCACAAGGTAGTAGATAGTTGTTAAAGTTGGTAAGTTGTTTTATTTAAGTCAAAGAAAGTTATGTTGAATGTTTACGTAATTTACGCAGGTTATGTTGCACGGGACGGGAATGTTAAGTAAGGCGACCGTTACCGTGGAGTTTGTTTATTGTACTAAATAATAAAATATACAAATCGTTCAAGTAACGTTATTGCTAGTGTCAGCTAAAATATAACAATGTCGAGCGTGCTCGTACATGCTGCCAAATTTAAAGAGAAAGAAGAAAGAAATAAAGTTTAATTAAGGCGATGAAGCCTTATCTATTTGCGTGCAGCAGTTGCGATCACCTCGCCTATGACACTGTCGACGTCCGTGTCCAGTTGCGACGGATGCTGTTCCGGCGGTGGCGTAGCTCCTGGCGCCGGTTGTAGACTCGTATGAAAGTTTACACTGCAACCTCGATACCTTCGTTTTATTTGCAGCAGGCCCCATATTATAAAACAGATGATAATGATACTACATATAGAATATAGAATGTAGTTGTGGGTCTCATGGGTTAGTGATTGTACACTCAGTGTTTGTTGTTGCTCCTTTACCATGTCTATTTTGGTTTTCAGTCCCTGTAAAATCTCTCTGTGGTCTTCAGGAACAAAGGAGAGTGTGTGATTGGCGTCAGATAAAACATGGTTTATACTGGATTCGCTTATTTGTACCGCTTCGGAACTGATTTTTAAGCTGTTGTGGTAGTCGTTGCGGGCGTGTATAGTGAAGCTGTCTCCTTTGAGCAGGCATCCCAGGCCAAGAGTTATGATCCCTGAGCCATGAAGGTGTTGTGTCGTCATTCCATTCAGGCAAAAAATGCGCGTAGTGCATTCCTCGCAGCAGGAAAAAAGCCAGGTGCCACGATTGTGTAACCGCACCCATCGGTCGGTGCAATCGGATACCTCAGCGCGGCACGCTGATAAGCTCCCATTATTTATAATTTGTGCCTCGCATAATGTCTTAGCGACTTTTATGTCGTAAGTGGGTTTATTTATAGCACATAGTAATTGTGATTCACTCGAATGAATGCACGATGATACATCTTTGTTTTCTAATGGTACTATAAGGTCCTTCCTTAGGTTGACCGCGAGATACTCAGTTGTAGGTTTTAAGCTTCTTGCAGAGCTTCCCGTGACTTCCGGTATAGGTATGATCCGATTGAGTTCATACTGTTCATTGTTTATGAGCGGCAGCTTTACTTCGAATATGAGTAGTGCGCTTGTTAGGTGTACATGCACTCTGGCCAACTTGTATAATTGCCGCGTGCAGTCGCGTGTGCCGATGACGCAGGGCAGTGATAAGTCGCTCGAAAGCTGGCCGGAAATAATGTTTAGTTCAAGTTCAAATTGTTCGGGCTTGATAAGATGCGTATCGATTCTTCCATTTCTAGCGTCTGTGACTAAATCGAGTAACATTTGTTGAATTCGGCGTATGTTTGAGATCATTAAGTTTATAGCCAGTGCGTTGGCGGTTACGTACATAACGTTTTCGTGATTAGCACTAATTCGTTCTTGATTTTCGGCGAGATGTTTTTCTATTATTAAAAATTGTTTATTCATGACTTCCTCATTTCTTTTGAGAAGGTTGTATTCGCTTTCGATAATAGATGTGTGGTTCTTATATAACTTTAATAAATGGTTTTCGTTCGACTGAATGATGTTGATGTCCTTCTCGTATTGTTTTGCAAATCTCTCATCTAATAAACCAAAAAGTGAGTTTGCGATGTAGCCAACTCCGTCGACGAGTCCTCTTATAAAACGTTGCAGGCGTTGATATGCTCCATGCTCCGTGTTTAAGATGTTGTTGTAATGTTGGATTTCATTAAGCTCGTGTTGAAATTGTGCCGATATTGTTAAGAAGGCTGCTTCAGTCTTGCTTAAAGTTGATAAATGCTTGACATAATTTTGAATGCTTGTTAGACTTCGCCAATATGTTGTAGTATTGTAAAACACTACCATCGGAAGATCTCCAAGTCAAACAAGATGAATGGAAATTCATCTTGTTTGACTTGGAGATCTGCAACCTTGTCAAAATAGATAAGTCTGTTGGGTGATAGGTAGGTAATATTAGTGGTTTGTTGAGATGATGGTCCCACAAGCATCGTAAAAATCATTAAAAATATGTGAAACACGTTGTATAGGTTCTTGTTGATTTTTCTATGATTTCCTTTTGCTGTTTCAGGCTGTTGGTCCGGTTGTTCAGTGCAGTTTGACTTTTCGATAGGTTGTTCTATAGGTAGTCGTGCCAGTTTAATAACAGGGCGTTTTAAAGTGGACGACCTTGTCTTCAGTGTGGCCACACGTACCCTTCCGTCCGGGCCTGGGTGAGTTTCAATAATTCGTCCTAATATCCACTTTGCGGGCGGGATGTTGTCTTCTTTGACGAGTACGATATCATCATTTACTATTTACTCACGCTCACACTTACACTCCCCCTCACACACTCATACCTAATGTCAGTTCAAATGTATTGTCAAACTTATCGAATAGTTTTAGACTAAGTACATTTTTATTGTTTTGTGTTATTTTTATCATGTTTTCTTTTATTTCCTAAATTATTTTCCAAATATAGTTGTTAGCTTCATAATACAACCAAAGTACTTGTTCACAACTAAAACCGGAGTTGCGGGGGCACTGGTGACCGGTAAAACGGGTTTTATACTAAAACCTTTCTCAGGCTCCAGTCTCTCACATAACGGTACCTAATCATGTTGTTACTTTTGTCAAATATTGTACCACCTTTATGTGAAAGAGAAATAAATGACTTCTTATCTTATCTTATCTTATCAACTTCGAGGTTTTTTGAGGGAAAGTGCCATTTGCTCCGTTGCTGCAATGTTTGAAGATAATCAGCTGACCACTTCTTCCAAAAAGATTTAAACGATTTTAGATTTTAGATTTTTCATGTGTTCATCGTCGACTGATAACGGTGGTGCCAAGGCTGAGTCACCAATTAAAATATGGGCTGGAGTGATGCAGTCAAGATCTTCAAGATTTTCAGTTGGTGCAGTTAACGGCCTAGAGTTGAGGCAAGCTTCTATCTGAGTTAGGAGTGTGGAGAATTTTTCGTATGTTAGTTTTTGGTCTCCGAGCACCCGCTTCAAGTGATGTTTCATACTTTTTACCGCGGCCTCCCACAGGCCGCCAGCTGATGGCCAGGAAGGGGCGATAAAGTGCCATTCTATTCCACGCTCTGCTAGATCAGTCAGCAACTCCTCGGTTATGTAGTAGGTCAAAGCCTCTTGATATTGTTTTTCCAGCTGCCTTGCGGCACCGACAAAGTTAGTGCCGTTGTCACTATAGATATGTCTCGGCGTTCCTCTGCGTGCGCACAGTCGTTTTAAAGCGTTTAAAAATGCAGCAGTGCTTAAATCGCTGACCAATTCCAGGTGGATGGCCTTTGTGCATAGGCACACAAATACGGCGGCGTATCCCTTTGATGTTTTGATGCCTCTTCCCTTGTTGGACTTCACTTCTACACATCCACTGAAGTCCACAGCAGTATGTGTAAAAGGCCTTGATGGAATGACACGTGGTGGCGGAAGGTCTGCCATAAGTTGATTGTTATTCGTTTGTTTGAAGCGATGGCATCGTACACATTTCAGTAATTGTTTCTTTACGGCTCGCATACCGCTAACTATCCAATATCTATTGCGTAGATAGGACAAAGTTAGCCTAGCGCCTCCATGCAGCGTGTAAATGTGGGCTTGGTCGATCAACAACTCCGTTAACTTGCTGTTATAAGGTAAGATAATAGGATGTTTCTGTGATTGATCCAAATGAGCATGTTCTAGTCGTCCTCCAACTCGTAAAATGCCGTTGCTGTCTAAAGTTGGATTTAAGTTGAGTATGTTACTAGTTCGTCGTACTATAGTTTTCCTTTGTAGTCGTGCGATGTCTTCCGCAAAGTAAATGTTCTGTACTGCTCTTATGATTGCACTATGTGCATTCTCCAATTCACTTGTCGTTAGGTGCGACAATTTCTTATCAATTTTATTCGCCATTGTATTGTTTATGAATCGATGTATCCAACTGAGTATTCTTGTTACACGCGTCATAGAGCTATAACGGTGTAGAAGGTCTTCGATTATTGTATTTGTTTTTAGCGATGAGCAGACTTGTTTTGTTTTTCTTTCCTCTTCATTGGTCTCGAATGTTGTTTGAATAGGGATGTAATTGCTTTTCAGCCACGATGGTCTTTCCCACCATAAAGGATGTGAAATGAGTTGTGACGGTGTTAGGCCCCTGCTGGCACAGTCGACCGGATTCTCTTCCGACCTTACATGTTTCCAGCATGAAGGTGGCATGTTTTCAGTTACTTTCAATACCCGATTGGATACGAATGGCTTCCATCTAGAAGGGTTACCATTCAACCAACCCAACACGACCATCGAGTCGGTCCATCCATGTACTGTTACTGTCTGTATGTTTATTGACTCTATGGTCTTCTTCATAAGGCGTGATAGGAGTGCAGCGCCACATAATTCTAATTTCGGCAATGAAATGAGCTTGTTGACGGGTGCAAGCTTAGTTTTCCCAGCTACTAGTTTGATGACGCAATGATTGTTTTCATCCATCGACTTGCAATAAATAGCGCACGCGTATCCCTTCTCCGACGCATCGCTAAATCCATGTAGCTTTATTGCCTTGTTAGTGTTTCCTATCCAGCGTGGTATCACTATGTTGTTGATTTGGAACAGATCTTGGCGAAATTGTTTCCATTCGTTTTGTATAGGCTCTGGCAAGGCTTCATCCCACGAAGTTGTTGGTTTCCATGTTTGTTGGAATATAAGTTTGGCCTTCATAGTGACGGGGGACAACCATCCCAGAGGATCGTATAACTTCGATACGTCTGATAATAAAGTACGTTTCGTAGTTACTTTATTGTTCTTGCTAAGTACGTCATGCTTGTATGTCAAGTGATCTGTGCATGGATTCCAGTTAATACCGAGTGTTTTGTTGGTATCGGCATGCTTGAAGTTTAACATGTTTTGGTGAATGAGTTCTCTTGGTAGGTTTTCTAGTAAAGCTGAGCTGTTGCTGGCCCACTTTCGAAGATTAAAACCTCCGCCCTTCATCAAGTTTATTAATTGGTTTTGAGTGGTTTTTGCCTCTTTTAAGCTGTTGCTTCCTCCCAGAAGGTCATCTACGTATAGTTGCTGTTCTAAAATGGTAGCAGCTAGAGGGTAATTTGAGCCATCGTCCTTTATTAGTTGTTTGATAATACGCATGGCCAAAAATGGTGCGGCCTTTGTGCCATAAGTGATAGTGCACAACTGATACTCTGTAATCGGTTGGTCTTCAGAGTCGAGCCATACAATTTTTTGTAGATGTTGGTCCTCTTCGCAAACTAGTACTTGTCTGTAGAATTTATCAATGTCAGCGATGTAGACGTTATTGGAAAGCCCTCCATCGTAGAATAATAGTTTGGAGATCTTGTTGTATGTCAGGGCCACCCTCCATTAATTCATTTAGGCTGTGGCCCGGCGATGTTTTGGCTGAGGCGTTGAATACCGCTCGGAGCTTAGTCGTTGTAGAGTCCGGCCTTAGGACTCCATGGTGAGGTAAAAAGCAGCTGGGTTGTTTCTGGATGCTACATTTTTTCATGTGACCCAGTCTTAAGTACTCGTTAATAAATTCTTTGTAATGTTCAGAGAATTCTTCATGTTTTGTTAGCCGTTTTTCTAACTGTCTAAATTGGGCCACTGCCTGTGGCTTGGAGGTGCCCAAATGTTGTTTAAAGTTTGGTTTCATGGGTATCTTAACCACGTATCGCCCGTCTTCCAATCGTTGAGTGGTATTGTTGTATGAAGTTTCGCAATAGTTATTTTCAGGTGATTCGGGGCGACCTTCGTTTATTTCTTCCATTTCCCAAAACCTTGAGAAATCGTCCATTTGGTTGAGTATAACATGGCAGTTGAATGTTTTAACATTGCCCATTAACACCCATCCTAGTTTCGTTTGTTGTGCAATAGGTGCTTCAGGAGAGCCTTTTAAGATCCCCGTCATGACAATGTCGGCATAAATTGCAGCGTCTAGAAGAATGTCTACTGGCCGAGAGATGTTGTAGTCTGGATCGGCGAGGTGTATGTTGTGCAGATGGGACCAGTTTTGCTTTTTGAAGGAGTAGTTTGGTAGATTGTTTAGCATTTTCGACATGACAAGCGCTTCCGTGGTAAAAGTGTAGTCACCCAAGAGTGATTCACCTACAAGTTGAATGGTCCCATTGCTTTGATTAGCTGAAAATCCAATCCCAGATATAGTTGCATTTTGTTTTCTACGTTGAAGAGCGAGGCGTTGGGCAGCTGATTCTGTAATAAGATTTATTTGAGATCCTTGATCTAGCAGGCATCGTAACGTTAGGTAGGTTCCATCAACCGACCTAATTTTAAGTTGGGCGGTTGCAAGTAAAACTTCGTTGGATTCGTTTGCAATATGATTCGCATTCCGCTGTGTTTGCAACCTCGTGGAAGCCGGCGCGGCGGCGGCGGCGGCGGCAGGGGCGGGCGATGAGCGTGGAGTCATGTGGCCGCTCGGTTTCAAAGATTCCGCTTCCCGCAAAACGTCGTGCAACGATGTGTGGTGTGCATTATTGCACACTCTGCAACGTTTGATTGAAGTGCATTTTTGTCCGTTATGGGAAAACATACAATTCGTGCACAAGTTCAATTGCGCCATTGTTTTCAATTTGGTTTCGGATTGCAATTGTTTGAATGTGTTGCAATAAGGTAGTGCATGATCACCCTTGCACATGGGACATTTTCTTTCAGCAGTAACATGATAAGTTTTCCCAAAATATTTTATAGGATTGTTGTTGTAATGTGAGTGCCGTAAGAAGATGAATTGAATTCTCTTGCTGATAAAATAGGTAAAACAGTAAATTTACGTTGTAGGAATTCCATAAATTCGTCGAAAGAAGGTAGTTCCCGGGGTTCCTTCCTGGCTTCCATATAAGAGCTGTAGGTTTCTGTATCCAGTTTTCCCGTTAAAATATGTACTAAGATCGGATCCCATGATGTGGTATCTATGCCTAAGTTGTTAATTGCATGTATCGTTTCTAGGCTGGTATCATAGAGACGTTTTAGTTCGTACGACGATTGTATAAAAGCTTGGATTTGTTTGGTGAACAGTAACTGCTTGTTGTTGTACCTGTGGGTAAGTATTTCCCAACAGGCATCGTAGTTGTCTGCAGATACAGAAAGATGTTGAACAATGCGTTCCGCTTCACCTCTGAGCTTCCCCTTCAGGTGTTGCATTTTTTGAGTTGTAGATAGCATAGTGTTGTTGTGGATTGCTTCACTATAGAGATCCATAAATGTTGGCCATTGAGCATAGTTGCCTGTGAAAGTAAGTATTTCTACAGGTGGCAGTGATCGTTGTTGATGAGCAGTTATGTTTAACTTGCGGTTCAGTTCCCGTTTGGCATGTTCGTAGTCTGTTTCATGTTTTGAAAATTCCACTTCATAGTCTAAGTCCGACCCAAATAATAAGTTGTCTATTTGCCAGTGGGTTTCGTCGATGACCCTCCAGCGTGACTGGAGCGTCTGCAGCTTATCATCAATTTCCCACTTCTCGTTGAGTACAGATACGTCAAGATTACGCAGCATCCGAGAAAAGGCACGAAAGTTGGTTGTTTGTAGGCACATAAGTTCATCGGTTTTTGATAATACTCCCTTTACAGGTTGTTTTGCAGGTCCCTCCAATTGAATTAATTTCAGGAATTCAGGTTGTAAAAATTCGTATTTCTTGCTGAGCGCTTGGTAGATATCGTCAGTAAAATAGGCATTGGATTGGTTTTCAAAAGTTAAAAGTTTTTCGTGATTGACCTTGAACTCGTCCCACAAAGCTTGGAGAGAGTCCAAACGTTTCTGAGCGTATTCTGATGTCTTACGTGCTGCAGAGTCCTTTCGATAGTTCAATAAGATCTTCTCAACACCCTCAGCGATAATTTGTTGGCGTTGAAGTAATGTATCCATGTTAGCTGTGGTTGGGTTTCTGTTTTGTTGTGGGTGGAGTAGGTGTAATCAATGCTCGTCTACGATATGTGCGCCTTCTCAATTTGTCTGGTGAGACCCGCTTGTGGGAGGCCAGTCAAACCGATTCGCTACCGCAGATAAGTCACTAATCACACAATCACACTTCACTGGTTGAATTGTTATTCACAAATCTGGCTCGAAGAAATGTAAAAGCCGTGGCCTTCACAAGGTAGTAGATAGTTGTTAAAGTTGGTAAGTTGTTTTATTTAAGTCAAAGAAAGTTATGTTAAATGTTTACGTAATTTACGCAGGTTATGTTGCACGGGACGGGAATGTTAAGTAAGGCGACCGTTACCGTGGAGTTTGTTTATTGTACTAAATAATAAAATATACAAATCGTTCAAGTAACGTTATTGCTAGTGTCAGCTAAAATATAACAATGTCGAGCGTGCTCGTACAACGTGTTTCTATTCAGTTAACGACTGTCAAATGTGCGCCGGTACTTCTAGGAATTAGTCCCCAACCACCAGGAATATAAGATCAGCTTCTACATTATCAATTTCTATACGAACGCTAACACTTCCAAACGATAGTAAGTACAATTTAATTTCCAAACCACTTTTAAAGTCAATATTCATGATCTAAAGATTTCCAATTTTAAGCCCAGGAAAAATGAAAACGTTATTACAAAACTATGTTTGAGTCTGAAGTCATGCATGATTGCATGAACCATCTACGGTGCTGCAGATAAACCCACGCGTTCTCTAGTGGATGCTTTTATTTATGTTTACCTACATCATTGTGATAAATATCAAAATCAGACTAGTTGCTATTAATTGGGACTGCACTTGCAGACAAACCAAACCTTTAGGCTTTGCAAAAACCAAGTTTTGTAAATACTAAAATAAAAAGAAATTGTTTGAACCGAAAAATATTTTGACGTGATATTAATTTGTTACGAAACAATTTGCAATAAATGAATTCGACCCGGACTTTAACTATTAACTATTTAAATCCCCGTCAAATATTAAAAACCATTTACATTGCTGCACAACCATTTTCAACAGGATTACATACTATTTCTATTACTTACAGTATATTTTTTTTGTGTTTCATTGTTTTTACATGAACACACTATACCTTATAAGAGCGCATAGCGCTTTCAACCTAATGCAGCAAAATAAACTAAGAACACTCATAAGTATTTTCGGAGGTATTTTCATAATTCTGACAAAATGTTTAAACAGTATTGAATCACGTGCGCACAGTGACTGCAACGCAGCCCCACTCACGCTAGCTAGAATCTAGATAGTGCTTTCAACGATATAACTCTAGTCTATAATGAAAGTTAAATCACAAGTCTCACATCAATTAGGTTGAAATACAACCAAAAGACAAATTGTGACATATTTTAACTTGTGATTCACTCCTAACCTGTTGTATGACTAGTAAACTAAATAATTTAACTAAAAAGAAGTATGAACATCTAGTAAAACCTGTGAGTAAAACGAAACGGTAAACTGAATGATGATTGTACAAACGAATGGAAAATGAGCATCTCACGTTTATTAACTGTGGATTATCTTATTAAACCCTGGACTATCATGTGTTATAGAAGGTCTTGGCCTTGCACTAAGAACACATTTAAACCCGGCATGACTAATACCGCGACAAAACCAGACCCTTTATTATTTATTCATCTAAATATGTTTGTAATGACAACGTTTAAGTTTTATTTGTCTTATCTAGTGAGGTCTGCAGAAATTTCCCTCTCGCAGCAGCACGTCGACCCATTGGGATCTTTTATGCAACCCCGTCCTATCACTATTTTTAAGCAATCAAGTATTATTTACAAAATCGACTTTAATCCTATTTTCACTTCCAGGCCTCACATCACAATAGTTGGATTGATGACCAAATCTATCACAAGTGAGACACAGTATTATGGGAGGCCCGCGCCCTTCACCATTATTTATAGCAAAACTAATCAAAACTAATTGCCGCTGTCTGGTTAGGTCTTCTACCGTCATTGTTTATATCATAAAGTTAAGTTACCCTTGTTACTATCACATGTTTATCCATCCCCTTAACTGTCATGAAGACTCCCAGAGGCCGCCAACAACTGAGCCTTCGCCGTGTCCGGTATTACAACAGCTGAGCCACAGTATAATATAATAGTATTCAGCATTACGTCCCCTCACCAATCGAAGTCGCTCCCGCGCATCCTCGCAAGCCACAGCACGACATTATCAACTGTTTTGTTGAATGCATAGAATATGATTTGAATGTTTATATTAAGGTTTTAAGGTTTAAGACATTTATTTCCTCAAAAGATTACAATAATCACTTATAGAGAAAATACAAATTATAAAATTATAGTTAGCTTAGCGTAAACAAAACGTGCGCGCGTACAAAAGTGGGTACTTATCAAAACATTCACGCACCGATTTCCAGCAACAAATCGAGTTAGAAGTAAGCACTAAGGTAGCGGATACATTAACTCATTTATGCAATCATAAACCATTACAAGCTACATCATTATATTAATGATTGATCCTTTAAAACATGGTTTTTGAGTAACTTTTTAAATGTTAATTCTGTTTTAGAGTTTTTAATACATTTAGGCAATTTGTTGTAAAATTGTGCACCTTGGAACATAATATTATTTTTTCCATAGTTGGTTCTAGGGTTTCCCAAGCAAATATTATTCGACTGGCGGGTTTTAATTTTTTGATGTTGCGATTTTATTATGAAAGTAATGTCCGTGTGAATTAAGCATTTTTCTAACTAAGAGGCAGGTATTATACACTCGGCGTCAAAAAAATCGCACCTCTTAGAAAATCACTTTCAAATGTCATTTACTCTTGATATGCACATGCAGTCGCATTAATTATGATTTTATTTACAAGGTTACTTAATTAACTTAATAAAAAACATTACTTTTCATTATCAAATAAAACCTAATGCAACAAATAAAGTGTCACAAAAATTCGATGCAAATTTTGCTACCCGTGAGAGTTGCTAGTTGCGCTTCCTTTGTGGGTATAAAACGGTCAACACGGGTTCAATGTGGGTCATTCGCTATTCAACCGTTGAAGAGGACACACGCACAGATTTTGATGGATACCACAGCTGATAAAGCCGCTCAAGTGGTTGCACTACTGCAATCAGGGGTGCGGCAGTGTGATGTCGCCCGGCAACTGAACCTGAGCCGTTATTCCGTTCGAAGAGTGTACCAGCGCTTCATAGAGACCGGTGGCTATATCCGCAGACACGGTTCGGGTAGACGTCGCTGCACTTCGGAAAGAGACGACCGGTTCGTTGTGTCGAACTCTTTGAGAAATCGTTTCTCCAACGCTGTTGAGTTGCAACAGCAGCTCCAGGCAGTTCGCAGACGCACCGTAAGCGTATCTACGGTTAGAAGAAGATTGAAGGAGAAGAAGATAGCGGCCCACAGAGCTGCTACGGGTCCAAAATTGACTGCAGCGCATCGGCGAGCCCGCTTGCAGTTTGCTCGTGACCACGTCGATTGGACCCTTGAGCAGTGGAGAGCTGTTCTCTTCTCAGACGAGACGCGAGTGTGTCTTTTCTGCAACGACCGACGGAGAAGAGTATACCGGAGGCAGGGTGAACGTTTCGCCCAAGCCTGCATCCAGGAGACGGTGGAATATGGTGGCGGATCCTGCATGTTCTGGGGCGGTATGTCTGCTGCCGGCAAAACCGACCTTGTCTGCGTCTCCCGGACTGGAGGTGCTCGCGGACAAGGGTCGCTGACTGCTCGCCGCTATGTCACTGAGGTCCTGAAAGTGCATGTGGTCCCCTTTGCCGAATCTTTTGGCGAGGGGTTCACATTAATGCACGACAACGCTCGCGCTCACACTGCAGGCATCGTGAGCGACTTCTTGCAGAGGTCCCAAATCTCTGTGATGCAGTGGCCAGCGCGAAGTCCGGATCTGAATCCTATAGAGCACCTCTGGGACCATCTTAAACGTAAGGTTCGATCTCGGGATCCAGCTCCTTCGACTCTACAGGAGCTCCAAGACGCGGTGATTGAAGAATGGGGGCTTATCCCTCAAGAAGAGCTCCTGAAGTTGGTGAGGTCCATGAGGGACCGTATGGAAGCCGTGATCAGGGCAAGGGGGGGTAACACTAGATTTTAAGTTAATTTTAAGACACTTTTTGTACATTTTTCTTTGTAAATTATCTGTTGTTAATTAGGACTTAATTAAGGATTTTTATTATTTTATTAATTTTAATGTTGTTTGTATAATTATAATTAAACAGAAAGTTAAATTTAATTGTTTTTTGATACTCCTTTTTGTTACCTTTCTAATGATACCCAACACTATCCTCTACATAAGGTTTAAGAATTTTTAAAGATGATTTTTAAAAGGTGCGATTTTTTTGACGCCGAGTGTATTTAAATATTTGAGCGACTTTCATTAAATTTGTTTCTGCGTATATTTTTTTTGTAGGTGTAAGAAAATTATACTGAAATGGTGTTTTAATGATCCTATTTTGCAATGTCTGTAGTTTTATTAGATTGGTTTTTGCTGCTGATCCCCATACCTCAATCAGATAATTTAAATGAGACTTCACAAGTGAGTAATAAATATTGTATCGTACCTGTTTCGGAAAGTTGCATACTATACCCCGCAATGCACCTCTCAGTGCTGTCAGTTTTGACCGAACTCTTTCGATGTGTGGCTTCCAAGTCAAATGAGTATCAAGAATAAGCCCAAGATATTTCTCCTCCCTTACTTGATTTATGGTTTCGTCATTAATTGTAAGTGGGTTATGATTGCCAATTTTTTTGTTTTTTGCACAAAATATAATGTAATTTGTTTTATTGACGTTGATTGTTAATAGATTTGACTGAAACCAAAGATGAAGCATTTCCAGGTCCTGCTGTGCATGATTTATAACTGAATCAATTGAATGACCACAGTAGAATAAATTAGTGTCATCGGCGTAGAGTGTGGCGTCCCCCCTAAGACCGAGTTCATGTATGTTATTAATATAAATTAGAAATAGTAAAGGTCCAAGAATCGATCCTTGGGGCACGCCGCATGATATTGATTGGGGCTTACTTATTTGGTCCCGTATTTTGACGATCTGACTTCTATTTTTGAGGTATGACTCAAACATTTCATAGGCTTTTCCGACAATACCGATGTTACGCAGTTTCATTAAAAGTAATTTATGGCTAACCGTATCAAAGGCCTTTTTTAGGTCTATAAAGACCCCTAGAGTGACGTTCTTTTTGTCAATATTATTTTTGATATTTGTTACTAAATTAATAGTTGCTGGGAGTGTATTTGATTTAGCTCGGAAGCCGTATTGCTTTTTAAAAAGGAAATCAGTAGTAGAAAGATAATGATCTAATCGGTTATGTAGTACTTTTTCAAACACCTTCGACAGAATGGGCAATACAGATATCGGGCGATAATTTCCGGGATCTGTTCTGTCACCTGATTTAAAGATGGGACAAACTTTAGCTACCTTCATGGAATCTGGAAAGTATCCTCCTTCAAAACATTTATTGATACAGCCAGACAAGTTGACAGCTATGATATTTTTGATGCATTTGACCACTTTTATGGTAATACCATCTATTCCACTACTACTATTAGCATCTAAGTTATTTATTATCTTGATTATTTCATCAGGGGTGGTACTATTTAAATCTGATAATTCTACCAGTTGTGGATTGACTCGAGCTCAGTGTATAAGTTTGGTTATTATGAAAGTTTTTGGGAATGTTATTCGCTAAATCAGTGCCAATATTAGCGAAAAAGGTGTTAAAGCATTCGCAAATTTCTTTAGTTTCAGTTATTAGACCGAGTGAAGTATTAAGCTTTAAAGGTGCCAAACTAGTGTCAGATTTATTATTAGATAGGCGGTTTATCAGCCTCCATGTTTTCAAAGGATCATTACGACAATTATTAAACATTTTTAAATAAAATTGATTCTTTGCCGATTGTATTTTAGAAGACGTTAAATTCCTCTTTTGATTAAGATCTTTCTTTAGTTGTTCATCCAGAGGGTTCTGTTTCCATCGATGCCATAGGGTATTCCTTTCATTGATTTCTGTGATGAGGTCTTTGTTTATCCAATCTTTATTTGGCGGGTTAAGTATCTTTTTTTTTGTTTTCTGGTTTTCTGTAATCATTTCCAGTAAAGAATTTTTTAGCTTTTCGTAATCACAATCCAGGTCATTCCCAAATAATTGCTCAGCAGTCTTATACAGATTTGAAGAGTTAATCGATGTGTATGTAATCCGTTTCAGTTTAACAGGGGGCGGCCTGTTTATTTCAACATAGATCTGCTTGTGATCAGACATGCTAGATTCAATAACGGTCATATTAAATGTATTTTCCAGAAGATTGCTACAAACATGGTCTAAAATAGTAGCAGTAGATGCCGTTTCGCGAGTACAATGACTTCGGTTGATTTTATTCAAGACTTTGAGGTTATTTTCTTGTAGAATCTGTTTACATTGTTTTACAGCATTATCACAATGACTCAGTAGATCCAAATTAAAGTGACCAAATATAAGAAGCCGTTTTCTTTTGAGAGTTGTTCATTGTATACTTCCAAGAAATTGTTTGTGTTGGCTGTGGGCTGTTTGTATATCGCTCCAATATCAAGTGAAAAGGCTTCAAGATGAACCCATAAAAAGTGGTTTCCTTCATCATATTGCTCACATATAGACTCGTGATTTAGGTTGTTGTGGACATAAATCGATACTCCGCCGCCTCTTGACTTCGGTCTAAAATTATAATAATGTGTGTAGTTTGGCAACTTCTGCCTTAGAGCTTCGTTTTCATCTTTTATCCAAGTTTCCGTTAAGATAATAACATGGATTGTTGTATTGAAGGCTTCCATCACGCATCTTAGTTCATCCAACTTTCCAGGTTTAACTATACTGCGAACATTTGCATATAGAAATTTTAGGGACCTTATATTAACTTTGACTTCATTGTAGTTATAGCAAATCTCATTGTGCACAATTTTTTTTTTTGTATTTTCTTTAAAATCTATTTTTTTGGCTCCTGTTTTGCGATTATTTTAGGAACTCCCTTTATATATTTAATTATTAGGTTTTCTTCCCCATTTTCCAGACGTCGTTTCAACTCGTCTTTTAGTGTTGTCATTCTATTTTGTTGGTAGGGAGTTTGGTCATAGTATATTTTGACAGTACTGTTCTCGAGCGTCGACTTTATCTTTAATATGGTTCTAGCTGTATCCCGCGATGAAAAATTGACTTTTACAGGGCGAGACTTTTTTTTGTCGTATTTTCCAAGCCTAGTTATTTTTTCCGGTGTCGGACATTGTGGATAGATAGTAGTGATAATTTCAGTGACTTTATTTCTATCAGTTTCACGTCTTACGTTGATGTCAACTTGGTGTTGCTCTGGTATTCCAGCTATTACAATATTCTTACTACGATCGGCTCGTTCTTGTATTTCCGCCAATAAGTCCTCGCATGTAGTTTCCGATGGCGGTTGGTGAAGTAGTGATGGAGACTTGGGCTGTTGCTGCTTCAGTTCCTGAACATCATTTTCTAGTGATATCATTTTTTCTTGAGTTTCAGTGATAGTAGTTGTGAGATTTTCAATTTGAGATTTAAATGTTTTATTTTCAGCTATGAGTTGTTCCGATGTTGCCTTTATGTCAGCTAGCTGTTCTCTGATTGAAGATATATTTTCGCTTATAGTATTGATACTCTCACATTGTTTATTTCCAAACACTTGTAATAATCCCAAAATTTTTTTTTTGAAGTCACTTAGTTGGTTTGAGTAGTCGTCATCTGGAACCTATCTTTTTCGAATGCATAAATTGTTTGCTTCCAAGTCACCTTCTCCTAGTCTTGATAAATCAGGTTGAGAACTACTATTTCTACCTGGAGCATTGCTAGCCGAAGGTGTTTTATTTGTTGGTGATCGAAGAGTGTTCATGGTTAGTTACCTTAATATTCCGCGTCCGCTTGTCGCTCCGCTTAGTAACGTGAGCGCACCGCTTTACGTTCGGTCGTAATCGGCTATCACCGAGCGTTTCCGAATTCTTGACTCACCGAGGTGCGCGTGACACGTACGTCGATGTTAAAGGACGTATAAGTCAGCGCACTCTGTCGTTAAAATGCACTGTGTTCTACACTAATTTAAGTTTAATTTGGCTTATCACAATATAAATAATTTATTAGTAAATTCAGTTCGCACGTTCGCTCGCCACGCCAGCTAGCGTAGCAATCCATAACAATCTATAACAATCTATAGACGCGAAATATATCTCCACTTATTATAACTATTACCACAGCCTTAGCTTCTAATACTGTGCTATTACTGTCTGCAAATAAAGCTGATACCTTCCTAGTACTTAATTATTTTAAGTTTTTATTTATTTCGGGTCGTGTAGCGGCTCACTAAAAGAATACTACCACCCTCTCTCCCCTTGACTATCGTTAAAGGCGATTAACCGACTAAAGACTACGCATCCATCAAACAGCACAGAGCGGCGATGGGCATATCATCTGTCACGCTGAGCACATTGCAGTTGTAATTTGGTGAAATGTGAACTATGGCAGTGGACTGCTTCTGCGGTCCTCACTGCCTAATTTTATCCTTTGGGGATAATAGTCTTGAATCTATGTAATTTATTTATTCTCGTGGTCACCTCTTTGCTTACTCCAGCTGTCCAGCTTAGTAGGTAGGCGTGGAGTAGTAACGTAGAACATTGCCCGAATACCCACACCTATACAAGCTCTGCCCGCCCGGACTTCGGTCTGTGACGGTCGCATTATCTAACTATTCATCGAAATCTATATTTAATGGAAGCTAATTTATGTCGATAAAGATCCAATAGTGCCCACCTGGGTACATACATGACCTAGACCAATTTACATATTTTAATAATACGATATAGCTCTGTAGCCAATCAAAGTAACTCTGCAACCCAACAAAGTATCGTTCTGAAGATTCTAGATCTTGGAAATGCTATACATCTATTAAACAAAGTATAAAATGTACCTCTATTAAACAAAGTTTTTACTCTTCCGGCCGGCTATAATAACTCATAAATAATCACTTTCCAAATATAGCAATCTACCTACTTTACCAATCCACAACTTCTTCTCCATCCGCCCGGCTATCTCGCTTGCGTTCTAACCGTTCGTAGCGCCGATTCCCGCTGTGCTGCACCACGCTACGCAGATGGCTCGACTCCAGCTGTCCCCGTCGTCGTCACAGCCATACACCCGCGATGTCCGCAATCGGCAGCCCTCGTCAGATCTCGACGACGCGACGGCGCCAGCGGCGTCCTTCGTCGTTCCCATCTTGCTCCATTATCTGGCGCTCGAACACAAAACAAAACTTGTATGAGTTTTCTCCTTCTACCAAGAAAATGCAAGATATCTCGGAAACGGGGCGTCCTAGCGCGAAACGGACGAAAATTTCGTTACCCTTTTAGAAACCCCACTGAATTGAACATACACTTAATTTTGACCTCAAATGAACTTGACCTAGACTTTACAACTAAACTTCAATCGGTAGGGGATTATAACATTTCTTAGCAAAAACAAGAGGGTAGTATTATATTTTAAATAGTAGTAGTCACCTAATTTAAGTCTTTTGATGAAAATCTAAAATACCCAGCGCAGATATTAATAAGTAATTATCTCAAAACAGTTTTAGTCAAAATATCTATGATGGAATCACAAAATATAATTAAAAGTACACGCAACCATACCATAACGAATCTTCCTGCCTATCCTACAGTATGCTTTCGACTAGTATGCTGTCCCCTGCCAGTCTAGACAAACCCCACTCTCAAAAGACAATCTCCACCTGGTATTAAATTGGCTTGCGCACAATTCTACCATGACACATCCAGTTAGTTCTGGCTTTATCTTCAACAAGGTATGAAGATTGACCCAAGAAGGAGACTGCCCTCCTCTGACAAGATTCCAAATACTACTCGAAACCTCCCTACATTTTGTCTAACCATCGGTGTGAAAGGCTTTTTTTTATAATTAGTTGCGGGTAATTTCTAGCTGAATTCAGCCACCTCACAGTCGAGTAGTTATGCATTAACATTGCTAAAGAAAAACGTTGTCGAATGTGAGCATGTACTTACCACTTCTGATTTGTAGTAAAACGCTGCTGACCAGGATAGATATTCTTTATTTTTCTTCAACAACCAGTATTTTACATTTAGTCACACACAGTATAAAGTATGAACACCGTTTAACCGTCCGCACAGTATAAGCGCCAAAGCCAGAATGCCTCACTCACCGAGTCACCGACTGCCGTCCTACTTCTCTCCCCCCCCCCCCGGAGTCCCCGACACATGACATGTGTCAAATCATAGATTGTCAATCGTTCTATAGATTTAAGAATAGACTAAAATTGAATTACGCAAATAATTTTAAATGAACCTTACAATTTTAAAACTAAAAAGATATTTGTCTGCGCACTTTACTAGTTGGTCGCAAACATCTGATGCCTCTCTTAAAGGTCTTATTTTCAGTGGTGATTAGGTTACAACTATAGCCATAGGTAGGACTGAAACTATAGATATACGAAAAGAGGATAGGTATTCATAAAAATGTAAAAGACCCTCTAATGCTTGCTACTTTGAATAAGATTCTACCTTCAAACACACATTTGTTTAACTCTGAACGGATTACAGTTGCATTAGAAAAAATTGTCGTGTTAAAAAACTTTTTGGCCAGTTATTAAATCTGGTACTGGGAATGCCTCGCAAGCAAACCCTGTACTATCAACAAACGGTTACCCTTCGCAAGGGCAAACTACTTATACTGTAGGTACCATCGCGTGGTTCATCTGGTTCATGGGACAGACACACGCACAGCATGCTGTGAACCGCCCTCGCAGGGCGCTTACCAAAATCAATGTCCTCCGCAAGGACATACTTATGGCAGCCACGAACCATATCGTGGCGATAAACCGCCCGCCCTCGCAGGGCGCTTACCAAAATCGGTTATTACATGAGTGTTTGCGGTTTTGCGAGAAGATGCATATATGTTAATATAATGCTAAATGTACCTTATTTAATTTAATTTGATTTTGAATAATATGTTTAATTATTGTAATTGGTATTAACCCGTTTTATTAAAATTAAATAAATAAATGTCCTCCGCAAGAACATGCTTATGCCAGCACGAATCATATCGTAGCTATAAACCGCCCTCGCAGGGCGCTTACCAAAATCAATGGTAATATTACTTGAGTGTTTGCGGTTTTTGCGAGAAGATGCATGTATATTAATGTAATGCTAAATGTACCTTATTTTATTACAACTTGAATAAAAGATTTAATTGCTGTAAATAGTTATGTAACCGTTTTTAATTAAATTAAATAAATAAATGTCCTCCGCAAGGACAGGATTAGGCCAGCCACGAACCACATTGTGGCTATGAACCGCCCTCGCAGGGCGCTTACCAAAAACAATGTCCTCCGCAAGGACATGCTTATGCCAGCCACGAACCACATTGTGGCTATGAACCGCCCTCGCAGGGCGCTTACCAAAAACAATGTATTCCGCGAGGACATGCTTATGCCAGCCACGAACCACATCGTGGCCATGAACCGCCTTCGCAGGGCGCTTACCAAAATCAATGTCCTCCGTAAGGACATGCTTATGCCAGCCACGAACCACATCATGGCTATGAACCGCCCTCGCAGGGCGCTTACCAAAAACAATGTCCTCCACAAAGACATACTTATGCCAGCCACGAACCACATCGTAGCTATAATATAAACAACGGAGGCTGTTCTTGTTAGAGGTCTGAGATCGAAGAGCGCTGCGTGTGAGAAGTATGGGAAAAGTCAAGATGGTATTCTAGCAAATAATTAAACAGCCAATATCTTCAGGTACATACCAGAGTTTTATTTAGCAATTAAATAAACAGTGGATGATGATTTTCTTTATAAAATAACCGGAGCTACAAAAATACAGCGTGGTTGGCTTGACAGCTCGATCGGAAGGGGAGAGTGTTGCTATACCTAATTTCCAATAAATTAAGTTATGGAAGCATACCATATGAAAAAACACTTTTAACACTTCCCCTTATGCTTACAATAACGTTACAGATATAAAATTAACATGCACAAGAGAAACACATTACAACAGCATTCACATATATAGCAATTACATGCACATTCAATATGCTTACAATACTATGACAAGTAGAGCTATTGGAACAAAGTTACACTATGTCAATATTACATAATTTCACGAACTTTTTATGTTTAACTGAACCTAAAGCTTTAGTACACATATCCGCTATCATTTTATCTGTAGGCAAGTACTTTACATTAATAGCATTACACTTAACCAAGTCTTTAACATAATGGTAGCGGAGGTCTATATGTTTAGTTCGTTTGTGACAATATTCCTGTACCTGTAACAATCTTTGAGCACTTTGGTTATCATTATACAAATTTATAGATAAATTTTCAACCGAAAGTTCTGACATAAAGTTTTTAATGAAACATATGTCTTTACATACATCTGACATTGATAAATATTCTGCCTCACAGCTAGAAAGCGCTATACAGCGTTGTTTCCTAGATTCCCAATGGATGGTGTCATTGCCTTATTTAATAATAAAACCAGTATATGACTTTCTATCTAATTGGTCGTTAGCCCAATCGGCATCGGCAAACGCGTTTAAAATACAATTGTTATTTTTTGTGAATAACAAACCATAGCCAATTGTCCCTGCTAGATACCGAAGTATACGTTTAGCTGCCAACCAATGAGTTTGATCAAAACCATTATTAAATTGACATAATTGGCTGCAGGCAAAAGCAATGTCGGGCCTTGTGCATACACATAGACACATTAAAGATCCCATCAATTGCCTATAGTTATAAGTATCATCATCTAAACATTTTTCAGGTCTAACAAATTTACTATTTGGCAACATGGGTGTGCACACGGCCTTACAATTTTGCATACCAAACTTAATGATCAATTTCCTTATATACTCTGAATGGTCTAACCTTAAAATTTCTTTAGACCTATCACGTGTTACATTAATTCCTAAACAGCTCTTTAGAGTGCCCAAATTCTTGACATTAAAATTATTTTCCAAAATATCCAATAACTCTTTATAGCTGTTACTACCTTTACTGTAAAATATGTAAAAGTCATCGACATACAAAGCTATTACAATAAAATCATTTTGTGACTTCTTGACATAGACACAAGGTTCACTTTTTGCTTGACGGAAACCATTACAAGAAAGCAACTCGTGAACTTTATTGTTCCATATTCTACTGGATTGCTTTAAACCATAAATTCCCTTCAACAATAGGCAAACCTTGCTCTTATCACCGTTATCAAAACCAGGTGGTTGCTCCATATAAATTGTCTCTTTTAAGTCCCCATTCAAAAAAGCAGTAGCGACATCTATGTGATCTATGTTTAAATCTAATTTGTTAGCAAGTGAGAACAAAATTCTCATACTAGAGTGTCGCACTACTGGGCTGAAAACTTCTGTGTAATCCTTTCCAAAAACCTGAGTAAAACCCCTGGCAACCAAACGAGCCCTGTGTTTATCGAAATTCCCAGAAGCGTCGTGTTTAGTTTTATAAACCCACTTACATTTTACTACATTAACGCCTGGAGGGCGATCTACGATTTTCCATACATTATTAGATAGCAAAGAATTAAATTCTTGCTCCATGGCTGCCTGCCAATGGCTACTATCAGGGCCAGCCACGGCTTCCTCAAACGACTGAGGCTCCAAAAGTGAAATACTATTAGCTATGAGTGAGTAATCCATCTCATACTCTTCATACCTGGATGGTAGCTTAGAACGCGTACTACGCGCCGGGCGCGCTCGGTCGAGTACAGGCGGCAGTTGGTCATTCATCCCGTCCCCTCCAGCTGATGCCTCGTACGAAGACGTCACACGCTCCATGCGGGCGTCCCGCACCGGAGACTCGGCAGAGATCTCGGCCTCGCTGCCCGTGCAGTACTCGTCAGCACCTGAAATTCCAGACAAATTTTGATTATTATCACTTGATTTTAATTCAGTTTCAATATCCGAGTTTATCCTAACATTACTAGAATTAAATTTTTTGTTACTATAATCCACTTCAGCATTTTGACTAGAATTCGGTACACTAACATCAGAACAATTATTATTCTCTATATTTTGACTAGAATTCACTATCGCTAGAAGTATTCTTATTATTTAATTCAGTAAAATTTTCATTATTAGACCATTCAAAAATAATTAATTCATTATTATCACAGACATTACCAATGTCAATATCATTTAAAAATTTATTTTCTAAAAAAGCTACGTTCCTTGATAAAATAACCTTTTTGGGATTAAGGGGGTCTGCTAGCCTAAAACCCTTAGAAGTCTCACTGTACCCTACAAACACATACTTCTTGCTCTTTGGGTCCAGTTTACGTCGGTAATGATCAGGCACAAGCGAGTAAGCAATACAGCCAAAAACGTGAAGGTGACCGAGGTCCGGCCGAGACCCAGTCCACATACCTTCCGGAGTCTGTCCTGATAGAGCAGATATAGGGCTGCGATTCTTTAAATATATAGCAGTCATGACACTTTCACCCCAATATCGCTTACAGAGACCAGCACACTGTAACATGCATCTCGCCTTGTCCATTAAAATCCTATTGAGACGTTCTGATACCCCATTTTGAGCCGGGCAAAACGGGATAGTTTTTTGATGAATAATACCCTGTTTCCCTAAATAGGCAGCAAATTTAACATTACAATACTCACCACCCCCATCCGAACGTAGTACCTTTATAGGCAAACCTAGTTGTT
Source organism: Scoparia ambigualis (assembly GCA_963921215.1). NCBI lineage: Eukaryota > Metazoa > Arthropoda > Insecta > Lepidoptera > Crambidae > Scoparia > Scoparia ambigualis. The sequence continues at coordinate 783,257 of OY992506.1, read as the reverse complement.
TCTCTGCGAGCGCTTTAAAAGTAAGAAAACTTGACATTACCTCAGATTTTCTTCTTAGCAAGTATCCAAACGTTTTTCTTGTATAATCGTCCGTGTACGTCACAAGGTACTTCGCGCCACCCCAGCTGTCCTCCTGCATCGGCCCACAAACATCCGAGTGCACTAGTTCCAACGGCTTGCTGGCACGCAGTGCAGTGCCCCTGGGAAACGGTTGAGCACTCAACTTCCCCTCAAGGCAAGGCACGCAATCCTTCAGATCCTGCAAATTATCCTGAAACATAACACCGGTAGCAAAATTGTTCTTTAAAGACCTCAGGCCTTCAAGATTCAAGTGGCCGAACCTTCAATGCCATAACTCCACAGGCATAGGAGAGACAGCGACATTAGCATTCTGTTGCTCTTGTCTAGGACACAAAAGCACTGAAGAATGCACATCTCGCGAAGATTCACCTGACAAACACACAATCTTATCCAACTTGTAGAGACCATTATATTTACTAGCTGTTGATACTAGGTTGCCAGATGTTTTATTTGTATTGTCAAATATAAAACAGCCCCCCGATTCAAAGCTGACAGTAAAGCCCTTGTCTACCAACCTACTAACTGACAAAAGGTTTGCAGTAAGATCTGGTACAAACAATACATTTTTAATCATGCTTACTGAACTATCTGTGTCTATAGCTATATCGCCTACTCCACAGCATTGCAACTTGTCACTATTGGCTATAGATATGCTATCATTACAGTCTTTAAAGTTAGACATTATGCTTCTATCGTTGCACATGTGAGCCGAACAACCGGAGTCAAGAAACCAATTACTGTTTTTCACCATGAAAGCCGAAGCGATAAAAGTCTGACTTGAACTGGAGTCCTTTTTCTTGTCACGCTTCAACTTGTAGCACTTTGACCTAATGTGACCTGGCCGCTTACAGTAATGGCAAATCACTTTATCACTGACTTTATCACACTTTTTAAATTTCGAGACGAACGCAGAAGCACTGTCGGAACCATTCGAATTCTTTCTGAACTCCTCTTGTAGCAATCTAGCCCGCACAAGTTCACTTGACAAACTATTCGACATGCAAGCTGTTTCCAAATTGGACACCAGAGCGTCGTACTCACTGGGAAGACTGCTCAGCAGCAATTCAGCAACCTCGGCATCTTCAATAACTTTGCCAATATCGGCTAGTTGCTGAACCAGAGTCATCACCTCTTCTATGTAGTCGCTCATGGTAGTACAGCGGGAGAACTCCACCCTGTGCAGCTTCCGTAGCAATAAGACACGCCGAAACAAACCTTTGTCTTCAAATACATTTGACAGTTTGTCCCAAGCTTCTTTTGAAGTATTTACATCTCTGACGTATTGATAGCAATTTGGCTTTACTGATAGACAAATCCGGGCTAACGCGCGTTGATCGCGCGCGACGTCAACACCCGTACCATCCACGCAGCTCCAAAAACCTTCCAAGGTCAAAATCATCTTCATGACAAATTTCCACGAATTGTAGTTGGCTGTACCTTCTAATTTGTCAATGGCTAAGTTCATACCTGAAGCACCAGTAGTAGCGAGAACAATGGGAACAGGCGCGGCGTGGCCATCGTCGGCGCCAGCCATGCCGCCAACCAGTGACATTATTTGAGGTTATGTCACTGTTCGCGCCACAGCGCGACGGATAACCGTCTCTGCGCCGGTCAATTAAGGTGCATATTGGTGCAACGAATGTGCAACGAATGATCGGCCAATCACAGCGAGTTGACAATTATACTCGACGAAGTTCGCCCGCGCCAACGGCGCTGGACAACAGCAGTATGCTCCGAGCCTTCAAAGAGAATCCACGCGCGCGCCCGCGCAAGAACTCAGCCCGTGAACAACCACGTGTTCAGTGTATGTGACTTCAGAGCGCTGTGTTTACCAGCCCAACTACCCTTAAAACGCCTCCGATCAGTGCCCAGTGGAGTGAACTGTGTTGTGTGTTGCTGCCTTCAAGCCTGCGACCCGCGCCTAGAGCGCCAGCTGCCTTCAGCTCCAACTAGCTCCAGCCCGAACCAAGTAAGCCCCAGATATTCCCTTATATCTCCTGCCTAACCCTTATTTCGCCGCTGTTACGGCGAACGCCTTTCGCCGTAACATTATGATCCTTTACGAGCCGGATACATCCCAATAACAGTCCACTAAATTAAACCCTACCTTACACACTTCATTTTTTTTTGCCTCGACTCGTGCCGCCACCCATACACGCCCACACAACACCCACACAATGCACGCCAGCCCAAACACCCCTTACTGCCCTTACTGCAGAACTAGGGGGCACAGATTGATAGCATGCTCCCGCTACAATGCCCAACCGACACAAGGTCGGTGGGACTTTATAAAGGCGCGCGAGCGGTGCCAGAAATGCCTGGGCCCACACTACCCACAGGAATGTAAGTCGGTGAAGGCATGCAGAGTGTGTGGCATCGCAGACCACCACACGTCCCTTCACCGACCGGACGACGCCACGCAGCATTACCAGCCGGAATCGGCGGCGCGGTGGCTCCCCCCCCCCGCTACGGGACACTCCGGCAAAGCGACCCAGCGACAGAACGCTGCATGTGTCCTCGCATGCACAGCGGTCGCATGAGGGGTCGCAGGAGTAGGTACATGTTACCGTAGACATTCAGCCCCACATTATTAATACAGTCCACTATTATATATATATAGGATAACTATTTCAGCCCATTAACTATTTCATTACATGTTGGTCATTCGACCCGTTAAAATAATATTTACTCATATTACGTAGTTATCACGTAACTTAATTTTAATTTCTGATTTTTAAATTTTATCGCTTAACATTCCTAATTTCATTACCTTACATGACCCTTTCTGCACGATAGACGTTGCAAAGTGCATTTCGAAATATTATTAACCTACCTACAAAAATAAATTAAGAACGTGTTCCAAGAACAGTGTTCGATTCGTGTTATATTTTTACTTACTAATAAGGTTGCACATATAACTTTAGGTACGTATAACACACCCGCGTCTAGACGACGATATTGTTGTTTTTCCCGTTTTATTTTGTAATGAAATTTTTATGGTCGTGTCGTGTTAAATCGGCTCAGATCTCGTGCATGCTCACCACGCGTGCCAAATAGCGTGCTTTATTTTTTCGCTCGTGTTAATTTTATATTTTTTCTGCTTTTAATTCTTGCCTTGGCTATCGACTCAATCTCGTGAGTGCTCACCACAAGAGCATAGTACTTCTACACACGTGCACCCACACATCAGCCTGCAGCACACAAACACATGTAGTCAGCCCGCACCTATACGGTGCATGACATCAGCACGCGCCCCCTGCGCCTCTGCGCCCCCGCGCCCCCCCGCCTTTGCGTTGACGCGCCGCCTGCGCTTCTGCGCCCCCGCGCCCCCACGCCTTTGCGTTGACGCGCCCCTGCGCTTCTGCGCCCCCGCGCCCCCACGCCTTTGCGTTGACGCGCCCCCTGCGCTTCTGCGCCCCCGCGCCCCCCCGCCTTTGCGTTGACGCGCCGCCTGCGCTTCTGCGCCCCCGCGCCCCCACGCCTTTGCGTTGACGCGCCCCTGCGCTTCTGCGCCCCCGCGCCCCCACGCCTTTGCGTTAACGCGCCCTTGCGCTTCTGCGCCCCCACGCCCCCACGCCTTTGCGTTGACGCGCCCCCTGCGCTTCTGCGCCCCCGCGCCCCCACGCCTTTGCGTTGACGCGCCCCTGCGCTTCTGCGCCCCCGCGCCCCCACGCCTTTGCGTTGACGCGCCGCCTGCGCTTCTGCGCCCCCGCGCCCCCACGCCTTTGCGTTGACCCGCCCCCTGCGCTTCTGCGCCCCCGCGCCCCCACGCCTTTGGGTTGACGCGCCGCCTGCGCTTCTGCGCCCCCGCGCCCCCACGCCTTTGCGTTGACGCGCCCCCTGCGCGTCTGCGCCCCCGCGCCCCCACGCCTTTGCGTTGACGCGCCCCCTGCGCCCCCGCGCCGCCTGCGCTTCTGCGCCCCCGCGCCTTTGCGCTTACGCGCCCCGTGCGCCTATGCGCCTTCGGCGCTTCGCGCCCCCGCGCCCCCTGTGCTTCGTGCGCACAGGCATTCAGCCCTCATACAATTATACTCATACAGTCACACACGTGCATTCCTCTCAGCTCATCATATACACACCCACTCGACATTAACTCAACACAGCACGAATCGGGGCTGTAGTCCCCCTTTAACTTCCATTCCTTCCCCCCCCCCTCCTACCCTCTGGGGCCCGGGTAGATGTTCGCGCCACAGCGCGACGGATAACCGTCTCTGCGCCGGTCAATTAAGGTGCATATTGGTGCAACGAATGTGCAACGAATGATCGGCCAATCACAGCGAGTTGACAATTATACTCGACGAAGTGTTCGCCCGCGCCAACGGCGCTGGACAACAGCAGTGTGCTCCGAGCCTTCAAAGAGAATCCACGCGCGCGCCCGCGCAAGAACTCAGCCCGTGAACAACCACGTGTTCAGTGTATGTGACTTCAGAGCGCTGTGTTTACCAGCCCAACTACCCTTAAAACGCCTCCGATCAGTGCCCAGTGGAGTGAACTGTGTTGCTGCCTTCAAGCCTGCGACCCGCGCCTAGAGCGCCAGCTGCCTTCAGCTCCAACCAGCTCCAGCCCGAACCAAGTAAGCCCCAGATATTCCCTTATATCTCCTGCCTAACCCTTATTTCGCCGCTGTTACGGCGAACGCCTTTCGCCGTAACAGTCACTTTGCAAAATATTACTTCTCAAAGTTATAATATTTATTCTGTTCAACACACCAATGACTTTCCCATATTCCTTCAATCTAAATACACTGGGCCCATAACCTGTTAGAGGTCTGAGATCGAAGAGCGCTGCGTGTGAGAAGTATGAGAAAAGTCAAGATGGTATTCTAGCAAATAATTAAACAGCCAATATCTTCAGGTACATACCAGAGTTTTATTTAGCAATTAAATAAACAGTGGATGATGATTTTCTTTATAAAATAAACGGAGCTACAAAAATACAGCGTGGTTGGCTTGACAGCTCGATCGGAAGGGGAGAGTGTTGCTATACCTAATTTCCAATAAATTAAGTTATGGAAGCATACCATATGAAAAGACACTTTTAACAGTTCTTACTTTCGATCCCCAGGATCATAGGCTTGGCAGCTTTTTCAATCAGGACAAAAACGTCCATCTTCTCTGCTAACAGAGGTAACAAAAGACGTAGACAATAACGCTCCGAAATTTCGAGCCGGTCAATTTGCACTTTATCGACACCGTTGGGACTAAATAGGTGCTCCAAGTTTTCTATCATAACACAAAGGTATCGAATACCGTTTTATCTGAAGCCATCGTTCAAGACAATCGACAGTTGTCACACGCTTGTATCGGACAAAATGTATGCAATGCTGACACAGATGAAGGAACAGGTTTCTAGAAACAGTAAGTTTTTTTTCCAAACTTCGTTTTGACCCAGTTCTTAGTACCAAAGAGCACTCAAGAGAGGTCACTCCGTCCAATTTTCAACCTGAAGTCGTTAAATTATTATAAGAATTCCGGACTGTGTACGGCCAGAGACGGGATGTACAAATTACTTTTCTCAGACCTAGGTACTATCATCTGACTATAGCCAAATCCCACAACGGTTTCTTATGTGTCTACACCCAGCGGGATCACCTATCTAGGAGACCTATGAGTGATGCAGGGAATTATTAAAGTTGCGTCTGATGAAGTATAAATTGGTACTAACATTTAGATCTATCATTGTTCTGTTCACCAAAACAAAAAACATTCTTCTACCGTCCTTACTTCAGCCACAATCAATCTGCAAAGAAACCTCCAGTCAGCGAACTTTTCTCTTAAGGCATTATATTTGTAACTTTAACACTAAATAATTAAAATTTTAACTGTTTACGATTATAATTATTACTATATTATTAAATTTAAACTATTTACGACTATAATTTTACTTAAATTAGTTACCTATTTGTACATCTTGTGTTAAAATAAAAAGTATGAAATTTGAAAGCTATTGTGTGGGTAGAATACAAAAAAGTTACATGCAAATTCAAGCTGTTTATAGTTTATAAGCAATACAAAACTCGGTTAGTGATAATGTGTTACTCACATTTGCGTAAAGAATATTTGCATTTCCGATATTAATAAGAATATAGAATTGAATGGTTAATTTAGTGTAAAAGTTACAAAATCAATGCCTTAAGAGAAAAAGTCCGCTGACTGGAGGTTTCTTTGCAGATTGATTGTGGCTGAAATAAGGACGGTAGAAGAATGTTTTTTGTTTTGGTGAACAGAACAATGATAGATCTAAATGTTAGTACCAATTTATACTTCATCAAACTTTGGTAAATATCCCGCTGGCTGGAGGTCGGTTAGAAAAGCCTATATTTCCGTTGTTTTTACGGAACAAATTCTGTCTTTAGCATAATTCAATAGAACAAATATAGATCTAATTCCCTGCATCACTCATAAGTCTCCCAGATAGGTGATCCCACTGGGTATAGACACATCGGTTTCTTCGTCCGTTCTACAAAGGCGATTTACTAAAACAAAAATAGAAACACTTACTTATTTTGGTGTCCACTTAAACTTCAAAAAGTCTGTTTGACCACCCTCGCAGGGCGCTTACCAAAATCAATGTCTTCCGCAAGGACATACTAGGGTACATGGAGGAATCACAAGCGTCCATATATACCTACATATACCCCGAAGGGTTAGTCAGAGACCAGGCAATGAGGACCGCAAAAGCAGTCCTCTGCCAAAGGCCAGTTTCACCAAATGATAACTGCACATGTACGTGACAAGTGATGAGCCTATCGCCGCTCTGTACTGTTGGAGGTATGTGCAATATATGGTCCGTTAGTCGCCTTTTACGATACCTAAGAGAAGAAATTGGGCGGTAAAATAGACTCTAACTCACGATGTGGTTAAATAAATGTATTGGTAGCTAAAAATTATCAGAAACCCCAATACATATTAGACCTCCACCAACATTTTTTTTAACAACCGTTGCTTCAAGATTGGGGGGTCACAACTCAACAATTCTGCCCTATCGGGAAGGTGGAGTGCATCCGAACAAAAGCTGCACTGGAATCAAAAAGAAAAGCGGGCTGTTCTAAGTCTTAGAATTACAAGCATCGAACATGAAGCCTGCGACAATTTTATTTTAATCCTCCAAATTGCCAACCAACAAATGACCACCAACCAAATTGTGGTCAAAATTCATTACATTCTTGGGAAATTGAACAGCTATTCAGATCAACTGTCTTGACATAGCTAAGCTCTAGAGTGGCGTCTACTGCCAGATTATTATTATTTTTTTATAGCATAAGAAGGCAAACGAGCAAGCAGGTCACCTGATGGAAAGTAATCACCGCCGCCCATGGACACCCGCAAAACCAGAGGAATCGCAGGCGCGTTGCCGGCCTATAAGGAAGGAATAGGCTCACATTTCAATTCACACAAACGATAATCGCGAAGTGGGCCTGGCCAGTAATTTACCTATTTGTATCCAAGAACGCTCGAGTAGTGGGTAAACTATGCATATTTATCTAAATGATCACGAAGCGATGTTTCACAGTGCTTTCAGCCTGAAGTAGAACTTCCAAATGTGCACCACCTTCCCTCATCCCCCGGGTGCTAGCACACCTCAACAGGAATTTATCTGATTGTGGTAGCCCTTGCTGTTTCATTGGAATTCAAAACGTAGACGCCTGGTAGACATAACCACAGGCCTGCCTACCCCCAGGTTCAAGACATGACGTTGAAATTTGGTGTGCTTAAATGATATATCGCTATGGAACCACAAGCAAACCTTACTCAAGCGTCCGGTTATTATAAAAACATATGAGCACTTGTATGCTCGGTCCAGTAGTACAGGAAGGGTGTAAGCAGCAGCAGCGGCGCCATCCACACGCGGAACGCGTACCAAATGGGTCCAGTCAGACAGTTTTTGGCAGATTTACACTTAATATTTTAAATCTTTCTTACAATACTATAATACACTACCATAAATTGTCGTTTCTACTTTATGCAGCGCACAATTGTATGGAAATCTTAGTGACGAGGTAATAGTTAAAACATGTTTTAAAATCAATCTCATTTAAAAACCACAAAACCTCCTTTTTCCAGGTTTTAGTAATATTAGTCTGTAGACCTTTGTAATGTATTTCAAACCTAGGCTCAACTAGATTTCAAACAGTTCGTAACACTGCATTATTGTCGCATTGCTATTTTGTTACCTTGCTGTGGACACCAAACATTATTTTGTTCAGGACAATGCAGTAATCTTTGATTATATACATGTCCAGATAGAGCTTGGCCGTAAAAAAAACGTAGAAAAATTTATAGGCCAAAATTGGCCTATCGCGCAATCCTGGCGGTCAGTGTCATTGTGCCGTCAAGCAGTGTTTACCTCTCGCGTTTCGGTGAAATTGTTCGCAAAATGACCGTTTGCTCAGTGAAATTCTGTCGAAATTACAAAAGAAAAATTTTTTCGAAAAGGAAAGTCACGTTTCATCTGTAAGTATCGATAAATTTGAATGAAAATATAAAGTTTAACAATAATAACGGCCATGTATGCGTAGTGTTGCTGGTATCAAAATGTGGAATTCCCATTATTGGTGGCAGAATATAAAAGGAGGTTAAAGGAAATAGTACCCTCTAAGAGTGTAATTGTTATTTGACTTTTACACTAGAAAGTCATTAAATTTGATAGCAAACTTCTAAATACAAAAATTACGTGTGGTACAGTCGAGCACAGTGAGTGGTAAAATATTATAAATAACTATGGAGTTCATTAATAGACGACGACCTAAAATAAAATAGGTACATATTTAATAACAGTAAACCAAGGGTGGCCAAAAAGAGGGGTCTTGAGGTGGGTGTGTCTGTCTTTGGCACCGTAGCTCTTAAATATCCTAGATTTGGATGCGGATTTTTTTATATGAAGGCTGGTTTTTAGCGGTGATTCTTACTTCGACTATAAATCTTAACTGTTATAAATCACAAAATTTGTAGTCGAGGGTGAATGAGACCCACTCCAACTTATATCTATGTATCAAGCATCGCTTATTTATGATTTGTTGATCGTGAATGACAGCCCGCCCGCAACTTTGTCCGCGTGAACCCCTTACCCCGTGGCGAATTTCCAAAAATGTTCATTTTTATACAAACCTTGTCCCGACAATTACAAATACAACAAAAAAGAATTAGCCAAATTGGTGCAGCCGTTCTGAAGTGATGCGCGTACAAACATTTTGGCAATTGATTTTTATTAATATAGATACATACCTACATAAATAGCGACTGCACATGTGCTCAGCGTGACAGGTGGTGAGCCCATCGCCGTTCTAAGCTGTTGGATGTATGTGCAGTCTTTAGTCCGTTAGTCGCCTATTACGACACCCAAGCGAAGAGGGGGTGGTAGTATTCTTTCACCGGTAAGTACGCGACACAGTTAAAAACTTTATACAGACCAGAAAACTAAGAATATGATTTAATTTGTTATTCTACGATTAATAAAAAACAATAACGTATTTCTGTAGGTAAGTATATATAATATATTCAAACTGAGTAGGTACCTACCTACCTAGCTATTGAAAGATCAACTGCAAATCGACATGAACATATAATGCTATTACAGATGAAACATACATACTTACTCATTTAAAGATCACTCACATCACAATGAAACAAAATTCACAAGTTTTTTCATTAATTGTTTCACAAATTAACTATTCGCAAACCTTTGCGGTTGCGGTGGCAAGGCAAAGTGAACGACAAAAAAAATCGGTTCCAGAAAACTATGCGTTCCCACCGCGGCGTCAAGCAAATTGTTGTGAATTGCAATATTGATCTTTAGCACTTTCATAATACAGGTCAGTTTGTAAGTAACTAAAGTAAGAAGTGTGATAAGCGCCATCTATTGTAACTTGTTCATACTAAGATGCATCGCTGTCGCGCGTCGATAAGTTGCACTATGATCAACAAAAGTAACAGATTGTTCTCGCACAATATTGAGCTTTCAATTTCAGACATAAGGCAAATAGTTCCTTATATAGGTGTTTTTTTTTTTTTTTTTTTCTTCTGTGGCAACACTTTTGTAAACAGCTGATCTGAATGTCTCCTGTGTAAAATTTGAAATTTAATTTATTATTTTCTCATTTTACGCCCATTTTCCAATTCAATCATTAAGTTAAGTTGTGTTTTAGTGGTGAGCGTTTCACTTTTAGTGTATTTCATGTGCAAAATCAAAAATTTAAGTAAAACTGTTTAGTGACAGTTACCGGCATGTAAGTGAACCGTTGTCATCTTTATGGTACCTACCCTTATTTCACTTAAAATCTTATAAATTTGCATAAATTGACGATTTGTTAATTATTATACGTATCTTGTTTAATTCCAACCACTTTAGTTGCGATTAACATACGTAAACATAACCTCTGTTTGTTGGTTACGCGACTACTCATACAGCTGTTTACTTGTAACCCACATAGTATTTAAAAATTTGTATTTCTCTTTTATACGGTTCAATTTTTAAGTTTTCCCATAATGATGACTCGCAAGGCCTTGTCTCGTCAAGAGGAGTCCAAACTCCAACTGACATTAAATGAATTGAAGGCTTCGAAAGAGTTGTGTGATCAACTAAACAGAGAGCGAGATGACAACGAAAGGGAACTTTTGGAATCATTAGACAGGCATCAAAAGTTAAAAAATGAGTTGGTACAGTTAAATGACCGTTATATCGATGCTATTGATGCCCGGGACAGGCTCCAAAACATTGTGGACAGGTTCGACCAATGTAGTTCAGAGTATGACCAGGCTCTGAACTGCATAGATGAGTTGAAAAAACAATTGCATGAGGCCAATAACAAAATTACTTTATTGGAAACATCAAAACTTAATATGACTGCCTCATTAAATCAAAGCTTGTTCGATGAGTTGGTAGTCTGTGCCCCCTCCATGGTTTCTGCGACAGCTAGCAGTCAGCCCACTGTCACTATAGATCTTACATGTGAGGAAAATAAAAATAGCAACCACTCAGTGAAGATTGTTGGCTGTAGCAAAAATAAACTTAAAAAATATATTAAGATAAATAAGTACATTAAGAAAACGCAAAAATTAGTTAAGAAGCACAAATTTTTTATTAAAAATGTATAATTAAATAGAGAAAGATTGTACTTAATTGACAAATTAGATATATACTCGTCACAACTACACAATAAAAATTTAAAATATAAAAATGATACACAAATTCTACAAACTAAAATTGCACATCTAGAGGACTCGCTTATATCTATTACTAAGCAATATGATCTTTCACAAGGTCAAATAAAAGAACACATGTTGGCCATTGATGAACTGGTAGTCCTGTGTAATGGTAACAATGAAGGGATTGATTCACTCACAAGTAATTGTAAATGTAAACAGTTACCAAGCCGTTCATCAATCCCATGTGATTCTTCCTCTGTCGAATTGATTGATGTTTCTTCCAAAGGTTCCCTTACTCAGTGCACAATTAAAAATGTACCACAACTTATACCAACCAACCAGATTCCATGTAAGACAGATTGTAATAGTGACTTGGTAATATTTAGTGATGAATTTGGTAAAAACATGGGTCGGTTGTTATCTGACTTGGGACATTCAGTTATCAATTATTGTATACCGGGTGCTTCTTATCAACATATTTTGAAAAAAGCTGTAGAACATAAATATAAACCCAATAGCACCTTATTATTATTTGTTGGTAATAGAGGTAATCTGAACAAAACAAGCCTTCTAAAATGTTTAGAACGTTTGAATAAGTTAATTGTAAAGAAAATTATATTGTTTACATTACCTTATTGTAGTAGTTTGCCACAGGAGGAAAATTCTATTAGACATAAGCTTAACCTGACATTACATTTATTTTGCAAAAATGACATAATGCATTTAATTGACACTAACAACTATGTTAGTAATTTTTATTTGACAAGAGATAGTTATTATCTGCCAAATTATTTTAAGCGACAAATAGCTTTATCGCTATCCTATTGTATTCAAACGTCAGCCAAAAACTTGGCTAAACAAGTTGCTTCTATTGAGCAATGTATATTTGACATAGACGTCAGTAGTGTTTCTACTGACATTCCAATTAATTATTTAAATTAAATTATATGACAAAAGAGGAAAACTCTTGCGAAATGTTTGTTAATAAAATGAAATTAAATGAATGTAAAAATAGCTTTAGCAAAAGCCCATGTCAAATATTAAATTTAAAAAATGTACAATCTTTAAACATTGTCCACCAGAACATCCAAGGAATGATGGGCAAAGATTTGGAGATTGAATTGTTCATGAACTGTAATAAAATTGATATTCTTTGCATAACAGAACACAGGCTTAAAGACCATCAGTTCATGTTCAATTTTAAGAATCATTTGGTAGGAAGTTCGTTCAGTCGAGGAAATGCAATACATGGTGGCTCCTTAGTTATTGTTAGTAAGAAGTTTAAATTAAAGGAACGCAAAGACATAGTGAGCCTCTCGGTTGAGCGAACAATAGAAATAGCTTGTGTGGAGTTGGAGCAGTTTGTTGTATTAAGTGTGTACAGACCTCCTTCAGCATCATATGATTATTTCGAAAAAGTTATGGATGAGGCATTACATAAAGTCCGTAATGTAGGTAAAACAATAATTGTTTGCGGGGATTTTAATATTAATTTGTTAGAAAATTCCACGATGTCAACTAAAATTAAAAACCTATTTCTATCATACAACTTGAATCATTTATTTTTGGAGCCGACAAGAATAACTGCCACTTCGGCCACCTGTATTGATAACATATATACAAATGTAAAACCACTGGCTAAGCAAATTATTAATAACCTGGACTCTGATCATTGTGGCCAAATGGTCAGCTTTCCACACCAGCGTAAACAAGTGACGAAAAAGAATATCACTGTTGTACCAAAAACTGCAGGTCGGCTGGAACGCTTTAAAAGCAATTTAGATACAAAATTAAATTATTTAGAATACAATGACAACCCTAATGTCTTTTATAATAATTTTTTTAACATTTATTGTTCAGAATTTAATAAAACTTTTATTCCAAAAAAGATCTCAGTTAGTGGTAAGTACTGTAACTTTTAATGAATGGGCTACAATTTATTTATATTCACAATTAGTATTCACAGAAGTAGGAAACGCCTTTATGAACTTTATGGTGAACGCAACTATAACACCAGAGATGACTTCAAATTATATGTTAAAAATTATTCAAAGTTATTCAAAAGAGTATGTCGATTAGCCAAGGCAAACTATCTGAGTTCTAAGATTAAGAATAGTAATGACAAAATAAAAATGACATGGAATATTATAAATAGTGAAACAGGAAAGGTCAAAAGTCGTAATAATGAGTACAATTTAAATTGTGATAATAAAACCTTGACTTCTGATGCTGATGTTGCTGCAGCATTTGAGAGGTTTTTTACTGACATTCCAGTTTCAACTACAAAAGCCTTGATTTCCTCCCCCACTGTAGCTGAATCTGTTTTGAAGGAGAATGTTAAAGATTGTGAAAATAATTTCAGTTTTCAAAAAATTTGTGTTATTGATATAATAAAAACATTTAACACTCTCAATAAAAAGAAAACTGCTGATCTGTGGGGTAATTCCGTGGACGTCGCTAAATCTGTAATTATGACAATAGCTCCAGTTTTAGCTTGCATATTTAATGAATGCATTGACTGTGGTGTTTTTCCTGACCTCATGAAATATAGTAAAATAATTCCATTATTTAAATCAGGTAGCACTTCTGACCCCTCTAACTTTAGACCTATTTCTGTGCTACCCACATTTAGTAAAATTTTTGAAAAGTTAATGCTAGATCAAATGCAAATTCATTTTTATAAAAATAAACTTTTACATTGTAAACAATATGGTTTTACTAGGGGTCGCTCTACAACTGACGCCGGTGTTGAGCTTTTAATCCAAATATTTGATACCTGGGAGGAATCACAGGATGCCCTAGGGGTATTTTGTGATTTATGCAAGGCTTTTGATTGTGTTTTACATGAAACTTTGGTCAGGAAGCTTAACCACTATGGAATTAGGGATGCTTCTTTGAGCCTTCTGATCTCATACTGGAGTAACAGGATTCAAAAGGTCGACATTAACGGTAAAAGATCTCCGGGATCAGTGGTTAAAATGGGAGTTCCGCAGGGTTCAATACTTGGTCCATTCTTGTTTTTGGTTTATATTAATGACTTACCTTATTTTGTAAAAGACAGTCATGAGATAGTATTGTTTGCTGATGATACTTCACTTTTATTCAAAGTGAAACGACGACACCCAAATTATGACGATGTGAATAATGCGGTCTCAAAGATTGTTCACTGGTTTAGTGTTAATAACTTGCTATTAAACGAGGGAAACACCAAATGTGTAAGATTTGTATTGCCTAATGTGTACTAGAAGTAAGAACAAATTAGCAGTGCCTTATACTAGGCTCCATAAAATAAATAATTCTTTTAAGGGTCTGTGTGTACGATTATACAACAAAGTACCAAATGATATTCAGAAATTAGATCTTGATAAATTTAAAATCAAAATCAAAGAAAAGCTTTATAAAAAAGCTTTTTATAAAGTGTCGGATTATACAGAAGACAAAACAGCTTGGGTCTGAAATGCTCCAAGTACCTACTCCAACAGCTATTTCTAATTGCCTATAATTAATTTATATAGAGCACCATATTTAATTAAACTATTTACATTCAAATTCATATTTTGTATTTTGTGACCTGGTAACGACATATAATATATATATATTTTGTAAATGTCGTTGCTTCTGTGCGCTGTGGTTTCTTGCGCCCGTTCTTTGCCACAGTTAAAAAATGATGTCCTGAATGGGTGGTAGGTTAAAAAATATTTGGACGTTTCAAAGTACTTATTAATTGAGTTTATTGAATAAATATATTTTGACTATTGACTATTTATGAAATCCGGCAAAAATACGATAGTCAATATTTTGGAAAACATATGGATCTTATTTATAAGAAAAATAATTATAATCAATTATATAACTGATATTAAACTTCCTCGTTACGTATATACACCTATTAATTTCAACAAAAGTAAAAGTAATATGTAGTAGGTTCATAATACAAAATTTAATAATATTAAAAAAGGGGTTTGAGTAATTTTGTATGGAAGGGTGGACTTTTTTTTTAAAATTAATTTATGATTTTATTTGGTTTGATCATTACCGACATAAAGAATGCTTTAAAATAAAAATAAACAAAAAGTCGGAAACCTCATAGTTTGTGAAAAATTGCTCATATAAAATTCGAAAATGTATGAAAAAAAAATTTTTTGCTTGTCGCTCCTCAATTTTTATTTTATTTGAAAGAACTTGTCAAGACATAAAAAAAATACTACTACAACATTTCCTAGTATTGGGCAGTTTTTGAGATATCGACTCTTGTTTGCTTTCCGTAAACCCTTTTAAGTGTAAATGTGGAATTGGCACCGGAAGCATTCCTTTTAGGGAAGTGCATTTGAGTTTATACATAACTAGCGAATCCTCGCGGTTTTACCCGTTCCCATGAGAATATCGGGATAAAATATAGCCTATGTCACTTGAGAAGAATGTAGCTTTCTAATGGTCAAAGAATTTTCTAAATCGGTCTAGTAGTTTCGGAGCCTATTCAATTCAAACAAACAAACAAATCTTTCCTCTTTATAATATTAGTAAGTATAGATGTACAGATAACGGTTACGCAAGCTATCCATTTCCGGTCATGTCGCTTTGTTCTCACGCAATGCATTTGACAAGAGCGAGAGACAAAAAGGTAATGGGTAGCTTGATCTACTGTCGTATATAATAATAAACTCTACATACTTAGGTATAATTACAGGTGGGTATAAAAATAAAATGAGGTAGGTATTTACGTCAAGTTTTATTTTCACATTAAGTATATAAAAGTAACAATTATTATTTATAAAAACTAATAAATAATTAATTTCATTATATTTACTTCTAAGGGGACTTTCACCCCTTTCGCGGTCTACAATATTTTTAAAGATTAGTATTACAATGTACTATACTATAAGTTCTTAACACACTAAATAACTAAGTAGTTAAGTAACTATAGTCCTAACAAAAAATTATCATTTACTATATCTACTAAATCTATGTTAGATCCTAATAATATTTCGTCTAAAAAGGCAGCAGGAGAAGAAACATTCACCTGATGCCTTCCCCATCCCAAGTACCATAGTATAGTCATTATGTGAGAACAACATCCCAGCGTTCTTTTGCCTATGATACAAGAACAATAGTGCCCCAAAATGGCATTTCTTCCAACAACTCCGCTTTCAATTAAAATATAAGAATAATATCGCCTTGCCCTGACATGGCGAGACTGAATGTGCCCTCGAAGTAGCCATGGATTATTAGCTCGAATACCATAATTGTGAATATCTCCTACGTTTAAATCTTTGTACACTGCAATATTATATGTACCGTCTGGCTTAATATGTTCGCCATAGTAGCTACGTGCTTGTTTTATTTGATAACTACCGAGCGCGTAAATAATTAATTCAATCATTTCGAGTTGTGGAAAATCTAGGCCAGGTAGATTAGCATTTATTTCCTCAAAACGCGCTCGCGCTCGATTTAGATTTTTGGCGATGACATATTCAGCCAGACGGTTTTCCATTTGGTATCTATTATGGTATTCATTAATTATATCATCAACCAAACTATGATCTACACATGGCACTCTGAAGGCATTTAACAAAGCTGCAGCAATCTTAACTTCATGCAATAAATTAAGTGCAGCCTTGTTGAAATATTGGTGACGAAGTTGTCTAAATTGATTTTTTAATCTGCCATTGATGGTTTCAACGATCCATCGCACCATTGTTACTTTTCTAGTCTCATTAGCTTGCTGGGTTGTCAATTGTCGTTCATGTTGGTCTTTCGTGAGAGGCATATGAGGCTCGTATCCTAAGCTTTCAGTCACTTCTATGGCATCCCGAAAACCCCTATCAAGTACAAAAACATCCCCTTGATGAAAAAAGTGATGAATAGGGTTATCTTCAATATTATTTGTCATTATTTCCTTTAAAATTGTCGAATCAGACATAGTAGCCGCATATGGCCCATAAACATCAATAATATAGCCATTTGGGCATACCATTAAAAAAGGTTTTAGCAAGTTACGCCATTTGTGAGAACTATACGATTGTCTTTGAAATAGGTAGTTTGTACTTTTTTGCATATAAATGTAAGTACCATCTAAAATAACAATTACTTTTCTTTCGTGTAAAGGAGCTTCCGGATTGCCAAATAGTGTGGTAGGAATAGTTAGAGATTTAAAAATGACTTCTTCTCGACTTATGTGGTCTAGACCTAAATACTGTGGTACAAATTCTTGAAACAAACACAGTCGAACTTTTTTCATAAAAAGTTCAAATGTTTTCCTTGTTAGTCCAAATAACTTAGATAGACGTTGATTACTGTCTCCCGTATGTAGTTTTACAAGAACAGTAGCCAGAGCTTTTGCCGGCCTTTTGCATTGGGATGCTATACTTGGCGTATCTCTGAGAACTTGAGCAAACTGAGATTTAGAAAATCCTATGTAAAAGTAAAACAACTCATCTGGAATGGTGTTTATATTGTCGAAATTAAGTAGGATTTTCTTTTTAGCTATTTTGAGCATGTCGCTGACATGTATCGATGAGAATACTGTTATTATATTTCTAACATTATTTTCAATATCCTGCCAAATGTTAGAAAATAAGTGATCGTTACAAACCCTCGCATCACGAGGAATATAAATGTTATTATTATTTAGGACGATTGTTCTAATTGAATTATGCACTCTACAAATATTAGCATTGTTGCAATTATCAATGAGGCACCGGTTAGAATTATTAGGAGCGCGAGTATACCCAGAAATCGGGAACATTACCCGATTAACTTGAACAGCTCGGTCATATACAGGGCGAGGTGGTTCGATTTCGGGGGCTATATCTTCAGCTGGCTCATCTATTTCCTGAACTTGAGGAACTGTTTCTTGTGCTTGAATAGCTGATTCGTCACCTTGAAGAATTGCTTCTTGTGGCCTTCTTTGAGCCCGGAGAAAACATGCACGACACATTCTATCTTCTTCTTCAAACTGCAAATAGAAATATATAGAAACAATTATTAACACAGATAGAACTATCGTGCGATACCTTGTGTTTTTCCACAAGTAGAACAAAAGGGCCTCGTAAACAATAGATAGAAAAACAATAGACTATAAGGTAGTCTATTGTTATCTCATCATCAAAAAAATTTTTAATACATTTAGGCATTGTTACATCAAACGGACCGTCTGCCGCGGAGTGTGAGCGCGCGTTACGCAGATTATCGTTTTTCAATTTGTTAAGTTGTTAATTATATTATTATATTTAACTTCTCGTTCACACCGAACAGATCATACGTAGTGCGTTGTCGCTGACTCTAGGTGGCCGATTTCTGAACTACGCGTCTATGCACAGCGAGCGCGGATTGGCTACATAGCCGATCGCAACAGCGTATTGGATTGCTGCGCGCGGCGCAGTGGCACAATTCATTCGAGAAACTTCAATGAGTACAGACGTATATCTCGCGATAGTCGCGGTGTTGGCCAGCGAAAGTAGCGAATTGTACGCTATAGCGTTTCGTCGGCTAGGTAAGAACGCATACTGCAGACTGAGTCTACGCTCACACTGGGGCTGACTGTGTGAGCATACTCACTATCCTCGGCGGACAATCCATTTGGTGTGAAACATGCCTTAGGGTCAAGGCACATTGATCGACGGCGATCGACGGTTTGTTCATACAGAAAGCAAGATTAGCATCGACGACCGACGTTGCGAAATGATGCATACGGCATCCAGCGTACTTTTGTACAAACAAACCGTCGATCAATGTGTCTCGATTCTTGAGCCATAAGCAACCATAGTACGTAGTACTATTATTTATTCTTAGACCATAGGCCCAGTGTGTTGGCCCTAGTTCGCGACAATCCTCTCACGCAAAGCACGTTTAGGTACCTACCTACTCGACTTTAGTATCTGAGCAGTAGAGTCAAGCTGAAAACAACACAGTCTAGTGTATATGCGATCGTCAAATTCGAAGCGATTGTTTGCAGTTTGACTCACCGTCCAGTCTCAAAAAAAATATTTCACCATTAGACAGAAAATATGAACATACCTCTTCAACATGTAAATCCCGAAGATAGCTGACCAAGTATGGGTGGTCTTGAAGAAAGACAAATGTTAAGCGATGCGAGCTTACAGCTGGTCTTGCTCCACCACGAAGCTGGACTCTCCGGTGACAAACGATGCATGAAACATGTCTGTTTCTATTGTCAGCCATGTCAAACGCTTTCAGAACAAGTCGATCAAAGCAGCCAAATCGTAGAGCAACCAATCACAAATAAACGCGCCAAGGTAAAAGTTTTTAGGGAATCAAGATAGTTAGAAAGCAGCAAAATACGCACGCACACGACACTACGGAAGGATTGTGAGTGACGCCAACGTCAGCGCCCGCGCCGGTCCACAATCCCCCTCCCTTCCCCCCCCCCCCCCATCGACACTACCCTCTGGCGCCGACTACCCCGCACCCGCCTGACTTTATATAAATCGATTTGGAGTGACAAAAACAAGAACAACATTATATAGGTACTGTATAAAATATTTTTTTTTTAATAACAAATAGCTCAAAATCTGCCCATGATAGACTTACTCTGTAAAATAATTTTTTGCTTATTTTGATAAGATCTTTAACATGAAATATTTTTTTTGAAGCGACATCGCCAAAAAAAAAGACCCCCAAATTACTCATACCCCATTATTATGAGTTCGCCTGTACCTCATGTCAATTTATGTAGAAGTTTGCTATCAAATTTAATGACTTTCTTTAGAGGGTACTATTTCCGGTACTATTTATTGAGATAGAAATGAGAGCCATTGCTGGTTCTGTTTTCGCGCAACGAGGTGAGTACGCTGGGCGTAGAACCTACGCCTAGCGTACTCACCAAGCTATGTCTATAACTTTTTAACTATAAAGGTACTATTTATTTCCTTTGGGCACTATTTGGTACTATTTGGGTACAGTTTTTTGACATACTAATTAAAGTTGTAGCTAGCTCAGATTTCCCAAACTGCGGGTGTCTGGCGGAAGACAGGTTCCGTCCTGTCCAGCCGGACGCCCGACGTTCTTGTTCGTGTTAGTATAGGTTGTCGATAGGCTTAAGTATGTGTGTGGGCACCGGCATGGATATGTCGCCATATCACCCCAGGTGCCCACGAAATCTGTCTTAATCCGTCTTAAATGTTGGGCGCGATGGACAGCATCTGAGGGCCTAGTCAATTGGCAAACAAATTAAACGCTACGAAATCATCGCTACGATAAACCGAATGTATGGGATTGACATAAGCAAAAGTTACCTACGACGTAAAATTTACGCTAAAATAGACCTAATTGACAGTTTGACAAGCCAAGAATCGCTAATCTAGCGATCACTCAAACATTGAAGATAAAAATTCACACAAAATGGCGATTGTTTGATCAGCTGATGAATGAAGTTGTGTTGTGTTGAAAGTTTTGCTTAAAATGCTCTTTTTAGGGCTATTGTGGACTGCAATCTGCAATGATCAAGTGCTCAGGCGATAAGGAAGAAATGTTTCCCTACGTTGCTTGGAGCAAATTAACGAAATCGCGAGCTTGTTGCACTTGTGAATAGTTCTCGGACTTCTCGTTTACGAACTTTCAAATATCTAACTAAGGTCTGCCGGGAATTGCGTGCTGATATAGTTGTTGCGATGTGAGTGACCAAATAAAAGTGTGTCATGCAACATTTTCCGCAACGAAGAGCAAGTCGCTGCATAACAATTTGTAGGGGCTCTCAAACCATACAAACATTTTGGCCAAATAAATCCACCTAAGTCAATGATATTATATTAAAAAGAGGTAGATAGGTTATGTCACTACTAATATGATTTCAATAATGGACCGAAGCGTCGTACATACGAAAACCTGAGCATGCGCTATACTCACTAAATATTACGATGTTATACGGCCGAGGTAACTTGTCACGTCTAGTCGATGATCTCATATGGCCGCATCTGCCGAGTTAACTTGATCGTATTCTAAAGTGTGAGCAAGATAGCATGACAACTAGTAAGTGCGTAAACAAGACAGATACATGTAGCGCTGTGTCATTTCGAATTTCATGTCAATTTGCTGTCGCACTCTATATTTTTATGACACAATTTATTCTGACATTTTGTAGTTGATAAATAATAAGAACTTAAATCAATTAAAATTTAAACTCACGCATGCCACTCATGATATATAATTTCATGACCTTTTATGTAGTTCGCATGACACAGGACAGCATATTTTTAATTAATTTTCGAAAACAAATACATGCAAACTGACACTGTCAAAGTGTCAACACTGCTAACGCTTTTGTGAGACTACGCATAAGGTAAGCCAATTAGCATAGTTTTCTGTTGCCACTTTTTGGCACATGTAACACATCTACCTCTTTTTATTGTAACATCATTGACCTAAGTACCTTTAATCGTGACAAGAAAGGTCAAGAATAAGACAACAGTAAGGGACTTTCTGTATAAATATTAAATGTAACCTATTCATAATGTCCATTTATCAATTTATAACTTAGATTGCCTATTTGTTTTACAGGTTCCAATGAAGATTTAATTTGCCAGGTAGCTTAGAGTATTAAACCAACGCTCTAAGTGTAGTAAGGTGTACCTATTGACTATACCCTATAAATCTTATACAGACAAGCATCTTTCATAATAGGAAAAGATATCAGTCCTTATGTTCAAACGGTAAGTTTTAATAAATAAATTATTACTTACATAATAAAGGTAAGTATTATGCCTATTATTATATTGGGATTTACCAGGAAATGTCAGTTTTGTTAAAATTGCTAGAACAAAGAGTATTGACATAAAGATAAAACTATTTTATGTGGTTTTGCAGATTTGAGACGACGATTCAAAAATCTTAAATGTTACCTCATAATTTGGAGGATGGACTTCCTTAGAATGGTGAACAAACATGGTTTTATTTGGTAAAAACAATATCAAGCAATTTTGTATAATACATAGGTACTTACCTACTAACTTTTTATCTATGACAATTTTCTATAAGTAAATATATTGTTCTAATTTCTTAGTAGATTCTGGATACCTACAAAAAGCATGGTTAATGATAATAACAACAATATTTAATCTAATCTACTGCATCAGGCTCACAAGAAAGGAGGGGTGTGTACCACATGTCATATCCAACAATGAAACTGCATTGAACATGGCTTTGGCATCGTTGAATTTAGTTATTTTTTTACATGATTTTTTTTTTGTGGAGCTCTAATGTTGACAACGTTTTTATTCTACAAAAAGGAGTCGTCTGTGCCATAAATATATTTAATCCATAAAATAGTAATTTGGTTTATATGATGGGGAAAAATTAAGTATAAAGTTAATTTAGTTCAAAGTTTACTGTGCTTTATTTAAAAAGATTTACTTATGTACAAAAAAACAGTATCTTCGTTGACAACATTTTTATTTTAAGAAAAGGAACAGTGTGCCATAAATATATTTAACCCATAAAATAGTGATTTGGTTTATATGATGGGGAAAAATTAAGTATAAAGTTAATTTAATTCTAAGTTTATTGGACTTTATTAAAAAGATTTACTTAGGTAGGTACTAAAAAAACAGTACCTTCTTATACTCACAATTGCCATTTATTTTTTTAGTTACATATAGTTTTAATGTCAATAAGAGAAAGTGAAGCCTCATATTTAATAAACTTTGACTTTAAGAGAGTTAGGTAAGGAAATAAGAATATATTAAGAAATACAACATTATTGTTATTTTTTACTTGATATTTAATTTTACTTGCAGTAGGTACCTATAGAAAATGTTTAAGTACCTACTTATATCAATTTCTACTAGTCATAACATTAAGCTATTGAAGTCGTACTTGATTCATTATCAACATACAAAGGTAATTATATGTATAAACTTGCATCATTACTATCCGATTATTAAATCTGGTGGGTTCTATTGTATTTGTTATAATATTGTTTTTTCTTTAAATAGGTGGCTTAACATAAGGTGGCTTGTTATACATATAATACAAATTAAGTTCCATATCTAGCATACTCTGTAATAGTTTAGTTATTATCAATTTGGCGATTGTGAAGTAATCGATTGTAATTGTTGCTTGAGTTTGTAATGTTACTATCACATTTTTATTTGTGTGAATCTGTAAATGATTTGCTGCTTCACATTTTCAGTGTTAGGTATACTTTTTATAGAACTGTCGATTCACCTGGGAATATAAAATAAATAAATAAAATTAGACGACCTCCTTGGTCGAGTGGTTTGTACACCGGTTTTCATGGTGTCGCCATCTCTGAGGTCCCGGGTTCGATCCCCGGTCGGGTCAATTTAGAAATTGTTCTTTTTCTAAATTGTCTCGGGTCTGGGTGTCTTCTATGTATAATATGTATGTATTTAAGTATTTTAAGTATGTTTATCCGTTGTCTAGTAACCATTTAACGAGTTTTATAACGAAGCTTCTCTTGGGCTAGATAATTGGTGTGAGTGTAAGAAAGTTTATTTATTTATTTATTATAAATAAAATTCATTGTGTTTAAATTATTTTTGGTAAATAATTTAAACACAATTAATTTTATTTAAGAACTACTAATAACTTTACTTTAACTTTACCTACTAACTTTTTATCTATGACAATTTTCTATAAGTAAGTATATTGTTCTAATTTCTTAGGAAATTCTGGATACCTTCAAAAAGCATGGTTAATCATAATAACACCAATATTTAATGCTGCATCAAGCTCACAATAAAGGAGGGATATGTACCACATGTCGTATCCAACAATGAAACTGCATTAAACATGGCTTAAAGTTGTACTTGATTAATTATCAACATGCTAGGGTAATTACATAAAATTAATTGTTTTAAAATTATTTTTGGTTAATATATAAATAATCCTATGTTTTATTTCGAAACATTATCAACCAACTCATAATTAATGGCAGTGAAATAAATAATGTAAAATAAATAAATATTTTAACTTGTCGCGTAGAGACCACGATCATGTCATTGTGTCTGTAAAGGCGTTTTTTTAATAAATGATTTAACTTATATTTTCAATTATTTTTTCAATAAGTAACAATGAAGCAATCCTATATTAAGGCGATGTTGTCATCATCGTCATCCTATGAACGTCCTGAACGTTACCACATGAACGACAGCACTAAGGCAGACTGGGCTATAACAGGCTAAGCCCTGAGCCAATACAACCGCAGTGTGCTTTACGTGCCTTCCGAAGCACGGAGGAGCTCGAGACGCTTTTTATTTGGTTACCCATCCTTTAACTCGGTAATGTGAAAGTTGCGTAACTAACTGGCAAGATCACAAACCGGGGCGGCGCGAGCGGCGACTTTTTGCATTAGTTGAACCTCTAGCATTACCTTTCAAGTAACAGTAAGTACATTGCTTCGCTAGTTTGCATATTTTAAAATTAGTTTTAAGTTGGAATGTTTTTTTTTTATTTTATTTAGGACAATAATCAATTAGAAAAGTAACGTGATAGGTGTTGTAGTTAGACAATTAAACCCGAAAGCCTTAGCTGCTACGCCATAGAGTTACTTTAGGCGATGTACTCATACAAGATGCAAATGTTTTAATCACTACCTAGTGGGTACTCTCATCTAAGATCAAACTGTTTAAATGTTCGCGCGGTTTGTAACATTTAGTGTTATCACTTATTTCATTACAGACGGACGTCAAGTTGTTAATATTTGAGAAATTTTTGGCAGCAAGCGTTTACTTGTGGTCTTCAGTCTTAATTTATTTATTTTATAAGCTGAAAAATGGGTTTGGTCTCATATCAATGTCATATTATGGTAGGTAAGTCACTCGTCATCATAAGTACTTATTTACAAACGTGCTTGCCTGGCGAACTTCCGGCGAAAAAAGCGATTGATTCATTTTTCAAATTGTCTCAAGGAGTCTACCCGAATTTCTTAGTAAAGTGACATTCAATTAACTAAAACTTAAAAGGATCGGTGTGGTTACTACCTATTTATTAATCTTACATAAGCGTTACATTATCATCAAACAAAAAAATACTAAGACAAGCCTGTATGTTCTATATCCCTTAGCTTATCGATATCGATGTAGCCTAGCGAATTTGATGAGCGATTTTGACGCTGTCACCGGTCGAGCGTTTGCCAGTTGACTAGGCCCTCTGAGCTGTCCAGCGTAGTGTTGTTCTTTGTCTTGGTGTCGTGTAGTATAGTGTTCGTATCCTGGGTGTCCTTTCACGGACCTGATACGGGACCCCAGCGGAGGCTATGATGAGCAACGGGGCTCTCTTCTGAGGGCGTCCCCTTGTTTGGAGCGGATGCGGAAGGGGTCTGAGTAGTAGGGTTTTGAGAGTTCTGGCACACTCAAAACTGGTCTGGTTCTGGCCCCCGCTGGGCTAGTTCAAGTCGTTTCCAAAACTAATAAAAATAAAAAGAAAAAAACCCCCATTTGAATCGATTGCGCAGGGTCCCAGAGCGATATCTTTAACCGTTTCCGAGATACAATTTTCGAGCGGCAGCTCTCAGTTCATTTACTAATTAATCGTTAATGACTCCTCGGTCTTAATCACCATTCCCGATGCACATCATTATCTAATGACGTACCGATGCCACTGTACTCTTGTTCAGTTGATTTGCTAATAAACCACTGTTAATGACACCCCACTGGTGGCAATAGACTTAGATAAAATGGTGGTACGAAGCTTGCCAAACGGATTTTTCTAGTCCTAGCACCAACCAAACCGAATACACACATGTGCAACCCTGCTGGGAATCGAACCCGTGACCCGGAGTCTGAGACCGGGGTAGTCCTAATCACTTAACCACAGAGGCGGTTAGTGAGTTAATTGTAATAATGGACATTCGGTATGCATGAAATCTTCCCTTCATGGACCATCTCTCGTGAAATATTTTTGCTATAATAATACACCCATACTTACTAACTTTCTGATAAGAGTATATCTTAATAACTTTGTTCATTATAATTAGATAAACTCTATTTACTTATACTTTGAAACTAGTTTATCTTCTCGTTTAAATTAAATTAGCTACTGAACTTGTTTATTCGTGATAGAGAAACACACATTGTTCATTAAAATTAGACTTTGAAAGTAAAATTTTCCTAAACTAAAGTTAAAATAATCATTACATTAACTATCTTGTCTTGTTAAACAACATCGAATTAGATATCTTAAGTAGAGTAAGTTCAAATAGTCATTACTTACTAAAATTGATATATAACACACTGAGTTGTCTATTTTCGATACTCGTGGATAGGAAACTACTACAAGTGCTGCAAATAAGAAACTACAAAAAGGAACAACTTAAACTTAACATAGAACACAATAATATTGTTATAAATGAAATCGAACGCACAGAATTTCTAGGTATAATCCTCGATACTCACCTAAATTGGAAATTTCATGTAGAAAAAGTAAATAATAAAATAAACAGTTACTGCTATGCGCTGTCTGTGCTGGTCGATGTTTCCTCTATAGAAGTGGCTTTAAATGCTTACTACGCAAATGTCTATTCATTATTGTCTTATGGAATAATATTTTGGGGTAATTCAGTTAATGTGAATAGTACATTTTTACTTCAAAAACGTTGCATTAGATTAATTTTTAGCAAACAAAACGATGAAAGTGTTCGAAGTACATATAGAGAAAAGGGACTCTTAACATTGCCTAGCATATACATTTTGGAAATGTGCAAATTCGTGAGAAATCAAATGTCGTTGTTTCCAAAAATATCAAATTCAAGAATAAGACAAGCTCCTTTGAGACGCTTCGATGCTTTGCAATTACCGCGAATAAGTTCTATGATTTTTGAAAAGAGTACTTATGTGTCCGCTATACGTATTTACAATAAATTGCCTATTGAATTAAAGTGCCATGCCGATTATAAATTTACAAGAAAATTGAAAGAGTGGCTAATTACTAAAGCATTTTATAATGTTAATGAATATTATGATATAAAAACTTAATTAATTAATTAGGCATGCATGAATATTATATTATTAATTAATAATTAACAATGTACAATAATAAATAAATGAATTAAGTAATTAATAAATAATAATAATAATATGTATAAATATTAATGAAATGTGATTGGAATTGTTTAATTTAAAATTATTGAATCGTTGAATGTGTTATTCTATTGTATGCCCGTTAAGGGTAACTGTTCTTACTTTAATGCAATGTAACCTAGCAAACAAAAATGTAACAGTAATGCAATAAAGTTTTATTCTATTCTATTCTATTGCTCCGTTCTGTATTCAACACCAGTACCATGAATGTAAGTAAAACGTTTTTATTTTTTATTTTCTGAGTGAATGTTCTGATTTGTTCTGACTTCTGTCTAACGTATATGATGTGCATAAAACTGATGTGATTCGCTTTCATTTTTCAATTACTGAGTGAATGTTCTGATTTTTTATGACTTCTGAGTAACGTATAAAATTGTACTGGTTGTTACAGATTGCTCGTTCTACATTCAATGAAGACGATGACGATGTGGTGTTCCAAGAAAACACGTATAAACATTATTATTACCCACAGTCGGACGACGATGAACTTTCATCGTTGCAGAAGAAAGAATCAATCGACGAATTCTTTGAACCACCAAAGAAGAAGCCGAGGACAATGAGATCTTCAACAGTTGGACGTTGTTCCGGGAGAGATTCGACATCTTACGTGTCAACCAACACCGACGACGGAGCAAGTGCAACACATCTCATTAAGATTGAGGTGTATGATTTGAAGAAGATTGAAAACATTGATCAATCGGACCATTAGAAGCATGCAGATGTTCGTGTGAAACATTACACAAAGTCTACCAATGACGATCATCATAAGAAAACTCGTCAGCTTATTTACAACATAACAAAGGGAATATCCAATTCTCCGAATTGTCGGAAATACTCTTACAGCAACAAAGATAAAAAGTAATACGTCTAAATCCATAGTACTTATTTGTGATTTTGTAGAACGAAGCACTTTCTTATGTCATACAATAAATCAGATATTGGTTTGTCAGTATAAAATAAATATATTGATAAATCATTTACCTGTTTTTATTTATTTCAAAGGTTTTAATGAAAATACCAAGTTAAATTTCAACATATTTAATAATAATTTCTCAAATAAAAATAGGTTACAGTTACATGTTATTGAATCAATAAAAAAGACTTAAACACATGTTTTATTAACACATCATTATTATGTATCTTTATTAAACATTTCAACAAAGTCACTAAGAGGCATACCTCTAAGCTTAAGATACAAATACACAAGACGTTATTCACCATAAAGAATAAAAAATATCGAATACAATATAACTTAAATTATATAAAATAGTTTTTTAAAATTTTATTTAGCGTAATTTATAATGACCCCATGCTAATGTGTCAGTGGAATTTGGTACAATATATCTCTTGGTATCATTGTAAGACAAACAAATTTTATTTATCTTTTGAGTAAAAATGACATGTTTAATGGATCTAAAACGATACATTTCAGCAAGTTCTACATTTTTTTAAAAGAAACAAGTTTTATAATTATGTAATTTCAATTGTCTAGTTACACATTTGTTTACACCTTTTGCTTTAGTTATTGTTTTATTCTCTACTTGCATAGCATACATTTTTGAGCGTAAACCGACAAATTCAGAAAAAAACATGGCCATTGTGTTCATCTTTAAAATAACCTAATTTTTTCTTATTTAATAAAGGAAAACCATAAATGTTGTTTCGTGCGTAATCCGATGTGTCAAAATAATTACATATATCGGGTAGAATTTCTTTATAAAAATCAGCACAAAAAATTTGGTAAACTAAGCTGTCAGTGTCCGTATACAACAATTTTAAATTTTCAAATTTACACTTCATGTATTTGTAATGGAAATCATACATTAAAGTTTTTGATAAATCTAATATACTAAAACCTAAAAATATGGGTTTATTGTAAAAAAGTTTAGTCTTTTGTAATTGGACTGCTACTAAACTCTCAGAGAAAACTGACAAACTATGAAATTCAGGTTTGGCAATCAGATCTGACGCACCTTTTCTTTTACCCCGATTTTCCCAGTGAGTCAATAGTTTAACGTTTACTCTTTTTTCAATATTTTCCATGGTCTTTCCAAAAATTGAATTATTCATTAACTTATAAAAATCTTTTTCAAAATCAGATTTTGCTAACGTACGCCATTGCGTGTTTAAATCTATATTTTTTTTTAACCAGGCACTTTGTTTAAATTTCAGAACTCTATGAACTTTAGTAAGTTTTAAACCCAACTCTAAGCTTTGTAAGAGATTTCTATAATGTAAAATATATTTTTCCTTATTATTTAAATTTGGGACCAGCTTTCGTCACCACTGCACCACTGCTCGACAGCCTAAGCTGGCGAGCAGTGGTGCTTGTGGTATGTCATGTCAAATTCAACTTTCAATTGTTCAAAATAACGATAATTTGAGTGTGTAGTCTTCGTTTCATGGACCATCTCTCGTGATATATTTTTGCTATTATAATACACTCATACTTACTAACTTTCTGATAAGAGTGTATCTTAATAACTTTGTTTATCTGCTCGATAGCTACCGAACTTGTTTATTCGTGATTGAGAAACACATAATGATCTACCTAGTATAAAAACGACGAGCAGTGGTGCCTATGGTCTGTCATGTCAAATTCAACATAAATAGAAGATCGATCAAATATTAAAAGTTACTAGTTAGTAATCAATGCTCTGAGTCATAAACTTCTACTCGTCTAATTGCTTGAGAGTTAATAATAAATGGCTGGAACGAAATATGTCAGTGCTTTTTTTTCATCTTCAGTCGATAAAAGTGATTTGAACTGCACTGAATATGATGAAGAGTTAAATGAAATCTGTGATATAGTAGAAATTGCTGAAAGTAAAGAACGAAATATTTTTGACTCATATTTCGATGAATCATTAGTGAAACTCAGTGAAGAAATTGAAAAGACGTAAGTATTATTTTTAATATTTAAAAAAAAATTATGTTGTTGATTTTTTGTTAGTTCTAATATTTTTATTTATGTTTACAGTGTTAACATACAAATTGGGAGAGGATTAAAACGGCAAACTGAGAATAGCATTTAAAACAATGAGAAAAGACGACGTATTAATGAACCATCAACATCTAGAGGAGCTGAAGATGATTCGACTGCAGATAATAGCGAGATGATGATGTGTTCACTTTGCAATATTTCCGTTAAAAAAAGGTATTTATCCAATCACTATAAAAGTAAGAATCACAAAAATAATGTGTTTCGTTCCCATGATAATTTACCAAATGTAAGGTTAATTGAAACTGCTTTTGGCAAAAGAGTTCATACATACAGAATAACTTCTTTAGCGGACTCAAAAGATTTGGAAACGGTTGATACATTTTTTAATTCAATAATTGATGATTTATGGACTTTGATTCTTGATGATATAGTACAATTAAAAACGTTTAAAGTAAACTTTATACTGTGTGCCAACTTCGTGCACCAAAATAAAAATGTACAAAACGTTTTTGACTTCCAAACTCAGAACTATATTCTCAATGAATCCGAAGACATCAATATACTTTTTAATTCAATAAAAGAAGTATTAGCTAATAAAGTCAGTGAGTTTGAGAAAAAAGATAGTGGATGGAGTCTTACGGACCTAATTAGTTTAGATATGAATATTAATATATTCAATCCACTGCG
The DNA here is from genome assembly GCA_963921215.1 of Scoparia ambigualis. Taxonomy (NCBI): domain Eukaryota; kingdom Metazoa; phylum Arthropoda; class Insecta; order Lepidoptera; family Crambidae; genus Scoparia; species Scoparia ambigualis. The sequence goes on along the minus strand of OY992506.1, from coordinate 752,346 downwards.
GGGATCATCTTTTATTGAATTACCTTATGATATTAGGACTAAAAAAGCAGTCATCAATGTTAAAAACGCAGATGTGCAGTGTTGTAAATGGGCTTTACTCTCAGCTTGTATCCTGTATCAAAAAACCCCGATCGTGTAAACGAGTATTGGAAATAGGAAAACAAGTTAAATTTTAATGGGATTTCGTTTCCAGTAAAATTAACTGATATTTACAGAGTTGAGCGCTTAAACAATATAAGCATTAACGTTTTTGGTTTAGAATATAACTCTGAGACTAAAACTCATCATGTTATTGGCCCCCTGTACTTTACAAAGTCTCGCAAATCAACACATATAAATTTACTATACGTCACCAGTGGTAGTAACGGACATTATTGCTATATTAAAAATTTATCACGATTAGTGAGTAAGCAGATCACTAAACGAAATGGCGCGGTTCACATTTGTGATGGTTGTCTGCTTTATTTTGCTACAAGCAATGCGGTAGATAACCACCAAAAACATGATTGTGCTCATATTAGTACAATATTACCAAGTCCAAGTATGTTTAGAAAAAAAACTGGTTCAATGAAAATGTTTCTAATGATAGGTTATATTTTGATAAATTTGAAAAGAATAAGAGGGTTCCTTTTATTATTTACGCTGACTTCGAATCGTTTTTAAAACCTATTGCCTCTTGTTCTGATGATCCTAACAAATCATCAACCATTAATGTTCAGAGACATGACGTGTACAGTTTCGGTTATTATATTAAGTGTTCATATGATAGTAATCTCTCTAAATATGTTAGTTATAGCGGAGAAAACTGTGCTCATGTATTTATTAATAAGCTCCAAGAAGATTTAAAAATTATATGTAGTAAATATAGTTTTCAAACTGCTCCTCTCCCTCTTACGAATGAAAATAAAAAATATATAGAAGAAACCAAAGTATGTTACATTTGTAAAAAAGATTTATATGAGCAATTTATTGACTACAACTGGCAGACGGGAGCGTTTATAGGTGTTTCACATGAAATATGTAGTAAAAAGTTTCATAAAATAGACTTTGTACCAGTAGTATTACATAATCTAAGTAATTACGATGCTCACTTTATTGTACACGCATTAAATTTTGCTGATGGCGAAGTACAAATAATCCCCCAAAATAAAGAAAAATATATTTCATTTTCTAAAATTCTTCACGTAAACGGTCAGCGTGTAAGTTTAAGGTTTATTGATTCTTTTAAATTTTTATCAAGTAGTTTAAATTCATTAGCTTCTAATCTTAATAATAATCAGTTTATAGAACTAAAACATTAATTTCCGAATGTAAACGACTTTGAATTGCTGAAAAGAAAAGGTGTATATCCATATGAGTATATGAGTTCTTTCAGGTCATTAAAATCACCATCATTACCAAAAATTTATGACTTTTTTAATTCACTTACTGGGTCAACGATTTCTAACGAAGACTACGTTCACGCTCAAAGAGTGTGGGCTCATTTTAAATGTTGTAGTATGTCTGATTATTCTAATCTTTATTTAAAAACAGATGTTTTGCTTTTAAGTGATATATTCGAAAACTTTAGAAATGCTTGTTTAAAAACCTATGATGTAGATCCTGCTCATTATTACACTGCTCCTGGTTTAAGCTGGGACGCTATGTTAAAGTTTACCGAAGTCGAAATCGAGTTATTGACAGATTTTGATAAAATAGCCTTTATAAAAGCTGGTATCAGGGGTGGTGTGTCTCAATGTAGTAATCGTTACGCTAAAGCCAATAATCCTTATATGGATAATTATAAAGCAGATGATCCTATTTCTTTTCTAACATATTTGGATGCTAATAATTTGTATGGGTGGGCTATGTCTCAGTATTTACCTATTTCTCAATTTGAATGGGCGAGTGTTGATGTTAATTTTAATGTTCCTATCACTTCAGAGTTTGGTTACATTTTAGAAGTAGATTTGGAATATCCTGATAGCCTTCATGATCATCATTCCGATTTACCATTATGTCCTGAAAATATTTGTATTGGTGGTTCTAAGGAACGAAAGCTGGTCCTGGTCATCGTCTTCATTGAATGTAGAACGAGCAATCTGTAACAACCAGTACAATTTTATACGTTACTCAGAAGTCATAAAAAATCAGAACATTCACTCAGTAATTGAAAAATGAAAGCGAATCACATCAGTTTTATGCACATCATATACGTTAGACAGAAGTCAGAACAAATCAGAACATTCACTCAGAAAATAAAAAATAAAAACGTTTTACTTACATTCATGGTACTGGTGTTGAATACAGAACGGAGCAATAGAATAGAATAGAATAAAACTTTATTGCATTACTGTTACATTTTTGTTTGCTAGGTTACATTGCATTAAAGTAAGAACAGTTACCCTTAACGGGCATACAATAGAATAACACATTCAACGATTCAATAATTTTAAATTAAACAATTCCAATCACATTTCATTAATATTTATTACATATTATTATTATTATTTATTAATTACTTAATTCATTTATTTATTATTGTACATTGTTAATTATTAATTAATAATATAATATTCATGCATGCCTAATTAATTAATTAAGTTTTTATATCATAACATTCATTAACATTATAAAATGCTTTAGTAATTAGCCACTCTTTCAATTTTCTTGTAAATTTATAATCGGCATGGCACTTTAATTCAATAGGCAATTTATTGTAAATACGTATAGCGGACACATAAGTACTCTTTTCAAAAATCATAGAACTTATTCGCGGTAATTGCAAAGCATCGAAGCGTCTCAAAGGAGCTTGTCTTATTCTTGAATTTGATATTTTTGGAAACAACGACATTTGATTTCTCACGAATTTGCACATTTCCAAAATGTATATGCTAGGCAATGTTAAGAGTCCCTTTTCTCTATATGTACTTCGAACACTTTCATCGTTTTGTTTGCTAAAAATTAATCTAATGCAACGTTTTTGAAGTAAAAATGTACTATTCACATTAACTGAATTACCCCAAAATATTATTCCATAAGACAATAATGAATAGACATTTGCGTAGTAAGCATTTAAAGCCACTTCTATAGAGGAAACATCGACCAGCACAGACAGCGCATAGCAGTAACTGTTTATTTTATTATTTACTTTTTCTACATGAAATTTCCAATTTAGGTGAGTATCGAGGATTATACCTAGAAATTCTGTGCGTTCGATTTCATTTATAACAATATTATTGTGTTCTATGTTAAGTTTAAGTTGTTCCTTTTTGTAGTTTCTTATTTGCAGCACTTGTAGTAGTTTCCTATCCACGAGTATCGAAAATACACAACTCAGTGTGTTATATATCAATTTTAGTAAGTAATGACTATTTGAACTTACTCTACTTAAGATATCTAATTCGATGTTGTTTAACAAGACAAGATAGTTAATGTAATGATTATTTTAACTTTAGTTTAGGAAAATTTTACTTTCAAAGTCTAATTTTAATGAACAATGTGTGTTTCTCTATCACGAATAAACAAGTTCAGTAGCTAATTTAATTTAAACGAGAAGATAAACTAGTTTCAAAGTATAAGTAAATAGAGTTTATCTAATTATAATGAACAAAGTTATTAAGATATACTCTTATCAGAAAGTTAGTAAGTATGGGTGTATTATTATAGCAAAAATATTTCACGAGAGATGGTCCATGAAGGGAAGATTTCATGCATACCGAATGTCCATTATTACAATTAACACACTAACCGCCGCTGTGGTTAAGTGATTAGGACTACCCCGGTCTCAGACTCACGGTCACGGGTTCGATTCCCAGCAGAGGTTGCACATGTGTGTATTCGGTATGGTTGGTGGTAGGACTTGAATGATTACAATTAACTCACTAACCGCCTCTGTGGTTAAGTGGTTAGGACTACCCCGGTCTCAGACTCCGGGTCACGGGTTCGATTCCCAGCAGGGGTTGCACATGTGTGTATTCGGTTTGGTTGGTGCTAGGACTAGAAAAATCCGTTTGGCAAGCTTCGTACCACCATTTTATCTAAGTCTATTGCCACCAGTGGGGTGTCATTAACAGTGGTTTATTAGCAAATCAACTAAACAAGAGTACAGTGGCATCGGTACGTCATTAGATAATGATGTGCATCGGGAATGGTGATTAAGACCGAGGAGTCATTAACGATTAATTAGTAAATGAACTGAGAGCTGCCGCTCGAAAATTGTATCTCGGAAACGGTTAAAGATATCGCTCTGGGACCCAGCGCAATCGATTCAAATGGGGGTTTTTTTCTTTTTATTTTTATTAGTTTTGGAAACGACTTGAACTAGCCCGGGGGCCAGAACCAGACCAGTTTTGAGTGTGCCAGAACTCTCAAAACCCTACTACTCAGACCCCTTCCGCATCCGCTCCAAACAAGGGGACGCCCTCAGAAGAGAGCCCCGTTGCTCATCATAGCCTCCGCTGGGGTCCCGTATCAGGTCCGTGAAAGGACACCCAGGATACGAACACTATACTACACGACACCAAGACAAAGAACAACACTACGCTGGACAGCTCAGATGCTGTCCATCGCGCCCAACATTTAAGACGGATTAAGACAGATTTCGTGGGCACCTGGGGTGATATGGCGACATATCCATGCCGGTGCCCACACACATACTTAAGCCTATCGACAACCTATACTAACACGAACAAGAACGTCGGGCGTCCGGCTGGACAGGACGGAACCTGTCTTCCGCCAGACACCCGCAGTTTGGGAAATCTGAGCTAGCACAACTTTAATTAGTATGACAAAAAAGTGAGCGTCAAGTTGGCAGGCACACCACGGAATTAGACGGTTTTGACTATGTCAAAAAATTGTGTATAAATAGTGATAAATTGTGACGTATAGCATATAAATAGTGATACTATGGTTCAAAAGATATTTGAGTATCTTGGTGTGCCTGCTAACTTGACGTCAAGATAGCAGGCACATTAAGAAATACAGTTCGTATCAATGTGATTTATATGTCAAAAAACTGTGTATAAATAGTGAATCGTATACGCAAAATTTCAACAATTGTACTTTAATACAAACCGAGATATTACGGTCTCTAAGTGGGCTGCCAACTTGACGATTCTTGCGATGGCGATTCCAGGGAAACGGGTTGAAGTTTGAAACAAATAAATACATGAAAAAATTGTGTGTGAAATTGTGAATCTTTCAATATCAATAAAAAAAGAATTCTTCTTTGCTATTTTCCAAAAATCTAAGGTAAACTTCTACCATACATTCGATTTTAAGTACAATCGTGCACAATTTTAATTATTGACTTTTAAGATTAGGAATATACTTAACCCTAGTTAACTTTACGAAAGATTAGCTAGGTTAGTACCTACTTATGAAGTTATACGTATTACTCGACCAACACAATTAGATGCATGTCAGCTAGACGTTTATCACAGTTGTTCAATAATTTACAAACTAAACGTATCTTCTTCGATATTCCATTTTAAAATCTGACCACTCAGCATGTGCAAACTAATTGAAGTGCAATATATTCAGATTGTTAATCATTGAACAATTATGATAAACGTCTAGCTTCAATGCGATTAATTATGTTGGTCGAGTAGTAACTATGAAAAGTTTTGAATGACTGAGAAAATATCTACCTCACATTAGGTACAATGGCGGACTCCGTCGCTTTACCAGTCTAAAGGTCAAAATCCCTTGCACACCGCGTCGTCTATTTGGTACGGGCACGTAGGTACCCGGGCGGTCGGTGCGCTTCACACGAAAATCGCTGCAAAGTGGTAAAGCGACGGCGACACTCGACCGTACCTAGGTATATCTTTTTTGTAAATACCATGATAGAAAATAAGCTGCGTACCTACAAAAATGTAGGTTGTTATTAAACGATTTAAACACTTTCACTTCTGATGCAAATGTACCAGTGGCGAAGCGTGAAATATTGAGAGAGGTACGCCGGAGCAAAAAAAAATGCTTACCTACTCCGAGCGCGGGCACGCAGTCTTGAGTCCTTACCGAAAATCTGTGATTGGCATCCTGGCTTCAGTCTTGTATAGGCAGATGTATCTTCAGTCCACTTTTACTATACGTGTAAGCACTGAGATATTGAAACAGTGTCTTGCAAGCATAATAGAAGTGGCTTTGATAAAAGCCGTTTGTGGTGAAATGATGATATGATGTAAATTAAACAAAACTTAATCGACTGAGTACTAATAATACTACTTATACTCTAAAGCTATTCGTCTATTCTTCTCGGGAAGAATCTAAAGCTATTAATGCCGACATCTTACAATTCTACCGATTACTTTGCAAATCTACTTACTCTAAATACGTAATTTCAACTTATTACAATATCTACTTACCGCAAATACCTAATTACAACGTACGTCTTCGTAACTACTTTCTACGCACAACACAAATAAACAAAGTCTAACTACAATACTAATCATTTTAATAGGTGAAATTAACTAATAAATTCAAATACTAATAAAACACAGTCATGCATTCAATGATGAATTGCAATTACGTCAAATTATCTGTCAACAGAACACAAACCGAAAACGATATTCGTCCATCTCGCTCACGCGTACGCAAATTGTTTAACTGTCTCTATCAAGTAACTCGGATAAAGACGGCTTACCGGCTGCTAATACGCGGGTGGGTTTATTGACCTTTATGTGACGTCATGACGTTTATTTTGTATGGAAGTTTAACTGCCTAAAAGCCGATCGCGCCTGCGGCTTATTTTAAAGCAATATGTTGTTAAAAAGCAAATTTTGTTGATTTAATGTCCATAGTGTAGGCAATTTGTAATGTTTCTTTTATATATTTACTTTTTTAATTACTGATTGTGCCATTTCTCAATTCAAGTAGAGAGTGGTTGTGTTCTAAGCTTCTGAAGGGAAGCCGGTGGGAATCGAGTTGTATGGAACCTTCGTCACTGAAATGTACTCACTGCTTACAAATTTCAACACAAACAAATAAAACTTTTCGCGCACCATTCTCGTATCACCGGCTCACCGCACGTAAACAAAATCACGCCATCTCTCGGTCGTTCGCGACACTCACTCGTCCATCACTATCCGAGACTTTTAATTCGAGTCACTAAAATTACCAAATTGCTTGACATAAGTTTCCATAGAAATAACGTGAAACTGACATTACAACGGTAGATTTAAGTGTAATTTTATGACTTGAATTAAACATAATTAGACTTTATGTCAGTATCTTAAAAGTCAATAAATAAAATTGTGCACGATTGTACTTAAAATCGAATGTATGGTAGAAGTTTACATAAGATTTTCGGAAAATAGCAAAGAAGAATTCTTTTTTTATTGATATTGAAAGATTCACAATTTCACACACAATTTTTCCATGAATTTATTTGTTTAAAACTTCAACACGTTTCTCTGGAATCGCCATCGCAAGAATCGTCAAGATGGCAGCCCACTTAGAGACCGTAATATCTCGGTTTGTATTAAAGTACAATTGTTGAAATTTTGCGTATACGATTCACTATTTATACACAGTTTTTTGACATATAAATCACTTTGATACGAACTGTATTTCTTATGGTGCCTGCTATCTTGACGTCAAGTTAGCAGGCACACCAAGATACTCAAATATCTTTTGAACCATAGTATCACTATTTATATGCTATACGTCACTATTTATCACTATTTATACACAATTTTTTGACATAGTCAAAACCGTCTTATTCCGTGGTGTGCCTGCCAACTTGACGCTCACGTCAAAAAACTGTACCCAAATAGTACCAAATAGTGCCCAAAGGAAATAAATAGTACCTTTATAGTTAAAAAGTTATAGACATAGTTTGGTGAGTACGCTAGGCGTAGGTTCTACGCCCAGCGTACTCACCTCGTTGCGCGAAAACAGAACCAGCAATGGCTCTCATTTCTATCTCAATAAATAGTACCGGAAATAGTACCCTCTAAAGAAAGTCATTAAATTTGATAGCAAACTTCTACATAAATTGACATGAGGTACAGGCGAACTCATAATAATTTTAATATTATTAAATTTTGTATTATGAACCTACTACATATTACTTTTACTTTTGTTGAAATTAATAGGTGTATATACGTAACGAGGAAGTTTAATATCAGTTATGTAATTGATTATAATTATTTTTCTTATAAATAAGATCCATATGTTTTCCAAAATATTGACTATCGTATTTTTGCCGGATTTCATAAAGTAACAGCACCTTCTATATAAGGAACTATTTGCCTTATGTCTGAAATTGAAAGCTCAATATTGTGCGAGAACAATCTGTTACTTTTGTTGATCATAGTGCAACTTATCGACGCGCGACAGCGATGCATCTTAGTATAAACAAGTTACAATAGATGGCGCTTATCACACTTCTTACTTTAGTTACTTACAAACTGACCTGTATTATGAAAGTGCTAAAGATCAATATTGCAATTCACAACAATTTGCTTGACGCCGCGGTGGGAACGCATAGTTTTCTGGAACCGATTTTTTTTGTCGTTTACTTTGCCTTGCCACCGCAACCGCAAAGGTTTGCGAATAGTTAATTTGTGAAACAATTAATGAAAAAACTTGTGAATTTTGTTTCATTGTGATGTGAGTGATCTTTAAATGAGTAAGTATGTATGTTTCATCTGTAATAGCATTATATGTTCATGTCGATTTGCAGTTGATCTTTCAATAGCTAGGTAGGTAGGTACCTACTCAGTTTGAATATATTATATATACTTACCTACAGAAATACGTTATTGTTTTTTATTAATCGTAGAATAACAAATTAAATCATATTCTTAGTTTTCTGGTCTGTATAAAGTTTTTAACTGTGTCGCGTACTTACCGGTGAAAGAATACTACCACCCCCTCTTCGCTTGGGTGTCGTAATAGGCGACTAACGGACTAAAGACTGCACATACATCCAACAGCTTAGAACGGCGATGGGCTCACCACCTGTCACGCTGAGCACATGTGCAGTCGCTATTTATGTAGGTATGTATCTATATTAATAAAAATCAATTGCCAAAATGTTTGTACGCGCATCACTTCAGAACGGCTGCACCAATTTGGCTAATTCTTTTTTGTTGTATTTGTAATTGTCGGGACAAGGTTTGTATAAAAATGAACATTTTTGGAAATTCGCCACGGGGTAAGGGGTTCACGCGGACAAAGTTGCGGGCGGGCTGTCATTCACGATCAACAAATCATAAATAAGCGATGCTTGATACATAGATATAAGTTGGAGTGGGTCTCATTTACCCTCGACTACAAATTTTGTGATTTATAACAGTTAAGATTTATAGTCGAAGTAAGAATCACCGCTAAAAACCAGCCTTCATATAAAAAAATCCGCATCCAAATCTAGGATATTTAAGAGCTACGGTGCCAAAGACAGACACACCCACCTCAAGACCCCTCTTTTTGGCCACCCTTGGTTTACTGTTATTAAATATGTACCTATTTTATTTTAGGTCGTCGTCTATTAATGAACTCCATAGTTATTCCAATCTTAATTCCTTTGGTAATAAAAATAATATTTTACCACTCACTGTGCTCGACTGTACCACACGTAATTTTTGTATTTAGAAGTTTGCTATCAAATTTAATGACTTTCTAGTGTAAAAGTCAAATAACAATTACACTCTTAGAGGGTACTATTTCCGGTACTATTTATTGAGATAGAAATGAGAGCCATTGCTGGTTCTGTTTTCTCGAAACGAGGTGAGTAGGTACGCTAGGCGTAACCTACGCCTAGCGTACTCACCAAACTATGTCTATAACTTTTGAACCATAAGGGTACTATTTATTTCCTTTGGGCACTATTTGGTACTATTTGGGCACAGTTTTTTGGCATTCTTGAAATAACAGAATTCCATGGTGAGTACGCCAGGCGTAGGTAGGTACACAATATTTCTCGTCTCATGTAGGTAAACTATTGGACACGGATATTGATGAGCAGTCATCACATTATGTAACCTTTACAACTGTTCGACCACATAGCAAACATTTTAATTTTCAGATTTCCAACTGATCCGGTAGAAAGAAGTCGTTGTCGAAATATTTAACTATATAAAATTAGGGAACATGAAAAATGATGCAACATCCAAACGAAAGTTATTTAAGAAACAAATACAAAGAAAAACGCCATTAATTGTTTTGATTATAATTTAAAATATTTAAATTTCTAATTTAAAAAAAATTGATTAAGTATTAGGGGAGGTCAGCTCAGAGCGGCACCTTAACTTTGACTTTAAATAAATACCACTATAGAATCAATTTAAAAAAGATTTTTTTTTAAATTGATTCTAGTTTAACTAATTTCGCTAGCTCCGTCAGACTCCAGCGACCGTCACCTCTTATTAAAGATGAGCTCCTTAGAGTTGGCGGACGACTGTCCCATGCGTCTATCCGATATAACGCGCAGCATCCGCTCATACTTCCTAGCTCTAGCCCACTTGTAGACCTCATCATTGACCACTACCACAAAATACACTGCCACCCTGGCGCTGACACTTTACACGCTATCCTACGCCAACAATTTTGGATATTGTCCGCGCGCCGTATTATTAGACACCGAGTCTTTAAATGCATTAGATGCTTTCGATGCCGGGCCCAGCCGCAAGCGCCCTTCATGGCCGACCTGCCAGCCGATAGAGTTACGCCTCAGCCAGTATTTAGTCAAGTCACGACCGATTTTGCCAGCCCATTCCTCGTTAAATCTAGTACCCTACGTAATACTCTTAAAAGCGTACTTTTGTATATTCGTGTGCCTCTCAACTAAGGCGGTTCATTTGGAACCGGTCTCGGACCTCAGCACGGAAGCGTTCCTCGCGGCATTACAGCGTTTTATAGCACGCCGCGGTGCCCCAGTTCTCATCCGCTCGGACTGCGGTACAAATTATGTAGGCGCTAGAAATCAGCTCATTGAAGTACAACACTTTCTTGCCTCGAATAATGACACGATTGCGCACAAGCTCGCTGGTCAGCACATTACTTGGTTGTTGAACGTCCCTAAGGGACCATGGTTCGGTGCGTTACATGAGATCAACGTAAAATCAACAAAGCAACTTTTATATTGCGTAATTGGCGAACAACACCTCACATTCGAGGAATTCTCCACACTTTTAGGCTGTACTTAACTCCAGACCTCTCTGCCCACTTTCGTCTGATCCGTCAGACTTCGAGCCGCTCACAGCCGGACATTTTATTATAAGCCGCCCACTAACGGCCCTTCCCGAACTATCCGTGGAAGATAGGCCGATCTCCACACGTAGGCGTTTCCAGATGGTACAGGCCCTTTCCCAGCGTTTCTGGACGCTGTGGACCCAGTCCTACCTCCACACACTCCAAACCCGCTCCAAATGGTTGTCCCCATCCTCCCCTCCCCGAGTTGGCGAGCTCGTCCTCATCAAGGAGGACAACCTGCCTGCCCTTCAATGGAGACTGGGGCGCATTACTCGCACCTTGCCTGGGAAGGATGGCGTCGTGCGGGTGGTGGACCTGGACACCGCCAATGGACACCTCCGGAGGCCTGTGTTCAAGATTGCCAGGCTCCCTCTGGATGAGCCCACCCTGGGCCCCGGAGGATGTTCGAGCCAACTGGCCGACGATGGAAGACACTACCGGCGCCCTCTAGCGGTTCTATACGGCAACCGAAGCCGGCGCGCGAACGTCACCCCGCGCCGTGTCGACGGAGGGCCTGTGGTCGCTGACGTGACGAGACATGATTCCCCGCTTAGCACGCGCGCGTGTGACATCACACCCGTTACAACCGAGGCGCCCTTTCGGCCGCGTTGAACATTGGCGACCCCTAAGAACAATTTGTGAAGTGACTGTGTGCTGTGCCGTGATCGTGAAGTCCACTTCATCGCCCTGCCAGTGCTTTGCCCAGCTCGTCTCCCGGTACATGCGATCCCGTCCAGCCTGCTCCCGGTAAGTCCCTTCTCTGCTGTATTTGGCGGTGTCCTCTGACCCGCGGATACACCTATCCTCACTGGTTTGTCTTAACGGGCATGTGCGAGCTGGTGGCACGTGTCTCCAGCTTACCCACATAAAACAACTCATAGTAACGAAGTTGTGGCGGCACAAAAATTAGGACTGACACGTTTGATTGCACATAATATGCACAAAAATATGGCATGCTTAGAATTACTCTATGTCGAATGAGGAAGCTGTAGACATGGACACTGTGAAATCTCCTGGTTCCCCCACCGCGCCGCCTGGTGGGTGACGCCACTGAGTGGGATGAACGAGAGAGACAGCGATATACCGGAAGAGAAGGAAAATACGACTGGAAACGGATGTGCCTATCTCAATATTATAAGCTTCTAATGAGGTAAGTAGTTTAATATGCGTTTTATTTCAGGTAAAACGCGTCTTTTGTGAAAAATAACTGGGCTATCTAACCGAGACTCTTAAACAGGAGGAACTGAAAAACTGAACATGTAATTTCGTGGCGTGGTTCTAAACGCCGATCAATAATTTTTATGTAGTTAATGTATGAAAATAGAATAAAAAGATGAAAAAGGAACGTTCTACATTAACTGCTCCTATTTCGAAAATATTCCTATTATTTATCTGAATAAAGGTTTTTCGTCTCTAAGGATTTCTTAAAGTAGGGAAAACAAAATAGAAATCTAAACAACAATTTCAATAAAATTTCTTTTCAATGGAAGTAAGTATTTCAAAGAAGTTATGATTAGTACTTTGTCATTATAAAAACTTCAAACACCTTATAAAAAATAGATTCGCAATCCTATAATAAATCCTTAGATCAATATTAGTTATTGTTCTGAGACTAAATCGTAGCGGAATAGTGGCAACTTTGACATACTTACACATTATTTTGACGTTTCAATATTTTGGCAAATTTTTGAAGAAGCTCTTCTCATGTTGACATTTAGCTCACACACTAAATGAAATGAGGAGTTTCTCCCGTGTTCTTTTAGCAACAACACGTGTTGTTTGTGAGACTCCATTTTATTTCAATGTACCGTACAATAGCAAATGTACTTTTATTAATTAATTTTAATTTTATTTAATTTATTTATTTAACATAATTAAACGGGCGTAACCCAATTACATAATTATGAATAGTTTAGTGTAGTATTTAATCACTACTTCACAAACAAATATCTATTTTGCTTAAAAAATTCGTAAGGTTGTCGACAAACACATCAAAATCCGGGTAAGCCACAATAAAAAATTTAAAATAATACCACTTGAAATTAGCTTAATGCTAAACGCGAAGCCATTAAATAAGTTATAAAAATAATAACGAAATGAGTAGAGGTAGGTACCTAAAGTTAGGTCCTAAACATCTCATCAGATAACAAACTCTTTTTGTGGAGATGGTTTGAGAGAGGGTTGATTGTGCGTCTAGCTAAGTGATCAAAGAATAAAAAGCTCAAATTGTGAAAACGAGAGTTGGCACGACACGCTCTTTCAATCTCTTCTTGTTATTGGATTGTGTAAGTTTGAAAAGGCTGTGAGCAAAGTGTACTAGTGCGTTTAGGAGTCCACGAAACATGATTTCCACAAACTCGGGTCCAAACATCTCGAATAACTGCATCATTTGGTTATTACATGATTGTAGACGACGGACGACTCCCTTTAGTTAGATTCTAATGGTATATCATAGTATAGTATGTATTTTTTAAATGCTATGTGATTGTAGTGTAGAAACATATATTTTGTGTATGCCTACACGTATTGTTTTCAATAAAACTTAATAGCGGCAATACGCGCCCGCGCGGCCAATTGCACTGCCCCGCGCGGAGCTACCCTCTCACTCTCTACCACTACGCCTTTGTACGGGTAGAACGTTCGGGCTCTGAGGACTCCTTGAGACAATTTGAAAAATGAACAATCGCTTTTTTCGCCGGAAGTTCGCCAGGCAAGCACGTTTGTAAATAAGTACACACGGCGTCAGATCAACCTACCCAAAACTGTCAAATTTCTACAATCAAATTTGAACTTTATTGGCTTGGTACTAAGGATCAATATTCATTGGAGAAATTTGACAGTTTAGGGTAGGTTGATCTGACGCCGTGTGTACTTATGATGACGAGTGACTTACCTACCATAATATGACATTGATATGAGACCAAACCCATTTTTCAGCTTATAATATAAATAAATTAAGACAGAAGACCACAAGCAAACGCTTGCTGCCAAGAATTTCTCAAATATTAACAACTTGACGTCCGTCTGTAATAAAATAAGTGATAACACTAAATGTTACAAACCGCGCGAACATTTAAACAGTTTGATCTTAGATGCGAGTACCCACTAGGTAGTGATTAAAACGTTTGCATCTTGTATGAGTACATCGCCTAAAGTAACTCTATGGTGTAGCAGCTAAGGCTTTCGGGTTTAATTGTCTAACTACAACACCTATCACATTACTTTTCTAATTGATTATTGTCCTAAATAAAATTAAATTAAAAACATTCCAAGTACATTGTTTTGCTAGATAACATAAAACTAATTTTAAAATATGCAAACTAGCAAAGCAATGTACTTACTGTTACTTGAAAGGTAATGCTAGAGGTTCAACTAATGCAAAAAGTCCCCGCCCGCGCCGCCCCGGTTTGTGATCTTGCCAGTTAGTTACGCAACTTTCACATTACCGAGTTAAAGGATGGGTAACCAAATAAAAAGCGTCTCGAGCTCTTCCGTGCTTCGGAAGGCACGTAAAGCACACTGCGGTTGTATTGCCTGTTTATGTTGTATTGCAGGGCTTAGCCTGTTATAGCCCAGTCTGCCTTAGTGCTGTCGTTCATGTGGGAACGTTCAGGACGTTCATAGGATGACGATGAATTGCTTCATTGTTACTTATTTATAGCGGTAGGTACCGAAAATAATTGTAAATAAAAGTCAAAGTACAAATCATTTATTAAATATACGCCTTCACAGACACAATGACATGATCGTGGTCTCTACGCCACAAGTTAAAATATTTATTTATTTTACATTATTTATTTCACTGCCATTCATTATGAGTTGGTTGATAATGTTTCGTAATAAAACATAGGATTATTTATATGTTTACTAAAAATAATTTTAAAACAATTAATTTTATATAATTACCCTAGTATGTTGATAATGAATCAAGTACAACTTTAAGCCATGTTTAATGCAGTTTCATTGTTGGATACGACATGTGGTACACATCCCTTCTTTATTGTGAGCCTGATGCAGCATTAAATATTGGTGTTATTATGATTAACCATGCTTTTTGAAGGTATCCAGAATCTCCTAAGAAATTAGAACAATATACTTACTTATAGAAAATTGTCATAGATAAAAAGTTAGTAGTTAGTATATATTTACCAAAAATAATTTAAAAACAATTAATTTTATTTATTTATTTATTTATTTACAGGTGAATCGACAGTTCTATAAAAAGTATAACACTGAAAATGTGAAACAGCAAACCATTTACAGATTCACACAAATAAAAATGTGATAGTAACATTACAAACTCAAGCAACAATTACAATCGAGTACCTCACAATCGCCAAATTGATAATAACTAAACTATTACAGAGTATGCTAGATATGGAACTTAATTTGTATTATATGTATAACAAGCCACCTTATGTTAAGCCACCTACTTAAAGAAAAAACAATATTATAACAAACACAATAGAACCCACCAGATTTAATAATCGGATAGTAATAATGCAAGTTTATACATATAATTTACCTTTGTATGTTGATAATGAATCAAGTACAACTTCAATAGTTTAATGTTATGACTAGTAGAAATTGATATAAGTAGGTACTTAAACATTTTCTATAGGTACCTACTGCAAGTAAAATTAAATATCAAGTAAAAAATAACATTAATGTTGTATTTCTTAATATATTCTTATTTCCTTACCTAACTCTCTCAAAGTCAAAGTTTATTAAATATGAGGCTTCACTTTCTCTTATTGACATTAAAACTATATGTAACTATAAAAATAAATGCCAATTGTGTGTATAAGAAGGTACTGTTTTTTTAGTACCTACCTAAGTAAATCTTTTTAATAAAGTACAATAAACTTAGAACTAAATTAACTTTATACTTAATTTTTCCCCATCATATAAACCAAATCACTATTTTATGGGTTAAATATATTTATGGCACACTGTTCCTTTTCTTAAAATATAAATGTTGTCAATGAAGGTACTGTTTTTTTGTACATAAGTGAATCTTTTTAAATAAAGCACAATAAACTTAGAACTAAATTAACTTTATACTTAATTTTTCCCCATCATATGAACCAAATTACTATTTTATGGATTAAATATATTTATTTCACAGACTGCTCCTTTTTGTAGAATAAAAACGTTGTCAACATTAGAGCTCCACAAAAAAAAATCATGTAAGTAAATAACTAAATTCAACGATGCCAAAGCCATGTTCAATGCAGTTTCATTGTTGGATATGACATGTGGTACACACCCCTCCTTTCTTGTGAGCCTGATGCAGCATTAAATATTGTTGTTATTATCATTAACCATGCTTTTTGAAGGTATCCAGAATCTCCTAAGAAATTAGAACAATATACTTACTTAAGTATAGAAAATTGTCATAGATAAAAAGTTAGTAGGTAAGTACCTATGTATTATACAAAATTGATTGATATGGTTTTTACCAAATTACCATGTTTGTTCACCATTCTGAGGAAGTCCATCTTCCAAATTATGAGGTAACATTTAAGATTTTTGAATCGTCGTCTCAAATCTGCAAAACCACATAAAATAGTTTTATCTTCATGTCAATACTCTTTATTTTAGCAATTTTAACAAAACTGACATTTCCTTGTAAATCCCAATATAATAATAGGCATAATACTTACCTTTATTATGTAAGTAATAATTTATTTATTAAAACTTACCGTTTGAACATAAGGACTGATATCTTTTCCTATTATGAAAGATGCTTGTCTGTATAAGATTTATAGGGTATAGTCAATAGGTACACCTTACTACACTTAGAGCGTTGGTTTAATACTCTAAGCTACCTGGCAAATTAAATCTTCATTGGAACCTGTAAAACAAATAGGCAATCTAAGTTATAAATTGATAAATGGACATTATGGATAGGTTACATTTAATATTTATACAGAAAGTCCCTTACTGTTGTCTTATTATTAACCTTTCTTGTCATGATTAAAGGTACATAGGTGGATTTATTTGGCCAAAATGTTTGTATGGTTTGAGAGCCCCTACAAATGGTTATGCAGCGACTTGCTCTTCGTTGCGGAAAATGTTGCATGACACACATTTATTTGGTCACTCACATCGCAACAACTATATCAGCACGCAATTGCCGGCAGACCTTAGTTAGATATTTGAAAGTTCGTAAACGAGAACTCCGAGAACTATTCACAAGTACAACAAACTCGGGAATTTCGTTAATTTGCTCCAAGCAACGTAGGGAAACATTTCTTTCTTAGCGCCTGAGCACTTGATTATTGCAGTCCACAATAGCCCTAAAAAGAGCATTTTAAACAAAACTTTCAACACAACACAACTCTTCCTACATCAGCTGATCAAACAATCGCCATTTTGTGTGAATTTTTATCTTCAATGTTTGAGTGATCGCTAGATTAGCGATTCTTGGCTTGTCAAACTGTCAATTAGGTCTATTTTAGCGTAAATTTTACGTCGTAGGTAACTTTTGCTTATGTCAATCCCATACATTCGGTTTATCGTAGCGATGATTTCGTAGCGTTTAATTTGTTTGCCAATTGACTAGGCCCTCTGGAAGCCATCAGCGAGCCAGTTGCAAATACACGGGCGCAAAGCGCACGCGCGGTCACGGATTGCCACTAACCTTTTACCACCGAAATTGAGTTTGTTTTTCTCGCCACCAAACGAAGCCACGACCCATCAGCTACAATGATTAAACATTATGATGAAATCGATATCGATATTTTGTACTGTCGTATCTCTAAAACTGTTTCAGTGTGCCAATGTAATGAAATTTTTTTTTTCTAATTTCGGGATAAGTGACGGGCTGTAAATGTAATATAATAATGAAGTAGACCAATCATAAACACACAGTTTTAATAATATTGATAACTTTTAAAGCAATTTATTTATTTATTTATTTATTTGGACAACCAACAAGACATACACCTTACATGCTAACATTTCATTTTATATTATGTAACAAAGGTGCTGCCTTACTTAAAGGCTGCCACGGAAAGCATATTTTATAAAATGGTAGGGAGCGGAAGGCGTCCACTGGCAAGTAAACATAACCATTTGTCATAAATCTTAAGGATAACAATTATGCTATCCTTAATTTTTTTTTTAATTTAGTTAAAAAGATTCAATAATATGAAAATAAGTAACAGTTAATAAATTGTGATCTATCAGTCATTTATTAACCATCCATAGTGAATAATAGATAGATAGAAAGTTAATACTTTTATTGTAACATAATAACACAAACATTAATAACGATAATATAAAATTGAAGTCAAGATTTTTTCTTGAATTTAACTAAACACCCTCATTTTTTTTTTTTTTAATTTTCCCTTATTTTTCATTAATTCGCTCGTTCATGTTTGCTGTCCTTACAACAAAATACACTATTTATTTCGAAACTTACCATGTGGGAAACCACTTACGGTTTCACTACGCATTTTCAAAACACGTTTCAACTAATAACATTACATCTATGACGGCTTATCGAAAGTTCATTACCCTTATACTTTATTTTGTACTATGTTTCATACATCGAAGTACGTTTGCTCGATGCTACATTTCATCTAAATACTATGCTCCTCAAAGATTCTTTTTGTCAAACCATTGTTAAATATATTAATGTTACCACATTCGAAAAGTTACTCATTTGCTGCGAGAGAAATCTAGATTTATGTATAAATCAATCACTCTAATCTTTTAAACATTCATTAAGGTATTTTTGTTATTTAGCTGAGTCTATGTCACAACAAAGTATTTTCATTTCAGGACCTATTTCGATTTTCCATAATTTCGTTTAGTTTGACAGTTGCACAATATTGGTATATCCGTGCTCTAAATGGACTCGCCTTTTACTAAGCGCCATCTATCAGTGTCCATGTCTACAGCTTCCTCATTCGACATAGAGAAATTCTAAGCATGCCATATTTTTGTGCATATTATGTGCAATCAACCGTTTCAGTCCTAATTTTTGTGCCACCACAACTTCGTTACTATGAGTTGTTTTATGTGTGTAAGCTGGAGACACGTGTCACCAGCTCGCACACGCCCGTTAAGACAAACCAGTGAGGTTAGGGTTTTGGACTATAGCTAGAAATTTTGTGCATAATTTGTGCACTAGGAACAAAAAAACTAACCATCACACTCAAATACTGTTGAAACTACGATCATAAAACTGTGTGCGAGCTGGAGACACGGGTCTCCAGCTCGCACAGCTGTATCTTCGTAATTGTTCAAGCTACGGTTATGAATTATACCTCAAAATTTTGTGCAGAATTTGTGCATAAGGCACAAAAATTTTCAAAACTTTAACTCAAAAGGTTTTTGAGCTACGAACCGATAAGTATGTGTAAGCTGGTGACACGTAACACGGGCTAACACATGGTGAATTATTGTAACTGTATAAGATAGCGCTTCGTTTTAAAGATCAAATAATACGTTATAATTTGTGCACACACGAGGCAAAATTTCAAATCTCTGGGCCTCTTACTTTATAAATTATAAGCCAAAAACTGTTTTCCCGCCAAAAAATTCAAAATAATGGCTCGGAAGCGGCTAAACGCGCGCCGACCGCGCCGTTGCCGTTCCGTGCGCTACACTATTGCAATCGAGTTTGAACTTGAGAGCTAGCTTAATTTAGTGTCATTTTAATTTGCGCTCTCGATCGTTTCGTTTCTATACCGAGAATTTTAGACTAGGAGACTGCTGATATAGGAAATTGGTTAATTTAAAATAAAAGCAGTCTATTTTATTTATGAATGTTCATAAAATATCGCTATGCTTAGTTTTAAGTATTTACAATAACCTCATTCATATGATAAGTAGTGATAAAATTAGTCTGCCTGTATGTTTTTATTACCACGTTTTTATTAGGTAGCTTTCTCGTTTATTTGTTTATTTATTTGTCGACAAATGCAAACGATTTTATACTAGCTTCCCGATGAGCTAGTCTTGCAACTTTGAACATAGGTCAGAACAGGATGACAATGCAATATTATGGTGTCATTGAGCTGATCTGATGATTCAGCCGGAAGAAGGCCACAGGATCTCTGTAAGAAAACCATGAAACCCCATTCAGGCTCATTTGATTAGTTTTGATGAGCACTCTGACGGGAGACGACTAGACGAGGTCCATGGTCTGATGATGAACCCGAAGGAAGGCCACAGGAACTCAGTATTGAAACCATGCAACCCCATCAAGTTTGGGCTCGTTTGAATCGTCTTGACGAGTACTCTGTTGGGAAATAGTGTTTAGGGTTTGATGATAAAGCCGGAAAAAGCCCACAGGAACTCTATAATAAAACCATGCTACCCCAACGAGTTCGGGGTCGTTTGAATCGCCTTGACGAGCACTATATCGAGAAATAGTGTTCAGGGTCTGATGATGGAGCCAGAAAAAGGACACAGGAACTTTATAATAATACCACACAACCCCATCGAGTTTGCGCTCGTTTGATTCGTCTTGACAACTACTCCCATAGGAGATGAAGAATTTTTAGTTATGGCACGTTAACTAAAAAACAGTTACTACGCTACGATAACTAAACCATCAACCATTCTGACAAGGGGTCGGTCAGCCATCAACACATAGAAGAATTGGTAACTTGCAAACTTTTTAACTTGTAAATAGAAAAAGTAAGAATTACTTACTACTGGTAAAATAAAAATTTGAAATAGCTTTATTAAAAATAATAAAAGTATCTTTATTTTCGTTATCTGTGGATTGGGTTTGAAATAGGTACATATAAAATTTAACATCTACCTGCTTACTAGCATTTGAAAATAACTTTAGGTACTTACTCATAAGATAACAAAGGTACGCCTACTATTGAATCTAGGTGATCTACTGCGGATGGACAACATCTACATAAAGAAGCCATAACTGGAGGTTAGTATAGGTAAGCAGCAGAACGATTAGATAGAACACAATTAAATTAATTTTTATAATAGTTCTTTTTCTATAGAATTTACAATAATGACGAAAAAGGCCGGCGCACAGGAAGATGCGCGTAATAAAATGCCCGCTTGCAAAGTGTTAAACTATAGCTACATAAATTTAATATCGGTGATAACAGTATCGACCATATCTACGGACTATTAAAAATTCATGCAATATCGTGTTTTTTTCCACTATATAGTTTCAGAACGCATCGAACGTTTATAATAATTTTATTTTATTAAACTTTTACAAGCACATTTGTTTGTTAAAAACTACAGATTAATGATAACTCAATAAATATCAGGGATACGGTACAATATTCTTGAATTCGATCACGTACAATATAGTGATCTCAACGCACACCGCATTCCTGACGCGATATAGTGTTTTCCAAAATAGGTATAGTTTCAGAACGCATCGATATCGGATTTGACGATATTGATGCAATAAATACGTTTTAGTAACCTTATACGATTTGTATCGCCTACTCCTAATTTTATCAGAAAAAATGGAAGAGGTGATTGGGCTTTATTACATGTCGGCAAATAATTACTATTTATTGCATCTTTATTATTTTTATTAATTATTAATTCGTAATATTGTATTACTTTTAATACTTTATCGTTACTCCAATCCATAATTATCGAAACAGAATAATATCGATAGTCGTATTTGCAACACGTTCACACCTCTAGTTGTCTAGCAGTCAACTAAAGTGTGCGAAGGAAATGTGGCCGCACGAACATTATCGCGACAAAATCCTTGATGTGCGGCAATTTACCAACAGCGCGGCGCGTCAACGCCATGATACAACGCGCTAACGCGAAGTGTTTGGCCAGACGTGTCGCGAAAACGCAAATCTTCGCGCTAGCGCGATAATGTGGCCCTAGCATTACATTGGGATGCCCCGTCAGACTAATCGCAAAGTCATCGATCACCATAGAGTACATTTATTTTTATTTATTTATTTACATTTAACCATGGGAAGTAATACAATCTAATATTAAAATAAATTACTTTCAATGGTTAAAAATTATTCTGTGACGGTCGATAGCGATTAGTTTGCTGGAAAGCATCCGTTCTTTATCGAATTAGGCTCAAGTACTCAACCATTTTGTCGTTCTGCACTCCTCCATAATGTTTATCATTATGCCAAATCTAATTATTTAATTGTCTCAACAACAAAAAATAACTAAGACATTTGTGTGTGAGATATCTAAAATAAAAAGTAGGGTAGGTTATTAATTAGGTACCTGCCTATAGTAAAACTAAATTAGTCGCGTCGCGCATCGCTTTAACAGACGGCTCCTAGTCTAAAAGTGGCAATAGTGTAGCGCACGGAACGGCAACGGCGCGCTTAGCCGCTTCCGAGCCATTATTTTGAATTTTTTGGCGGGAAAACAGTTTTTGGCTTATAATTTATAAAGTAAGAGGCCCAGAGATTTGAAATTTTGCCTCGTGTGTGCACAAATTATAACGTATTATTTGATCTTTAAAACGAAGCGCTATCTTATACAGTTACAATAATTCACCATGTGTTAGCCCGTGTTACGTGTCACCAGCTTACACATACTTATCGGTTCGTAGCTCAAAAACCTTTTGAGTTAAAGTTTTGAAAATTTTTGTGCCTTATGCACAAATTCTGCACAAAATTTTGAGGTATAATTCATAACCGTAGCTTGAACAATTACGAAGATACAGCTGTGCGAGCTGGAGACCCGTGTCTCCAGCTCGCACACAGTTTTATGATCGTAGTTTCAACAGTATTTGAGTGTGATGGTTAGTTTTTTTTGTTTCTAGTGCACAAATTATGCACAAAATTTCTAGCTATAGTCCAAAACCCTAACCTCACTGGTTTGTCTTAACGGGCGTGTGCGAGCTGGTGACACGTGTCTCCAGCTTACACACATAAAACAACTCATAGTAACGAAGTTATGGTGGCACAAAAATTAGGACTGAAACGGTTGATTGCACATAATATGCACAAAAATATGGCATGCTTAGAATTTCTCTATGACGAATGAGGAAGCTGTAGACATGGACACCATCTATCAAGTCATTATGAACTATTTTTTTTTTATCTTGGAAAATCGACATTCAGTAGAACATATTCAGATTTAATGGGCGATTTTCTGACAGCCCAAATTAAAAAGTAAAAATTAGTTCAAAAACACCCGATAGATGTCGTTTTATAAAAGCCGGCCACCAGCCGTACCTACCTAAGGGCTGTAATAAATTCTACACTTTTACTTGTCTACCAAAAGAATAAAAAAGCAGTAAGTCCTTACCTATTTATATTCAGGACATCCAGAACCTATTTCTATTTTGGAATAGAATAAATATAAACGCAGCAATACACGTGCTCTTCATGAACCCGCCTTTTACCATGCGCCATACTAATCTATGCTAAGCGCCAGTAGTGAGATATTGGGCATTCTGTCCCACCTCCGTTCGTTCGGTCTATCTCCAGCCCCCTGGGCTGTCGATATCCCTTCCACTCACTGCGTTGGACAGAATACCCAATATCTCGCATGTTTTCCGTGTAGGTTCAAAATGTTTAAAGTTTTAAATAATTCCAACATTATTACGACAATCTTGACTGCTCCTCGTCAACCTGATTCGTTCTCAAAATATTTTGCCTACCGCCCATTCAAGACGACTTTTAGCTGTGCAGAAGAACGGGCGCAAGAAACTGCACAGCATTATATGTAGTCATATTACTTCAGTTCGATTTGTGTTTGATGATTAAACATGATCTTAGACTTGTGTTCTGTAACGACTGAGGACCGATTGCCTCGAGGAACTCATGGTGAAGTATCCTCCAAAGCCGAATGACTAAGAGCCGATTGCTTCGGGAAGTACCTAGGTAGGAGTTCTCAATAGCCATATAGTTAGAACCTAACATACATAATTACTTTAGCCGGATTTATGTTTGATTGTTAAACGCAATCTTAAACTTGTGTTTTGTAACGACTATGGACCGATTGCCTCGAGGAACTCATGGTGAAGTATCCTCCAAAGCCGAATGACTAAGAGCCGATTGCTTCGGGAAGTACCGAGGTAAGAGTTCCCCATAGCCATACAGTTAGAACCTAACATACATAATTACTTCAGCTCGGATTTATGTTTGATTGTTAAACGCAATCTTAAACTTGTGTTCTGAAACGACTAAGGACCGATTGCCTCGAGGAACTCATGGTGAAGTATCCTCCAAAGCCGAATGACTAAGAGCCGATTGCTTCGAGAAGTACCGAGGTAGGAGTTCTCCATAGCCATACAGTTAGAACCTAACATACATAATTACTTTAGCCGGATTTATGTTTGATTGTTAAACGCGATCTTAAACTTGTGTTCTGTAACGACTAAGGACCGATTGCCTCGAGGAACTCATGGTGAAGTATCCTCCAAAGCCGAATGACTAAGAGCCGATTGCTTCGGGAAGTACCGAGGTAAGAGTTCCCCATAGCCATACAGTTAGAACCTAACATACATAATTACTTCAGCTCGGATTTATGTTTGATTGTTAAACGCAATCTTAAACTTGTGTTCTGAAACGACTAAGGACCGATTGCCTCGAGGAACTCATGGTGAAGTATCCTCCAAAGCCGAATGACTAAGAGCCGATTGCTTCGGGAAGTACCTAGGTAGGAGTTCTCAATAGCCATATAGTTAGAACCTAACATACATAATTACTTTAGCCGGATTTATGTTTGATTGTTAAACGCAATCTTAAACTTGTGTTTTGTAACGACTATGGACCGATTGCCTCGAGGAACTCATGGTGAAGTATCCTCCAAAGCCGAATGACTAAGAGCCGATTGCTTCGGGAAGTACCGAGGTAAGAGTTCCCCATAGCCATACAGTTAGAACCTAACATACATAATTACTTCAGCTCGGATTTATGTTTGATTGTTAAACGCAATCTTAAACTTGTGTTCTGAAACGACTAAGGACCGATTGCCTCGAGGAACTCATGGTGAAGTATCCTCCAAAGCCGAATGACTAAGAGCCGATTGCTTCGAGAAGTACCGAGGTAGGAGTTCTCCATAGCCATACAGTTAGAACCTAACATACATAATTACTTTAGCCGGATTTATGTTTGATTGTTAAACGCGATCTTAAACTTGTGTTCTGTAACGACTAAGGACCGATTGCCTCGAGGAACTCATGGTGAAGTATCCTCCAAAGCCGAATGACTAAGAGCCGATTGCTTCGAGAAGTACCGAGGTAGGAGTTCCCCATAGCCATACAGTTAGAACCTAACATACATAATTACTTTAGCCGGATTTATGTTTGATTGTTAAACGCGATCTTAAACTTGTGTTCTGTAACGACTAAGGACCGATTGCCTCGAGGAACTCATGGTGAAGTATCCTCCAAAGCCGAATGACTAAGAGCCGATTGCTTCGGGAAGTACCGAGGTAAGAGTTCCCCATAGCCATACAGTTAGAACCTAACATACATAATTACTTCAGCTCGGATTTATGTTTGATTGTTAAACGCAATCTTAAACTTGTGTTCTGAAACGACTAAGGACCGATTGCCTCGAGGAACTCATGGTGAAGTATCCTCCAAAGCCGAATGACTAAGAGCCGATTGCTTCGAGAAGTACCGAGGTAGGAGTTCCCCATAGCCATACAGTTAGAACCTAACATACATAATTACTTTAGCCGGATTTATGTTTGATTGTTAAACGCGATCTTAAACTTGTGTTCTGTAACGACTAAGGACCGATTGCCTCGAGGAACTCATGGTGAAGTATCCTCCAAAGCCGAATGGCTAAGAGCCGATTGCTTCGGGAAGTACCGAGGTAGGAGTTCCCCATAGCTATACAGTTAGAACCTAACATACATAATTACTTTAGCCTGATTTATGTTTGATTGTTAAACGCGATCTTAAACTTGTGTTCTGTAAAGACTAAGGACCGATTGCCTCGATGAACTTATGGTAAAGTATCCTCCAAAGTCAATACTAACTAATCATACCTTTTACCTTTAAAAAAACTTTACCTTACCTTTGATATACCAAATACCAATAAAACCAACCGAAAATATCTCAAGGTAATTTACATGTTACATGAGACCTTGAGATATTTTATAAGCGTATTTGTTTATTTTTTATAAAAGGGACCTATATCTAAATCTTTATTTTACATTTACAATTAAATTTTCATAGCAGCAATGATGAAAACTCCTGAAGGAGCGATTGCCCAACCGACGCGGTGGCCGAACTGCAGCCTGGGAGGCCTTCATAGCTGAAAAACAATAAATAAATGTTATTTTTTTACTATAAGTTATTATAAAAACTATATTATACTCTTTATTGTTACATTTTTTTAGTATTCATAAAACCTCAATAAAATATTAATGGTACCTATACCGACAATTAAGTCATAATACTATTTAAGAGCAGTGAGGCTTGAAACAAAACGAGAAAAAATATATAGGTACATACATAGAAAAACATACAACAACAAGACTTTCTGTCTTAAAAAAATAATTACATAGGTACGTACCTTTAAGATTTTCGAAGGTCAGCACTCGTACGAATATGATTTTCGGTACTCCAGCCTTATCCTTTCTTTAGAATCAGCCTGCAAACAAAAAATAAGTTATTATTATTGTTATTACTATTTTGTGTGCTTTAGAAGCTCAAAGGTCAAAAGTGATTTGACTTTAAAATAAATTAAAGGTGAGGTATGATAAAGATCTGACACTCGGGCATTTTTTGTTAATTTTATAAAAGGTTAGACAAGAGGTGTTTATAAAACTTATTTTGAACATTTCTTTTAACCTGCATCGGATAAGAGAAAACTGCGCATGTGTTTGATAGTAATAACCAAAAATCACAACTTGCAGCTACTCCCAGGTGATAAAGCTGATCGTCCTTTAGTCTCATTTTACAACATCAACAGGAAGAAAGGAAGTAGTTAAATTAATTTATTTTGCCTTGACACCGGCTCAGAGTTATTATTTGATATTGTTGTAAAATAGATTAGGGAAGACCAGTAATACACAGTGACATCTGAATATAATAATATAATGTAACGACTTACGTTTTATTTTTGAACTGGTGATGAATGTAATTCTCACACTAACATTTTAAATGATGAAAATATTATCACAATTGGAGCACCACGCCGAACACCGTACAGTAAAATAAATGTGCTCACTGCTGGTTGCTTAGTGATGTCGATAATTAAAATGTTGATTTCAATATTTTAAGACTATCGATATCGATTGAATACTGTTGATGTTGATGATATTGTTTTCTATAGTTTGCGACGTTGAACATGTTTTTGATGATGTTGTCACTGTTCACAATTTAACGAATCTATAATGCAAAGACATAAGAAATTCAATTTTAAGTGAGTATAGCTCGATCTTTAGGATGCTGGTTCGTAGCTACCTTATTCTAAATGATAATAATTTAAATTAATGTAATATTTTTATTACAATACACTCATTTTCTAGTGATTATCTGGCTCTTAAAGAAGAAACTTGCCCACTTAACTTGATGTAATATCTGCAATGGGATAGAAAAAGCTCTTTCGAAGACTTATCTGGAACGTCTTCTTTTACCAAATTTAGATGAGAAGAACTGCACCCGGGACAGGAGGTAAGCCAATCATTGCAACCATATTTCTATCGATATCCATCACAATTTAAACGCAACATCACAACACTTGATGAAACCCGCACAGGCATCAAAAATCCGATAACGCAAGGCATGCATTGCAATACCTATAATATTAAAGCAACATGATACATTTGTTTGTTTCATGTCATGTTGCAGGCACTAAAAATATAAAGTTTTATGCAACTTACTGAAGCAGTACGTGTAGAGTAAAATATAGGTACTATAGGTACTAGAAATAATCCAATAGTTATAGTTACCTGTTTATTGGTAAACGCTGTTAGGATTATAATTCAATGTTATTAGCCACAGGGTTTTTTGGAACTATTCTCTGGTTTGGAAGGTCTTCGGAGAGAATTTTCTAAACAATCCGGATGTGGACGTGCATGTGATGTCGTTTAAATCATATAATTATTCTTTTTAATTGTAAAATCTTGTTATATTTTAAACTAATTTATTGCGCTTCATCGAAATTGCATGAATTGACTGCAACATGAAAATGGTATATTCCCATTGCGTCTTGTGATTGGTAGCGCTAAAGGCGGTTGTGAAGAAATAAATATACACATATTTATCGGCCGGGTGGTCGAGTGGTCAGCGACCATGACTACGAAATTCACGGTCCCGGGTTCAAATCCCGGTAGAGGCAAATGTTTGTGTGATGAGCACAAACGTTTGTGACTGAGTTATGGATGTTTATCCGTTATTCAGTCACCATATTTCAGGCTATGCCTTGTTTGAGGTTGCATAATCGGTGTAACAGTTGTGAAATTTATTTATTATTATTATTTAGGTATATATTTGTATATCAGCTGTATTTGATTCTGATAAAGTATTCCAATTTTAACTCAAATCGCTCGTAATTTTTTTCTCGACTGAAATGCATCGGGAGTATCTTAATACAATATATTAAGAGCTTAATATGTATATTAGAGATATCAATTACCTACGTTTGCAGATTATGTTGATTGAAGAAGAACTTGTAAATTATGATTAAAAGAAAGTTGGTGAACAGCCTTTAGGTAGCAGTCCTACTGCTAGACAAAGGTCTCCATAATTGAAGTCATCGCTACAATTGATGGGTTGGTGATCACAAACCCTGGTATGCAACAAAAAACCTAAAACACACTTTGCCCGACCTGGAAATTGAACCCGAGACCTTCGGGTATCGGACCGAGCGCTTTGCCACTCGGCCTCCGAGGCGTTACATTGGATTAATTATAATAATATTCGTGCTAAAAGTCGAAAAAACGGTTGGCTAGCAGGAATAACCTGCTTTGATATTCGCACGTTTTGATATTTGCAATATTTGCAATAAATAAGTAATCGCGATTTGACGAAATTAGTAGCTAATACTTTAAAAAGTCTTAAGTTACGATATAATTAAATACAATATTTATAAAAAATATATAGGCTATAAACCATGAAAGGTATGTTATGCTAAAGCAAATTAAAAGTACTTGTTATCATTGTATACAAAAGTAACTTTTGGTTAAAAACCCTCCGTAAAATCGGCTTTACTTCATTTCGTGATCTACATTCAAGGTGCTCTAGCTGCTAGTAGTGAGTGATACTTCCGTAGTGTAACTTCCTGTTCTTCCTGCTCAAGATCTTCCTCAACAAGAAATGTGAGTAAGTGTTTTATTATGTACACACACACACACACATATTATGTTACCTGCATATCAGTCTGCCGCGAAATGTAAAATTTTCTCAATAAACTTTGAACTTTATGTCAATGGCATGTGGTTGAATATTTATTGAAGAAATTTGTAGTTTTGGATAGTCTCCTGTGCAGGCGGCTGTACTACGATACGTATTTTTTAATAAATTCAGTTAAATTCTCCCTGGGTTGTCTTAATTCACATAAATAATCATTTTCGAATCATTGCAGTCCTCAACGACACATTGATTAAAAGCGCCCGGCCTGCAATTGCTAAGGTTAAGCAACTTTCGCATAGGCTTGCCTCCTGATGGGTGACCAATTTATCATCTCGTGCTCCTACGTGTTTCGAAAGGAGTGTTGATAGCATAAATAACGTTTTATATATGTTATAAATAAACAAGTTATGTGTCAGTGAAACAAATCGTTTTATGGTTTACTAATAAAATTATTTATCTATTTCAGGTCTGACTCCGAGTTTGAAACAGCATCATCGTACTCTGCGCCGGCGCCGTTGGTTGTCGAGCCTAAGAAAAAAAAAGCGGCAACCAAACGCAAAACTTCCTCAACACCCGAAAGGTATTTGATTGATATAAACACTTTAAATAAACTAAGTATGTCAAACCAGTCTCATTACTACTTTGGGATGTATGCAAAGGATTGCGAGTTCGATTCCCGCACCGCTACAAATGTGTTATTAAAATAGATAAAATTTGTATCGTGTTTTGAATATTTGATTTACTTATGTTGTTGATAATCAAAGTCCTTAATTTTTTTTAGAACAATCTATGTAATATGGATTTTTATTGACTGTTTTATATTTATTTTAAACTAATCTAATCAGGTCAAAGCAGGTTGTTGTGTAAAAATATGTACGTGTGTTAATAATTGTAATGTTTTCTTTCCAGCGCCAAACCTAAACGAGATCTTTTCAAGATCTTACGATTAGAGGAGAAAAAATCAACAACTGGATCGAGCTCGTCCGCCCCAGTAAAACTATTATCATCATTTACAAGCCGCGTGTCGAATGGAACAGCTCGTCGAACTGCAAACCTCAAAGGCCAGTTCTTCATAGACCTGAAGGTCTACCACACGGACGACGCGAGCAGAGCCGATCCTAAGGAGCGGTACAAAGACGCGTTGGCGAGCGTGAAGCTCCAGTGCGACGAACACTCCCCACCCTGGGAGACTCTGCAGGCTTTTTTAACGGAAGCGTATTCTCCGTTTGAGGGCAGCGAGCCTCAATTTTATTCAAATAAGATTAGTTTTAAATAATGTTTATCGTTATATAAATTTTCCATTTTCTATTTTATTTTCATTTTGATTACTTATTTACCTGAACGACATTAGTATTTCAGTTATCGTTATTTGATTGACAAATTAATTACTCAAATTTTTAATTGATATCATTAATACTACTACCGGTGTACCGGTACACCTAGGTATTCCTTTTAAAGTATTTCATATTAAATTCTACAAGTCCAATTTAAGATTTATTGTAATGCCGTTTTGTGTGGTATGCGGTATACTTGTAAAAAACAAGTCCTGGGTAGGTCATTTACGTAGTAATTTACATAAACAAAATAATTGCAGCGGAACAATTAATATTGATGGTGTTCGAGTGTTAGAGTCAGCGTTTCGCAATCGGATCGTTGCCTACAGGATTGACGCAGCAACTGAACCTGCTCGCGCATGTTTGAACTCTTTTTTGCAATCGATTCGTAATAATATACTAAAACTTATAAACGAATCTTTACAAAAACATACCACCATCAAGGTGAACTTCGAACTGTTTTCTAAGTTTTTGATGATCGCAGATAACAGAGAAGTGACAAAATCTTTTGGAACTAAAAATATAATTTTATATCGCAATTATGACTTTGAGAACCTATTCGAGGTGGTCCAAAATACTCTTAAAAATAAAATGGAAGAGTACGAGACTCAAGACAGTGGTTGGAGTTTTTTATGCAATCTATGTCTAGAAATCAATATTAATAAGTATCAACCATTGGGCGGTTCTAGTTACATCGATTTGCCAAAACATATAAAAAATAAAAAAGCTTGTCTAAACATCAAGAACAGAGATCAGTGTTGTTTTTTGTGGGCGGTAACAGCAGCTCTTTATCCAGCATCTCGACACCCCGAGAGAGTGTCATCTTACCCTAATTTTAGTACTGTTTTGAACACGTCAAATTTAACTTACTCTATAACTTTTTCTGATATAAAAATATTTGAAGAGAATAATCCAAGGTTAAAATTCTTAATTTTTGGTTTAAATAACAAAAATGTAGTGGGTCCTCTATACAAATCACAAGCCTCCAGCAAAGATAATAAAATTACTATACACATACTTATGATCGAAAGAGGTAGAAAAACACATTATTGTCTGATCAAGGAATTATCTCGTCTTGTAAGAAGTCAAATAACGTCTCATCACAGCAAGCTATATTTTTGCGATACTTGTTTAATTTTTTTTACTACATCTGAACAACTAGATAGACATATTTGTGAAGGGGTCGTAACAGTATTGCCAAACAGAGGATCAGTAATTAAATTTAAAAATTTTGAGCGCAAACAAAGCGTGCCTTTTGTGATATATGCTGATTTTGAGACGCTTTTACAACCAACTGATGATCAACCGGATACAAGCTGCACATCAACTTCACATCGTCATATACCAGCTGCCTTTGCATACCACGTTGTGTGTACGGAGGATTCAAGTTACAACCGATTTGTTTCTTATCGAGGGTCAGACTGCGTTGACATGTTCATCGAATCTATTTATAACGATGTAAATAAGATAAACAAAATAATGCACAAAAATAGAACAATGATTTTTGATGAACATGATGCTAAACAATTTTCAAGTGCTACCCGGTGTCACATTTGCAGTAATCTTTTATTTTCTGACCGGGTTCGCGATCATAATCATTTGACCGGACGATACCGCGGGGCGGCGCATAGTATTTGTAACTTGCAATACAAGCAACCTTCGTTCATACCGATATTTTTTCATAACTTGGCGGGTTACGATTGCCACTTGTTTATCATGAAGTTAGGCGAAGCGCCGGGAGCTATAAAAATAATACCAAAAACAAAAGAAAACTATATTTCTTTTACAAAATTTGTTCCCGTCTCAAACAGTGAATTCGTTCAACTGAGATTTGTAGATTCATTAAAATTTTTGGGAACTAGTTTAGACAAATTGACAAAGACCATGCAAATATCAGATTTTCGGTATTTACATGACTTTTTCCAAAATGAGCACCAATTTTGTCTCCTTACCCGTAAAGAAGTCTATCCTTACGAGTACATGGATAGTTTTGAACGTTACAAGGAGCGATCGCTTCCGTCAAAAGAAAATTTTTACAGCGCGCTTAATAAGGAAATAATTAGTAATGAAGACTATGTTTATGCACAATCCATATGGTCTGAATTTAATATTAAAAACCTAGGTCAATACACAGATCTTTATTTAAAAACGGATGTCATTTTACTTACAGACATTTTCGAAAAATTTAGGAAGACCTGCAAATGTCATTACCAATTAGATCCTGCCTTTTACGTGTCAGCTCCTAGCCTATCGTTCGATGCAATGTTATTGAAAACAGGTGTGGAACTAGAGCTAATCGATGATTTGCCTATTTTGAAAATGATCCAAGACGGTATTCGCGGAGGAGTTTGCATGTGCTCTCAAAGACATTCTCAAGCAAATAATAAATATTTATCTGATTATGATCTTTCAAAACCCGATAAATTTATCGCTTACTTTGATTGTAATAATTTATACGGGTACGCTATGTCTTTATCCTTGCCGTTATCTTGTTTCAGTTTTCTAACACGCTGTGAAATAGATAAATTAAATGTTAGTAAAATTTCTGATGATGCTGAATATGGTTATATATTGGAAGTAGATTTAATTTACCCAAAAGAATTGCATGACTTTCATAATGATTTTCCGTTTTGCCCCGAAAAATGTATACCACCGGGGGGTAAAAATGAAAAACTTGTTCCTAATTTGTATGACAAATATTTGTATGTTATACATTACGCGCACTTAAAAACTTGTTTAAAACATGGTCTTAAATTAAGAAATATACATCGCGTAATAAAGTTTAAACAAAGTCCATTTCTAAAGCAGTATATAGACTTAAACACTAAACTGCGACAGGAGGCTAAATCAACTTTTGAACAAGATTTTTTTAAGTTATTGAATAACAGTATTTTTGGCAAGACATTAGAGAATAGTGAAAAACGGGTAAACGTGCACTTAGTGAATCAATGGAGTGATAGTAATAATATTACCAAAAAACGGAACTCGGCAGGGAAGCTAATAGCCAAGCCGAATTTTCACAGTGCGACTGTGTTCAGCGAAAACTTGGTCGCTATACAATTAAAACCAGACCGATTGGTTTTAGACAAACCAATTTATATAGGTTTTGCGGTTCTTGAATTATCTAAGAGCCACATGTACGACTTTCACTATTCTGTTTTTAAACCGTTTTATAATAGTCGTTTAACAATGTGTTACACAGACACGGACAGTTTTATTTATGATATTCGTACTGAGGACTTATACAAAGATCTGAAAAACATATTTTTACGCTATTTTGACACCAGCAATTATCCTTTGGAAAACGATTTCGATTTACCTCTTTTAAATAAAAAAGTTCCAGGTCTTTTCAAAGATGAAATGGGTGGAAGGTTGATTAAAGAGTTTGTTGGTCTCCGTTCCAAATTGTATTGCATAAAAACTGCCGATAACATCATAGTCAAAAAAGCGAAAGGTGTAAAGTCTTGTGTGGTAAGAGATTTTACTATTTCGGACTATGAAAAAACATTATTTCAAGGCGATGTTGTAAGGAAAGTAAATGTTTTGTTTAAAACGATCAAACACACTATATTTACGCAGTCTATTAATAAAATAGCGCTGTCAAACGATGACGATAAGCGTTTAATTTCTCAGGATAAAATATCTACCAGGGCTTGGGGTCATAAATCTCTACTGAAATATTAATGTCGTTCAGTCTTTAAAAACTATACTTATTAGGTACTTTAATCATAATTAGGTACTTATAATGTTAATGCGTCTAAAATAAGAAATACATATTATGTAGGTACATTTGATTTTGAATAAATTATTAAACAAATATACTTGTTGTTTTATTTTAAGTTGTTTATACACATACTAATTTAATTACCTTAGATAATTTAGAAACACAAAAAAACTTGCTGGACTGCAATTATTTAGTAATGCAATAAATAGCTCGTAAGATCGAGTCCTAACATGTTTAATCAGAGGCGTGCTTGTCGCTGCGTCAGCAATAGGTTTTCTTTTACATGCAACTCACACATACTACAATGCGAAAACAAGAGGTATATAAAAGCATTTTATAAAATTTATTTTCATAAGTCCCGCGCAGGTAACAGGCTACACGGAATTATTTTAACAACATGGTAAGTAATTAATGAATTTCAACGAAATTTTCTTTTAATATTTATATTTATGTTATAAATAGTTAATAATTGATTTATATTGTTTCAGAATACGCAAGACAACACTGAGGTTAACCTGCTAAACGAAGACCATGAGCGAACATCGATTCAACAATCACCTTCTCTATTAGACTATCAAGATGCGCAAGACCCACTTCAAGGTTTTGAGGAAATGTTCCCGCCTTGGGCTGTCGAACCTCAAAATTCTCCGATGCAGCTCAAAATTCGCAGCACACTTAAAAGGAAACATAAGAAAAGATCTTTCTTAAAGCATTTTCCTAACCCACATCAATCGTTTGTTCTGAAGAGTACTCCAACAAAAGGACGTCGTTTGATTAAAATCGAAGTAATAGACTTGGAACAACGAGTGCCTAGAGAGCCCGAGGAAGGCAAACCTCTGTTATGCGCGCAGTACGTGGTATCAGATGATGTGGATCATATTATGGATCAGACTGAAAGTGTCATAAATAATATATCAAAAAAATTGAGTGGTTATAGCTATAGTTTTTAACGTCTATAGGTATTTCTTCAATTATTTTTAAATTAAATTTCTCGAGTAGATATTATGCGTAACATCATTAGTCACGTATAAATTTGCAGAGATACATTTTATGAATAGTTTGATTAATGTTAAGTTAATTAAGTTTAATGTACTTTTCTAAATTTGTAAATATAAAATATCACTGTATTATTGTATTCCATAGATAGTAATAATTAAAATAATTATGAATAAAACACTAATTTCAATAAAGTTTTTTTATTAAAAACAATATTACATATTACACACTAAAATTAT
Organism: Scoparia ambigualis; assembly: GCA_963921215.1. NCBI lineage: Eukaryota > Metazoa > Arthropoda > Insecta > Lepidoptera > Crambidae > Scoparia > Scoparia ambigualis. Next base: position 716,613 of record OY992506.1, on the reverse strand, counting down.
TCAGATAGATACCACTTTTTAATACATATCGCATTTTTAAGAGCACATGCATTTTTATGACTAAAACAATTAAAACTAGATTTACATTCACAATAACTTTCATATAATGATGCAAAATTAGGGCTTCCTTTTTCTTCAATATCTATCAAAAAACAATTATCGCATAATTCTTTAATCCATTTCTGTTTTTCTAGACCTTTCATTATAATAGTTCTGTTTTGTAAAATTGGAATAACTAATCTTTTAAATTCTCTGTAGTCGATGTTTCCTTCGCTCCAATAGATACCTCTATTCTTTTCAATCCACTTAACTCTCCTTTTTTCATCAGAAGACAACTTTAGGTAAGAATATGGAGGTTTTATCAAATAAACCAGAGTGAATTCTTTCGTAGACAATGCAAACTCCTTTATAATGAAATTATTTTGACAATCTTTGAATCCTTGAATATCAACGAAAATACTGGAGCTCATGATATCTTGCGAACAATATTGCTTAGAGGTTTATATTCCACGATACAATCATTCAAAATCAAGCAATATGCTGACGTCTGGTCTGGTATCTCTATGTGACTCTCCAATTCTAGGCGAATGTTAACGACGGGTCCTGTTTTTACGTTATCGTTTTGTCTTGAGCAATCTATTACGAATAGTGGTGCAATATCTTTAAATTCTTGGGCACTTAACAACGAGCTAGATCTACGTCCGTAGTAAGACTGTTGAAAGTTAACATATTGTTCATATATTAAAGCAAATTGATGGTTTGTAAAGTTGGTATTGTAACTTTCATATGGATAATATGTCGAGTTTAAATATACTTTAAGATCACGTAAATTACAGTGATCGAATTGCGTCATATCTTTATACGCATCATTTTTTCTATTAGTTTGCAACCCGAGAATCACATATCGGGGTTTTTCAATTTGTGTAGATGTTTTTATTGACCAGGTGTGTTTTGTGGTCTTTGGGAGCAAAGGGTATTCGTAAAGATCCCAGTTCCGAAACGCTAATTGTATTGGTCTGTCTTTCTCAAGAAGTTTAAGTAAGTTAATTTTCTCTCTGTCTGACACTTTAATATGAGGCACCCTCCAAATGATTTTATGTATTTCAATACTTTCTACCTTTTCGCCTGTATTAAGTTTTAATGCATTGAGATCAGTGTTACTTCGCAGAAGTACGAGCTCGTGCTTACAATTTACAATTACTTTTTTATAGTCCTCCGCAAATCCTAATATGTGACTAAGTGGGATAGATGCAGAAAAATGACCTTCAATAATATTTTTAGTGCCTTGTATGTCCCAACCCCACGCTTTCGATATCTTTGATTCACTGTCATTCATGGACATTAAAGATTTCATAGTTGTGGTAATCCCTGCATTCTTAACTTTATCTATTTCAACACCGTTCAACTCATAACGTATATCTTGGAAAAGATACATAAAAGGGTTATTTGTGAAGTGGAAAAATTGAGCTTTATCCTTCTTATCGCTTTTGAAAACATTGACCACCCCCTCTAAATATAACGTGCTTGCACATGGAAGTACATATAGGTCTTGCTGATTTATTGGGATTCTTATTTCATCGTTTTTATTGAAACTGGCTATGTACGGTTTGTAAGAATGAGTTTCAACACGTTCTATAGAATTATCGTAGACAGTTGGATTGGTAATATTTAAGATACTCATTTTAGCAGTCCAAGCAATTTCAGGAATTGTTTATTTTCTGTCGTTAATTTATATCTTTGAGCACGAGTATGTGTTGTCTTTTGAATTGCACGATTACTACTAATCTTTTGACTATTTAGAACGGTATATTTATTGTATTCAATCATTCTTCTTTAAATGTAAATATATATGCACTTCTTCACCACGAAGATCAACCAGATTATTCTTGATATCCAATATTCTTATGTTAATACTATTGATTGTTTTTCGATTCACTGGAAAATATATAGTGTTCTTTGGTATTTCTATTATTCTGTAACCAGGAGGCACATTGGGTGCAAATTCATGTATTATATGGCTTGATTTTCCATTTATAAATGAGCCGCTAACAATGTCACATTCGATTTGCACCACTGTCGTCGATAAAATGTTTACAGGAAGGAGCGACACGTGGAATATAAAACTTTTTAAAAATACTTTTCCATAACCCAACAAATCTCCAATAGAATCTTGTTTGTCGAAATTAATATCTTTAGTGCAATATATTGTCGTTTTAAGGGTGTTGTTGTTGCAAAATAATTTAAATTCACAACTTTTTACTCTTATCTTTATAAAGTCATATATATCTTGGAGCTCGTAAGCTCCTTCAGGTATTTCAATAACTTCGTCAGTACCATAATAAAATTTATTGTTATTTTTAGTTATATTTGGTATAGAATTAAAAGTAGAAAAGTGTAACAAAGCACACTCATAATCACTATCGAGTTCCAAAGGTGGAGAATAATTGCTCGTTAATATTGAGCTTTTGCCTGTTGCGGACAACGTGAAAGACATCGTGAAAATGATCGAATAAAACAACAAATGAATCATTATATACCATGTTTATTCCAAAAGTTCTGCAAAAATTTTATACATAAATGCCCACAGTTAACACTATCAAATGTTTGATATTGAACATAATTATAATAAATATTACATTTACCTAAATATTTTACTAATTCATTAGGGGGCTTCAAATCACCGAAACTATCAAAGTATTCACAATAATTATTTATTTTAACATAGGCTACCCAATGAGTACCATTACTCTTGTAATTATCCAAGTTTACAATCCCACTCTCTATGGGTTTTGGTTTATGAGGTAATTTGTCTCTCATATAAACTCCTCTGAAGTGTGGTAGTTAATAATATCAATATTACTCAAAGCACGTTGGGGTAGCCTGCAAGCTAGTTTTTTGTATGTTTTATAAATAAACCACGACCCTTTTTATATGGCTTAATGTAAAGACCTTTCCCTATTGCAATAGACTCCATTGTTTTGTTATGACGCTCTGATTCTTGTAAATTCTTTTGCGCTGTTCTATAGTCATTTACTGTTTTGGCCACACCTGCTGCACCTCCAGCCAATGCACCAAGAGCCGACAGACCCGCAAAAATAGGTATTAGCGGTAATATTCCTCCTGTCTTAGGAATTGGTATTATTCGCGGTAATCGATAATGACAATTTTTAGGAAAAAGTTTTTTAGCGGCTTCACATGCATATTTAATAGCTGATGTGTGATTATTTGGTTTTAATTTCTTTATCTGTGACTGAATTCGCGATACAACAGTTTTAAATTTCTTGATTCCTGAACCCGTTTTGAGTTTAGCTTTCATAACTTTGCTAACTAACCACGAAGCTAACTTTTCTCGTTTGCTTGCGTCTTTTGATCGTAGTCGCTTTTTAGCCATGTCTAATAGTTGCAAATCTGCTTTGTGTCGACCAGATAACTCAGTGTAATTTGCATATGCAATGTCGTGATGTTTACAAGCTTCGTCCAATTGATTAATACCTTCGTCGCCTCTTATTAATCTTTTTTTTAATTTTGTACCTGGTCCGCAGTAGTTGTATCCTGGTAAGTGAAGTTCGAACGGTAAATGATCTATAAGATTGTTAATAAGTCCTCCTCCTTGCATTTCTTACAATATAATGAAAGTTATTGGTTTAAAGTTATACTTATATTACTGCTTAATTGAGTTTTTGGTAATCCAACTGTTTTCTCGATCGGAAAGACCCAACCATTTAACATAAAGTTTGTTTCCTTTTTTTCTAATAACTTTTTCAATTAAATAAACATTAGGATATTTAGTTTTCTGTAACTCCTCCTGGTAAAAGGTGCCTAATATTTTTTGATTTCTTTGATCTTGTATATGATACGTAACTGGAACAGTATTATTAACCTTTATAACTGTAAATAATTCAGTTGACCAATTTGGCGTATAACCTTTGTCGAAACAACTTTTATATTTGCTTATCCGAACGCAGTCACCTATTTTTAATTTATTTTTGGTTATATGTTTTCTAGCATATAGTTTTTTTATGTTAGTTTTAACTATAGTTTCATTTCCAACGTTGACATCCACTGGCTTAAATTTAGTAATACTGTGTTTATTGTTATTGTACGTAGTCAAAACATCATCTAAAGTTTTCCCTATCCACTTATAACTACCTTTATAACTAAAAGATATGTGCAATTTATTTTTTAACGTTCGAATTAATCGTTCTACTATCGATGCTTTCTTAGTAGAGTACGATGAATAGTGGTTTATTTTTAATAACTGCATAAGCGACTTAAAGGAATCGTTGTAAAATTCAGTTCCCATATCGGTTTGTAAGTTATGTGGACAACGATCGCTCGTTGTAACAACAAGAGAAAACGCATCGACGACATCTTTTTTTGATTTGGTCTTTAATGGAATAGCCCACGCATATTTAGTAAAACAATCAATTACTACTAAAATGAATGTGAATCCGTTGTTATATTTACTTAAAGATTTCAGATCAATTAGGTCTGCTTGCCATAAGTCATCTATTCCTTTTAAAATGACCGATCTTCGAACGAAATTTTTACGTGCTGATCTGTGAATTTCGGCTACTACTTGCTGTTTAACCATTATGTTGTTTATTAACCGTTTTTTTGATGTAGTCCTTAGCACCAAATTTCATCTCAAACTGTTTTAAGCTTGCTGCGATATCGGCTTTTATTGCCTAACCGTTTTTTTGATGTAGTCCTTAGCACCAAATTTCATCTCAAACTGTTTTAAGCTTGCTGCGATATCGGCTTTTATTGCCTCTACTAAAATGGTAATTTCGTTTTTCGTACATAAATTCATAATGATATCATCAATATATTTTTTGTTTACAGCATCCTCAGGTGCTATAGGTTCTTTAACACCAGTTAGTCGCGACGATTGCAAGTCGAAATCCCCATTTTCTGATTTTACTAAAGAGTTTTCAGTAAAATCAAATATTTCTGGGAATCGTAAACTTTTGTGAACGTGGTGTCCAAATTTATCGATGTTCATTTTCTATCAGATAACCGTTGAAGTCGGAGGAAGGATTATAAATAAAAAATAACAGACAGTGATAATTAATTTATAATACCACTCTCTCGCAATTCTTCAATTATAGAAATAATTTCGTTATCTAGTCCGGTGTTTCCAGCATCTTTAGAAGCCACTAATAACTTTAGTCTTTCAACAAGCTCATTAGGATCGTTCCAATAAATAAAATCAGTATTGTTTTTAAATTTTTTCTTCAATATTAGCCCTTCTCCTTCGCTAACATAGTCGACATTACTTAAGACAGATGAAACAGAAGATGTTGAAAGTTTGCGCAACTTGAAAAGCGCCTTGATAATATGCAAATACTTTCGTCCTTTATTAGCCTTTATCGGTTTGTTTGGGTTATAATCTCGTCGATGAGCGTTTGTTTCTATAAGCATCTCTTTATACATTTGTCCATCGTTTTCTGTTACAATCTCTAAGTTGGGTACTTTCTTAAATAAAAGCTCGTACAAGCCTGGAGTTTTTTTATACGCATGGCCTGCTATTGATATTTTATCATCATAAACTTCTACACGCGATGTTCCCATCATTAGTTTTCCTCGCTCTCTTCTAACTCCAAATGGTACACCATCAAATGCTTCTGAAGATAACGACCAAGACGAAGTGTCTCGACCAGGACTGGACATCGAATCGACTGTTCTAAATGATATATTGCTTGTATTAATTTTATCAGAGTCTTCAAAACTATTTACATCAATTTCTCCATTAGAACTTTCGTCTTGAGAACTGAGTATCATATCTTTATTCTTAAAAGTTTTATTAAAACTCATAGACTCTCGCGACAAGTTTCCATCTTTTATTAAAACGGATTCATTTGATTGCTTAAAGTGTTTGTTATCTATAATTATTTGGTTCAGCGGATTCGTAATTGGTTTAAAAACTGTATCGATAATTTTTTCATTGGAAGATTCCATAGCACGCATTTCCTTTATTTTCTTTTTGACGGCTTCTGCAGCTTGAACCACCTTTGCTTTTAATTCTTTTTCCATTTCAAAAACCTAACGTTCGAAATAGAAATAGCGTGTTATATCTGTTAGTTTCATGAATGAAATGAGACTAATCTTTGTATAAAATCTTTTTTATAATCAATCACTCATCGAACTTAACAAATGTATCAAAGTTCATCCTATAACAACCATTATTTTTTGGGCAATCTTTATTGAGAACTAAATAGTTGTATGGGACGTTCCATATCCTTGAACACATTTCTCGGAAGTCAGACCAAGTCATATCAGTATTGACATGTTCATCATATACATGACGTAAGTTGACATCGTCTTGCTTAAACAATATTAAAAGATTAGCGTTATCCCTTACTAGTTGTTTTGGAACTTTACTGTATGTTTGGTTCAAGTAAAAACAATCTATAAATTTATGTCTGCCCATAGCAAAGTAGTCTCGCATGTTTGTTTGATTTTCACATGCGACATCATCGAAAACTATTACTGAATGAGGTTTAGCATCATGCGGACTAAGTATTAAATCACTGTCTTGATATTTTGCGAACGAGATACTTGGCACTAAATTCAAAACTTTCTCTAAAAATATATATTTGGGTTGATACAGTGTTTTAGAGTACAGATATACATTCTTAAAACGTAAACCATTTTCATGTAATAGAAGACCTATAACCAAATTTGTTTTTCCACAATTCGATGGCCCGCAAATAATACATCGAATCGTATTAGGTAGAAGGTTCCCATGTCGGTAAGCAACTATCTCCTTATCTGGACAAATTTTGTCTAATTTCAAAGTCTGAGATTGTTTAATAAATTTCATTGTAGTTATTGTCCGCGATGTTGTAGACAAAATGAAGTAATTAATAAGAAACTGCTTTATATATGTCACTATCCTAAAAATGTAACGAATCAGGTTAAACATTTTGAACCCACACGAAAAACATGCGTGATATTGGGTATTCTGTCCAACGCAGTGAGTGGAAGGGATATCGACAGCCCAGGGGGCTGGAGATAGACCGAACGAACGGAGGTGGGACAGAATGCCCAATATCTCACTACTAGCGCCATCTATGAAGTCATTTACGAACCAATTTCTTTTTTTTTTTGATCTCGGAAAATCGCCCATTCTCTGCATCACTCATGGGATCCCGCTGGGTGTAGACACATGGTACAATAGATAAACTTTTTGGTCGACCAATTTCCGGCGATACTCGCTTGCGGTTTGTCTGCCCGCGCGTACCTACGTACTGCCACTGGCATGATGTGATTATCGACGGCCTACAAAAATATCTGATCATTGGTGAAATGCATATATTAAATCATCATCATCAGCCTATTAACGTCCTACTACTGGGCACAGACCTCCCACGTGCACGTGGGGATATTGGGCCATAATCCACCACGCTGGCCCAATGCGGGTTGGTGGGTTTTTAACAACTGTCATCTTACGACAACAACCGGGACCAACGGCTTAACGTGCCTTCCGAAGCACGGAGGAGCGCGAGATGTTTTTAATTTGGTCACCCATTCAGCGACCTGCCCCCTTACTCCTGAAACCGATCGCTATTGGATCGGATTGGTATTGTGAATTTTCGTACTCCTAAGTTACGACACCAGAGCTAATATGGATACATATTGCGTGGTTATTAAGTGAAAAAAATACAAAACTCAATGCCATTTAGTTCATCCAATATGAATCCAAATTAGCGCTGGTGTCGTAACTTAAAAATACGAAAATTTACAATACCAATCCGATCCAATAGCGACCGGTTTCAAGAGTAAGGGGGCTGGTCATAGATGAATGATTGGCCTCGCCGCGCTCGTCTAGATACCGCGCTACCTATAGACCACAGCTCCGTAAATGCGGCAACTCATTATTGTAGTGTGTTTATGACAATATGCAAGGATGCTAGTGTGCGTGAAAAATTTGTTGCCAGCTACTCAACTGTTACCCGAGTTAATGGGAAAAATATTTTTGCTGTGATGTATTAGTTAAGTTGCTGGTTATAAATGTAGCTCAGAAAATATTTAAAAATTAACAATTTTAAGCGAATATTAGGTTAGACGTAGGTTTCTTCTGTAGAAAAATGGTAGGTATTATGTATAACAATGATTAGACCTCATTTTTTTAGTAGTTTTTATTATTACTACCAAACCCTTTCTTCCCTTGGGTATGTAAAAGGCGACTAACGGACTAAAGACTGCACACACATCCAACAGCATAGAGCAACTATGGGCTCATCAAAATAATACTACCAACGCCTCACTTTTCTTCGATGTCGTAAAAGGGGACTAATGGACTAAATACTGCACATAAATCCAACAGCATAGAGCGGCGATGGGCTCATCAAAATAATACTACCAACCCCTCCCTTTCATTGGGTCTCGTAAAAGGCGACTAATGGACTAAAGACTGCACATATATCCAACAGCATCGAGCGGCGATGGGCTCATCAAAATAATACTACCAACCGCTCTCTTCCCTTTGGTGTCGTAAAAGCGACTAACGGGCTAAAGGCTCACCACCTAAACACATGTGAAGACTGTGCAGTTGTTTCTTGCTGAAGCGTGGACTGTGTGGGCGTGTTCTGTGTTGTCCATAGATTCAAATGATTACTAATTTTAGCATAAACTTTAATAATAACTATCTCAAAAAAGTTGTTGATCTAAGTAAACAGTAATAAGTCGAGTATTTATTCATGATTATTCTACATATGACTAAATACTTTTTCGTTTTTGTAGGTTCATTGTCATGTGACAGTCAAAAATTTAAAAAAAAAATCTCCTAGGGCAAGAAAAGCTATTTTAGCCTCGCTTTACAACGGTACAATGACAGTCTTTTTGAGCACGAGGAGTGAAAATCATATTAATGAATATTATTTCAAACATTGTCTATGAATTTTTTTCAAAACGAATACGTCCGTGATTTGCCGGTGGCGGCACTGACACTGAGAGCATTATCACTGACAAGTGGGGATGCGTTCATAGAGAATGTATGAAAAACACTGTGCCGGTACTGTGGCTTCACTGATATGTGTAAAGCAACCTTTAACCTATAATATTACCCGAATCATAAGCTATACCCCTCTACACCTGTTCTCAGTTTCATTAAAATCCGTCCAGCGGTTTTTGTGTGATGCGCGTCAAACAAACAGACAGACAAAAATTTCAAAAATGATTCTAATGTTCACGTATCCTTCATCCCCTAGATTATGTTTTTCGCAAAAATTTTCAATTTAAGTACAGACACGAAAAGTTTACATTTCAGGAACATAGGTCAAAATGAAAAAAATAGCTTTTCCATACTTGAGTCAATCAGCTGATTGCGCATTTTGTATAGGGAAAAATAATAAATTTTCGACTCATGTTCATTATGGAAAGTTGTTCAGTTTCATCAGTAGAATCCCCTTGATATAGTGTCAGCTAACATTTTTACACCTTATTATAGATCACAAATATAAGTAAACATGAAATAACATAGAACTAGGTTAAGTGTATAGTAACTTTGTAAGACTAATGAAATAGGTTACCTATATAATAAAAGACAATAACAATAAATTCACATAATTAAAACCTCAACTAAAATAATATCAGGGACTTTATTCTTGTATAAGCGGTAACACTGAATGGCGTTTATGTTGATATTATTTTATGATGAAATTTCGAAATTATACTATACTTACTGATGGTATGTGATCCCAGTGTCCATCTTATTTTTAGAAGTATTTTTTTTACAGTTTTATACAAGCAAACTGCCATTTTAGTTTGAATTAAGCCCAAAATTGAATAAAACATTCGGTACGTACACTTCACCCACAGTTGTCAGTGTGACTGGCTCGGGTACGCCGATTGCGGCGTAGTATTTGTTGCCGCATTTGACAAGTACGACGGAGGTATCTAATCGAGCGCAGCGAGACCAATCATTAATCTAAGAACCTGGTATTGTGAAAGTGGCTTAGCGAGCAAGATCGCAAGCCGAACGCGCTAGCCGCTGCGCCATCGAGCTCTTTATATTAAATGCCTAATATGATATGCCTCTCACCAATGATCAGATATTTTTGCACATCACATCTTAATGCCGGTGACTGTACAGTAAAGTACAGAAAAGCGGTCGACCGGAAAGTTCCTCGATTTTAAAATAAATCTCTTTCGGTAATCGACACACGATGAACGAGCGCGGTGGTCGCAGGCGCTGGCGGCGGAGTGGGGCAAGTCCCGCAGCGGGCACGCGTGCGTGTACTGCGGCAAGCTGTACTCGCGCAAGTACGGGCTCAAGATCCACATCCGCACGCACACCGGCTACAAGCCGCTGCGCTGCCGCGTGTGCGCGCGCGCCTTCGGGGACCCCAGCAACCTCAACAAGCACGTGCGCCTGCACGCGGCGGCGGCGGGGGCGGGGGCGGGGGCGGGAGCGGGGGCGGCGGCGGGGGCGCTGGCGTGCGCGGTGTGCGGCGCGCGAGCGGCACGGCGCCGCGACCTGGAGCGGCACGTGCGTGCGCGGCACGGCGGCGGCGGCGGCGCAGCGCAAGAGACGGACAATCGGCCTTTCATTCGAATCTGTCCGTCCCTGGCGGGAATCAGCGTCGAATGAGCCCCGGCGAGCTGTCGAGGCGACTCGAGAGACCAGTTTCTTATAAGCCGCGAATACGCGACGACAGGTGACGGTGGAACTTTGACCCGCGCCCGAGCCCGAGGCGCGGCCCCTCGCCGCCGGCCGAGGCGGGGGGTCAGCCGGAATCAGCCGCTCAGGGGATAGTTCATGTGGATTGTAATCTCGAAGTCGCATATGAGTGTACCTACGCCCGACTTCCTCACGATGGAACGGGTACCTACCTACTTATCAAATCACAACACATAATAAATTAGGTATAACGACATTGACAAACCTCTATTATTTTTTCGAATCCAATAAGTTATACTGGGCAGTATAACAAATAAGACTTTTTTCGTCCATTCTCTTATATATTATAACTAATAGTATAACTAGATGGACTAACCCATTCTGTTATTTCAAGAATGCCAAAAAACTGTACCCAAATAGTGCCTTAGAGTACCCAAAATAAATTAATAGTAACCATAGATTTAAAAAGTTATAGACATAATTTTATGAGGAAGCCAGGCGTAGGTTCTAAGTACGCCTAGCGTACTCACCTCATTGCGCGAAAACAGAACCAGCAATGACTCTCATTTCTATCTCAATAAATAGTACCTACCGGAAAAGTACCCTCTAAGAGTATAATTGTTATTTGACTTTTACACTAGAAAGTCATTAAAGATAGCAAACTTCTACATATATTGGCATGAGGTACAGTCGAACTCATAATAAATTACATACCTATGTACCTACTACATATTACTTTTGGTTTTGTTGAAATTATTAGATTATCAGATTATTATTTGATGATGTTTTATATTATGCGTAATGGAAGTTTAATATCAGTTATGAAATAGATTACTTATAATTATTTTTTTTATTATTATCCATGTTTGCCAAAATATTGACTTCGTATTTTTTGCCGGATTTCATAAAATAAAGTAAAGAGCCGCGAATACGCGACGACAGGTGACGGTGGAACTTTGACCCGCGCCCGAGCCCGAGGCGCGGCCCCTCGCCGCCGGCCGAGGCGGGGGGTCAGCCGGAATCAGCCGCTCAGGGGATAGTTCATGTGGATTGTAATCTCGAAGTCGCATATGAGTGTACCTACGCCCGACTTCCTCACGATGGAACGGGTACCTACCTACTTATCAAATCACAACACATAATAAATTAGGTATAACGACATTGACAAACCTCTATTATTTTTTCGAATCCAATAAGTTATACTGGGCAGTATAACAAATAAGACTTTTTTCGTCCATTCTGTTATATATTATAACTAATAGTATAACTAGATGGACTAACCCATTCTGTTATTTCAAGAATGCCAAAAAACTGTACCCAAATAGTGCCTTAGAGTACCCAAAATAAATTAATAGTAACCATAGATTTAAAAAGTTATAGACATAATTTTATGAGGAAGCCAGGCGTAGGTTCTAAGTACGCCTAGCGTACTCACCTCATTGCGCGAAAACAGAACCAGCAATGACTCTCATTTCTATCTCAATAAATAGTACCTACCGGAAAAGTACCCTCTAAGAGTATAATTGTTATTTGACTTTTACACTAGAAAGTCATTAAAGATAGCAAACTTCTACATATATTGGCATGAGGTACAGTCGAACTCATAATAAATTACATACCTATGTACCTTCTACATATTACTTTTGGTTTTGTTGAAATTATTAGATTATTTATCAGATTATTATTTGATGATGTTTTATATTATGCGTAATGGAAGTTTAATATCAGTTATGTAATAGATTACTTATAATTATTTTTTTTATTATTATCCATGTTTGCCAAAATATTGACTTCGTATTTTTGCCGGATTTCATAAAGTAAAGAGCACCTTCTATTTATGGAACTATTTTTCTTATGTCTGAACTTGAAAGTTCAATATTGTGCGACAACAATTAACAACAAAAGTAACATTTTGTTGATCACAGTGCATGCAACCTATCGACGCGCGACAGCGACGCATCTTAGTATGAACAAGTTACATAAATAAATGGCGTTCAACACACTTTTCACTTTAATTACTTACAAACTGACCTGAATTGTAAAAGTGCTAAAGATCAATATTGCAATACACAACAATTTGCTTGACGCCGCGGTGGGAACGCATAGTTTTCGGGAACAGTTTGTTTACTTTGCCTTGCCACCCCGCAAAAGTTTGCGAAAAGTTAATTTCGGTAAATTAAAAAGAGAATTTCGTTTTAATATGATGTGAAAGTGATCTTTAAATGAGTAAGTATGTATATTTCATCTGTAATAGCCTTAGAGCATTCAACCAACATGAGAGGACGCACTAATTTCTACGCAAAAAAATCTGTCATTTCCTGCGGGGGGCGGGGAAACTAATGCATGTTTGAATGACGTCGCTACGCATGGAAACGACAACATTGTTAAACACAAGCATAAAATAGACGCACACTAAAGCCGCATCCGCTGCGACATGTTTTGAACAGAATATTGTTCATGAACATTTTTTGTTCAAAACATTTCCCGTCTGATGCGACTTTAGCAATGTTCAGTAAACAAATTTTTTGAACAAAACTTCACATAAAAAAATGAGCAGCGACGAGGAAGATGTGAACATTGTTTAGGCTGTGGGAGATTTAGTTCTCGAAAGAAGTACCTAACAGAAATAAATTTCTTGCCAGACCTTACTTAAAATTTTTCTCGATTGAAAATTGTGATCTGAGACTCAACCATTTTGTGATGACAGAGTTCACAGAAGTACCCATAATCTCTGCCATATCCGCGAAGGCATCTGTTTTTTGTTTAATTTTTATTTTGATTCGATGTCGCGTCCCATATTTACGGGTCTTTCACGAATCAACATTATGAATTTCTAGTGTTGTCTCTGCATGCATTCCACTCGACAATGCACTTCTATCATCATGAGCGAAACGTCTTCCTGCGTCAAAGTCAAACATAAAATGAAAGATCTTTTCCGCAGACGAACGCGAGGGATGTTTTCCACAAACTCCGGCAAACACGTTCAAGTGTATTTATTTGTTCGATGAAACACTTAGGCCACGCCCCTTATTAATATTTTCGAACAATGTTCTGTTCAAAATCTGGCGCAGCTTCTTAATATATACACACACAGGAATTACCTGTCCGTGCACAAGTCTGACGTCATATTTATGTAAACGTCTATAAAGGTTGACACTATCGATTTAATTTTTTCGTTGTCGTTTAATTCAATTCAATTTAATTCAATGTTAAAATACAAGAAAAGTATTTTTTTTATTCCACCTAGATAAGTGGCAAACGCTCAACCACTCTATTTTTAATTCGCTATACAAAACGCAGGAGCTTCTGTACCTACTTTTCACTAGCAATTGATCTCCTTTAATAAGCGATTTTCCGAGATCAAAAAAAAAGAAATTGGTTCCTAATGACTTCATAGATGGCGCTTAATAAAAGGCGAGTCCATTTAGAGCACGAGTATGGCTGCTTAATGGTATGAGAAAATATCAAAGACATTAAACTATTACTAATAATATTACTAATAGATTTTATTAATTAATTATTACTAAAAGACAGGATCATAGAGATCAAAACTTTAATCCACAACTTATACCAAGTGGTAACAAATCTCTCAGTTTGATGCACACAGTACTTTTTTGTTTGATGTTTTGCGCCCTCTAGCACAGAATAATATTACTAGCAGAAGCGACACTATCGACACAATTGCAATACAATATCAACCTACGGTGCACGACAATACGGTCCAAAATAACTTTGCACCTGTACTCATACCTAAGTTTTTCAACGGCCGGGACAATCGAAAGTAAATCTTATATCTAAGGCGGTAAGAGCGCGAGCCGCTGCATTCACAAAATCCTGCTTGGCAAACATGACGTAACCCGGCCGCGTGTTGCTCATAGGGTTGGTTGAATGCAAATACTGCAAATATAAAGCGCTTGCGCCACGTACCTACCTATAATAAAAAATACATACGTTTTTTCGTGGTTTGTTTGATAATGATCAATATAATACAATATTATTAAGTAAGTAATACTTAACCATCAAATATTGAAGTAGGTGGTTATGCGTACCTACATATTAATAATCTGTAGTATCTACCTATGTTACTAAGTCTTACCATGTGCTTATGTAAAGTAAGTACAGGCGGCAATAGATCAACCTACATAACCTACAATCTCGAAATATATTTATGTAAGTAGGTAGGTATTTTAAGCGCTATATAAACAGAATAACAGAACTTAAATACTTAGATATTAGTTGACTTGGGCGGTCAGAAGAACTCACGTAGACCAACTAGCGTACATTCCATTTTTCGATCTCGTACACTTACATAAAGACCAGGAGGCGTGATGCTGATTACAAACTAACTAATATTACACTTGACCAATTTGAATAACATATTCTGCCATTTTAAAGATGATGGGATGGGAGGACACGTCTACTGAGGAAATGCCTACTAAAGTAAGTAGGTACAAAATCGACGGACATAAGCTACTTTTAAATTACGTTCGCATTGCGCGATAATCGACATTCACGCGGACGTAATCGTCTCCGGGCCACTAGTATCAAATACAAAATCATTTGCTTATATACATACCTATAAAAACCGTACGTATAGATAAAAAAATTTAAATGCCTAAATCCATCAATCCATTGGTAAATACCTACCCATGATAATAATTCATGGTGTAATTTTACCAAGGACTACCGCTAGCTTTGGTTTCATAGAGGGCGTTATTAATGCTTAACCACAGTACCTGTCTACTAAACCTAGTCTAACTTTGGACCGCGTTTTGTGTTAAGTTCGACCGCAATAAGTACCTAATTAATAAACTATTTACGAACTTAAAATCTATTCATGCGTGATCGCTGACAAATTGGGTAAATTGACTCTTTATACGGAGTTGGTAGGTACCTTATATACCTTTTTTTCTTTGTTTTAGTCGGAGAAAATGCTTCTCTGCACTGGCATGAGGCCTCAAGAGGAAAGTGAGAACCCCATGCACTGTCCAGGGCTGGAACCCATATGTCCCCACCCGCCCCCCCGAGGGGGAAACGGGTGAGTAAGGACATACGGGCCCGACCTGGTAAAAGAACCGACATCTGCCGTCAGGAGCGCGACGCGGCGCCGCGGTACCACGTGACATGTCCCGCGAAACGCCGCCCGCTATGGACCCAGTCAGACCTGGGTCCCCCGCACCACGAGGAGCAGTCTGGCAGATGCAGACTGCTCCGAAACGGGAGGAGGGCTTGTGCAATGCAGCCTAGTGCTCCTCAACACTAGGCCACGGCCCTTCTAGGGGGTAGGAGGTTTCCCTCGACCCCCCCCCCCTCCGCTTTAAAGGAGGTAACTCCCTAAAAGGGGAATCTATGCACTACACATAGAAACCCCTTTTTCCTCCGCAGTCGGTGGCGCCCCCAACCAGGGACTCCACCGAGTGCTGCCACTACCCCTCAGGCTTACACCTCTCGGGCTTTTACGTGGCCGCCACTACCCCTCAGGCTTTGCCTCTCGGGCTTTTAAGTGGCCAGGCTAGTCCGAGTACACCTCTGACTCCGAGGACTGCCTCTGCTGCGCTTGGGACGGCCGGATCGTCGAGTCCGACGAGTCATCAGCCTCCACATCCTCGACCTCCCCCTGATCCTCCCCCAAGCCTCTTCCTGTACCTCTCGCCGGAGAGGCATTAGGGTTAGAAGTCGGGGAAGGCGGCGCCGAGAGCGGGGCGTCTGCCTCCTGCATCTCGGCCTCCTCGATTGGCGGTCTCTCCGCCACCGTCTGCGCTGCAGCTGGCGCTGCGGACTCATTGCCCCTCTCCCTTCTGAATGAAGGGGGGGCGCATGCTCTGCCTCCCATAACGTGGCCGGCCTCTGTCGGTGCAGACCGCGCAATGTGGCGCCGTCTGCGTGCAGTCCGCTATCTTGTGGCCCAGAAGGCCGCAAGATCGGCCTCGTCGCTGGCGTCGGGAGAAGTGGGAACTCCTCCACCCTCGATCCCCGCACAGCTGGAGGCGGACGCACCCTTTGGGGCGGCATGCCGGCCGTCGTCCTCGCTTCCATCCCGTCTAGACGGGCATGGAGCTCACAGATTGAGCTGAAGAACAGAATCCTCAGCTCAGTCACGGCGCCTGCTACAGCGTCCGTCTCGGTCGCCCGAGGTTGAGGAGCGGGGGCAGTCTCCGGACGAGGAGAAGCCCTTACCTCGCTCTTCAGGGCTGCGAGCTCTGCCCTCAGAAGCTCCACCTCCTTCTGGAGCCTGGCGTTAGCGAGGGACAACCTCTCTGCCTCGTCAGATTGGCAGCGTGACGCTAAGTTAGACAGCGCGCGCTGCAGGGCGTCCGCGGCGGTATTGAGGGTGCGCTGGCAGGTTCCATTCAGGTTTCTAGACTTTCTAGAAACCTCCCGGATCGCCCGCGCACACGTCAGACCCATCTCCTGGACCTCTTCGGCTGACGGGCCATTAGGAGCCGCAGTCCAGGGGATCTCTATCACTGTTGGTTTAGGGGCCGGTGGGGGGGCCTCCGGCGGCACCTCTGTGACGCGAGCGGCGTTGCGCTGAGCCTGCAACTCGCGCACCTCGCGTTTTTTGGACCGGAGCAGCTCCACCGCTATCCGGTAGCCCACAGTATCGAATACATCGACCTCGTCGCGCGCCTCCTCGCAGGCGTACAATTCCTCGGCGAGGTCTTCGTCCAACACCTCGTCACCCCGCTCAGCGTCCAGCTGGGCGTCGAGCTCCCGAAGCTCCTGCAGCCGGAATTCCTTCTCCACATATGACCGGGAGGTTCCGGGTCTGGGGGAGGTGTTAGCCCCCGACGTGCTAGCTCGGCCTCTTCGCGCCGTGCCAATCTTCGGCGCCATTCGGGCCGAAGCCTCTCCCTCTGACGAGTCGTCCGTATTGACGACCACCGCCGCGACCTTTTCCGGCTGTCGCCGCCGCTCCTCACTCCACTCGTTGAGCTGAACACAGCGGATCCCGGGACGGAGTCCGTTGCACCCTCAGCCAAGGGTTGTTGGCCACTGCTTACGACAGCGGCCGGGTTTTGGTGGTTTTCGCTATCCATGTTGTTCCCACGAGTATGGGGCAAAGGAAGACCACCCGCGCAGAGGCCCTGTACGCGGGCTACCCTATATACTCTTGGGGTCGGGAGGTACCAAGAGGTTGGTAACGGGTTTTCTCCCGGGGTGCTTTTACAGACTACCCTTGTCGCGGCCGGCCGGTGAAGGCAGGCCCTCGGTCCCCTCCCCAACAGCTCCCCCACAGACGCCTCGAGTGGGCTCATCGCTGCCAGTTCGGGGATTACGATGCTCAGGGGCTGGCGTGAGGCCCCTGGTACACTCCTTTCGGGGTGCTCCCCATTCCCCCCCATGGTCGCTAGCGGGTGGGCTGTATCGCCGCCCACCAACCCATCCGAAGACGGGCGGCCGTCGCCACGTGTCCCAACGACGAAGCCTTTGCGATTAAACGGCGCCCAGAAGGGGCGCCGGACTACCCCATTCCCCCCTGTGTAACGGGGGAGAACCCCGAGAAGGGACGCCGTCAAAGCTCCACTCAAAGCCGCTCAGATTGAGCGGCAAGCGTGCGGCCCAGAGTGGGCGCGCACGTGGAGATCCCCCCGCAGGTCCGAGTGACCCCGCTGTGCGGTCCAGAAGGGACGCGCTTTGAAGGGGGTGTAGTGCCCAGAAGGGGCACCGCCTACATTATTCGACGCCCAGAAGGGGCGCCAGGGATTAGCATAAAGCCCCTTGTCCCACGCTGAACGTGGGCCGAGAGGCCTTACCCCAGGGTGCACCACGAGGAGGTTCCCCGTACCTTATATACCTAATCTACAACGATAACTGCATTAAATTTGTCTACTTCTCTCATCAAACTAGTTAAATCATTATCATATTATTATTAATCGTCTATAAATACTACAAGTACCTACTTGTTTACTTAACTTACAGGATTCTTGGGAAGTCTCTGAAAGGTTAAATCATTATCTTTTCGTGTTAGTGCATCTGAATGCAGAACAGTAACGCTTTTGTATCACCACCCTGTGAACTTTCCACTTGCGTAAATAAAATAATCGCTCGCGTCCTGCGTACTGCGTGCGCCCTGTGAAATGTCCACCCGGGGGGAACGAGCGTGTAGGTGAATGAGTCGACCGAATTACGGAGTGTCACCCCCCTGCCTCTAGTGCAGTCGTGTTTGTGCGTGAACGAATTTGACGTAAACAATAGAAAATATGCAAAATTGCGTATTACGATACTGCAAATTCCAATATGGAAAAACAGCTGAATGTGATTGCAGCTTGTGGCGGCATATTGTAAAGTTTTATTTAGTCGTGTTTATAAACTGTATCTACATATATAAAAATTGTTTTTATAACCTAATTTGTATAGTTATGTACCATTCCTATCATCATCATTCGCCTTTCTTATTTCTTAGACATCAAAACTCATTAGTGTATATTCATACTCTTTGCACGTCACACATTATCTTCATATTACTTTTTATGAATATATTTCTGACGGATGTTTTTATTCTTCTTGTCTTTGTGAAAATTATATGGATTGGAAGAAATCTAACAAATTGCTTTATTTTATTAGTATAACTGATCAATACTAAGTTAGTAGGTATTAAACCGTACTACAGTGGTGACCCCGTACTTACACGATAACTGAAAATGGAGAAAGAAAGTTCCGTAAAGGCCGGTGGCGAAACTGCAGAGACATGTCGGGTTGGTATCAAAGTTCCCCCGTTCTACGCAGAGAAGCCATCGCTGTGGTTCTCTCAACTAGAAGCTCAATTTGTCTTATCCAATATATCCATTGACGCTACCAAGTTTTATTACGCTATAGGCAACCTGGAACCGCAGTATGCAAGTGAAGTGGAGGATATAATATGCAACCCGCCTCCCACAGATAAGTACGGTAAGCTAAAAGCTGAACTTATTAAACGGTTGTCGGCCTCGCGGGAAAAGAAAGTTAGGCAGTTGTTAATGCATGAAGAGCTGGGGGACCGAAAACCGTCCCAGTTCTTCCGGCACCTCCTGAACCTGGCCGGTCCAGGCGTCCCTGACGACTTTTTACGTATGATCTGGACCAGCCGACTTCCAAGCAGCACGCAAAGCATTATCGCGTCCCAGCCCAAGGCAAATTTGGAGGAATTGGCGGAGCTGGCAGATCGCATTCACAATGTAGTCAGTCCACAGGTGGCATCAACATCAGCCTTTCCTCAACAAGCGCATGGCAGTTCCAGCGAACCAGTAGTATCTTTCCAAATCGCTGCACTGACGAAACAGGTGGAAGCATTAACGGCGACAGTTAATAGAGTCTCAAGATCCCGAGATAGACCGTCTAGCCCCCATCGCAATCGTTCCAGCTCTACAAGATCGCAATCCAACTACCGTCGCCAACCCCAATGCTGGTATCATACCAAGTTTGGGAGCAAAGCCCGAAGGTGCGTCAAGCCCTGTGACTATGAAACAGCGGGAAACGAACAAGGCGGTCGGTGATGGCGGCCAGCGATTGCTTAACTTCCGGTCGCCTATTCGTCACGAATCGAGGATCAAAAGTCCAATTTTTAGTCGATACAGGGAGCGACATGTGTTTTCCCCCGATCCGCAACGCAATCACGCCGAGAAAAAACAAACTTTGAATTGTGCGCGGCTAACGGTACTCCGATTCATACCTACAGTTATGCACATTTAATTTTAAACTTGGGGTTGCGTCGTGACTTCGCTTGGCGATTTATTATAGCCGACGTTACTAAGGCGATAATAGGCGTCGATTTTTTAAGTCATTTCAAATTGATTGTCGATTGCAGGAACCAGCGTCTAATTGATAATAGTACTACGCTTACCGCCCCAGCTTCACCTGCCAGGTCGTGTGATATTGTTTCTTCAGTGAAGGTGATTTTTGGTGAGTCAGTTTACCACGATATACTTAGGGAATACCCTGACATTACTCGCCCTTCTGGCATTCACCGCACTCCTACACATAACACTACACATCACATACGCACCACACCAGGACCTCCGGTTTATTGCAAACCTCGACGGTTGGCACCGGACAAATTAAAATTGGCTAAGGAAGAGTTTGCATCTATGTTGAAAATAGGTACTGCAAGACCATCAAAGTCTCCATGGTCGTCACCACTACACCTTGCACCTAAAAAGGACAATGGTTGGCGCCCGTGTAAAGATTACAGGTTTCTCAACTCCCGAACGATTCCTGATAGATATCCAATTCGCCACGTGCATGACTTGGCACATAACATTTCTGGCTGCGAGGTTTTCTCTACAATTGACCTTGTTAAGGCTTATAATCAGATCCCGGTAAATCCTGAGGATATTTCCAAGACGGCGATCACAACACCCTTTGGCCTGTACGAATTCCCGTTCATGACGTTCGGACTTCGTTACGCAGGCCAAACTTTTCAAAGATTCGTCGATTCGTTGGTGAGGGACCTCGATTTCTGCTATGTTTTTTTAGATGATTTTCTGATATTTTCTAGAGACGAGATCAGCCATAAGGAGCATCTCCGCCAATTATTCGCAAGACTCAGCCAATATGGGATGGTTATCAATACTTCTAAGTGTGTATTTGGCGCATCCGAGGTAACTTTCTTAGGTTACCGCATTTCATCTGAAGGCACCAAACCTCTGCCTGCGAAGGTCGACGCTATTAACGACTTCCCAACCCCTAAGACGATCAAAGAGCTACGTCGATTCCTAGGCATGCTTAATTTTTACCGGAGATTTATTCCAAACGCTGCCCAATATCAGAAACCTTTAAACGCGTTACTGACTGGTTCTGTGAAAGGTAACCATCCAGTTAATTTGACAGCTCTAGAGCATGAGGCCTTTGCCAGTTGTAAAAAAAGCCTTTGCCAGTCAACCCTATTAGCACATCCCAACTACAACGCAAAGCTTGCTTTGGTTACCGACGCTTCGGACAAGGGTATAGGTGCAGTTGTGCAGCAGCTGACAGACAACTCATGGCAACCACTGGCGTTCTTTTCTAGAAAACTTAGTCCATCGCAGCAGAAGTACTCTCCATACGATAGGGAACTTCTAGCA
The DNA here is from genome assembly GCA_963921215.1 of Scoparia ambigualis. Classification (NCBI taxonomy): domain Eukaryota; kingdom Metazoa; phylum Arthropoda; class Insecta; order Lepidoptera; family Crambidae; genus Scoparia; species Scoparia ambigualis. The sequence continues at coordinate 694,944 of OY992506.1, read as the reverse complement.
ATATATGAAGCCATAAAGTACTTCCGGCATATGGTCGAAGCGAGGGATTTTACAGTGTACACGGATCACAAACCGATTTGTTTCGCTTATAACACTCGTAAAGAAAATTGCTCACCGAGACAGTTTCGGCATTTAGATTTTATCGCGCAGTTTACCACTGACGTCCGTCACATTTCGGGCAAGGACAATGTAGTCGCTGACACCTTATCACGGATCGAGGAGATTGTTCAACCGGTAAATCTAACCAGTTTAGCACAGTCTCAGACTTCCGATTCCGAACTGCAAGACCTTTTGCACAGCGGTACGTCATAACAACTCGTCAAGGTAAAACTGCCGGGTACCGACGCCGAACTGTACTGCGACGAGAGTAGCAATACCCCCAGGCCATATGTCACTAAAGGCATGAGACGTCAGGTCTTTGAAAGCCTGCACTCCTTAAGTCACCCTGGTATCAACTCCACAGCGAAGACCGTGACAGGACGCTTCGTGTGGCCAGGCATAAGGAAGGACTGCAGAAAGTGGGCTAGATCTTGTCTTCATTGCCAACGCTCGAAAGTTACTCGACATGTAACTTCCTCATAAGGGTCATTTAAGGTACCCCGCGCAAGATTTACTTTTGTGCATATCGACCTCATTGGTCCACTACCACCTTCTCAAGGTTTTCGCTATTGTCTCACAGCTGTAGACCGCTTCACAAGATGGCCTGAGGCAATACCATTGGTAGATATCACGGCTGAGACGGTAGCGAAGGCATTGTTACAAGGATGGATATCTCGTTTTGGGTGTCCTCTAGATATCGTCACGGATAGAGGAATGCAATTTGAATCTGCCTTATTTAACTGTCTTGCTAAAATGATAGGTTTCCAGCGTAGGCGCACAACGGCCTACCATCCTGCTTGCAACGGTCTTGTGGAGAGATTCCATCGTCAGTTAAAAGCCGCTATTACCTGTCACAATTCTAGCAACTGGGTCGAATCACTCCCACTCGTTTTGTTAGGTATCAGAAGTGCATACAAAGACGACCTGCAAGCCCCGACTGCAGAACTGGTTTATGGTGAGACTCTGCGATTGCCTGGTGAATTTTTTGACACACACTCCGATGTTACCACAGATATGACAGATTACATAGCCCGGATAAGAAAATTCACAAAGGACCTTCAACCATCGCCCGCTGCACGCCATGGTAACAAGCGTACAATCTTTGTTTTCAAGGACCTCGCCACAACTAGTCATGTCTTTTTACGCGACGATAGAGTTTCAGGTTCCTTGAAACCAGCCTATACTGGACCTTTCCTAGTCTTAAAAAGATGTGAAAAAGTCTTCGTTCTTCTGGTTAACAACAAACATGTTACAGTATCCATAGACCGTATCAAACAAGCCTACATACTGCATGACACAAACGCTTACTCAGACACACACGTTAACCATGATAAAACGCACTTACAATCACAAACAAACATAACCAATTCACACAACTTCTCATCCACCACAAAGTCACCTACTGATAGAGATAATATCAAAACTACCAGATCCGGGCGTTCAGTACACTTTCCCGACTATTATCGCCCGTAACGACGGTCTCTGGAAGGGGGTGATGTGGCGGCATATTGTAAAGTTTTATTTAGTCGTGTTTATAAACTGTATATATATAAAAATTGTTTTTTATAACCTAATTTGTATAGTTATGTACCATTCCCATCATCATAATTCGCCTTTCTTATTTCTTAGACATCAAAACTCATTAGTGTATATTCATACTTGTACGGTACAGCAGACCGCACATTAACTCGCACAATTGCAGCGTTGCATCTTTACGCCAGTGTGCCAAATCTAGGGCACGGTGCGACAGTCCGTCATCCAACCGCGACTCATAACCATCGTTCATTTAGCACCATTTATTCATAAGTATTTTGTGTGACAATAAACTGTATCTTAGTAAAACATTATCTTCGTTTCTTTGGTGTACCATCAACCCGTACATCAAATGGTCCTTCGAGCATCCGAAAGCAGGACAATTTTGCGTAAAACGTGTGTGATTACCATATAGTGTGTAGAACTAGAACGCCACATCACGTCACTACGTGGAAGTCAGTAAGTAACCAGCTCCAGCCTTCGGTGAGTTATCTTTGATTTAACAACTATCAACATGGAAGATCTTCTGAATAACCAGAACCTCATCATGGAAGCGATGAACACGCTTTCTATTAACTTCAAAAAAGACGGGTCCGATCGCAAAACGGTGTCATACCTCAAAATGCGATTGAGCACGTTAGAAAGTTATTGGCAAGAGTTTCAATGTAACCACATTAAACTCTGTGAGTATGACGACAAATCTCACGAATATTTTACAAACGATGCATATAAACGAACAGCAGAATTTTACGTTGATACACGAGCACATATACAAAAATACTTGCCCTCTCCCTCTGATACACAATCGGAGGAAAAGCAGCTCCTGCGTCCGGCCACTCCCTTAGGTGTTGAGGGGCGAGCAACTTCATCTCGCACCGCGTCACCGGCGGTAGAACAGGTACAAACACGTCCATTTGAGCTTCAAGCTTCGCGCACCAGCGCCGCCCGGGGAACCAGCAGCAAGCTGGACGAGATGCTCCGTAAACAAAAGAGCAACTTCAAGGCATTCTCCAGGACGGTCAGTAACATCAACCTTGACAATATCTCCGAAAAATGGGAATATGAGGATGTATTGAAAGCTGTACAAGCCAGATGGTCGATAATAGATTCCCTGCATTGGGAAATAGATAGCGAGCTTTTCGAAGACACTGAATACGAGCAAGCCTTTGGTAGGTACGAGCAGCAGTTCAATGATCTCAAAAGGAACATCAATAGCAAAATGTGGAATCAATGTCATCGCGAAAAGTCTACGCCCCAGATGGACATACCTAACTTTATGGGAAATTACCATCAATGGGTTTCCTTTAAAGATTTGTTCGTAGAGGCAGTACACAACAATCGCTCTCTATCAAATGCTCAAAAGTTACAGCATCTCAAGAGCAAACTACGGGGTGAAGCAGAAAAATTGGTGCAACATTTAACCATCACTTCCGAAAATTATGAGGTGAGCTGGGATATTCTCAATCGCAGGTACAATAATGCGAAACTCATATTCAATAGTCACGTTAGTATCCTATTAAACTTGCCTTCCATACAACAACAATCAGCGACAGCTATTAAAAAGATATTCGACACCACCAATGAGTGTCTTAATGCAATAAAAGCACTCGGAGTCGACATAAGTACGTGGGATCCACTAATTGTTTATCTTTTATCAAATAAACTAGATTCCGACACGCACATTGATTACATTGAGTCTTTAAAAAATCCACGGGAGTTGCCGGCGATAGTCGACTTGTTGCAGTTCCTAGAAAATAAATTTACTTCCTTAGAGGCGTCTCGACGCAAACCAGAGTCGTCATTATCGCACATAAACAAAATACAAATAATTTGAATATGACACCAGACACAACCTCTATATCAACAAGAGCCAGTAAATAATATAAAGAAAACTCAATTTTTCAAATCATTAACGAGCCATCAAAATCAAACCAGTCAGAAAAGTTGCAACAAATTGACCCAAAAAAGTTTTAAATGCGCAATTTGCAATAAAGATAGAGATCACGGCATTTACAATTGCGAAACATTTCTAGCTATGCAACCACAAATGCGACATAACATAGTTAAAAAATTATCACTATGCACAAATTGCCTGCATTTCCATCGCGATGGAAAGTGCTTCACCAACAAAAAATGCCGTGAGTGCGACGAGGACCACAATACCTTATTGCACGGCGCTAAAATGTTTGTCGGTCAAAACCGAGCAGCATCGCAACAAGATGACGCATACAATAAATCGAGCCAATTAAAAACGAATGTATTGCAAGTGCATGACCTTCACAAATTTTGGTCAATCGAAGATGTAGGTGACAATCACGATATGTCTTCAGAAGACCTACACTGCATCCAACTATATCAGTCAACCACCGAACGCCGAGCCGATGGCAGATATGTCGTTCGTCTACCACTACATTCCGACATAGATGAGAAGCTGGGCCAGTCCAAGCCAAAGGCCGTTGCGCAATTTTACCAATTAGAACGAAAGTTTATACGACAACAAAGGTTAGCAGCTGATTATAGATTATTTATTCAAGAATATAGTTCATTAGGTCATATGCAATTAGAACCGATAGCGGCCGCCGGTAACAAGACACCTGTAGGCTATTATATGCCGCATCATAGTGTACAGCGGGCGGATTCGCAAACTACTAAGTTACGAGTTGTTTACAATGCATCGGAAAAAACATCGACCGGGTATAGTCTAAATGATGTCATGTACCGGGGTCCAAATCTGCAACACGATCTACTAGTACTTATCATCAGGTGGAGACAATATCCACACGCATTTACTGCGGACTGCGAAAAAATGTACCGCCAAATCTGGACTCATCCAGATGATCAAAAATACCAGAAAATCGTATGGCGGGACTCTCCAGATCAACCAATTCGCGATTACCAGCTTTCTACCGTCACATATGGTACGAAAGCTGCACCTTTTCTGGCTATGATGACGCTGAGACGTCTAGCACATGACGAACGTCAAAATTATCCAGCATCAGCGAAGGTCCTGGAGGAGCAGGTGTACATGGATGATATTTTAACCGGAAGCTTTACAGTAGAAGCTGCAAAACGGTTAAAAACAGAACTTGTGAGTCTTCTCAGCTCGGCAGGGTTCAATCTCAGAAAGTGGGCTTCGAATGAACGTTCACTCGTGGATGACACTATTTCGCAATCTGATGCTCAAACTTACAACTTTCGTCATATAGAATCCACCAAAACTCTAGGGCTAGCCTGGAACTCAAAAGAAGATAACTTCACGTTTCAATGCAAGCTGTCTCCAAAGTCGTCACAAAAACCAACCAAAAGAGTACTGTTATCTGAAATATCCAAAATCTTTGATCCCCTAGGATGGCTAGCTCCAGCAGTCGTACAGCTGAAGCTGCTGTTCCAAAGCATATGGACACTAGATCTTCAGTGGGATGAAAAAATACCGGAGGAACATTTCCAAAGATGGATACAACTCAGAGAAGATATTGAAGACATCAACCAGATAACGATACCCAGATGGATAAAGAGTGGAGAGAGTGACATATTGCAGCTCCATGGATTTAGTGACGCATCCACAAAAGCGTACGCCGCTGTCGTATATGTTAAAATACAAAAGGCTGGTGAAGCAACCGTTAGAATCCTGGCCTCAAAAACTAAGGTGGTGCCTCTAAACAAAACGACATCATTGCCTAGGCTAGAGTTATGCGGAGCTCTCTTACTTGCAAAATTAATGAGTAAGTTAGTGCAAAGCCTAAATGATCACAAAATCGAAGTGTACGGATGGTGTGATTCAACAGCAGTTCTTGGTTGGCTGCAAGGGGATCCCTGCAAATGGAAACCGTTCGTAGCAAACAGGGTCAAGAAAGTAACGGAAGTTATCCCATCAAACAGCTGGCGTTATGTCAAGTCTAACGAAAACCCTGCGGATTGCGCGAGCCGAGGTCTATCAGTCAACCTGTTAAAAGGCCACACTATTTGGTGGAATGGACCTCATTGGTTGCCATCAATCAACATACAACTAACCGAAACGAATAAGTACGTAACAAATTTAGAAACAGCTAAAACAATGCAAAGTAACATGATACAAACAGATATAAATATTATTGAACAGTTATTATTACACAACCACAGCACTATTACGCGAGTGACGCGCGTCCTAGCATGGGTCTTGCGCGCGATTAAACAAAAACAACATATTATGAGACCATTCCTAACAACGACCGAGTTAACCAATGCACTATTAAAAATAATTAAATATGTACAAGAAAGGGAGTTTTCGGAAGATTTCACTATTCTACAAAAACATGGAAAAGTTAAACAAAATAGTAAAATCAGTAACCTCAATCCGTTTTTAGACAACAACAAATTATTAAGAGTCGGAGGTCGACTGGAGAATTCCAACATCAGTGAGGATATGAAACATCCACTGATAATTCCTCACTCCAGCCATCTCACAGACCTTCTCATTGACTACGCACACAAAGCAAGTTTCCACGGTGGAGCTAGGTTGACATTGTCCGAACTCCGCAGGAAGTACTGGATACTTGGCGGAAATAGAGCTGTTAAGAAACGCTTACACCAATGCGTAACTTGTAAGAAAAACGCCCCCCATAAGCAGCACCAGTTGATGGGTGATTTACCGGAGGCTAGAACAAACCCTTCGAGACCATTCTACCACGCTGGGGTAGATTTCAGTGGGTTTATCGATGTTAAGGCAAGCAAAGGTCGGGGCATTAAAACAACGAAAGGATATGTAGCAGTTTTCGTTTGCATGGTGACCAAAGCTGTGCACCTCGAGCTTGTCTCTGATTTAACATCTTCATCGTTTATGGCCGCCCTCCGACGTCTCGCAGCACGAAGAGGCACGCCTCGTCATCTATACAGTGATAACGGGACGAATTTTGTCGGAGCAAACAAGGCACTCAAAACAGAGCATTTACACTTGAGATCAATCATATCAGACGAATTCCTGGCAGAAATCAGCGAAATGAGAATTGACTGGCATTTCAACGCCCCGTCTTGGCCAAGCGCAGGGGGACTGTGGGAAGCTGCCGTCAAAAGTCTAAAACACCACTTGCGTAGAGTAGTAGGCGAGCAAAAGTTGACATTCGAGGAGTATACAACATTATTATCTCAACTCGAAGCTTGTCTTAACTCGCGGCCTCTCTGTGCAATCACAGAAGATCCCAATGACATCAATTATTTGACACCATCCCATTTCTTAGCAAGCGGCCCCGTACTTACCATCTATGAAACGGAAAAAGACGAAAGGACCCGCTGGAAACTGACACAGAAGGTTTTCCAAGATATATGGGCAAGATGGCGCGTTGAATATTTAGCTCAATTGTCAGCACGGACAAAGTGGCAACAAAAACAATCCAATATAAAGCTAAATGATATTGTTGTTATCCATGACGCCAATTTACCACCTGGAAAATGGGCGCTCGGACGAGTAGTCGACGTACACCCAGGGAAGGACGGACACGTTAGAGTTGTCACCATCAAGACAAAAAACGGTGTCCTGAAAAGACCTATAGTCAAGGTGTCACTACTGCCCGTAAACAACAATAATACATACAACAGTGATAGCAATCAAAGGTCGTCAAATGAAACTCCAGCCACCAAACAAAACAGTGCACCTGCCATAGTTAGAAAAAATAAGTTCGTGACGTCATGCATAAACTTTATGACGACATTACTCATTTTATTTATGCTATGTGGATCAATAACAGCACAAAGCACATATGATATTATATCATTAAATAGTAATAACAGCATCTATTTTGACAAGTTATCAGATCTACGAATCATACAAGACAAATGGAAGCTCATAGTTTATTATAATTTGAATCCGTATTGGCAAGGGGCAAAACTAACAAGCAAGTACTACAAACATTTGGAATCATTATGCGAAAACATTGAACGAAAATCCCATTGTGACACAATAAAACTGCAGTTACGTCATAGCTTCTCGGAACTCGAGTACTATAACCTCATGTTGCAAAGTCAGCGCTTTGATAAGCATACGCGCACTCGACGCGGGCTAATCAATGGCGTTGGGAATATCGCTAGTAGCCTCTTCGGAGTACTGGATGACAAATTCGCATTAAAATACGAAAGCGACATTACCAACATTAGGAGCAACCAAAAACATTTAGTAAATCTCTGGAAGAACCAAACTTCAGTCATCGAGGCGGAAAACAATTTACTTCAACGCATTGAAAACACAATGGAAAGCCAAAACAAGATTTTTAAAGAGCATTTGAATATTTTGGAACAAGCAACAGATGGCTTAACAAAGGAAGTAAAACAAATGGATTTAGCGGAGGAATTCATTTTATCGAGTATTATTGCAAACAATATCATCAGCAATCTAAAAAGTATACAAGATACTCTATTGGATACCATCACCAATACTCACCATTTTAATTTCCACATTTTGTCACCAGAACAACTTCGGAGCGAACTGAATATCATTTCAGGGCAGCTGTCAAAAGACTCGGCACTTCCCATTGACGACATCCTAACGGACCTACCAAAGATGTATGAACTCCTCAAAGTAAACACTCGTATGACATCACAATATTTTATTTTTGAGATTCAAATACCTCTAGTAAACAGAGATAGGTACGAATTATTTAAAACCTATTCCATCCCACAGCGAAAAGATAACTCGGTCATTAATATCTCACCGATAGCAGACTACTTAGCTATCAATTTACAAAAGGATACTTATCTACCAATATCCGAAACAGAATTATTAAAATGCATCCAATTCGACAAAACTACTACCTTATGTGAATTGCAAAAGCCAGTGTATCATAGAGATTCCGATGAAAATTTTTGTATCAGAGGAGAACAGAATAGGGCTTGCGTAACATCTGTCAGCACGTGCCGTGATAAATGGTCAGAACTTATCAATGTAAATAAATTTCTCGTCACCTGTTGCGACAAATGCAACTTGAGATTTATATGCGGGGGTCGGGTTTCAACCGAACAATTAAAAGGCTCCAATATAATTGCACTCGGAAATGATTGCATAATCAAAGGCGAGACATTCAACATTATCGCACATAAACAAAATACAAATAATTTGAATATGACACCAGACATAGTTTTAGCAGAAATCGCGCCCGTCAATAAAATTATCAACTTGACGATACCGATGACGTCAGTGAAAGAAGTTGATTTTAAAGACTCATTTAAAAGCGTCGGCGAACAGATAACTCAATTGAGGTCAGAAGGAGACAAGCTGGAAAGATTAGACGAATTGTCATCACATGACGTCCATCAGTATGCTGCTATTTATACGCTAGCGGCAATAGCGATAGCGTGTGCTGCGTTCGTGTGGTGGCGATTGCGCCGCAACACCTCTCCAGGATCCCCCGAGGCCCCGAGGCAGGCCGCGCCGCCCGGGCCCGGCGCCGCAGACCCTTCGCGGCCGCCGCCCGGCCCTGCAACAGCGAGCATTCAGCTCGCGCGCCCGGCGTCAGCGCTCCGCACGAGGGCGTCGTCCGAGGTCAGTGTTTGTGAACAGTGTGAAGTGCAAGTGAGTGCGAGTGCGAGTGATCAGTGCAATAAAAATGTAAGTGGATTTTACAGTGCACCGGACACTAAATGCGTCTCAAACGGCACATCGCCCGTTTATAGTAAAATAAGTTTTCGGCGAGATTGATTGTCGGTTTCAGTTTGTATTATCATTACTAACGACACAAAATTGTTTGATCATCTTGTTTCATTTCATCAACTAACACCAGTTCACTCCCATCATCTCGCGCCCCGGAACATGTACGGTACAGCAGACCGCACATTAACTCGCACAATTGCAGCGTTGCATCTTTACGCCAGTGTGCCAAATCTAGGGCACGGTGCGACAGTCCGTCATCCAACCGCGACTCATAACCATCGTTCATTTAGCACCATTTATTCATAAGTATTTTGTGTGACAATAAACTGTATCTTAGTAAAACATTATCTTCGTTTCTTTGGTGTACCATCAACCCGTACAATACTCTTTGCACGTCACACATTATCTTCATATTACTTTTTATGAATATATTTCTGACGGATGTTTTTATTCTTCTTGTCTTTGTGAAAATTATATGGATTGGAAGAAATCTAACAAATTGCTTTATTTTATTAGTATAACTGATCAATACTAAGTTAGTAGGTATTAAACCGTACTACTCTAGTATATTATTATATTATATTATACTATTCTCGTAAGTATTTTGTATATTTACCCAATAATCAGACCGTAATAATAATTTTCAATAAATTATTCTAGAACATTTACCGTTGCCCTGTGCTGACATCTAGTGGTAAAAAGCAAAAGTACTTTTAGGATGTCACCACACTTGTCGAAGCGAAAGTAGATGGTGTTCAAGTGATGTCGTTTTATTTATCGATTAATGTTATAAATAGAAATAGACAATATTTTTATATCGTAAGTTTAAGTTTTATACGTAGTAATATTCTGGTTCAATGATCATTGCGCTGGAGGACTGTTATGCAGTGTAACAATATCGTGCGATGATCGTTTAATCAGAATATTACTACTTATGTTAAACTTAAAAGACATTGAATGGATATATAAGAAAATAGGATGTCCAAATTAAACATATACATACACACATCCGTTATGACATTGGTGTTTAATGATAATGCATCAAATAAATCTATGGAATGATATTTCATTCAAAAGGTCGACATTAACGGTAAAAGATCTCCGGGATCAGTGGTTAAAATGGGAGTTCCGCAGGGTTCAATACTTGGTCCATTCTTGTTTTTGGTTTATATTAATGACTTACCTTATTTTGTAAAAGACAGTCATAAGATAGTATTGTTTGCTGATGATACTTCAGTTTTATTCAAAGTGAAACGACGACACCCAAATTATGACGATGTGAATAATGCGGTCTCAAAGATTGTTCACTGGTTTAGTGTTAATAACTTGCTATTAAACGAGGGAAAAACCAAATGTGTAAGATTTGTATTGCCTAATGTTAAGCAGGTAATAACTAGTGTACAAATTAAAGATAAGAATGTGAATCCTGTGGACACCACTGTGTTTCTAGGCATCACGTTGGATGCCAAGCTTCAGTTGGGCCCACATATAGCTATATTGTCGAATAGACTTAGCTCTGCGGCTTATGCAGTAATGAAGATCCGTCAGTTAACTGACGTTCATACAGCTAGATTAGTTTATTTCAGTTACTTTCATAGTGTAATGTCGTACGGCATTTTACTGTGGGGAAATGCTGCCGACATTCAAACTATCTTTGTGCTGCAGGCAGAAGAGGGCTATTCGAGCAATATATAACCTACAGGCTGGTGACTCTCTCAGAGAGAGATTTAAGGATATAAGTATAATGACAGTTGCATCACAATATATTTATGAAAATCTCATGTATGTTCATAAAAATATTGAAAAGTTTTCAAAAAACAGTGATATTCACAAATTAAACACTAGAAGTAAGAACAAATTAGCAGTATACTAGACTCCATAAAATAAATAATTCTTCTAGGGGTCTGTGTGTACCTACGATTATACAACAAAGTACCAAATGATATTCAGAAATTAGATCTTGATAAATTTAAAATCAAAATCAAAGAAAAGCTTTATAAAAAAGCTTATTATAAAGTGTCAAATTATACAGAAGACAAAACAGCTTGGGTCTGAAATGCTCCAAGTACTCCAACAGTTATTTCTAATTGTCTATAATTAATTTATATAGAGCCCCATATTTAATTAAACTATTTACATTCAAATTCATATTTTGTATTTTGTGACCTGGTAACGACATATAATATATATATTTTTTTGTAAATGTCGTTGCTTCTGTGCGCTGTGGTTTCTTGTGCCCGTTCTTTGCCACAGTTAAAAAATGATATCCTGAATGGGTGGTAGGCTAAAAAATATTTGGACGTTTCAAAGTACTTATTAATTGAGTTTATTGAATAAATATATTTTGACTATTGACTATTCAATTCATTCAAAATTACAGATTAAGATAGACAAAAATAATTTGATACTTGCGATTGCGAGTTTCCATTAACACAATGTGTACTTAATAATATCAATGTTTGTTTAGGTATTTTATGAAAAATATATATAAATAAATAGATATAAATGAAACACTGTATGGATCGACTCGTGTTAATCTGTTGAAGTCAGCCATTTACCTTATCATTCCCATAAATTGATTCGTAAATCCAATCACACAATCATGTTAGATATGTTTTGAAGTAGACTCAATTTTGGTATACGGGAGTGTATAATAATCCATAAAAAAATAATGTTGTCAGTATGCTGTTCGTAGGTACTAGTTAGGTAAGTACTTATGTTATTTCACATTGTTTTATAATTAGTTGTTGAATTTTTAATAAGTTAACACTTTATTACTAAATAAATAGTACCTACTTATTTGAAATACCGGAATTTTCATTTCCTTACCTAATTGTCACTTGCTTGTTCAAATGTTATATATTTGTTTAAAACCAGCAATGAACACGGTAGGATAATAAAAGTGTCATGGCGGTAAAATTGACATTCGTATATCACTTCGGTATCGGTCGGTTTTCGGAATAACACGTAATGGCGGAGATCTATTAAGTTTCGGTGCTGATTTTTCATTTTCCCTCGGTACGGGACAGCTCAGACCTCATTATCTGGTGTAAAAACAACCGCGGGTTGTACGCGTTGTGACTTCAGTTTCGGTGTGTCGGTACATGCCCACGTGTATTCGTTGTGAATCAACAGTTAATCGGATAATATCTTACTAATCGCCTTGCGAACAGCCAGCGGAGGCTCCTATGTGTAATTGGCCGGGGTGCAACGGATGTGTGCGTGTGTGTTTTGGACTGGCCTACGAGGATTCGGCAGGCGAGGTACGCGACCACGAGGCAGGCGTCACACCGCCTCACGGCAGCTGAGCAGCGACCATCCTTTCCTTCCTACCTATACTACCTCCACATCCTCAGGTTGCAAGGCGGTTCAACGATCGCCGCACCACCGGTGAGTTTAGTATTTAAGGTTACTTATAAGATTAACGCTGCGAAGCGCAGCTATTTCCAAGCAGGCCATGATCAGTGACCTGGTGGTCCATGGTCTGTTTGGATCAATATTGTTTATGCTGATTTTGGTTAATCTTTATCAAAATTATCGATTTGCCGAATTTCATAACGGAACATCCCTACCACAGAGCGACACCTACCGCGGGGTAGGTAAAACTTATTTTAATTGTTCTTAGCATACTTCATAATATTCTTATTAAAAGGTTTTGCCTTTCAACGTTAGATGGCGTAACTTGAGCACCAGCTCAAAGTTTTGTATGAAATAGTTTAGTAGCCGCTCTATTACTATTTAAATCTCTTTGGAAAATATCAATATTGTACAACTGTCTAACTATGAACGAAATTGTGGAAAATAGGAATAGGTCCTGAAATGAAAATACTATTTTTTTTATTTTTTGGTTGACAACAAAAGTGCACCATTCGTGTACAATTTAGTAATTGTAAATTGTAGGGATTATGAATGGTTCCGTCTAATGTCGCATTTGGGAATGTTAAATTCGGCGATAAAAAGTTAGGCGAAGTAAAAATAGGCTTAACACATTTAGGAAAAGTAAAATTGTGCGAAAAAATTAAGGCGTATGGTTTGTGTGCCATTGACAATTAGGAGAACAAAAAAATCGGCGATCCAATATAGACCCTAGATAGGTAGGTAGTTGTTTTTTTAAAAAAGCCGCAATATAATTTTATATTAAACACTTGACCGTCATTAGAAGCTTATAATATTGAGATAGGCACATCCGTTACCCGTCGTATTTTCCTTCTCTTTCTTCCGGTATATCGCTGTCTCTCTCGCTCATCCCACTCAGTGGCGTCACCAGGTGGCGCGGTGGGGGAATCAGGAGATTTCACACCCGTGCCCATTTGTTCATTGGCGTGAAATTTCCCGTCGGCGTAACTTGTACACTACATAGTGATCAAGTGACAAAGAAATAGAATTATTTTTATTTAAACTGCAACACAGTTCTCGTGAGTTTCTACAATACACGTATAACTATTCTTATCTTAACGGTGTTACCGTTCGCTGAATTTATAATTTAAACTTATCTGGTAGGTATATCAGAATTTTTATTTTACCCGCAAGAGATATAAATACACCTTTTCTTTTAAGATAAGAAAGCATTCAGTAAAGATAGTATTTTTAAAAGTATTTTTGTGTTTAATACGTGGTAGGTACCTTAGGGTAGGTACCCTCCAGGCACTTTTTCTTTTTATTTAAGATAAGAAACCGATAATTAGTGCTTACATTAAATAATGAGAAAAATGAATTGTAGCTAAGCGGCTATAGCTGGTCCTTCTAACAATTCCGATCGCATCGGCGAAGGTTGAGTTCGAGTTAGTCTTCATCGTTCAAAGAAGCATGGTCATCGGAACCTAGAATGGTATATCGAAAGACTCTATAGATAACTTCACCGAAATCACTCTTAGCCGACCGTTGGTTTTACGAAGAAATCCTTCATCGATAGATAATTTCACCGAAATCACTCTTAGCCGACCGTTGGTTTTACGAAGAAATCCTTCATCGATAGATAATTTCACCGAAATTACTCTTAGCCGACCGTTGGCTTTACGAAGAAATCCTTCATCGATAGATAATTTCACCGAAATCACTCTTAGAAATCTTTCAACGAAAAAAAAAAAAATACGAAATAAACTTTTGGTACTTATTTTGTAGTAAAACGCTGCTGACCAGGATAGATATTCTTTATTTTTCTTCAACAACCACAATTTTACATTTAGACACTCACACACAGTATAAAGTATGAACACCGTTTAACCGTCCTCACAGTACAAGCGCCAAAGCCAGAATGCCTCACTCACCGAGTCAACTGCCGTCCTACTTCTCCCCCCCCCCCCCAAATCCCTGACACATTTATGATTACGATTGACAATTATGATTTGACATGTGTCAAATCATAATTGACAATCGTTCTATAGATTTAAGAATAGACTAAAATTTAATTAAGCAAATGATTTTAAATGAACCTTACACTCGTCCATCCTGACCTCGTGCATGTCCTCATCACGTCCTCATACACGGTACCAGGAAGGCACGCTAATATTTAAGACATTAACCAGACCTTACACTCGGCGAGTAGGTAAGTACATTAGCAACCAATACATTAAAAACTTATACATAAAACAAATTACTTAAAATACAAGCTGCATACCTATCCAACTCTTAGATGATTCAGAAACAATTAAAAGCTACCAAAAATTCAGTAAACCCATCGAATTCCCACAGGATTATCAAATTCTCCTAGCCGAAAACCATCCAATTCTTGCCTATCCAACTCTTACATGATTCAAAAACAAATTAAAAGTTACCAAAAATCCTGTGTTTGAAAGCAAATAAACTATTTCATTTCATTGTAAACCCATCCAATTCCCACAGGATTATTAAATTCTCCTAGCCGCAAACCCATTCAATTGTTGCGGCTAGAAAAACACCGACTAATAATCCTGTAAACCCATCCAAATTCTAACAAGTTATTACATTCTTCTAGCCGCAAACCCATCCGATTCTTGCGGCTAGGAAAACCCCGACTTTAAACCCATCCAATTATCTTAATTATAAAACAGGATCACTGATAACCTTTTCTTTACAACCATCGTTTCATATTAAAACCCATCCAATTATCTTAGTTAAAAAACAGGATCACTGATAACCTTTTCTTTACAACCAATTTTCATATACTAGTATGTTCATTTTTAATAACAACATGCTCCGCAAATGTTTCATTTTACTAACAATCACGTGACAAACATACATTTGGCAAATCTTTCTCCTTACAAATGTTTTGAATTTTAATTGATTATTTTTACATTTTCCATTTAACATTTTGATTCTTATGGCAAATTCTCATTGTTCAAAAAGTAGTTTTTTTTATTATAGTATTTCTTCCTACAATACCTTAGTAACAAAACATTTGGTCATAGTAAACCATACTAATTACGGAATTGTTTTCAGCGAGCAATTTACCTAGCAAAGAGAAAACGTATATCAACAGTACCTAAGCAAATAAAATAAAATTACAATAAATTGAATTCTTTCATACGTAACAAATAATTTGTTGGACGTAGTATTGTATATTGTTACCATAGATCGGAATAGGCAGGACCTATTTCTGCACTTTTGCAACGACCGCCTAATATGGATATGTCCAGACAAACATCGTTATTTATTTAAAATGCTAAAAAATAATATGAAACAAGTGATTTCTTATCATTTAGTACATCATAACTTTTGTTATTGAGTTACTTTAGGTAATTTTATGGTATCAATTTCATATTCACTTTTTCAATTTCAATAGCGTGTTAAACTTGTAAATAGCACTTTCAGATAATAATATATAACTGCGTGAATAGTGTTTTATATGACTAACCCATTATTAAGACAAACAAATGAATACGGGAAATTAATCTCTCTCAAAATTTAATTTCGGAAGCTTATCTATACATTTGATAATTATCGTTTGAATGCCAATACCAAAAAACTCTACCCACTCCGATCCATGACCATTACCTAAACTGTACACAAATCACTAAGTGTCAAATTAAATGAAGAAGAACTTATAAGGGATATTATAAAGACAATCGATAACAATTAATATTTAAGCCACCAATGAATCTTGTAAAAACTCATCCTACGTTCTCTGTGCACAAATCACCGAATGCCAAATTAAAATGAGTAAGAACTTATAAGGTATATTGTAAAGATAAACAATAACATTAAAATTTAAGAAACCAAAGAATCTTGTAAAAACCCATCCTACGTTCTTACAGGATTATTAATCCAACCAAATAAGAAATGAATCCACACCAATAAGAAAACACAGTCCCTTATGTGAACCCATACATTTCTCCCATACTTCTCCCATTGTAAATTATAATAATCTCTGCTAGTCATCCACTTCTACCAGGGATTCTCCGTACAATTGACCAACAGTTTGTTCATTATCTTCAAATTAGTAATTAATTCATAAATAAATATCAAGCAATAAGGAAATTCATCCATTAACTTTACATTTTACGTTACATAAATCATATAAGCTCCTTTAAGTTAATCGTATCATTATCGTATTTTTCTTTTTAGCGTTTGTGGCGGCCTGAGTCGCCACATAATTTATTATCATCACGTATTGGTTAAAGAGTTTGTAAGCGCATTCCTTACGATAAAGATATGACACGGCATCATCCCTCCAACATCTACGTAGTTATTATTGTATAAATAGTCTTGTAAGGTTTAGATAATAAGTTAGTCACGATGTAGTCACTGTAAATATACAACATCACTTTAAGAGACGCAGTCGTTATTTACCATCGCCATGGAACCCTCTACCAACACAACCATCACATGGCACACTGGTGACCCCAACGTGATACCATCACCAGCATCATCATCACAACCTCTCGTAAATCACACCACGGAACACTGGTAACCCCGCTCAAGCAACAAGCAACCTTCTAATGGAGTACCCGAAAAAAACACGTGTGTCATTTGTAATATCTACTCATCAACCATGGCAGTAACATTCTGTTCAGCGACGGACGCAACAAGATTTTCAAAATAAAATCACTACGCCGAGCCACACCGAGCTGCGACTGCGTCATTTAACATCATTCTTATGGCTCCCACAACTTTGGCTTCCTTTCCGGCACATCGTATCAAGAACGTTTCATCGACCAAGGCAAAGAAATAAGGTACCCAGAAAAACAATGCGAAATAGAATTAACTAACGATTTCATAACTGTACACATTATGTTATAAATTGTGCGGCGCGCAGCGAACGCTCAAGAATTTCCGACGCAGCAGTTTTCGCCGTTTGCTCTACGCTTGCGCAAAAGTCAAGTTCACGGCATTAATGACTATGCTGCTATACGCAAAGAATTTTGTATTAAGTTGTGGATCTTTCTATAGAAATCAATAAATAGAATCCAAAGAAAAATAAGCATAATATGTATACAAAGAGTAGACCCGTTTAACCGCCTCACTTTTACCGACTGACAAAGTGGTTTGAGGTACGTTATTTATAATTACGGGAAGAGATATTTAGAAGCATTATTTTACCAGTCGATTGTTTTATGAGATATTATTACACTTCATAAGACACTTAAATGCTACTAGCTACCTCCAGTGCGAATTGATTTCTCCGGTTATCTGACAAAGAGCCAAGGAATACGCCAGTCTGAGGATAATTATGAAGCTATAATGAAGTTGTACTCAAAATGAAGATATTCAACAAGTTTAAAATGCTTTGATTGTGCAATAAGAATACAGTAGAATAAATAAGCACAAAAATGAACCATGTTAGAGTAACTAATGTAATAATAAGATTTTAGTCAATTTTAATTATATTTTTAGCTAGGCACTTATTTCCTTATATTAAGTATGTATATTGAATGCAACATGTCTTATCTCTATGTAATTAATGTTTAATCTTAGTCAATTCTAATTTTTATGTTTTGTTATTATGTATTTTATTAAGTCTAATAGTTCAATTTATTATTAACATCTAATGCGTAATTTAAAGTCCATTGTAAGAATATGCATAATTTAAAGTTGTACTTGTTTATGCCACTTAATTTGTGTGTAATATAGTCTTGGTAAACCGTGATAAAAAAATATTTTAGTAACAATATTAAGATGTTGAGAGGAATTTTAGACATTTTAAAGAAAAATCAAGTTCTTATATAAATTATTCGTGTAATCGGTCGTTTTTAAAGATATACCTATGATAAGTATTTTTCTTTCTTCATGTATCGAATAATACAAGGAAACAGCTCTCATTAGCAGCATTTAGCAAGCCAGCCAGCCTTAAGTTTCCATCGCAGCAACGTAACGCCTCCTGGATCCTCGGCATCACTCGACGGTCAAAATAAGTACCGTCGCACTCCACACGTCTCGACTCACCCCAGACATGGTAGCACACGCTCGTCTCGAGTCACGTAGACTGGAGAACGCTCGTATTGTCAACGAAGACTTGAGCACGCTCATCACGACTTAACGTGGATTAGAGCACCACTGGCATCTCCAAGCTGAAGACCTGATGGTTTTTTCATTCCCTTTTCTAGAGGGGGAGTACTGTGGCGGCCTGAGTCGCTACATAATTTATTATCATCACGTATTGGTTAAAGAGTTTGTAAGCGCATTCCTAAACGCGTGCAGATCCGATAAAGATATGACACGGCATCATCCCTCCAACATCTACGTAGTTATTATTGTATAAATAGTCTTGTAAGGTTTAGATAATAAGTTAGTCACGATGTAGTCACTGTAAATATACAACATCACTTTAAGAGACGCAGTCGTTATTTACCATCGCCATGGAACCCCATCATCATCAACATCGCACACATCTCCCGATGGAACAGCGTTCAAAATGTATCCCAACCAAGATTCTCATTGAATGCAACAATAAATATTCTAATGGTTTCTATTTTATTAAACAACAGAACTTTCGTGATCTATTTAAACCTTTGTTGATCGAAGATTTAAACCAACATATTTAAAATAAAACAAAAATAAAAATTCATAAAATAAGTACTTCAGTTGTCTAATTATACTATCTCTAGCGTTTCATTGTTATTATTTATCATGTGACCCATGTGTAAAATTCGATCAACAACTGCCACTGTCTTGAGTGTTTTTAGTGCCTGTGATCTGTAAGACCGATTATCGAAACAAACCTACATACGGTCATTTTAAAAACTGTGACTACCAGGTACGGTCCTATGTGGGAATAAAGAAGTTGTATAGGTACCTACTCTTCCCCTTATTTTCCAAAAGAACAGAGCAGAGCTTTTAGGCACCATCACGTGTGTAAAAGCCGTGGCCTTCACAAGTTAGTATATAGTTGTTAAAGTTGGTAAGTTGTTTTATTTAAGTCAAAGAAAGTTATGTTGAATGTTTACGTAATTTACGCAGGTTATGTTGCACGGGACGGGAATGTTAAGTAAGGCGACCGTTACCGTGGAGTTTGTTTATTGTACTAAATAATAAAATATACAAATCGTTCAAGTAACGTTATTGCTAGTGTCAGCTAAAATATAACAATGTCGAGCGTGCTCGTACATGCTGCCAAATTTAAAAGAGAAAGAAGAAATAAATAAAGTTTAATGAAGGCGATGAAGCCTTATCTATTTGCGTGCAGCAGTTGCGATCACCTCGCCTATGACACTGTCGACGTCCGTGTCCAGTTGCGGCGGATGCTGTTCCGGCGGTGGCGTAGCTCCTGGCGCCGGTTGTAGACTCGTATGAAAGTTTACACTGCAACCTCGATACCTTCGTTTTATTCGCAGCAGGCCCCATATTATAAAACAGATGATAATGATACTACATATAGAATATAGAATGTAGTTGTGGGTCTCATGGGTTAGTGATTGTACACTCAGTGTTTGTTGTTGCTCCTTTACCATGTCTATTTTGGTTTTCAGTCCCTGTAAAATCTCTCTGTGGTCTTCAGGAACAAAGGAGAGTGTGTGATTGGCGTCAGATAAAACATGGTTTATACTGGATTCGCTTATTTGTACCGCTTCGGAACTGATTTTTAAGCTGTTGTGGTAGTCGTTGCGGGCGTGTATAGTGAAGCTGTCTCCTTTGAGCAGGCATCCCAGGCCAAGAGTTATGATCCCTGAGCCATGAAGGTGTTGTGTCGTCATTCCATTCAGGCAAAAAATGCGCGTAGTGCATTCCTCGCAGCAGGAAAAAAGCCAGGTGCCACGATTGTGTAACCGCACCCATCGGTCGGTGCAATCGGATACCTCAGCGCGGCACGCTGATAAGCTCCCATTATTTATAATTTGTGCCTCGCATAATGTCTTAGCGACCTTTATCTCGTAAGTGGGTTTATTTATAGCACATAGTAATTGTGATTCACTCGAATGAATGCACGATGATACATCTTTGTTTTCTAATGGTACTATAAGTTCCTTTCTTAGGTTGACCGCGAGATACTCAGTTGTAGGTTTTAAGCTTCTTGCAGAGCTTCCCGTGACTTCCGGTATAGGTATGATCCGATTGAGTTCATACTGTTCATTGTTTATGGGCGGCAGCTTTACTTCGAATATGAGTAGTGCGCTTGTTAGGTCTACATGCACTCTGGCCAACTTGTTTAATTGCCGCGTGCAGTCGCGTGTGCCGATGACGCAGGGCAGTGATAAGTCGCTCGAAAGCTGGCCGGAAATAATGTTTAGTTCAAGTTCAAATTGTTCGGGCTTGATAAGATGCGTATCGATTCTTCCATTTCTAGCGTCTGTGACTAAATCGAGTAACATTTGTTGAATTCGGCGTATGTTTGAGATCATTAAGTTTATAGCCAGTGCGTTGGCGGTTACGTACATAGCGTTTTCGTGATTAGCACTAATTCGTTCTTGATTTTCGGCGAGATGTTTTTCTATTATTAAAAATTGTTTATTCATGACTTCCTCATTTCTTTTGAGAAGGTTGTATTCGCTTTCGATAATAGATGTGTGGTTCTTATATAACTTTAATAAATGGTTTTCGTTCGACTGAATGATGTTGATGTCCTTCTCGTATTGTTTTGCAAATCTCTCATCTAATGAACCAAAAAGTGAGTTTGCGATGTAGCCAACTCCGTCGACGAGTCCTCTTATAAAACGTTGCAGGCGTTGATATGCTCCATGCTCCGTGTTTAAGATGTTGTTGTAATGTTGGATTTCATTAAGCTCGTGTTGAAATTGTGTCGATTTTTTTTTTTTTTTAGCAGAAGGAGGCAAACGAGCAAGCGGGTCACCTGATGGAAAGTAATCACCGCCGCCCATGGACACCCGCAAAACCAGAGGAATCGCAGGCGCGTTGCCGGCCTTTAAGGAAGGAATAGGCTCGTTTCTTGAAGATCCCTAAGTCGTAACGGTCCGGAAATACCGCCGCCGAGAGCTGGTTCCACAACACTGTAGTTCGAGGCAAGAAATTTCTTGAAAAACGCACAATAGTAGACCGCCATCCATCAAGGCGATGTGGATGGAATGACAGTCGATTGCGTGTAGTGCGGTGAAGGAAATTAGCGGCAGGGATCAAGCCGAACAATTCCTCAGAACACTCCCCATGTTATATACGGTACAATATACAGAGAGACGCAACGTCTCTCCGAAGAGCCAGTGGATCGAGCCGACCTGAAATAACCACGTCGCCGACAATTCGAGCAGCTCTGCGTTGAATGCGGTCAAATGGAAGGAGTTGGTATTGGGGTGCTCCAGCCCAGAGATGGGAGCAGTATTCCATATGCGGCCTGACCTGTGCTTTATACAGTTGTAAACGGTGGGCCGGCGTGAAATACTGACCCGCTCTATTAAGCACACCCAGCTTTTTCGAAGCTAATTTAGCTTTACCTTCCAAATGACCACGAAACTGAACGTCACTCGAAATATCGACGCCAAGGATTCCAATAATCGGATTGGTATCAAGGGGAGCTCCCTCAAAGTTCAGAGGTACGACGAAGGGATGTTTTTTCGCGGTAAATGCGGAAACTTGTGTTTTGGAGGGGTTAAAGCGGACTAGGTTATGTCGGCCCCAATCCGAGACATGACTTAACATGTTCTCGGTGTCAGTCACAAGTTTATTCCGGCTCTCGATGACGCTTTCCAGAGAAATATTAGCTCGCCCGGTGTAGAGCGTATCCCCAGTACTGTCATCCGCATAGCAATGAATGCTGTTGTTATGCAGCATGTCATTGATATGCAGAAGAAACAAAGTAGGGGACAACACACACCCCTGCGGGACTCCAGCATTCACGGGCTTTATGTCGGAGCACGAACCGTCGACTGCGACTCTGATGCTACGCCCAGTAAGAAAGCTGGCAACCCATGAACACAATTTCTCAGGAAGCCCGTATGATGGAAGTTTAGAGAAAAGAGCCCTGTGCCATACCCTGTCAAAAGCTTTCGCTACGTCCAAGCTAACTGCCAGTGCCTCCCCTTTACTCTCGACTGCCTCCGCCCATCGGTGAGTAAGGTACACTAAAAGATCACCAGCCGATCGACCGCGACGAAAACCATACTGGCGATCACTTAGTAGCTGGTTCTCTTCTAGGTACCTTACGAGCTGGCGGTTTATAATGGACTCCATTACTTTGGAGAGTAAAGAGGTAATAGCTATTGGCCTGTAGTTAGACGGATCTGAGCGATCGCCTTTTTTTGGAATCGGGTGCACAAGGGCTGTCTTCCAAGAGCTCGGGACGACGCCAGTGGTGTAAGAGAGCTGGAAAAGGCGCGTTAGAACTGGTGCCAATTCAGGAGCACACGTCCGAAGCACAATGGGTGGAACTGCATCTGGCCCACTCGCCTTATGGATATCAAGGGAAAAAAGAGCCTTACGAACTGACCTTTGCAGGAACTGAACGTTTGGCATTGTACAAGCGCAATGCGGTATGGTTGGTGGAGAGTTTTCCCCATCGTCCAAGGTCGAGTTTGATGCGAAAAGAGAGCCCAAGAGATCGGCTTTCTCCTTTGCAGTATAGGCCAGGCAGTCATCGGTCTTGTGCAATGGTGGTAGGGACGGCTGACAAAAATTCCCTAAGATAGCTTTGGCGAGAGACCAGAACGCACGCGTCCCCGAAGGAAGACGCACTAGCCTCTCGCCAATTCTACCTATGAATGATGACTTCGCCTTGGCGATGTCCTTCTTAAAGGATCTGGCGGCAAAGTTGTACTTCTTTCTGAGCGCACTGGTGTTTGGATCCTTTGATGACACCGCATTAGCCCAGGCTTGGTAATGCTGTCGCTTTTGGCGGGACGCCATTTTGCAGCAACGGCCAAACCATGGTTGGGACTTGCCGCCAATGGGAACCACAGAGTTTGGAATGAAAAGTTCCATTCCCTGCAGTATCACATCAACGACAGAGTCAGCGGCGACATCAGGATCATCCAGCGAGAAGCAAACTCGCCACCACGGGTAGGACGCAAAGAAACTTCGCATCCCATCCCAGTCCGCCGACCTATAATGCCAGACTCGACGGCTAGCCGCTGGTTGCGGTTTTGAAGTTTCTGTGAGAGGCACAGTGCTGCGAATCAGACAGTGGTCTGATGAGCCTAGTGGTGCATCAACAGAAACTTGATAGCCGTCTGGGTGCGAGGTCAGCAGAAGGTCCAATAAAGAAGGTGCATGGCCCTCCACATCTGGAACCCGTGTTGGCTCGGTTACCAATTGGGACAGACTGTAGGCCAAAGCGAAGTCATGAACGGCTCTACCCGCGTGGTCAGTTGTGCGTGAACCAAGCCATTCGACGTGGTGGGCATTGAAGTCTCCCAATACCACAATCTCGGCCGAGGGGATCCGTTGGAGAAGGGAGTCTGTCGCTGTTTGGACGGTCTCGATGAGTTGGTCAGTTCCGATGTTACCGCTGTGGGACCTATACAGGCACGCGTAGACGCGAGGATGACGTCCGCAGTCGACGTGCAGCCATAAGATGGAGAGGTCCCTATCTTCAAGATTGCCAAGGCGACGAACGCACATATCCTCCCTGACATAGGCACAAACACCGGCTCGTGGCACAAATGCATGTTCCAGGTTGTATCCCGGGTAGCGCAAGTACGAGATGTCAGGAGGGGGGGATATCTGCGTCTCGGTGAGGAAGAGCAAGGCCGGTTTCGCCGTCTCGAGGTGGTAATGGACGGCGCTCAAATTAGAGTGGATTCCCCTGATATTGCAGAAGTCCACGCGAAGCGTAGGAGGGGGTGCCAATTGTCCCGCCTTTCTCCTGCCTGCAGCATGCCTTGGCACGGGCGAACTTTTGCCCTCCCCAGAATACGTAGGGCAGCCTGAGCGAGAACGCTCAGGGGGGGATTCTCCGACACTGGATGTGTCGGATCCCCCTGGGGTAAATCTAGATTACAGTTCGCTGCCATATCAATTGTGAGGGGGGGGGGGGGGGAGGGGTCTCCGGAACCCTCACTCGCCGGACGAAACACAACAGCACAGAGTGCCATTGTTTCACGCCGAAAATTCGTGAGGGGGTGGTATTACGCCGGGCGAGCCGACCCAATGCGTGCTGCAACGCAGCGTGGCTCTACCACTCAGTTGGTGTCACTCATTTAGCACCACCCAGGGGTCACGTGTAGGGTCTCAAGGGTAAACCTACGGACGCGAGCAACTTAACCCCCCGATATTGTTAAGAAGGCTGCTTCAGTCTTGCTTAAAGTTGATAAATGCTTGACATAATTTTGAATGCTTGTTAGACTTCGCCAATATGTTGTAGTATTGTAAAACACTACCATCGGAAGATCTCCAAGTCAAACAAGATGAATGGAAATTCATCTTGTTTGACTTGGAGATCTGCAACCTTGTCAAAATAGATAAGTCTGTTGGGTGATAGGTAGGTAATATTAGTGGTTTGTTGAGATGATGGTCCCACAAGCATCGTAAAAATCATTAAAAATATGTGAAACACGTTGTATAGGTTCTTGTTGATTTTTCTATGATTTCCTTTTGCGGTTTCAGGCTGTTGGTCCGGTTGTTCAGTGCAGTTTGACTTTTCGATAGGTTGTTCTATAGGTAGTCGTGCCAGTTTAATAACAGGGCGTTTTAAAGTGGACGACCTTGTCTTTAGTGTGGCCACACGTACCCTTCCGTCCGGGCCTGGGTGAGTTTCAATAATTCGTCCTAATATCCACTTTGCGGGCGGGATGTTGTCTTCTTTGACGAGTACGATATCATCATTTACTATTTACTCACGCTCACACTTACACTCCCCCTCATACACTCATACCTAATGTCAGTTCAAATGTATTGTCAAACTTATCGAATAGTTTTAGACTAAGTACATTTTTATTGTTTTTGTGTTATTTTTATCATGTTTTCTTTTATTTCCTAAATTATTTTCCAAATATAGTTGTTAGCTTCATAATACAACCAAAGTACTTGTTCACAACTAAAACCGGAGTTGCGGGGGCACTGGTGACCGGTAAAACGGGTTTTATACTAAAACCTTTCTCAGGCTCCAGTCTCTCACATAACGGTACCTAATCATGTTGTTACTTTTGTCAAATATTGTACCACCTTTATGTGAAAGAGAAATAAATGACTTCTTATCTTATCTTATCTTATCAACTTCGAGGTTTTTTGAGGGAAAGTGCCATTTACTCCGTTGCTGCAATGTTTGAAGGTAATCAGCTGACCACTTCTTCCAAAAAAAAGATTTAAACGATTTTAGATTTTAGATTTTTCATGTGTTCATCGTTGACTGATAACGGTGGTGCCAAGGCTGAGTCACCAATTAAAATATGGGCTGGAGTGATGCAGTCAAGATCTTCAAGATTTTCAGTTGGTGCAATTAACGGCCTAGAGTTGAGGCAAGCTTCTATCTGAGTTAGGAGTGTGGAGAATTCTTCGTATGTTAGTTTTTGGTCTCCGAGCACCCGCTTCAAGTGATGTTTCATACTTTTTACCGCGACCTCCCACAGGCCGCCAGCTGATGGCCAGGAAGGGGCGTTAAAGTGCCATTCTATTCCACGCTCTGCTAGATCAGTCAGCAACTCCTCGGTTATGTAGTAGGTCAAAGCCTCTTGATATTGTTTTTCCAGCTGCCTTGCGGCACCGACAAAGTTAGTGCCGTTGTCACTATAGATATGTCTCGGCGTTCCTCTGCGTGCGCACAGTCGTTTTAGAGCGTTCAAAAATGCAGCAGTGCTTAAATCGCTGACCAATTCCAGGTGGATGGCCTTTGTGCATAGGCACACAAATACGGCGGCGTATCCCTTTGATGTTTTGATGCCTCTTCCCTTGTTGGACTTCACTTCTACACATCCACTGAAGTCCACAGCAGTATGTGTAAAAGGCCTTGATGGAATGACACGTGGTGGCGGAAGGTCTGCCATAAGTTGATTGTTATTCGTTTGTTTGAAGCGATGGCATCGTACACATTTCAGTAATTGTTTCTTTACGGCTCCAATACCGCTAACTATCCAATATCTATTGCGTAGATAGGACAAAGTTAGCCTAGCGCCTCCATGCAGCGTGTAAATGTGCGCTTGGTCGATCAACAACTCCGTTAACTTGCTGTTATAAGGTAAGATAATAGGATGTTTCTGTGATTGATCCAAATGAGCATGTTCTAGTCGTCCTCCAACTCGTAAAATGCCGTTGCTGTCTAAAATTGGATTTAAGTTGAGTATGTTACTAGTTCGTCGTACTATAGTTTTCCTTTGTAGTCGTGCGATGTCTTCCGCAAAGTAAATGTTCTGTACTGCTCTTATGATTGCACTATGTGCATTCTCCAATTCACTTGTCGTTAAGTGCGATAATTTCTTATCAATTTTATTCGCCATTGTATTGTTTATGAATCGATGTATCCAACTGAGTATTCTTGTTACACGCGTCATAGAGCTATAACGGTGTAGAAAGTCTTCGATTATTGTATTTGTTTTTAGCGATGAGCAGACTTGTTTTGTTTTTCTTTCCTCTTCATTGGTCTCGAATGTTGTTTGAATAGGGATGTAATTGCTTTTCAGCCACGATGGGCCTTCCCACCATAAAGGATGTGAAATGAGTTGTGACGGTGTTAGGCCCCTGCTGGCACAGTCGACCGGATTCTCTTCCGACCTTACATGTTTCCAGCATGAAGGTGGCATGTTTTCAGTTACTTTCAATACCCGATTGGATACGAATGGCTTCCATCTAGAAGGGTTCCCATTCAACCAACCCAACACGACCATCGAGTCGGTCCATCCATGTACTGTTACTGTCTGTATGTTTATTGACTCTATGGTCTTCTTCATAAGGCGTGATAGGAGTGCAGCGCCACATAATTCTAATTTCGGCAATGAAATGAGCTTGTTGACGGGTGCAAGCTTAGTTTTCCCAGCTACTAGTTTGATGACGCAATGATTGTTTTCATCCATCGACTTGCAATAAATAGCGCACGCGTATCCCTTCTCCGACGCGTCGCTAAATCCATGTAGCTCCATTGCCTTGTTAGTGTTTCCTATCCAGCGTGGTATCACTATGTTGTTGATTTGGAACAGATCTTGGCGAAATTGTTTCCATTCGTTTTGTATAGGCTCTGGCAAGGCTTCATCCCATAAAGTTGTTGGTTTCCATGTTTGTTGGAATATAAGTTTGGCCTTCATAGGGGGACAACCATCCCAGAGGATCGTATAACTTCGATACGTCTGATAATAAAGTACGTTTCGTAGTTACTTTATTGTTCTTGCTAAGTACGTCATGCTTGTATGTAAAGTGATCTGTGCATGGATTCCAGTTAATGCCGAGTGTTTTGTTGGTATCGGCATGCTTGAAGTTTAACATGTTTTGGTAAATGAGTTCTCTTGGTAGGTTTTCTAGTAAAGCTGAGCTGTTGCTGGCCCACTTTCGAAGATTAAAACCTCCGCCCTTCATCAAGTTTATTAATTGGTTTTGAGTGGTTTTTGCCTCTTTTAAGCTGTTGCTTCCTCCCAGAAGGTCATCTACGTATAGTTGCTGTTCTAAAATGGTAGCAGCTAGAAGGTAATTTGAGCCATCGTCCTTTATTAGTTGTTTGATAGTACGCATGGCCAAAAATGGTGCGGCCTTTGTGCCATAAGTGATAGTGCACAACTGATACTCTGTAATCGGTTGGTCTTCAGAGTCGCGCCATACAATTTTTTGTAGATGTTGGTCCTCTTCGCAAACTAGTACTTGTCTGTAGAATTTTTCAATGTCAGCGATGTAGACGTTATTGGATTATTGGAAAGCCCTCCATCGTAGAATAATAGTTTGGAGATCTTGTTGTATGTCAGGGCCACCCTCCATTAATTCATTTAGGCTGTGGCCCGACGATGTTTTGGCTGAGGCGTTGAATACCGCTCGGAGCTTAGTCGTTGTAGAGTCCGGCCTTAGGACTCCATGGTGAGGTAAAAAGCAGCTGGGTTGTTTCTGGATGCTACATTTTTTCATGTGACCCAGTCTTAAGTACTCGTTAATAAATTCTTTGTAATGTTCAGAGAATTCTTCATGTTTTGTTAGCCGTTTTTCTAACTGTCTAAATTGGGCCACTGCCTGTGGCTTGGAGGTGCCCAAATGTTGTTTAAAGTTTGGTTTCATGGGTATCTTAACCACGTATCGCCCGTCTTCCAATCGTTGAGTGGTATTGTTGTATAAAGTTTCGCAATAGTTATTTTCAGGTGATTCGGGGCGACCTTCGGTTATTTCTTCCATTTCCCAAAACCTTGAGAAATCGTCCATTTGGTTGAGTATAACATGGCAGTTGAATGTTTTAACGTTGCCCATTAACACCCATCCTAGTTTCGTTTGTTGTGGTGCTTCAGGAGAGCCTTTTAAGATCCCCGTCATGACAATGTCGGCATAAATTGCAGCGTCTAGAAGAATGTCTACTGGCTGAGAGATGTTGTAGTCTGGATCGGCGAGGTGTATGTTGTGCAGATGGGACCAGTTTTGCTTTTTGAATGAGTAGTTTGGTAGATTGTTTAGCATTTTCGACATGACAAGCGCTTCCGTGGTCAAAGTGTAGTCACCCAAGAGTGATTCACCTACAAGTTGAATGGTCCCATTGCTTTGATTAGCTGAAAATCCAATCCCAGATATAGTTGCATTTTGGTTTCTACGTTGAAGACCGAGGCGTTGGGCAGCTGATTCTGTTATAAGATATATTTGAGATCCTTGATCTAGCAGGCATCGTAACGTTAGGTAGGTTCCATCAACCGACCTAATTTTAAGTTGGGCGGTTGCAAGTAAAACTTCGTTGGATTCGTTTGCAACATGATTCGCATTCCGCTGTGTTTGCAACCTCGTGGAAGCCGGCGCGGCGGCGGCGGCGGCGGCAGGGGCCGGCGGTGAGCGTGGAGTCATGTGGCCGCTCGGTTTCAAAGATTCCGCTTCCCGCAAAACGTCGTGCAACGATGTGTGGTGTGCATTATTGCACACTCTGCAACGTTTGATTGAAGTGCATTTTTGTCCGTTGTGGGAAAACATACAATTCGTGCACAAGTTCAATTGCGCCATTGTTTTCAATTTGGTTTCGGATTGCAATTGTTTGAATGTGTTGCAATAAGGTAGTGCATGATCACCCTTGCACATGGGACATTTTCTTCCAGCAGTAACATGATAAGTTTTCCCAAAATATATTTTAGGATTGTTGTTGTAATGTGAGTGCCGTAGAGAAGATGAATTGAATTCTCTTGCTGATAAAATAGGCTTCGCTACTGGAACCGGCTGTTATTTTTTTTGTTTACAGGTTCTAATGCAGTAAATTTACGTTGTAGGAATTCCATAAATTCGTCGAAAAAAGGTAGTTCCCGGGGTTCCTTCCTGGCTTCCATATAAGAGCTGTAGGTTTCTGTATCCAGTTTTCCCGTTAAAATATGTACTAAGATCGGATCCCATGATGTGGTATCTATGCCTAAGTTGTTAATTGCATGTATCGTTTCTAGGCTGGTATCATAGAGACGTTTTAGTTCGTACGACGATTGTATAAAAGCTTGGATTTGTTTGGTGAACAGTAACTGCTTGTTGTTGTACCTGTGGGTAAGTATTTCCCAACAGGCATCGTAGTTGTCTGCAGATACAGAAAGATGTTGAACAATGCGTTCCGCTTCACCTCTGAGCTTCCCCTTCAGGTGTTGCATTTTTTGAGTTGTAGATAGCATAGTGTTGTTGTGGATTGCTTCACTATAGAGATCCATAAATGTTGGCCATTGAGCATAGTTGCCTGTGAAAGTAGGTATTTCTACAGGTGGCAGTGATCGTTGTTGATGAGCAGTTATGTTTAACTTGCGGTTCAGTTCCCGTTTGGCATGTTCGTAGTCTGTTTCATGTTTTGAAAATTCCACTTCATAGTCTAAGTCCGACCCAAATAATAAGTTGTCTATTTGCCAGTGGGTTTCGTCGATGACCCTCCAGCGTGACTGGAGCGTCTGCAGCTTATCATCAATTTCCCACTTCTCGTTGAGTACAGATACGTCAAGATTACGCAGCATCCGAGAAAAGGCACGAAAGTTGGTTGTTTGTAGGCACATAAGTTCATCGGTTTTTGATAATACTCCCTTTACAGGTTGTTTTGCAGGTCCCTCCAATTGAATTAATTTCAGGAATTCAGGTTGTAAAAATTCGTATTTCTTGCTGAGCGCTTGGTACGAGTAGATATCGTCAGTAAAATAGGCATTGGATTGGTTTTCAAAAGTTAAAAGTTTTTCGTGATTGACCTTGAACTCGTCCCACAAAGCTTGGAGAGAGTCCAAACGTTTCTGAGCGTATTCTGATGTCTTACGTGCTGCAGAGTCCTTTCGATAGTTCAATAAGATCTTCTCAACACCCTCAGCGATAATTTGTTGGCGTTGAAGTAATGTATATATAGCTGTGGTTGGGTTTCTGTTTTGTTGTAGGTGGAGTAGGTGTAATCAATGCTCGTCTACGATATGTGCGCCTTCTCAATTTTTCTGGTGAGACCCGCTTGTGGGAGGCCAGTCAAACCGATTCGCTACCGCAGATAAGTCACTAATCACACAATCACACTTCACTGGTTGAATTGTTATTCACAAATCCGGCTCGAAGAAATGTAAAAGCCGTGGCCTTCACAAGGTAGGTAGATAGTTGTTAAAGTTGGTAAGTTGTTTTATTTAAGTCAAAGAAAGTTATGTTGAATGTTTACGTAATTTACGCAGGTTATGTTGCACGGGACGGGAATGTTAAGTAAGGCGACCGTTACCGTGGAGTTTGTTTATTGTACTAAATAATAAAATATACAAATCGTTCAAGTAACGTTATTGCTAGTGTCAGCTAAAATATAACAATGTCGAGCGTGCTCGTACAACGTGTTTCTATTCAGTTAACGACTGTCAAATGTGCGCCGGTACTTCTAGGAATTAGTCCCCAACCACCAGGAATATAATATCAGCTTCTACATTATCAATTTCTATACGAGCGCTAACACTTCCAAACGATAGTAAGTACAATTTAATTTCCAAACCACTTTTAAAGTCAATATTCATGATCTAAAGATTTCCAATTTTATGCCCAGGAAAAATGAAAACGTTATTACAAAACTAAGTTTGAGTCTGAAGTCATGCATGATTGCATGAACCATCTACGGTGCTGCAGATAAACCCACGCGTTCTCTAGTGGATGATTTTATTTATGTTTACCTACATCATTGTGATAAATATCAAAATCAGACTAGTTGCTATTAATTGGGACTGCACTTGCAGACAAACCAAACCTTTAGGCTTTGCAAAAACCAAGTTTTGTAAATACTAAAATAAAAAGAAATTGTTTGAACGGAAAAATATTTTGACGTGATATTAATTTGTTACGAAACAATTTGCAATAAATGAATTCGACCCGGACTTTAACTATTAACTATTTAAATCCCCGTCAAATATTAAAAACCATTTACATTGCTGCACAACCATTTTCAACAGGATTACATACTATTTCTATTACTTACAGTATATTTTTTTTGTGTTTCATTGTTTTTACATGAACACACTATACCTTATAAGAGCGCATAGCGCTTTCAACCTAATGCAGCAAAATAAACTAAGAACACTCAGAAGTATTTTCGGAGGTATTTTCATAATTCTGACAAAATGTTTAAACAGTATTGAATCACGTGCGCACAGTGACTGCAACGCAGCCCCACTCACGCTAGCTAGAATCTAGATAGTGCTTTCAACGATATAACTCTGGTCTAAAATGAAAGTTAAATCACAAGTCTCACATCAATTAGGTTGAAATACAACCAAAAGACAAATTGTGACATATTTTAACTTGTGATTCACTCCTAACCTGTTGTATGACTAGTAAACTAAATAATTTAACTAAAAAGAAGTATGAACATCTAGTAAAACCTGTGAGTAAAACGAAACGGTAAACTGAATGATGATTGTACAAACGAATGGAAAATGAGCATCTCACGTTTATTAACTGTGGATTATCTTATTAAACCCTGGACTATCATGTGTTATAGAAGGTCTTGGCCTTGCACTAAGAACACATTTAAACCCGGCATGACTAATACCGCGACAAACCCAGACCCTTTATTATTTATTCATCTAAATATGTTTGTAATGACAACGTTTAAGTTTTATTTGTCTTATCTAGTGAGGTCTGCAGAAATTTCCCTCTCGCAGCAGCACGTCGACCCATTGGGATCTTTTATGCAACCCCGTCCTATCACTATTTTTAAGCAATCAAGTATTATTTACAAAATCGACTTTAATCCTATTTTCACTTCCAGGCCTCACATCACAATCGTTGGATTGATGACCAAATCTATCACAAGTGAGACACAGTATTATGGGAGGCCCGCGCCCTTCACCATTATGTATAGCAAAACTAATCAAAACTAATTGCCGCTGTCTGGTTAGGTCTTCTACCGTCATTGTTTATATCATAAAGTTAAGTTACCCTTGTTACTATCACATGTTTATCCATCCCCTTAACTGTCATGAAGACTCCCAGAGGCCGCCAACAACTGAGCCTTCGCCGTGTCCGGTATTACAACAGCTGAGCCACAGTATAATATAATAGTATTCAGCATTACGTCCCCTCACCAATCGAAGTCGCTCCCGCGCATCCTCGCAAGCCACAGCACGACATTATCAACTGTTTTGTTAAATGCATAGAATATGATTTGAATGTTTATATTAAGGTTTTAAGGTTTAAGACATTTATTTCCTCAAAAGATTACAATAATCACTTATGGAGAAAATACAAATTATAAAATTATAGTTAGCTTAGCGTAAACAAAACGCGCGCGCGTACAAAAGTGGGTACTTATCAAAACATTCACGCACCGATGTCCAGCTACAAATCGAGTTAGAAGTAAGCACTAAGGTAGCGGATACATTAACTCATTTATGCAATCATAAACCATTACAAGCTACATCATTATATTAATGATTGATCCTTTAAAACATGGTTTTTGAGTAACTTTTTAAATGTTAATTCTGTTTTAGAGTTTTTAATACATTTAGGCAATTTGTTGTAAAATTGTGCACCTTGGAACATAATATTATTTTTTCCATAGTTGGTTCTAAGGTTTCCCAAGCAAATATTATTCGACTGGCGGGTTTTAATTTTTTGATGTTGCGATTTTATTATGAAAGTAATGTCCGTGTGAATACTTTTATTAAGCATTTTTCTAACTAAGAGGCAGGTATTATATTTAAATATTTGAGCGACTTTCATTAAATTTGTTTCTGCGTATATTTTTATGTAGGTGTAAGAAAATTATACTGAAATAGTGTTTTAATGATCCTATTTTGCAATGTCTGTAGTTTTATTAGATTGGTTTTTGCTGCTGATCCCCATACCTCAATCAGATAATTTAAATGAGACTTCACAAGTGTGTAATAAATATTGTATCGTACCTGTTTCGGAAAGTTGCACACTATACCCCGCAATGCATCTCTCAGTGCTGTCAGTTTTGACCGAACTCTTTCGATGTGTGGCTTCCAAGTCAAATGAGTATCAAGAATAAGCCCAAGATATTTCTCCTCCCTTACTTGATTTATGGTTTCGCCATTAATTGTAAGTGGGTTATGATTGCCAATTTTTTTGTTTTTTGCACAAAATATAATGTAATTTGTTTTATTGACGTTGATTGTTAATAGATTTGACTGAAACCAAAGATGAAGCATTTCCAGGTCCTGCTGTGCCTGATTTATAACTGAATCAATTGAATGACCACAGTAGAATAAATTAGTGTCATCGGCGTAGAGTGTGGCGTCCCCCCTAAGACTGAGTTCATGTATGTTATTAATATAAATTAGAAATAGTAAAGGTCCAAGAATCGATCCTTGGGGCATGCCGCATGATATTGATTGGGGCTACTTATTTGGTCCCGTATTTTGACGATCTGACTTCTATTTTTGAGGTATGACTCAAACATTTCATAGGCTTTTCCGACAATACCGATGTTACGCAGTTTCCTTAAAAGTAATTTATGGCTAACCGTATCAAAGGCCTTTTTTAGGTCTATAAAGACCCCTAGAGTGACGTTCTTTTTGTCAATATTATTTTTGATATTTGTTACTAAATCAATAGTTGCTGGGAGTGTATTTGATTTAGCTCGGAAGCCGTATTGCTTTTTAAAAAGGAAATCAGTAGTAGAAAGATAATGATCTAATCGGTTATGTAGTACTTTTTCAAACACCTTCGACAGAATGGGCAATACAGATATCGGGCGATAATTTCCGTGATCTGTTCTGTCACCTGATTTAAAGATGGGACAAACTTTAGCTACCTTCAGGGAATCTGGAAAGTATCCTCCTTCAAAACATTTATTGATACAGCCAGACAAGTTGACCGCTATGATATTTTTGATGCATTTGACCACTTTTATGGTAATACCATCTATTCCACTACTACTATTAGCATCTAAGTTATTTATTATCTTGATTATTTCATCAGGGGTGGTACTATTTAAATCTGATAATTCTTTTCTACCAGTTGTGGATTGACTCGAGCTCAGTGTATAAGTTTGGTTATTATGAAAGTTTTTGGGAATGTTATTCGCTAAATCAGTGCCAATATTAGCGAAAAAGGTGTTAAAGCATTCGCAAATTTCTTTAGTTTCAGTTATTAGACCGAGTGTAGTATTAAGCTTTAATGGTGCCAAACTAGTATCAGATTTATTATTAGATAGGCGGTTTATCAGCCTCCATGTTTTCAAAGGATCATTACGACAATTATTAAACATTTTTAAATAAAATTGATTCTTTGCCGATTGTATTTTAGAAGACGTTAAATTCCTCTTTTGATTAAGATCTTTCTTTAGTTGTTCATCCTGAGGGTTCTGTTTCCATCGATGCCATAGGGTATTCCTTTCATTGATTTCTGTGATAAGGTCTTTGTTTATCCAATCTTTATTTGGCGGGTTAAGTATCTTTTTTTTTGTTTTCTGGTTTTCTGTAATCATTTCCAGTAAAGAATTTTCTAGCTTTTCATAATCACAATCCAGGTCATTCCCAAATAATTGCTCAGCAGTCTTATACAGATTTGAATAGTTAATCGATGTGTATGTAATCCGTTTCAGTTTAACAGGGGGCGGCCTGTTTATTTCAACATAGATCTGCTTGTGATCAGACATGCTAGATTCAATAACGGTCATATTAAATGTATTTTCCAGAAGATTGCTACAAACATGGTCTAAAATAGTAGCAGTAGATGCCGTTTCGCGAGTACAATGACTTCGGTTGATTTTATTCAAGACTTTGAGGTTATTTTCTTGTAGAATCTGTTTATATTGTTTTACAGCATTATCACAATGACTCAGTAGATCCAAATTAAAGTGACCAAATATAAGAAGCCGTTTTCTTTTTGAGAGTTGTTCATTGTATACTTCCAAGAAATTGTTTGTGTTGGCTGTGGGCTGTTTGTATATCGCTCCAATATCAAGTGAAAAGGCTAGATAAACGCAAGATGAACCCATAAGTGGTTTCCTTCATCATATTGCTCACATATAGACTCGTGATTTAGGTTGTTGTGGACATAAATCGATACTCCGCCGCCTCTTGACTTCGGTCTAAAATTATAATAATGTGTGTAGTTTGGCAACTTCTGCCTTAGAGCTTCGTTTTCATCTTTTATCCAAGTTTCCGTTAAGATAATAACATGGATTGTTGGACAAAATGTTTACTAGAAAAAAATCAACCAGTCTCAGGAAGCTCGAGTGAGACCCCGGTAGCTCAGCGGTTAGAGCAGTGGACCGGCAATCCAAAGGTCGTGGGTTCGAATCCCACTCGAGCTTCCTGAGACTGGTTGATTTTTTTCTAGTAAACATTTTGTCCGTTATCTATATAGCATTGTGAATGCACAATTTCAATAATAAAGACATGGATTGTTGTATTGAAGGCTTCCATCACGCATCTTAGTTCATCCAACTTTCCAGGTTTAACTATACTGCGAACATTTGCATATAGAAATTTTAGAGACCTTATATTAACTTTGACTTCATTGTAGTTATAGCAAATCTCATTGTGCACAATTTTTTTTTTTTTGTATTTTCTCTAAAATCTAGTTTTTTGGCTCCTGTTTTGCGATTATTTTAGGAACTCCCTTTATATATTTAATTATTAGGTTTTCTTCCCCATTTTCCAGACGTCGTTTCAACTCGTCTTTTAGTGTTGTCATTCTATTTTGTTGGTAGGGAGTTTGGTCATAGTATATTTTGACAGTACTGTTCTCGAGCGTCGACTTCATCTTTAATATGGTTCTAGCTGTATCCCGCGATAAAAAATTGACTTTTACAGGGCGATACTTTTTTTGTCGTATTTTCCAAGCCTAGTTATTTTTTCCGGTGTCGGACATTGTGGATAGATAGTAGTGATAATTTCAGTGACTTTATTTCTATCAGTTTCACGTCTTACGTTGATGTCAACTTGGTGTTGCTCTGGTATTCCAGCTATTATAATATTCTTACTACGATCGGCTCGTTCTTGTATTTCCGCCAATAAGTCCTCGCATGTAGTTTCCGATGGCGGTTGGTGAAGTAGTGATGGAGACTTGGGCTGTTGCTGCTTCAGTTCCTGAACATCATTTTCTAGTGATATCTTTTTTTATTGAGTTTCAGTGATAGTAGTTGTGAGATTTTCAATTTGAGATTTAAATGTTTTATTTTCAGCTATGAGTTGTTCCGATGTTGCCTTTATGTCAGCTAGCTGTTCTCTGATTGAAGATATATTTTCGCTTATAGTATTGATACTCTCACATTGTTTATTTCCAAACACTTGTAATAATCCCAAAATTTTTTTTTTTGAAGTCACTTAGTTGGTTTGAGTAGTCGTCATCTGGAACCTACCTTTTTCGAATGCATAAATTGTTTGCTTCCAAGTCACCTTCTCCTAGTCTTGATAAATCAGGTTGAGAACTACTATTTCTACCTGGAGCATTGCTAGCCGAAGGTGTTTTATTTGTTGGTGATCGAAGAGTGTTCATGGTTAGTTACCTTAATATTCCGCGTCCGCTTGTCGCTCCGCTTAGTAATGTGAGCGCACCGCTTTACGTTCGGTCGTAATCGGCTATCACCGAGCGTTTCCGAATTCTTGACTCACCGAGGTGCGCGTGACACGTACGTCGATGTTAAAGGACGTATAATTCAGCACACTCTGTCGTTAAAATGCACTGTGTTCAACACTAATTTAAGTTTAATTTGGCGTATCACAATATAAATAATTTATTAGTAAATTCAGTTCGCACGTTCGCTCGCCACGCCAGCTAGCGTAGCAATCCATAACAATCTATAACAATCTATAGACGCGAAATATATCTCCACTTATTGTAACTATTACCACAGCCTTAGCTTCTAATACTGTGCTATTACTGTCTGCAAATAAAGCTGATACCTTCCTAGTACTTAATTATTTTAAGTTTTTATTTATTTCGGGTCGTGTAGCGGCTCACTAAGAGAATACTACCACCCTCTCTCCCCTTGACTATCGTTAAAGGCGATTAACCGACTAAAGACTACGCATCCATCAAACAGCATAGAGCGGCGATGGGCATACCATCTGTCACGCTGAGCACATTGCAGTTGTAATTTGGTGAAATGTGAACTATGGCAGTGGACTGCTTCTGCGGTCCTCACTGCCTAATTTTATCCTTTGGGGATAATAGTCTTGAATCTATGTAATTTATTTATTCTCGTGGTCACCTCTTTGCTTACTCCAGCTGTCCAGCTTAGTAGGTAGGCGTGGAGTAGTAACGTAGAACATTGCCCGAATACCCACACCTATACAAGCTCTGCCCGCCCGGACTTCGGTCTGTCACGGTCGCATTATCTAACTATTCATCGAAATCTATATTTAATGGAAGCTAATTTATGTCGATAAAGATCCAATAGTGCCCACCTGGGTACATACATGACCTAGACCAATTTACATATTTTAATAATACGATATAGCTCTGTAGCCAATCAAAGTAACTCTGCAACCCAACAAAGTATCGTTCTGAAGATTCTAGATCTTGGAAATGCTATACATCTATTAAACAAAGTATAAAATGTACCTCTATTAAACAAAGTTTTTACTCTTCCGGCCGGCTTTAATAACTCATAAATAATCACTTTCCAAATATAGCAATCTACCTACTTTACCGATCCACAACTTCTTCTCCATCCGCCCGGCTATCTCGCTTGCGTTCTAACCGTTCGTAGCGCCGATTCCCGCTGTGCTGCACCACGCTACGCAGATGGCTCGACTCCAGCTGTCCCCGTCGTCGTCGCCGTCACAGCCATACACCCGCGATGTCCGCAATCGGCAGCCCTCGTCAGATCCCGACGACGCGACGGCGCCAGCGGCGTCCTTCATCGTTCCCATCTTGCTCCATTATCTAGCGCTCGAACACAGAACAAAACTTGTATGAGTTTTCTCCTTCTACCAAGAAAATGCAAGATATCTCGGAAACGGGGCGTCCTAGCGCGAAACGGACGAAAATTTCGTTACCCTTTTAGGAACCCCCA
Organism: Scoparia ambigualis; assembly: GCA_963921215.1. Lineage (NCBI taxonomy): Eukaryota > Metazoa > Arthropoda > Insecta > Lepidoptera > Crambidae > Scoparia > Scoparia ambigualis. The sequence continues at coordinate 655,840 of OY992506.1, read as the reverse complement.
CTGAATTGAACATACACTTAATTTTGACCTCAAATGACCTTGACCTAGACTTTACAACTAAACTTCAAACGGTAGGGGATTATAACATTTCTTAGCAAAAACAAGAGGGTAGTATTATATTTTAAATAGTAGTAGTCACCTAATTTAAGTCTTTTGATGAAAATCTAAAATACCCAGCGCAGATATTAATAAGTAATTATCTCAAAACAGTTTTAGTCAAAATATCTATGATGGAATCACAAAATATAATTAAAAGTACACGCAACCATACCATAACGAATCTTCCTGCCTATCCTACAGTATGCTTTCGACTAGTATGCTGTCACCTGCCAGTCTAGACAAACCCCACTCTCAAAAGACAATCTCCACCTGGTATTAAATTGGCTTGCGCACAATTCTACCATGGCACATCCAGTTAGTTCTGGCTTTATCTTCAACAAGGTATGAAGATTGACCCGAGAAGGAGACTGCCCTCCTCTGACAAGATTCCAAATACTACTCGAAACCTCCCTACATTTTGTCTAACCATCGGTGTGAAAGGCTTTTTTTTATTATTAGTTGCGGGTAATTTCTAGCTGAATTCAGCCACCTCACAGTCGAGTAGTTATGCATTAACACTGCTAAAGAAAAACGTTGTCGAATGTGAGCATGTACTTACCACTTCTGATTTGTAGTAAAACGCTGCTGACCAGGATAGATATTCTTTATTTTTCTACAACAACCAGTATTTTACATTTAGTCACACACAGTATAAAGTATGAACACCGTTTAACCGTCCGCACAGTATAAGCGCCAAAGCCAGAATGCCTCACTCACCGAGTCACCGACTGCCGTCCTGCTCCACCCCCCCCCCCCCCCTCCGGAGTCCCCGACACATGACATGTGTCAAATCATAGATTGTCAATCGTTCTATAGATTTAAGAATAGACTAAAATTGAATTATGCAAATAATTTTAAATGGACCTTACAATTTTAAAACTAAAAAGATATTTGTCTGCGCAGTTTACTAGTTGGTCGCAAACATCTGATGCCTCTCTTAAAGGTCTTATTTTCAGTGGTGATTAGGTTACAACCATAGCCATAGGTAGGACTGAAACTATAGATATACGAAAAGAGGATAGGTATTCATAAAAATGTAAAAGACCCTCTAATGCTTGCTACTTTGAATAAGATTCTACCTTCAAACACACATTTGTTTAATTCTGAACAGATTACAGTTGCATTAGAAAAAATTGTCGTGTTAAAAAACTTTTTGGCCAGTTATTAAATCTGGTACTGGGAATGCCTCGCAAGCAAACCCTGTACTATCAACAAACGGTTACCCTTCGCAAGGGCAAACTTCTTATACTGTAGGTACCATCGCGTGGTTCATCTGGTTCATGGGACAGACACACGCACAGCATGCTGTGAACCGCCCTCGCAGGGCGCTTACCAAAATCAATGTCCTCCGCAAGGACATACTTATGGCAGCCACGAACCACATCGTGGCGATAAACCGCCCGCCCTCGCAGGGCGCTTATAAAAATCGGTTATTACATGAGTGTTTGCGGTTTTGCGAGAAGATGCATATATGTTAATATAATGCTAAATGTACCTTATTTAATTTAATTTGAATTTGAATAATATGTTTAATTATTGTAATTGGTATTTAACCGTTTTATTAAAATTAAATAAATAAATGTCCTCCGCAAGGACATGCTTATGCCAGCACGAACCATATCGTAGCTATAAACCGCCCTCGCAGGGCGCTTACCAAAATCAATGGTAATATTACTTGAGTGTTTGCGGTTTTTGCGAGAAGATGCATGTATATTAATGTAATGCTAAATGTACCTTATTTTATCACAATTTGAATATAAGATTTAATTGCTGTAAATGGTTATGTAACCGTTTTTAATTAAATTAAATAAATAAATGTCCTCCGCAAGGACAGGCTTATGCCAGCCACAGACCACATTGTGGCTATGAACCGCCCTCGCAGGGCGCTTACCAAAAACAATGTCCTCCGCAAGGACATGCTTATGCCAGCCACGAACCACATTGTGGCTATGAACCGCCCTCGCAGGGCGCTTACCAAAAACAATGTATTTCGCGAGGACATGCTTATGCCAGCCACGAACCACATCGTGGCTATGAACCGCCTTCGCAGGGCGCTAACCAAAATCAATGTCCTCCGTAAGGACATGCTTATGCCAGCCACGAACCACATCATGGCTATAAACCGCCCTCGCAGGGCGCTTACCAAAAACAATGTCCTCCACAAAGACATACTTATGCCAGCCACGAACCACATCGTAGCTATAATATAAACAACGGAGGCTGTTCTTGTTAGAGGTCTGATATCGAAGAGCGCTGCGTGTGAGAAGTATGGGAAAAGTCAAGATGGTATTCTAGCAAATAATTAAACAGCCAATATCTTCAGGTACATACCAGAGTTTTATTTAGCAATTAAATAAACAGTGGATGATGATTTTCTTTATAAAATAAACGGAGCTACAAAAATACAGCGTGATTGGCTTGACAGCTCGATCGGAAGGGGAGAGTGTTGCTATACCTAATTTCCAATAAATTAAGTTATGGAAGCATACCATATGAAAAAAACACTTTTAACACTTCCCCTTATGCTTACAATAACGTTACAGATATAACATTAACATGCACAAGAGAAACACATTACAACAGCATTCACATATATAGCAATTACATGCACATTCAATATGCTTACAATACTATGACAAATAGAGCTATTGGAACAAAGTTACACTATGTCAATATTACATAATTTCACAAACTTTTTATGTTTAACTGAACCTAAAGCTTTAGTACACATATCCGCTATCATTTCATCTGTAGGCAAGTACTTTACATTAATAGCATTACACTTAACCAAGTCTTTAACATAATGGTAGCGGAGGTCTATATGTTTAGTTCGTTTGTGACAATATTCCTGTACCTGTAACAATCTTTGAGCACTTTGGTTATCATTATACAAATTTATAGATAAATTTTCAACCGAAAGTTCTGACATAAAGTTTTTAATGAAACATATGTCTTTACATACATCTGACATTGGTAAATATTCTGCCTCACAGCTAGAAAGCGCTATACAGCGTTGTTTCCTAGATTCCCAATGGATGGTGTCATTGCCTAATTTAATAATAAAACCAGTATATGATTTTCTATCTAATTGGTCGTTAGCCCAATCGGCATCGGCAAACGCGTTTAAAATACAATTGTTATTTTTTGTGAATAACAAACCATAGCCAATTGTCCCTGCTAGATACCGAAGTATACGTTTAGCTGCCAACCAATGAGTTTGATCAAAACCATTATTGAATTGACATAATTGGCAGCAGGCAAAAGCAATGTCGGGCCTTGTGCATACACATAGATACATTAAAGATCCCATCAATTGGCTATAGTTATAAGTATCATCATCTAAACATTTTTCAGGACTAACAAATTTACTATTTGGCAACATGGGTGTGCACACGGCCTTACAATTTTGCATACCAAACTTAATGAGCAATTTCCTTATATACTCTGATTGGTCTAACCTTAAAATTAATTCAGACCTATCACGTGTTACATTAATTCCTAAACAGCTCTTTAGAGTGCCAAAATTCTTGACATTAAAATTATTTTCCAAAATATCCAATAACTCTTTATAGCTGTTACTACCTTTACTGTAAAATATGTAGAAGTCATCGACATACAAAGCTATTACAATAAAATCATTTTGTGACTTCTTGACATAGACACAAGGTTCACTTTTTGCTTGACGGAAACCATTACAAGAAAGCAACTCGTGAACTTTATTGTTCCATATTCTACTGGATTGCTTTAAACCATAAATTCCCTTCAACAATAGGCAAACCTTGCTCTTATCACCGTTATCAAAACCAGGTGGTTGCTCCATATAAATTGTCTCTTTTAAGTCCCCATTCAAAAAAGCAGTAGCGACATCTATGTGATCTATGTTTAAATCTAATTTGTTAGCAAGTGAGAACAAAATTCTCATACTAGAGTGTCGCACTACTGGGCTGAAAACTTCTGTGTAATCCTTTCCAAAAACCTGAGTAAAACCCCTGGCAACCAAACGAGCCCTGTGTTTATCGAAATTCCCAGAAGCGTCGTGTTTAGTTTTATAAACCCACTTACATTTTACGACATTAACGCCTGGAGGGCGATCTACGATTTTCCATACATTATTAGATAGCAAAGAATTAAATTCTTGCTCCATGGCTGCCTGCCAATGGCTACTATCAGGGCCAGCCACGGCTTCCTCAAACGACTGAGGCTCCGAAATTGAAATACTATTAGCTATGAGTGAGTAATCCATCTCATACTCTTCATACCTGGACGGTAGCTTAGAACGCGTACTACGCGCCGGGCGCGCTCGGTCGAGTACAGGCGGCAGTTGGTCATTCACCCCGTCCCCTCCAGCTGATGCCTCGTACGAAGCCGTCACACGCTCCATGCGGGCGTCCCGCACCGGAGACTCGGCAGAGATCTCGGCCTCGCTGCCCGTGCAGTACTCGTCAGCACCTGAAATTCCAGACAAATTTTGATTATTATCACTTGAATTTAATTCAGTTTCAATATCCGAGTTTATCCTAACATTACTAGAATTAAATTTTTTGTTACTATAATCCACTTCAGCATTTTGACTAGAAATCGGTACACTAACATCAGAACAATTATTATTCTCTATATTTTGACTAGAATTCAGTTCACTATCGCTAGAAGTATTATTATTATTTAATTCAGTAAAATTTTCATTATTAGACAATTCAAAAATAATTAATTCATTATTATCACAGACATTACCAATGTCAATATCATTTAAAAATTTATTTTCTAAAAAAGCTACGTTCCTTGATAAAATAACCTTTTTGGGATTAAGGGGGTCTGCTAGCCTAAAACCCTTAGAAGTCTCACTGTACCCTACAAACACATACTTCTTGCTCTTTGGGTCCAGTTTACATCGGTAATGATCAGGCATAAGCGAGTAAGCAATACAGCCAAAAACGTGAAGGTGACCGAGGTCCGGCCGAGACCCAGTCCACATACCTTCCGGAGTCTGTCCTGATAGAGCAGATGTGGGGCTGCGATTCTTTAAATATATAGCAGTCATGACACTTTCACCCCAATATCGCTTACAGAGACCAGCACACTGTAACATGCATCTCGCCTTGTCCATTAAAATCCTATTGAGACGTTCTGATACCCCATTTTGAGCCGGGCAAAACGGGATAGTTTTTTGATGAATAATTTATTTATTTATTTATTTATTTCCAAAAAGCACTTGTAATACAATACAGACATGTCCAAAACGCAAAACAAGTTAATTCATTACAAAGTTCACAAAAAAGCACTCCACATAAACTTAATCTAACACAAAAAATATATATCAATAATATCTAATGGAACGATAAACAGCAAATCAATTATAATGTCAAAAAAATAAAATTAAAATTAAAATTTAAAACAAATACAGTCATGATTTAATGTCAGTACATAATCATTAAAATTAAATAAACATAATAACTAGCCAAGAATTAATGAAAGTCAATAAAACACGTCATCCATCCATAATACCCTGAAAACGTGTCAGGAGATGTCTCAAACAATGTGAAAATATATCAATGTCATCGTGCTGCGTGAGAACGTCCCCTATCTGTTTCAACGCGCGATTCGTGGGCGCGTGAGCTACCCGTTCGGTACGTGTAACAGGCCGGACCAGGAGGCGGTGCTTTCGACGCGAGGTCACCGTTCCCGCCTCATCCCGCGGCAGACACCTGGGTACTCTAAATCCAATCTTAGCTAACACTGACGGGCTGTCGAGCTTATGATGCAATACGGATAAATAATGCCTTATCACTGCCATAATTCGCCTGAGTTTAAGGGTTTCCAAATCTACCATACCCGAGACAAACATGGAAGGATACAAGTATGGGTAGTAACCATAACTTTTCTTGTAAAGCCATCGAGCGAATTTACGCTGGACCCTTTCTATCATAACAACATATTTTTCTTGGTACGGATGCCAGACAACCGCAGCGTACTCCAACCTACTACGAACGTATGCATTGTATAACGTTTTTGCCACCCTTACATCTTCAAAATCCAAAGCAGTTCTAATAACAAAGCCTAATGTCTTACTAGCAAGTTTACAGATTGATATCATATGTTGATGAAAGTCTAATTTAGTATCTAATATTAATCCTAGGTCACGTATGTTATTTACTCTATCCAATGGGGCGTCGCATAAATTATAATTTACACTAATTGGGCTACGTTTTAGCGAGAATGTGATAATTTTACATTTACTCTCATTAAAAGGAAGGCGGTTAACCTTACTCCAATTCGATACAACATCAATATCACGTTGCAGAGCCTGAGCATCGGCTTCATTACCAACCCCCAAACTTAATTTTAGGTCATCCGCGAACAGAAGACATTCCGCAGATTTTACATTGTCTGGTAAATCGTTTATAAATATCAAGAATAGCGTTGGCCCGAGAGTGCTACCCTGACTTACTCCAGACCTTGTGTTATAGTCATTTGACTCAAAGCCATCCAATCTTACAAATTGACGTCGGTTACGTAGATAGTCTGAGAAAAACTGGAGAAGTTTTGGAGTGAAACCGAGAATTGCTAATTTCTGTAAAAGAATGTCGTTATCCACCAGATCGAAAGCCTTCCTAAAATCGAAATAGGCGGCATCCACTTGTCGTCCAGCGTCAATTTCTGCAAGGACATAATCTACGTGTTTTACAAGATTTGTATTGGTTGAACGACCTTCCCGAAACCCATGTTGACTATTATGCAGCCTATTGCTAATTTGCCGACTGATATGGAGATTAAGTATCGCTTCGAAAAGTTTCGCTATTACCGAAAGCACCGCGATAGGTCTAAAAGCCGAAACATCCCTACCCTTTTCTCCCTTCGGAATGGGTGTCACTCTAGACACTTTCCAACTATCAGGATATTTGGCTTGCTTAAGGCACAAATTAAACAAAAATAAAAGGGGTGTCTGAAGTGCCGATACACAATCTTTGACCAGAAACGCCGGAATACCATCAGGACCACCGGCTGATCTTGGCCTAAGACGTCTTACTGCTGACCTCAAGTCTACCTCGTCAACTTCTACTAAAGATATAAAAGTAGCATCTTTAAATGCATTAGCTGCCTGTGCGGCCTCCACAGCGTCTAGTTGGGGCTCTTCATCATGAAATACCGAACCAAAATATTCAGCAAATGCATTAGCTGCAGCCTGACCGGTCACTTTACTACCACGATACGTATATGCGTCAACATGCCGTCTCTCCTTCTTTTTATCCTTAATATATTCCCAGAATCTAACCGGATCGGAAATTATATTTTTTTGTGTTGGAGGTGCTGGCGATACGCAATATCTATTAGTATTTTTACTCTCCATCTGTAATACTGAAATAACTCCTTATTAAACTCTTTACCCTCTACTTTAAACCTTTTTAGATGGAAGTATTTGTTTTTAATATTAGTTATAATCTCGGCTGTGTACCATTTTGGGTAATTATATTGCTTATTATGTGTAACGCGCTTTCTTTTTGGAACAAACTGGCTAATGACATTATTCAGCTTAACATAGAAAAGCTCTACGGATGAATTTATATCCGTAGTATTTATTAAATCAGACCAATCTAAATCCACCAGCGATGCGTACAGTCCTTGAAAGTCAGCCTTATGCCAATTCCAGCCAGGGCCAGTCTCCACGCACCGAACGGGAGGAGGCGAGGGCTGAGGTAAACTCGCTCCACAAGGTAATTTTATTGACACCTCAAGCGACGGATGGTAATCGTCCTCCGCTACAAGAGGGTCCAATCCCATCGAAACTACTACCTGATCAAGCTCGTAGTCACACAGCACTAGATCCAACATACCACCGTACTTATTAACTACATTATTGTTTTGCTTCAAATTACAGAAATCACAAAAGGAATCAAACTGCATTCTTACATTTACACTGCAAGAGTTTAAATTGAAATCCCCAAGAATTAATACATTCATATTAGAATATACACAAACAGCATTCTCGATACATGTCAAAACATTCAAGTATTGTTCATCATTATAGCTAGGGGGTAGGTACACAACACAGCATAAGATCTTTATATTTTTCCAGCTCACGACCGCAAATAATAGTTCTTTATCTGGTGTCAGGCCATCTATATCCGCGATACCCCGAACAGTATAGCAATCCTTCACTGCTAGTAAAACTCCGCCCCAGCCAGCATCGCACATACGGTCCTTACGAATAACAGTAAAGCTCGAAGGAAAGAGTTCGCTGTCGTACACCGAACTAGTCAAGAATGTCTCTGTCAAAGCGATAATGTCAAATTCCGTGCTAATCACATTATTAATAAATAAAGTCGTTTTCGAACGCAAACCACGCACGTTTTGGTAATATATGGACAAATTCTTAAACCGTTGACGTTGATTGTGTGATCCTTTCCTTACGAAAATTCTGGCGCCAAGGCTTAACACATATGCCCTCTGACCAGTTAGCCGGGGACATGACATTTTCCGCGTGTTTAGCCGGCACTCCTAGCTTGAATGACGAGTAATGACCCCGAGAATTTAACGCTTCCACAGAACAGATATCACTCCCACAAAGTGAATTAAGATGAGCCCTCACCTGCTCCACAGTAGTACCCTCCATTACGTAGTACAGATGCAGATATCTCCATTTTTCCGCAGCCCGTAGCGTCGTAGACCCCGGCGCCGCAGTTCCTCGGAGAACTCCGGGTTGTGAGGTTCGTCCCTTCCTCGGTTTCACTTGAACCCACTCGCCCTCCCGTGTCTCTTCATCTGTTAAATTATTTACAGAGGTAGAAGCCGATGAACCCACCGTAGAAGTTTTTAGAGTGGGGGTTACAGTAGTTGAGCTTTGTACGTCCTTGATCACAGCGGGAGCGCTCCTGATCTTTTTCTGTTGTGTAGCACGCTTGTCGGTAGTTTCTGAAAGTTTTTGAGTAGAAGGTGTTTTAGTAGAAGGTGCTCTCGGCGTCGATGATGTTAACGGATCTAGTTGTTTTGATTTATCATTTGAAATATCGTTTGTATTATCTTTCATTACCACTAAACGTTCATTCAGCGTTTTCAATATGGACGTCTGAACGCCTTCAATTTTGTTCATAGTAACACCTTGCTGCTGTAAGTCTTTGCATAGCTGCGGAAGTAATGACAACGATCCTTGAAGAATTACTTGCAGCTCCTCTCTAATGATCGATCGCAGAGCTGAACGATCACCACATATGCAGGTCTGTGTCCCTCTTCGCACTGTGACATTTTCAAATTCTAGAATGGAATCATTTGCAGTATCTATGACCGTGTCATTAGCACAACTTGTACTCATTAGTTGCCGGACTGGAGTACTCAAATTGTTAGACTTAGGTATTTTGCTACGGCAGTACGTACATATCCAAGATTGTGCAACATCGCTAGACATAGACTTATACTTTTCAGATGTTAAGCCTGCGCAAAGTAAATCATAGGTGGAGTGACATTTTGCGCAAGTCATGCATATATCGTCCTTAACAGTATTCTGCTTGCATCCCGCACATACTGCCATATTTACACTTTTTGCCTTTTTCCTTCTTTTTAAATTTAAATTTTATGTGGTATGTTGCAATATTTTTGCAACTTTTCACTCCAACTAAACTCCAACTACAACTACACTCCAACTAAACTAAACAGTGACCACAGTTTAGACACGGTACGAACACAGTATAGTACTTCCGTGCAATACCGAGCGTAGTTAGCGGCGACTAATTTCGCCGGCCCACATCCAACGCCCGTAGCCTAACGGATAAGGCGCCGCGTCGCTCGGCGCTCACTCCAACAGTCCGCGGTTCAAACCCCGGGCGGCCGATCACTGCTGCAGGTGTTTATTTGTAGTCAAAATTTTCTCACCACAACGGGGGCTCCGAAGATTGTATGCGGAGTCACAATGAACAACAGGGCGAAGCCCCGGGCTCCACACAAAAACAAATAATTAAATCAATCAATTCACACAGAACAGGAACACGTCCACTCGCTCCAGTTGAGGAAGAATACTCTTCACCGTGTTTCCCTAAATAGGCAGCAAATTTAACATTACAATACTCACCACCCCCATCCGAACGTAGTACCTTTATAGGCAAACCTAGTTGTTTCTCTACGAGCGCTTTAAAAGTAAGAAAACTTGACATTACCTCAGATTTTCTTCTTAGCAAGTATCCAAACGTTTTTCTCGTATAATCGTCCGTGTACGTCACAAGGTACTTCGCGCCACCCCAGCTGTCCTCCTGCATCGGCCCACAAACATCCGAGTGCACTAGTTCCAACGGCTTGCTGGCACGCAGTGCAGTGCCCCTGGGAAACGGTTGAGCACTCAACTTCCCCTCAAGGCAAGGCACGCAATCCTTCAGATCCTGCAAATTATCCTGAAACATAACACCGGTAGCAAAATTGTTCTTTAAAGACCTCAGGCCTTCAAGATTCAAGTGGCCGAGCCTTCTATGCCATAACTCCACAGGCATAGGAGAGACAGCGACATTAGCATTCTGTTGCTCTTGTCTAGGACACAAAAGCACTGAAGAATGCACATCTCGCGAAGATTTACCTGACAAACACACAATCTTATCCAACTTGTAGAGACCATTATATTTACTAGCTGTTGATACTAGGTTGCCAGATGTTTTATTTGTATTGTCAAATATAAAACAGCCCCCCGATTCAATGCTGACAGTAAAGCCCTTGTCTACCAACCTACTAACTGAAAAAAGGTTTGCAGTAAGATCTGGTACAAACAATACATTTTTAATCATGCTTACTGAACTATCTGTGTCTATAGCTATATCGCCTACTCCACAGCATTGCAACTTGTCACTATTGGCTATAGATATGCTATCATTACAGTCTTTAAAGTTAGACATTATGCTTCTATCGATGCACATGTGAGCCGAACAACCGGAGTCAAGAAACCAATTACTGTTTGTCACCATGAAAGCCGAAGCGATAAAAGTCTGACTTGAACTGGAGTCCTTTTTCTTGTCACGCTTCAACTTGTAGCACTTTGACCTAATGTGACCTGGCCGCTTACAGTAATGGCAAATCACTTTATCACTGACTTTATCACACTTTTTAAATTTCGAGACGAACGCAGAAGCACTGTCGGAACCATTCGAATTCTTTCTGAACTCCTCTTGTAGCAATCTAGCCCGCACAAGTTCACTTGACAAACTATTCGACATGCAAGCTGTTTCCAAATTGGACACCAGAGCGTCGTACTCACTGGGAAGACTGCTCAGCAGCAATTCAGCAACCTCGGCATCTTCAATAACTTTGCCAATATCGGCTAGTTGCTGAACCAGCGTCATCACCTCTTCTATGTAGTCGCTCATGGTAGTACAGCGGGAGAACTCCACCCTGTGCAGCTTCCGTAGCAATAAGACACGCCGAAACAAAACTTTGTCTTCAAATACATTTGACAGTTTGTCCCAAGCTTCTTTTGAAGTATTTACATCTCTGACGTATTGATAGCAATTTGGCTTTACTGATAGACAAATCCGGGCTAACGCGCGTTGATCGCGCGCGACGTCAACACCCGTACCATCCACGCAGCTCCAAAAACCTTCCAAGGTCAAAATCATCTTCATGACAAATTTCCACGAATTGTAGTTGGCTGTACCTTCTAATTTGTCAATGGCTAAGTTAATACCTGAAGCACCAGTAGTAGCGGGAACAATGGGAACAGGCGCGGCGTGGCCATCGTCGGCGCCAGCCATGCCGCCAACCAGTGAAATTATTTGAGGTTATGTCACTTTGCAAAATATTACTTCTCAAAGTTATAATATTTATTTTGTTCAACACATCAATGACTTTCCCATATTCCTTCAATCTAAATACACTGAGCCCATAACCTGTTAGAGGTCTGAGATCGAAGAGCGCTGCGTGTGAGAAGTATGGGAAAAGTCAAGATGGTATTCTAGCAAATAATTAAACAGCCAATATCTTCAGGTACATACCAAAGTTTTATTTAGCAATTAAATAAACAGTGGATGATGATTTTCTTTATAAAATAAACGGAGCTACAAAACTACAGCGTGTTGCTATACCTAATTTCCAATAAATTAAGTTATGGAAATATACCATATGAAAAAACACTTTTAACAATTCTTACTTTCGATCCCCAGGATCATAGGCTTGGCAGCTTTTTCAATCAGGACAAAAACGTCCATCTTCTCTGCTAACACAGGTAACAAAAGACGTAGACAATGACGCTCCGAAATTTCGAGCCGGTCAATTTGCACTTTATCGACACCGTTGGGACTAAATAGGTGCTCCAAGTTTTCTATCATAACACAAAGGTATCGAATACCGTTTTATCTGAAGCCATCGTTCAAGGTTCCAAGAAGACAATCGACAGTTGTCACACGCTTGTATCGGACAAAATGTATGCAATGCTGACACAGATAAAGGAACAGGTTTCTAGAAACAGTAAGTTTTTTTTCCAAACTTCGTTTTGACCCAGTTCTTAGTACCAAAGACCACTCAAGAGAGGTCACTCCGTCCAACTTTCAACCTGAAGTCGCTAAATTATTATAAGAATTCCGGACTGTGTACGGCCAGAGACGGGATGTACAAAGTACTTTTCTCAGACCTAGGTACGATCATCTGACTATAGCCAAATCCCGCAACGGTTTCTTATGTGTCTACACCCAGCGGGATCACCTATCTGGGAGACCTATAAATAAATAAAATAAAATAAATTTATTTCAGGTGATTAAAACCCATATTGTGACAATTATTAAAATTAGAATTACATAGTTATCATAAAAAATCATCATAAAAAAAAAATCAAATTAAATAAGGTACATACAAAATAATCATTTATAATAATCTCTCCATCCGACATTGTGGAATGTGTCTTTCACAGCAATGTCGGATGTAGGGACAGTCCAGTCTACTGGCAATCATTGCTAGAACGGCGTTGGAGCTGGCCTGAACCCTGCGCACTAGGGAGGCCCCTCTTTTGCGCATGCTTGCGTGAAAGCAGTCGGTGTTCGCTGCTGCAAACATGCCCGATGCGCTACAAAAACGAGACAACCCCAAAACCGCTCTAAACGCGTTGTTAAATTGGACACGGAGGGAATTATACATATATTACCTATGAGTGATGCAGGGAATTATTAAAGTTGCGTCTGATGAAGTATAAATTGGTACTAACATTAAGATCTATCATTGTTCTGTTCACCAAAACAAAAAACATTCTTCTACCGTCCTTACTTCAGCCACAATCAATCTGCAAAGAAACCTCCAGTCAGCGAACTTTTTCTCTTAAGGCATTATTTTTGTAACTTTTACACTAAATAATTAAAATTTTAACGGTTTACGACTATAATTATAACTATATTATTAAATTTAAACTATTTACGACTATAATTTTACTTAAATTAGTTACCTATTTGTACATCTTGTGTTAAAATAAAAAGTATGGAATTTGAAAGCTATTGTGTGGGTAGAATACAAAAAAGTTACATGCAAATTCAAGCTGTTTGTAGTTTATAAGCAATACAAAACTCGGTTAGTGATATGTGTTACTCACATTTGCGTAAAGAATATTTGCATTTCCGATATTAATAAGAATATAGAATTGAATGGTTAATTTAGTGTAAAAGTTACAAAATCAATGCCTTAAGAGAAAAAGTCCGCTGACTGGAGGTTTCTTTGCAGATTGATTGTGGCTGAAATAAGGACGGTAGAAGAATGTTTTTTGTTTTGGTGAACAGAACAATGATAGATCTAAATGTTAGTACCAATTTATACTTCATCAGACGTAACTTTGGTAAATATCCCGCTGGCTGGAGGTCGGTTAGAAAAGCCTATATTTCCGTTGTTTTTACGGAACAAATTCTGTCTTTAGCATAATTCAATAGAACAAATATAGATCTAATTCCCTGCATCACTCATAAGTCTCCCAGATAGGTGATCCCGCTGGGTATAGACACATCGGTTTCTTCGTCCGTTCTACAAAGGCGATTTACTAAAAATTATATGCCTTCTATTTGAGATGAGCACGGAAATGTTTTCTTACGACTATTATCTTATAGACATAAAGACCAGATGGTTCTGTCCAGACATGCCAACATTGTAATAGAAACACTTACTTATTTTGGTGTCCACTTAAACTTCAAAAAGTCTGTTTGACCACCCTCGCAGGGCGCTTACCAAAATCAATGTCTTCCGCAAGGACATACTAGGGTACATGGAGGAATCACAAGCGTCCATACATACCTACATATACTCACGACTGTTATCCCCGAAGGGTTAGTCAGAGACCAGGCAATGAGGACCGCAAAAGCAGTCCTCTGCCAAAGGCCAGTTTCACCAAATGATAACTGCCCATGTACGTGACAAGTGATGAGCTTATCGCCGCTCTGTACTGTTGGAGGTATGTGCAATATATGGTCCGTTAGTCGCCTTTTACGATACCTAAGAGAAGAAATTGGGCGGTAAAATAGACTCTAACTCACGATGTGGTTAAATAAATGTATTGGTAGCTAAAAATTTTCAGAAACCCCAATACATATTAGACCTCCACCAACATTTTTTTTAACAACCGTTGCTTCATGATTGGGGGGTCACAACTCAACAATTCTGCCCTATCGGGAAGGTGGAGTGCATCCGAACAAAAGCTGCACTGCAATCAAAAAGAAAAGCGGGCTGTTCTAAGTCTTAGAATTACAAGCATCGAACATAAAGCCTGCGACAATTTTATTTTAATCCTCCAAATTGCCAACCAACAAATGACCACCAACCAAATTGTGGTCAAAATTCATTACATTCTTGGGAAATTGAACAGCTATGCAGATCAACTGTCTCGACATAGCTAAGCTCTAGAGTGGCGTCTACTGCCAGATTATTATTTTTTTTATAGTAGAAGAAGGCAAACGAGCAAGCGGGTCACCTGATGGAAAGTAATCACCGCCGCCCATGGACACCCGCAAAACCAGAGGAATCGCAGGCACGTTGCCGGCCTTTAAGGAAGGAATAGGCTCACATTTCAATTCACACAAACGATAATCGCGAAGTGGGCCTGGCCAGTAATTTACCTATTTGTATCCAAGAACGCTCGAGTAGTGGGTAAACTATGCAGATTTATCTAAATGATCACGAAGCGATGTTTCACAATGCTTTCAGCCTGAAGTAGAACTTCCAAATTTGCACCACCTTCCCTCATCCCCCGGGTGCTAGCACACCTCAACAGGAATTTATCTGATTGTGGTAGCCCTTGCTGCTTCATTGGAATTCAAAACGTAGACGCCTGGTAGACATAACCACAGGCCTGCCTACCCCCAGGTTCAAGACATGACGTTGAAATGATATATCGCTATGGAACCACAAGCAAACCCTACTCAAGCGTCCGGTTATTATAAAAACATATGAGCACTTGTATGCTCGGTCCAGTAGTACAGGAAGGGTGTAAGCAGCAGCAGCGGCGCCATGCACACGCGGAACGCGTACCAAATGGGTCCAGTCAGTCAGTTTTTGGCAGATTTACACTTAATATTTTAAATCTTTCTTACAATACTATAATACACTACCATAAATTGTCGTTTCTACTTTATGCAGCGCACAATTGTATGGAAATCTTAGTGACGAGGTAATAGTTAAAACATGTTTTAAAATCAATCTCATTTAAAAACCACAAAACCTCCTTTTTCCCAGGTTTTAGTAATATTAGTCTGTAGACCTTTGTAATGTATTTCAAACTTAGGCTCAACTAGATTTCAAACAGTTCGTAACACTGCATTATTGTCGCATTGCTATTTTGTTACCTTGCTGTGGACACCAAACATTATTTTGTTCAGGACAATGCAGTAATCTTTGATTATATACATGTCTAGATAGAGCTTGGCCGTAAAAAAAAACGTAGAAAAATTTATAGGCCAAAATTGGCCTATCGCGCAATCCTGGCGGTCAGTGTCATTGTGCCGTCAAGCAGTGTTTACCTCTCGCGTTTCGGTGAAATTGTTCGCAAAATGAGCGTTTGCTCAGTGAAATTCTGTCGAAATTACAAAAGAAAAATTTTTTCGAAAAGGAAAGTCACGTTTCATCTGTAAGTATCGATAAATTTGAATGAAAATATAAAGTTTAACAATAATAACGGCCATGTATGCGTAGTGTTGCTGGTATCAAAATGTGGAATTCCCATTATTGGTGGCAGAATATAAAAGGAGGTTTAAATATAATAAGTATGACAAAAAATACTCAGTCTTGTAAGTTAGTATTTATACATGGTCTTGTTGTAAATAAAGTAAATACATTAAATATAATTATTATTGGAACACATTCAAAGTTTTTTTTTAAACTGATGCCTGATTTATAAGAGCGTGAATAAATGTCACGGTTCCTATTCGATGCCGAATGTTTGTAAACATATTACTGTCATTTGTGCAAATGTCTAGTTTCACTAGGATTTTTACTGTTTTTTAAAAGAAAGACACAATAGTCAACTGTTTTCTTGTGAATGTCTCATAAGAAAAATTAAAATCCTACTGCAACTAGGTATAACAGTAATCTGTTTACAAACATTCGTCATCGAATTTGGCTGGATTATAGGTTCCGTTCTAAAACAAGAAAAAACATAATACCTACTGTAATATTTTATAATACTATTATTAAATATTGTTATTGTGGTATGGTATCGTATCGATATTTCAAACATAATTATAAAATAATTATGTTTGAAATGGAATGTACGTAAGTATTTATGTAAGAAGTGTGTGTTTAAGTATATGTATGTAGGGGATGGTAGTATGTATGCTTCAGAGCTCGATGGCGCATCGGCTAGCACGTTCGGCTTGCGATCTTGCCCGCTAAGCAACTTTTGCAATGCCGGGGCACTGGATGGGTGACCAAATTTAAAACATCTCAAGCTCTTCCGTGCTTCGAAAGGCACGTTAAGCCGTTGGTCCCGTTTGTTCTCGTAAAATGACAGTTGTTAAAACCCACCAACACGCATTGGGCCAGCGTGGTGGGTTATGGCCCAATATTCCCACGTGCTATCTCCTCGTGGGAAGCCTGCGCCCAGCAGTGGGACGTTTATAGGCTGATGATGATGATGACGATGTTTGAGAAAGTGCGGGTGTATGTTTGTACCACTAAAAGGCTACGCCTGGCGTACTCACCATGGAATTCTGTTATTTCAAGAATGCCAAAAAACTGTGCCCAAATAGTACCAAATAGTGCCCAAAGGAAATAAATAGTACCCTTATGGTTCAAAAGTTATAGACATAGTTTGGTGAGTACGCTAAGCGTAGGTTACGCCTAGCGTACTCACCTCAGTTTGGGAATTCTTTTTTTTTTTTTTTTTTACCCGGTGTAATCCCTGCTTATGGATTCCAGCCTCCAGAAGGGAGACTGGATATGTGGGACTCTCCCGTCCCCCTTTCCACGGCGGTGCGCCGGGTGAGGGGGAGGGGCCTACCCACTAATCACCGGGGGACCAAACTCCGATAGCATAAGGCTAAGGTGGCGGTCACGGGACCTAATCCACGAGGGCAATGACCACGCGAGAGCCACCCCGTCGCCGTGTGTTGGCCTATAATCCCTGCATGGCAGCCATTACGCGCCAACACACGGCGACTACGCGCGCGAGGCACTACAAATAAAACAGCCCATTTAGGGGGCAGACCACAAGACAACACATGACTAACATGCCCGGCTTACCCGGGCATGCGGACCAACACAACACCAATTTTGATGGACACAACACAACATGGAGACGGACACGCCCACGGTTTCGCAGGCATGCGCACATAACACCCACAGATTTACCAGTGCGGGACTCCATTGTGGGTTGCTCCGAGACAGCCTGACGCCACGACGACCGCGAACGGTGGTCATCTAGCCGTCCTGCCGCTCATCACTGCTTCCCGGGAGTCCCCGCACTAGTCCTACCGACAACATGTATGGGACAACCACGACACGCACAACGCAACAACCAACACAACACTAACCACAACAGACACACCTATATGCTGGCGCGGGGCTCCCCGCATCCGCTCCGGGCAATGGGACGCCTTTAGTGGCGTCCCGTTGCCCATCATGGCTTCGCATAAAGCTTCCGCGCCGCTCCCCAAGGACACCCACAGTACACAACACATTACACAACATTTGCTGGTACCAGACACCTTCCGCATCCGCTCCAAACAAGGGGACGCCCTCAGAAGAGAGCCCCGTTGCTCATCATAGCCTCCGCTGGGGTCCCGTATCAGGTCCGTGAAAGGACACCCACGATACGAACACTATACTACACGACACCAAGACAAAGAACAACACTACGCTGGACAGCTCAGATGCTGTCCATCGCGCCCAACATTTAAGACGGATTAAGACAGATTTCGTGGGCACCTGGGGTGATATGGCGACATATCCATGCCGGTGCCCACACACATACTTAAGCCTATCGACAACCTATACTAACACGAACAAAAACGTCGGGCGTCCGGCTGGACAGGACGGAACCTGTCTTCCGCCAGACACCCGCAGTTTGGGAAATCTGAGCTAGCTACAACTTTAATTAGTATGTCAAAAACTGTACCCAAATAGTACCAAATAGTGCCCAAAGGAAATAAATAGTACCTTTATAGTTAAAAAGTTATAGACATAGTTTGGTGAGTACGCTAGGCGTAGGTTCTACGCCCAGCGTACTCACCAAAATAAAATTACACATCTACAGCAAAATAAAATTATTATAAACGTTCGATGCGTTCTGAAACTATATAGTGGAAAAAAACACGATATTGCATGAATTTTTAATAGTCCGTAGATATGGTCGATACTGTTATCACCGTTATTAAATTTATGTAGCTATAGTTTAACACTTTGCAAGCGGGCATTTTATTACGCGCATCTTCCTGTGCGCCGGCCTTTTTCGTCATTATTGTAAATTCTATAGAAAAAGAACTATAATAAAAATTAATTTAATTGTGTTCTATCTAATCGTTCTGCTGCTTACCTATACTAACCTCCAGTTATGGCTTCTTTATGTAGATGTTGTCCATCCGCAGTAGATCACCTAGATTCAATAGTAGGCGTACCTTTGTTATCTTATGAGTAAGTACCTAAAGTTATTTTCAAATGCTAGTAAGTAGGTAGATGTTAAATTTTATATGTACCTATTTCAAACCCAATCCACAGATAACGAAAAAAAGATACTTTTATTATTTTTAATAAAGCTATTTCAAATTTTTATTTTACCAGTAATAAGTAATTCTTACTTTTTCTATTTACAAGTTAAAAAGTTTGCAAGTTACCAATTCTTCTATGTGTTGATGGCTTACCGACCCCTTGTCAGAATGGTTGATGGTTTAGTTATCGTAGCGTAGTAACTGTTTTTTAGTTAACGTGCCATAACTAAAAATTCTTCATCTCCTATGGGAGTAGTTGTCAAGACGAATCAAACGAGCGGAAACTCGATGGGGTTGTGTGGTATTATTATAAAGTTCCTGTGTCCTTTTTCAGTCCATCAGACCCTGAACACTATTTCTCGATAAAGTACTCGTCAAGGCGATTCAAACGACACCGAACTCGTTGGGGTAGCATGGTTTTATTATAGAGTTCCTGTGGGCTTTTTCCGGCTTCATCATCAAACCCTAAACACTATTTCCCAACAGAGTACTCGTCAAGACGATTCAAACGAGCCCAAACTCGATGGGGTTGCATGGTTTCAATACCGAGTTCCTGTAGCCTTCTTCTGGCTCCATCATCAGACCCTGGACCCTTTTTTCTAACAGAGTATTCGTCAAGATGAATCAAACGAGCCCAAACTTGATGGGGTTGCATGGTTTCAATACTGAGTTCCTGTGGCCTTCCTTCGGGTTCATCATCAGACCATGGACCTCGTCTAGTCGTCTCCCGTCAGAGTGCTCATCAAAACTAATCAAATGAGCCTGAATGGGGTTTCATGGTTTTCTTACAGAGATCCTGTGGCCTTCTTCCGGCTGAATCATCAGATCAGCTCAATGACACCATAATATTGCATTGTCATCCTGTTCTGACCTATGTTCAAAGTTGCAAGTCTAGCTCATCGGGAAGCTAGTATAAAATCGTTTGCATTTGTCGACAAATAAATAAATTAATAAACGAGAAAGCTACCTAATAAAAACGTGGTAATAAAAACATACAGGCAGACTAATTTTATCACTACTTATCATATTAATGAGGTTATTGTAAATACTTAAAACTAAGCATAGCGATATTTTATGAACATTCATAAATAAAATAGACTGCTTTTATTTTAAATTAACCAATTTCCTATATCAGCAGTCTCCTAGTCTAAAATTCTCGGTATAGAAACGAAACGATCGAGAGCGCAAATTAAAATGACACTAAATTAAGCTAGCTCTCAAGTTCAAACTCGATTGCAATAGTGTAGCGCACGGAACGGCAACGGCGCGGTCGGCGCGCGTTTAGCCGCTTCCGAGCCATTATTTTGAATTTTTTGGCGGGAAAACAGTTTTTGGCTTATAATTTATAAAGTAAGAGGCCCAGAGATTTGAAATTTTGCCTCGTGTGTGCACAAATTATAACGTATTATTTGATCTTTAAAACGAAGCGCTATCTTATACAGTTACAATAATTCACCATGTGTTAGCCCGTGTTACGTGTCACCAGCTTACACATACTTATCGGTTCGTAGCTCAAAAACCTTTTGAGTTAAAGTTTTGAAAATTTTTGTGCCTTATGCACAAATTCTGCACAAAATTTTGAGGTATAATTCATAACCGTAGCTTGAACAATTACGAAGATACATCTGTGCGAGCTGGAGACCCGTGTCTCCAGCTCGCACACAGTTTTATGATCGTAGTTTCAACAGTATTTGAGTGTGATGGTTAGTTTTTTTTGTTCCTAGTGCACAAATTATGCACAAAATTTCTAGCTATAATCCAAAACCCTAACCTCACTGGTTTGTCTTAACGGGCGTGTGCGAGCTGGTGACACGTGTCTCCAGCTTACACACATAAAACAACTCATAGTAACGAAGTTGTGGTGGCACAAAAATTAGGACTGAAACGTTTGATTGCACATAATATGCACAAAAATATGGCATGCTTAGAATTTTTCTATATCGAATGAGGAAGCTGTAGACATGGACACGGTAAACTATTGGACACGGATATTGATGAGCAGTCATCACATTATGTAACCTTTACAACTGTTCGACCACATAGCAAACATTTTAATTTTCAGATTTCCAACTGATCCGGTAGAAAGAAGTCGTTGTCGAAATATTTAACATAATAAGAAATTAGGGAACATGAAAAAAGATGCAACATCCAAACGAAAGTTATTTAAGAAACAAATACAAAGAAAAACGCAATTAATTGTTTTGATTATAATTTAAAATATTTAAATTTCTAATTTAAAAAAAATTGATTAAGTATTAGGGGAGGTCAGCTCAGAGCGGCACCTTAACTTTGACTTTAAAAAAATACCACTATAGAATCAATTTAAAAAAGATTTTTTTTTTAAATTGATTCTAGTTTAACTAATTTACCTTCTAACTAGCAAAATCTGCTCCGTCAGACTCCAGCGACTGTCACCTCTTATTAAAGATGAGCTCCTTAGAGTTGGCGGACGACTGTCCCATGCGTCTATCCGATATAACGCGCAGCATCCGCTCATACTTCCTAGCTCTAGCCCACTTGTAGACCTCATCATTGACCACTACCACAAAATACACTGCCACCCTGGCGCTGACACTTTACACGCTATCCTACGCCAACAATTTTGGATATTGTCCGCGCGCCGTATTATTAGACACAGAGTCTTTAAATGCATTAGATGCTTTCGATGCCGGGCCCAGCCGCAAGCGCCCTTCATGGCCGACCTGCCAGCCGATAGAGTTACGCCTCAGCCAGTATTTAGTCAAGTCACGACCGATTTTGCCGGCCCATTCCTCGTTAAATCTAGTACCCTACGTAATACTCTTAAAAGCGTACTTTTGTATATTCGTGTGCCTCTCAACTAAGGCGGTTCATTTGGAACCGGTCTCGGACCTCAGCGTTTTATAGCACGCCGCGGTGCCCCAGTTCTCATCCGCTCGGACTGCGGTACAAATTATGTAGGCGCTAAAAATCAGCTCATTGAAGTACAACACTTTCTTGCCTCGAATAATGACACGATTGCGCACAAGCTCGCTGGTCAGCACATTACTTGGTTGTTGAACGTCCCTAAGGGACCATGGTTCGGTGCGTTACATGAGATCAACGTAAAATCAACAAAGCAACTTTTATATCGCGTAATTGGCGAACAACACCTCACATTCGAGGAATTCTCCACACTTTTAGGCTGTACTTAACTCCAGACCTCTCTGCCCACTTTCGTCTGATCCGTCAGACTTCGAGACGCTCACAGCCGGACATTTTATTATAGGCCGCCCACTAACGGCCCTTCCCGAACTATCCGTGGAAGATAGGCCGATCTCCACACGTAGGCGATTCCAGATGGTACAGGCCCTTTCCCAGCGTTTCTGGACGCTGTAGACCCAGTCCTACCTCCACACACTCCAAACCCGGTCCAAATGGTTGTCCCCATCCTCCCCTCCCCGAGTTGGCGAGCTCGTCCTCATCAAGGAGGACAACCTGCCTGCCCTTCAATGGAGACTGGGGCGCATTACTCGCACCTTGCCTGGGAAGGATGGCGTCGTGCGGGTGGTGGACCTGGACACCGCCAATGAACACCTCCGGAGGCCTGTGTTCAAGATTGCCAGGCTCCCTCTGGATGAGCCCACCCTGGGCCCCGGAGGATGTTCGAGCCAACTGGCCGACGATGGAAGACACTACCGGCGCCCTCTAGCGGTTCGATACGGCAACCGAAGCCGGCGCGCGAACGTCACCCCGCGCCGTGTCGACGGAGGGCCTGTGGTCGCTGACGTGACGAGACATGATTCCCCGCTTAGCACGCGCGCGTGTGACATCACACCCGTTACAACCGAGGCGCCCTTTCGGCCGCGTTGAACATTGGCGACCCCTAAGAACAATTTGTGAAGTGACTGTGTGCTGTGCCGTGATCGTGAAGTCCACTTCATCGCCCTGCCCGTGCTTTGCCCAGCTCGTCTCCCAGTACATGCGATCCCGTCCAGCCTGCTCCCGGTAAGTCCCATCTCTGCTGTTTTTGGCGGTGTCCTCTGACCCGCGGATACACCTATCCTCACTGGTTTGTCTTAACGGGCGTGTGCGAGCTGGTGACACGTGTCTCCAGCATACCCACATAAAACAACTCATAGTAACGAAGTTGTGGCGGCACAAAAATTAGGACTGACACGTTTGATTGCACATAATATGCACAAAAATATGGCATGCTTAGAATTACTCTATGTCGAATGAGGAAGCTGTAGACATGGACACTGTGAAATCTCCTGGTTCCCCCACCGCGCCGCCTGGTGGGTGACGCCACTGAGTGGGATGAACGAGAGAGACAGCGATATACCGGAAGAGAAGGAAAATACGACTGGAAACGGATGTGCCTATCTCAATATGTCCGTTTCAGTCCCGTGCGAACATCTGTTAGAGAGAGACGTGTACTCAGTGCGAACAAAAAAGTCAGAGGTGCTCAACATGTTTACCACAAAATGCGGAGGCTGTGCCGAAATTGTTGGCGATTGCGCCGATTGTTCCGCTTGCAAGAAGAAGTACCACTTTTCAGTTTCTTGTGGCGGAATCTCTGAACGGGGTTTCTCCAGACTTGGTAGTGGTAGGGCTACTTGGAGGTGTAAAACATGTCGAGATACGTCACAGTCTGTATTGGACGTATCAAAAGTGGAAGACTCGAACCGGCCCGCCTCTCCAAATACTGCCAAATTCTCGTCGGGATTACATTTGGAGCATAAACTTCCTTCTGCTTCATCTACATCAACACCAAAGCAGCCAGCAACAGAGAGGGGTGACAGAGCTGGGCAACCGCATATGGCTTTGTTGAATGATATAGCAACTAAAATATCACAAATGCAGGTTCAGATGTCCACTATCACAATAATTCAGCAAGACCTACAACAAGTCAAGTCCGACCTTGGAGACCTGAAGACTACGTTGAATAGCCGGCTGGACTACCTTTCAACTCGAGTGGAAGACATTGAGTCGAGAGTCTCAATCGTGGAATCCCTAAAAAGTGACGTTGATCAACTGAAAGCTCAGGTAAAGTCCATCCTCGACGAAGGCTACAAAAATGACCAGTGGGTTCGACGATCAAATATCCAAATCAATGGTGTTCCTCAGAAAGTCGGGGAGAACCTGATAAAAATTGTCAAAGCTATAGCGGACCGCAGTGGCTTCAATCTTAATCCTGAGAGTGATATAGATTTTGTAACGCGAGTGGC
The DNA here is from genome assembly GCA_963921215.1 of Scoparia ambigualis. Classification (NCBI taxonomy): domain Eukaryota; kingdom Metazoa; phylum Arthropoda; class Insecta; order Lepidoptera; family Crambidae; genus Scoparia; species Scoparia ambigualis. The sequence continues at coordinate 631,425 of OY992506.1, read as the reverse complement.
AGTGAAGAACGACAATGATAGCTTGAAATGTAAACCAATCATATTGAAAATGCAATCTAGATACAAGAAGGATGACTTTCTAGCTAGTCTTCGTAAATTGAAGGATTTCAAGTCAGGTGACATCGGCTTTCTGGGAACAAATAATCGTATTTACTTCAACGACCATCTTTCTTCACGAAATAAAAATCTCTTCCACCAAACGAAACTCAAAACTAAAGAGAAGAATTACGCGTTTTGCTGGGTCCGTAATTGCACAGTCATGGTTCGTAAATCAGAAAATTCTCCGGTCATCCACATTACATCGGAGGAAAGGAACACATAAGTATTATTTTAACATGCTATGAATTTCTCACAGATAACTATTATGTCATTATAATTTGTAATGAAATGTGTCGATGTTTACTTTGTGATTGTTACTATGTGCCGTGCAAAAGGTTTGGAATACCTGTGCCACTACTGATAACATTGTTTGACGGCCGTTACTATTGCTTTTGTGGAACGGTCACTGTAACGCTGCATGTGGCATCCATTGCCCGCTGCTGTCTGCATATTGCGACAGAACTTATGGGCCGGCAAGCGATACCTAGTGTACATTATGATTTTAAGCAGTGTTTTAGTGTTGGCACTGTTTTCGTGTGTATTATTCTATATTTTAAAGTTTTAACAGACTGTATGGCGCTGTCTCATATTGAAACTTTGAAGGTATTATCGGTTAAATGTTCGACTGCGCGGGAGTATCGCCCGGTTTGCTATTGTTTCCACGTACAGCTAGTGGCTATGTTGAGTGTTATTTTTTATTATACTTTGCCCCAAGACGGTTTATGCGTTTATATTTTGGAATCAGTGAGTGATTATTTCAATATTTTGGAACACTTTAAATTATTAGTTTTATTAATAAATGGAGAATTATATTTTATATGTACTGATTATGAATTAAGAATAATACGTAATTGTTATAAATATTATATACTTTACAGAGCTTGATATAATTTTAAAATGTTTTTATCAGAACGTTCGTGGATTAAGGACTAAAACTAAAATATTTTACAGAAATTTAATTAATTCTGATTATGACGTAATTTTCTTAAGTGAGACCTGGCTGTTGCCCGGTGTTTTTGATGCGGAACTTTTCGATTCGCGATACAATGTATACCGAACAGACCGGGATTATGAGCGACGCGGTATGTCAAAGGGTGGCGGCACGCTGATAGCTGTTAAGCGCAAACTAATGGTTGATCTAAACTGTTCGGGAATACTTCCGGCATTTTCGGATGCGGATGTAACTCATGTGGATATTTTATTGTCGCGCGGACCTCATCCAAAACGACTACATCTGTATTGCTGTTATTTTCCAGTAACAACCGATCAGGTTTTATCACAGCAGTCACTTCTTGAGTCAATATCTGAGCTTAATGTTTGTTACGGCGAAAGGCGTTCGCAGTAACAGCGGCGAAATAAAAGATGTGGGTTGGGTAGGTTATGGATAGTGAAGTACTTACAGGGATACACAGGAACCTGGAGACGAGCTGTCCACGGTCGGCGGGGTAGGTTGAGTTCCTGGCACACAGTCACTACACTAAACAGTTCACTAGGGGCACTGGTTAAGGGCGTTTAGGTCGAGCTCTTCACTTTAGGTTCAGGAGTCACTATAAATAAGGGCAGATACCAGCGCGCGTATTTTGTGGGCGTCTCGCGGTAGTTCACAGACAGACTGGTCGCGCGCTCGGCTCACCAAGCTAGCGGCGGCGGGTCGCGCAGCGGTGGCGCCGCGGCAGACAGGCGGACGCGGTCGTCAACAACCGCTGAGTCAACCGCCATACCGATGGCGGTACGGTTTGAAAGGCCGTCCCGGCTTTGGCGGGAACATCCTCCGGGGGCCAGGGGGGGCTCATCCACTGGGAGCCTGGCGATCCGGAATACAGGCCTCCGAAGATGTCCATTCGCGGTGTCCAGGTCTACCACCCGCACGACGCCATCCTTCCCAGGCAGGGTGCGAGCAATGCGCCCCAGTCTCCATTGGAGGGCAGGCAGGTTGTCCTCCTTGATGAGGACGAGCTCGCCAACTCGGGGAGGGGAGGATGGGAACAACCATTTGGAGCGGGTTTGGAGGGTATGAAGGTAGGACTGGGTCCACAGCGTCCAGAAGCGCTGGGAAAGAGCCTGTACCATTTGGAATCGCCTACGTGTGGAGATCGGCCTATCTTCCACGGATAGTTCGGGAAGGGCCGTTAGTGGGCGGCCTATGAGGAAATGTCCAGCTGTAAGCGGCTCAAAGTCTGATGGATCAGACGAAAGTGGGCAGAGAGGTCTAGAGTTAAGGACAGCTTCGATTCGTGCCAAAAGTGTAGAGAATTCCTCGAATGTGAGGTGCTGTTCGCCAATTACGCGATATAAAAGTTGCTTTGTTGATTTTACGTTGATCTCATGTAACGCACCGAACCATGGTCCCTTAGGGACGTTTAACAACCAAGTAATGTGCTGACCAGCGAGCTTGTGCGCAATCGTATCATTGTTCAAGGCAAGAAAGTTTTGTACTTCGATGAGCTGATTTCTAGCGCCTACATAATTTGTACCGCAGTCCGAGCGGATGAGAACCGGGGCACCGCGGCGTGCTATAAAACGCTGTAATGCCGCGAGGAACGCTTCCGTGCTGAGGTCCGAGACCGGTTCTAAATGAACCGCCTTAGTCGAGAGGCACACGAATATACAAAAGTACGCTTTTAAGAGTTTAACATTACGTAGGGTACTAGATTTAACGAGGAATGGTCCGGCAAAATCGGTCGTGACTTGACTAAATACTGGCTGAGGCGTAACTCTATCGGCTGGCAGGTCGGCCATGAAGGGCGCTTGCGGCTGGGCCCGGCATCGAAAGCATCTAATGCATTTAAAAACTCGGTGTCTAATAATACGGCGCGCGGACAATATCCAAAATTGTTGGCGTAGGATAGCGTGTAAAGTGTCAGCGCCAGGATGGCAGTGTATTTTGTGGTAGTGGTCAATGATAAGGTCTACAAGTGGGCTAGAGCTGGGAAGTATGAGCGGGTGCTGCGCGTCATATCGGATAGACGCATGGGACAGTCGTCCACCAACTCTAAGGAGCTCATCTTTAATGAGAGGTGACAGCCGCTGGAGTCTGACGGAGCAGATTTTGCCAGTTTGAAGGCGGTGGATGTCCTCCGCAAACTCATTGTGCTGGACACTGCGCACCCAGTAAAGTAGGGCCTCTCTTCGTTCACTGACGTACAAGGGGCCTGAGCGTCGCGAATCTGGGTGGTGTCTGCAGTTGTGCAGAAAGCGTTTTAGACAAGCTGTCACTCCGACGAGCTTGTCTAGTGAACTGAACCGAGTGAGCAGGTCAAAGTCAAGACCGGGCACTGTGACCAGTGACGGGACGTGTTTGGGCTTAAGGCCGGGCAGGGCGTGATGGCCCAGAGCTAAGGGCATCGCAGGCCAAGACTCACAAGGCTGTCCAAGCCACGTGGGAGACCACCATAGGTCGTGGGCTGACAGGGATTGCGCAGACATTCCTCTGCTTGCGCAATCTGCCGGGTTGAGCTCAGAAGGTACGTGTCGCCAGGTACATTCTGGTGAGCCTGAGCTGATTTTGACTACCCTGTTGGCTTCAAAGGGTTGAAGACGGTGAGGCGGTGTATTGAGCCAGGCCAGGACTATCGTACTGTCTGACCAACATATGTGTTGTTGTATACTGATATGGGCCGATAACTGAACCGACACACGGATCATGAGCTGGGAGAGTAGAGTGGCGGCCGACAACTCTAACTTGGGGATTGTGAGGCGGTTCTTGATTGGTGCGACTCGCGACTTGGCGACAATCAAGTGTACCAAAGTATCTCCGGAGGCATCGAGCTCATGGAGGTAAACAACGGCGGCAAACCCGGCTTCAGAGGCATCTGCAAACCCGTGAAGCGAGTATGCAGCTGAGCCTTTGTTTGCACAAATGTGCCGAGGGAAACGAATGCTAGCCAACAGCGGCAGATCCTCTGAGATGTGGTGCCACTCCGTTTGTACTTCAGAGGGAGTGGGCTCATCCCATTCCAGCTTCAGTAGCCACAATTGCTGAAGCAGCAGCTTTGCGCGGAAGATAACGGGCGAAACCCAGCCGTTTGGGTCATAAAGTGAGGCTACGGTGCTTAAAATAGACCGCTTTGTGACATGTGTGATGGGGGGCAGAGAGATGCGGTAGGTGAACTCGTCTGACTGAGGGCTCCACTGTATACCCAAGACCTTAATGGACGTGGACTCTGGGTTCATGTCGAAGTCCTTGGGCATGTCGCATTGGTTGTCGGGAAATCTCTCGAGCAGCTTAGGCGAGTTAGATGTCCACTTACTGAGCTGAAAGCCGCCTAGGTCTAGCAGACTTATCAACTAGTCCTGAAGTGCTTGGGCGGATTCAACCGTGTCATGGCCACACAAGATGTCATCAACGAAGATAGACTTGCGAAGAACCTGAGCGGCTCCAGGGTAGCGATGGCCTTCATCATCAGCCAGCTGGAGCAGGGTGCGGATTGCATGATATGGGCTTGATCTTAAGCCGTACGTGACTGTATTGAGGGCGTAGGTGAGCAGAGGGTGATCTGGTGAGGACCGCCATAGTATCAGCTGATACCGTCTCTGGTCTGGGGCAACCAGCACATTTCTGAACATCCTCTGGATGTCAGTGCTGAAAACGACTGGATGCGTTCTGAAGGACATGATGATGTCCACAATGTCCTGTTGAAGGGCGGGGCCTGTGTGTAGGCATTCATTTATGCTGACACCATTGGAGCTTTTGCAGCTACCATCAAAAACAATGCGCAGCTTGTCCGACCCTGACTTAAATACGCCATGGTGAGGGATGTAGAAGTGAGGTTTATGAGCGAATGTATTTGGGTGACAGGGAGCCATGTGCCCTAAGTCGATGTATTCGGCCATAAAGTCGACGTATTTAGAACGCAGAGACGGGTTCGCCATTAGCTTCTTCTCAATATTGAGGAATCTGCGTAATGCGATAGGGTGAGTTTTGCCTAGTTGAGGGGCGTCCTTTAGAAAGGGCAGAGCGACCGTATATCTGCCTGAGGGATCGCGTGTAGTGGTAGAGCGGAAGATTTCCTCGCATTGTTCCTCCAGGGGATCATTATGAGTGTGAAATTGAGGGAGGGGCTCCTCAGATTCCCAGAACCTTTCCAGACTCTGACGTATGTCCTGGGCTGATTCAGCTGAGTCTGGTTGTGAGCTGACGACGTGAGCTGAGTTAACCTGCTGCGCCGGCTGCGCATACAAGTCCTCAATGGGTCCTATCAACGCGAAGTCGAAAATCGTGCCGAAGGCTATGGGCTTGCCCGGGCCCAACGAGACCTTAGTCCCGTCCAACACTTGACCAAAAACGTCCGACCCCAATAAGAGGTCGATCGGGGCTGGTGTGTGGTAAAGCTGGTCAGCCAATGGCACGGGTGGCTGGCCTAGTACGTGGGAAATGTTTGGTACCTTCTCTAAGGGAAGGTAGCCAGTGACGTTTTTTAAAATGTGAGCTGTGGCAGTAATTGTAGGAGTATCATTGTGAGTGGGTCGGCATACTATTGTTATTGCCGCCTTTGACTCATGTTTGTGCTGATTCCCAACTCCTGTAATTTTTAAAGAAGTGGGTTTTGATGGCAGGTTCAAAAGTCGTGCCATGCGTGACGTTATTAACGTCAGCATACTGCCACAGTCCAATAAAGCTCTGGCTGTGTGAAGATGGCCATGTACGTCCGCGACTCTTAGTGAGACGGTTGGCAACAAAATGGGTGTGCCAGTGGGCACAGAAGGTGAGTGAGCTGATTGAGTATCAGCTGAAATTGTATGAGCTGAGTATGTATCAGCTGTGTGGGCATGGGTTGACTGGGCATGGGCTAAATCTACCTCTTCGCTAGGGTGCTCTGTGATAGTAGGGAGTCATAATTGCTGGCGGCGTTCGCGGGGCCTACCTGGCGAACCGGACCTGGGCGGGCTGGCTCTGTGAGCAGAGCTGGGTTGCGCCTGTTTGGCATGTGCGGGTTCGTGCCGCCTGCTGTTTCTGGGACGCTCCCTCGAGTGCTCTGTCAGCTGTGGTGGGGGCACATGTACAGACGACGAATGAGCTGAGTGCGTTGGGCCGTCTGGTCGATGGAGGGACGTGTGGTGGTTCGTACTCCCACAGTTCTTGCATGCCCCCCTTGACCTGCACTCGCTCTCGTAGTGACGGCCGAGACAACGCTGGCAGCGCTCGTGTGCCTGTACAAAGTCCCAACGGCCCTGTGTTGGCTGGGCATTGTACCATCTGCACGTCATGAGCGTATGTCCCCTAGTGGCACAATAGGGACAGTAGGACGTCGAGCGTGAGGAAGAGGACGAGGACGATGATGAGGAGCAGCTTTGCTGGAAGGCCGAGTATACGGGGAAGGGCTGACTGCGAGCCGGGGAGGTGGATGGGCGGTGACGCATTTGTTGCGCTGGGCGGAACGGTTGGTGAGTAGGCTGCTCATGGGCGCGGTGAGGCGATGGAGCTGAGGAACGGCCACGGTAATGGTCGGGTTGTTGCTGAGCCATCTGAGCATAAGTGCGATGGGGCAACTGAGGAGGCGCGCGGCTACGAGAAGGGCCGGGCTGGGGCTGAATGGGTTGAGCCATGGCTATGTTGGAGAACTCTGTCTCCACACAGCGCGCGTGCTCCTCGAGGTAGGAGATAAGGTCACTCAACGTGGGCAGGGAGCTGCTAGACCCGTGTCTGCGTTCAAATAACGTGCGGAGCTCACCCTTAAGCTTTCGCACCACTATCGACACAAACACGTATTCGTCTCCTATGGGCAGATCCAAATTACTAAGGGCACACTGGGCGGACACCAGCGGAGTGAGGAAAAGCGTGCGTATGTTTGAGCGCGTGTGGATGCTCGGCAGCCCCAGGATTATGTCGACGAAACTATCGATGAGAACCCGGCGGTTCTCGTACCGCTTGGTGAGGATGTCCATGGCCACGGCAAAATTTTCATTGGTGACCTTTAAGTGGGTCACCATACTTAATGCCTCACCGCTGAGACTTGAGAACAGGTAGTGGAGCTTGACTGCGTCCGACAGGGTCGCCATGTCGTCAGTCAGACTCCTAAACAGCGCAATGAAGGAAGGCCAGTCCTCCACTTTTGAGCTGAACCTGGGCAGCGCTATCTTGGGGAGGACGGCTGTGGGCGTATTGACGCCGAAACTGGGCTGAGCGCTATGGGTTGGGGATGACGTGGAAGAGGGTAAGATTTCCTCCCTAGCCACAAGAATCCCAAGGTACGCCCCGGAGGCTTTTGTGTGGTTCTCAGTGTATGCCTTCTCGGTCTTCTCGTCCAGGTCCTCCTCGTCAAGAATGCTATAATACACTGAGTCCAGCTTCTCCTTTATGCCCTGTATCTGTGCGAAACGCACGTTGAATTCCGTTATGGAATGTTTGGTGTCGCCAGCAATGATCAGTGATCCCATCTCTAGGAGCTGGTGTAAAGCTTTGGCGGCCTCCCTAAATATCGCGGCTTGTGACTTGGTCGGCATCGCGATGAATAAAAGGAGACAAAAAAAAAATAATAAAAAATAAAAAAATTAAACAAATTTAAAGGCAGTAAAAAGAACAACACCCTGTATATATTCTATAGTTGGGCTGGAGGTATTTGTTTACTAAGGTAAGGGCAAATGGGCTAAAATTAACGCAACAATAAAGAAGGCAAAACTAAGTTGGGGCGCCTTGTATATGGCCCACGGGTGGTGCAAACGCGTGTGTATGTGTATGTCTGTGTATGTGTATGTATGCTTATTGAACGCGCGTACGTAACATTAGCCGACCGCAAAACAAAAAGCAAACAAAACAACAAAAACAAAAAAAAAAATCACGTTATCCGTGGCCCACTGTTGGGCAAGGCGCTCACAGTCGGGCAGACCTGTTGCCGACACTAGCGCGAAGAATGAGTCGGTCGCAGAAATAATAAGCAAACAAAATAAACAAATAAACAAATAATAAAAACTTAATTAAACTTAACGTGTGTAGAAGCGAAGGCGACGCACGCAAATAGCCGTAAGCGATATAAAAAAAAACTGATGAAACTAAATGAAACACACTAAGCTCATGTGGTGAGCACGCACAAAGAATGAGCCGATCGCAAAGGCAAAAATTAAATATAAAAAAATAGATATAAAATTAACACGAGCGAAAAAATAAAGCACGCTATTTGGCACGCGTGGTGAGCATGCACGAGATTTGAGCCGATTTAACACGACACGAACATAAAAAATTCATTAAAAAATAAAACGGGAAAATAAATCTCTCGTCATAATACCACACGCCACGTAATAAAACGGGAAACCTTCAAATCTTCTCTCGTTATAATACCCTACGTAACGTAATAATTTAACTACTAAGTTACCGAAAATCCGGCTCGAAGGACCAAAATGTTACGGCGAAAGGCGTTCGCAGTAACAGCGGCGAAATAAAAGATGTGGGTTGGGTAGGTTATGGATAGTGAAGTACTTACAGGGATACACAGGAACCTGGAGACGAGCTGTCCACGGTCGGCGGGGTAGGTTGAGTTCCTGGCGCACAGTCACTACACTAAACAGTTCACTAGGGGCACTGGTTAACCCTTTATGGCGCAGTGTCCAATATATTGACGCCATATTTTAAACTTTATGCAATTGAGATAAGGTCGAAAACCAATGAAAAATTCCAACATGCTGTGCCCGCTGAAGGGTTAAGGGCGTTTAGGTCGAGCTCTTCACTTTAGGTTCAGGAGTCACTATAATAAGGCAGATAGCAGCGCGCGTATTTTGTGGGCGTCTCGCGGTAGTTCACAGACAGACTGGTCGCGCGCTCGGCTCACCAAGCTAGCGGCGGCGGGTCGCGCAGCGGTGGCGCCGCGGCAGACAGGCGGACGCGGTCGTCAACAACCGCTGAGTCAACCGCCATACCGATGGCGGTACGGTTTGAAAGGCCGTCCCGGCTTTGGCGGGAACAATGTTGATAGACCTGACGACGAGTTTCTTGTGATTGGTGATTTTAACATCAGACATGCGTCATGGACAGCTGATGTTTCCCCTAATAACGGTTTTATTTTATCAAATCCTTCGACTGACTCGCTGACAGCTCAATTATTGGCATTCATGTCATTTACAGGATGGTTACAGTACAATGACATTCGTAATCAAAACGACAGATCGCTGGATCTTGTTTTCTCCAGTTTCCTAAGTCGAGTAATTCGAACTAAGCCGTTATCTGAGCCAGAGGATAATCATCACCCGTCCTTAGCTATAGACGCGCTGGTCATTGTAAAAGATGCTTGGCTAAAGCAGGCGCCCCGCATTATGCGCCGTTTTCATGCTGCAGATTATGACGTCATCAATGAGGAGCTGGCCAAAGTTAGATGGGAGCGCCATTTGCGTACCACTGATATTGTGATCGCATTGGATATCTTCTATTCAATAATTAATGACATTATCGATAAATACGTGCCATCAAAAAATAATACTTGTAATAATAATTATCCCGTATGGTTTTCTTATAAACTAATTAAAATGATTAAGAAAAAAAATCGATTGCACAAAAAGTGGAAAATCTATGGCAGAATATCTGATTACGTAAATTTCTCGGAATTGAGAAGGGCAGTAAAAGAGCTGGAAGTTACATGTTACAATTTGTTTATTACTAGATCTGAAATAAATATTAATAAATGTTCCAAGCACTTCTGGACGTACATTAAATCTAGAAAACATGTCAATAGTATCCCTGATGTGTTAAAACTGGATCATGAGATTGCAAACGACGGTCAATCAATCTCTAATCTATTTAATTATTTTTTTCAATCAGTATTCGAAAATGATACTATTGTGCCTGCAAACTTAAATATCGTAGAATCTAACTCTGCCATAATTAGTAATATTGAAATTACACAGGATATAATTGAAAAATATCTCACAAAAATTAATGTATCAAAGGGTAGTGGACCGGATGGCTTGCATCCCTTATTTTTAACTAAGTGTAGTAAACAATTATCGTTTCCAGTTGCACTCATATTTAAAATGTCATTGTCTTGTGGTATTATGCCTGAAGTTTGGAAGCGTTCCTTTGTAGTCCCTATACACAAAAGCGGCGACAAACATAATATTCGCAACTACCGTGGTATATCCAAGCTCTCCGTTCTTCCCAAAATATTTGAAAAAATTGTTTACGATTCTCTTTACCCTGTAATAAGTCCCTTATTGACAACTAATCAACATGGTTTTATTTCTAAGCGTTCGACTGAGACAAATTTATGTGAATTTCTGGAGTTTGTTCTGGAAACGATGGAAAAAGGGTTTCAAGTAGATGCTATATACACCGATTATTCAAAGGCTTTTGATAAAATTCCACACTCATTGTTAGTATTTAAACTTGAGGCATTTGGTGTACACGGCGATCTCCTGCGATGGTTGACATCTTACCTTAGAAATAGAACTCAAGCCGTTACCGTTAAAGGTTTTATCTCGAGTTTTACACCTGTTACTTCTGGTGTCCCGCAGGGATCTCACCTCGGCCCTTTGCTTTTTAATATTTTTATTAATGACGTCATCAATTGCTTTCGTAACTCAACATTATTATTTTATGCGGACGATACAAAAATATTTGCAGCCATCAAGTCCAAAAGCGATTGTCAAATGCTTCAAAGTGATCTAAATCGGTTGTGTGAATATTGTTCGCTTAATGGACTTTACTTAAATGTAAACAAATGTCACACTATTACCTTTACAAGGAAAAAAAAAGTGATCAAATACGACTACAAACTTTATGACAGGACATTGGACAGGGTGACCGAGGTGAGAGATCTTGGGGTTCAGCTGGATTGTGGCTTGTACTTTGAATCGCACTTTAGCTTGATTACTTCAAAGGCATATAAATTACTTGGTTTTATTTTGCGTCAAAGTACCGTAGTAGTAAAGTACTTTAAAAGTGTGAGCACTGTTATATTGCTTTATAATTCTTACGTAAGATCCTAATTGGAATATGCGTCCTCTGTATGGAATCCAATGTACATCAAATATGTAGACATGGTTGAAAGAATTATTAAAGTATAGGTTCAAAAGCTTTAACACCGATAATATTGAGTCTTTAGTTGTTCGCAGAGAGCATAAAGATCAAATTCTTCTGCATAAAGTTATCAATTATCTGGTTGATTCTCCATTTTTGTTAAATAGATTGGCCTTGAGGTGCGCTAGACCTGGCGCTCGGCATAAACTCACATTTTCAGTTCCATTTTGTAAATCAAACTACAGAACCAATAGTTTTCTCATACGAGCCAGTAAAAAGTATAATAGCAGCTATAGTAACATCGACATATTCCATGAAAAAATAGCAAGTTTTCGTCGCCTTTTAAAATTAAAATCCAAATCTTCTTAATATTGTTTATATTTGTTTCTAAATTGATATACCTCTTCGTTTTTCTTTTTTGTTTAATTGTTAGAAGGTACTTGATTTTATTTTCCTGTCTCTTTGAACAGTGTTTATATTTATTGCTTGTTTCGGAGCATTTCTCTCTATTAACAGATTTTATGTTACACCCAGTAGTGAAAACTTATTAGGCTAGTGTATTATTTAAGTTCTCTTTGTAATAATGGTTTATATCATGCTGTATGTTTTCCTAATAAAGAAAAAAAATATATATATATTATAAGCTTCTAATGAGGTAAGTAGTTTAATATGCGTTTTATTTCAGGTAAAACGCGTCTTTTGTGAAAAATAACTGGGCTATCTAACCGAGACTCTTAAACAGGAGGAACTGAAAAACTGAACATGTAATTTCGTGGCGTGGTTCTAAACGCCGATCAATAATTTTTATGTAGTTAATGTATGAAAATAGAATAAAAAGATGAAAAAGGAACGTTCTACATTAACTGCTCCTATTTCGAAAATATTCCTATTATTTATCTGAATAAAGGTTTTTCGTCTCTAAGGATTTCTTAAAGTAGGGAAAACAAAATAGAAATCTAAACAACAATTTCAATAAAATTTCTTTTCAATGGAAGTAAGTATTTCAAAGAAGTTATGATTAGTACTTTGTCATTATAAAAACTTCAAACACCTTATAAAAAATAGATTCGCAATCCTATAATAAATCCTTAGATCAATATTAGTTATTGTTCTGAGACTAAATCGTAGCGGAATAGTGGCAACTTTGACATACTTACACATTATTTTGACGTTTCAATATTTTGGCAAATTTTTGAAGAAGCTCTTCTCATGTTGACATTTAGCTCACACACTAAATGAAATGAGGAGTTTCTCCCGTGTTCTTTTAGCAACAACACGTGTTGTTTGTGAGACTCCATTTTATTTCAATGTACCGTACAATAGCAAATGTACTTTTATTAATTAATTTTAATTTTATTTAATTTATTTATTTAACATAATTAAACGGGCGTAACCCAATTACATAATTATGAATAGTTTAGTGTAGTATTTAATCACTACTTCACAAACAAATATCTATTTTGCTTAAAAAATTCGTAAGGTTGTCGACAAACACATCAAAATCCGGGTAAGCCACAATAAAAAATTTAAAATAATACCACTTGAAATTAGCTTAATGCTAAACGCGAAGCCATTAAATAAGTTATAAAAATAATAACGAAATGAGTAGAGGTAGGTACCTAAAGTTAGGTCCTAAACATCTCATCAGATAACAAACTCTTTTTGTGGAGATGGTTTGAGAGAGGGTTGATTGTGCGTCTAGCTAAGTGATCAAAGAATAAAAAGCTCAAATTGTGAAAACGAGAGTTGGCACGACACGCTCTTTCAATCTCTTCTTGTTATTGGATTGTGTAAGTTTGAAAAGGCTGTGAGCAAAGTGTACTAGTGCGTTTAGGAGTCCACGAAACATGATTTCCACAAACTCGGGTCCAAACATCTCGAATAACTGCATCATTTGGTTATTACATGATTGTAGACGACGGACGACTCCCTTTAGTTAGATTCTAATGGTATATCATAGTATAGTATGTATTTTTTAAATGCTATGTGATTGTAGTGTAGAAACATATATTTTGTGTATGCCTACACGTATTGTTTTCAATAAAACTTAATAGCGGCAATACGCGCCCGCGCGGCCAATTGCACTGCCCCGCGCGGAGCTACCCTCTCACTCTCTACCACTACGCCTTTGTACGGGTAGAACGTTCTGGAAGCCATCAGCGAGCCAGTTGCAAATACACGGGCGCAAAGCGCACGCGCGGTCACGGATTGCCACTAACCTTTTACCACCGAAATTGAGTTTGTTTTTCTCTCCACCAAACGAAGCCACGACCCATCAGCTACAATGATTAAACATTATGATGAAATCGATATCGATATTTTGTACTGTCGTATCTCTAAAACTGTTTCAGTGTGCCTATGTAATGAATTTTTTTTTTTCTAATTTCGGGATAAGTGACGGGCTGTAAATGTAATATAATAATGAAGTAGACCAATCATAAACATACAGTTTTAATAATATTGATAACTTTTAAAGCAATTTATTTATTTATTTATTTATTTGGACAACCAACAAGACATACACCTTACATGCTAACATTTCATTTTATATTATGTAACAAAGGTGCTGCCTTACTTAAAGGCTGCCACGGAAAGCATATTTTATAAAATGGTAGGGAGCGGAAGGCGTCCACTGGCAAGTAAACATAACCATTTGTCATAAATCTTAAGGATAAAAATTATGCTATCCTTAATTAATTCTTTTAATTTAGTTAAAAAGATTCAAGAATATGAAAATAAGTAACAATTAATAAATTGTGATCTATCAGTCATTTATTAACCATCCATAGTGAATAATAGATAGATAGATAGTTAATACTTTTATTGTAACATAATAACACAAACATTAATAACGATAATATAAAATTGAAGTCAAGATTTTTTCTTGAATTTAACTAAACACCCTCATTTTTATTTATTTTTTAATTTTCCCTTATTTTTCATTAATTCGCTCGTTCATGTTTGCTGTCCTTACAACAAAATACCTACACTATTTATTTCGAAACTTACCATGTGGGAAACCACTTACGGTTTCACTACGCATGTTCGAAACACGTTTCAACTAATAACATTACATCTATGACGGCTTATCAAAAGTTCATTACCCTTATACTTTATTTTGTACTATGTTTCATACATCGAAGTACGTTTGCTCGATGCTACATTTCATCTAAATACTATGCTCCAATGCACGTTTCGTCTGGAAACAGTTTACCGAAGCACCGTACCTCAAAGATTCTTTTTGTCAAACCATTGTTAAATATATTAATGTTACCACATTCGAAAAGTTACTCATTTGCTGCGAGAGAAATCTAGATTTATGTATAAATCAATCACTCTAATCTTTTAAACATTCATTAACGTATTTTTGTTATTTAGCTGAGTGTATGTCACAACAAAGTATTTTCATTTCAGGACCTATTTCTATTTTCCATAATTTCGTTCAGTTTGACAGTTGCACAATATTGGTATACCCGTGCTCTAAATGGACTCGCCTTTTACTAAGCGCCATCTATCAAGTCATTATGAACTATTTTTTTTTATCTTGGAAAATCGACATTCAGTAGAACCTAATCAGATTTAATGGGCGGTTTTCTGACAGCCCAAATTAAAAAGTAAAAATTAGTTCAAAAACACCCGATAGATGTCGTTTTATAAAAGCCGGCCACCAGCCGTACCTACCTAAGGGCTGTAATAAATTCTACACTTTTACTTGTCTACCAAAAGAATAAAAAAACAGTAAGTCCTTACCTATTTATATTCAGGACATCCAGAACCTATTTCTATTTTGGAATAGAATAAATATAAACGCAGCCATACACGTGCTCTTCATGAACCCGCCTTTTACCATGCGCCATACTAATCTATGCTAAGCGCCATCTATGAAGTCATTTACGAACCAATTTCTTTTTTTTTTTGATCTCGGAAAATCGCCCATTCTCTGCATCACTCATGGGATCCCGCTGGGTGTAGACACATGGTACAATAGATAAACTTTTTGGTCGACCAATTTCCGGCGATACTCGCTTGCGGTTTGTCTGCCCGCGCGTACCTACGTACTGCCACTGGCATGATGTGATTATCGACGGCCTACAAAAATATCAGATCATTGGTGAAATGCATATATTAAATCATCATCATCATCATCATCATCAGCCTATTAACGTCCTACTACTGGGCACAGGCCTCCCACGTGCACGTGGGGATATTGGGCCATAATCCAAAACACTGGCCCAATGCGGGTTGGTGGGTTTTTAACAACTGTCATCTTACGACAACAACCGGGACCAACGGCTTAACCTTTTCACCGCCAACGACTTCTATAGAAGTTCGAGATTTTCGTGCCCTCCACGCCAGGACTTCTATAGAAGTTCTTCATTATACCTACTTTGATAAAATACATTTACGATACATAAAACATTTGTTTCTTTTGTAATTTTGTAAGATGGACACAGCTGAAGCCCTATTTTTTATTTTCCTAGGCAAAACAGGCTTTTTTGAGTCTTAAAATGGATGAAAACAAAAACGTCTCAAATATTTTGATGTCCCGCACGCCAACGACTTCATATCAAGTAGGCCAGTGATGTGACGCGAAAGTTGCATTCACTACAATCCTCCATATTTACTATGTTTTATTCCATCCAAATGTTCATAAATTCTATGATTTAAAATAAATCCCGGTCAGGAAATAACGTATTACATAATACATTTTAAAATTAATGTACGTATCAAATCACTTTATTAAAATTAGTTAAGTTTACTGAGGATTTTCGATATTGCAACACCCATCTCTACGTAATGGCAAGATGTCAGTGCTACCTGCGCCACCGACTATATTTCAAGTTAGCTCGTGACGTCGTAAGCGCACAGGTGTCAAGGTCATCGTGTCATAGTGCTGGGCGTTACAAACAAAACAAACGTGTGCCGTGTTTTTTGCCCGGTTCGGGAAAAGTGCAAATGATGAGTGACAGTGAATGTTCTAATGAGTTGTTACGGATTTTACAAGGTGTGGAACCTGATTCAGAATTTGATTGCGAAACGGAAAATAGTAGTACTTCGGAAGAGGACGATAATGAGGTAAGTTTTAATCAGTAAATATTATCTTGTTTTATTGTTAGCTAATTATTAAAGTGCAAAGAAAACACAAGTTATCTTGATATGTGGATATAGTTATGTGCTAATTAAACTTAGGAAGATAATTAATTAAGTTGCGAATCGCGAATCACTTACAATACAATCTCGTTCACAAATTCATAAATACAGTAACTAACACAATACCTACTCAACTAAGTTCAATCAATATTGCACTGAATATCACTCGAATTTATTTAAACAGTTTCGATACGCTTGAGTTTTTAAATACCATATTATTTTATGTAGTACTGGTAGGTACCTATTACCTACTTACATGTTCTTTTTGAAAATAACAATTTTTTACGGAGTGCGGCATTTACCTACGAATGCTCAAAAATCGACCGTCGCTGTATGATCAGAGGTAAGTTTTAGCTAGGAGCGCTGATTAGTTTGTGAGCTAACTGGACCGGAGAGCTCGAGCGCCGGTGACCTTGAGCGGAACGTGTAAACGCTAGGGTTGATACCGAAATGGAATTTAAACCGAAATGGATTTTAGTGCCAACTGCCAAAGAAGACCTATATACCTATTACACGTAGTAACTATTAGGTAAAAAAAGCATAGATAACCCTTTTCCTTAAGAAATTTATCGTGCTACGAGCGCCAAAGACTTGATATGAAGTCAACGGACGACGTTATGAAATGAATAGTGAAGTGCCTATTATAATATATCTCTAGCAAGTATATGCATGTCTTTTTGTCTCTGATAATGGATTTTCATTTTTCTTACTAAAATTGTTCATAAAATTAAACCAACTACCATTACAATGTATCAGTGTTTATTTATATTTGTAAATTTAGATACAAACTTAAATTCACACGTAATTTTTTTTATTATCGATATGACGTTACCGCCATCCTTGCTTTCGTACTATAGAATTTGTTATACATATATACGTTGGCGTACAGCGGGACATCGCGTGCAGGATAGTTGGGCGGTGAAAAGGTTAACGTGCCTTCCAAAGCACGGAGGAGCGCGAGATGTTTTTAATTTGGTCACCCATTGAGCGACCTGGTCATAGATGAATGATTGGCCTCGCCGCGCTCGTCTAGATACCGCGCTACCTATAGACCACAGCTCCGTAAATGCGGCAACTCATTATTGTAGTGTGTTTATGACAATATGCAAGGATGCTAGTGTGCGTGAAAAATTTGTTGCCAGCTGCTCAACTGTTACCCGAGTTAATGGGAAAAATATTTTTACTGTGATGTATTAGTTAAGTTGCTGGTAATAAATGTAGCTCCGAAAATATTTAAAAATTAACAATTTTAAGCGAATATTAGGTTAGACGTAGGTTTCTTCTGTAGAAAAATGGTAGGTATTATGTATAGCAATGATTAGACCTCATTTATTAGTAGTTTTTTTTTTATTACTACCAAACCCTTTCTTCCCTTGGGTATCGTAAAAGGCGACTAACGGACTAAAGACTGCACATACATCCAACAGCATAGAGCAACTATGGGCTCATCAAAATAATACTACCAACGCCTCACTTTTCTTCGATGTCGTAAAAGGGGACTAACGGACTAAAGACTGCACATACATCCAACAGCAAAGAGCGACGATGGGCTCATTAAAATAATACTACCAACCCCTCTCTTCTCTTCGGTGTCGTAAAAGGCGACTAATGGACTAAATACTGCACATAAATCCAACAGCATAGAGCGGCGATGGGCTCATCAAAATAATACTACCAACCCCTCCCTTTCATTGGGTCTCGTAAAAGGCGACTAATGGACTAAAGACTGCACATACATCCAACAGCATCGAGCGGCGATGGGCTCATCAAAATAATACTACCAACCGCTCTCTTCCCTTTGGTGTCGTAAAAGCGACTAACGGGCTAAAGGCTCACCACCTAAACACATGTGCAGACTGTGCAGTTGTTTCTTGCTGAAGCGTGGACTGTGTGGGCGTGTTCTGTGTTGTCCATAGATTCAAATGATTACTAATTTTAGCATAAACTTTAATAATAACTATCTCAAAAAAGTTGTTGATCTAAGTAAACAGTAATAAGTCGAGTATTTATTCATGATTATTCTACATATGACTAAATACTTTTTCGTTTTTGTAGGCTCATTGTCATGTGAGTCAAAAATTTTAAAAAAAAATCCCCTAGGGCAAGAAAAGCTATTTTAGCCTCGCTTTACAACGCTACAATGACGGTCTTTTTGAGCACGAGGAGTGAAAATCATATTAATGAATATTATTTCAAACATTGTCTATGAATTTTTTCAAAACGAATACGTCCGTGATTTGCCGGTGGCGGCACTGACACTGAGAGCATTATCACTGACAAGTGGGGATGCGTTCATAGAGAATGTATGAAAAACACTGTGCCGGTACTGTGGCTTCACTGATATGTGTGAAGCAACCTTTAACCTATAATATTACCCGAATCATAAGCTATACCCCTCTACACCTGTTCTCAGTTTCATTAAAAATTAACATCACACAAAAACCGTCCAGCGGTTTTTGTATGATGCGCGTCAAACAAACAGACAGACAAAAATTTCAAAAATGATTCTAATGTTTACGTATCCTTCATCCCCTAGATTATGTTTTTCGCAAATATTTTCAATTTAAGTACAGACACGAAAAGTTTACATTTCAGAAACATAGGTCAAAATGAAAAAAATAGCTTTTCCATACTTTAGTCAATCAGCTGATTGCGCATTTTGTATAGGGAAAAATAATAAATTTTCGACTCATGTTCATTATGGAAAGTTGTTCAGTTTCATCAGTAGAATCCCCTTGATATAGTGCCAGCTAACATTTTTACACCTTATTATAGATCACAAATATAAGTAAACATGAAATAACATAGAACTAGGTTAAGTGTATAATAACTTTGTAAGACTAATGAAATAGGTTACCTATATAATAAAAGACAATAACAATAAATTTACATAATTAAAATCTCAACCACGGGGACTTTATTCTTGTATAAGCGGTAACACTGAATGGCGTTTATGTTGATATTATTTTATGATGAAATATCGAAATTATACTATACTTACTGATGGTATGTGATCCCAGTGTCCATCTTATTTTTAGAAGTATTTTTTTACACAGTTTTATACAAGCAAACTGGCATTTTAGTTTGAATTAAGCCCAAAATTGAATAAAACATTCGGTACGTACACTTCACCCACAGCTGACAGTGTGACTGGCTCGGGTACGCCGATTTCGGCGTAGTATTTGTTGCCGCATTTGACAAGTACGACGGAGGTATCTAGTCGAGCGCAGCGAGACCAATCATTAATCTAAGGACCTGGTATTGTGAAAGTGGCTTAGCGAGCAAGATCGCAAGCCGAACGCGCTAGCCGCTGCGCCATCGAGCTCCTTATATTAAATGCCTAATATAATTTGCCTTCCACCAATGATCAGATAAGACACATGGTACAATAGATAAACTTTTCGGTCGACCAATTTCCGGCGATATTCGCTTGCGGTTTATCTGCCCGCGCGTACGTACGGCCACTAGCATGATGTGATTATCGACGGCCTACAAATATATCCGATCATTGGTGAAATGCATATATTAAATGCCTAATATAATATATGCCTTCCACCAATGATCAGATAAGACACATGGTACAATAGATAAACTTTTCGGTCGACCAATTTCCGGCGATATTCGCTTGCGGTTTATCTGCCCGCGCGTACGTACGGCCACTAGCATGATGTGATTATCGACGGCCTACAAAAATATCCGATCATTGGTGAAATGCATATATTAAATGCCTAATATAATATGCCTTCCACCAATGATCAGATATTTTTGCACATCACATCTTAATGCCGGTGACTGTACAGTAAAGTACAGAAAAGCGGTCGACCGGAAAGTTCCTCGATTTTAAAATAAATCTCTTTCGGTAATCGACACACGATGAACGAGCGCGGTGGTCGCAGGCGCTGGCGGCGGAGTGGGGCAAGTCCCGCAGCGGGCACGCGTGCGTGTACTGCGGCAAGCTGTACTCGCGCAAGTACGGGCTCAAGATCCACATCCGCACGCACACCGGCTACAAGCCGCGTGTGCGCGGCAATAAATTAGGTATAACGACATTGACAAACCTCTATTATTTTTCGAATCCAATAAGTTATACTGGGCAGTATAACTAATGAGCATTTTTTCGTTTATTCTGTTATATTGTATAACTAATAGTAGTTATAACTAGATGGACTAACCCATTCTGTTATTTCAAGATTGCCAAAAACTGTACCCAAATAGTATCTAATACTGCCCAAAAGAAATAAATAGTACCCATTTAAAAGTTATAGACATAGTTTGGTGAGAAGGCCAGACGTAAGTTCTAAGTACGCCTAGCGTATTCACCACGAAAACAGAACCAGCAATAACTCTCATTTCTATCTCAATAAATAGAACCTACCGGAAAACTACAAAGTATAATTGTATAGAACTTTTACACTACATAATATTTACTTACTTTTTTAATTATTATCTACTACATAATATTACATTTGGTTTTGTTGAAATTATTAGATGTAAATTATGCGTAATGAAAGTTTAATATTGGTTATGTTATAAATTACTTATAATATTTTTTTTATTAGTATCCATGTTTTCCAAAATATTAACTTCATATTGTTTGCCAAATTTCATAAAGTAAAGAGCACCATCTATTTATGGAACTATTTATCTTGTGCAAGGGCGTCGCCAGGAGGGGGGGGGGGCCTAGAAACTAAAAAAATACGTAATGAACTGTTAAAAGTCACAAGAAAATAATGTTGCCCTACTCTAAAACCTTAGGCACGCCTCTATGTACAGTGAAGAGGTTGTAGTGTTTACACAATTGAACTTAGCACCGTTCTTATTACAATCGCCTCCTTCATTTATATCGGGGCTTCTTCCCCTGGGTTATCGGCTGGCGACGCCCTTGATCTTATGTCTGAACTTGAAAGTTCAATATTGTGCGACAATCTGTTACTTCTGTTCATTACAGTGCAACTTATCGACGCGCGACAGCGACGCATCTTGGTATAACAAGTTACAATAGATGGCGTTTAGCACACTTCTCACCTTAATTACTTACAAACTGACCTGTATTGTGAAAGCGCTAAAGATCAATATTGCAATACACAACAATTAGCTTGACGCCGCGGTGGTACTATTATCTATTCTGCGGCGGTGGGAACGCATAGTTTTCGGAACCGTTTTTTTTAGTTGTTTACTTTGCCTTGCCACCGCAAAAGTTTGCAAAAAGTTAATTTTGGTAAATCAAAAGAGAATTTTGTTTTATTGTTATGTGAAAGTGACCTTTAAATGAGTAAGTATGTATATTTCATCCGTAATAGCATTTAATGTTCATGTCGGTTTGCAGTTGATCTTTTCATTAGGTACGTTTTACCGGCTTAGTTTCAATATATGTATACAGAAATCTGTTTGTTTTTTATTAATCGTGGAGTAACAAATTAAATCATATTGTTAGTTTCTGGACTGTATAAAATGTTCTGTCGCGTACCGGTGAAAGATGCTACCACCCCCTCTCTTCGCTTGGGCGTCGTAAAAGGCGACTAACGGACTAAACACCGCACATACATCCAACAGCTTAGAGAGGCGATGGGCTCACCACCTGCCACGCCGAGCACATGTGCAGTCGCCATTTATCCATGTATCTTCATTAATAATAATTAATTACTAAAATGTTTGTACGCGCATCACTTTAGAATGGCTGCACCAATTTGGCTAATTCTTTTTTGTTGTGTATGTAATTATTGCCAGAACAAGGTTTTCCTTTGGTAAAAAAAATATTTTACCATTCATTTAAAACTGCTTGACGGTACCACACGTAATTTTTGTATGTATAAAATTTACTATCATAATGACTTTCGAGCGTAAAAGACAAATAACAATTACACTCTAGGAGGGTACTTTTCCGGTACTGTTTATTGAGATAGAAATGAGAGCCATTGCTGGTTCTGTTTTCGCGCAACTATGTCAACTTTTTAATTATAAAAGGGACTATTTTGGGCACTATTTGGTAGTTTTTGAAATACCTACTAATTATAGTTGTTGTATTACTCAGATTTCCAAAACTGAGGTGAGTACGCTAGGCGTAACCTACGCCTGGCTTCCTCACCACACTACGTCTATATCTATAACTTTTTAACTATATGGGTACTATTTATTTCCTTAGTAGTATTTCGGCATTGTTGAAATAACAGAATTCCATGGTGAGAAAGCCAGGCGCAGGAACACGCATATGAGTGGGCGTGGGTACCGGCGTAAGTTGTAGGGTTAGCTACCGCCATGTGCATGGCAGGGTTCGCCCCTACGCACACACACTACATAGGTATCTGCAGTGTGAATGTGACAACCCACGACCACCACAACACTATCTGGGTAGGTACCTACTGAGAGAAGTTGTCTCACTAACTTAAAATATTTCATTTTACGGACGATTTCGCTAATTTAGCGAAGTCGTCGGTCCAAGTTTAAAAAGTTAAAAGCGGTCATAGTTGGCCGCGTCAAACTGAGTGCTCACTCATATAGCGTGTTTCTTGTAAGGTGTCAAGCCGATGCGTGGTGATAGGGGACTTCCTAATTATTACTAATTTTTTTTCGTTATTTTATGAACAACGACGACGGCTCTAAAAAAATTATATCTTTTTGGGTTTACTTTTCTTCGATGATTATTTTTTAAAACAGTGCCTATTGATTGCCCATCGAAAAAATCTCCTTCCTAACTTTAACTTAAAATACTAAAATTGTGATCTTAACTTTAAAAATTGGGTTAATCAAAACAGAATGGAATTTTTAACTTAAATAAAAAAATTAAAAAAGATTTTCCATAGCTTCGGACTAGTTTTAAAAATACCCGACCAAATATGCTTTCATACTAATACAAAAAAAGATGTACTAAATGGGACATTTTTGCTGAAATCGGTCGTCGAATCATAAAATAACGAAAAAAAATTATAACTGGAAAACTACAAAAAACCGTAGAACATACATGGGGTTCAATAGATAGGTATGGTAGTTCCCTATCACGACGCACCGGCACAGCTTACAATGGGCAGGCTAGCGGTGATAGTGCGTGTAGCCAAAGGAGTGCGTGTGTAAATAAGAGTCCGTGGTGCGGTTACGGTTTATTGCGCGGCTACTGGCCGGCCTGCTTGGCGGCGATGCGCTTGTCGCGCTCCTCGGCGATGGTGAGGCGCACGCCCTTGCCGCGCGGCAGCGAGATGTACGCCTTGGTGCCCTTGCCGATTATGAACACGTTGTGCAGCCTGCGGGCGGGGGGTTGCACATCAATTCAATGGCACATGTCCGCTATGCGAGAGTGCATGCGTACAGCACGTACCTGGTGGCGAAGGTGTGTCCGGTGGAGTCGCGGATGTGCACGATGTCGAAGGAGCCGGGGTGGCGCTCGCGCGACACGATGGTGCCCACGCGGCCCAGATTCCTGCCGCCCGTGATCATGCACAGGTTGCCTGCACCACACACAATCATGGCTCATTCTCGTTACGACACATTCTCGAAAGGACAGGATTACACGTGAGCACATTTCGCCCAAACATTTTAACGCGCATCACTTCGGAACGGCTGCCCCTATTCGGCTAATTCTTTCCTAGTTTGTGTGAAACGAAATGTGTAATTGTAATTCGTCACGGGATACAGGCTGTTCGGCGGATACGTACATTGGATTCAGTACGCATACGGAGTATGGTTCTATGTCACTATGTGGTTATAATTATTATTCTCACGGTTAGGACTAAATGTGATCGTCCTACATAATATGTAATACGGTTTAAGAACTTTATTTTCACATAGAAATTACATATTTTCAACATTAATGAGAAAAAAACAATATTAATTTGTAAGCAAGACTTAATGAGCATATACAATACGACGTAAATAACGACAACTTAAAAAATTAAATTGGGTTATATCTAGGGTTGTAAAGTGTCGGTCAGATTCAATATGTCTGCTGCAAGTGTCTGAGCATAATGGACATATTTGTTAAATGTCTGGACAGTTTTGACATTTATGAACAAAACCCACAAAATCAAACTAAGATATTTTAATTAAATTTTCATATTGACTGCACTATAATATGCATTTATATATGGACCAAAACAAACTTTATGATATTTTAATTACATTAAACGGTTGGAGTGTAGGAAAGGGAGGAAAATGACAAGAAAAATTTACGTCAAAAAATGGAGCCTAATTTTTATTCAACCATTGGGTAGGGGTCCATAGGGGACCAACTTTGGCAAGGTCAATTTGCTGTAAAGTCATTTTTGGCGGAGTTGGGGGGTGAAAACTTAAGCTTATTTTAAAGTCGCCTGAGACTTAGAATAATATTCGTCGTAAAATTTACCCAATTATAACACCCTATTTTCATTATTATACCATTGGATGGGGGGTTCGTGGAGGACCAACTTTAGTAAAGGTCTCGTTGCTGTAAAGATATTTTTCGCGGAGTTAAGACGCGAAGCGCAGCGTAGCGATTGTCTTGATTTTCTAGGTTATTTTTTTATTAGACAACAGAAATCTATCTAAGTATATTAACAACGGCTAAGGTCTAAAGGTCAAGGTCACCACAATTAAAGAAATCCATGGTTTTAATCAAAGCTCAAGGTCATCAAAGATCAATGTCTCTAAAGGACAAGGTCACCTCACGAAAAATCCAGGGTTCTTGGTCCTCAAAAAGGTCAAAGGTCATCAAAGGTCAAGGCCACCCGGTGTGACTCCCCCCTTCAACTCCCACTTCCCCCCGGGTTCCGAAGGTGTGATTAGGCGATATTTTTTTTGCAATTTTTAGTGTGCACCTTTAGCGACACTGACCAACGAACCTGTTATTTAAATTAATAATAATTACCTAATCAGTCACCAATCAGTATTTCGTTATTTTTTCCTCATTTCTTCTTTATTAATTTATGCGTATCATTCTAAAAACGATAAAATTTGCAATATCTAAAATAACATTTGAGTTCAAATTTATTACAAATGATAATGATTAGTACACAAATGTCAGAAAACGTTTCATTTTGGCAAAAATATATATTTTGCCTATCCCTAATCCATTAAATTTGACGGGAAATCCGTTAAATTAGAACACTGATGTACAAAGTACAAAAAGTATCTAGCTTTTAGTATCTAAAAACGAATCTAATGAAAATGTCCAATTTGCCTATAGATGTCGAAACTGTCTGGACATTTATCGTTAATGACTGTCACTTATGGAAAGTTTCTGACATTTTACAACTCTAGTTATATCACACGCAAGTCAGCCTCATTTGAATATATCTCCTTGAGCAACCATAGATCTAAACGTACTCGCATCATGGATGTGGCAGATCAATACTATGCAACTAAGTAGTTTCCAATTGTTATAATTTGAAATCGCTTGCAAATGGTGTTAGCAATTTTATAAAAGTAATTTATGATTTGAATACTTATATTATTATTTGAATCGTCGCTGTTTATCAGTTACGTCGTAAGCATTAAACGTAACTCACCCGACTCGAACTTGATGAAGTCCATGATCTTGTTGGTGGCGATGTCGAGCTGCACGCTGTCGTTGACCTTGATGAGCGGGTCCGGGTAGCGCAGCGTGCGCCCGTCGTGCGTCACCAGGTACGGCACGCACTTGGGGCCCGTGGCCACGCGCCGCACCTTGCACAGCTTGTACTGCGCACACATAGCACGACATAAAACAACGTCTGACGCAACAATGCAGCCCACGGCGCGATCCCCTACTTACCCTATTTACATACACTAAGCTGCCGATCACCAACTTTATTATTTTTAACTTGACGAGCGAAAAATTTACAACTTTTGAGAATGAGTAACAACAATCAATCAAAAAGGCACAAAAAGTTTAAAACATTTAAAAAGAAAATGTAAACAGTAAGACTACCTACTCAAACAGATAAAATTTCTAAAATGGATCTTTTAAATTTAGCAAACTGCAGGCAAATATGTCTGTGTTAATAAACAGTTTATTGTTGGTTTCAACCATGCAGCGCATCGGAGAACGCAGTCCACTGTGTGTATGGCATGGCATGGTACAACATAACACAGTCTGTTCACTATATCGGTACAGTCAAAGTCATACAGACTTGAATTGTAAGTATTCATGTGCAAGTTTACTGCTCCCCACTGCATACTTCCGATAATTTTGTTTTGCCTTGGTTAATATCATGTCTGACCTTGCCAGCCCCTTGTTCAAACACCTTGACTAACTCACAAACATGCTCCTCCATATGTTGCAGAGCTGCAATCAGTATAACCGATCACCTTGTGGTGTCCAGTCCATTTAAATGCACTCCGAAATAGCGGAGCCATCACTAATTTGTGGACTACGTACTCCAACATAGTCCACAAATTAAAGATGGCTGCACAACTACCAATGATAAATTAATTATGGTCTTGCAGTAACTAATCACACACTTACTTTAGCCTCCTCAGGAGTAATACGGTGAATTGTGAATCTGCCTTTAACATCATATATGAGTCTGAACAATTCATTGGTCTTTTCAATAGACACAACATCTGAAACAGAGTAACACACATTTCAAAAGATGCAGTGCAGCAGAAAGATATTTTAATTCTCTATTTATTCAATATCTTTTGCTTAGAGTGAAATTTTTGTTTGTCTATGCAGTAATGCTGTGAGGTGATTTTTTATAAAAATGAATTTAGTTGCTCATAAAGGATTTACTACTCTTAATTAGCATTAAATTAATTTTTTTCCTGTTCTTTGTGTTATATATGTGAACCTCATAATTTCTTGGTATAAAAGTGTAGATTTTTATGAGCATACATAATATTTACAAATATGTCCAATGACCTTACAATAGTTTTTTTAGACAATGTTAATATAAAACATTTGTATTATTGTCAAACATGAGGTAAGCCTAATAAGATGTTATAAAATGTAATAATAAGTACCTAAGGGGTAATAAAAATTGTACATCGGCATTGCAAATAATTAGTCCATCATATAAGAAAAGAAAAGTAAGTAGATAAAAAAAATTACTAGCATGATAATTATTTTTATTGGTAACTACATTTCTTTTTATTTGTAAATACAAAAGGAGATCGGCGAGATTGGGCCTAACCATTACAGGAATCAGACTTTAACTAAAATCATAGTGTAATTTTTAATAACTTGTGGAATAATAAACAACTAATAATTCTATGGGGAACAATTTTTTGTAATTAATTATAATAACCACCTAACCAAGGACGCATATCACGTGGTAGTCGAAGGACAATGCTGCCAGTAGAAAAACTGCCTATTGTTTGATTAGTACGAATTGATCATTGTATTTTTATTCAATTTAGGTAGTATTGAGATTGACTTATTCATTGATACTTCACATAATAAATAAATTACTGATTTTTTATTACGCTACGTATTACGGACTTTGACGATAGCTGCCATTACGAACAACCCGCGCCTGCACAACGGACATTGATCACTGCTTGTTTGACTTTCTAAGTACTACTACGTAAGTACTTTAACTCTAAGTAAGTACTTTCTAAGTATTCTAGCAGTGGTGAGACACCGACCATTGCTTCCGATTGTACTTCTTTTAAAGATAAACTTCATAAACTGTTGCGTTCGTTTTACTCGTAACAATGCGTTAGGTTTGCATTTGACACAAGACGAAACAATACTATCAGTTATTCAACAGAGAATACTCTTACGGTAAGTGCATATATGTAAACATTTCAGTAACATACCAAATACACAATATAAATAGTAAGTAAACACTAAACAGCTATTTGTTTAATTTACGTTATCTAACCTCACTTTGAGTTACTTAACTCCCAATATTTGTGTTATCCCGTAGAACAGATTTATAATTGTTGTATTGTTGGAATCCGCTGGTTTTGATCTACAAAACCGCATATAAATCATCAGTGTAACGGTCAAGGCCCAAGGTCCTAAGGAATTTCGCCGGTCTCCTTTATAATTTTATCTAGGATTGATAATATTTTAAGTAGAAAATAAATATTTGTGAAAATTATGACTTTCTTGTGTTACAAAAGCTCCTTGTCCTACCCCTTTATAATTGTTAAAAATGGATTTCTTGTGAAGCCCTTTAAAAGTCACTATTTTTTACATAAATAATCTTTAGTAATAAATTTTAATACTTTTGTTATCGTAATTGTCTCAAGTTTTCTTTCTTTGTATAACATATTTTGTATGACTAAGATTTAGATGCTTCTAAACCTAGGTTTCCTAAAATATGGAAGCGTTTGCATCCATATTTTTTTGTGTGGCAGCACTATTACTACTGCCAACCTAACAAATATCTTAGTTTTCCAGTGATGTTATGATTGTCGGTTTGAAGTGAATTTTGTTGTAAAAAAGTCTCAGTTGTAAAACGTTATTTATATATAATTTAGATGTTTGTGGTTTTTGTTAAAAATTCTTCTTTTTGTAATGTAATAGATTAATCAATGTGTAAAACAGCGAGGTAAGCAGAACTGTGATAATTTTACAAAATAATATATAACATAATTTTTAAGAAATTGCTCTTGTCACATCAAAATTTGGTTCCTTTGTATGACATTGTTTATCGTCATACAAAGGAAATGACATTGGGTCTATTCACATAACATATAATTGCTTGTCAAAAATGAACACTTCAAAACTCGAACTTTTAAATTATGATATGATATTGATTCTTGATTCTTGATAAAAAAAAATTCAACTCCAAAGAAAAGACAAAACAAAGACTTTCTCAAGCTCTTTCCTTCCACAATAAAAAAGGGTCCCGGAATTCCCGATTTTCCCAAACATTATAATTATTAAGTTTAGCCTTTATTGTTTTTTTAAGCTAAGTATGATTAGGAGACATTTAGGAGCGGAAGCTCCATTTTTGTTAATTCTTAATGGAACACATTGTAACAGTTAAAGAATAAAATATACAGATGGACATTGAGGTACAATAAACTAGAGAAGACACTGGTAAGCAAGTTTGTGCGCAACTAAAGTGCCTCAATGCAGATGGATAGTGTCAGTATGAACCTTTGATCAACAATACAACTAGATGAATAAATGAACTCAGTGAATAACAGTCCACTTGAGAAGTGAGCTCTTATTTTCTCGCAAGGCAATAACAGGAAGTAGTTTTTTTTGTTGTCCCATAAGGTTGATTTCGCTACTTTATATTAATGACATCTTTTCATTTTCAAGTGACAGGAGTAATCATTGCTTTGCTCATTGTTTGTGATGAATGATCGTAAGTATTCATACTTAGAAGATTTGTGACTTTATAACTGGGTGCCATGGTTGTAATAAGGTTGAACTTAAAACTGTTTTATAACTTTTGTCTCAGTTTGTTAGTTTTTTATTTATTGCCAACTAAATTCTTAAAACAATTTCTACATGCTAGTTTATTAGTTAAACTGTTGGCGTGTCTTGCGACACTAAGGCCTCCTCCAGCTTTTTCCAGTCTTCTCTTATTTTTGCCATTCTTTGCCATAGTGGACCTGCAATCTTTTTAATGTCATCAGACCAACGTTTTCTTTGTCTTAATCTACTTCTTTTTGTTCGAAATCTAGGTGCCCACTCTGTGATGTCCTTTGTCCATTTATTTTTGTTTTCTCCGAGCATGTGGCCCACCCATCTCCATTTTAGTTTTTTGCTTTTGGTTGCAACATCTTCTACTTTTGTTATGCGTCTTATATCTATAGCTCTTTTTCTGTCTCTCTTTGTAAGGCCCAATATGCGTTTTTCCATAGCCCTTTGATAAGTGATTAGTTTTTGCTGTTGTTTTTGTGTGTTTGCCCAGGTCTGGCAACCATAAGTTAATATGGGTAATATGCATGTTTGATATACTTTTCTTTTTATTGTATTGCTATATTGTTTACTTTTCATTATATCTTTTAGAGACCAATACCTTTTCCATGAGTTGGCAACCCGTCTTTCTATCTCTAGCGTCATTTGGTCATGAAATGCAATTCATTGGCCCAAGTATATGTAGGAATTTACGTATTCTATTTCATCCTCTTCTACTTTGATTTTTCCTTCACATGATGTTTGTTATTATTTTAGTCTTTGTCTTATTGATTCTTAGACCTACTTTTTTGCTTTGTTGTGACAGGTCCTGTAGCATTGTTTGAAGGCTTTCTGCATTATCTGTTATAAGTATAATATCGTCAGCAAATCTTAGGTGGTTTAAGAGTGTTCCATTAATATTAATTCCTATATTGTCCCATTCCATCTTTCTAAAAACTTCCTCTAGTACTGATTGTTAGTAAAGAAAAGTATTTTATTCACATAAACTGAGTTTAGCTTTGATTATGTACGTGACGCGTTATCTAGTTGGTATTGTTGATCGAAGGTTGGAACCATACTTTATGAATTCCTTTGTTTATTTCTTTTGAAGGTTCTATATTCCAAAGGGGACCCCCGAATTTGAGGGGGAGGGGAGGGGGTAGGGGTAGGCGGGGTATACTCCTCCACCCTCCCCAAAGCGCCAAACTCGGAAACGCACTTTTTTTTAAATCGAATTTTCAATTTTTTAAATTGCTACTGACCTATCACATGACCTACAGGGGTAGGGCAGCCAGTATTTCTGTTATCTAAAAATCCTCCTTTAGGTAGGGAAAGGGGAGAGTATGTATAAAAACGTCGCACATACAAAAACGTCGTTTCTGGCGCTTCGCCGGCCGCTGCCGCGGCACGCTCGCTTCGCTCGCTCGGCTCGCGCGTCTTTGGTCAACATACTAACCTAACCTAATTATTAACTCTGCACTTATTTCATGGCGGGGGGCTTCGCCCCCCGAACCCCTGCTTCGGTTCTGTTACTATTGTACTATAAATACGCGCGCGTTTTTGCGTTGGAAAGTTGACAAAAGAGCTGTCACTTCACTATACAAACTAATGTTAACCTACAAATTAATTATTTTCAATAATTTATTGTGAGAGTCCTATTAAATTCCGAGCGATAAAAAATCGTGTACTTGATCCTAATTAAGAGTTCTTTACGCAAAAAAACTTACCTCAAAATTCGATGGCTCCCTTTGGAATACTGAGCCCTTTTGAATGACATACAGTTTTATGCAATTGACTCATTGTGTCATTAAAATAAATTGAGCATGTGATGTAAAAGGCTTACCCATAAAGCCGGCAGGGTATGTAGGATCGGTCCTGATTTTGCCGTCGACCTTTATAAGGCGCTGCTTGACGATCTTGAGCACTTCGTTGCCGGTGAGCGCGTACTTGAGGCGGTTGCGCAGGAAGATCACCAGCGGTAGGCACTCGCGCAGCTTGTGCGGGCCAGTCGACGGCCGCGGCGCGTACACACCGCCCAGCTTGTCCAACATCCATGCTTTAGGAGCATTTAAACGCTTCAAGTGCTTCTTCGGTCCGCGAGCCTACACAAGGAACAATACCAACATTTATAACCTCAATTTTTGCTACGAATGCCGGAATATTGTCTTTTCAAACACAAACAATTACTTTCAGGTTTTAGATCCAAAGGACTACTAATACTACTTAGCTACCTACTTTAAAAGAGAAAATATAAAATTAAAACAGCAAACAAACAATGAATTTCTTTCCATTTACTTACACCTTTGATTAGTCAAAGATTCACACTAACACAAAAACAAGTAATATCAAAAATACTATACAGATTACACAAATCAATGGAAAAAGTAATAGGGAAAGTAATTAATGTTTAAAAATACAAAAAACACCTAATGATTATAAAAGATTTAAGGAAATTGTCCCAAAACTCACCATGTTGAACACAAAACTTTAACAAGAAAGATCTGTCAGATTTGACAATTTGAATTTGGTCATTTATTTGTTTTTTTTAAATATTTATTATTATTTTGTTCCGTGACAGGCTAAGATCAGATGCCATACTGCCTAGTCATCAGTTTTTTTATTTCCTTTTTTTCCCTTGATGATAATGAGTGGTGATTTAGATGATGAATGATAAATGATGTTCCCCCAAACCCCTTGAGTCTTCAGTAAAAATGTGGGACTTTACTGAGGTCTCACACGGACTTCTTGACAGAATTTGAAAAGTGATGTTGCACAAACACATAAGGGTTAATAATCCACTATTATTTCACATTAATGTTCGAAAAAACACAAATTTTAGAAAATAAAACATAACTGCAGACATGACTCTTCACTTTCCCGCCAAGAAGTCCGACAATTTGGTCAATGGGCGATTTTTCGATCACAAAAAAAATAAATTGGTTCGTAAATGACTTCATAGATGGCGCTTAGCATAGATTAGTATGGCGCTTAGTAAAAGGCGAGTCCATGAAGAACATGTGTATGGCTACGTAATATTTATTCCATTCCAAAATAGAAATAGGTCCTGGAGATCCTGAATAAAAATTTGTAAGTACTATTTTTTTATTTTTTTGATAGACAAGCAAAAGTGTAGAATTTATTACAGCCCTTAGGTAGGAACGGGTCATCTTTCATAAAACGCCATCTATCGAGTATTTTTGTACTAATTTTTATTTTTTAATTTGGGCTGTCAGAAAATCGCCCTTTTTTATTTATTTAATTGTTGAAGGAACAGGCTAAGGTCTGAGACCATACTGCCTAGTCATCAGTTTTTTTATTTCTTTTTTTCTCTTGATGATAATGAAAGGTGATTTAGATGATAAATGATAAATGATGTTCCCCAAACCCCTTGAGTCCTCAGTAAAGATGTGGGACTTAACAGAGGTCTCACGCGGACTTCTTGAGAGATTTGAAAAGTGATGTTGCACTGTTTTCTTTCATTTGCCAACACTCATGCACGTTCACAAACACTTAACGGTTAATAATCCACTATTATTTCACATTAATGTTCGAAAAAAACACAAATTGTAGAAAATAAAACAAAAATGCAGACATGACGCTTTACTTTCCCGCCAAGAAGTCCTTGGTCAATTGGTCAATTTGACATGCATTGGATATGCTTTTTTATATTTATTCCGTGAAGGAACAGGCTAAGGTCAGAGACCATGCTGCCTAGCCATTCGTTATTTTATTTATTTTTTCCCTTGATGATAATGAGTGGTGATTAAAGATGATGAATGATAAATGATATTCCCCAAACCCCCTCCGTCTTATTACAAAAACATACGTTAGTCTGAGCTTAAATCAAGACTAGATGGTCTCGACTTAGTACGGTACTAATAGTTAGAGTACCGGACTAAAATGTCACCTTATTACAAAACGAAGACCATCCATGTATGGATAGTCCTAAGTTTGAATGATATCCACAGAGAATATACAAAAAATGACAATTTTTCATTCGTTTCCATCTGTCTAGTAGGTATCGATTTGCAACTCTGGCAGTCTATGCTGACGATTCAAAAAAGTGGCAGAATTAGGCAGATTTCAAGGAAATCTGCCTCTTTTTTTGAGCTTTATTTAAATAAAGTAATTTTAATTATGATAAGAATTATTAATTCGTCCCACCTCGCGACGAGCTTTTCTTTTTAAATACCTAGTACTTAATATTAATTATAATTATTATTTTAAACAAAAAACAAATTTGGAGTGCCCCAACTATTTTACACAGATCTTTTTGAAGTTGCGATTAAAACACGGCAGATTTTAGCAGATTTTTTGCCAGTGTCGGGCAGATTCGCCGTTTTTGAGATGGTCACTGATTCGGCGGGCAATCTGCTGTGCCTGTGTGTCGTTCATTATTTTCATTTCCAAGGCTGCGTTCCGTCGCTTCACTCGAGTGCACCCGGCGCGGCACGCGCTCTAACCGTTCCGTGTCTTGGTGAAATTTTACTCTCATGGCTGTCAGAGCCACAGACGTATAATAGAAGATGTCTGTGGTCAGAGCGTAGTTTCATCCGTTCCGTGGCTCAGAGCTCAGCAACCAAACAACCATCAAATCGGATGGTTATTTTTCACTCTGACAGCTATTTGACGTTTTTAACATTGTTTTAAAGTGTCAAAGTTTGCAATTTATGTCAAAACGTCTCGAAAATTCCGCCTGTTGTTTCGTATTGCTTTACTAATTTTGTTAATATGTTAAAATATGTTATGGTATAAAAGTGGAAAAAATGAAGAGACAAAAGAAGAATTTTTTCTCAATTTGGACAGGAATACTTAAAAAGAGGTTATAAAAACAACTCGATCGTTCCGTGGCTCGGTTGCAACTCAAAAGGGGTAAGCTTTAACCAAACAACTACACCCAAAACGACGGAACGCACCCCGAGGCTGCGTTCCGTCGCTTCACTCAAGTGCTCTCGAGCGCACTCCGGCGCGCGCTCTAACCGTTCCGTGGCTTGGTGAAATTTTACTCTGATGGCTGCCAGAGCGTAGTTTCATCCGTTCCGTGGCTCAGAGCGCAGCAACCGAACAAACATCAAATCCGATGGTTGTTTTTACTCCGAAAGCTATTTGACGTTTATATCATTGTTTTAAAGTGTCAAAGTTTGCAATTTATGTCAAAACGACTCGAAAAATTCCGCCCGTTGTTTCGTATTGTATTACTTTTCGATAGTTTTGAAAAATATGGTACCTATGTAATTGGAAAAAATGGAGATAGAAGAAGAATTTTCTCTCGTTTTGGATAGGAATACTTCAGAACAGGTTATAAAAACAACTCGATCATTCCGTGGCTCGGTTGCAACTCAAACGGATTAAACTTTAACCAAACAACTACACCCAAAATGACGGAACGCACCCCAAGGCTGCGTTCCGTCGCTTCACTCGAGTGCACTCGAGCGCAGCGACGCGCGCTATAACCGTTCCGTGGCTAGGTGAAATTTTACTCTGATAGCTGTCAGAGCGTAGTTTCATCCGTTCAGTGGCTCAGAGCGCAGCAACCAAACAACCATCAAATCGGATGGTTATTTTTCACTCTGACAGCAATTTGACGTTTATATCATTGTTCTAAAGTGTCAAAGTTTGCCATTTATGTCAAAACGTCTCGAAAAATTCCGCCTGTTGTTTCGTATTGTAGGTAAGTACCTATTACTTTTTAATTTTGTTAAATATGGTATAAAAGTGGGAAAAATGGACACAGAAGAAGAATTTTCTCTCGTTTTGGAACAGGAATACTTCAGAGCAGGTTATAAAAACAACTCGATTGTTCCGTGGCTCGGTTGCAACTCAAACGGGGTAAACTTTAACCAAACAACTACACCCAAAACGACGGAACGCACCCCTACTTCCTAGTGTCTATTTGTCAGAATTTGACAATTAGACGTAGTTACGCAAACCAGAACCACCCCACAACATGTTACTTTCGAGATAATTAGACTTTTATGAAAAACGCTTGAAGAAAAGACTGGGTAAGTTATTTTAGAATAAAAAGTTTACACATTTGTAAGTAATATTAAGGACGATAAGGGGAAAGAAAATTATTTTCCTTTTGCATAGTGTAAGTATTTATTTTTTTAATAAATTATCGGTTGGTTCTTTATTGCAAAAATATATTTTGTGGATTGGTTCTAAATAGCAAAGTATTTTATCTCAAAAATTTAATAATATTGGTAAAAGCACAAAATGATAAACACTTTAAAAATATTAAATGACATAATACTTTTTTAATAAAACAATTAACAGACAATGGTTAGAGCTCAAAATGACAAACCCTTTTAAAATTTTACAAACCCTTTTAAATTTGTTTAATAAAACCATATTTACACACAATGGTTAGAGTACAAAATGACCAACAATTTAAAACATAAAATTACTAACCACCTTTTATTTATAACAAATTACACACATAAAAAAACTCTATCAAAATCAGCATTCTACACGCTCATGTCATGTTATTGTCGTCGTGTAACGGTCCAAAAGTATCCTGGCTTAAAACAATAGAAATAATGTTAAAAATTTACGACATGCAACCTGGATAAAAACTGTACATAAGCAAGCTTAAAAAAACATGCGAGACAACAATGCTAAAATTGCTCTGCTTGTGGACACCACTGTGTCTCTAGGCATCACGTTGGATGCCAAGCTTCAGTGGGGCCCACATATAGCTAAATTGTCGAATAGACTTAGCTCTGCGGCTTATACAGTAATAAAGATCCGTCAGTTAACTGACGTTGATACAGCTAGATTAGTTTATTTCAGTTACTTTCATAGTGTAATGTCGTACGCCATTTTACTGTGGGGAAATGCTGCCGACATTCAAACTATCTTTGTGCTGCAGAAGAGGGCTATTTGAGCAATATATAACCTACAGGCTGGTGACTCTCTCAGAGAAACATTTAAGGATATAAGTATAATGACAGTTGCATCACAATATATTTATAAAAATCTTATGTATGTTCATAAAAATATTGAAATGTTTTCATAAAACAGTGATATTCACAAATTAAATACTAGAAGTAAGAACAAATTAGCAGTGCTCTATACTAGGTTCCATAAAATAAATAATTCTTTTAAGGGTCTGTGTGTACGATTATACAACAAAGTACCAAATGATATTCAGAAATTAGATCTTGATAAATTTTAAATGAAAATCAAAGAAAAGCTTTATAAAAAAGCTTATTATAAAGTGTCGGATTATACAGAAGACAAAACAGCTTGGGTCTGAAATGCTCCAAGTACCTACTCCAAGAGCTATTTCTAATTGCCTATAATTAATTTATTTAGAGCACCATATTTAATTAAACTATTTACATTCAAATTCATATTTTGTATTTTGTGACCTGGTAACGACATATAATATATATATATTTTTTGTAAATGTCGTTGCTTCTGTGCGCTGTGGTTTCTTGCGCCCGTTCTTTGCCACAGTTAAAAAATGATGTCCTGAATGGGTGGTAGGTTAAAAAATATTTGGACGTTTCAAAGTACTTATTAATTGAGTTTATTGAATAAATATATTTTGACTATTGACTATTGGCTCTACGCTTGCGTTCGGGGCACTATTCATCTGCGAAGTTTGCATATTTAATGAAAAAAGCTAACTCACCTAATAGCAGTTCTTGTAATAAAATTAAAACGTGCAACAGCTGATAGAACATAGCTGATAGGAAATCACTGTTCAATGAATTTAAATTAAATATTAAAGACGTTAAATCAATTCAGAATATTTTATCAGATCTGGCTAAAAAAAATTGTATGTTGGTAAAGATAGCTGAACAGTAATTCCTGTAACAATTAATCATGTATTTTATTAGTATATGAGTGTAATGGGCGATTTTCTGACAGCCCAAATTAAATAATAAAAATTAGTTCAAAAATACTCGATAGATGGCGTTTTATGAAAGCCGACCCGTTCCTACCTAAGGGCTGTAATAAATTCTACACTTTTGCTTGTCTATAAAAAAAATAAAAACATTGTACTTACAAATTTTTATTCAGGATCTCCAGGAACTATTTATATTTTGGAATGGAATCCCCCGCCCGCCTTTTACTAAGCGCCATACTAATCTATGCTAAGCGCCATCTATGAAGTCATTTACGAACCAATTTCTTTTTTTTTTTGATCTCGGAAAATCGCCCATTGGGAAGATACAATGGGGCTGGCATATTCACGTGGAAAACTAAAACTAAATAAAGAGAAAAAAACAATGCTTTTCCATTATCCAAAGATATAAAGTGCCCTCTTTGGCCAATCAGTAAATATATCCCTGAACAAAATTAAATGAGCTGAAAAGTTTATTGTATCTCCTAAGCACCAAAAGATGCACAAGGTTTTTACAAATATTACAGGTTATAGGAATGATATAGACGACATTGACGGCTTTTCTGATGAAATAAGACTTTAACATAGAGGTAGACGAGAATAACATGACAGCATAAACATGTAGAATGCTGATTTTGATATGCAGAGTTTTTAAAGTTGTATTGTGTAAATTGTTTTATTTAAAAAGTGGTTAGTAATTTTACATTTTAAAATTGTTGGTTATTTTGTACTCTAACCATTGTGTGTAAATTGTTTTATTAAAAAAGATTTTCGTAATTTTATATTTTAAAAGGGTTTATCATTTTGTGCCCTAACCATTGTATTAAATTTTTTAGATAAAACAAGAGTATTTTAATGGGCGATTTTCTGACAGCCCAAATTAAAAAGTAAAAATTAGTTCAAAAACACTCGATAGATGTCGTTTTATGAAAGCTGGGCTACTTATAAGCTGTAATAAATTCTACACTTTTACTTGTCTACCAAAAGAATAAAAAAATAGTATTTACTTACATATTTATATTCAGGACATCCAGAACCTATTTCTATTTTGGAATAGAATAAATATTACGCAGCCATACACGTGCTCTTCATGAACCCGCCTTATAGTAAGCGCCATACTAATCTATGCTAAGCGCCATCTATGAAGTCATTTACGACGCAATTTCTTTTTTTTTTTTGATCTCGGAAAATCGCCCATTGTTATTTCCATTTATTTTTATTCTTTTTACTTGTTTCCAAAACCTTGCCCAACCCCAAAATAAAAGAACCCTCCGATAATTTATTGAAAGAAAAACTAAACTATGCAATAATTAATATTAATTAATTATTATAATTTTCTTTCCGCATAATGTCCATAATTATCTGAGTAATGATAACTTTTCATCAAAAGTTAAAAAAAAGTCTAGTTATATCTACGTATATTGATTGTTGCAGGTTGGTTCTGTTTTGCGCAAGGAGCTTGTTTTGCGTAACTTCGTCCAATGTTCTTATATATTTTAAATTTACAATGTAGAACAAGCGTACAGCACACGCACAGTAGATTTAATGAAGTAAATATGAAAGGGTTTCGAAAGCTCATTTTTTTCGTTGTTAATATGTGAATTTAGTAGTTTTTGGTAGCCAATAGATGTCAATGCGACTAAAAATCATTAAATTTCAGTGAAATGCAAAGCAAATCCAAGCTACTCAGTTCATTGTTTAACATCTAACTAACTGTCTAAATATAACTAAGCTTCTTAGTTTTTCATTGTCAACAGTATTTGATATGTAGACTAGAACCAAACAACATGGTTCATTTTTTATAATATAATAACAAGAACCATGTGGCTTAATAGAACTACTGAACATCTGATAAAAAAAATGAGGTACCATGTGCCGTGATTCTATTTAGCATAATAAAACAGCTCTGTATTATAAAATGGGCAGCATGGTTCTCTTTTGTTTTTTAAGAACTTAGATAATGTGGGTTGGTATCTCAGAACAATAAAGGTTGGTATCTCAGAACAATAACTAAAGCATAGAAACCTCAGAACAATAACTAAATAGAAACCGTCTGAGTAGAAAAAAGCGTACCAGGCAATCTGTCATCATCTGTCAAAAGTGGAGCCAGTGGAGCCTTTTAATACTACCAAATTAAGTTACTCGCTCTAACCATCGCCTTTGTCAGCCAACAATGACACATATAATTTGGCCATTGGCTTTAGTTATTGTTCTGAGGTTGGTGTCCAAGGTGACATCTTTTATTTATGGTAAGGAGTCAATATAATGCCAGGATCTTTTTTGAGCATGGCAATTGTATAATGAGGATTCCTACTGTAACTACCTCGGACCAAATATTTATTTGGTCCGAGGTAACTACCTATCTCATTTTTATACAAGTTGTGGGCAGGGGAGGGAAACTCCTATAGTAGGAGCAATGACACGTTTCGAGTAGTGCCATCTAGGAGTGTTATTCCGCAATATTTCAAAAAAAAAATTAAGTGTCTCGCTAGATGGCGGTTACTCGAAGCGCAGCAATCGAAAATAAAAATCGATTAAACATAACTTTAATTAACATAATCAGAATATTACTTATGAACATCATGTAAGCTTGTAGTATTTATTTTTTATTTCAATAAATCGATTAAACATAACATTAGTTAACTTAATCAGAATATTACTTAAGAAAATCATGTAAGCTTGTATCATTTATTTTTATTTCTTAATATAAAACTTGTTTAATAATCAATTAATTAGATTTTAATCGACTTGTATGTCGATTGATCAACACTTGAACTGCATTTTTTTTTATTGCATATCAGCGTTGCCAGAATGTTACTTTTGTAAAATTTTACGTTACTTTTGACCCTCTCACGTTACTTCCATGTTACATGACTAAAAATGTTACTTTTACGTTACTTTTAGGACTTGATAAAATAAAATATTGAAATAAGAAATATTTTCACACGTAAAAAATAAATCGTCGTTATAATGTACCTACTACCCTTAATGATCGTCAAACGGAACGTAAGGAACTTTCGTTCGTCGTGTTGGCGAACTTGATTTTAGGCCATCGTCTATTTTCTTTGTCTTTCTCACACTTGAATAATGTTATAGAAAGCAATATAGCATGATCTTCGATCTTTCACTTTGATCGAAGACGTACCTATGGTTTTATTTCGGTCGGTTCGGTTTGTTTTTTCTTGTTGTCAACTTCGAGTTGTCTCTTTGCCGCGCCGTTTCGTCGGATTTTATGAGGCGGGCGGCGGGGTGCGCTGCGTCATTTGAATTTTACTAAGAATTATATTTAAGTACCTACTTACTACTTACATACGAGTAGTACTTAAATTAATGATTGGTCTCGCTGCGCTCGACTAGATACCTCCGTCGTACTTGTCAAATGCGGCAACAAATACTACGCCGAAATCGGCGAACCCGAGCCAGTCACACTGACAGCTGTGGGTGAAGTGTACGTACCGAATGTTTTATTCAATTTTGGGCTTAATTCAAACTAAAATGCCAGTTTGCGTAGTAAAACTGTGTAAAAATAATACTTCTAAAAATAAGGACACTGGGCTCACATAACATCAGTAAGTATCGTATAATTTCGAAATTTCATCATAAAATAATATGAACAATAAACGCCATTCAGTGTTACCGCTTAACCAAGAATAAAGTCCCCGTGGTTGAGATTTTAATTATGTGAATTTATTGTTATTGTCTTTTATTTTAAAGGTAACCTATTTCATTTGTCTTACAAAGTTACTATATCCTTAACCTAGTTCTATGTTATTTCATGTTTACTTATATTTGTGATCTATAATAAGGTGTAAAAATGTTAGCTGACACTATATCAAGGGGATTCTACCGATGAAACTGAACAACTTTTACAAAATGCGGAATCAGCTGATTGACTCAAGTATGGAAAAGCAATTTTTTTTTAATTTTACCTATGTTTCTAAAATGTAAACTTTTCGTGTCTGTACACATTGAAAATATTTGCGAAAAACATAATCTAGGGGATGAAGGATACGTGAACATTAGAATCATTTTTGGAATTTTTGTCTGTCTGTTGGTTTGACGCGCATCACACAAAAACCGCTGGACGGATTTTAATGAAACTCAGAACAGGTGTATATCTCATGATCTGGTAAAAACTGCACATACATCCAACAGCATAAAGCGACGATGGGCTCATTAAAATAATACTACCAACCCCTCTCTTCTCTTCGGTGTCGTAAAAGGCGACTAATGGACTAAAGACTGCACATACATCATAAAATATTATAGGTTAAAGGTTGCTTCACACATATCAGTGAAGCCACAGTTCCGACACAGTACCAGCACAGTGTTTTTCATACATTCTCTATGAACGCATCCCCATGTAGCCGCACACTCACAATAACAAGCACAGAAGATGTAAAGCAAATCCATTTAATAGAATGTCAGACGGAAGCCTTTTTGATATGAAACAGGGACATAGCTCTGAAAAGAGCTGCCATAATGAAATAAGTATAGATCGATATGAAACAGGAACATAGCACTGAAAAGAGCTGTCGTAATGAAATAGGAATGGAGCTTCGTCAGCAAGCAAACAGCATCTTCATTCGGCAGTCAAGCATTTCATAAAAACATTTGAAGGCCGCCACCTCATTATTTTCACCGACCACAAGCCGCTTACCTACGCTATGTCTAAAACGCAAACGGCAAACGAAACGCCGCGCCGGACTCGCCAAAGTCTTTTCATAAGCGAATTCACCACAGACATACGACACATAAGTGGCAAAGAAAATGTAGTCGCCGACGCCCTCAGCCGCATAGAAACTATATCGTGCCCGGAAACAATAACCTACGCAGATATAGCCAACGCGCAAGAGCGCGACAGCAACATATCGCAACTAGCATCTCAAAACTCAAGCAACATCTCAATCAAGAAAATAACTCCGTATACGCACAGTTTATCTACATAGACTATTTCACCTAAAAAAAACTAACACTAATGCTGGTTTGCGTGCACCTTTGTACAGAATTCTGTCTTCATATAACAAGGATTTTCACGAGATAGATATGTTTGCACTTACAACTAGATCGTTCAAAGGGGAGGTATGCGGCAAGGCGTCCGCTAAACTGTAATGTGGTGTAGAAATAAATAAAAGATGGATTTAGGGTAGAACTTATAGCAACATTAATTGGAAAGACGACGTTAATAGACAATAGTAATATTCTAACATTTATATCTATTGCCAGAACATAAATAATGGTATTATTTATGTTCTGGTAATAGCTGCTGTATTTGTAATTTGTAAAATCGGTAGATACTTGTTTTAAGGTATAAAAATATTTATAAGATGTGGATAATGGTGCTGGTTGTACAATCATTAAGATTGTAAATATTGTTCTTATTAAGTAAGACACATTGTACAATTGTTTATTGTCCTAAACAAATAAATAAAAAAAAAAAAAAAACTATCCCCGACACTGATCTTGACCTATATTGTGAAACGTCTACGCCCTACGTTCGCTCGTATATACCTACAGAACATAGATGGCAAGTTTTCAACATTATTCAGAACGTGAGTGATCCCGGCACCCGTACTACACGCAAGCTCGTCGCAAATAAGTACTTTTGGCCATCAATGAACGCAGACATCGGCAAATGGACAAAAGCGTGCATTCCATGTCAAAAGAGCAAGATACAACGTCATACAGTTTCACCTATTTCATCATTCCCGCCAGCTGACAGATTC
This sequence comes from Scoparia ambigualis, assembly GCA_963921215.1. NCBI lineage: Eukaryota > Metazoa > Arthropoda > Insecta > Lepidoptera > Crambidae > Scoparia > Scoparia ambigualis. The sequence goes on along the minus strand of OY992506.1, from coordinate 588,400 downwards.
CGAAAGGACAACGGCGAAATAATTTTCAAGATAATTATTTAGCGTATTAAAATGTCGTTAATACGAATTTTCATCACTTAAATTCATTAGATTTTTTAGACTATTATTTAGTCCTGACTATGTCAGGAAAAAAAAATCAGTTTAAAAAGTAACTCGAATGACTCTGGTGGTGCCTGTTTTTATTAAGGTTTTTATTGTAGCTTCGACTTTTGTCTTTTGGCCAAGTAGGGTAATATCTTTAGTAAAATTTTAAACACTGAAAAAAGACGACAACCTCAGGCGGGAATCGAACCACGCACCTTCCGCATTCCGGGCGGCTGCCTTAACCACTTGGCTACCGAGGTCTGGCTTTCAACCGTCGAAATTTGTCAGTGCTTGATGCTTATGTTTTTAGTCAACATTGCAACATTGCTTAAAATTTTACTTAAGTGTATTTAAGCGTTAATAAAACGCTAAAATATAAAACATGAAGGGTAATATCTAATAATTTTTTGGTTATAAAGTGCTTTGCCTGTCTTGCATAACAACACTTTCGATTTAAATATAGTTACCTACGCTTCAGAAATACAATAAAAACGCCAATAAATCACAATAACTATTAAAATACTTTTAGTTATTGTGATTAAAGGGCTTTAGAGTATGGCAACTACGACCTGTCCTGTGAACCTGCCTGTCACTGTCATTGTCAAATCATTTCGCTCTAGGGATGTCGGAAATGAAAAAAAATATTGATATATCGATACATCGATATTTTGAAAAATATCAATATCGGCCTTGATATATCGCGAAAAAAATATCGATATATCGATATATCGGTCAAATTTTTCAGCGGCTTTAAAAAAAGTAGAACCACCTGCTTTTTCTTAAAATCGGATAAAAAATAATTTAGGTGAGCCTAGCCCAGTAATAAAAACAGATTTTTTATTTTAAATTATTGTTTTAACCGGTTTACAGTTCCGCAGCCCATATGGGCCATAACAATTGATTAACCTATTGTTATATTTTTAGGACAGTGAACCTGTCGGCTCCTGTTGTTAGGAACCGCCATATTTACGGTAAAAGCCACTCTCTCTGACGGCACGGAGGAAGCCGTAGGTGTTAAATATTTCCGTTGCATATACGTAGCACACATGCACACATGACATGAAGTTGATTAAAGCAACGCACTGACAGTGAGAGTTACACACTCACTATCACAGATTACATTAATGGAATTCAGTACTTAACAATAAGATTTTTTAACATTTTTACGGCTTTAATTCTAACAAATTAAAAAGTTAGATCGTGATGCGATGATAAGAAATAAAAAATATCGATTTTGATACGAATTTCGATATTGGTTATTTTGTATCGATGTATCGATATATCGAAATAAAAAATATCGCCTAAAAATATCGATATATTGAATAAAAAATATCGATATATCGATTTATCGATATTTTTTCAACAAGCCTATTTCGCTCGTTGTGGACAGTGGACTAAATTACTTTGGATTTTGTTGTGTACTTTTGTTATCAAACGATGGAAAGTCGTGTAAAACCCACACGCATCATGTGTATAAACTGCAACATATGTTTTACTAGATTACGTCGATACCCTTCATTGGCTCTTCTTAACTCGAGTCACTGCTATAATCTGCAGCTGGGTGTACCCTCAAATTGTAAGTACCTACAAGTATCTTGTAAAAGTTCATGAGAAAACTACCGCCACTGCCGGCTAACTCTTTTTGCTGTGCTGTGTGTGTTTTGTGTGTAAGAGCATTAGGGACCCCATAATGCTCTTGTTAATTAACCTAATTAATAACATCCTTGTAAACATAATGATGCAATAAAAATTGAATTGAAATAAGTTTCTTACATGTTTTGTTACCTAATCAGTCAGATTCAACTTTTGTAAGAAACAATAATTATACACTTCCAAGCTTTAACGTGAATATAAATAATAATGTATAAGTAATTCATGTTTTTTTTTTAGGTTTTGGAAGATGACTATGTCTGTGAGGCATGCAGAGATCTTGCCATGGCTGCAGTTAATCATAATTTAAGAAATGAAGTTCTTAGAGGGGAAGAAGCTGGAACAAGTACTGTGGCTGTTCAACATTGCAACGACAAAGTGATATAGTATTAAGAGAAAACCCTACTAAAATGCAGCAATCTCTATACAACATTATAGAAAGCAGAGTAGCACCACTAGAGGTTTGTATACTTTAAAACTTAACCAATAGCCTTCATTCAATACTACCTACTACATACTAAAAGTAATTGCAATAATTGAATTATTATGGTGTTTTTGTACAGTAAAAGTTAAGTGCCTACCAAAAGAAAATACATTCATCACTGTTAATTTAACAAATTAAACAGGATTTTAGGCAACATATTTATGTTACGAGAAAACATACATGAGCCTTTATTAATCTTATTTTTTATTTATTTTTCAGATATCATCAGTTGATCCTATTTGCCATGCTTGCTGGATGCGAACTAAAAGAGGTTATTCGTTTAAACCGTCTAGATGAAAATAGACCTCTACAGGACATAACAAATGTTGATGTGCAACAAGCTGAAAATCTGCCACCATCTGAACCTGCACCAACTGAACCCGCTCCAACTGAACCCGCACTGCCGGCACCAACAGTTCAAAGACAACAAATAGTTTTACTAGATTATAGACGAGTTGCAAATTCTACATGCAATTGTGTCTTTCCACATTGCAGCAGCACTACATTCCATAACATATCGGACAAATTACGTGCCACTGTTTTACATAATCACCATTGTTACTTACCAAATTGGCTCGAGTATGTAGTGAACATTTAACCAATAATTCCTGGATACATTGTTTACATCAGAAAACAGTATACAAACGTTTACTGTAGAACAAATTCAACATGTGTTTTCATTTGTTAACGCATTTAGTCCAACCCTATTACTATTTACTATTGTTTTGGCCCATATAAAGCAACTACATCAGATCCTGTCATTATGAATAATTTATTTAATGATGAGAATTCTGCTCTAAGGTTGTATTTTAGGAACAGTGAGGCTTTTATATTAGATAGAGGATTCAGAGATAGTAATGGTTTATTAGAAAGTTGTGGCTTTAAAGCATTCATGCCAGAATCATTGTTAGAAGGCGAACACCAGTTAACTACTACAACTCAAGCCAATCAAAGTTGCTGTGTTACCATTTGCAGATGAGTGGTGGAAGTGGTCAATGGATACTTCAAAAGAGACTTTAAAATATTAAGAGAAGAATATTTCAATAGATCACTTCCTCACATGATGCAAAACTTTTAAATAGCTGCTGCTTTATTAAATAAGTTTGGTGTTCGCCTTCAAGATAATATAAATGCTAGAGAAATATTGGAAATAATTAGGGAAAAAATTAATTTAGAAAATAATCTGGCAAATGTGGTCGAGGCTAGAAACATGAATAGAAGAACAGGCAATTTTCAAAATATAGCAGCTAACAGAGACAACACTTACTTTCCCACATTAGAATATAATGATATAATTTTATTCGCCCTGGGAACGTATTAAATAAGACAAGCTCGCTCTTGCTATGGGGAGCATGTACGTTTCCATGGCATATACAGAATTGAAGTGTGCAGTGAGCGTCTAGATTTATCTGAATACAACCTTAGAGGTGGTGATACAACGTTAATAAGAGGGAAAATAAAGTCGCGCCATGTTTCCAGAAGACAATATTATGTCTATATTTTAATAGAAAATAATGTGCCCGGACGAGCAGGAATAGCAGTAGAATAATGCTGTAGTTGCTTAGTTGGTAGACGGACGGTTGGATATTGGGCGCATACTATGACGCTAGCTTGGTTCCTTGGTTGGGCCAGACATCAACAAAATATTACAGCACCTGCAGGATTTCTTGACGATATTGTATTAAGAGAAGATGAGGAATAAAAAAATAAAATAGTAACCAAGTTTTATTTTTACTTAACCTACATAACCCATTACGTGGTAGGTAGTAATCTACATATACTTTTACATACTTAAAAGAGAATTTGCTATACCTACCTAAGTAATCTTTTATAATTTTAATAGATAGGTAAGTAGATACCTACTTACTTACTTACTTTTGTTAATACCTATAGGCTCTGAGTTAAATAGCTAATCTATATGTAAGCAGAGATAAAATCTCTGAATAATCAGTAGGTATAACTCAACTTAAAAGAAAGGCACTTATAAAGGCGGCGCTCCTGTTTGCCTCTCACTTACACAACATCTAAATGCTCTTTTTCTTTCTTGCCCTTATTTCATTATAAAGCTTTACTATAACTTATCCATTGAGGTACATTAATAGCTCAATGACGTTATCTTACTTGTCTTCATGTTTATTCAATCCCACCTCTCGTCTGTGGGAGAGCCGGTCTTGCCGCAGCCCCTAGTCCACCTAGTCTGTGTGGCTCAATTGAGCCATCTCCACAGACAGGGGTTTTTTTAGCTACCTACCGCTAAAAACGTTGCTACCGTCCGTTCTATTCATAATTAAGCCTTAATATGATAACTAGTAACTCTGCATTAGTTCCTTAATCTATTAAAACCATTCCCAATACCTAAAATATTGTAAGAATAAAGATATGATTTTTTTTTCATAGTAAAATAAAAATAAAGTATAAGGAAAACACGTATTTTATTGAAATAAAGCATAACATAAGCATCAAAAAACATGTTAAAACATAAATCAGCTCATAATACTATCAACTCGATAATAAATCGATTATTCCGATTTCAATATACGCGCTAAAACAACCCTACGTTTCAAACGACGATATTTTATTTTTATCCCTCGGGACGCGACAAAGGAACTTTTGAATCATGGAGCCTAGTTCATGGTGATTCCAAATATGTACGGCATATCACTAACAAATAAAAAACAAAGGAACACAGAGCCGAAATATGACACCCATTTTCGCAGTCTGTGGCGTGGCTCAATTGAGCCAGCCCACAGACAGGCGCTAGAAATATTGTGGCTCAATTGAGCCACTCCACAGACGAGAGAACTCTTTCAGAGTGGTAACGTCAAGTAATATCTGACTACATATAGGTAGGTACCTAGTACCTAGTAGTCAAGTACAAATCAATCAAAAGTCGCCTGGTGGGTTCTATTAACTCTGTACAAAGTATCTATAGATTATTAAAGATCTAAAAATACTGTGAATAAGTTGTTTTAGGGCCGTATTTTCAATTATCAGAGAAAACTTATTTGTCTGTTATAGTAATACACAACCATTTTGAAAATGTGTTGTCATATTATGTCTTTTCTTTCATTACAGGTGACATTTTAGTTTGATCGTATTATACTTTATCAGACGGATAAGTTTTATCTGGGATTGAAAAATCAGGCCTTAATTCGATAATATCATAGTTGGTCAGACATAACACCTCAAAAACTTCAAACTGAAATATCTTTTTAGCTAGACTTACTACAATCGTATTTTTAACGTCAATCTATTGAGGAATTCAAGCTCTATACTTTTACATATTTTTCATACTAATACGCATAAAAAAATGTTGACAAAAATTTTGTATGGAGGTTCGCCATTGTCCTTTGCATGTCGATATCGTCGGCCCATTATCTACTGCAGAAAACGGCCAACGTTATGTAATCACGATGATAGACAGAGCGACCCGATGGCCCGAAGCAATACCTACGGACGACATTACAGCAGACACAGTAGCGAAAGTCGTCTACCAACACTGGATCACACGCTTCGGCTGCCCAGCAACCCTTACAAGTGACCAAGGTCGACAATTCGAGAGTCAGCTGGGGCCCAAGTCTGCTAATTTACGAATGGCATAATTGAATCGCAATTGTATCGCATTGTAATTATTTGACACATTTGGTATTCTTATATGAGTAATAAAATACCAAATGTGTCAAACAATTACAATACGATCCAATTGCGATTCAATTATGCCATTCGTAAATTAGCAGACTTGGGCCCCTGTTCACCATCAACCTAATGAAAGAGATTATGGGAATAGCGAAAACACGTACAACGCCCTATCACCCACAGGCAAACGGAATAGTCGAACGTTGGCACCGCTCACTCAAGTTAGTCACAGTTCACTTGCATGTCATGTTGTAATAAGTTTTTTATTTGCAGATACAAGGAGACAACCGCAAGGTTTTAGCCTATTTTAAATAATTCAGAAAGAAATAAAAAAACCTTAAGAGTGAAATATACAGGATAAAATGTTTACTAGAAAAAAAAGCAGCGTATCAACTACTAGAAAAAATTCAACGAGTCTTTTGGGGTCTCGGTAGCTTAGCGGTTAGAGCAGTGGACCGGCAATCCAAAGGTCACGGGTTCGAATCCCGTTCGAGCTTTCCTGAGACTGGTTGTTTTTTTCTAGTAAACATTTTATCCTAAATCTATATAGCATGGTGAATGCAAAATTAAAATAATAATGAAATATACAGGTTAAGAAATCGCAGCAAGAATAAAATTAGCTAGCGCCATTAAAATGTCTGATAATAAAGGTTTACAGAAAGTTACAGGAAAAATGAGTTTACCAGCAAAACTATTTACAGAAATTCAACATAGAGAAACAATAAAAAAAAAGCAACGACTCTCGTTGCTTCACAAATGAAGAAAAAATGTTGTCACTTTCATTCTATAATATGCTCTTCTTTCGAAATGTTTCACATTGCCTTCTGCAAAATCCTTAAAAAACCTTCTAGGAAAAATTTAAATATTACCTGCTGGAATACACAAAAAAGTAATTTTTGTAAAATTAAAGCACACTTCTAAGCAAATCAACAAAGATGAATGTTATAAATCGAATTTTGTGCGGAGAATTAAAATATGATGGGGATGATTATTCTAAAATGTAAACTAAATTGTATTATGCGAAACATAAACATAATAAAAATAGAAAATGAATTGTCGTTTTATTTCTGAGTTCCCAAACTGGCTGTTGCATGCAAAACCTTGTAAATCAGGCTGGTTTGATTTCATAAATTTATTGCTGAGTGAATTTCACTTACATTAAATTAATGAAATCATATCAGCCTGATTTACAAGGTTTTGCATGCTTTAAAATTAAAATTTAAAATTCAGCTCATAATAAACCTATAGGTATGTATATTGGTCAATAGTTGTGCAATTTAACACCACGAGAGGGAGCCAGGTTCAAACATGTTGGCCAAAAAAATCCGCGAGATGGCCATCTATTTCCGACAGTATTACCTTTATCTATGGTTGTGGGTTTGGGTTGGTCTTGATTTCAATGCCAAAGAGTAGAGTAGAGTCACAGACTTAGTACTATACAATCCTAGTATATGTGTGTGTTCTGTGTATACAATGCTTTGCGCTTTTGAGGTTATATATTATCGCGCTCGTGATCATAGTACTTAATTACCTACTTACTTTATATTTCTTTTTAAAAGTAGAGTTAGGGCTCCGTTTATGTACCTATGGAATCCTCGTCAGATGAAAGTTTTGCCTGGACAAATGCTTCGAGTAATAGTGACGATAGCGACTGCGTGTAAGTACCTCTCTTTATTATGTCCATACTTAGAAATCTTAGATTATGACTTATCGTCTGGCGAAAGATCAATTAGAAGGGAGAATGATACGAAAATGAGTTAAAAATGCGGTCAGAGTGTCGCCGTTTTTTTCGGTCCTAATCTACATAATGAAAATAAAAATAAGCCTTTTTTTCAGAAAAAGTGTACCATACATTTTTAAAATACTTAACACTATTACTTAGTACTTTATTGAATATCAAAAAAATTATATCTTTATAGCTTATTTATTTCATAAATAAAAGATGTTCTGAACAACTAATTGTGGTCTGTTTGTTAGTTGAAGTGTATTTAATTTCATAGTGGATCCCAATCCCAAAGGAATTGAGAATGCACTAGGGTAAGAAGTGAATTTAGGCTTCTTTAACCCGTGGCGCGCCAGGCACCCTAAAGCATTAAATGCTTTACGTGTCAGGCATTTTGCGATACATCACTTTTTTATTGTTTGATTAGGGAAAAATATTTATTGCGTATTATCTATACGAGATTTTCGCGTGAATGAGGTGTCATTCTTTTCTGTATGAGTTTTGTACGTAGTTAACTACTTAGAATGAACAATAAAGACTTACTTGTAGTGGCACTGGAACGGTTTTCTTGTGTTTTCATTATTTCATAAAGGTAACCTTTGGTTTTACTGTTTGTTATAATAATTAACAAACGACACACAACACAATTGACATAATAACTTTTTAGTTAACACTAATATGCACCGGTCACATGAATCATAAACACTTTGGGCACTAAACTTTACTCACAAAACAATTTTTAACTTAGGAACCAAAATAAATAACCGCCGCCATAACGTGGCCGGCCCGCGTAAATAGTGACCTAAAAGTATAATGTAAATGTGAAATATATGTCTAACTGTAAATAAAAAAAGGTTACTGATGAAATAATCTACAAATTGATTAATGTTTATAATCACTTTTATCAAAAAAATCAAAATATGAAGAAAATTACAGCACTTTATAACACAATGTTAGCTGTAGTTGTTAGCAAAATCAAAATATCATAATTATACTTCTAGCTCTTCGTTTAATCTAAATTGCCACTATATCACACAACTATTACATTGTACAAAAACTGTATTAAGTTTCCAGTAAATATAGATAAGAATCATACGAAAACTTATATTTTACGTTGAGAAAACATCATGTAAACAAATCACAACAACACAAATTTGGCTGACGTCCGTCCATAACTTCAGACACTCTTTTTAAAAAAAAAATTCTATAATGTTTTGTTCGGTCCGAATCCTGCTAACTATGTTAATTTCTTCTATACGGACCATAGAAAATTCACAGACAGCTAAAACTTGTATACTACGACTTGGACCGGCTAAAATAAAACAACCAATCTGAGCCAAGTTTGTTGTACATCGGTAAGTACAAGAGACACGCATGCCTCTCAACTATTTTGTACACCGGTAAGTACATATGATTCTCGGGGGGTTAACATGATATGGGCCTTTCAGGGTAAAAAGAATCTTGATGATATTATATTATTTGCTTTGGGGACCTATATCAGTTGAAACTTTTTCTTCTGCTTCCGGTTGTCACTTTAGTCACATCACATTTGTTTGCTCCTCGAAATTAATTTAAAAACATAATGTTATAGTGTGCAATCGGTGTTGAATTTATGTTGTGTTTGGAGACTAACTTTCAGCCTGTGTTTTGAACATATTGAATCTGCTAGCAGTTTACTCGTGAACTATTTGTGAACAGAAACCAGTGTTGATCATTTTACAAAATATTCGGTTGCCATTATCAACTTGTATTATCTACCCACAAAAAAGTTGATATTTTTTTGAGTTATCAAAGTCAGAGCCAGTGTTACAGTGTTGTTAGAGTGAAGAAATTTGTTACTAATTCGGCAAAATGGTTCAATGCTTTAAATGTAACACTCACATTGACGACAAAATCCCGAAGATCACCTGTAAAGGCTGCAAATGTGTCATATGTACAAAATGCAGTGGGCTTACTGCTACTGAGATGCGAGTTATTGGACTTCAAACCCCCAGACTGTCTTACCTCTGTGATGATTGTTAAGAAGGACTGAGGCAGGTGCCGGAGCTTCGTAAACTTGTTACAGAGCTTCAACAGCAGGTTCAAGAACTGAGAACAAATCAATCTACCATAGTGAACCGGGACTCAGTTGTGAACGAAATAGAGGAAAGGAAAAATCGTAGTCATAACTTAATAATTTTTGGGGTAACAGAATCCTAGTCAACTTCTTCGGTGGAGAGACAGTCCCACGATAAAGGTCTTTTTACTCAGACATTTTCTTTGCTACCTACTCCTAGTCCCGAGATTGTCTCTATGTTTCGCTTAGGCAAACCAGTTTCTAATGGTGGTAAACCACGCCCCATCAAAGTCATACTTGCTAATAAACACAGTGCAATTAACATCCTGAAGAATAAGGGTAAGCTTCCAGCCTCATTAAGGATCCAGTCTGATATGACACCATACCAAAAAAATCAGATACTGAAGCTTCATGAGGAGCTGGCGACGAGAACTGGAAATGGTGAGCCAAAGGAGACCTTTCCATTTCGGCTCAAAGTGTACCGAGGTACACTTTATTTTAAAATATCCTCTTATTTATGCAGAAACACCTGATGATATCATTTTTCTATAAAACACGCCGAATTTAATATTTTTTGGGAAAATAAAAAAATCACTTATATGGTTTTAGAAATCGTAAACATAAAACGAAACGTGTAAATAGAGGCCGAAAATATGACAGTGACAACTGTCATACTGGTTTTTTGTGGCCTTGGAATGTTGCATTTTAGCAATTTCCTCGCTGACAAAATAATCACACACAGAATTTAATTCGAAACAGTTAAAAACACTTATTTTTGTTACAATTCATCATGTTTTTGCTAAAAACAGTTATGTTTATATAAAAATAAGTTATATTAAGACTTTTGTCTAATGATTAGTTGGCCCTTATGTAAGCTAACGAAACGCACCCGACAGCGAGAGAGTTTTCCTTGCCAGTTAAAATAATGCAATGTTGCAAGTTATCAAACCTTTCTAATGATATTTTTAGGTGGTACAAATGTAATAAAAAATATAATACATATATTTCTGGCATCTTCGATTTTTTTTCTACATTTTGGTACCTTTGGATCTTAGGTACATGCGTGGCCGTACTTGTATAGGAAGAGGAAAGGTCTCCTTTGACTATAAAGTATATAAATACTATACCAAAAATTATCTCAACTTCATAAAACTAACTCATCATGTGACTGAACTTCGCTTGATATACACGAACCTGGCGTCCTTACTGGCTAAATTTTATTTATTCCTTTTGGAAATTAATTGCTACAACCCTGTTTTTATTCTGATAATGGAAACCCACCTACACCCAGCGATAACTGACAGTCTAGTAAATATTCCGGAATATACACTACCGGCTAGACAGATGCAATAGAGGGTGGTGGCGTAGCCATATATACAAAAAGAGAGTATAATGACACGGCTATTGCTACCAAAGTAAATAATCTGTACAAAAACCCTCTAGTCGAGGCTCTGTGGCTTGATGTACAAATTGGTGAGATCAAACTGCTTATGGCATGCATTTACAGACCTCCTTCCAGTGCATTTACTAAATCTGATGAAACTTTGTTCGAAACCATTAACAGGGCAGTGTCTGAAAACACTGTAATAATTGCAGGAGATTTCAACTTACCTAACATTAAATGGCCTCTTGATAAACTGAGTAGCCCTGATAAATTATATGACAGTTTTATAAACATGTATGTTAACAGTAATCTGTACCAGTTGGTTACTCAGATCACTAGAAAGCGTAACAATGAAGAATCCCTACTGGATTTAATTTTATGTAACAACAATACGCTATTTAGCAACATTACTTATCACCCTCCTGTGGGAAAAAGTGACCATTTACTATTGCTAGGCACAATACAAGTGGTTAAAACAACTGAATCTAAGAGGGAATCAAAGATATTTGAATTTTATAGATCCAATTACGATGAAATCAATAAATATATGAATGAAAATGTCTCTGTGGTTAACGAGGATAATTCAACGACAAATGAGATGTGGTATAATTTTAAAACCGATATACACCATGCTATTGAAAATTTCGTAAGTAGCTCGATGGCGCAGCGGCTAGCGCGTTCGGCTTGCGATCTTACTCACTAAGCCACTTTCGCAATGCCGGGTCGCTGGATGGGTGAACAAATTAAAAAAAAAAAACATCTCGAGCTTTTCCATGCTTCGGAAGGCACGTTAAGCCGTTGGTCCCGGTTGTTGTCGTAAGATGACAGTCGTTAAAACCCACCAACCCGCATTGGGCCAGCGTGGTGGGTTATGGCCCAATATCCCCACGTGCTATTGTCCACGTGGGAGCCCTGGGCCCAGTAGTGGGACGTTAATAGGCTGATGATGATGATGAAAAAGACAAAAAATAAGAACAATAGGTGTCAAAAACCATGGATAAACAAACAAATACATAATTTAACAAAAAGAATAAAAGAACTTTGGAAAATATACCTGATTAACTGACAGCAGAACTCCTATGCTGACTACCGAAAAGTCAATAATACTATAATGAAATTAACCAGAAGTAGAAGGACTTGTTTTGAGTCAAAAGTTGTGAACGCTGGTTATAAATCCTTTTATGGATAAATTCGCAAGCAGCTTAGTTCAAAAGTTTCTATACCTACTGTTCTAAGAGATGAAACAAATAACCTTGTAGTAGACTCGCAAAAAATATCAGAAGTATTTGCAGATCAATTTGAACGAAGCTTGAGCTACATTTGAGGGAACCTGACGGCCAATTACCGAATATCAATTTGGGTAGGGTTGCCAACTCAATAGAAGAAATAACATTATCCACAGAAGTAATACGTAAACATCTTTTGGCCCTTACATCATCTGGTACCCTATCGGCTAAAAAATATAAATATGGACATGGGCTTCATTTGACATTTGAAGCCCATAATATGCCCATATAAGGACAAAATATAGGCTTCAAATGTCAAATGAAGCCTATGTCCATATCCATATTTTTTAGCCAATAGACCTGCTGGTCCGGATGGTATACCATCGATTCTATTTTAAAAATGCCCACATACTCTCGCAGAAAGCGTAGCAAAAATAATGAGCAATACATTGAAGTCTGGTTGCTTGCCAGATGATTGGAAAGATGCAGTTGTCGTCCCGATATACAAGAAAGGTGACAAATTGCAAGCCGCTAACTATAGACCAATAAGTCTCACTATCATGCTATGCAAAACCATGGAAAGAATCATAGTAGACAGCCTAAGAAAATTTCTATCTTCTGAACACATTATTATCGATGAACAGCATGGTTTCGTTCCTGGGCGTTCGGTTGAGACCAACCTTCTTAAATGTGTAAATGATTGGGTAAATAATCATGACTACAGATGTTATATATCTCGACTATGAAAAGGCCTTTGATCTTGTTCCAATACGTAGACTGATTTACAAACTTGAGCATCTTGGAATTCGAGGGAAGTTGTTGGCTTGGATCGGGGATTTTCTGTCCTACAGAACTTTTCGTGTGCGTATAGGCAATTTTATGTCCAAGCCACGATCTGTACTCAGTGGTGTCCCGCATGGCTCTGTTCTTGGGCCATTGATTTTTATCTTATACTTGACTGACCTCAAATCTACCTTGACTCTACCCTTTTCATTATTTGCTGATGATACAAAGTTTTTTGGAAATCCAATAACACAATGTAATGAAATACAAAATGACTTAAATGCTATAGATAACTGGACCAAAGATTGGTTGCTCACACTTAATGTTTCGAAGTGTACTGTACTACACATAGGACCAAAGAACCCTCGCAGAGGATATTGTTTGGGCAACCATCAATTAGAACCAGTAACATCACTGAGGGACCTTGGTGTTACAATAACTAACAACTTGAAATGGGATGCCCATATTTCATGCTTAGTAAAGAGAGCTAATTCTATCTTGTATATTATTCGTAAAGCATTTAAGTGCCTCACAAAAAAGACATTTATTACACTATACACTTCTGGAATTTGGGTATGTGGTGTGGAGTCCTCACTTTAAAAAAGATATTGCACTGTTGGAGGGTGTGCAGAGAAGAGCTACCAAAATAGTTCGCGCATTACGTAATGAACCGTACGAACGGCGACTCAAAGAACTTGAGCTGACTACTCTTGAGGCAAGGAGACAGAGGGGTAGTTTAATAGAGACATACAAAATTCTCACTGGACACTGACGTTTCTGATTTATAGCAGCTCTTCACGCTGAGTGAGAACAATCATCTCCATGGTCACCAGCTGAAGCTATGCCGATCATTGGCAAATAGAGATCCTAAGAAGTTTTTCTTGCCTTACCGAATTGTCACGGACTGGAACAGGCTACCTGAAGAAGGCATTAACGCTCAGACCATAAATTCGTTAAGAACAGGCTGGATAAATTCTCAAAACCACAAGACACACAGGCATCAGCTCATTGAGCTGCTAGTGTGTTTACCTCAAATAATAATAATAAAACTTGCTAAATCATACTGTACTGAGCATATTCGGAATGGAATACTATAGAATTGTTCCGAGACAACCAATTGAATGACTTGGCAAGGTATAACATTTGTCAAGATAATGTCTGGTTGATCAGAGGATGCATACAGTCTACGCACGTTAGGTCACGCGTTTACTATAATTATTTATTAATAAACCGTAAAGACTGGCAGACGTGCCATTGAGCACTAGTACTGCACATGCTTAATAGGGTTGCGTACGATTGGAAGTTGTGCGCATATTATTCCAATTATATGGTACATGGGGGTAGGTCATATACATCGAATTTAATCTGCCAGCAGAAATGTTAAGGGTAAAACTTTTGAATCGAGTCGCCTGAATCGGGGGTTGGGTGGGAGTGGAGAAGGTAGGGGGAGGGGGGAGGAGTACTCCCCCACTTACCCCCCCTGCCGCCAACAAGTAGTTTTTAAGTTATGTTAATTTTTGTATTTTGAGGTTATGTATCGTAGTAAAAAATTTGAATCGAGTCGCCATAATTGGTGGAGGAAGGGGAGGGGAGGAATAAGGAGTTCCCTCCCCCCCCACTTACCCCTCCTGCCGCAGACAAGTAATTTTTAAGTTATGTAATTTTTTTTAAAATATGTAAATTTACAAAAATGTCGTTTCTGGCGCTTCGCCGGCCGCTCCCGCGGCACGCTCGCTTCGCTCCCGCGGCACGCTCGCTTCGCTCCCGCGGCACGCTCGCTTCGCTCGCTCGGCTCGCGCGTTTTTGGTCAACATACTAACCTAACCTAATTAACTCGAGACTTTTTTCCCCGGCCCCCCGCTTCGGTTCTGTTACTATGGTACTGTATAACCTAAAAACGTAATTTTTCGTGATTATAGTCGTTTTTGACAAAACTTTCAAGTGGTTTTTTAATATTTTAACGCAACGGCGGCAACTAAAATGTTAATAAACCTTTATTTAAGAACCCCTTAGACCCCCCCACAGTGTTAGTTTCTTCAAATTCAGGCGACTCGATTCAAAAGTCGACCCATGTTAAGTACTATAATAATAGACATATAGTTATTTAGATATCGAACCCAACTAATCACCCAACTGCGTTAAAAAGTAGAAAATATTTGTTTCCTCGATATTTTTTTTGCTGACGCCATATCGTAGACTATGTACGGATCAAGACCAAATTCACTCTGAGGGTCGAAGAGTTGGAGTCCCGCCACAACGTGAATTTTAATTTATTTGTGGTAAGAGTACCGACCGTCCATCTATCGGCCTTTATAAAAGAGAAGTTTTGGCCGAAAGGTGTCCTGTTCCGGCGGTGCCGTGGTCGGCTACCGGACACCGCGCTCACACGTCGCCGTGTTTACGTGTAAAATAGTGAAATAGTGATAAGGTTTTATATTGTATGTATGTATGTTAGTCTGTAAGGTATTTATCTATGGGCCTGCGTTGCCTGAATACCAATAAATAAATAAAATATAGAAATAATATAGCTTAAGTGAATTCTGAAATTAAGACGAATCTAATGACACCACATTTATTAAAATCGGTCAACCCGTTTAGGCTGTAGGGCGTGCCAGAGAAATGGACATATATAAATACATACAAATATAAATACATACATACTCTCTAAAAACATAACCCTCCTTTTCCTTCGGCAGTCGGGTAAAAACTGGATAACAGTTCTTTTGTCATGAAAATGTACAATATCTATAACGAACGTACTTAATACCTAAAAAGTTGTTAGTTTTATTAAAACATACACATTATCTTATTTAAATTAACATTGTTTTTGTTATTCATACCTAATAGTTGAACAATTGTGAAAGAATGACTAAAATGTAGTTTTTTTCATTAGATAATTATATAACAAACACTGTTTTATTAAAAACTTTTTTAATAAGAATCCCATCGATTTTTTAACTAAAAATTGATGTTTGTCTTTTTATGGGACGCCATAATAATA
This sequence comes from Scoparia ambigualis, assembly GCA_963921215.1. NCBI lineage: Eukaryota > Metazoa > Arthropoda > Insecta > Lepidoptera > Crambidae > Scoparia > Scoparia ambigualis. The sequence goes on along the minus strand of OY992506.1, from coordinate 572,373 downwards.
TTGAACTAGTACCATGTCTGTTAGTGAGTTGGGACAGCGTCCATACATTCTTTTGCATGGTCCTTTGTTTAGTTTATTGTGGTGTGACATCACAAGGCTAAATGTCACGTGATGACATGAAAAATATGTTTTTTTTTTCTATTAAATAAAGCTTTTTCGAGAAAAAAATGATTGTATGGGGTATGAAATAAGCGTTTGTAATTTTTTAAATACTTTTCTGAAAACTTTGAAGTAGCAATGCCTTGTTTTAAGTTCCTTTACCCAGAAGTAGGACAGTATGTGGGCTTTAGTTTACTTTAACAAATAATAAAAAAAGGCCCAACAGATTAGGAAACTACCCAAGGTAAATGACTTGATTTAAATTTCCTTTGCCCAGTAGTGGGATAGTTTGTGGGCTTTACTTTACTTTAAGAAATAAACAAAAAATTGCCAAACAAATTAGAAAACTACCCAAGGTATAATATCACTATAAATATCACTTTAAATAAGAGTTGATTGTATTTTGAGGTTATGTCACATTTTTTTTTTCATGTTTTTAACAACCCCTGTTTTTATTCCAAACACTACAGTTGGTAGCTGTTCTTTGAATATTAAAGAATAGTATAAAGTTGGTTTGGTATTGACGCAATAACTTAACATACCGTTGCCCATACAACGATGGGCATTCTCCTGAATAACGTAAATGTAGAGGGTAGTTTATAAAAATAAAAATAAATATTTGGTAGGATAACCATTGTTTGCAATTACCGCACTGCATCGACGACGCATCAAGGCTATTGAGGAGGGTACTAACTCACCTAGCCGTGCAGCATGTAACGCGTCTGATACTGTAACAAGAGAGGACGTAAGCGCGAGCCTGTTGCGATCCGCTCGCGTGTGGAGTGGAGCGCAGAGAGCTCTCAGCGACCCGCTGAGTAGCGGTATCACCGCGAACACTAAGGCGGATCGCAGTGGACGGCGACACGCTCGCTTGTGTAATGAGTACCTACATAGGCGCGAGCTTCTCAAAGGTACTCATCATGGAGTCGACAGATGTAAAAGTGTAAAAATTAATCATGCTTTACCAAAATACACTTTTACAAAACACACTTACACAACATACTGCCAAAATCGATGTGGGCTTTTATAATTTTTAAGGATATTGTAAATCAATATGAACGCTGCACTAGCTACCATTTGAGCTACACGGCTAGGTGAGTGCTTTAGAGTTTGGCAAGTTTCAATAGAAATAGCGTTCCACGATTCCACAAAGACACCGTAAAGCTCGTTTAGATTACTTGTTCTTTTATCGGATACACTGATATGCTCCTCTTCACTTCACGCCACAAATTTTGCATGCCAGTCTAGCATGGAAACTGATTGCTCCCTAAGAAAATTTTTAACACAATGGGCAGTGTGTTTGGGGTCATTATCATGTTGAAATATCCAGGTCACTGGTAATGTCTTCTCAGCATAATGAAGCATTGTTTCTTCCAAAATGTTGTATTTAAATTGATCTAGATTATTGTCTTCTAAGGTTTACGCGGGCACTACACATTTTTTTTAAATTATTATTATTATTTGAGGTAAACACACTAGCAGCTCAATGAGCTGATACGTGTGTGTCTTGTGGTTTGGAGAATTTATCCAGCCTGTTCTTAAACGAATTTATGTTCTGAGCGTTAATGACTTCTTCAGGTAGCCTGTTCCAGTCCGTGACAATTCGGTTAGACAAGAAAAACTTCTTAGGATCTCTATTAGCCAATGATCGGCATAGCTTCAGCTGGTGACCACGGAGATGCTTGTTCTCACTCAGCGTGAAGAGCTGCTGTAAATCAGAAATGTCATAGTGTCCAGTGAGAATTTTGTATGTCTATTAAACTACCCCTCTGTCTCCTTGCCTCAAGAGTAGTCAGCTCAAGTTCTTTGAGGCGCCGTTCGTACGGTTCATTACGTAATGCGCGAACTATTTTGGTAGCTCTTCTCTGCACACCCTCCAACAGTGCAATATCTTTCTTAAAGTGAGGACTCCACACCACATCCCAAATTCCAGAAGTGGACGCACATAAGCTTTGTAGAGTGTAAAAAATGTCTTTTTCGTGAGGCACTTAAATGCTTTACGAATAATATACAAGATAAAATTAGCTCTCTTTACTAATCATGAAATATGGGCGTCCCATTTCAAGTTGTTAGTTATTGTAACACGGAGGTCCCTCTGTGATGTTACTGGTTCTAATTGATGGTTGCCCAAACAATATCCTCTGCGAGGGTTCTTTGATCCTATGTGTAGTACAGTACACTTCGAAACATAAAGTGTGAGCAACCAATCTTTGGTCCAGTTATCTATAGCATTTAAGTCCTTTTGTATTTCATCACATTGTGTTATTGGATTTCCAAAAAACTTTGTATCATCAGCAAATAATGAAAAGGGTAGAGTCAAGGTAGATTTGAGGTCAGTCAAGTATAAGATAATAAAACATTGAAATTAAACACTTTTTTCGGACCTAACTCGCGATTATTTTATTTTATTGGAATTTACCACCTGCCTGGGACCCCATCATACATGTCATCAAATCCCAGCCCCAATAGCAACACATTGCAAGACCTAAAATTATTGTTAGCTCGTATTGTGTAAACCTGAACTCATCCGGTTAAATATAAAAATAATTGGCGGTAGGCAAATAACTTCTAACTATGAGACGACCAACACCTCAGTCTCCCTTTGACTACAGACCCTGTAAAGGGTTCGAAATGGCAAGACTAAAAATCAAAACCTAAAATAAACGCGAGTTAGATCCGAAAAAAGTGTTTCATTTCAATGATCTAGATTTCTATCTAGTTTATCGGCTGCACATATAATTCTTGTTACATAACACACCCGCCAGCTACAGATTTAGTTAATTGTATGGTGCCTGCCTGGTATTGTATACTGGTTGTCTTTGCGATCGGCTCATTTCTTTTGCGTGCTCACCACACGAGCTTAGTGTGATCAGTTTTTTTTTAAATCGCTTACGGCTATTTGCGTGCATCGCCTTCGCTTCTACACACGTTTGCCTACTTGTGGGACACACATACAGAGTGTCCCAATTTTTTATTATTTTTTATTAAGTTTTTATTTTTATTTTTTGCAACGGAGTCATTCTTCGCGCTCTTTTCCGCTACAGGTCTGTCCAACTGTGGGCTACGTACAACGTATCCCACACTTTTTTTTATTAGATTTTTTTTCTTTTCCTTTTCCTAACGCTTTCCCGGCTGATTGGATGAGCCGCCATCGCTTACGCATGCGCTTGCCCACTAGTGGGCTACGGATGACGTGATTTTTTCTGGCTTTTCCTTTTTCGGTTGGCTAATCTTACGTACGCGCGTCCAATAAACACAAGCATACACATACACATGCGTTTGCCCACCCGTGGGCCATATACAAAGCGTCCCAAATAAGTTTTTTTTTTGTTTAGTGTTGCATTAAACTTAGCCCATTTGCCCTTACCTTAGTAAACAAATACGTCCAGCCCAACTATAGAATATACAGGGTGTTGTTCTTTTTACTGCCTTTAAATTTGTTTATTTTTTTATTATTTTTTTTGTCTCCTTTTATTCATCGCGATGCCGACCAAGTCACAAGCCGCGATATTTAGGGAGGCCGCCAAAGCTATACACCAGCTCCTAGAGGTGGGGTCACGGATCATTGCTGGCGACACCAAACATTCCATAACGGAATTTAACGTGCGTTTCGCACAGGTACAGGGTATTAAGGAGAAGCTGGATTCAGTATACTACAGCATTCTTGACGAGGAGAACTTAGACGAGGGGATTGAGAGGACATACACTGAGAACCACACAAAAGCCTCCGGAGCGTACCTGGGGATACTTATGGCTAGGGAGGAAATCTCAACCTCTTCCACGTCATCCCCAACCCATAGCGCTCAGCCCAGTTTCGGCGTCAATACGCCTACAGCCGTCCTCCCCAAGATAGCGCTGCCCAGGTTCAGCTCAAAAGTGGAGGACTGGCCCTCCTTTATTGCACTGTTTAGGAGTTTGACTGACGACATGACGACCTTGTCGAAAGCAGTCAAGCTCCACTATCTCTTCTCAAGTCTCAGCGGTGAGGCATTAAGCATGGTGTCCCACCTAAAGGTCACCAATGAAAATTTTGCCGTGGCCATGGACATCCTCACCAAGCGGTACGAGAACCGCCGGATTCTCATCGATAGTTTCGTCGACATAATCCTGGGGCTGCCAAGCATCCACACGCGCTCTAACATACGCACACTTTTCCTCACTCCGCTCGTGTCCGCCCAGTGTGCCCTTAGTAATTTGGATCTGCCCATAGGAGCCCTACGTGCTTGTGTCAGTAGTGCGAAAGCTTAAGGGTGAGCTCCGCACGTTATTTGAACGCAGACACGGGTCTAGCAGCACCCTGCCCACGTTGAGCGACCTCATCTCCTACCTCGAGGAGCACGCGCGCTGTGTGCTCCAACATAGCCCAACCGCAACCCATTCACGCCCTGCCCGGCCCTTCTCGTAGCCGCGCGCCTCCTCAGTTGCCTCATCGCACTTACGCTCAGATGGTTCAGCAACAGCCCGACCATTACCGTGGCCGCTCCTCAGCTCCATCGCCTCACCGCGCCTATGATCAGCCTACTCACCAGCCGTTCCGCCCAGCGCGGCAAATGCGTCACCGCCCATCCACCTCCCCGGCTCGCAGTCAGCCCTTCCCCGTTTACTCGGCCTTCCAGCAAAGCTGCTCCTCATCATCGTCCTCGTCTTCTTCCTCACGCTCGACGTCCTACTGTCCCTATTGTGCCACTAGGGGACATAGGCTCATGACGTACAGATGGTACAATGCCCAGCCAGCACAGGGCCGTTGGGACTTTGTACAGGCACGCGAGCGCTGCCAGCGTTGTCTCGGCCCTCACTACGAGAGCGAGTGCAGGTCAAGGGGGGCATGCAAGGACTGTGGGAGCTCCAACCACCACACGTCCCTACATCGACCAGACGACCCAACGCACTCAGCTCATTCGTCGTCAGTACACATACCCCCACCACAGCTAAGAGAGCACTCGAGGGAGCGTCCCAGAAACAGCAGGCGGCACGAACCCGCACATGCTAAACAGGTGCAACCCAGCTCTGCTCACAGAGCCAGCCCGCCCAGGTCCGGTTCGCCAGGTTGGCCCCGCGAACGCCGCCAGCAATTATGACTCCCAGCTATCATGGAGCACCCTAGCGAAGAGGTAGAACAAGACCATGCCCATTCAGACCATGCCCATTTAGCCCATGTCCCATTAGCCCATGCCCAGTCAACCCATGCCCACACAGCTGATACATACTCAGCTCATACGATTTCAGCTGATACTCAATCAGCTCACTCACTTTCTGTGCCCACTGGCACACCCATTTTGTTGCCGACCGTCTCACTAAGAGTCGCGGACGTACATGGCCATCTTCACACAGCCAGAGCTTTATTGGACTGTGGCAGTATGCTGACATTAATAACGTCACGCATAGCACGACTTTTGAACCTGCCATCAAAACCCACTTCTTTAAAAATTACAGGAGTTGGGAATCAGCACAAACATGAGTGAAAAGCGGCAATAACAATAGTATGCCGACCCACTCACAATGATACTCCTACAATCACTGCCACAGCTCATATTTTAAAAAACGTCACTGGCTACCTTCCCTTAGAGAAGGTATCAAACATTTTCCACATACTAGGCCAGCCACCCGTGCCATTGGCTGATCAGCTTTACCACACACCAGCCCCGATCGACCTCTTATTGGGGTCGGACGTTCTTGGCCAGGTGTTGGACGGGACTAAGGTCTCGTTGGGCCCGGGCAAGCCCATAGCTTTCGGCACGATTTTCGACTTCGCGTTGATAGGACCCATTGAGGACTTGTATGCGCAGCCGGCGCAGCAGGTTAACTCAGCTCACGTCGTTAGCCCACAACCAGACTCAGCTGAATCAGCCCAGGACATACGTCAGAGTCTGGAAAGGTTCTGCGAGTCTGAGGAGCCTCTGCCTCAATCTCACACTCATAATGATCCCCTGGAGGAACAATGCGAGGAAATCTTCCGCTCTACCACTACACGCGATCCCTCAGGCAGATATACGGTCGCTCTGCCCTTTCTAAAGGACGCCCCTCAACTAGGTAAAACTCACCCTATCGCATTACGAAGATTCCTCAATATTGAGAAGAAGCTAATGGCGAACCCGTCTCTGCGTTCTAAATACGTCGACTTTATGGCCGAATACATCGACTTAGGGCACATGGCTCCCTGTCACCCAAATACATTCGCCCATAAACCTCACTTCTATATCCATCACCATGGCGTATTTAAGTCAGGATCGGACAAGCTGCGCATTGTTTTTGATGGTAGCTGTAAAAGCTCCAATGGTGTCAGCATAAATGAATGCCTACACACAGGCCCCGCCCTTCAACAGGACAGGACATGGTGGACATCATCATGTCCTTCAGAACGCATCCAGTCGTTTTCAGCACTGACATCCAGAGGATGTTCAGAAATGTGCTGGTAGCCGAGTGGTGCCAGAGACGGTATCAGCTGATACTATGGCGGTCCTCACCAGATCACCCTCTGCTCACCTACGCCCTCAATACAGTCACCTACGGCTTAAGATCAAGCCCATACCATGCAATCCGCACTCTGCTTCAGCTAGCTGATGATGAAGGCCATCGCTACCCTGGAGCCGCTCAGGTTCTTCGCAAGTCTATCTTCGTTGATGACATCTTGTGTGGTCATGACACAGTTGAATCCGCCCAAGCACTCCAGGACGAGTTGATAAGTCTGCTAGACCTAGGCGGCTTTCAGCTCAGTAAGTGGACATCCAACTCGCCTTAGCTGCTCGAGAGATTTCCCGACAACCAATGCGACATGCCCAAGGACTTCGACATGAACCCAGAGTCCACGTCCATTAAGGTCTTGGGTATACAGTGGAGCCTCAGTCAGACGAGTTCACCTACCGTATCTCTCTGCCCCCCATCACACATGTCACAAAGCGGTCTATTTTAAGCACCGTAGCCTCCTGTTATCTTCCGCGCAAAGCTGCTGCTTCAGCAATTATGGCTACTGAAGCTGGAATGGGATGAGCCCACTCCCTCTGAAGTACAAACGGAGTGGCACCACATCTCAGAGGATCTGCCACTGTTGTCTAGCATTCGCTTCCCTCGGCACGTTTGTGCAAACAAAGGCTCAGCTGCATACTCGCTTCACGGGTTTTGCAGATGCCTCTGAAGCCGGGTTTGCCGCCGTTATTTATCTCCATGAGCTCGATGCCTCCGGAGATACTTTGGTACACTTGATTGTCGCCAAGTCGCGAGTCGCACCAATCAAGAATCGCCTCACAATCCCCAAGTTAGAGTTGTCGGCCGCCACCCTACTCTCCCAGCTCATGATCCGTGTGTCAGTTCAGTTATCCGCCCATATCCGTATACAACAACACATATGTTGGTCAGACAGTACGATAGTCCTGGCCTGGCTCAATACACCGCCTCACCGTCTTCAACCCTTTGAAGCCAACAGGGTAGTCAAAATCAGCTCAGGCTCGCCAGAATGTACCTGGCGACACGTACCTTCCGAGCTCAACCCGGCAGATTGCGCAAGCAGAGGGATGTCTGCGGAATCCCTGTCAGCTCACGACCTATGGTGGTCTCCCACGTGGCTTGGACAGCCTTGTGAGTCTTGGCCTGCGATGCCCTTAGCTCTGGGCCATCACGCCCTGCCCGGCCTTAAGCTCAAACACATCCCGTCACTGGTCACAGTGCCCGGTCTTGACTTTGACCTGTTTACTCGGTTCAGTTCACTAGACAAGCTCGTCGGAGTGACAGCTTGTCTAAAACGCTTTCTGCACAACTGCAGACACCACCCAGATTCGCGACGCTCAGGCCCACTGTACGTCAGTGAACGAAGAGAGGCCCTACTTTACTGGGTGCGCAGTGTTCAGCACAATGAGTTTGCGGAAGACATTCACCGCCTTCAAACTGGCAAAATCTGCTCCGTCAGGCTCCAGCGACTGTCACCTCTTATTAAGGATGAGCTCCTTAGAGTTGGTGGACGACTGTCCCATGTGTCTATCCGATATGACGCGCAGCATCCGCTCATACTTCCCAGCTCTAGCCCACTTGTAGACCTCATCATTGACCACTACCACAAAATACACTGCCACCCTGGCGCTGACACCTTACACGCAATCCTACGCCAACAATTTTGGATATTGTCCGCGCGCCTTATTATTAGACACCGAGTCTTTAAATGTATTAGATGCTTTCGATGCCGAGCCGCAAGCGCCCTTCATGGCCGACCTGCCAGCCGATAGAGTTACGCCTCAGCCAGTATTTAGTCAAGTCACGACCGATTTTGCCGGCCCATTCCTCGTTAAATCTAGTACCCTACGTAATGTTAAACTTTTAAAAGCGTACTTTTGTATATTCGTGTGCCTCTCCACTAAGGCGGTTCATTTGGAACCGGTCTCGGACCTCAGCACGGAAGCGTTCCTCGCGGCATTACAGCGTTTTATAGCACGCCGCGGTGCCCCGGTTCTCATCCGCTCGGACTGCGGTACAAATTATGTAGGCGCTAGAAGTCAGCTCATTGAAGTACATAACTTTCTTGCCTCGAATAATGACACGATTGCGCACAAGCTCGCTGGTCAGCACAATACTTGGTTATCGAATGTCCCTAAGGGACCATGGTTCGGTGCGTTACATGAGATCAACATAAAATCAACTAAGCAACTTTTATATCGCGTAATTGGCGAACAGCACCTCACATTCGAGGAATTCTCTACACTTTTAGCAAGAATCGAAGCTGTCTTTAACTCTAGACCTCTCTGCCCACTTTCGTCTGATCCTTCAGACTTAGAGCCGCTTACAGCCGGACATTTCCTTATAGGCCGCCGACTAACGGCCCTTCCCGAACTATCCTCGGAAGATAGGCCGATCTCCACACGTAGGCGATTCCAGATGGTTTAGGCCCTTTCCCAGCGCTTCTGGTCGCTGTGGACCCAGTCCTACCTCCACACACTCCAAACCCGCTCCAAATAGTTGTCCCCATCCTCCCCTCCCCGAGTTGGCGAGCTCGTCCTCATCAAGGAGGACAACCTCTGCCTGCCCTTCAATGGAGACTGGGGCGCATTACTCGCACCCTGCCTGGGAAGGATGGCGTCGTGCGGGTGGTGGACCTGGACACCGCCAATGGACACCTCCGGAGGCCTGTGTTCAAGATTGCCAGGCTCCCTCTGGATGAGCCCACCCTGGGCCCCGGAGGTTGTACTCGCCACGGGCGAGACGCCTTGTTATAAGCGTATTAAGATACGCCTAGCGCCATCTAGCGTTGTATCGCGAAGTTGGCGCGCGGAGTGTGAAACCGGATGCGCGCCCGCGTCAGTCTGTCTGCTAGCCACCGCGTAAAGCCTGCTCCCGGTAAGCTCCTTTCTACCTCCCGCCTAACCACGTCGTATGTTAGTGCCTCTCGCACCAACAATGATATTAGCTTAGATGAATCAGCGAGACCAATTGAAAAAGGTTTCTTCAAATAAAACTATTTGAAACAGGAACAAAATGTAAAAAGGTTTTATTGCTTACTATAGGTGTGCGAGTGCTGGCGAGTGATAATTAAAAGTAAAACATGTTTGACTATATATACTACCAAATAAACACAACGATAGCGTGATTCAGAACATTTACCTACGCCATCTTGTAGAAATAATGAAAACTAACAGAATTTTGACACTTATAAACAACTTTGACATTAATAATGAAAAACGGCTATATAACGTTAAACATACCGCCCACTAAGGCCATATTTATGGCCTTACTCTAACTATAATACCGCCCACCGTGAGGTCGAGGGGGTTGAATAATATTAACAAACTTAAAAAACTAATCTTCTCAAACAAAATTAACAAACTTATTTCTACGCTAGGTTCCGGTTCATTGGACTAAATTGGTGAGTATCCATTACTTACAATATTTTGTATTTCGTATTCATAGTCCCAATCAATCGTTTCTCGACTGCCAAAGTTTGAATCCTCACTTTTGCTAAACCGGCACAAGAGGTTAACCAATTGAAAGGGTCGAAGAGGTGTGATATTTCTGCTATTACTTGTCTTTTAGTCATAGTTGCAACTTTCAGTGGAGTTATAACACTTGAGTACCCGAAACTGTCAGATTTTTTATTCCGGGTAAGCTTAAATGCTTTGACTACTTCATTCAATTTCATCTTTATTTCCTCGTTCTGATTTACTGCTATGACATCTCTTGCATTTGCTTTAATAATTGTCACCCACTTAACTAGTTTGAATCTTTCATTTGCTATTACACCTTCCACTTCCGTATAAACTCTTAGTCCTTCATCTACTCTTTGTACTCTTGCAATAAAATTATTTGCAAAATAAAAAAATTTTTGCTTTCTCAGATGCAAGCAGAAAAGCAGCTTTAACAGGGTGCCCTTCGGTTCGCCTAAAATTGTTTGTCCTAATATGGTTTGGCCAAACCGTTTTGGCCTAAACTTAAAACGTACAATTATTGTTTCGCCTAAAAATTGTTTTGCCACCATTATAGTTTGGCCTAAGAATTGAAAGGCCTAATTTTAGAATGTCTAACGTAAAATAGCCTAAACTATATTGGCATAACTTTATATTGGCATAACTTTATTTTGACATAACGATTATTTCGCAAAATTTATAAAAGCTCTAATTTTAGCATATCTAAAATTAAATGTGCCAATAATGTATTGGAATAAAAGCATAGAATTTTATTGAGAAAATAAATTGACAGAAGCGAATCGCTGCAAACCCGACTCCACGTAGTCTTGTCTGCCCTACCCTAGAGTGCAATATAAGCCCGCGTAGGCGCGGAGGGGCGAGGCGGCACGCGAGCTAAGGAGCAGGTGAGCGAAAACCATCTGCGACGAAAAGCTCACGTGGGACCGCCGGAGCCCCGCAGCGCCGAAGCCGTGACGGAAACTATGCATGCTGCATGCCTTCATGCATGCTGCATGAATTGTAAACTTTAGGGATTACGAATTGTTCTGCCAAATGACGCATTTGGTAAATGACAATGTGGCGATAAAAAGTTAGGCGAAGTGAAATTAGGGCAAACACGTTTCTGAAGAGTGAAATTAGGCGAAAAAATTTTAGGCTTTTCGTTTGGGTGCCATTGCAAATTAGGCGTACAAAAAATTAGGCGATCCGATAGAGACCCGCTTTAACATCGTGTGCCAGTTGTTGCAGGGTATTCACAGCGACGTAAGACACAGAAACAGTTCCGACTGCAACTCTAGCTTTATCTCTTTTAGATTTTGGATTTGTTGAATCTCTGCCAGTAGTCTTTGCTATGAACTCTTTAGATTGTTCTTTCTCTTGAGTAAGTTTGGTATTTGTATCACTTACTGTATCCGATTCGATATCACATAATTGATTGTGCATAACATTATCACAAATGTGGGAATGCATAATGGTCGAATCTTTGTGACTATGTGCTGAGTACTGATTGAAATAGGTGTATGTTCGTTGTGTTTGAGTTAGTATGACATTATCACAAGTTTTTGTATCTGAATGTATGAGTACATCTAAGTTTTTATTAGGAGTAAACTTTGCAATACAATTTTTTAACTCGGTTTTATACCATATATAAATTTCGTCAGTTTTGTCATAAATATCGTCTGTGAAATAAATATTGTTCTCTTCTACTGGATTTGCAATTTCTATGATTTTTCTGTGTGTTGTACTAAAGTGATTCCACTGTTCTTCTAACAATTCTAATATAGTTTCTATATATAGCAAAGTAATACGCTCCCTAGGTGATTTATTAAAATTAATTTGACTCTCTTCAATTATATTTTTAGTGTTCAATTGCAATTTGATCAAAGATTCCATTTTATTATTTAGCAGAGCTATTTAATTGATGACAAAACTGAAAAATACTGTACAAATATTAAAACAACAAACTTATCCTAACTTATACGATCTTAAAACTTTACAAGTGTTTGGGAAAAATTTGCACTTTTGAGAAAATCGGGCATAGGTTCCCCATGTATTACACTTTATGCTCTAAAATTTCCTAATTCCTAACCTAAGTAACTAACTTCTTAATACTAAAACTAAAACTATTCTAAATCTAACTTAGTTGAAATGTCTCTCCTGTTGATATCACCAAGTACTCACTGTTTAACTTCCAAACCTTGCTTTCTTTCTCAATGCTGCGTCACTTCACCCTAGTATCAGCAGAGATGGATCGTCGCTTGTGTCCGCTCCGAAGGCCGCTACCGGTGATTTCTGGATGCTGCTGTTGTCCGGTTGTGCCCTCTTGCGGTGATTTCTCGATACTCTTGCTGACTGATGATGAGCCCTGTATAGGCTGCTTAGCAATTTCCACGGATGGGTGACCGCTGATAAAATTCTAAAAATCCGACTCCGAAGGACCATGGAAAGGTTTCTTCAAATAAAACTATTTGATACAGGAACAAAATGTAAAAAGATTTTATTGTTTACTATAGGTGTGCGAGTGCTGGCGAGTGACAATTAAAAGTAAAACATGTTTGACTATATATACTACCAAATAAACACAACGATAGCGTGATCCAGAACATTTACCTACGCCATCTTGTAGAAATAATGAAAACTAACAGAATTTTGACACTTATAAACAACTTTGACATTAATAATGAAAAACGGCTATATAACGTTAAACACCAATCATTTATCTAAGGATATTAGTTTATAATATCATTGCATGAATAAAATAATGATACCTATTCCTACATAAAGATTTATTCAAAATCGTCTCTTTTAACTACACTATCTAAAAAACGTGCTGGTGCTGCTATTATGTTATCTTGGTGCCTGGCCCACCCAAGGTACCACACCACGGTCCTGACATGTGCACAGCACCCAATCGTTCGACGACCTATTAAACAACTGCAACAATATTCTGTTATTACTGCCCTTCCAGACACATTATTTTCTATCAATATATACATAGTATTGTTTTCTTGAAATGTGTCTGGATTTAATTTTCCCTCTTAATCTTAACAACGTATTATCTCCACTACCTCTCAAGCGATACTCTGATACATCTATATAGAAACGCACATGTTCTTCATAGTAGGACCGAGCCTGTCGGATTTCATACGTTCAGTACGTATCGGAACAAACGCAGAGATTGACTGCCGACAGTGCCGACTGCAAAAAAAAAACAATGAATAACATCTGTCATTCGATTTTAACAGTGACGTTCCTTTACACGCAAGTCAAATAATCAAGCCCTTTACGCTTTTTTGGGCTTTATTTCGTTTACTTATTGTATAACATTTTCACCAATTTAATACTGTTCTAAAAATACTTAACTGTATTTTTGTCTAAGTAGAATACTATAATCTTTTTTTCGACGAGTGTAAGGTGGGAGTATTACATGCAAGCACGTGAAATTGTAGACCTACTCGTGAAGTGGAACGTCAAGATCTATTGTCTATGGTCAAAACCGTTCAAAAGCTACGATTAAGTATTCCCATGCATATTAATTATTTTTACGCATTAATTAATTTCTCTAGAACTAGAAGTTCTTGAGGTATATTATTTGTATTTTCAAAGTTAACTAATAACAGCATATTTTTTAGAATATAATTGATTTGTGCCCATAGTCAGATCCATTTTCGCCATTGTCCTTTAGACATGATTCACATGATAGTACATTTTTACGTGGTTAAAAATAATTGATAATAAATCAGTGCAAAGTTATTTGAACTATATTTCATAAAATTTAATTGAATAGGTACCTACTACCTAACGTGTAACTATAAACTTCTATAAAACCTTACGTATTATCCATCAACCAACTAATTCGAACCAACAATATTGATTAAAATATTATAAAGAAGGTTATTTTTATTCATTTTTATGTATTTTCCTTAAATAAGTACCTAAAATATCTATATAACGTTTGGTCACAATTATCACATTTTCTAATATAATTTCCATACATTTTTGATATACTTACTTAACTTAAAGGTGAGTTATATTTATCACAAATACACATTAAAAGTCACAGTGCTTTCTATATATAGCAATACATTAAAAGAAAAAAAACATCGTTGGTTTTGCTTGACAGATACACAAAATTATCCTCGACAAAGCTTATCCCTCAGACCACTTTTAAAAATGTAATGTCAATTAAGTAAGGGACAGCTATTTCTGAAAGTATCATGTTTAGGAAAATGGTCATCATCAATAACAACGAGCCTTCTATTAAAACTAAATAATTCTGTGAAGCTCAATCATAGCCCAAGAATTAGAAACGTTAATTATCTTTAAAAAAATATTGTCGGCTCCTGTAGAACAATTGTATTGTATCTTAATTGATCTTTCGCCAAACGATATTGATTAATGGTGTTGTGAAAAATTGTTGGTAGTTAATCAAAAATCGTCATGGACATTGACCTAAAATCAAAAAGTCTCTTCTTAAATGATTTTCCCTTTTCAATCTAAGAAGGCTTTAAATGCTTTATGTAAATTCTAACTGTTTTACTGTCATCAAAAGTATAATCTTTAAACCCAGGCATGTATATGCCTGGGTTTAAAGATTATACTTTTATACTTACTTACTTATACTTACTTTTATGTATATAAAAAATATGAAATTCTACCCAACCTGGGAATTGAACCCGGGGCCTACAGATATTAGGCTAAGCACTTTACCCACTCTTCCAACGAGTCATATGTCACGTGTATTATTTAAAAAAACCTATCTTCTATGTTACAGGGAATCAACATCCATTATGTTTGATAATAAGGAAATATGCAGCAAAGAAGTTGATGTAACCTCAAATAAAGTTAGTGAAAAATCTTTTCCCGAAGAAAAAGCAAAGAGAAAAAAAATCGTTACTGAAACACCTGATAGTAAAAATTCTAAGGATAGTCCTAAGAACAAAAAAATGAAAGAGGAGCCAACGGAAGATAACTGTGTAAGCAAAAAAAAACGCAAAAAGCACAAAAATGAAAGCAATGAGACTCTTGAAAACTCACAACAATACATTGCACATGATGATGAATATTTGAATATTAAAGTTAAACAAGAAAAAGAAAATTTTGATGCTTCAACCAATACAAAAACCAAGAAGAGCAAGAGACGTCACACTGAAAATAATTCTGGCTATGAATCTTTTATTGAATTGGACACAACGAAGATTGAAAGTAGTAGTGAAAAGGATGAAAAGAAAATAAAAAATAAGAAATATAAAGATTTAGAGTTAGATTCAGTAGTGTATGAAAAGAAACTAGTGAAGAGTCCCAAGAAAAGTAGAAATAAAAGCAATGAAGATATTTACACTGGTAAAAGTAATGACTCCAACTTTATTATTGAAGATGATACTTTTAGTGTGACAGAATTGGTTGTTCATAAGAAAAGAAAGCAATTTAAACATAACACTAATGATGAAAGTTACAATGAAAAAATTACAGATAGCACAGAAAGTATAAACAATGAACAAAATACTATAACTAATAAGAAAAAAAAGAAGAGTGCAAACAACAAAAGTATTAAAAAAGATGTTAGCAGTGACGATAACCAGATCATTGAAGATAAATTTAGTGCTGAAGAAACAGTTGTGCAAAGAAAATCTAAGCATTCAAAGCCAACATCTTATACCAATAGTGAAATCAATAGTAAAGAAGATGCTAATAGTCTGTTTAGCATGGGAAAAAGCAAACTATTGAATGTAGACAATAGTTCTAACCGAGGCAATATTGGCACTAGTAACTATTCTGAAACTTATAATGGTAATTCTGATAGTGAAAAAATTATGAATGAATCAATAGCAGAAGTATCACCTCATAATAAAAGCATGAGTAGTAGAAACAAAAAAAAAAGTCCTGTACAAGAAACACCAAAGATAATGGATAGGTTAACATTTGAAGAAGAAATTGACTCTGAAGCTGACAGCTCTCAAAATGATACTAATAAACATTCACTACAATTCAATAAATTCTTAAAAAAAAATACAAACTTGCAGCCAGTCTTACAAAATTTAGAAAACTTTGCTGAGTTGACACAGAATGATGAAATTTGGTTAATTAAGTGTCCACAGGAAGTTTATATAACAAGTTTTTACAATAAAGACTTGATAGTAGATCATAAAAGTAAAATAAAAATCAATGGAGAAACATACAATGGGACCTTAGACGAAGAAATCGATAAAGTAACAGTGTTGTCAACTGATAAAAGTGAGTACATGATAAAAGATGTAAAAGTTAATGGTATTATCACTTTTCGAAAAAGACTACGGAAACCACATGTTCAGGAAGACAAAGTGATGTCAAATAATCAACCTGATTTTATACCTTTACCAGAAACTAAATGTCGACATCCACTTTTTGGATCTAATTACCAAAACTCCATTAAAATACCTACTTCAGTGGCTCATCGTTCGAATAGCTTTAGCACAGATACTTCGACAGAACCAAATGAAAGAAAGACGAAAAAGAAATATAACAAAGAACATAATAAAGATAAAGAGATGGATGTTACTTTGGCAGTAAAAGAACCAAAAGTTGAAGTAGCCGATGATGTTCTAAGGAAAAAAGCCAAGAAACGTAAACATATTAATGACGACGATATATCTGTTAAAAAGGCTAAACGAATAAAACAAGAACATGATTCTTCCGAAGTATGGGAATCTGAAAAAGCAATAGAAGAAAATCTATTTAATTTTTAGTTTTAACAAGTAATGTTAACATTTTATAGAATGTAATATTGTTATTAAATAATATTTTAATAAGTTTTAGTATGTACTATTTTGTTATTCATCTGTCTAAGCTTTTTTTTTATTTAACCACTTCCTCGCCATGTGTTTTACCGAAAGTCGTACCCCTGACTCCACGGTTTTAGTTTTAAATATTCGAGAATACCTACACAAACTTTTAGAACTTCTTTCTTTCACACATATAAAAAAAAAGATTAGTTTCTACTGTTTTTTTGTCTGATATATCAGATTTTTATATATTGGCGTTGAAAGGGTTAATCCACTATGATAAAGCAGTTGACTTTTTATTCGGTACACCAGCCCCCTTAGACAAGTGCCAAACACTGACTGGCTATTTGTTAGCGTTTCTCAATAGTGCATTGGTACACAGACAAGTTTACAGATACTTGGTATAATATAATTCATCATCATCATCAGTCAGAAGACGTCCACTGCTAGACGAAGGCCTCCCCCGAGGATCTCCACCACGACCGGTCTTGACTCTTGTGCAGCTCGCATCCAGCGGCTACCCGCGACCGCGCACCAGATCGTCGGACCACCTTGTTGGAGGCCTGCCCACACTGCGCCTTCCGGTGCGCGGTCGCCACTCGAGAACCGTTCTGCCCCAATGGCCATCGGTTCTAGGTGCTCTGCCCATTGCCACTTGAGCTTGGCGACTCTTAGGGCTATGTCGGTTACTTTAGTTCGTCTACAAATCTCCTCATTTCTGATTCGATCACGCAGAGAAACCCCGAGCATAGCCCTCTGCCTCTCCATAGCTCTTTGCGCGACTTTGAGCCTGCCTATTCGGCCCTTAGTGTACCGTATGTCATCACTGGCAAACACACACGGTCGAAGACTTTCGTCTTGAGACACTGCGGTATTTTGGACGAGAAGATATTTCGTAGCTTACCGAACTCTGCCCAGCCGATTTGGATTCGACGACTGGACCTACCTAACTGGACTGTTTGTCCCAGGTATAGGGGAAGGTAGCCCAAAGCAGGTAAGTTAAGTTTGGTGATTAAAAAAAACAAAAGTATTAATCAAAGTTATATTTTGTTCAATTTTAATTCTTTGTAAGTACTTTATTACCAACAATGAATTTTAATAATTCGCTTTTAAAATAATACTAAAAAAAACTAAACATCTAAAAATACCCGCTTTATCCTTAGGGGGGGCCTAAAACAGGTAAGTTGTTTGGGCTAAACGGGTGATGACTAAATTAAAGAGATCAGTTTACATATGGCGAAAATTAGTAATCATTGTAATTCTAAACATAATTTTTGGTTTCCTAAGGCAATCACAACCATATATTTCAATAATTATGAAAGTAACATAGCAACAATGAAAAAGTTGCATATGATATTATGACACATAAAATAACGTTGCATTCTTGGCACAGGTCGCAATAATATGGGCCTCTATCTAAATACAAGGTAATGACTCATGTGCCCACGTTACAATCATCGCACTTAATCCAGTCTTCTGGGCAATTCGGGTAGTGGTAAACGGATCTAAACAATACACTATATTCGAGAGTGTAACGGGGGAGAGACAGTTGTCTCCCTAGTGAAAATCGAAGATAGGTCAGACACCATTTAGCTGGAGGTAGGCACGTATGACCCAGTCCAAATTCGGGCCTGCCTCCGTACATACAGTGTAGTGTTAGGTTTTACACCCTAAGTTTACTGGCTCGACTTGATAGTTCACTTAGAGGTCTGTTGCTTGCAGGGGCGACTCGACTTACACAACTCACCACGAAATTAAGTTAAATGTGGCTTGGGCCTAGATTGCAAAGGTATACAAGTAGGGACTGTTAGTTCGACAAAATATAGGGGGTTTTCGGGTAATGTTTGGAACCTCGTCAGAGCAGGGCAGTTTCCTTCTCGGGACAACCTCTATACCTTGATGAAGGTATAGCCGGATCTAACCGGATGTGCCATGGGAAAGATAAGGCGAAAGCCGATCTAAGACCGGGTGGAGATTGTTTTTTTTTGAGAGTGGAATTTGTCTAGGCTGACGAGGGGACAGGCGCTGGTCGAAAACTTACTGTAGGGTAGGTAGGCGTCTCTTATGTTGTTAGGTAGTTGGGGTTAGCACGGTGTGTACACGCTGTGCCTACATAAACTAGGTACGTAGGCCGCGAAACTAGGGCTGGATTAACTTCAACTAATAAAGCTAAGGATAATTAATATATGGTACCTAAATAGAAATTACTATGAAGTGATGTTGATTATGAGCACTGAAAGGACCGGTCTAGGCA
Organism: Scoparia ambigualis; assembly: GCA_963921215.1. Classification (NCBI taxonomy): domain Eukaryota; kingdom Metazoa; phylum Arthropoda; class Insecta; order Lepidoptera; family Crambidae; genus Scoparia; species Scoparia ambigualis. The sequence goes on along the minus strand of OY992506.1, from coordinate 553,378 downwards.
TGTAAGCTGTTACCGTAGGTCAATAGGACTCTAATTGTTTTCTTCAGGGAATTACCAATTAACTATTCATTATAAATAATTAGCAGAAGTGAGATAATATTGAACCATCATTACTTTGGATTACCTAAGAGTCTAGACTGGTTCCTATTACAAGAAAATACTAATAATTTATAGCATATAAGCATAACTGTGCTGTGATGTTTGATTTCTGATACTGAAATGACCAAACAGGCATTTTTAGCTTTCCCTGAGGTACAATACGGCCTTAAATTGCAACTCTTCAATGTGTTATAAATAGACATCCAGAAACCTATTAGTAAAATTTAAGCTGATATAAAACAACTAAAAACCAGTTTGAAACCTAGGTTATTTCGCCTGAAGCTGCGAATTCACCTTAATGGTCAAAGACCTTACAAGTTATGTACTTCTAATATTATGAAACATATAAATATTTGATTGGTAACGACCTAAACTGATTAGACTAATAGTACAGTCTGCTTTATATCTATTATAGTGAGTAAAGAATAACTTCTAAATATAATTGATTTAATTATCAACAAGGACAACTGTGGACAATTACATGGTACCTACCTACTTGAAGTATACTAACTATGATTTAGTATGCTATTAAATAATCACCCAGTCTGAGAGACTGAGGTATAAGTTAATGAAAAATAATTAACTTAAGTTCACTTCCTAAAGTTAAGGATATTGAATAAATCAGGCATCTTTAATAAACTTGAGATGTAATATGCTGTCAAGGCAGTCAGTACAATTTAATTATATTGTTACTTTATAAGCTCTGTATAATAAACACTCAAACAGTATAATAAACACTCAAACAGTCAATAAAAGTAATTTTACCTTTATTAATAGCATTCTATTTTAGTCTACTGCCTGAAAGTGGGGTTTGAATAAATTATTCACCATTTATAGAACTGAAAGTTAATATTCTTAGAAGGCAATAAAGACAGTCAGTTAATAATGTTACATTGTAATAGCTTTATAATAAACACAATGATCAGAGAAATAAGTGTGACCTGTTGAATGCTGGCTTCACACTTCTGTTCTATAAGTGATATCATAAGACATAAATTATTGCATTGAATTGTGGGGTTCTGAATGTGGAAATATATTTGGATGATAGCAAGCCCTAAGATAAACTCTATTGATTTTATGAGGAATAAAAAGAACATAAATCAAAATACATAATTTTCATAATGTAAGATGAAATTAAGTTGAAAAGTTATGTAGATTCTCAATAAATAATAAATTAACGTCAAGTGGACGGGGCCATAATTAAACAATGTGATGTATTGGCACGCTATGGAGCGGCGGTTGGGGCTCATAAACTTCCACAAAACTCTTTTGTGTATAATGCTATCGATTATAAATGATAATAATACCTGCAACTAAACTATCATCTGATTATCTTTGAGTGGTTAAACATTCCTTTCCCGCAGCTGCTGTGAAGGATTTAGGTCACAGTTCAGACGAAGTCACTGATAGGTTTACACATATCTAGGATATTGGGTATTGACGGATAGGTAAATAGGTCAGTAGTAAATAATTTAACACAGGGATAAGCCAATTACTAAACTTTCACGAAAAGGACCTGAGTTACTTAGATACGGTTAACAACGGAGTGTTCACTAGACGATCTGGCCAAAATAGTATTTTATTATGATATTACATCGCTTGACTGAAGTATATTGCTAATAGAATTAAGTTATGTTAGGTCTAGGTTAAGGTTCCATTATCATACAAACACTACGCACTCTACAAAACATCAAAGACACAAACATTAGATTGTAGATAACATAGTCTTTAGTTAAGGTAAGAGTTAGCATAATATAGGTTAAGTTGAGAGGTAGGGAAGGCGTAATTGATGATAATCTTGAATAGCGGTATATTGTAGGTTAACTAGTTTTAAGAATTAGATTAATAGGTTAAGTTAAGGTAAAGGCGGCAATGTGTGTATGTAATTAGGTCAGCGAAGAAGGAGAAAGCAAGGGGAGGTTACACTGCATAGAGTACATACCTACTATATATTATATATGATGACTGCCTATGATTGGTCGGCTGTCGGGCGTTCTAGCTCATTCAAACGTTGCCGTATAACATTACAGGTGCACATATTCCAAGGTAAGCCTTGGGTAAGCCCAATTATAGTTTTTAATATCATTGGGCTTACCCGATTTAACTGTTGATGAAACTAAATTATAAGGTCTACAAATAGATTACCAAACTAATGGGCGATTTTCCGAGATCAAAAAAAAAAAGAAATTGGTTCGTAAATGACTTCATAGATGGCGCTTAGCATAGATTAGTATGGGGCTTAGTAAAAGGCGGGTTCATGAAGAGCACGTGTATGGCTACGTAATATTTATTCTATTCCAAAATAGAAATAGGTTCTGGATGTCCTGAATATAAATAGGTAAGTAAATACTATTTTTTTATTCTTTTGGTAGACAAGTAAAAGTGTAGAATTTATTACAGCCCATAAGTAGCCCAGCTTTCATAAAACGACATCTATCGAGTGTTTTTGAACTAATTTTTACTTTTTAATTTGGGCTGTCAGAAAATCGCCCATTGGAAGACTCATACTGAGTGTATGGAACAAAATGGCCATTTCCAGATGGCAACCCATTGTAGTTTTAAAAAGTTTTAATACACTGTAATGGATTACTGGCGGGGGGTCGAACCCCGGACTCTCGCGGTGGGAGCGCGCCGAGAGTGAATCCTACATTTCCTTCCGCCGGAGGGGCTTGGAAGGTTTCCTAGCTAGCTCAGCGTTAGAAGGGTTAGCCACGGGTATGCGACAAACAAACACAGGTATATATTTATCGGACGGGCGGGTCTGTTACGCCCCTTTATTTAACTTAAGTCTTAAGCTACGTCTACGGTAGGCGTGATGATAGTGATCGTGGGGTTTCTACTGAAACGGCATACGGCCCTACTTGAACAGTTCCTGGGGAACGGAGGTCTCAGACGAGCGAGTGCGGGCGTGCCCGCACGGTCACAGCTACGGTAAGAGAACACTCCACTAATCTATAGACAGGGAAATCCAGGTGAGCAAACCTTCGGTGGTACCCGCACTGCTCCAACCTGAGGATACCTGTCCACACCGATACTACGTACCCACAACCACTAACTCACGCCCGTCTACGGGATCTACAACTATCGCGGATCGACTCAAACGTCCCTAAGGACAGAGGCCAGGTGAGCTGAGATACGGTGAAAGCCCGTACCGCTACAACCCGAGGTCCCTATCGGCCCAGACGCGCACATACGGTGAAAGCCCGTACCGCGCAGCCGAGGCCGGGTCAGACGATGCTTCGACGACGGCGTCGAGGCAACGACTGCTCGCGAGTAGACTCAAACGTCCCTGAGGACGGAGGCCAGGTGAGCTGAGATACGGTGAAAGCCCGTACCGCTACAACCCGAGGTCCCTATCGGCCCAGACGCGCACATACGGTGAAAGCCCTTACCGCGCAGCCTAGGTCGGGTCAGACGATGCTTCGGCGACGGCGCCGAGGCAGCGACTGCTCGCGAGTAGACTCAAACGTCCCTGAGGACGGAGGCCAGGTGAGCTGAGATACGGTGAAAGCCCGTACCGCTACAACCCGAGGTCCCTATCGGCCCAGACGCGCACATACGGTGAAAGCCCTTACCGCGCAGCCTAGGTCGGGTCAGACGATGCTTCGGCGACGGCGCCGAGGCAGCGACTGACCGCGAGCCGCGTGCGCGGCCGCTTTTTATACGGCTCGCGGCTGTGACGTCACGCAGCTGTCCGGCATCTCTGTGTTCCTTGCGCGGCGCGCGGCGTGGCGTCGCACTGCCTCCCCCTCCCTGGAGATTTTTACCTACGGGAAAAATCACCGTAAACAAATGCGATATATCTGCCTTGAAGCCTAATTATTACGGCTTCCATTCTTATACCTTAGTACTTCCTACTTATTATTCTTAATGTAATTCGTTGAAGCCTGGACTTTGCTTCCCGGTACTGATACCGACCAAATGAATATGTACTTTGTATGTGAACAATTTAACGACCATTAACAGTTTAGATCGATTGAACGAGAAACGGTGCGGAGTTGGTTTGTGGAAAATAATGGTTCAACAACATGCGTCATACCGATATAACGTATAATAAAAATAACGAACAATATTAACATTAATTAAAAAAAAACGAGCAAAAAAAACAAAACCCAAACAGGACTGTTTCGCCTACTCCGGTGCTCGCCTGGTTTTTGGGAGGCGGCCGAGTCCCCTCCTTTGCCCGCCGTTCCGCTTCCGGCCCGCCCTGCGCGTCTTTTTCTTGTGGACCGGTCCTGGCGGATGTGGGTCCTCCTGCGCCGCCTCTTTGCCTTGGTTCGCTTCCCTGTGGGTACTTCTATCTCCCACTTGGTTGGGCCGCCTGTCTATGGCTTCCTCACTCCCTTCGTCCTCGCCCAGTTCCTTGCAGATGAACTCTCTGTAATCGGCCATGTACTCCTGTATGGAGCCGATTAGTCCGTCTTCGTCCCCCTGGATGGAAGCGAGGTAGGTGGACACCGCCTCCGGGTTTAGTTCCGGCATTTCCGGGTCGCGTGTCGCCGTCGTTTGCGGCTTGTTGGAGTCGTGGGTGCATGTCACTTCCCCCGTGTTGTGCAGCCGCAGATTCGCCGGTGTCCCCCTTACGACCCGCGCTCCTCCTGTCTTCCTTCTGGGTGGCTGATTAGCGTTCGCGTTCATTGTGTTTGGCTATGGGCGTCCCTCTTCGTCCGTGCCTTATATAGGTTGAATTCTTAATTAATTATTTTGTCGCGGGTAAGTTTGTATCTGGGCTATTTCTTTCTACCCCCTTTGATTTAATGCTTGTTTTCGCTGATGTGGGCCAGACTTTCTCCCTACATTGTTTTTCTTCCTGTGGGCATTTTTACCCTTTTGTTTTCTCTTTTTTTTTTTTTTTTTGAACAACACCTGATAGTTTATCTATTATTGTTACCCTGGGATTTATATTTTACGGCCGGTAACTGCCCTCTTGCGGCCGCCCGTTGTACTTTTTTTTTTTCCGTTTGCGTATTGCGCTTACTGTTGTGCTTGTAGCATATGGCCCGCGCAAAGCATGCTATCGCGTTGGTACGTTTGTGCGCTTGTAGCCTATGGTCCGCGCAAAGCATGCTATCGCGTTGGTACGTTTGTTGCTACTGATCCTTTATTTTAAACGTGGCGTAACGCTTGTCGGTGGTCTGGCGGATAACTCATCGGGTCCGGCGGCCCTTCCCCAGCGCGGGCGGGTTCAAATCCCTCCGGGATATTCTTTTTGTTTTTGCTTATTATATTTTTTTTTTTCTCTCTCAACCCGGTAGGTATGTATAGTTTGTTGGTAGTTCGTTGTTATTGTATATACGCTTTCAAATCCTTTATATGTGCCGTTATTGTCCGTCTGGCTCCCTCCATGCTTTGTAATCCGTATATCACTGGGGATTTTCTTTCGCGTATCTTGTATGGTCCTACAAACTTTGGGGCTAACTTTGCGCAGAAGTTCTTACTAGCGTTGGATAGGACATGGTTTTTCTTGAGGACTAGGTCTCCGAGCTGTGGTTCCCAATGTTTTCGATGTCTGTCGTAGTAGTTTTTTTGATTTTCGGATGCTTTCCTCTGGTGTTCGCGGACTAGGGTGTATATTTGTTGTATTTTTGCTTTTTCTTTTAGTTGCGGTGTTGGGAATCTGTTTTTATCGTTCGGACTCCTGAGCTCCCTTCCGTATAATAGAAATGCCGGTGTGTATTTTGTCGTGGCTTGTTCGGATGTATTGATGGCGAAATTGAATTCCGGTAGGTACCTGTCCCATTGTTTATGATTTTCCTTGATAAATGTTGATATCATTGTTTCTAGTGTTTTGTTGGTTCTCTCGGTGGGGTTACACTGTGGTGAGTACGGCGGGGTCAGTCTATGTTCTGTGCCACATGACTTTAATTTTTCTGTGAATATTTTGCTGGTAAATTGTCTCCCATTATCGGTCACTAGTATTTGCGGGGTTCCGTGGCGTAGGGCTATGTTTTCCACGAATGCTCTTGTTACTCCGTTCGCCGTGGCATTTCTTAATGGTATAATTTCGTTCCATTTTGTGAATTTGTCGTGGAATACTATGATCCAGTGATATCCTCTTGATGACCTTGGTAATGGCCCTATGAGGTCGGCGGTTACTATCTGCCACGGGTCTTCCGCGTTTTTTATGTGCATCAGTCCGTATGTCTTTTGTTGTAGCGTTTTATGTTTTTGGCAGGTGTCGCACTTTTTCACGTATTTGAGTATGTCTTGTCTCATCTTTGGCCAATAGTACCTTTGCATTATCCTCTTTGTTGTTTTGGCTCTGCCCTGATGTCCGGCGCTGGGTACGTCGTGGTTTTGTTGTATGATTTGTGTCTTGTCTGCCTCCGGCACACAAATCTTCCATTCGGATTCGGGATCTGTAAGTTTATTGTATGCGTGGTGCTGTATTCTCTTGTACAGCTTGTCTTCTCTTATGCAATATTCTTGTGGTGACTCCAGCCCTTTTTCGACTTGTTCTCGTTTCTTACTGTACCAAGTTTGTTCTGTTACGGTGCAAGCTGGGTTCCGTGATAGTTCGTCTGCTATGACGTTCTGTTTTCCGCTTCTGTATATCACGTCAAATTGGTACTGTTGGAGTTCTAATGCCCAGCGCGCTAGTCTCCCTGCGGGGCTTTTCATGGTGTTCAACCATTTCAAGGCTTGGTGATCGGTTCTTACCGTGAAGTAGTATCCTTCTAGGAACGGTCTCATTTTGCGTATTCCCCACACAATCGCCAGGCATTCCCTTTCCGTTACCGAGTACCTTGTTTCTGGTGGTGTCAGTGACCTGCTTGCATACATGATGACTTTTAGGTTGCCGTCAACCGGCTGCAGAAGCACTGCTCCTATCCCGACGTCACTTGCGTCTGTTTCTAGGTAGAATGGTTTTGTAAAATCCGCTCTTGTTAAAATTGGGTCTGTTGTGATGAGTTGCTTGATCTTGTTGACCGCTTCTTCTTGTTCTGGTTGCCACCGGAAAGGTTCGTTTTTCTTTAGCAGTTTCGTTAGTGGAGCGGTTAGTTCCGCATAATTTGGTATAAATTTCCTATACCAGGATGTCATCCCGATTAGTCTTCTTACTTGTTTTACATTTTTAGGCGCTTGTAACTCGTGTATTGCTTTTATCTTGCCCCCGTTCATCTTGATCCCTTCTCTATTGACTGTGTGCCCTAAGTATTCTATTTCGGCTTTTGCGAATTCGCATTTCTTTTGATTAATTTGTAGTCCTGCTTGTCTTATTCTTTTAAATATGTCCTGGAGGTGTTGTATATGTTCCTCGTACGTGGCGCTGCAGACGATTATGTCATCTTGGTACACGTATGCGTGTGGTTCTAGTTCTGGTCCTATCACCCTATCCAGTAGTCTTTGGAACGTGGCCCCGCTTGAGTGCAATCCGAAGGGCATGACCTTGAAATGGTACAGTCCTCGGCCTGCTGTGAACGCTGTGACCGGTTTGCTAGTCTCTGCTAGCTTTACATTCCAATATCCGTTTTTTAAGTCAAATTTTGAGAAAAATTGTGCGTTCCTGAGCTTTTCTAGTGTGTCGTCTATTTGCGGGAGCGGGTACGCGTCTTTCTCTGATATTTCATTGATTTTCCGGAAGTCTATGCAGAATCTGTACTGGCCATCTCCTTTTTTTACTAGCACAACCGGTGAACTGTACGGGCTGTTTGATTTTTCTATTACGCCTTGCCCTAGCATTTCCTTTACGTGTGCGTCTATTATTTGTTGTTGTTTTGGATTCCTTGGATAATACTTTTGTTTTACCGGTTCGTTGTGTATCATCTTGATCTTGTGCTCAACCCACGTGTTTCCCTTTGGGCTCTTCTCGCAGAGATCGAATTCTTGTCGGATTATTTCTTCAAGGCGTTTTTGTTGTTCGGCCGTTAGCGTCCGGTGTGGTTGTGTGTTCTTTTGCGTGGCGGGTATGGCTGGCTCACTCTTGGCCACCACTGGCGACGTCTCGTTGTTTTGTTCGGGGATTTTTTTCTTTTCCGGTGTCACTCTTTCGCCTGCCCAGGTTATTACCATGCCTATCCTCTTCAACACGTCCATGCCTATTATCGTGCATGCTGCTGTCGGTAGTACCCCCACACAATGTTTTATTCGCACGTTTTTAATTTGGAGTTCCGCCACGACTGTCTTTCCCACTTGTGTTTTTGTTCCATCCGCGAGTATGATCTCTTTTCGGGCCGGCATTTCTATTGCTCCCCGTGCTATGCAGTCTTTATATACTGTCTGGTTTATGTATGTGTTTGTGGCTCCCGTGTCTACTAGGCACCGGTGCTTGGTTCCCATGAATTCTGCTTCTACGTAGACTCTGTTGTCTTCTTTGTTTTGGTCGTTGGCGGCTCCCACGGTGTCTTTCCTGCAGCAATTTTTACTGAGGACTCCCATGTTTCCACAACTGCTGCAGAATATCTGGCGCCTTGACCGGCAGTTCCTCGCGTCATGACCTGGTTTCCCGCATGACCAGCAGCAGGATTTCGCGTCGTACTGGGGATGTATTTTTGTCTGTTTCCCTTTACTGCTTCTAGACTGGTATGTATTTTGTTCTCGGTTATCGTACCTGTCTCTGCTTGGCCCTGCTTGTGTAGTTGCGCGATTGGTCTCCCTATATCCCTGTGGGTACGTGCCGGTGTCGGTGTTGCGTGGCTCCCGGTATCCTATATCCTGGTTTTTGTACGGTGTTGTGGATATGTTCTCGTACTCTGCGGCTAGATTCAGAAGTCCTGGGAGGTCTTTGTAGTCCTGCTTCTTGATATATAGCTTATACTCCTTAGCCATATTCTCGTGTATCCGGTGGATTTGTTCGTCCTTCGAGAGTTTGCCGTACCTTCGCATTAGTGTTTGTAGGTCGGTTAGGTAGTTTGTGAAGCTCTCTCTGTATCTTTGTTTTCGGGCGACAATCCTTACAATGAGGTCCTCCTGGTAATTTGGTGGGTAATAATAAAGTTTGAACAGCTCTAAGAAATTTTTCCACGTGTCACATGACTCCGCGTTGTTCCTGTACCACATTAACGCTTTTCCTTGTAATATTCGTGGTAGTGCCGGTAGTACGTCTTCCTTTTGTATGTCGCTGGCCGTTACGAGCTCCTCGAGTCTTTCGATGAATTCCACCGCGTTATCCCATGGTTTGAAGGTCAGATTCCATTCTTTTATGAGTTTGTTAATCATTTTGCTTATGTCTCTGTTTTCGCTGTCGGACATTCTCTCCGTGTGTCCCTTGTTTGGTGTTTTAAATTCTTCGCCTTCTTTTACTACGTCTACGAGCAATTTCCTTAATTCGTCCACTGTTAGCCCCTCTGTAGGTAGGTCTCTTTTCTCGGCTTCTTCAATTAATTCTGGCTTCCGTAATTGATATATCCACGCTGTCTGCATTCCTTCGGGGTGCTCTAAATAGCTTATTTCGGTGTCGGTCGGTCGGTCGGTCGGTGTGTCGGAGCGACGCGTTGGGTTTTTACGGGGCGCACTAATTTTCACTCTTAATTCTAAACTCACCCAGTTGCTGGTGCATACGGCGGGCGGCCAGGGGCCAATCTATCCTGGCGGGCGGGTTGAACGGCGGGCTAAATGGGAAGAAGTGATTATTACGGTTATATTACCTACTCCCCCCTAAATTGGGTGGGCGGGAAGCGTCGCGTTCACTACACGTGGCGAGCTTGTATTTCTTTCCGTGGCTCCCCTCTGAGCTAATGAACTCTTATGTGAGTTTTATAGTTGGGCGCCAAATGTAATGGATTACTGGCGGGGGGTCGAACCCCGGACTCTCGCGGTGGGAGCGCGCCGAGAGTGAATCCTACATTTCCTTCCGCCGGAGGGGCTTGGAAGGTTTCCTAGCTAGCTCAGCGTTAGAAGGGTTAGCCACGGGTATGCGACAAACAAACACAGGTATATATTTATCGGACGGGCGGGTCTGTTACGCCCCTTTATTTAACTTAAGTCTTAAGCTACGTCTACGGTAGGCGTGATGATAGTGATCGTGGGGTTTCTACTGAAACGGCATACGGCCCTACTTGAACAGTTCCTGGGGAACGGAGGTCTCAGACGAGCGAGTGCGGGCGTGCCCGCACGGTCACAGCTACGGTAAGAGAACACTCCACTAATCTATAGACAGGGAAATCCAGGTGAGCAAACCTTCGGTGGTACCCGCACTGCTCCAACCTGAGGATACCTGTCCACACCGATACTACGTACCCACAACCACTAACTCACGCCCGTCTACGGGATCTACAACTATCGCGGATCGACTCAAACGTCCCTAAGGACAGAGGCCAGGTGAGCTGAGATACGGTGAAAGCCCGTACCGCTACAACCCGAGGTCCCTATCGGCCCAGACGCGCACATACGGTGAAAGCCCGTACCGCGCAGCCGAGGCCGGGTCAGACGATGCTTCGACGACGGCGTCGAGGCAACGACTGCTCGCGAGTAGACTCAAACGTCCCTGAGGACGGAGGCCAGGTGAGCTGAGATACGGTGAAAGCCCGTACCGCTACAACCCGAGGTCCCTATCGGCCCAGACGCGCACATACGGTGAAAGCCCTTACCGCGCAGCCTAGGTCGGGTCAGACGATGCTTCGGCGACGGCGCCGAGGCAGCGACTGCTCGCGAGTAGACTCAAACGTCCCTGAGGACGGAGGCCAGGTGAGCTGAGATACGGTGAAAGCCCGTACCGCTACAACCCGAGGTCCCTATCGGCCCAGACGCGCACATACGGTGAAAGCCCTTACCGCGCAGCCTAGGTCGGGTCAGACGATGCTTCGGCGACGGCGCCGAGGCAGCGACTGACCGCGAGCCGCGTGCGCGGCCGCTTTTTATACGGCTCGCGGCTGTGACGTCACGCAGCTGTCCGGCATCTCTGTGTTCCTTGCGCGGCGCGCGGCGTGGCGTCGCAACACTATCATTGGTCTCGACTCGAATCTCTTAAACTTATTATTAATAAGTATAACAGATTCGAGATAATAAGTTATTAACAATTTGTTGACTATGACTTGGTTTGGCTTTGTTTTTGTGTTATTGTTTTGTCAAATAAAATCTAGTCATACTGCGGAGAGCAGATCTGCTGCTACGCGTGGAGCTGTAACGTTCTTTGTAAGTAAGTAGGTAGGTACCTACTTCTTTTAATGGAAAACGCGTCTCGGGAGCGTAGAAGCTGGATCTGCTAGTCCGCGCGTGATAACATGTTTTCTATACAAACACAAAAACCTAAGTACAGCTACGCGCATACAAGCAGATCTGAGGGGCGATCGCGCTAAATAATCTCAAGCAAACCAGAACTGAACCTCAGCCGTTAGTAGAACGGCTGCGGTTCTTGCGTTTTGGTTGAGATTATTTAGCGTGATCGACCCCTGCGTCTCCGTAGCGCAATGCGGGACAATGTGAGAACCGCCATAATTAAGAATCGTTGTAATTTTAAAAACAATTTAAAAGACTAAAGTTATTATTATGTCAATCACTCGTTCTTGTTCATTATGATATGAAAAAACCTATAAGTTTGTCTGTAGATGCATCAAAAAGTGCAGTCGGTGCAGTAATAATGCATGGAAATAATCCCATAGTTTATGCCTCAAAGTCACTAAATAAAAGTCAAATAAATTGTGCCCAAATAGAAAAAGAACTTTATGCTCGGACCAATTATTTCGGTCCGAGACTTTATGCAATAGTATTTGGATGCAAAAAATTCCATCAATATGTTTATGGTAAGCCTATTCAAGTCGAAACAGCATCAACCTCTAGTTACTTTATTTAAAAAACCAATAGCTGAAGTCCTTACAAGACTTCAACGTGTGACAAGACTTCAATGGCCGACTGAGGGCCTTGGTTAAGAAATCAGCACTCTGTAGGTTTGCCCCTATGTGCTTGACTTGAATTATTCCATCGGCAACCAATTCTCTCACTAGAAATGTCTTATGGCTATGTGTTTTGTCCTTCTATGCAATTCAGGATTTTGCGGCAGTTTTACTGCAGCGTCATTATCTACTTGCAAGATAGGTATTTGCTTTAGGGCAGAAATTTCATTGTACAGCCTCTGTAGCCACACCATCTCTCGTGCTGTTTCGCTTGCTGCAACAATTTCAGCTTCTGTTGTAGAGATAGCTACTGATGATTGCTTTCTACTTGCCCAAGCAATTGCTCCACCAGCATATAAGCACAGTATGCCACTTGTGGAGCGACCATCTTTAAGGTCTCTTCCATGGTTTGAATCGCTGAAGCAGTCCAGTATTCCCGTCCTAAAATCTTTTTTGTATGTTATACCATAACCTGATGTACCTTGTAGGTAACGCATTATACGTTTAACCTTTAATACATCCTCTTTAGTAGGGTTCTCCAAGGTTCTTGATACAACACCAACTGCATATGCAATATCTGGTCGTGTTCCAACCATTAGATAACTAAGGGCACCAATAGCTTGTCTATAAGGATGTGACTTCTCGTCTATCATCTCTTTATCTGCTTGCCCTTTTTCAGATTCTCTGATCATTGGTGTGGTGACTGTCTTACAGCTGCTCATACCAAACCGAGCTAACACTTTCTCGGTGTAGTGTTTCTGCGTTATAGTAATTGAGCCATCATCTTTGTATTGTAGTTGCAAACCCAGATAATAGTCTGCTGGCTTTGTGGTTATCTTAAACTTTCGCTTTAGCTCAGCCATAAACTTATCTGCATCTTTTTGGTTTGTTGCAGCTACCAATCCATCATCTACGTATAATACCAAGATGATTTTGTTTTGTGCTCGTTCTTACAAACATGCAAGGATCTGTCTGGCTTTGTTGAAATCCTATCGACTTCAAATAATCAACAATGCATTTGTTCCAGCATCTTGGTGATTGTTTTAACCCGTATAGGCTGCGCTTCAACTTGCACACTCGATTAGTGCCGTCATTGATACCTTCTGGTTGTTTCATGTATATCTCTTCTTTCAGACATCCATTTAAAAACGCAGTTGATACATCGAATTGCGTGAGTGTTTTACCTTTGTTTGCCGCAATGCTTATGACTGACCTTATCGTTGTCATCTTTGCAACAGGGCTAAACGTCTCATCATAGTCCACTCCGTGTTGTTGCGAAAAACCTCGAGCAACGAGTCGTGCTTTGTATTTGTCAATCGTACCATCAGCGTTAGTTTTAACTTTGTAGAGCCACTTGCACGATATAGCTTTGCGATCCTTGGGTAGATCAACTAAAGTCCAAGTTTTATTTTCTTCCAAAGACTTTAACTCATTTTTCATAGCTCTCATCCAGTGCTCCTTGTTTTGACTTTTAGATGCTTCGTTATAGGTTGTAGGCTCATCCATTTCTGTCCCATTGTCTAAAGACAGTATAACATAGTCACCAAGTCTTGCAGGTGGTTGTAGCTGAGCTCTGTCTCGAAGAGTTCTCCTACCTTCATTCTCTATTTCGCTATCTGACATAATATCATCCATTTGTTCTACGCGCTCTGGTAACGTCTGATCATTCTTAATGTCATCATGAATTTCTGAAGGTGTATGAGGTATAGTCTCAAACGATTCTGGAGGTACACATTCCTGAAAAATTTCTGTGCTTTCACTTTCTTCCTCCCTTACATCTTGAATCGTTTGACTATTGTCCTCCCTTACAACTGGATTTGCTGGTATTCGTAGACTTATTTCATTTTCAGCCTCAGTCTCAGAAGATTTTGTCGATTCTTCACTCTCTTTAGCATTAGTGTCATCGATCGCTGACTCTAGAAATACTACATCTCTTGAACGTACCAGTAAACCTCCATTTTTATTCATGTTCAGAAGACGATATCCATCATCACCATTGTAGCCGATTAGGATACATTTTTCGGATTTCTTGTCTAACTTCTTACGCTTCTGCTTGGGTACATGGACGTAACAAGGACTTCCGATAATCTTGAAATGACTAATCTTTGACTTCTTGTTGTACCACAATTTATATGGTGATTTACCATCTACAGGAGTGCATCCTGTTCTGTTGAGTACATATGCTGCTGTACTTATGAGCTCTGCCCAACATGCGGTTGGCAACTCTTCGTGCGCATACATCATTGCGCGAGCGGCTTCTACAAGTGTCCTATTCTCTCTCTCACTGCAGCCATTTTGCTGTGGCGTATATGGCATTATTAATCTTTGTTTGATGCCATACTTTTGTAGTGTAGATCTAATTTTCTCATTATCGAATTCCCCGCCATTATCACTTAACATTTCTTTAATGACATGACAAGCTACCTTGCTCTCTTCTAACATTAGTTGAAGCTTTGAGCAGACTTCAGATTTCTGTTTCATGAAGTATACATAGCGGTATTTACTGTAATCATCTTTAAATAGAACGAAGTAGCGGTATCTCTTGTATGAAAATGGGAATGGACCACAAACATCTGAGTTTATTATTTCGCCTGGTGTCTCCGCTCTAACTCTAGTTCCGAAAGGTTTTCTGTGCATCTTCCCGAAGCTACATCCTTCGCAGAACTCTTTACTGTTATGCGGTACTTTTATTCCGAGTTCACTTTCAATGACTTTCTTTACATGAGCTTTGCTTTGGTGAGCCAATCTCTCATGATAGATCTGTAGCGAATTCACATTAACATTAATTTAGTCTGAATAAGCCTCCCCTTTTATTTCGTTTACCTGTAACCTTAACTATGCCATTCGCTTTTGTGCAAAACTCTGGCTTAGACTCGAAGACGCTATTCTGTAATCTGTCTTGTGCTGCCAATAGTGAGAACAGATTCTTCTGTAGTGATGGTACACACCATACATCGCATAAGGTTATGATGCCTCTATGGTTTCCAACTTTGGCTTTGGTTTTATGTCACCTTTACCAGTGGCCTCAACTTTCTCACCATTAGCTGTTGTTACTGTATGTGCTTTGCCAAATCTTTTAAACGTATGGAACAAATCTCTCCTGAATGTGACGTGACTTGTAGCTCCACTGTCTAGATACCAACAATCTCTGTCAGGGTATATAAGCATGTATTAACGATCATCAGGTCTGTGTTGTTTACTATGTTTCCATTCGAACTTGGCTTAGGTGGTCTTCCATCACTCAACCACTTGGCGCATTTTCTTACTTTATGTCCTTCTTGTAAACAGTAATTGCACTTTACCTTTTTACTGTTGTTGTTATCGTTTTTTTCCTTTTAAGAAGCTTCTAAGATCTTGCATATCAGAATTACCTCTGGCAACTCTTGGTTTCCTTCAAGCTTTGTTTCTTCAAGTTTGATCTCCTTGTTCAAATTAAACCAAATGTTCTTTGACTTTGACAGGTGTATCGCCATATTATCGTCCAGCTTCTTCTTGTACTCGAAGAACTTAAGGCAATTTTCGTAGACTAAGTCATCTCTATCTCAGTCGAACAACCGTTTGAGTTCATCCCACACTTCTTTAGAAGACTCAAAACGCATAATTCTTTGGACAATTTCGTCGGTCATGTTGCTTGTGAGAATAATTAAAATAGTACTATCAAGTTCTTGAAACTCCTTCATAGCACAATTATCACCGGTGGGTTTCATTACTGGAATAGATACCATATCTACCTTCTAATATTTCTAGGGCTTTGGGAATGCCCTTCAACAACATAGATACCTTATACTTCCAAACCGACCAGTTTGTGCCGTCCAAGTTTCCGATTTTGAATCGCGTAATCTCTGGTTTGGATGCCATGACTACACTTGAATTTTCGTTATTTTATTTTATTATTCATACACTCTGCTACCATGTTACAAGGATTTAAATATCCGTGAAATCAAAAACGTTTGTTTTCAGGCAACTGACATCGTATATTTATTTTGGTTACTATGACTACACAAAAACATAGATAAAAGGTCTAGGACCTTTTCTAACAGGATTATATTAAATGTATAGTAAGGGCGTCCGTTCACTCTGTTCTCTCTGCACTCTGCTCTGATGACTGTACCCATACATCTCTTTTTAGTCACAAAATCTTCAATGCAATTACAAGTTCTTGCAGTTTCGTAACTGTTACAAAACATGGCGTCCGTGTGGAGTTTGGTCTGTATGTGTGGTAACATTTTACACACAATTTGATCAGAAATGTTCCAGTAACTATTTGTAGTCGTTGTGTTCACACGTTACGTAATCATTTGTGTAGACTTCTTTTTATACACCTTGTGTTTAACTTGTAACGAGTATACAATCAAGTAATTAATGAGTATAGTAACGGTGTGATTACGATGTTACAATAATAGTAATTTGTTGTATTGTTACGTCATTGTTCCTGAGCAATATTACTAAAATGAGATAAAAAAACGCACTCTTTCTCAAACATATAAACTACACTCACACCAATTATCTAGCCCAAGATAAGCTTCGAAGAAACTCGTTAAATGGTTACTAGACAACGGATAAACATACTTAAAAACATACTTATTATACATAGAAAACACCCAGACCCGAGACAATTTAGAAAAACAATAATTTCTAAATTGACCCGACCGGGAATCGAACCCGGGAGCTCAGAGATGGCGACACCATGAAAACAGGTGTACAAACCACTCGACCAAGGAGGTCAAATGGTATGGTATGGTATGGAGGTATATGCTGATAAGTCATGTAACGAAAATGAGTGAACAGCAGAAGAAACGTAATTTTCGTTATACATCGACTTTCTACAGGAAAGTTAACAAATTATTAGTTCCACAAAATTGTCCATCAAGTAAGTGCCTAGATTTCTAGTTTTTATATATTATTAACTAGACTAGTTAACTAAATTGGCATTTGTAGTAACAAAACTAATATACTTAGTAACTAAATCGCAGTCTAGGATCAAACACATTATGATCATTGGACAAAAAGTATAATAACCCAATTTTATTATGTTCATAATTATGTTTAATTTGGTTCTGCGTTAAAATGTAGGTACTTAATATTAATTACGTTACGTTTGAACTGCATGGCTTCAGTGATGCCTCCAACAATGCCTACGCGGCCGTTATTTACGCTCGCATCATAGATGAAGCTGAAAATCCATGAATAAAAACACATTAAGTTTCAAGACGAGATCAAAAATACTTTAATGAAAATGATACAATAAAAAAACAATAATATATAAAGATAAAATAATAATAGATTTTTTTCTTGACAACACGTGTCAAGCCTTTGAATCAAGAACCATAAAACACTATGAATTAAAAACTTTAAGGTAACAACAAAAAGGTTTTATATTATGCGGCTTGTTTAGAAACGCATTTGAACATTCCGCCCACTATGCACAAAATGTACATAACTTCCGCCCACTGTGAACGTCCATAATAAAGACAGTGGACTGTAATAACTTCGAATGTAAATAATAAACATTCACAATGGCTAGGAATTATGAAAAAAAGAAACTGTAGCCGCACACTCACAATAACAAGCACAGAAGATGTAAAGCAAATCCATTTAATAGAATGTCAGACGGAAGCCTTTTCGATATGAAACAGGGACATAGCTCTGAAAAGAGCTGCCATAATGAAATAAGAATAGATCGATATGAAACAGGAACATAGCACTGAAAAGGGCTGTCGTAATGAAATAGGAATGGAGCTTCGTCAGCATGCAAACAGCATCTTCATTCTTCGCCATCATTCTCAGCTGCGTGTACACATCACTCGTAACAGCGCCACGTTATCGCCATCGCCGCACGCCGCACGCCACGCAACTTCACTGCGTCCGCTCCGTGGTCTGTCGGCCGTCGAAATGGCCGAGCGCAACGAACGTCGCCAGTTTTGTCGCGTGCGTATTTCCCCGCCCGCACTTCCCCGCGTCGCGAAGCCCCGCGCCGCGTGTTCCCCGCACCGCGTTGCATAGCGACCGCGGGTGAATGAGACACCCGTTGTTCCTCTCTCTTTTGCGTAAGTGACTAAGTTAAGCAACCTATGTTTGTAAATATAATAATTGTAATATATATGATCACTAACTAAAATAAAGTATTCATTCTACGACTGACCATCCTGAGTATAATTTCTCTCCAAGCTTCGCTTCAACCCCACTCGCTAAAGTGGTGACCCCAGTCAGAACACAGAAGACCCTACTCAGAACAATCCAGAAAGAAGAAAATGGCTAACGAAGAACCAGCAGCACCAACCTCTCCAGCACAACACCTGCAAGAAGTCTCCGGCATTGCACTCTCTATGCGTGTACCACCATTCTGGCGAGATCGTCCGCGTCTCTGGTTCATAAGTTTCGAAGCCGCAACTAGCGAACTAAAGAAAAGCGAAGCACAAAAGGCGCAGATGGTCATCGCACAACTCGAAAAAGAAGACATAGAGCAAATATGCGACCTACTCTACGAGCCGCCAGCCGAACGCTACTACTCGATCATCAAAGAGCGACTAATCTCTGTCTATGAAGAATCGGATGGAAAGCAACTACAAAAACTGTTGTCCGACATGGACCTAGGCGATCAGAAGCCGAGCCAGTTGTTACGGCGCATGCGAACCCTCGCACGCAACAAGGTTCCTGACAGTACACTCCGATTGATGTGGATGAACCTCCTGCCACCGCACGTGCACTCGGTGATCATCGTTAGCGATGCGATTAGCAACGACACAGCGCTGGACGAGCTAGCCAAGCTTGCTGACAAGATGCTGGAACAAAATCGTCAAGTCTCCACGATAGCTTCAGTTTCGTCATCAACCCGGCAAGGAAAACACGTCGACATACAGTTCCTGGCCGACGAGATAAGAAAACTCCATTTAGAAGTTGCAGAACTCCGAGCATTTAGAAACAACTACTCGTACCCTCGCCCACCACCACATGCACGCTATCACTACGCACAACAACATCCACATCGAAATGCAAGAGAAAGAAATACCAGCCGTTCGCCGTCTCCGTCTCGCAACCGCGACGGACCATCCCGTTCTCGCTCTGCCACGCCATCACCGTTTTGCTACTATCATCGTCGCATTGGGAAAAATGCAAAACGCTGCACAACACCATGTACTTTCAACAATGAAGAAACATCGGAAAACTAGCAAACACGTTGGCAGAGGCGGAACCCAACGTCGTCGGAACAAAGTCATACCGCCTATTCGTCACCGACAAAAGCTCCAGATTATCGTTTTTAATCGACACCGGCGCCAACATCTCCGTTCTGCCGAAGCGAAAAGGAACATCTGCGAAACCTCTTCCATTCACCCTGTACGCCGCCAATAGCACCATCATACCAACCTACGGTGAAAAAACAATGACATTGGACCTCAACCTACGAAGACCTTATAAATGGCGTTTCATCGTGGCCGACGTTACAAAACCGATAATCGGAGCAGACTTCCTTAAACATCACAACCTACTAGTTGATTTGAAGAACCGAAGACTTATAGACAACACAACGAAGCTCTGTACCGACACCAGTGGGCGTTACACCGACATACCTACAGTACGCAGCATCGACGTCCAACAATCGTACCACAACATACTATCAGAGTACCCCGGTATCGCCCGTCTCACTTCAATGAAACTCAACCCCAAACTCCGAGTAGAACATTTCATCGAAACAACTGGTCAACCTATTCACTGCCGCGCTCGACCTATTCCACCACATCGCTACGATCAAGTCAAAATCGAGTTCGAAAATATGATCAGTCAAGGGCTATGCAGACCAAGCAAAAGTCCTTGGGCAAGCCCACTCCATATCGTACCGAAGAAAAATGGTGACCTACGAGTCTGCGGAGATTACAGACGTCTTAATGCAGTCAAGAAACCCGATCGCTACCCAATACCACGCATAAGGGATTTCACACATCAACTCACTGGGAAAACAATATTCAGTACAATTGACCTCAACCGGGCGTATCAACAATTAGCAGTACGTGACGAGGACATTGAGAAAACAGCAATCATCACCCCGATGGGACTGTTCGAATTTCCACGAATGTGCCCAGGTCTCAAGAACGCAGGTCAAACCTTCCAACGGTACATCCATGAAGTTCTAAGAGGGCTACACTTCGTGTTTCCTTTCATCGACGACCTACTCCTGGCATCAGAAACCCCAACTCAGCACGAAGAACACCTACGAATGGTTTTAAGCAGACTGGAAGACAATGGCATTACCATAAACCCGGTCAAATGCAACTTTGGCCAAACGCAAGTACAGTTTCTAGGATACACTGTATCACAAGAAGGCATAAAACCACCGCTGCACAAAGTCCAAGCCATCACGGAGTATCCGAAGCCAAAGAACATAGAAGAACTCAGGCGTTTTCTCGGAATGTTAAACTTTTACCGTGAACATATTCCGAACGCCGCAGCCATACAAGCACCATTAAACTCGTACCTACACAATACGAAAAAACGCGACAAGACCACCATCGAATGGAATACCGAAGCGGAGGAAGCATTTATAGACTGCAAAACAAGCATTATAAACGCTGCCTTACTCGCACACCCATCCCACGATGCGACACTCGCGTTATTTTGCGACGCTTCCGATAACGCAGCCGGTGCCGTGCTACAACAACATTACAACGACCAATGGCAACCATTAGGATACTTCTCAAAGAAATTTAAAACCGCGCAGAAGAAATACTCGACCTACGACAGAGAGCTACTAGCTATCTACATGGCAGTCAAGCATTTTAGAAAAACATTTGAAGGCCGCCACCTCATTATTTTCACCGACCACAAGCCGCTTACCTACGCTATGTCTAAAACGCAAACGGCAAACGAAACGCCGCGCCGGACTCGCCAATGTCTTTTCATAAGCGAATTCACCACAGACATACGACACATAAGTGGCAAAGAAAATGTAGTCGCCGACGCACTCAGCCGCATAGAAACAATATCGTGCCCGGAAACAATAACCTACGCAGATATAGCCAACGCGCAAGAGCGAGACAGCAACATATCGCAACTAGCATCTCAAAACTCAAGCAACATCTCAATCAAGAAAATAACTATCCCTGACACTGATCTCGACCTATATTGTGAAACGTCTACGCCCTACGTTCGCCCGTATATACCTACAGAACATAGATGGCAAGTTTTCAACATTATTCACAACGTGAGTCATCCCGGCACCCGTACTACACGCAAGCTCGTCGCAAAGAAGTACTTTTGGCCATCAATGAACGCAGACATTGGCAAATGGACAAAAGCGTGCATTCCATGTCAAAAGAGCAAGATACAACGTCATACAGTTTCACCTATTTCATCATTCCCGCCAGCTGACAGATTCCGAAATTTGCATGTCGATATCGTTGGCCCATTATCTACTGCAGAAAACGGCCAACGTTATGTAATCACGATGATAGACAGAGCGACCCGATGGCCCGAAGCAATACCTACGGACGACATTACAGCAGACACAGTAGCGAAAGTTGTCTACCAACACTGGATCACACGCTTCGGCTGCCCAGAAACCCTTACAAGTGACCAAGGTCGACAATTCGAGAGTCAGCTGTTCACCAACCTAATGAAAGAAATGGGAAAACACGTACAACGCCCTATCACCCACAGGCAAACGGAATAGTCGAACGTTGGCACCGCTCACTCAAGAACGCATTACGCGCAAGACTCGTCGCCGCTTCAACTAAGTGGACAGATGAACTACCTACAGTTCTATTAGGCTTACGAGCAGCCTTACGCACAGACACGGCAGTCAGCGCAGCCGAACTTACCTACGGTTACCATTTGCGATTGCCAGGCGAATTTTTTACCGCAAGTACTAACATACCTACTGAGTGGTTAAGTTGTCGAAATAATTAGCTCCGTATTTAATTTTGATATTATTTGTATAAAGCATAATAGCTAGTTAATTTTTCAATTAATAAATAAAATAAGTGACGAAAAACGCCTACAAGTGTTATCTCTGCAAACATTTGTTTAGTTTTTAAATTATTTGCAATAATAAAATTCCGACTGTCATCGCCAGCTGACTGTGATAACATTTTTAGACGCAAAGTTGTGAAAATTACAACTTTTGCCGTGGATTGCAGCAACATAAACCGGGGGAGTATTGTTTTCATTATATCTCTAACTAATAAGACGTAGGTACCTATAATAGCTATTTTTAACAATCCCAAAACACTATATGTACTTACTTACATTTCATTTGCAAGTGCCAATGTACTAAGCTGGTTATTTGTTTTGACGTGACAACGTCTTAAATTAGGTTGCGGCTGGGAGTCACTTATGAAAAAGTGTAACGCTCGGTAACGTTACGATGAGTCACCGAACGAGAGAGAGGCCCGCCGAATGCCTTGCGTCTCTCTCCCACTCAACTATGATCGGTCTGCATATTTGTTTTAAATATAATTCTTTTTATAAATAAATGTTTTAAATTGTTACTATTATTTCATCCTTCTTCCTACTATACGAATGAATATTCACATTAAAATTATTTTACCACTCAAAGTCGTTGTCACGTAAAACTTTCGCCCGTATACCGACTTTACAGGCAACCAATTTTTTTTACATAATAACAACACCTCAAATAGTGGTACTTCTTAGCTGTTTCAATTATATCACTAGATTTTAGAGGCACATGTTAAAAGATATTGTAACTTTGTATAATTTAGAAACTACAGTTACCTACATAATTTGGTTTTACTTGTAGTTTGTTATTTTTATTTTTTTTATTTTTTTTGCTAGTTAAAATTACTTCTATACTAAATAAGTACATCGAATTATTCAATTCAATTAATTCTAGATCAGTACCTAATATAGTTATTATAATATAATAGCTTCTTTTATGCACCTTTTTATGTGAGACACATCTACCCCCCAGTAGTTATATTAGTATATTGTTATCCTATAATCTTTCTAGTATATAGCTATTCATAAAAGATAAATATACATAGTGGTATTACAATAAATAAGATCTTAATCTTGTTTTAATACTTTCAGGTGAGTACAAATAAAAACTCAAAATGCTTACCCGTAAGGCAGTTACACAAAGTACTGAACTCAAGCTCAGACAGACACTTCAGGAGTTGAAAGTATCCAAGGATTCCTTCAATCAGCTGCTACGAGAGAGAGAAGAGAGTGAGATGGAAATAAAGTCCATTATTGACAAAAACTCACAGCTTAAGAATGAATTAAGCCAACTGCACATTCAACATCAGGATGTGCTTCACCAGCATAACCATCTACAAGGGGTGGTCTCCAACTTCGAGGAGCAATACAGCACTTATGAAAGGGCTTTGGACCGCATCACAGAGCTGGAAAGGCACCTCAGTGCAGCCAACCATCAGATTTCTCAATTCGTTGAGAAGCAGCAGCAGCATGAAGTGGAACATACTCAATCTTTGTTCGAGGAGCTTATGGCATCACCTGGTGGAATCTCAGCAGAACGACTTCCACTTAACAACCACAACACTAATAAGTTAAGCAACAATAAAATTAAGAAATATGTTAAAGTCCATAGATTTATAAGGAAAACTGAAAAATTTATCAAAAAGAACAACTGTTTTTACAAAAATATTGCTCTTAGGAAAGAACGTATGAGCCTTTTAGATTCTTTAGAGATTTATAATAATAAATTAATTAAAAGTAGGGAAATGTATGACCGGGACACTCAGCAATTACAATCAGATATTCAGCGGTTGCATGAGACACTTGATAGTGTAAACAATAAATATTCAACTGCACAAAAGGAAATCGAAGAGCATATTCAATCAGCTACAGAGTTGATTGATTTATGCAAATACAATGCTGATCGGTACGACTCTTTAGTTAATAATGAGATAAACAGATGTGAAAGTCCTTTTTTATCAAACTCAAGTATTCAGTCGACTAACTTGTCTGTCATGGATCCCAGTCCGTTAACGGCCTGTACAGAAATTATACCAACTTATGATTTAAATAGCTTGATCATAAACAATGATAATGAATTAAAAAGAAAAACAGTTATGTTCTCTGATAGACTGGGTCAGGGGTTGGGGTTGCTTTTGAATGGAAGTTTAAATCAACAAGTAACGAATGTCTGTGCCACAGGTTTATCAATGAATGCTATAGTTTGTAGCATATCTCAGCAGTCATTGAGCAGTTCCACTAATGTAATTATTTTATGTGGTGACAGTTCACAAATTAAGAAACGTGACATAATAGAAAACATAACTTATTTGTTACAATTTCAAGCGAATACAAATTGCAGGTTAATTATTAGTGCTTTTCCCTACTGTAAAAACTTAACCTGGGAACAAAACAAACGTATTTTTGACTTAAATTTATTATTATATAATTTATTATGGCGTCATAGTGACAATATTTTATTTTTTGACATTAATAAATTTATTAATAATTTTATTTTGACTTCAGATACTATGTATTTGCCAAAGAAATATAAGACCCAGATAGCTAATTTATTAGCTTATAATATACAAGACCTAGTTATACCTGGTATAACAAAGTCTATTGATAATAATGTCATCATTAGTAGTTCTACTAATGCATCTTTTATAACTAGTAGTAAGGTGACTACCTCTAGTTTAAACTGAGGTCTAAGACAAAAGCCAAGTCCACATCCATTAATATTATAAATCAAAACATTCAGGGTTTGGCTGGCAAGGACTTAGAATTAGAATTAATTGCAAAAAGTCAGGCTATTCATATATTTTGTATAACTGAGCATTGGCTAAAAACACATGACACGTCTTTCCATGTAAATAATTTCCAACTAGCAAGTGCGTACGTACGAAGCACAGCTATTCACGGCGGTTCTTTAATACTTGTTAGTAATAATATTAAATACAAAGAGCGAAATGATATTGTATGTCTTTCAAAGGAGCGTAATATTGAGCTATCATGCGTAGAGTTAAATAGGTTTATAATAGTGTGTGTATACCGACCCCCCTCGGGCAATTTCGATGTTTTTGAATCAGTAATAGAAGATGTACTTAATAAAATAAAATTAAAAAATAAATTTGTTTTAGTATGTGGGGATTTTAATGTAAATATTTTAGAAAACACTTTAGTGAGTGTTAGTCTTCTAGCTTTATTTAAATGTTTTAATTTAAAAAATCTATTTCTTGAACCCACTAGAATAACTTCACATTCGGCCACTTAAATCAAATCAAATCAAATCAATATCTCTTTATTCAGTAAACTTAGAATAAGCATTTTGAATCGTCAAAAGTTAAAGGATGGACGGGCACCCGCCCACCCACCCCGCCCATTCAGGAAGTCTTTTAACTGTGGAGAAGAACGGGCGCAAGAAACTCCACAGGTTTATAATAATATAGAAGTAACGACATTTACAAAACAATATGTCGTTACCAAATCATACAACATACAATTAAAAAAATTATGAGCGTCAATACAAGTTGGAACATGCCCTCCCTGTCATAGAAGGACATTTTCCATTACAACAAAAAAAAAACATTTGATACGATTACAAAAAACAGGTATTGCTCGATTATAAATAAAACGAACAACGTCTTACAGTATCTTTGAAATAAAAAGAAAAACTATTAAATACTACCAATAAAAAAAATAAGATTGCAAGAGCAGACCAGCCTCCACAGGCGGCACCCGTTCACGAGTATGACATGTGAATCAGCCATCGCTTCACTCAACCATGTTTTAGGGAACGTAACGACCCGACGCACATGCCACCACCGCAGAGACACTTTAAGAGAGCATGACACACTCGAGCAACTCCAACTTGTCTCGATAATATTTTTAGAGACTATGACCCTGTATCTAAGTCAGTTATTAGTAGTCTTACATCTGACCATTGCGGTTTGAAGGTGAGCTATGATATTGATGTTAAGGAGGAGCCTAAAACTGTAACATGTAAACCAGTTACAAAAAAGCGAATGGAGTATTTTAAAAACAATGTAGCTTGTAAAATTGATACTTTGCTCTTTGTACAAGATGATCCGGATGAACTATATAGTAATCTCTTTGATTTAATAAAGACAGAATACAACCAGGTGTTTACCTCTAAAACAATAAAGTTTTCACAAAAACTTAAGTTCTGTGACTGGGCCACGCCTGGTATTTATAAAAGTAGAAATAAACTGTTTGAGCTATATAATCTAAGACAATATAACCATAATTTAAATTTTACAGAATATGTAAAAAAATACTCTAAATTGTTTAAGAAAGTGTGCATACTAGCAAAATCAAATTTCATTAAAGATAAAATTAAAAAGTCTAATAATAAAATAAAAGCCACTTGGGATATCATCAACCGTGAAACTGGTAAATTAAAACCACGGGACAACACTTTTACTCTAAAAGTTAATGACAACCTTGTCAATTCGGATGCACAAATTGCTAATATTTTTGATGATTTCTTCATAAATATACCTGTGGTAACAACCTCTAATTTAGATTCATCACCAGTGGCGGCACAATCTTTTCTCGAAGAACATGTACCCAAATGTAATTTTTCTTTTAATTTTCAATATATTAACTCTAATAATATTATTAAAAGTTTCAAATCACTAAAAATGAAAAACACAGGTGATTTGTGGGGCATGTCTATAAAGATAATTAAGAATATTATATATTCTATTGCACCCTATCTTGCTGACATATTTAATAACTGTATTGATAAGGGAATCTTTCCTGATCTTATGAAGTTTAGTAAGGTTATACCTTTATTTAAATCGGGAAATAAAGAAGACCCCAGTAACTATCGACCAATTTCAATACTACCAGCACTTAAAAAGATTTATGAAAAAAATTATTCTCGAACAGTTAGTAGAATACTTTAACTTAAATAATCTTTTACATAGTAAGCAATTTGGTTTTACAAAGGGTCGTTCCACTACTGATGCAGGTGTTGCTCTAATAAAACATATATTTGATGCCTGGGAGGGGTCTCAGAACGCTCTTGGAGTTTTCTGCGACCTGTCCAAGGCTTTCGATTGCGTTGAGCACCGAATACTGGCGATGAAGTTAAATTATTATGGTCTCAAAGGTTTTGCGCTTAAATTGATACAGTCTTATCTTAGTTCTAGAACACAAACTGTCGATGTTAATGGAACTAAGTCATCCGGTTCTCATGTAAAAATGGGAGTTCCACAAGGGTCAATTCTTGGCCCTTTCTTATTTTTGATATATATCAATGACTTGCCATTCTTTGAAGAAAACTTCTGTGATATTGTATTGTTTGCAGATGATACTTCACTCATTTTTAATGTGACTAGGAATAAGAATAATTTTGACGATGTAAACAATGCTCTCTCAGAGGTACTTAGTTGGTTTACTGCTAACAATTTACAGCTAAACGCTAAAAAAACGAAATGTATTAAATTTACACTACCAAATGTCAAGACCGAACAAACCGATGTTAGAATGAATGGTGATAAATTAGATTTGGTAGATTCGACAGTTTTCCTAGGGATAACCCTGGACTCAAAACTCCAATGGAATCCGCATATATCGAATTTGGCCGGCAAACTCAGTTCAGCAGCTTACGCCATTAGAAAAATTAGACAATTAACAGATGTTGAAACTGCTAGGACTGTTTACTTTAGTTATTTTCACAGTGTCATGTCGTATGGCGTCCTTTTGTGGGGAACAGCGGCTGATATTCAAACTATATTTATTTTACAGAAACGAGCAATAAGAAACATTTATAGACTGGGATCACAAACTTCTCTGAGAAATATTTTTAAGGAAGTTGGTGTCCTTACTGTTGCATCGTAATATATTTATAATTGTATAGTTTTTGTGCGGTGCAATATTAACTCTTTTTCTAAACACGGTGATGTACACAATTTCAATACTAGAAGTAAGTCAAAACTAGTAATGCCACTGTTTAGGTTACAAAAGGTTCTTGGCTCTTTCTTGGGGCAAGGTATACACTATTATAATAAAATACCAAGTACTGTACAAAATTTACCTTTAGATAAGTTTAAGAATCATGTAAAATCTTGTTTACATAAGAAAGGTTATTATACAGTCAAAGAATATTTAGAAGACAAAACAGCCTGGTTATAATAATATTTTCACATTTTATATTCTTAGCAATTTTTTTTTTTTTTTAATAATTAATTTTACGCTGGTATGATAGCCTTTGACAGCAGTGTCTTACAGACAAAGGTACCCACTCAAAATTTATGTTGCGTTTAAAGTTGTCTTATTGTTCTCTTGCTTTCGTTGGAGTTGCTCGAGTGTGTCATGCTCTCTTAAAGTGTCTCTGCGGTGGTGGCATGTGCGTCGGGTCGTTACGTTCCCTAAAACATGGTTGAGCGAAGCGATGGCTGATTCACATGTCATACTCGTGAACGGGTGCCGCCTGTGGAGGCTGGTCTGCTCTTGCAATCTTATTTTTTTATTGGTAGTATTTAATAGTTTTTCTTTTTATTTCAAAGATACTGTAAGACGTTGTTCGTTTTATTTAAAATCGAGCAATACCTGTTTTTCGTAATCGTATCAAATGTTTTTTTTTTTTTGTTGTAATGGAAAATGTCCTTCTATGACAGGGAGGGTATGTTCCAACTTGTATTGACGCTCATAATTTGTTTAATTGTATGTTGTATGATTTGGTAACGACATATTGTTTTGTAAATGTCGTTACTTCTATATTATTATAAACCTTTGGAGTTTCTTGCGCCCGTTCTTCTCCACAGTTAAAAGACTTCCTGAATGGGCGGGGTGGGTGGGCGGGTGCCCGTCCATCCTTTAACTTTTGACGATTCAAAATGCTTATTCTAAGTTTACTGAATAAAGAGATATTGATTTGATTTGATTTGATTTGATGGATTATACCTACGTCGAAAGATTGCGCGACACCATTCAAGCAAACAAGCCGACTGCAGATTTTTCACACCATAGCAACAATAAACATATGTTTGTGCATAAAGACCTAAGTACATGCATGCACGTGTTTATCAGAACAGATGCCGTGAAAAAGCCACTACAGCCACCATATGAAGGTCCCTACCAAGTCATGGATCGGAACAGCAAAGTTTTTACCATCAAGCTACCTCACCGTGAAGCAAACATATCCATAGACTGGTTGAAGCCCGCATACGTTTTACAAGAACAAGAACTCAACTTCGACGTACCCATACAGAAAACAGTTACCATTTTACCACCAACACCGTTACCAAGCCGCAGCAAGACGACACAACCGGCAGATAAGCGAACCACATCCGGCCGAGTCGTCAAGCCACCTGTACGCTTCGCTTGAGGGGGAGCACTGTAGCCGCACACTCACAATAACAAGCACAGAAGATGTAAAGCAAATCCATTTAATAGAATGTCAGACGGAAGCCTTTTCGATATGAAACAGGGACATAGCTCTGAAAAGAGCTGCCATAATGAAATAAGAATAGATCGATATGAAACAGGAACATAGCACTGAAAAGGGCTGTCGTAATGAAATAGGAATGGAGCTTCGTCAGCATGCAAACAGCATCTTCATTCTTCGCCACCATTCTCAGCTGCGTGTACACATCACTCGTAACAGCGCCACGTTATCGCCATCGCCGCACGCCGCACGCCACGCAACTTCACTGCGTCCGCTCCGTGGTCTGTCGGCCGTCGAAATGGCCGAGCGCAACGAACGTCGCCAGTTTTGTCGCGTGCGTGTTTCCCCGCTCGCACTTCCCCGCGTCGCGAAGCCCCGCGCCGCGTGTTCCCCGCACCGCGTTGCATAGCGACCGCGGGTGAATGAGACACCCGTTGTTCCTCTCTCTTTTGCGTAAGTGACTAAGTTAAGCAACCTATGTTTGTAAATATAATAATTGTAATATATATGATCACTAACTAAAATAAAGTATCCATTCTACGACTGACCATCCTGAGTATAATTTCTCTCCAAGCTTCGCTTCAACCCCACTCGCTAAAAAACCAAACAAAATTATATTTCTGCATTAGACTAAACAAACTAAATCTTTAAACTAAATAGTTAGTTAAACCTTAAAAAAAAATATTACAAAGTTTAGGTATTAACCGGCAACACACACAACTTCGTGATGGGTCGCTTTATTATAACACCTTTACATTTTAAGCTTACAACTCTCGTAATGTTGTCAAAACCTTTGTGTTTATCTGTGATAACCCCTAACAGCCATCTTGCTGGAGGAAGATCGTCTTCCTTAACGAGAACTACGTCACCAATGTTAGGTTCTGGCGTTTTATACGCCCATTTGTGACGATGTAAGAACTACGTCAAATATTCATTCGACCACCTTTGCCAAAAGTTTTGCAGCATCCTTTGAGTTAGTTGCCAACGCTTCAAACTGGAGACCGATGAGGTTTCGTAATTGTTGTCTGGTACCAAGATCAACGGTTCCCCAATCAAAAAATGTCCAGGGGTAAGCGGTACTGAGTCCTGTGAGTTGACACTAATTTGGGACATTGGTCGCGAGTTGAGACATGCTTCGATTTGGCATAAAAGCGTGCTAATCTCTTCAAAAGTTAATGTATCTGTTCCTATGACGCGTTTTAGGTGGTGTTTGGTGGATTTTATTCCGGCCTCCCATATTCCACCGAAATGTGGAGCATGTGGTGGAATGAAATGCC
Organism: Scoparia ambigualis; assembly: GCA_963921215.1. NCBI lineage: Eukaryota > Metazoa > Arthropoda > Insecta > Lepidoptera > Crambidae > Scoparia > Scoparia ambigualis. The sequence continues at coordinate 522,887 of OY992506.1, read as the reverse complement.
ATGTTGTACCCTTCGATGCTAAACTCTCCGCTATCTCTCTTGTTAAGGTTGACCTTTCCTGAGCCCACAGCGTCCTGAGCTCGCGTGCTGAACCCACAAAATTTGTACCATTGTCACTAAACAGATCTGCGCTATGTCCTCGTCTAGCAACAAAACGCTGAAACGCGGCAAGGAATCCTTGTGATGTAAGGTCACTCACCGCTTCCAAATGTATGGCCCTTGTTGCCATACACACAAATAAACATATGTAGCTTTTATATGATCGATGACCCCGCCCTTTGGTTGTTCTAATTTGAATGGGCCCGGCATAATCTACACCACTTAGATAAAAAGAACGAATTGGTGTTACTCGTGAGGGGGGCAACTGACCCATAAGTTGATTGCTGGCCTGTGCATTGTACCGTACGCACTTAACACACTTTCGTACAAACAATTTTTAATGTCGAATATCCAATATTTAGATCGTATAAAGTTTATCATCAACTGAGGACCATCGTGCAATGTTCGTTCGTGAGCGTCAGCTATGATCAATTCCGTTAAATGGACTTTCGCAGGTAAGATAAGATCACGGTTTGAGCTCGATCGGGTGTTGGATCTCATTTCTAAATGGGGCTCCGATAATCTAGTGGAGTTCAATGCCAAGAAAACACAGGTGTGCGCGTTCACAGCGAAAAAGTCGCCATTCCTTCCCCTTCCTTCTCTTCAGGGTACATCTCTAGGCCTGCAGAGCAGTATTAACATGCTCGGTATGGATATCCGCTGCGCTCTGAACCAAAAGGACTACATCGAAACCGTGATTAAAAATGCCTCACGTAAACTCGGAGTCCTGAACAAGGTGCGGCGATTCTTCACGCCTGATCAGTTGTGTCTATTATACAAGACACAGGTGCGATCTTGCGTGGAGTATTGCTCTCACCTTTGGGACGGCTCCGACAAGTACCTTCTCGATGCTTTGGACAGATTGCAGCGCCGCGCTGTGCGCATTATCGGCAATGCGGAGGTCACTAAAACTCTCGAGCCTTTGCAATTGCGTAGAGATATTGCGTCACTCAGCGTCTTTTACCGTTTATACCATGGCGAGTGTTCTGAAGAACTCTTTGACCTCATCCCTCCTTCTCCCTTCCTCCATAGGAGTACGCGTGCTGCTCTCCGGAGTCACCAATTTACAGTCTCTAACATTCCATCACGCACAAAGAAATTTGGTGACTCGTTTCTTTGCCGCACTTCCAAAAGATGGAATAGTCTACCAGCACACGTATTCCCTCCTACCTATGACATAGGGTCCTTCAAACGAGGCGTGAAGAAGCACTTTGTGGGCCGGCAGAGTGAGGATGACTGATGCTACGTCTCTTACGCTGCACCAGTTGTCCTCGCGCCTGGACCTCATTTCCACTTAACATCAGGTGGAGTGGGGTCATTTGCCGGGCTTATTATAAAAAAAAAAAAAAAAAAAAAGATCACTGGATGCTTTTTGTCTACATCAATCTCAGCTCTATCAAGGCGACCTCCAACCCTGAAGATGTCTTCAATATCCAGAAACGGAGTCAATGTGGTAAGTTTACTTTTCTTATTTATAGTCTTATTTACCTTAATATCTTTGATGTCTTGAACGAAATATTCCGATTGACATGCTCTGATACAGATATGCAATGCGTGAGTTAATTCTTTATTAGTTAACCATACTGGGAACATTTCAACGGATCCCTTTGTTTTTTCTATGAACCTTTTGCAGTAGGCTACTACTCTCTGCAACTTTCGTAACGATGAAAACTTGGTCCACGAACTACTTTCACTTTCATCCACTGCATGATGTACTTTTAAACATCTCTCTTCTAAATTTGTATCATCAACTAATTTTCTGACATTATTTATAGTTGAGCTCTTTAACCACCTTGGACCAGTTTTCCATAACGGAATTGTATCACATGCTGATGGTTGGACACCTCTTGATGCGCAATCAGCTGGATTATCATTCGAATCTACATGTGACCATTGATTTCTGTCCAAAACATTTAAAATCTCTGACACTCGATTTGCGATAAATGTTTTCCAACGGCTTGGATGACTACTCAACCAAGCCAACACAACTGTTGAATCAGTCCAAGTCAGTACCTTTAAAACTTCTGCAACTTCTCTTAACAACTTAGCCAACAGTACTGCTCCACATAATTCCAGCCGTGGAATAGACACTTGTTTTATTGGGGCTCCTTTAGTCTTACATGTTATTAGATGAACATGTACATTTTCAGCTTCATCTATGATGCGAGCGTAAATAACGGCCGCGTAGGCATTGTTGGAGGCATCACTGAAGCCATGCAGTTCAAACGTAACGTAATTCTTATTTATCCCGATCCATCTTGGTAAGCGGAATTTCGTAAGTGCTACAAGATCTCCGCGGTAAGTACACCAGTCGCTTAACAACTTTGGTGGCAGCTCTTCATCCCAACTAATTCCTGCAAGCCAAAGCCGTTGTATAAATATTTTTGCTTTGACTATAATTGGAGCTATCCATCCCAATATCATATATATCATATATATATCATATCATACAACGTGCAATGGAACACGCCCGCTCGCGCGTAAACACCGTTACTGTGTTGCTCTGATACATTAATTCATAACTGCGTAAAAAGTGTTTAAAACGATTACGGATATATAACAACGTAAAGGCAAAGATATGAGACGTGAACTGTGTAATTAGTTTTCATTAAAAGACTATACTTTCTTCATAATCATCGTGTGTACTGAACAATTTTGTGCAACGAATGGGTGCTGTGGGTAGATAATAATATACACTCCGCTCGCATTCATCTATCCAGCAGGCGTCCTTGGCAAGCGAGCTCCGTCCTTGCGCGCATAGTGAGAACGCTTATTATCCTGTGTCGCGCATTAGAACAGCTGACTGTTTTAATATCATCGTTCGCCGCTGCGCGTGTTTTGTGCTTATTTAAATTGATTTTTTGCTGCCTACGATTCCAAAAATGCATTGCTTAGCGTGCAGAAATCCTGTGGAGCACAAAGAAAAGCTTACTTGTGTGGCATGTCGAGGCTATTTCACTTCGCTTGCATGAATATGACTCCTGCCTATTTTATAAAAAATCACGCTGAACTGAAACGGTCTTGGAAGTGTCACTCTTGTGCAAACATCACCAGACGAAAAAACGACAGCACACCAGTGCGTAACCAGTTTGAAGAGCTTCGGGAGACGGCTGATATGTCGTGTGATGACGTGCAATCGAACTCATTTACTGAGACCAGCATAGACCGCAATGAAACGGATACCTCGTTGATTCCGGGCTCTTGTAACACTACTATTACCGCTGGAGTAATCTCTTATGAACAGTTTGGCAGATTGCTGGACTCCAAATTGGAAGTTGTCAGACTATCTATTATTAACGATATTAATGCATCAATTAAAAAAGAAATTAGGAATGCTATTGATACTTTAAGAGTCGAATTTACGGAGACCACGGATTTTTTAGCTTCAGAACAGAAAGACTTGAAAAGGGATCTTCACGAAGTCAATTCAACAATTGCATCGCTTGAATCTGAAAAAAAAACAACGCAGTCAGAAATGAGGGACCTTAAGCGACGTTTGGTTTCAATAGAGAAATTTTCAAGGAGCCACAATGTAGAAATACAAATGCTCCCTGAAAAACAAAAAGAAAACCTTCCGAGCATAATAAAGAAAATTTGTAATCTGATAAAGGCCCCTATTACGGATGGTGATCTCTGTGCGGTACGCAGAGTAGCAAAGATCGACCCCTCGTCTCAGCGGCCACGCAACATTCTTATAACGCTTCCATCGGAACGTCATCGTGACCAAATGTTATCTTCATATAAGAGATACAACAAGTCACTTAAATCAGACCATCTCAATACCACCAATCTTGACATCGTTGGAGAGAAACAAAACATTTACCTTGTGGAGCATCTGGCACCAGAATGCAAAAACCTTCAAGCGGCTGCCAGAAAGACTGCAAAGGAACGAGGATACAACTACGTGTGGGTCAAGTTTGGTCGCGTTTATGTCCGCAAGAACGAATCATCTTCCGCTATTGTAATCAAAGATCTGTCATGCCTAGATAAAATTGTTTAATTGCATTTAAAACACTTGTACACATTTGTTTTTATTTTTAAAGTGTCTAATACTATCTACTTGGTTTATTTTATTAATAAAATATGTTAATATTTTACCAAAACGTCAATAGAATAAGATCGAAAACTACTGATTTGTTTCTTTCTTCACTGAATTGTAATTATGATATTATATGTTTAACTGAAACTAATCTTGATTCTGGGTTTTTTGATAATGAATTATTCGATGAGAGATACAGTGTCTTCCGTAGAGATCGTGAGAATTCTTGTATTAACAAAATTGAGGGAGGGGGGGTTTTGATAGCCATAAAGAAGAAATACAATGTAATCCGTCAAATGTTGTGGGACAGTGCAGTCGAGGATATATGGGTAAGCATTAAACCAAATGAATGTCTTGCTTATGGTATTAACTTGTGTGTGTGTTATTTACCGCCCGATTTGCCTATTGTCGAGCAAAATAGTTTTTATTTTAATTGTCAAAAAATATTATCGAGTATATCCAGTGAATCAGTCAATATGATTGTTGGTGACTTTAATATTCCTAGTATTTCGTGGGTGCAGACTCCTGGTGACACTTTTATGACGCCTAGTATGTCCAGTGACGCCAAATCATCACTTTTATTGAGTACCTTAGCACTATGTGAACTATCTCAATTTAATCACATTCCGAACAAGAATGGCAGGTTTCTCGATCTGATACTGTGTAGCACTCCAGATTTAACAGTATTTGAAGCAGAGCCCTTATCTCGTATGGACAGTCACCACCCACCGTTGTGCATAAAACTCGATAAAACTAAATCTACGGTATCTCTAAAAACTCAAGACAACTTAATTTCAACAAATGTAACTATGGGGAAATAAAACTAGCACTTATTGCAATTGATTGGCCCGATGTATTAATCTCCAACAGCGATGTCAACGTTGCTGTTGACAGGTTTTATTATGAATTAAATTCAGTCATTGTAAAACACACTCCATATAAAAAAAGTAATGTTTATAACAATTATCCGACTTGGTACTCGCCTCAGTTAATTAAACGTCTGAAAGACAAATTAAGGTACCATAAAAGGTACAAAATGTATGGTAATCCAAAAGATTACGATTTATTTGCTTCAATTCGTTCCACATGCAAGGAAATGATTAAAGTGTGTTACAATAATTATGTTTCATCTATAGAAGATAGTCTAAAGGATAACGTTGACTCGTTTTGGAAATACGTTAACAATAGAAAAGGTGCTAATGATATTCCTCAATTGATAAAATACGGTAAGAGTACAGCTTCGGATGGGAATAATGTATGTGAACTCTTTTCTGCGTTTTTTGGTTCAGTATTTGAGCCTGATACGTGTCCATCTTTGGATGCGAATAGCTTTTCCGCACCGGACTCTTGTTTCTCAAATATTAACTTATCAACGGACCAAGTGCTAAAAAAACTGAAAGCCTTAAAGTCAAGTTAGGGAGCGGGGCCTGATGGCATTCCGCCTAGGTTCCTCAAAGAGTGTGCGCAAGAATTGTGTTTACCTCTTACGATAATCTTTAATTTATCTCTCCAACAAGGTATATTTCCTATGCTTTGGAAAACTGCGCACGTCGTCCCAATTTTTAAGTCGGGTGATAGATCAGACTGCTCTAACTACAGGCCTATTAGTATCCTCTCTGGCATGGCAAAGCTTTTCGAGAGTATTGTTTACGATTATATGTACAGTTACGTCAGACCTTTTCTTTGTTAAAACCAACACGGATTTATAAGGCACAAATCTACGGTCACTAATCTGATGGAGTACAAGAACTACCTATGCACAGTTTTTGCAACAGGTGGTCAGGTGGACTCCATCTACACCGACTTCACGAGGGCTTTTGACAAAGTTAATCATCATTTGCTTTGTCAGAAGCTTAATTCGTGGTACGGATTTCATGGTAACCTCCTAAGATGGGTTTCCTCATACCTAATTAGACGAAGTCAGTTAGTTGCTCTCAAGGGATTCAAGTCCACTCCGGTCACTCTAACATCTGGTGTGCCTCAGGGTTCACATCTTGGGCCTCTACTCTTCCTTATCTTTGTCAATGATCTCATCGATCGACTTAATTGTCCATGTCTTTTATACGCAGACGACTTGAAAATCTTTCGTCAGATCAGCGACGAGAGTGATTGTGAGTTTCTTCAACGTGATCTTAATATATTGTCGGGATGGTGCCAAGATAACCAAATGAATTTGAATTCCAAAAAGTGCCAAATCATATCTTTTACAAAAAAAAAACTAAACATAAGGTACGATTTAGTTACGTTCTTAATGGGCAAAGTCTGGAACGAACCTCGGTTATTCGAGACTTAGGTGTCCTGTTTGACGAGCAACTGTCCTTCAAAGAGCACTACGAAAACATCACCATGAAAAGTCTTAAAATCATGGGTTTTATAGCTAGATCTACGTTGCACTTCAAAAACACCACCAGCTTTATATATCTGTTTAACAGCCTCGTCCGCAGCTGTCTCGAATATGCTTGTGTTATATGGTCTCCCAATTACATGATACACTCTGAAAAGATTGAAAGTGTCCAGAAAAAATGTCTCAGAATAGCAGCGTACCGATCGGGTCTAGGTCGTAAGCTCGGTTCATATTCAGATAGGCTTCGTCACTTTAAGGTTATTTCGCTAGATACATGCCGTAAGCAACAAGATCTCCTTCACTTGCACAAAATCGTCCACTCGGAGTTTGACTCCCCTAACTTGCTAAAATTACTTAACTTTAATTGTAGAGTATTATCGCGAAACAGACGGAGACTTTTCACTTTACAGACATTTAGAAACAACACCTCGTTTTACAACCCCATAGTCCGCATGTGCCGATTATATAACGAGATGCTAGTAGAACACGATGAGCTGGATGTATTTGTCGAGAAACACATCTCATTTAAATTCCTAATAAAAAAGATAATTCATTTATAACTAAACTTTCATGCTTACCCAGTATGTTTTCAGTGGTCTATACATTGTTTACTTGTCTTTGTAGTTGTTTCTTAGTATTTAAGTAGGTATTGCCTGTTATATTTATTCACATTTAAGTTTAAATAAAGAAATTTTTTGTTTTTTTAATTATATTTGTTGATCAAGTTTACGTGCTAAATATTACTCATGCTGTGTGTGCACGTTCATGGGTTTCAATCTAGAATTATATATAAGATATAGGTTTTGTTTTGTAGTTACTTGTGATTGCTACCTGTTGTGTATACCATAATTAGATAAATAAATAAATAAATGGATCAAACAGTTTTGCGATATCACTAATAACTTTTCTTTTCGTTACAGGTTCACTGACCGGCGGTAGCTGCACAGAGTATTCAAAACCATCAGTTCGTCGATTCCAGGTAAGACCCAGTATTTTTATTAGTTCGTCTATTTTTAATTCCATATTATCTTCTTTAGTTACATATTCGTTATTTATTTCATTCAATAACTCCTTACTATTGTGTTTGCGCCACAGCGCAACGGATAACCGTCGCTGCACCGGCCAATTAAAGTGCATATTGGTGCAACGAATGTGCAACGAATGATCGGCCAATCACAGCGAGGTGACAATTATACTAGACGAAGTGTTCGCCCGCGCCGCTGGCGCTGGCGCAAAGGCAGTGTGCTCCGACCGTTCAATGAGAACCCACGCGCGCGCGCGCAAGAACTCAGCCCGTGAACAACCATGTGTTAAGTGTATGTGAATTGAGAGCGCTTTGTTTACCAGCTCAACTACCCCTAAAACGCCACCGACCAGTGAACTGTGTTGTGTGTTGCCGCCCACAAGCCTGCGACCCCGCGCCTAGAGCGCCAGTTGCCTTCAGCTCCAACCAGCTCCAGCCCGAACCAAGTAAGCCCCAGCAAACCTATTTTATCATTTCCCTCCGCCGCATGTTGGTGCCTTAAGCGCCAACATTTATGGTCCTTCGAGCCGGATACATACAGTCCACTAGTTTTTAAACCCTACCCTACACACTTCATTTTTTTTGCTTCGACTCGTGCCGCCACCCATACACGCCTACACAACTGCACACAACACCCACACAATGCACGCCAGCCCAAACACCCCTTACTGCCCTTACTGCAGGACTAGGGGGCATAGACTTATAGCGTGCGCTACCTACAATGCCCAGCCGACGCAGGGCCGGTGGGATTTTGTGGTGTCGCGCGAGCGCTGTCCCCGCTGTCTCGGACTACATTACCCGGGCGAATGTAAGTCGGTGAAGGCATGCAGAGTGTGTGGCATCGCCGACCACCACACGTCCCTTCACCGACCGGACGACGCCACGCAGCATTACCAGCCGGAATCGGCGGCGCGGTGGCTTCCGCCCCAGCTGCGGGACACTCCGGCAAAGCGACCCACCGACAGAACGCTGCATGCGTCCGCGCATGCACAGCAGTCGCATCAGGGGTCGCAGGAGTAGGTACATGTTACCGTAGCCCCACATTGTTAATACAGTCCGCTATTATATATATATAGGATAACTATTTCAGCCCATTAACTATTTCATTACATGTTGGTCATTCGACCCGTTAAAATAATATTTACTCATATTTCGTAGTTATCACGTAGCTTAATTTTAATTTCTGATTTTTGGGTTTTATCGCGTAACATTCCTAATTTCATTACCTTACATGACCCTTTCTGCACGATAGACGTTGCAAAGTGCATTGCGAAATATTATTAACCTACCTACAAAAATAAATTAAGAACAGTGTTCAATTCGTGTTATATTTTTACTTACTAATTAGGTTGCACATATAACTTTAGTTACGTATAACACACCCGCGTCTAGACGACGATATTGTTGTTTTTCCCGTTTTATTTTGTAATGAAATTTTTATGGTCGTGTCGTGTTAACTCGGCTCAGATCTCGTGCATGCTCACCACGCGTGCCAAATAGCGTGCTTTATTTTTTCGCTTGTGTTAATTTTATATTTTTTCTGCTTTTAATTTTTGCCTTGGCAATCGACTCAATCTCGTGCGTGCTCACCACAAGAGCATAGTACTTCTACACACGTGCACCCACACATCAGCCTGCAGCACATACACACATGCAGTCTGCTTTTTATTTGCTTCTATTGCGGTCGCTTTTTATTGCGCCTTTGCTCTTTGCGCCACAGCGCGCATTGCGCTTTTCTGTGCCTGTATGCTATCGTGCTCAGTGCACACCCTTTTTTGTTGTTGTTTTTGTGCCTGTATGCTATCGTGCTCAGTGCACAGCCTTTTTGTTGTTGTTTTGTGCCTATATGCCATTATGCTCAGTTCACGATTCAAGTGACTACATGATGGCATGCTCAGTGTACAGCCCTTTTTGTTGTTGTTTTGTGCCTATATGCCATTATGCTCAGTTCACGATTCAAGTGACTACATGATGGCATGCCCAGTGTACAGCCCTTTTTGTTGTTGTTTTGTGCCTATAGTCAATAGTCAATAGTCAAAATATATTTATTCAATAAACTCAATTAATAAGTACTTTGAAACGTCCAAATATTTTTTAACCTACCACCCATTCAGGACATCATTTTTTAACTGTGGCAAAGAACGGGCGCAAGAAACCACAGCGCACAGAAGCAACAAATATATTATATGTCGTTACCAGATCACAAAATACAAAATATGAATTTGAATGTAAATAGTTTAATTAAATATGGTGCTCTATATAAATTAATTATAGGCAATTAGAAATAGCTGTTGGAGTAGGTACTTGGAGCATGTCAGACCCAAGCTGTTTTGTCTTCTGTATAATCCGACACTTTATAATAAGCTTTTTTATATAGCTTTTCTTTGATTTTGATTTTAAATTTATCTAGATCTAATTTCTGAATATCATTTGGTACTTTGTTGTATAATCGTACACACAGACCCTTAAAAGAATTATTTATTTTATGGAGCCTAGTATAAGGCACTGCTAATTTGTTCTTACTTCTAGTATTTAATTTGTGAATATCACTGTTTTTTGAAAACATTTCAATATTTTTATGAACATACACAAGATTTTCATAAATATATTGTGATGCAACTGTCATTATACTTATATCCTTAAATCTCTCTCTGAGAGAGTCACCAGCCTGTAGGTTATATATTGCTCGAATAGCCCTCTTCTGCAGCACAAAGATAGTTTGAATGTCGGCAGCATTTCCCCACAGTAAAATGGCGTACGACATTACACTATGAAAGTAACTGAAATAAACTAATCTCGCTGTATCAACGTCAGTTAACTGACGGATCTTCATTACTGCATAAGCCGCAGAGCTAAGTCTATTCGACAATTTAGCTATATGTGGGCCCCACTGAAGCTTGGCATCCAACGTGATGCCTAGAAACACAGTGGTGTCCACAGGATTCACATTCTTATCTTTAATTTGTACACTAGTTATTACCTGCTTAACATTAGGCAATACAAATCTTACACATTTGGTTTTTCCCTCGTTTAATAGCAAGTTATTAACACTAAACCAGTGAACAATCTTTGAGACCGCATTATTCACATCGTCATAATTTGGGTGTCGTCGTTTCACTTTGAATAAAAGTGAAGTATCATCAGCAAACAATACTATCTCATGACTGTCTTTTACAAAATAAGGTAAGTCATTAATATAAACCAAAAACAAGAATGGACCAAGTATTGAACCCTGCGGAACTCCCATTTTAACCACTGATCCCGGAGATCTTTTACCGTTAATGTCGACCTTTTGAATCCTGTTACTCAAGTATGAGATTAGAAGGCTCAAAGAAGCATCCCTAATTCCATAGTGGTTAAGCTTCCTGACCAAAGTTTCATGTAAAACACAATCAAAAGCCTTGGATAAATCACAAAATACCCCTAGGGCATCCTGTGATTCCTCCCAGGTATCAAATATTTGGATTAAAAGCTCAACACCGGCGTCAGTTGTAGAGCGACCCCTAGTAAAACCATATTGTTTACAATGTAAAAGTTTATTTTTATAAAAATGAATTTGCATTTGATCTAGTATTAACTTTTCAAAAATTTTACTAAATGTGGGTAGCACAGAAATAGGTCTAAAGTTAGAGGGGTCAGAAGTGCTACCCGATTTAAATAATGGAATTATTTTACTATATTTCATGAGGTCAGGAAAAACACCACAGTCAATGCATTCATTAAATATGCAAGCTAAAACTGGAGCTATTGTCATAATTACAGATTTAGCGACGTCCACGGAATTACCCCACAGATCAGCAGTTTTCTTTTTATTGAGAGTGTTAAATGTTTTTATTATATCTATAACACAAATTTTTTGAAAACTGAAATTATTATCACAATCTTTAACATTCTCCTTCAAAACAGATTCAGCTACAGTGGGGGAGGAAATCAAGGCTTTTGTAGTTGAAACTGGAATGTCAGTAAAAAACCTCTCAAATGCTGCAGCAACATCAGCATCAGAAGTCAAGGTTTTATTATCACAATTTAAATTGTACTCATTATTACGACTTTTGACCTTTCCTGTTTCACTATTTATAATATTCCATGTCATTTTTATTTTGTCATTACTATTCTTAATCTTAGAACTCAGATAGTTTGCCTTGGCTAATCGACATACTCTTTTGAATAACTTTGAATAACTTTTAACATATAATTTGAAGTCATCGCTGGTGTTATAGTTGCGTTCACCATAAAGTTCATAAAGGCGTTTCCTACTTCTGTGAATACCAATTGTAGCCCATTCATTAAAAGTTACAGTACCACTAACTGAGATCTTTTTTGGAATAAAAGTTTTATTAAATTCTGAACAATAAATGTTAAAAAAATTATTATAAAAGACATTAGGGTTGTCATTGTATTCTAAATAATTTAATTTTGTATTTAGATTGCTTTTAAAGCGTTCCAGCCGACCTGCAGTTTTTGGTACAACAGTGATATTCTTTTTCGTCACTTGTTTACGCTGGTGTGGAAAGCTAACCATTTGGCCACAATGATCAGAGTCCAGGTTATTAATTATTTGCTTAGCCAGTGGTTTTACATTTGTATATATGTTATCAATACAGGTGGCCGAAGTGGCAGTTATTCTTGTCGGCTCCAAAAATAAATGATTCAAGTTGTATGATAGAAATAGGTTTTTAATTTTAGTTGACATCGTGGAATTTTCTAACAAATTAATATTAAAATCCCCGCAAACAATTATTGTTTTACCTACATTACGGACTTTATGTAATGCCTCATCCATAACTTTTTCGAAAAAATCATATGATGCTGAAGGAGGTCTGTACACACTTAATACAACAAACTGCTCCAACTCCACACAAGCTATTTCTATTGTTCGCTCAACCGAGAGGCTCACTATGTCTTTGCGTTCCTTTAATTTAAACTTTTTACTAACAATAATTAAGGAGCCACCATGTATTGCATTTCCTCGACTGAACGAACTTCCTACCAAATGATTCTTAAAATTGAACATGAACTGATGGTCTTTAAGCCAGTGTTCTGTTATGCAAAGAATATCAATTTTATTACAGTTCACGAACAATTCAATCTCCAAATCTTTGCCCATCATTCCTTGGATGTTCTGGTGGACAATGTTTAAAGATTGTATATTTTTTAAATTTAATGATTGACATGGGCTTTTGCTAAAGCTATTTTTACATTCATTTAATTTCATTTTATTAACAAACATTTCGCAAGAGTTTTCCTCTTTTGTCATATAATTTAATTTAAATAATTAATTGGAATGTCAGTAGAAACACTACTGACGTCTATGTCAAATATACATTGCTCAATAGAAGCAACTTGTTTAGCCAAGTTTTTGGCTGACGTTTGAAAACAATAGGATAGCGATATGCTATTTGTCGCTTAAAATAATTTGGCAGATAATAACTATCTCTTGTCAAATAAAAATTACTAACATAATTGTTAGTGTCAATTAAATGCATTATGTCATTTTTGCAAAATAAATGTAATGTCAGGTTAAGCTTATGTCTAATAGAATTTTCCTCCTGTGGCAAACTACTACAATAAGGTAATGTAAACAATATAATTTTCTTTACAATTAACTTATTCAAACATTCTAAACATTTAAGAAGGCTTGTTTTGTTCAGATTACCTCTATTACCAACAAATAATAATAAGGTGCTATTGGGTTTATATTTATGTTCTACAGCTTTTTTCAAAATATGTTGATAAGAAGCACCCGGTATACAATAATTGATAACTGAATGTCCCAAGTCAGATAACAACCGACCCATGTTTTTACCAAATTCATCACTAAATATTACCAAGTCACTATTACAATCTGTCTTACATGGAATCTGATTGGTTGGTCTGGTCTTGGCCTATATGCCATTATGCTCAGTGCACGACTCGCGTGACTACATGATGGTATGCCCAGTGTACAGCCCTTTTTTGTTGTTGTTTTTGTGCTTATTTGTTGCTGTGCTCAGTGCACGATCTTACTCATACAGTCACACACGTGCATTCCTCTCAGCTCATCATATACACACCCACTCGACATTAACTCAACACAGCACGAATCGGGGCTGTAGTCCCCCTTTAACTTCCATTCCTTTCCCCCCCCCCCCCCCCCCTCCTACCCTCTGGGGCCCGGGAAGATGTTTGCGCCACAGCGCAACGGATAACCGTCGCTGCGCCGGCCAATTAAAGTGCATATTGGTGCAACGAATGTGCAACGAATGATCGGCCAATCACAACGAGGTGACAATTATACTAGACGAAGTGTTCGCCCGCGCCGCCGGCGCTGGCGCAAAGGCAGTGTGCTCTGACCGTTCATAGAGAACCCACGCGCGCGCGCGCAAGAACTCAGCCCGTGAACAACCATGTGTTAAGTGTATGTGAATTGAGAGCGCTTTGTTTACCAGCTCAACTACCCCTAAAACGCCACCGACCAGTGAACTGTGTTGTGTGTTGCCGCCCCACAAGCCTGCGACCCCGCGCCTAGAGCGCCAGTTGCCTTCAGCTCCAACCAGCTCCAGCCCGAACCAAGTAAGCCCCAGCAATCCTATTTTATCATTTCCCTCCGCCGCATGTTGGTGCCTTAAGCGCCAACATATTGCTTGACCATTTTTGTAGCTTGATCCCTCCTTTATTTAATATGTCACTAATCTCTACAAATATTTGTTTACCTTCTGCGATCGTTTGGCACCCTGTTAATAAATCATCCATATAAAAGTCGTTTAAAATTCTGGTAGATGAGATGAGAGATGCCAATGGTAAATTCCTCCCTTCATCATATGCTACTTGATGCAGAGCTCTAACTGCCAAATAGGGAGCGGACGCAGTACCGAATGTTACCCTCAACAGACGCAAATGTTGAAAGTTTTCGACTGGTGTATTCCGCCAAATCAATCTTTGACAGTTCACATCACTATCCGCGACTCTGATCTGTAGGTACATTTTAATTATGTCGACCACCAGGTAAATAGGAAGCAGTCTCCATCTCATGACTATACGACGAAGATCTGCCTGCAAAGTGGGCCCCACCATCAGCTCGCTGTTTAAAGATACGTCATTTTTGTCTCGACATGACGCGTCGTAGACAACCCGTAGCTTTGTGGTAGTTCTGTCAGACCTGATCACAGCATGGTGAGGTAAATACACGCTATCTGATCTACTAATATCTTCTATTGGAATTCTTTCCATATAGCCGAGCTTCAAGTACTCCAAAATTACATTGGTATATTGAGTTTTTATGTCTGGTGACTTGAATAAACGTCTTTCTAATGACAAGAATCTTTTGGTAGCGATTTCCTTTGAATTTCCATATTTGCATCTTTGATCGACATTTCTAAATGACAGTCTAACAACGTAACGGCCAGAAGATTCCCTCACAGTGGTTTGTTTGAACCAATCTTCGAAGCGCTGTTATTCGGGTGTAAATTGTTTTTTTAGAGAAAAACGTTCAGACTCCATGTCCCAAAATTTTCTAAGATCAAAGTCATCGTTCCTAACATCTGTGTGAAGAGAGACTATGTTGCAACTCTTAGTGATATTCCCGTTACCATTATTTATTTCGCCAGACAAAATCCAACCGAATTTTGTATTTTGAGCCATGGGTGTCCCTTTAGGCCCTTTTACTAAACCTTCAGTCAATATTTTACAATATACTTCCGCTCCCAGCAATAGGTCAATTTTGTTCGGTATATTAAAATTTGGATCTGCTAAAGTAATTCTTAGTATGTTTGGGCATAAATTTATCATAAATTTTCTTTCTGGAAGGAATGACGTTAGTTTGTTAAGAAAGTGAGCTTTAACTTGAATGTTGAACGTTGGATCTTGAATTGATTGCAGTGTGTTAAGTACTACATGTTTGGAATTCAGTGATGTACTACCGTCACCTCCTACCCCCGATATGACACTAGTGGTTTGCGTCTTCTTCAGTCCAAGTAGTTGAACTGCAGCCTCCGTAATAAAAGAGGCTTGTGATCCCTGGTCCAATAACGACCTAGGTGTCATAAAGGATCCGTTGTTCGTTTTAGCTTTTATCAAATCTGTAGCTAAAAGCACTTGACCATTGTTGTTAGAGAAACAAGTGGTTACTTGACTTTCTGTTATCTCACCTGATATTGTTGCTGTTGCCGCCACAACATCGTCTTCTCTAACTTGCAATGTACCTTCTGGGCTATCCAGTGCTACTTTGGTATTGTTGATATGCAATAATGAATGGTGTTTTCTTTTGCAGATTCTACATCTAGTGGGCAAACGACAAGAAAAAACTGAATGATTATCTCCTAGGCAGTTATAACATAGATTTGAGGTTTAAACAAAATTGCGACGAGTTGATAGGCTTTCCTTCGCGAATTCTTTACAATTTCCTAATTTGTGAGTACAGTCATAACAAAAGGAACAAGGAACAGTATTTATAAGTCATATTATTTGTAACATGATGTGATTGGGCAACTTTCATAATTTTAGGGTTTAAGAATTCAAGTGACCTAAATTTGTGTTCTAAAAATTCTAAAAACTGTTTTAAGGCTGGTAACTCATTAGTAACATTGCAAATTTTAGCCTCCCATTGTTTGCGAGACTCAGTGTCTAATTTCAATGAAAGAATATATATAACTATAACATCCCAATTCTCCACATTAACCCCTACATTTTTTAAGGCATTAAGGCATTCGTTGGTATTATCAAATAGTTCTTTTAGAGCACTTGACGTTTCGTGAACAATGTTTTTTTGGCTGAAAAACTTCTGTAAAATACAATTTGTTACATATTTTTTGTTATTGAATCTACGATCTAACAATTCCCAGCACACAGAGTAGTTATCGCTTGATATCGGTAAATGCCGCAGCAGTTGTTCAGCTTCACCCGTCAAATAACTCTTCAAATAATGAAGCTTCTGCACATCTTGTAACGTTTTATTATGATGAATCAGGGACAAATAGAGATCTGTGAACGTTGTCCACTCCGAATAATCTCCAGAAAATAGCGATATGGCAATGCTTGGTAACTTCACACCAATATGTTCCAAATCATTGGGAGCTTCCGACGAATCCAGTTTATGGGAGCTATTGCATTGTTTTAAACGCTCCTTAAGTTCAGTTTTATAATCTGTATACAAATCCTTTACTAAACCATAAAAATCTTTACCATTGTATGCAGATTCCTCGAAGTCAAACTCATGAATTAATTTTTGATGCGTTGTGTTGAAAGTTATCCATAGCTTTTCTATGTTATCTATTATAGTTTAAATATAAGACGCATTTAATCTTTCTCTCGGTGCTTTTTTAAAATTGTTAAAATTTCTTGGAATCTTTTTTTCTATGTCTTCCTGTACTCTTATCAATGAATCCATTTTAGTTACACGTTACTAAATTTACTTGAACTCGTCAACTGCTCTAGGTAAGTATAATTAGTAAAGGTACTTACAGTTTATTCTCCTACAGTTCATACAACCTGTGCTCACTTTTGGCTATCAGATATTTCAGGTCCGTGATCAGATATAGGTAACTTCTTTCTTGTTTGCGCCACTGACACGTAATCCAAATCGTCGTTAATATCCGGCTCCGAATGACCATGAATGAAAACACATTAAGATTCAAGACGAGATCAAAAATACTTTAATAAAAATGATACAATAAAAAAACCAACAAGAACAACAAGATAAAGATAAAATAATAATAGATTTTTTCCTTGACAACACGTGTCAAGCCTTTGAATCAAGAACCATAAAACACTATGAATTAAAAACTATAAGGTACCAACAAAAAGGTTTTATGTTATGCGGCTTGTTTAGAAACGCATTTGAACACAGGCAATGTTAATGCACAATCAAATGCACCGACTTCATTATCTGAAAATCAAGAAATTAGTTCTGAAATACGTGTTGTTCAATTGTCGAACGTGCACTTAGACGCTGTTGCGACCTCTTCTAATCTAAGTGATGTCATGCTCAGTGTGATGTATATATGCTCCCTTTAAACGTTTGCATAATGATATTAGATAAATATAAGAGACCAAATTCAACAATGTGCATTAGTACCAAATTCCGCATAATGCCAACAACGAATTACTTAATTATATTGTAAGAACATTAAAGCTCAGATTTCGACATTTTTTATCAAAACACATTTGAAGTCAAAAACGCCAAAATTAAACAATATAATACTAATGAGCAAAGGAAAATATTGGTATAGTTAACGACTTAGAGAATTGTTTGAAAGAAAGGACAATGGTCACGTAGTATGAAATTTAAACCCAGGCCCGGCGCAAATGAAATATACATCAAAATACTGGTAATGTTGAGTAATTAATTACCGCATAAGGAATACCGCCGAAATATTTTTTTAATGTATAAAATTGCTATGGAAAGTTTTGCAGGGGTCATATTAATGTTTCAGTAAAAGGATCATTAAAATTAATAAATTTATTTGTAGGATCATATCAATTCCTTTACACAAATACTGTTAGCGCCAGGGGGGCGCAGTAACATGCGACGTAATTAAGGTTAGGCGGGAGGTAGAAAGGAGCTTACCGGGAGCAG
Organism: Scoparia ambigualis; assembly: GCA_963921215.1. Taxonomy (NCBI): domain Eukaryota; kingdom Metazoa; phylum Arthropoda; class Insecta; order Lepidoptera; family Crambidae; genus Scoparia; species Scoparia ambigualis. The sequence continues at coordinate 504,829 of OY992506.1, read as the reverse complement.
GTTGGACGAGGTCGCTGGCACCGGGACACGAGCTGGCGGGCGGCGATTAGAGGCGATGTGATGGTCACCGGCACAGCACAAAGTCACTTCACCTGATCACAGGCACTATCATCCCAGGGTCACTTTCTATAAGGTCACTTCATCTAGGGTCAAACTTTCACGTTCAGGCTGTGGCGTGCGCGCGCGGTACCTAGCTAGCTGCCGAGTGTCGCGGTCGGCTCACGACGCGAGCGGCCGCGGGTCGCGCAGCGGTGGCGCCGCGGCAGATAGGCGGACGCGGTCGTCAACAACCGCTGAGTCAACATTTGAATGGTCGTCCCGGCTTTGGCGGGAACATCCTCCGGGGCCCAGGGTGGGCTCATCCAATGGGAGCCTGGCGATCCGGAATACAGGCCTCCGAAGATGTCCATTCGCGGTGTCCAGGTCTACCACCCGCACGACGCCATCCTTCCCAGGCAGGGTGCGAGCAATGCGCCCCAGTCCCCAGTCTCAGTCTCCTGAGGGCAGGCAGGTTGTCCTCCTTGATGAGGACGAGCTCGCCAACTCGGGGAGGGAAGGATGGGGACAACCATTTGGAGCGGGTTTGGAGGGTATGAAGGTAGGACTGGGTCCACAGCGTCCAGAAGCGCTGGGAAAGGGCCTGTACCATCTGGAGTCGCCTACGTATAGAGATTGGCCTATCTTCCACGGATAGTTCGGGAAGGGCCGTTAGTGGGCGGCCTATAAGGAAATGTCCGGCTGTAAGCGGCTCAAAGTCTAAAGGATCAGACGAAAGTGGGCAGAGAGGTCTAGAGTTAAGGACCGCTTCGATTCGAGCTAAAAGTGTGGAGAATTCCTCGAATGTGAGGTGTTGTTCGCCAATTACGCGATATAAAAGTTGCTTTGTTGATTTTACGTTGATCTCATGTAACGCACCGAACCATGGTCCCTTCGGGACGTTCAACAACCAAGTAATGTGCTGACCAGCGAGCTTGTGCGCAATCGTGTCATTATTCAAGGCAAGAAAGTTTTGTACTTCAATGAGCTGATTTCTAGCGCCTACATAATTTGTACCGCAGTCCGAGCGGATGAGAACCGGGGCACCGCGGCGTGCTATAAAACGCTGTAACGCCGCGAGGAACGCTTCCGTGCTGAGGTCCGAGACCGGTTCCAAATGAACCGCCTTAGTGGAGAGGCACACGAATATACAAAAGTACGCCTTTAAGAGTTTAACATTACGTAGGGTACTAGATTTAACGAGGAATGGTCCGGCAAAATCGGTCGTGACTTGACTAAATACTGGCTGAAGCGTAACTCTATCGGCTGGCAGGTCGGCCATGAAGGGCGCTTGCGGCTGGGCCCGACATCGAAAGCATCTAATGCATTTAAAGACTCGGTGTCTAATAATACGGCGCGCGGACAATATCCAAAATTGTTGGCGTAGGATAGCGTGGAAAGTGTCAGCTCCAGGGTGGCAGTGTATTTTGTGGTAGTGGTCAATGATAAGGTCTACAAGTGGGCTAGAGCTGGGAAGTATGAGCGGATGCTGCGCGTCATATCGGATAGACGCATGGGACAGTCGTCCACCAACTCTAAGGAGCTCATCTTTAATGAGAGGTGACAGCCGCTGGAGTCTGACGGAACAGATTTTGCCAGTTTGAAGGCGGTGGATGTCCTCTGCAAACTCATTGTGCTTAACACTGCGCACCCAGTAAAGTAGGGCCTCTCTTCGTTCACTGACGTACAAGGGGCCTGAGCGTCGCGAATCTGGGTGGTGTCTGCAGTTGTGCAGAAAGCGTTTTAGACAAGCTGTCACTCCGACGAGCTTGTCTAGTGAACTGAACCGAGTGAGCAGGTCAGAGTCAAGACCGGGCACTGTGACCAGTGACGGGACGTGTTTGGGCTTAAGGCTGGGCAGGGCGTGATGGCCCAGAGCTAAGGGCATCGCAGGCCAAGACTCACAAGGCTGTCTAAGCCACGTGGCAGACCACCATAGGTCGTGGGCTGACAGGGTTTGCGCAGACATCCCTCTGCTTGCGCAATCTGCCGGGTTGAGCTCGGAAGGTTCTGAACATCCTCTGGATGTCAGTGCTGAAAACGACTGGATGCGTTCTGAAGGACATGATGATGTCCACCATGTCCTGTCCTGTTGAAGGGCGGGGCCTGTGTGTAGGCATTCATTTATGCTGACACCATTGGAGCTTTTGCAGCTACCATCAAAAACAATGCGCAGCTTGTCCGACCCTGACTTAAATACGCCATGGTGAGGGATGTAGAAGTGAGGTTTATGGGCGAATGTATTTGGGTGACAGGGAGCCATGAGCTTTAAGTCGATGTATTCGGCCATAAAGTCGACGTATTTAGAACGCAGAGACGGGTTCGCCATTAGCTTCTTCTCAATATTGAGGAATCTGCGCAATGCGATAGGGTGAGTTTTACCTAGTTGAGGGGCGTCCTTTAGAAAGGGCAGAGCGACCGTATATCTGCCTGAGGGATCGCGTGTAGTGGTAGAGCGGAAGATTTCCTCGCATTGTTCCTCCAGGGGATCATTATGAGTGTGAGATTGAGGGAGGGGCTCCTCAGACTCCCAGAACCTTTCCAGACTCTGATCTATGTCCTGGGCTGATTCAGCTGAGTCTGGTTGTGAGCTAACGACGTGAGCTGAGTTAACCTGCTGCGCCGGCTGCGCATACAAGTCCTCAATGGGTCCTATCAACGCGAAGTCGAAAATCGTGCCAAAGGCTATGGGCTTGCCCGGGCCCAACGAGACCTTAGTCCCGTCCAACACCTGGCCAAGAACGTCCGACCCCAATAAGAGGTCGATCGGGGCTGGTGTGTGGTAAAGCTGGTCAGCCAATGGCACGGGTGGCTGGCCTAGTGCGTGGGAAATGTTTGGTACCTTCTCTAAGGGAAGGTAGCCAGTGACGTTTTTTAAAATGTGAGCTGTGGCAGTGATTGTAGGAGTATCATTGTGAGTGGGTCGGCATACTATTGTTATTGCCGCCTTTGACTCATGTTTGTGCTGATTCCCAACTCCTGTAATTTTTAAAGAAGTGGGTTTTGATGGCAGGTTCAAAAGTCGTGCCATGCGTGACGTTATTAATGTCAGCATACTGCCACAGTCCAATAAAGCTCTGGCTGTGTGAAGATGGCCATGTACGTCCGCGACTCTTAGTGAGACGGTTGGCAACAAATGGGTGTGCCAGTGGGCACAGAAGGTGAGTGAGCTGATTGAGTATCAGCTGAAATCGTATGAGCTGAGTATGTATCAGCTGTGTGGGCATGGGTTGACTGGGCATGGGCTAATGGGACATGGGCTAAATGGGCATGGTCTGAATGGGCATGGTCTTGTTCTGCCTCTTCGCTAGGGTGCTCCGTGATAGGGCTTTGGTGTGGGTATGACTATACCTCCCCAAAAGCCCAAGGGTCGGAGGACCAATGTGTCTTTGTCTTGTGTTTGTCCTGTGCTGTCCTTGTATCTGTTATTTTGGGGGATCGCGTGCCCATTAGAGGGTGGGCACGCTGTTTTGTGTTGTGCCGTGCGCGAAGTTGCCCGTGTGTCGACGCGTGACCGCTTGCGGTCATAGGTTGGCACACGGGCGACGGGGTGACCGTCGCGGGTTAATCCCTAGTGGTATGTACCGCGACATCCACCTCAGCTTTCAGCTTCGGATTGTTGGGCCCCCAGGGGTTTAGTGGGTATTCCCCTCCGTCTCGCCCTCCCAGCCGGGACTTAGCTCGGCAGCTGACCTGGAGCCTCTCTCCTTGTCAGTGGGTGCGGAAAGGCGGACGGGCGAGTCCCACATAACTGGGTGCCTCTTCAAGGCCCCGGTACTCGTAATGAGTTCCCCTAGGAAAAAAAATAAAAATAAAATGGTGCTCCGTGATACTTGGGAGTCATAATTGCTGGCGGCGTTCGCTGGGCCTACCTGGGGAACCGGACCTGGGCGGGCTGGCTCTGTGAGCAGAGCTGGGTTGCACCTGTTTAGCATGTGCGGGTTCGTGCCGCCTGCTGTTTCTGGGACGCTCCCTCGAGTGCTCTCTTAGCTGTGGTGGGGGTATGTGTACTGACGACGAATGAGCTGAGTGCGTTGGGTCGTCTGGTCGATGTAGGGACGTGTGGTGGTTGGAGCTCCCACAGTCCTTGCATGCCCCCCTTGACCTGCACTCGCTCTCGTAGTGAGGGCCGAGACAACGCTGGCAGCGCTCGCGTGCCTGTACAAAGTCCCAACGGCCCTGCGTTGGCTGGGCATTGTACCATCTGCACGTCATGAGCCTATGTCCCCTAGTGACACAATAGGGACAGTAGGACGTCGAGCGTGAGGAAGAGGACGAGGACAATGATGAGGAGCAGCTTTGCTGGAAGGTCGAGTAGACGGGATAGGGCTGACTGCGAGCCGGGGAGGTGGATGTTCGGTGACGCATTTGCTGCGCTGGGCGGAACGGTTGGTGAGTAGGCTAATCATAGGCGCGGTGAGGCGATGGAGCTGAGGAACGGCCACGGTAATGGTCGGGTTGTTGCTGAGCCATCTGAGCATAAGTGCGATGGGGCAACTGAGGAGGCGCGCGGCTACGAGAAGGGCCGGGCTGGGGCTGAATGGGTTGAGCCATGGCTATGTTGGAGAACTCTGTCTCCACACAGCGCGCGTGCTTCTTGAGGTAGGAGATAAGGTCCCTTAACGTGGGCAGGGTGTTACTAGACCCGTGCCTGCGTTCAAATAGCGTGCGGAGCTCGCCCTTAAGCTTTCGCACCACTATCGACACAAACACGTAGTCGTCTCCTATGGGCAGATCCAAATTACTAAGGGCACACTGGGCGGACATAAGCGGAGTGAGGAAAAGTGTGCGTATGTTAGAGCGCGTGTGGATGCTTGGCAGCCCCAGGATTATGTCGACGAAACTATCGATGAGAACCCGGCGGTTCTCGTACCGCTTTGTGAGGATGTCCATGGCCACGGCAAAATTCTCATTAGTGACCTATAAGTGGGACACCATACTTAATGCTTCACCGCTGAGACTGGAGAAGAGATAGTGGAGCTTGACTGCTTCCGACAAGGTCGCCATGTCGTCAGTCAAACTCCTGAACAGTGCAATAAAGGAGGGCCATTCCTCCACTTTTGAGCTGAACCTGGGCAGCGCTATCTTGGGGAGGACGGCTGTAGGCGTATTGACGCTGAGACTGGGCTGAGCGTTATGGGTTGGGGACGACGTGGAAGAGGGTAAGATTTCCTCCCTAGCCACAAGTATCCCCAGGTATGCTCCGGAGGCTTTTGTGTGGTTCTCAGTGTATGCCTTCTCGGTCTTCTCGTCCAAGTTCTCCTCGTCGAGAATGCTGTAGTACACTGAGTCCAGCTTGTCCTTCACGCCCTGTATCTGTGCGAAACACACGTTGAATTCCGTTATGGAATGTTTGGTGTCGCCAGCAATGATCCTTGATCCCACCTCTAGGAGCTGGTGTATAGCTTTGGTGGCCTCCCTAAATATCGCGGCTTGTGACTTGGTCGGCATCGCGATGAATGAAAGGAGACAAAAAACTAATAAAAAAAATAAAAATAAAAATAAACAAATTTAAAGGCAGTAAAAAGGACAACACCCTGTATATAATTTCTATAGTTGGGCTGGACGTATTTGTTTACTAATGTAATGGCAAATGGGCCAAAATTAACGCAACAATAAAGAAAGCAAAACTATGTTAGGACGCCTTGTATATGGCCCACGGGTGGGCAAACGCATGTGTATGTATATGTCTGTGTTTATTGAACGCGCGTACGTAATATTAGCCGACCGCAAAACAAAAAACAAACAAAACAACAAAAAAAAAAATTCACGTTATCCGTAGCCCACTATTGGGCAAGGCGCTCACAGTCGGGCAGACCTGTAGCGGACACTAGCGCGAAGAATGAGTCGGTCGCAAAAAAAATAAAAATAAACGAATAATAAAAACTTAATTAAAAAAATTGTGACAGACTCTGTCTGTCCACAAGTGGGCAAACGTCTGTAGAAGTACTATGCTCTTGTGGTGAGCACGCACAAGAATGAGCCGATTGCCAAGGCAAAAATTAAAAACAAAAAAAAAATTAACACGAGCGATAAAATAAAGCACGCTACTTGGCACGCGTGGTGAGCATGCACGAGATCTGAGCCGATTTAACACGACACGAACATAATAAATTCATTAAAAAATAAAACGGGAAAAATAACAATACCATCTCTCGTTATAATACCATACGTAACGTAATAATTTAACTACTAAGTTACCGAACAATGTATCATTAGACAACGATCGTATAGGTCCCTACACATAGGTCTGTGATCAGACAATCGGATGCATACACGAGATCAATATTAAAACAACGTGCAGAAATAATTGCGTTAAAATAATCTTGTATATAGCGTAGTCGCAATCCTCACACAAATGATTCACGACTTCCTGACGAATTTTTTATTGGGGCAGGGTAAAGTTACGTGAACAAATGAATTTAGTAATGATGGCACGAATGAAATATAAGATTTAGAAATAGAATAAGATTATGGGCGGAAATAATTATCTTTAGCGGACTGTATTAAAATTGAAAATTAAAAGAAAGTTAGGTTCTGATTAGGGCTGAACCTTAGCGGTTATTCCGCGCTCGATTGGACCACAAATGTTAGCGCCAGGGGGGCGCAGTAACATGCGACGTAATTAAGGTTAGGCGGGAGGTAGAAAGGAGCTTACTGGGAGCAGGTTTGACGAGGTCGCTGGCACCGGGACAAGAGCTGGCGGGCGGCGATTAGAGACGATGTGATGGTCACCGGCACAGCACAAAGTCACTTCACCTGATCACAGGCACTATCATCCCAGGGTCACTTTCTATAAGGTCACTTCATCTAGGGTCAAACTTTCACGTTCAGGCTGTGGCGTGCGCGCGCGGTACCTAGCTAGCTGCCGAGTATCGCGGTCGGCTCACGACGCGAGCGGCCGCGGGTCGCGCAGCGGTGGCGCCGCGGCAGATAGGCGGACGCGGTCGTCAACAACCGCTGAGTCAACATTTGAATGGTCGTCCCGGCTTTGGCGGGAACAAATACTAAAATACATTTTCTAATCTAAATGTTTACAAAGTTTTTCCTATAACTAAATAAATACAACTAAACAGTCTGTACGCCGAGTGCATGAGAAACGGCCGCACTGTCGGTACTCGTACGCGTCATCGTTTCTAACTACCTACTAAGTCCGATCGCGATTAAAATAGCAGCGGCAGTGTCGATTAAAATTTTTGTTTGTTTTTATTTGTAAACGTGTCAGCAGCTCTAAAATATAATGTCGTGCAATCAGTGCAATGATGTCGTAACTGATTACGTTACATGTGGCCAGTGTCAAGGGAAATTCCATTTTGGATGCGCAAGAATTACTGAATCCACGTATCGAAAAATGGGAACTGAGAAAAAGGCAGCTTGGCGTTGTGCTTCATGTCGTGCTCAACCACCTTCGAGTATCGGCGCCAGCGCCAGCGGCCCGGTAACTACAACGAGTGATGCGCTCACGGAAATGTTGAAGGAACTAAAACATTTTCGTACTGATTTTAATTCCATGAAGTCTGACTTTGAGGATATAAAATCTGATATCCGTTCTGTGACCAAATCAATATAAGTGAACTCCAAGTGGTCATTGATGGAAGAGCGGTTTGCAGGAATGGAAGACCGACTCATTTTAGTTGAAAATAAAATCTCATGCCTCCCAACTATACGTAAAGAATTAGATGAAGCTTCAGAAATAATAAATTATCTAAAGGCCGAAAGCAATATGCAAGACCAATTCTCAAGGCTGAATAACTTAGAAATTGCAGGTATCCCCCGCTCCAATGGTGAAAACCTGCTTTCGATTTTAAAAGACATCTGCTTAAAAGTTGGAATCTCACTGCTCGATACTGACATCGACACCATACATCGTGTTCGTGTATTCAACCAAACGGCGGATATCGAAAAACAGAACAAGTTTACCCGCGCACCTCCAATAATCGTGAGATTTACTCAGCGCGCGCGCAAAGATCAACTTATCAGTGCTGTCCGCCAGCGGAGAGGGCTCACCACTGCAGACATCGGCCTACCCGGCCAAGCGTTCAACATATTTGTGAACGAGCACCTTACTCCTACAAATAAGCTGTATCTCAAGCGCGCCCGTGAACTAAGGGTTGAAAATAATTACGCCTACCTGTGGGTCAAAGACTGTAAAATTTTACTACGAAAAAACGATAAATCGCCAATTTTTCGCATTTCAAAGGAGTCAGATCTGCTTAAAATTAAGTGACTGTATGTATGGTATTGTAGCACAATTAAATGGTTATTTCTGTTATGTCTTGATTTTACATTATTCAATGTCTCGCAACTTAGTACCTTATATAAGGATAACTCAAGGCCTAAACTCATATGTCTATTGTTTAAACGCCACTATAAATAAAAAACATAATTTTTCGATACCAATTTTTCTCTGTCACTACCAAAATAAAGAAATATTAAATAATGTCACGCTGATATTATTTGTAATACTTGTTCGTGCTATTAATTTTGATTCGCTTTATTCTCATTTATTCCGCCCGACTGATATTCTATCAATGCAAACATTTACTATTACTGAATATTTAACTGATTATACAGATTATAGTAATAATGGTTGATTCTACACTAAATATTTATTACCAGAACGTGAGGGGATTGAAAACAAAAGGTAATACTTTCTTGCGTAACATTTTACAATCTGACTATGATTTAGTCTGTATCACCGAAACATGGCTTACGCCTGATTTCTCTGATGCAGAATATTTCCATTGCAATTATCATGTTTATCGAAGGGACAGAGTGGTAAGTAGGGGATCATGCGAGCGGGGGGGGCGGCGTGTTGATCGCCGCGCGGCGCGGGCTGAGCGTGCGCTGCCGGGACCACTGGCGTTCGAGTGCGACCGCTGAGGAGCTCTGGCTGAGTGTGGAACTGAGCCCATCCGCGACCGCCACCCCGCGTGCACGCACACACACACGTACACACCGACCCGGTACTACTATTACTCTACTGCATATCGGTTGCTGTTGTTTCCCACACAATCAAAATCATCTTGTAACTTTGCAGTCTTTCTTTGATAACGCTTCTGAATTGATACAAAATAATCCTAGCGTAAGTTTATACTTTTAGGCGACTTTAATATCACCAATGCAGGCTGGATTATCGATGATTACAGAATGTTGCAATTAAACACTAATGACGACCCCAAAGCTATGTATCTTTCATATTTTATGTCTTTTTCCAACTTATCGCAATACAACGGCTGTGCCAATATAAACAATCGCATGTTAGATTTAGTCCTAAGTAACGTTGCATGCAAAGTCGTAGCCTGCGATCTACCGGTTGTCCCTGAGGATAAACATCATAGATCTCTGCTGGTGACTCCATGTCAATCGTTAATGCTCAGGGAAAACGAACGTTTACAATTTATTTATCGCGCAGGTGATTATGATAAAATTAGTAAAGAGCTTTTAGACATTGATTGGCACGTAATTCTTTCGGACTTAAACACAAACGACGCAGTTTATTATTTCTATTCCGTATTAAAAACATTAATGAATAAATATATCCATAAAAGAGTCATAAAATCAAACACAAATCATCCGCCCTGGTACACACGAGAACTTATTAAAATAATCCGCGAAAAGTTATCAGTGCATTCTAGATGGAAAAAATACAGTAATCCCCGTGACTACCAGGAATTCAAACGTCTGCGTGCAAAAGCCATACGTTTGGAAACTGTATGTCATGCTAATTATATTTCGCATGCGGAAGAAAAGATTAATACTTCTCCACGGTATTTTTATACGTATACTAAGTCAATGGGTAGGGTGAATGATTTGCCTCCGTGTATGTCATATAAAAATACTCAATCTACAGACTGTGAGGAAATTACAGAAATGTTCAATAACTATTTTAACTCCGTTTTTGTCACAAACGATTCTACACTTTGCAGTAATTCTCAAAGTCACTCACATAATTCATCGTCAAACTCTATCAATTTATCTAGTTTGCACATCTCTCAAGAAGAAGTTTTTAGAGCACTAAAACAATTAGACATAAACAAAAGCTCTGGTACTGATAATGTACATCCTTTTCTCATATCTAAATTAGCAAAGGAGCTGTCAGTCCCGTTGACTCTTATATATAATAAGTCACTTTCTGAAGGTTCATTTCCAGACATTTGGAAACAAGCATTAATAACACCGATATTTAAAGGCGGCGATAAGCATGATGTGTGTCGGTACAGACCTATATCTAAACTTTGTGTAATGGGAAAAGTTTTTGAAAAAATTGTTACTAAATTTTTAACTTGGCAAACTAAACAACTTATTTCTCCTGAGCAACACGGGTTTTTCAGTGGGCGTGGCGTGGAGACCAATTTAATTACATACACGGATATTATTCTCAATGCTTTGGAGGCCGGACACCAGGTGGACGCTGTGTATACCGATTTTTCAAAAGCCTTCGATAAAATAAATCATAATCTATTACTTGCAAAATTATATACAATCGGTATACACGGCGACCTCTGGCGCTGGGTAAAATCTTACACCCTCAGGTATTCTTCAAGGATCTCATTTGGGACCATATCTCTTCACTCTTTATATAAATGAAGTACACAACTGCTTTGCAAACTCACATCATCTACTGTATGCAGATGATACCAAAATTTTTAAAATTATTACTTCACTTAATGATTGTAATGAGCTTCAAAATGACCTGACCAAATTTCAAAACTACTGTGCAGCTAATCAGCTCTTCTTGAACACAGAAAAATGTCATGCGATCACATTTACCCGAAAGCACAACCCGCTCGTGTATGACTACCATTTCTCTGGAAACACTATAGAAAGAGTCTCAACAATACGTGACCTTGGTATAACTCTGGACTCCAAGCTTCACTTCAATAATCATATTGATAATGTTCTATCGCGTGCGTTTAAACAGCTTGGATTAATTAACCCTTTAAAAACACAAAAACATTGATAACTTTATTTAACACTTACGTCCGTAGTATTTTAGAGTTTGGAAGTGTAGTATGGAGCCCACAGTATGCTGTTCACATTGATCGCATCGAAAAAGTACAAAATAAATTTTTAAAATCATTGAACTACCGCGATGGACTTCTTTCAGACGATTACAGGGCTAGTGCCTCGCGATATAATATAAGTTCATTGCAAATTAGACGTACTTTTCTCGATGCTATGTTTTTGCATAAAATTGTAAATTGTCAAATTCTTTGTAGTCCACTTCTAGATAAAGTTTACCTTAAAGTTCCTCGTCCGTCCTCACGTTCTATAAGTACTTTTTACATTCACCCATGTCACACTAATTATACAAAAAACTCGTTCCTTAGGCGTTCTCTGGATTTTTATAACAAAAACTTGACCAATATTGATATATTTTGTAATAGTTACGTAAGTTATAGGAGACTGGTTCGCGAGACATTGTTTTAGGTAATTGTAAAGTGTCATTGTACTATCTGATTTCTCTATTGTATTTGGTACTGTTTATTTTTATATTAGATACAAATATTTATAATCAAGCGAAATACGCTTTTTGAGTGTATTATATTACAAAATTTGGATACATGTTTACATTATTGTACAGTAAAATTCGTTTCTCATAAACTCATCCGTTAAAACCTTTTCATTATTAAGTTATGGTACTATAGGTCTAGTTATATACCACTGTCTTGTATTTGATTAATCTGTTTATGACCGTTTGTTACCTTAATAAATAAAATAAAATAAAAGATAAACCTACGTACAAATAGAATTTAAAAACTATACATTATAAGGCATCAAAAAATTGGTCCACATCACTAAAATTAAATAGCTAATATGGGTGTTTTGCAGTGAGTCATAGGGATACCCCCTATCACTCACTGCAAAACACCGATCCAAATATTTTTGCTACTGCATAAATATTACTACCACTACTATTGTTACAGTGTATATGAATCATTTTATTATTAAAACATTAACACATTTTTGGTAATATACATATACCTATACTTATGTAGGTACTTATCAGTAATAATCACATCACACTTAAGTAATATTCTAAATGTGAAAATAACGATTGTTTGATATTTTAATTTTTGGATGTTTTTTCTGATTTTTTTTTCGCGTCAATGACTGAACTCATTTGAATGAAACAGGTAGGACCTAGGTAGGTAGGTAGATAGCTAAGGACCAGGATTAACACCGCTGACTGAAACGAAGGCGGAAGCTAGTCCGACATTAAAACATTAATATGAGCCCACAAAACTTCGAAAAGCCATTTCACACTTTTAAAAAAATATTTTGACGGTTCCAACTATGCAGTATTTAATCACATATTTTTAGTGAAAAACTGAGATACATTTTATTTTCGCCGGGCTTGGGTTTTTTTTGGCCATTGTCCTTTATCTCAAAATATGGTATCAGAGTTACAACGTACATATTTTTGTCTTTTAACATAGACGTCTTACCAATACACAAAAGCACCAAAAATGAATGTTGGCCAATTTTGTGTAAATAGAATAGAATATAAAACTTTATTTCAGGCTTCTATGGCCCATATAACATATACCTTATAGACTAACATACATATTATAATACAATCTTGTTAGTAAATCACTTAAAAACTATGTTAGTATTAGTATTAGTAATTATTTGGACACATTTTGTGACGTATCAGTGGCAGGGAAAGGCAGTTGTCCACGGAATCGCCTATATACCACGCCCAATGTAATGTGATATGCAATAAATGAATAAATGAATAAAACCCTTCGGCCAGAAGTCCTCGCTCATGAAGGTGTCCAGCCTGGATGACGGGACCCGCACCACAAAAGCCTTGAAGCTGGCATGCTTATGCGGTTATGCCAGCACGAACCATATCGTAGCTATAAACCGCCCTCGCAGGGCGCTTACTAAAATCAATGGTAATATTACTTGAATGTTTACGGTTTCTGCGAGAAGATGCATGTATGTTAATGTAATGCTAAATGTCCCTTATTTTATTTGAATTTAAATAATACGTTTAATTGTTGTAAATAGTTATGTAACCGTTTTTAATTAAATTAAATAATAAATGTCCTCCGCAAGGACAGGCTTATGCCAGCCACGAACCACATTGTGGCTATGGACCGCCCTCGCAGGGCGCTTACCAAAAACAATGTATTCCGCAAGGACATGCTTATGCCAGCCACAAACCACATCGTGGCTATGAACCGCCCTCGCAGGGCGCTTACTAAAATCAATGGTAATATTACTTGAGTGTTTGCGGTTTCTGCGAGAAATGCATGTATGTTAATGTAATGCTAAATGTCCCTTATTTTATTTGAATTTAAATAATACGTTTAATTGTTGTAAATAGTTATGTAACCGTTTTTAATTAAATTAAATAATGAATGTCCTCCGCAAGGATAGGCTTATGCCAGCCACGAACCATATCATGGCTATAAACCGCCCTCGCAGGGCGCTTAACAAAAACAATGTCCTCCGCAAGTACATACTTATGCCAGCCACGAACCACATCGTAGCTATAATATAAACAACGGAGGCTGTTCTTACTTTCGATCCCCAGGATCATAGACTTGGCAGCTCTATCAATCAGGACAAAAACGTCCATCTTCTCTGCTAACAGAGGTAACAAAAGACGTAGACAATGACGCTCCGAAATTTCGAGCCGGTCAATTTGCACTTTATCGACACCGTTGGGACTAAATAGGTGCTCCAAGTTTCCTATCATAACACAAAGGTATCGAATACCGTTTTATCTGAAGCCATCGCTCAAGGTTCCAAACGTTACAATCGACAGTTGTTACACGCTTGTATCGGACAAAATGTCTGCAATGCTATATTACAGATGAAGCAACAGGTTTCTAGAAACAGTAAGTTTTTTTTTTCCAAACTTCTTTTTAACCCAGTTCTTAGTACCAAAGAGCACTCAAGAAAGGTCACTCCGTCCAATTTTTAACCAGAAGTCGTTAAATTATTATATGAATTCCGGACTGTGTACGGCCAAGAGACGAGATGTACAAATTACTTTTCTCAGACCTAGGTACTACCATCTGACTCTAACCAAATCCCACAATGGTTTCTTCGTCTGTTCTACAAAGGCGAATTACTAAAAATTATATGCCTTCCATTTGAGATTCCAATGTTTTCTTAGACTATTATTATCTTATAGACATAAAGACCAGATGGTTCTGTCCAGACATGCCAACATTGTAATAGAAACACTTACTTATTTTGATGTCCACATAAACTTCAAAAAGTCTGTTTGACCGCCTCGCAGGGCGCTTACCAAAATCAATGTCTTCCGCAAGGACATACTAGGATACATAGAGGAATCACAAGGTCCATACATACCTACATATACTCACGACTGTTATCCACGAAGGGTTAGTCAGAGACCAGGCAATGAGGACCGCAAAAGCAGTCCTCTGCCATAGTCTACGTTTCACCAAATGATAACTGCACATGTACGTGACAAGTGATGAGCCTATCGCCGCTCTATACTGTTGGATGTATGTGAAATCTATGGTCCGTTAGTCGCCTTTTACGATACCTAAGAGAAGAAATTGGGCGGTAAAATAGACTCTACCTTACGATGTAGTTAAATGTATTGGTAGCTAAAAATTATCAGAAACACCAATACTTATACCTCCACCAACATTCTTTTTGACAACCGTTGCTTCAGGATTGGGGGGTCACAACTCAACAATTCTGCCCTATCGGGAAGGTGGAGTGCATCCGAACAAAAGCTGCACTGCAATCAAAAAGAAAAGCGGGCTGTTCTAAGTCTTAGAATTACAAGCATCGAACACGAAGCCTACGACAATTTTATTTTAATCCTCCAAATTGCCAACCAACAAATGACCACCAACCAAATTGTGGTCAAAATTCATTACATCCCAGGGAAATTGAACAGCCATGCAGATGAACTGTCTCGACATAGCCAAGCTCTAGAGTGGCATCTACTGCCAAAATTCACACAAACGATATTCGCCAAGTGGGCCAGGCCAGTAATTCACCTGTTGTATCCAAGAACGCTCGAGTGGGTAAACTATGCAGATTTATCTCAATGATTACGAAGCGATATTTTACAATGCTTTCAGCCTGAAGTAGAACGCTTCCTTCTGGCTTGGAAATTCGCACCACCTTCCCTCATCCCCCGGGTGCTAGCACACCTCAACAGGAATTTATTTGATTGTAGTACCCCTTGCTGCTTCATTCACAGTATGGAATTCGAAACGTAGACGCCTGGTAGACATAACCACAGACCTGCCAACCCCCAGGGTTCAAGACATGACGTTGAAATTTGGTGTGCTTAAATGATATATCGTTATGGAACCACAAGCAAATTTCCCTACTCAAGCGTCCGGTTATTATAAAACCATATGAGCACTTGTGCTTGGTCCAGTAGTACAGGAAGGGCGTTAGCAGCAGCAGCGGCGCCATCCACACGCGGAACGCGTACCAAATGGGTCCAGTCAGTCCAGTTTTTGGCAGATTTACACTTAATATTTTAAATCTTTCTTACAATACTATACACTACCATAAATTGTCGTTTACAATTTTCGTTTGCAGCGCACAATTGTATGGAAATCTTAGTGACGAGGTACCTAATAGTTAAACATGTTTTAAAATCAATCTCAATTAAACATTTAAAAACAACAAAACCTCCTTTTTCCAGGTTTCAGTAATATTAGTCTGTAGACCTTTGTAATGTATTTCAAACCTAGAATCAACTAGATTTCAAACAGTTCGTAACACTGCAATATTATTGTCGCATTGCTCCTTTGTTACCTTGCTGTGGACACCAAACATTATTTTGTTCAGGACAATGCAGTAATATTAGGCGACAGTTTGGGTCAAAAACTGACTGTAGGGACTACAGACAAACAAGCTAGACATTGCTACTGGTTAAAAGGATCAATAAATATTGTACAAAATGGCTAAACTAATATATTTAAAACTTCGAGTAGTTCACCTGTCACCTGTTTCAAGCACTGTGGTAGCTAGATGGATATTACAGCCACACCTGGTTGTTTTGCTCCGCTGTAGCATCTACAAACTAGATTGATATGATTTACCCATTGAGGATATACTAACTATTGGTAAATGGAGATTAGTTACTTAATACTTTTCACAAGGTTTATTGTCGTGAAATATTGATTCAGGCGTCACGAAGTTTTTCATTTTTTATTTTTACCCTGTAAAGTGATTGAAATCACTTTACAGCAAACAATATTTATTTCCTAATAATAATGTTCGTTTACATGGTTTACAAGCTAAATTATTTGATTTTTAATCAATGACTGGCCAATTATTTTCTTACATGACTTAAATTGTAAATAATTAGTACTTAATTTATAACTTTTTGTTTAAACCATAATCATATGATTAACTCTCTCGCACTTATTGTTTAATTTATTTCTCACATTGGCGTTTTCACCAGGCGATAACAAACAGGTCTCAATATTATAAGCTTCTAATGACGGTCAAGTGTTTAATAGACGTGTTTTACCTGAAATAAAACGCATATTAAATACTTACCTCATTAGAAGCTTAGTTTTTATTTCCGCCTGGTGCTTAATGCATATTTCGACGCAATGATGAACAAATGGGCACGGGTGTGAAATCTCCTGGTTCCCCCACCGCGCCACCTGGTGACGCCACTGAGTGGGATGAGCGAGAGAGACAGCATCATCATCATCATCATCATCAGCCAGAAGACGTCCACTGCTGGACAAAGGCCTCCCCCAAGGATCTCCACCACGACCGGTCCTGTGCTGCTTGCATCCAGCGACTACCCGCGACCTTCACCAGATCGTCGGACCACCTTGTTGGAGGCCTGCCCACACTGCGTCTTCCGGTGCGCGGTCGCCACTCGAGAACCGTTCTGCCCCAACGGCTATCGGTTCTACGGGCGATGTGCCCTGCCCATTGCCACTTGAGCTTGGCGACCCTTTGGGCTATGTCGGTTACTTTAGTTCGTCTACGAGTCTCCTCATTTCTGATTCGATCACGTAGAGAAACCCCGAGCATAGCCCTCTCCATTGCTCTTTGCGTGACTTTGAGCCTGCTAATAAGGCCCATAGTGAGCGACCACGTTTCGGTACCGTATGTCATCACTGGCAACACACACTGGTCGAAGACTTTCGTCTTGAGACACTGCGGTATTTTGGACGAGAAGATATTACGTAGCTTACCGAACGCTGCCCAGCCGAGTTGGATTCGACGATTGACCTCTTTCTTAAAGTTGGACCTACCTAGTTGGACTGTTTGTCCCAGGTATACATATTCGTCAACAACTTCAAGAGCAGAGTCTCCAACCTTCAGAGGAGTGGGTACGACACGTGAGTTAGACATAATTTTCGTCTTCTCCATGTTCATTTTAAGGCCCACTTGTTGAGAGACTCTGTTGAGATCACCGAGCATTGTGCCGAGTTCCTCCAGGGTCTCAGCCATGACTACTATATCGTCGGCAAATCGAAGGTGACTGATGTACACGCCGTTAATATTGATGCCGAGTCCTCTCCAGTCCAGAAGCTTAAACACGTCCTCCATTGCAGCAGTGAAGAGTTTCGGAGAAATGACATCTCCTTGTCTCACTCTACGCTGCAGCTGGACTGGCTTCGAGTTCTGGTCCTGAAGACAAACTGTCATAGTGGCGTTTTCGTACAAACACTTCAACACTTCGATGTACCGGTAGTCAATTTGGCACCGCTGGAGAGACTGTAGCACGGCCCATGTTTCGATTGAATCAAAGGCTTTCTCATAGTCCACAAACGCTAAGCAAAGAGGCCGGTTATACTCTTCGGTCTTCTGTATGACCTGCCGCAGCGTATGTATGTGGTCTTTGGTGCTAAAGCCTTTTCGGAATCCGGCTTGTTCGATAGGCTGGAAGTCATCAAACCTGCGTGCAAGACGATTAGTTATAACTCTCGAGAACAGCTTATAAACGTGACTTAGAAGTGATATGGGTCTGTAGTTCCTCAGTAGGGCCTTGTTGCCCTTCTTAAAGAACAACACAACCACACTTTCATGCCACGCTTCTGGCGTTCTACCTCCGAGTACGACGGAATTAAATAGTCTCTGAAGAGCTGCGAGTACCGGTCTTCCGCCTGCTTTCAGAAGCTCAGCCGTAATTCCGTCAGCACCCGATGCCTTGCTGTTCTTAAGCTGCTTGAGAGCCATACCAATCTCGTACAGGCTGATGTCCGGGATATCTTCGGTGTAGTGTCGGGTTAGCTTAGCTCTAGGGTCTGTAGCTAAGCTTTGTACAGGTGGCCGCGTGGATGTGTATAGCTGTCCATAGAACTTCTCGACCTCTCCCATAACTTCGGACCTGGACGTGACAGTTCTGCCGTCATCGGTTTTCAGCGTCGTCAGTTGGCTCTGCCCAATACCCAAATCTCTTGCAAACACTTTCGAACCTTTGTTTCGCTCGATAGCCTCTTTAATACGGTCGGTATTAAATCGGCGAGTGTCGCGAGTCAAAGACTTCGAGATCTGCCTATTGAGCCGCCGAAGCTGAGACGAATCGTCCGAAGAACGCAGAACCATCACGCGCCGCTCTTCCATCAGTTTGAGAGTATGGTCCGAGAGCTTTTTAGGTCCTCTTATACGGTGGGTTTTGAAGAACTTAGACCCAACCGCATGGACAGTTTTTACAAACCTGTTGTTGTAATCGTCCACCTCTACGCAATCCTTCAGGCATTCGAAGCGATTTTTCAGTTCGAGCTGGAAGCTTTCGGGGTTTTGGATTTGGATGGGTGCAGGGCGGAGCGTAGTCTTCATCAATCGACGTCTTTCAAGCTTGATATTAATGTTCAATGTGCCTCTTACCAACCGGTGGTCACTGTCAGTTTTGAACGCGTTGATCACAGAGACATCATTGAATATTTGCTTTCTCGTCGACATAATAAAGTCAATTTTATTTTTTGTTGCACCATCGGGACTTAGCCAGGTCCACTTGCGGTGTTCAGATTTCCTAAAAAAAGAGTTCATCATGAAGAGTCCCTCCTTTTCCAGAAACTCCGCCAGCAGTTGGCCCCGGTGGTTCCGAATTCCAACTCCAAATCGTCCCACTTTCAGCTCATCGCCGCTTCGTTTGCCCAGTTTTGCGTTAAAGTCTCCCATGACAACGGTGTAATGAGTTTTGGAGACTTGTATGGCTCTAGAGATGTCCTCATACGTAGCCTCCACCTCATCGTCGGGGTGTGCCGTAGTCGGAGCGTATACCTGTATAACCTTCAACGAATACCGTTTGGTTATTCTGAGTATAAGGTACGCTACCCTCGACGACACACTTCCGGTCTTAACAACGTTGTTCACGAGAGAGCTGTGGACGATAAACCCGACACCACCCTGGGACAGTTGTTCGCCCTCCCGGAAATAGAGCAAGTTACCAGACTTCAAGATTATCGAGTCCTCCCCCTCTCTTCGGACCTCAGATAATCCTACAATGCCCCCACCGTATCTTGCTCAATTCTTCCTCCAGTTCGCAAACCTTTTCGTCGGTTCGCAGTGTACGCGTGTTGTAGGTTGCCAGGGCCAAAGTTCGTTGCTGGCGGTAGCCAGGTCTCTGCCGGAGATTCTTAGCACCCCCTGCCCCGTCGCTGCCTTGGCCGCTACCGTAGCTAGGGCGAGCGGGGCCGCCGGGGACTAGGGGCCGGAGTTTAGTGCTGTCGTTCATGTTGGGGGGAATGTTGCCATAATCGCCACGCTTGGCAGGCGGGTTGGCGATCGCAGTATGACGGTGTTAATCTCAGAGGATGCTGCTGCCCATCCTTTAGGTTTGATCCCTCAGTCGCCTTCTACGACTCCCACGGGAAGATAGGGGGTGGTAGTATTCTTTCACCGCTACCGACACGGTTCGGAGAGAGACAGCGATATACCGGAAGAAAGAGAAGGAAAATACGACGGGAAACAGATATGCCTATCTCAATATTATAAGCTTCTAATGAGGTAAGTATTTAATATGCGTTTTATTTCAGGTAAAACGCGTCTATTAAGTTGAATATACTTAACATAAGATGTTAATAGCAAACATGTCATATCAGTGATGTACCTACTTAACATAAGATGTTAATTTATTAAAAAATGTATTAAATTACTTATTAAACGAAACATACAGAACTTATGATGTTAATAACATGTAATAACTTATTATGTACCTACATAACATAAGATGTTAATTTATCAAAGAATGCATTAAATTACTTATTAAGTTGAATATATTATTTTATGTTACATTGTAATTAGTATGGAAAGAGTACCTCAGTAACTATTTTAAGCAGCTATTTGCTATTTTTGTTAAAGTAAGTATATCCTATTTTCGAGGGGGACTGTTGGAATATACGAAAATACTCTATTCAATTGTATCTATTGATTATGCCATACGATTACTTTGTGTAACATCACTATTTTTGTATTAGCCACTCAAACGACTTTTCATTATAAAACCGTTGTGCCAACGGAGCGACTTTTACTTTAATAAAAGCATTCGTTCAGACAACTACGAAGTTTTACTTTGCCGTCACTGCGTCCCTGCCAACATATCACTTATAGAACAGAGGTGTGAAGCCAGCATTCACCAGATCCCACTTATTTCTCTGATCATTGTGTTTATTATAAAGATATTACAAAGTAACATTATTAACTGACTGTCTTTATTGCCTTATCAGAATATTAACCTTCAGTTCTATAAATGGTGAATAATTTATTCAAAACCCACTTTCAGGCAGTGGACTAAAATAGAATGCTATTAATAAAGGTAAAATTACTTTTATTTACTCTTAGTATTTATTATACAGTTCTCATAAATTACCAATATAACTACATTGTATTGGCTGCATTGACAGGTTATCACATCTTAAGTTTATTAAAGATGTTTAATTTATTCAATTTCCTACTCCTTTCAGGAGGTGAATTCAAATAGAATGCTATCATTTGAAGCAAAATTACTTTTATTTACTCTTAGTGTTTATTATACAGTTCTCATAAATTACAAATATAACTAAGTATTGGCTGCATTGACAGGTTATCACATCTCAATTTTATTAAGGTGCCTGATTTACTCAATATCCTTAACTTTTAGGAAGTGAACTTAAGTTAATTATTTTTCATTAACTTATACCTCTGTCTCTCAGACTGGGTGATTATTTAATAGCCTACTAAATCATAGTTAGTATACTTCAAGTAGGTAGGTACCATGTAATTGTCCACAGTTGTCCTTGTAGATAATTAAATCAATTATATTTAGAAGTTATTCTTTACTCACTTTAATAGGTGTTAACGCCGCCGCGCCGGCCCCAAACCTCGGCGGCTGGCGCCCCCGCCCCCGCCCCTCACCTCAAGCCTCACCGCGCGCCCGCGCCGCACCGCGCAGCGGCAGCCGCCGTGCCGCCGTGCCGCGCGCCAGAGCAGCCGTGCGATTCTCTAAGCTAAAGCCTTGATAGCTGCGGCTGCCGCAGCGCTGAGGAATGACTCTGTCTCTTTCATATTTATAGAATTGGAAAGAGACAGCAGATCACAGCAATGCGCGCAGCGTATATGTGTCGCTTAGAGAATCGCATAGCTGGATGGATACGAAAGCGGCGTGAGCGCACGCCTACACAATTTGCCATTTCAATCATACTTATTGTATTTTTTATAAGTTATCCATTAAACTCATAATTCATATCAATCTCGTGTCGTTCATTTGCTGCAACGCCTACGCCTTCCCATGAAGCTTCGAGCCGGATCCAGGCGTATAAATCGTCGTGCAACCATTCTCGTAAACGACAGCGCCGGGCGGCGTGCCTTGCTTGCATTGTCTGCCGCCATTGCGTTGCGCCACTTGATCATCGAAGAACACAGCGGGAAGTTACGGCTCAGCAAGGCGATTATCGAGACGAGCGACGAGTGCGACGACGCATAACGACACGTGAAGTCTACAGCTAATCAATAAATTTGTCGTCTCGCAGTCATTGTCGTGATCGGCAGCGCAGTGTGCCTGCCGCCATTTTGAACATCGAGCAATTCGAGCATCAAACAACCAAACCAACACAACGAGAAGTTGCCACCGAGCGTGCCTTTATCCCAAGCCCCCGCCCCAACAATTTCAGTGGCCTATTTTCTGAACCGCCAATACTTGTACCTATAATTTTGTTACTTTGCTTGTTCCGTTTCTCATACATTTTTTAACATTGCAGACTCTTCTATCGTGCACACGCGGCTTCCGTTTGTTGCGCTTGCGCTTGGGCGTCGTGGTTCGTACGCTTGCTTGAGCCGCGCTCGTGCGCATTGCAGCGGCGGTCAAGTCGAGGTCGTGCGCGCTGACCGCGTGGCCGCCACGCTGTCTGTGCACGCTCATGCACTCGCTTGCGCATTGCACGTTCCACGCGCGACTTTCTGCTGCATAGGATTTAGGTATTGTTTCATTTCGTTAAAATTAACAAATAATTTTCGTCTGTTTTTTGTTTGTTTGCACTTCAGTGGATTTTAGTTTACAATGGATCTCAAATCTTTGAGAAGGACTCGAGGTACATATAAAGCAAAAATAACCATGTTTGATCAATATTTGGAAACTATTTTGTCTTTTGAAAAGCTCAGTAATTTACAAATTAGAGAATTATCCAATCGTCTTCAAATAATAAAGTCAATGTATAGTGATTTTGACAATACACAAACTAAAATAGAAACTTCGTGCGAACTTCCAGATGAACAACAAAAGGAGTCAAACGAGAGGGAGGCTTTCGAAAAAAGCTTCCACTCGGCAGTCGCCTCAGCGGAGGAGGTGCTAAGCGAGCACGCAAAGCTCTCCAGCGGGGCTGGCGGTGGCTCCACGGCGGGCGATGATGCATCACAGGTGACAGGTACCGGTACTGCTATCGCAATGGGCACACCCACACTTAAGTTACCTACAATTCATTTACCCACCTTTTCTGGGCGTTATCATGATTGGTTAGGTTTTCACGATACCTACACATCTCTCATACATAACAACACTTCAATACCAAACATTCACAAATTACACTATTTACGTGCATCCCTAAAGGACAGTGCGGCTGTAGTTATTCAATCAATCAATTTTTCTGCCAAAAATTATGACTTAGCTTGGGAACTACTTTGTAACAGATACAATAACAAGAGATTACTCGTAAACAATCACATAAGAGCTTTGTTTGACATTGAGCCAATGACACGGGAGTCATATAAAGCATTAAGAAACATGTTAGACTCGGTTACTAAAAATCTTAGGTCTTTAAAGTCACTAAAATTACCTACTGAACATTGGGACGTGCTAATAATTCACATGGTTTCTACCAAGTTGGACCCTGTCACTTCTCGGGAGTGGGAGGAAACTCGAAACAAGATCGAAGACACACCTTCTTTAGAACGCTTTTGCGAGTTCATCAAAGGCCGTGCTGACTTGTTAGAAACTATGGAAGTAACTCAACAAAAACCGCGCAGACACAGTGACATTACTCACATGCGCCCAAAGACCTTTATAGCATCATCAACTACAACACAGTACTCATGTTCTTTGTGTAAGGGCAACCATTCAATTTATCAATGTCATCGTTTCAAATCAGTGTCGGTTGAAGCTCGTATTGAAAAGGCAAAAGAATTAAAGTTATGCATGAATTGCTTGCGCAAAGGACATGGCACAGAAAAATGTACACGGGGTCAGTGTAAGATTTGTTCCAAACACCACAATAGTATGTTGCACTTTGTAGAAAACGCTAACACTCAAGTTCAATTAATTTTCAAGTACTCACAACAATCAAGTTCTACTCTCAACGGCTCGGACCAAATATTACAACGGCTATTATAGGTGTCATTGACAATGAAGGCAGACCTCACAAGGTTCGTGCTCTTTTAGACAATGGTAGCACCTCTAGCTTCATAACAGAGCACCTACAGCTGAAACTAAACCTTTCAAGTCAAAAAACTCATGTCTCAATACAGGGATTTTACAATCAAAACTCACAAATCACGAAACGTTGTGATGTTAACATACATTCATTATCTGACAACAGATACAAAAGGAAGATAAATTGTTTTATCGTACCATGCATTACACAAATGCTACCAACATACAAAATAAACTACAAATCATTCAATATACCTCAGCACATCCACCTCGCAGATCCCAGTTTTCACACTCCATCCGAGGTGCAGATATTGCTGGGGGCAGATCTTTTTTGGGAAGTCCTTGGTAATAATCACATATCCTTAGGAAAAAATAAACCATCACTAAATGAAACAAGGTTAGGTTGGTTAATTTCAGGCGTCGTTCAGACCCAAACACATAACACAAATAAAACTACAGTCACTAATTCATTCATCAATACCAAGCTTCCTGATCCATCTCAAAATACAGTCCATTGTCATTTTCTAGACTACTCTGATACTGAGCTACAGAGAAAACTCGATCAATATTTTGAATGTGAATCATTCAATGATCCCCCACGTCTCACAAAAGACGAACAAGAATGTGAACGCATTTTCACTGAAACTACAACTCGCCAGCCAGATGGTCAGTTTGTAGTCAATATTCCATTTAAACAATCACGTTCAGTTTTATCTAAAATTGCTCAAATATTCGACCCATTAGGTTTAATTAACCCTTGTCTACTACAGGCAAAAATTATTTTACAAAAATTATGGGTTACTAAAATAACGTGGGATGACGAAATTTCGCCAGAGCTCCAAACAGAATGGAATCACTTTCTTCAAAGTTTACATTACCTTGACTACATTCAAATACCTCGTCGTGTTATATGCGACTCACCTATAAAGATCGAATTACATACATTCAGCGATGCGTCCCTGCATGCGTATTCAGCATGTGTGTATGTTCGTAGTATATCAGCTGATGGCTCGGTCCATGTTCACTTATTAATTGGTAAATCTAGAGTTGAACCCTTAAAAAAAAATATGACCGTTCCTAGATTAGAGTTGTGCGGCGCTGTGTTAGCAGCTCGTTTAAATAAAAAGGTAAAATCATCTCTCAGACTACACATACACTCAGAAAATTATTGGTGTGATTCAACCATTGTTTTGGGTTAGATAAAAATGTCTAAGTCTAAATTAAAACAATATGTCTTTAACAGGGTCACTGAAATAACTGACAATACTCAACCGTCTTCCTGGCACGATGTTCCTACTAACAAAAACCCTGCAGACATAGGATCTCGCGGCTTGAACGCTCAACAGCTGATAGACAACAAAATGTGGTTTTCAGGACCAGACTTTCTACATGACACTGACATACTTATGCCGCCACAACCAAATAACAATAATGACAATTTACCTGAAACGAAGTTACATTGTCATTTCATTAACAATGCTTCGATTATTGATATTATGCGATTTTCTAACTTTACTAAATTACAACATACATTTGCATATGTTCTCAGATTTTTGCACAACTGTCGTCACTCTTATAATAAATCAACAGGTTTTTTACAAATTGATGAACTAAACCGCGCAGAAAATATTTTGTGCGCTTTAGTTCAAAAGGAAATGTTCAGCAAACAATACACGTGTTTACAAAGGAAACACACTTTGCCTCACAAAGACCAGTTACTCGATTTGAATCCATTCATGGACGAAACTGGCACGATAAAAGTTGGAGGAAGGCTCTCCAACTCTAATTATACATATCACACTAAACATCCCATTATTTTACATGCAAATCATCATATAACAAAACTAATTGTTGAAAATTATCACAAAAGTTTATTACACGCTGGCCCACAGCTGATGTTAACAATATTACGTCATAAATACTGGATAATCGGTGGACGCAATCTCGTCAGGAAGGTTGCACGTACTTGTAATACTTGTTGCAGATTTTCCAGTAAAAGTGTTCAACCTTTGATGGGAAACCTTCCTGTGGAACGAATGCACTCAGATTTTCCGTTTCAAAACACAACCGTTGACTACGCTGGGCCAATCATGATAGCGGACAAAAAAGGGCGAGGTTACAGATTACTTAAAGCTTATATATGTATTTTTGTTTGCCTAGAGTACGAGCAGTACACATCGAGCTCGTCACTGAGCTGACGACAAACGGGTACCTCGCCTGCCTGAACAGATTCATTGCCCGCCGTGGTAGGCCTACAAAGATTTTTTTCGACAACGGAAAGAACTTTGTAGGAGCATTTAACGAGTTATCTAAATTTCTTAAATCAAAATCGCAACTTATGCAGCAGAAAGTCAAATAGAATTTAAATTTTCACCGGCCTATAGCCCTCATTTTAACGGTTTAGTAGAAGAGTCTGTTAAGTCAATTAAATATCACTTAAAACGGGTCATAGGTCTAGCTAATCTCACCTATGAAGAGATGACAACCTTATTGGTACAAGTAGAAGCAATCCTTAATTCTAGGCCTCTCACTCCCGTATCTTCCGACCCTTCCGACTTAGTCGCTCTAACTCCATCACATTTTCTCATTGGACGAAATATTCTGCTCACTCCCCAGGCACAGAACGAGGAGAGAGAGAACATCACTTCTCTCACGAGATACCAGAGAGTACAATGTCTAAAGACACATTATTGGCACAGATTCTACAAGGAATACATTACAGAGCTACAAAAGAGAAACAAATGGCGTAAGCAAGAAGGAGAGCTACGCCTCGATCAAATGGTTCTCGTAAAAGATGACCGCTCTCCCCCAACCGGTGGTTGCTCGGGCGGACCACTACCACTGTTGGAACAGGGCGTTCCAAGGCCGGCAGCATGTTAACGCCGCCGCGCGCGCGCCAGCCCCAAACCTCGGCGGCTGGCGCCCCCGCCCCCACCCCTCACCTCAAGCCTCACCGCGCGCCCGCGCCGCACCGCGCAGCGGCAGCCGCCGTGCCGCCGTGCCGCGCGCCAGTGCTGGATACGAGAGCGGCGTGAGCGCATGCCTACACAATTTGCCATTTCAATCATACTTATTGTATTTTTTATACGTTATCCAGTAAACTCATAATTCATATCAATCTCGTGTCGTTCATTTGCTGCAACGCCTACGCCTTCCCAATAGGTATAAAGCAGACTGTACTATTAATCTAATCGGTTCAGGTTGTTACCAATCAAATATTCCTATGTTTCATAATATTAGAAGTACATAACTTGTAAGGTCATTGACCAAGGTGAATTCGCATCTTCAGGCGAAATAACCTAGGTTCCAAACTGGTTCTTAGTTGTTTAATATTAGCTTAAATTTTACTAATAGGTTTCTGGTGTTAAAAGTGTTTTTTCATATGGTATGCTTCCATAACTTAATTTATTGGAAATTAGGTATAGCAACACTCTCCCCTTCCGATCGAGCTGTCAAGCCAACCACGCTGTATTTTTGTAGCTCCGTTTATTTTATAAAGAAAATCATCATCCACTGTTTATTTAATTGCTAAATAAAACTCTGGTATGTACCTGAAGATATTGGCTGTTTAATTATTTGCTAGAATACCATCTTGACTTTTCCCATACTTCTTACACGCAGCGCTCTTCGATCTCAAACCTCTAACAGGTTATGGGCCCAGTGTATTTAGATTGAAGGAATATGGGAAAGTCATTGGTGTGTTGAACAGAATAAATATTATAACTTTGAGAAGTAATATTTTGCAAAGTGACATAACCTCAAATAATGTCACTGGTTGGCGGCATGGCTGGCGCCGACGATGGCCACGCCGCGCCTGTTCCCATTGTTCCCGCTACTACTGGTGCTTCAGGTATGAAATTAGCTATTGACAAATTAGAAGGTACAGCCAACTACAATTTGTGGAAATTTGTCATGAAGATGATTTTGACCTTGGAAGGTTTTTGGAGCTGCGTGGATGGTACGGGTGTTGACGTCGCGCGCGATCAACGCGCGTTAGCCCGGATTTGTCTATCAGTAAAGCCAAATTGCTATCAATACGTCAGAGATGTAAATACTTCAAAAGAAGCTTGGGACAAACTGTCAAATGTATTTGAAGACAAAGGTTTGTTTCGGCGTGTCTTATTGCTACGGAAACTGCACAGGGTGGAGTTCTCCCGCTGTACTACCATGAGCGACTACATAGAAGAGGTGATGACGCTGGTTCAGCAACTAGCCGATATTGGTAAAGTTATTGAAGATGCCGAGGTTGCTGAATTGCTGCTGAGCAGTCTTCCCAGTGAGTACGACGCTCTGGTGTCCAATTTGTAAACAGCTTGCATGTCGAATAGTTTGTCAAGTGAACTTGTGCGGGCTAGATTGCTACAAGAGGAGTTCAGAAAGAATTCAAATGGTTCCGACAGTGCTTCTGCGTTCGTCTCGAAATTTAAAAAGTGTGATAAAGTCAGTGATAAAGTGATTTGCCATTACTGTAAGCGGCCAGGTCACATTAGGTCAAAGTGCTACAAGTTGAAGCGTGACAAGAAAAAGGACTCCAGTTCAAGTCAGACTTTTATCGCTTCGGCTTTCATGGTGAAAAACAGTAATTGGTTTCTTGACTCCGGTTGTTCGGCTCACATGTGCAACGATAGAAGCATAATGTCTAACTTTAAAGACTGTAATGATAGCATATCTATAGCCAATAGTGACAAGTTGCAATGCTGTGGAGTAGGCGATATAGCTATAGACACAGATAGTTCAGTAAGCATGATTAAAAATGTATTGTTTGTACCAGATCTTACTGCAAACCTTTTGTCAGTTAGTAGGTTGAGCTTTGAATCGGGGGGCTGTTTTATATTTGACAATACAAATAAAACATCTGGCAACCTAGTATCAACAGCTATTAAATATAATGGTCTCTACAAGTTGGATAAGATTGTGTGTTTGTCAGGTGAATCTTCGCGAGATGTGCATTCTTCAGTGCTTTTGTGTCCTAGACAAGAGCAACAGAATGCTAATGTCGCTG
The DNA here is from genome assembly GCA_963921215.1 of Scoparia ambigualis. Classification (NCBI taxonomy): domain Eukaryota; kingdom Metazoa; phylum Arthropoda; class Insecta; order Lepidoptera; family Crambidae; genus Scoparia; species Scoparia ambigualis. The sequence continues at coordinate 475,955 of OY992506.1, read as the reverse complement.
TCTCTCCTATGCCTGTGGAGTTATGGCATAGAAGGCTCGGCCACTTGAATCTTGAAGGCCTGAGGTCTTTAAAGAACAATTTTGCTACCGGTGTTATGTTTCATGATAATTTGCAGGATCTGAAGGATTGCGTGCCTTGCTTTGAGGGGAAGTTGAGTGCTTAACCGTTTCCCAGGGGCACTGCACTGCGTGCCAGCAAGCCGTTGGAACTAGTGTACTCGGATGTTTGTGGGCTGATGCAGGAGGACAGCTGGGGTGGCGCGAAGTACCTTGTGACGTACACGGACGATTATACGAGAAAAACGTTTGGATACTTGCTAAGAAGAAAATCTGAGGTAATGTCAAGTTTTCTTACTTTTAAAGCGCTCGTAGAGAAACAACTAGGTTTGCCTATAAAGGTACTACGTTCGGATGGGGGTGGTGAGTATTGTAATGTTAAATTTGCTGCCTATTTAGGGAAACAGGGTATTATTCATCAAAAAACTATCCCGTTTTGCCCGGCTCAAAATGGGGTATCAGAACGTCTCAATAGGATTTTAATGGACAAGGCGAGATGCATGTTACAGTGTGCTGGTCTCTGTAAGCGATATTGGGGTGAAAGTGTCATGACTGCTATATATTTATAGAATCGCAGCCCCACATCTGCTCTATCAGGACAGACTCCGGAAGGTATGTGGACTGGGTCTCGGCCGGACCTCGGTCACCTTCACGTTTTTGGCTGTATTGCTTACTCGCTTTTGCCTGATCATTACCGACGTAAACTGGACCCAAAGAGCAAGAAGTATGTGTTTGTAGGGTACAGCGAGACTTCTAAGGGTTTTAGGCTAGCAGACCCCCTTAATCCCAAAAAGGTTATTTTATCAAGGAACGTAGCTTTTTTAGAAAATAAATTTTTAAATGATATTGACATTGGTAATGTCTGTGATAATAATGAATTAATTATTTTTGAATGGTCTAATAATGAAAATTTGACTGAATTAAGTAATAATAATACTTCTAGCGATAGTGAACTGAATTCTAGTCAAAATATAGAGAATAATAATTGTTCTGATGTTAGTGTACCGAATTCTAGTCAAAATGCTGAAGTGGATTATAGTAACAAAAAATTTAATTCTAGTAATGTTAGGATAAACTCGGATATTGAAACTGAATTAAATTCAAGTGATAATAATCAAAATTTGTCTGGAATTTCAGGTGCTGACGAGTACTGCACGGGCAGCGAGGCCGAGATCTCTGCCGAGTCTCCGGTGCGGGACGCCCGCATGGAGCGTGTGACGTCTTCGTACGAGGCATCAGCTGGAGGGGACGGGGTGAATGACCAACTGCCGCCTGTACTCGACCGAGCGCGCCTGGCGCGTAGTACGCGTTCTAAGCTACCGTCCAGGTATGAAGAGTATGAGATGGATTACTCACTCATAACTAATAGTATTTCAATTTCGGAGCCTCAGTTGTTTGAGGAAGCCGTGGCTGGCCCTGATAGTAGCCATTGGCAGGCAGCCATGGAGCAAGAATTTAATTCTTTGCTATCTAATAATGTATGGAAAATCGTAGATCGCCCTCCAGGCGTTAATGTCGTAAAATGTAAGTGGGTTTATAAAACTAAACACGACTCTTCTGGGAATTTCGATAAACACAGGGCTCGTTTGGTTGCCAGGGGTTTTACTCAGGTTTTTGGAAAGGATTACACAGAAGTTTTCAGCCCAGTAGTGCGACACTCTAGTATGAGAATTTTGTTCTCACTTGCTAACAAATTAGATTTAAACATAGATCACATAGATGTCGCTACTGCTTTTTTGAATGGGGACTTAAAAGAGACAATTTATATGGAGCAACCACCTGGTTTTGATAACGGTGATAAGAGCAAGGTTTGCCTATTGTTGAAGGGAATTTATGGTTTAAAGCAATCCAGTAGAATATGGAACAATAAAGTTCACGAGTTGCTTTCTTGTAATGGTTTCCGTCAAGCAAAAAGTGAACCTTGTGTCTATGTCAAAAAGTCACAAAATGATTTTATTGTAATAGCTTTGTATGTCGATGACTTCTACATATTTTACAGTAAAGGTAGTAACAGCTATAAAGAGTTATTGGATATTTTGGAAAATAATTTTAATGTCAAGAATTTGGGCACTCTAAAGAGCTGTTTAGGAATTAATGTAACACGTGATAGGTCTAAAGGAATTTTAAGGTTAGACCAGTCAGAGTATATAAGGAAATTGCTCATTAAGTTTGGTATGCAAAATTGTAAGGCCGTGTGCACACCCATGTTGCCAAATAGTAAATTTGTTAGACCTGAAAAATGTTTAGATGATGATACTTATAACTATAGGCAATTGATGGGATCTTTAATGTATCTATGTGTATGCACAAGGTCCGACATTGCTTTTGCCTGCAGCCAATTATGTCAATTTAATAATGGTTTTGATCAAACTCATTGGTTGGCAGCTAAACGTATACTTCGGTATCTAGCAGGGACAATTGGCTATGGTTTGTTATTCACAAAAAATAACAATTGTATTTTAAACGCGTTTGCCGATGCCGATTGGGCTAACGACCAATTAGATAGAAAATCATATACTGGTTTTATTATTAAATTAGGCAATGACACCATCCATTGGGAATCTAGGAAACAACGCTGTATAGCGCTTTCTAGCTGTGAGGCAGAATATTTATCAATGTCAGATGTATGTAAAGACATATGTTTCATTAAAAACTTTATGTCAGAACTTTAGGTTGAAAATTTATCTATAAATTTGTATAATGATAACCAAAGTGCTCAAAGATTGTTACAGGTACAGGAATATTGTCACAAACGAACTAAACATATAGACCTCCGCTACCATTATGTTAAAGACTTGGTTAAGTGTAATGCTATTAATGTAAAGTACTTGCCTACAGATGAAATGATAGCGGATATGTGTACTGAAGCTTTAGGTTCAGTTAAACATAAAAAGTTTGTGAAATTATGTAATATTGACATAGTGTAACTTTGTTCCAATAGCTCTACTTGTCATAGTATTGTAAGCATATTGAATGTGCATGAAAATGTTATATCTGTAACGTTATTGTAAGCATAAGGGGAAGTGTTAAAAGTGTTTTTTTATATGGTATGCTTCCATAACTTAATTTATTGGAAATTAGGTATAGCAACACTCTCCCCTTCCGATCGAGCTGTCAAGCCAACCACGCTGTATTTTTGTAGCTCCGTTTATTTTATAAAGAAAATCATCATCCACTGTTTATTTAATTGCTAAATAAAACTCTGGTATGTACCTGAAGATATTGGCTGTTTAATTATTTGCTAGAATACCATCTTGACTTTTCCCATACTTCTCACACGCAGCGCTCTTCGATCTCAGACCTCTAACATCTGGATGTCAATTTATAACACATTGAAGAGTTGCAATTTAAGGCCGTATTGTACCTCAGGAAAAGCTAAAAGAATGCCTGTTTGGTCATTTCAGTATCAGAAATCAAATATCACAGCACAGTTATGCTTATATGCTATAACTTATTAGTATTTTTCTTGTAATAGAAAACCAGTCTAGACTCTTAGGTAATCCAAACTAATGATGGTTCAATATTACCTCACTTCTGCTAATTATTTAAGATGAATAGTTAATTGGTAACACCCCTTGAAGAAAGCAACTAGAGTCTTATTGACCTCCGGTAACAGCTTACATGCCTAGATCGGTCATTTCAGTGCTCATAATCAACATCACCTCATAATAATATCTATTTATGTATAATAATCATCAGCCTATAAATGTCCCACTGCTAGGCACAGGCCTCCCACGTGAACAATAGCACGTGGGGATATTGGGCCATAACCCACCACGCTGGCCCAATGCGGGTTGGTGGGTTTTAACGACTGTCATCTTACGACAACAAACGGGACCAACGGCTTAACGTGCCTTCCGAAGCACGGAGGAGCTCGAGATGTTTTAAATATGGTCACCCATCCAGCGACCCAGCATTGCGAAAGTTGCTTAGCGGGCAAGATCGCAAGCCAAACGCGCTAGCCGCTGCGCCATCGAGCTCCTCTATTTAGGTACCATATCTTAATTATCCCTAACTTTATTAGTTGAAGCTAATCCAGCCCTAGCTTCGCGGACCTACGTACCTAGTCTATGTGGGCACAGCATGTACATACCGTGCTATCCCCAATTACCTAACAATATAAGAGACGCCTACCTACCCTACAGTAAGTTTTCGACCAGCGTCCGTCCCCTCGTCAGCCTAGACAAATTCCACTCTCAAAAAACAATCTCCACCCGGTCTTAGATCGGCTTTCGCCTTATCTTTACCATGGCACTGTTAGTTCCACGGTTAGTTCCGGCTTTACCTTCATCAAGGTATAGAAATTGTCCCGAGAAGGAAACTGCCCTCCTCTGACGAGGTTCCAAACACTACCCGAAATCTCCCTACGTTCTGTCGAACTAGCAATCCCTACTTGTAATCACCTTTGCAATCTAGGCCTAAGCCACATTTAACTTAATTGTGTGGGTGTGTTGTGTGAGTCGCATTGCCCCTGAAAGCAATTGACCCCTAAGCGAACTATAAGTTGGGCCAGTATACCCGATGTGTCAAACCTAACCCTACACTGTGTGTTCGAAGGTAGACTCGAAATTGGACTGGGTCAGACGTGTCTACCTCCAGCTAAATGGTGTCTGACCTATCTTCGATTTTCATTAAGGAGACAACTTGTCTCTCCTCTGTTAATCTCTCGAATATAGGGTATTCTTTAGCGTTGTAATATATAACGCTGGCATTATTTAATACAAGCAAATGCCCCTGATCGGAATCAGTTGAAAGAAATATAGCTTCGTTGCCACCGTGATGCGTATCCGCTATATAACCCGAAATACTTCATTTTGTTAACAGATTCGAGTTGGGACAGCAATAATTTTACTTTAATAATCACTTTCAATTACACAAACAATCTTAGTTAATATCACAGCTCGAATATCAATTAGCGCGCTTCAGCAGCTAGGACGCTTATTTTTCCCGCCTATGAGATCGTTACCGCGACTCGTAATTCGGACCGTCCGCCCGACGACCTTGAATTGAATGCCCGCTAATTTTTCTCTTTTCTCCAAGCATCTTTAATTTCCGCCTTTTTCCCGAACCCCTACCCCTCGCTCGTCCCCCGCTCGCCGACTTTCGCCCGCGCAAATCCACTCACCTACTTTCACCCAATCGCTAGCCCTATCGCTTACTCGCCTCTACTTCACACTCGCTATCATTTGTTACATGGCCAACTTCACGTACTTACACGTGGAGACAAAATCTCTTCTCTCTTTCTGTCTTTTAATCTCAACTTCCGCCCGCGCATGACCGACGTTCCCGCGTAAATTTTAGTGCTTCCCATAAATCAATCAAATCTCTTTAGATAGCCAATATTACATGTTTGAACATCTAGATGTAGCCTTCCATCAACAATTCCCTCTTAATAGACATCCACCTATGCTAATAATCCCGTATTTAGTAAAATTATAAAAATTCAGCATTCAGAACATAGATGGCGCCTGGTTGTATGTGAAACGATTTTACCGACCCGATCCCCGTCTCCGCGAAACTCAAGTAAATAACGCACGGTAGATTGGTCGCGAGGGACGCGCTGACCAATCCCCGCGAATCTCCAATTAATCAAAACCAATAGACAGCGTCTATTTCGCAAGCGACGCACGAAACAATCCCCGCGAAATTCAAATAAAAATAAAGCCAGCGGTCCATTGACTAATTCTTACAAGTTTTAAACATAAAGCTGCTTGTCCACATGGCAATTATTTTAAACTAGTTTATTTTCCCCTTTTTATGCTTATCACAATAATGGTGCAACGCATTAATATTGATTTTAGTGCAACACTCATGTATTCCTTATTAACGGACAGATACCATTCATTCTGTACCGTTACAATATCTGCCAAACCCGCCTTTAGGGTAAGGATATCCCTCAGGAGGCTGGTGACATCGACGTGATCGAAAGTGACGGGAGGCAACTTGTTTAGATCTCTCGCCACAAACGTCGGTACGTCGTCAGGATCTGTAACTTTGAGCAGGCTGATGATATCCTGCAAGCTCTTCTGTCCCGTCACGTCTACGAGACACCATCTGGTCACTCATGTTGAGGGACTCGTACAACAGCTTCTTGGCTTTTGATATGTCATCTTCGCTAAAGCTCGATTTACATATCTGGACCGCACTGACCTCATCGATCACATCCAACTTTTGCTGAAGGAACGCGAGGAGTTCGTTAGCCACAAGCGTTTGATTCGCCATGGCACTACACTCGCGACGGCTTGCGCCGCGCTACATTAGTAAAATCGACAGCATGGATATTGCCCCATTAGTTATAGCAATATAGAAATCTTGGAAGCACAAAACTGCCCTTGGAATTATTTCTGCGACCATTCGTAAAGTAGCTATTAAAATTACTTCAAGATGGATTACTTATTCAAAGGCAAATCTTACCTATAAAAATTCGTTGCTTCATATTCATATGTGATACACCTGCGAGGTGCTTTATAAAAGATACTATTACGAGGATATTGACAGATTCGTATCATGGTGAACCTAAATATTAAAAAATGTAATTTCATCCGTTTCACTAAAAAAGTTTTTCTTATAAATACAAAATTGCTGAACATGATGTGCTAGAAGTTTTGGAAATTCGTGATTTAGGCATACATTTTGATAAAAATTTAATTTTAACATTCACATAGATAAAACCGTTAATGAGTCAATTTCAACAACTGGATTTTTTTCCTAATTTCCGTGGTCATTTTCATTTTTAGGTTTTTTGACAAACTTTAATATTGAAGCGCAAAACATCCACATTTAACATATATTTTCTAAAAGGGGATTATATAATTATATTACATAGAGATTTATTTTGGCCACCGAAATTGGCGTGCCACAGAAATTTTATTTTTGCCACAGAAATTGTATATGTTCACTGAAATTGTCAAAATTACTTGTTAATTATTTTTTACATTATTAACGAATTAAAAAACAGCAACATTATCCGAATCATTTTAATAAGCATTTATAAAAATTACAACGGTTTGTACATTTACTAAATCAGTCTTCAAGTCTTCACTCAATCCTCAATCAAGGAACTAATGTTTATTTACTCCTATGATAGGGTAAATTTTACTTATAATTATTTATTAAACTTACATTACAAAAATAATTGTTAACGAAACTAAAATAAATATTATCTCTGCAGAAATAGTTTTAACTTAATAATATAAATAACAAAATTAATGTAACATGAACAACTTGGAATGAACTAAATCTGATTAGATTTTAAACTAATCCAAACAAAACTTAAACAAAATAAATCTTTGTAGACATAATTTTACTTAAACTAAAAATCAAACATAACATTAGCAATACTTAAGTACTTTACTAATATTCCGTGAGCATTACTTTTAGTAAGTTTCAAGTAATATTAAAGTTTCATGTAAAGTTCTTATTAATACCTATATTCTAAGTATCAAAATGAGAAATTAACAACTAATTTAATAATCATAAGAGCAGCCCAATAAGATCCATAGCTCTGAAGCTACTTATAGATAATGTTTAAAAAATACTGATGTTTACATCAGTCAACGTTTAGGTAACAAAGACATTGAGAATTATTATGTAAATCAAACGATCACTAAAATAATTCAGAAAATTATTCGTCGTCACTATCAAATATGTTTATATAATTTATATTATCTATTTTTTTGGTTTCTTCAACGTTAGCATCATTATCAGTCTCAATGTTTTTTTCAAATTTCGACATTATATCACTGTTAATATTTTGGAAAAATGAGGCTGATGGAATTAGATTGTCATAGTCTATATTGTCTAAGTCGTGCGAAGCGTCAGCTGATACGATGGCCTTATCTTGAGGTAAATTCTTGGTTTTCAAGTAAAATAATTCAGATCCTCTAAATCTGTGAGTTGTTGATGGTTTATTACTGGAATCCATACTAAACGATGCTGATTGTGTTGCAGGAGGAACGACCGATGCATAATCCTGTATTTGAATTTTAAATTCATAAAAACCTAAATGTTTCCCGTGAGTGCATTTTATAGGTTTGTATAGACAGTTTTCATCCACACATGACAATGATCGCATTGCAAGAGCTTTCGAAGTTTTTGCCCAAACGATCTGATGAATCTTCATAGTCCCTGGGAAACATTTTAGGTTTTTTGGCAAAAGCCAATCCTTTTCGTTGACTTCATAGTCATTGGCAATCTTAATTTTAACCCCTGTTACAGTTGTATGGAGACCTTGTACTAGAGAATTGATATCGGTTATATCTTTGCCAAAGGCAACCAGGCTATCTGCAGATCTTTTAAGAACGCCGCCTACACCATCAGGTGCTCCCTTTCCATGCCCGCATTCGCAGTAATGCCATATCACACGGGACAAATCTGGCAAGTGTAGTTGAAGCCGCGATATAATATAAAAAAACTTTTTGTTTCTATACTGTGCTGACGGAGAACCAGATATGAGATGAAGAACTGATATATGAGGTGTAGTAGCTTCGATTTCTTGCAAAATTGGTATCAAATAGGCCCATACTGCAGACGCCTCTTGACGCAAAGATTCACTCACAGTACAGAATGACTGGGATTTGATTTTTCCTTTAAGCGATGATAAATTACTGCACTGTCACGGGTTCGAATCCCGTTCGAGCTTTCCTGAGACTGGTTGTTTTTTTTATAGTAAACATTTTATCCTATAAAGTAACTTCTTGCAAAGTAATTTGGGTATCAGTAAGTACCTAAGTTCTCAATAATAATATATTAATTGGTTGATACAATTTCTGTGGAATCTTGCAATTTCCGTGGACACTCAGAAGCCATGGAAACCGCAGAAATTGGCCCACAGAAATTGGAAAGATAGCGTTTTTTATTAAATTACAAAAAAATATCAAGGTTATAACTATTTTTCTCTGTTGTCTTAAACATGTACATAAAGGCTCATTAAAATGCATAAGAGTCATTTTTTTACCTCAAAATAAAAACATTTTAAACCTGCCCACAGAGATTGCAAAATTTCGTTCCGAGTAAACTGAAATCACGTACTTACATTTTTGGCGGGAAGACGCAGCGAGATGGTACACAATCGTTCCCACTGCGCGTCAGCGCACGGCTGATCCTTGCTGGGCAGGTATTTATTGTCCGTATATACTTAACAGTGGAACGTATAAACGGCGAAACAAAATGACCATAGAAATTGCTACTTTCGCTCGGACAAAACTAACTTGACATGTATTTAATATAACTATAGGTCTAAAAATTCAAATTTAATTATCTTGTTGTAGGTCAACTAATACAATAACATAATTAAAATACTTTTTTGATATTTGTTGGGGGTTATTTCCCTGAGAGGTAAATATTGTGTATGAAAGTAATTGTGGACAAGACACAGAAATTGACAATTCGTCATTTATTGATTTTTCTCATAAAAACTAATAGTGTTACAAGTATAATTTAAGTGACTTCATTTATATACATGTCTCTTTAATTTTGAGAAAAAAAATCGTGGTGTCATCTGTAAAGTAGTACTGCATTTTCAGCCCAGACGCGTAAAATTTTCGCCTGAGAAATTCACTCTAATAAATGCTTCAAAGTTCTGGGTTTTATAATTAGAAACATTAAAAACTTTAAGCTTCCTAAATCCAAAATTCTCATTTATAACGCCTTGATACGCTCCTCCTTGGAATATTGCAGTGTGATATGGTCTCCTCGTTATGAAGTACATATTAAACGCATTGAATCTGTACAAAAGCGATTCCTGTGGCACATGGCATTTCAACACAATTTGGTAAAGCAACTGCCTTCCTGTAATAAACGCTTAACACATTTTAAAATCCTAAGTCTACAAAAAAGGCGGCAGTTGTTGGATCAACTGTTTTTGCATAAACTTGTTAATGTCGTTGTAGATTGTAATCATCTTTTAGAAACAATAAATTTTTCTATTCCTCGTAAAACCGCCAGATTCTCACGTTATAAATAAACCTAAATATAAATTTCACCTAAATCCATTAAGAACAATCTGGGACATTATTCACCTTTAGATAGAATGCAGAGTCAATTTGGAACATATTCTAAAATTAATTCAGAATTGGATATTTACTCTCGTTTACTGCAGGAGAACAATTTTAAAAACTTTGTTGCAATAAGTAGCCTGTAAGCCGCACGGTACTTCTCTATGTAGGTATACCAATATACTTCTAAAATTTCTACAGTACTTAGTACCTACTTAATTAAATTTAACATAAGAAAATTTAAATTTATGTAGTTCATTACTACAAGTTTAAGTAGTTCATTATTTTAAATTTGAGTAGTTCATTATTTTAAATTTAAGTAGTTTACTTATACTTCCAAGTGATCTGTGCTTGTCGTAGCAAATTGTAACTAAGGCCACACTACAACATTGTAATGCTTAATCAGTGTATTTGATATTTTTGGTGTGTGACTTGTAAACTGTCCTTAAATAAATAAATAAATAGATACTGTAGGATTCAATAGCTACCATGGATGCATGAAATGTACAGTTATCGGAGAGTACGATAGCCTCTCAACTGTGGCGGCCTTTTTGCCACAAAGAAAAAAGTGCAATCGAAGATTTACCAGTAGATCTTGTTAATTAATGATTTTACAATTGCAGATGCTCTTCATTTATTAGATTTGGGAGTAATGAAGAGGGATTTACTGGGCTGGGATGGACTAGTGTCAGTTTTTTTCTAGTCCTTGGGGTTAAAGTTACTCGCGGCTGTAGGTTTACCCTTGAAACCCTACACGTGACCCCTGGGTGGTGCTAAATGAGTGACAATGACTGAGTGGTAGAGCCACGATGCGTTGCAGCCCTCCTTCTTATATTTATAAAAAAAAGACAGGACACATTTTTTGTCTATCCATGTACTGGGTACCACAGATATAAGTTGGGACAAACCCTCTATAGTTAAAACTATTGCAAAGGGCATGGTAGTTAAAAGTTTAAGAATCGCTGGAAGCCATAAAGTAAGTGACACCGTTTTATAATTTCGGTAACTTTATAACTACTTCTAGTTTCAAGTCAACACGTGTTGTGCTAGAATGTTTTCATTAAATTAATAAATGTTTTTAATATTTTATCAATTTTATGGGTTATTTTTAATTTAATAACATAAGGCTAAGTATAAAACGTATATAATTCTATTGAAGCAAAAAGCTTGCAAGTTCTGGAAATTAAAAATATGAAAATATACCATTGTGATATATTAAAATTAAAATTGTAATATGATAAAACTATTAAATTGTTTTAGATTCCCTTTCCGCCTTTGGGGCACAAGAGACGTGCAGGCGTTCTACCCTTACCTAATATAGTATATACCAGCTATTCGCACAAACCGCTTTGGTTTGACCTTACTAATGCCTATGGAATGAAACGCTTTGCCTGCTAGTATGTTCCCTTAACAGTAGGTACAACCATTCCTTCTCCTCCTTCAAGGCCATATTGAATAAGCTGTTTCTAAGTAGACAGGCATGCTCCGCCTTCGGCCGTATCGTCACTTCTTGGCTCGCGGTCAAGTGCCAGACAGCCTAGCGTATATTGTTAAAAAAAGGCATTTTCATCCAGCATTTACTCAACTAAGAATCTTTATTCATCGCACTTAGTGCGCCCTGCCAACTTCTAGCAAACCGAGCAAACTATGTGTGTGCAATATTTTCACGAACCATTTCAACTTTATTGACTAATGTTTACATGAAGTATAAGGTCACCGAATGAAAAGCACTAAGTATGGAACCTTTCGGAGTTCTGAGGGAATAGAATAGAATAGAAAGAAATTTATTTTACTAAGTTGTGTGTTATTGAGAGAATAGTTTCCAAGATAGGAGTTTCATCAAAATACGTTATGCTATGAAAGCTTGGATCTCTGAAAACTTGCTAATTCTTTGAATTCGTCAGTCAGCTCAGTCTAATTTGTACGTGTACGTCGCACAGACATATTATATGTCTGTGGTACGTCGGTACTCATACAGCGCTTTTTGGTAACCGTTACGAAAAATGTCCACATTTTCGCGTCAACACTACCTGACACTAGTAACATTTTTGTTCGCTATCTGTGTGCAGTTCGGTCGCTTCGACTAAAAATGGGGCATATCTAGACACAGTAACATTTGGTTTTTAAGTTACGTAACTATGTGGTAACAATGTTCTCAATCTGCAACGGCTTACCAGAAATCATTCGTTCGTTCGTCATTAAAGTTTTACATAGACAATTAGAAGATTTGATCGACTCCATCATAGTTCTGCGTGGCATGCTTTAAACATTTGTTAAATTAGCCAATCGCCGCCGCCACCCGCAACCGCGCCTAGCCCGTCTACGTGTCTACGGCCAAGCACTTCCAGACCCTAGATATCAACAAAACTTACTTTTAAACACTTACGAGTATCTTTGAAATTATAAAGAGCAATAGTGCAAAACAGGGTGAGTCGATTTTTGTGATGACCAGTGTGTTCCCGACGGGTGTAGTCGCCGAACAGTTTAGCCGTTGTGCTTCGATGTGGACTGTAGGTTCTTCAATAAAAACTCGGTTCTTGATTAGTGCTTCTTTATTCTTCTAGGTGGGGTCCGGAGAGCTTACAAATTCTGACTGACTGACGTGTGCGTCGGTCGTATGACCGGTACGGGCGTCGAGGCATACGTGCCTCATTACCCGGGCTACTTCTCGGCGGCGCTAATTGCCGCCGGGTCATTTTGGGGGTGCGACAGGGAACATTTTTTTTTTTTTGTTATTGTATCTTTTTTTTGTATTTTTTTTAATGATTCATATTTTTTTTTTTTACTTTTTTTAATTTTATTTTTATATCCCTTTTTTTTTTGTTTTTTTTTATATTCATTTTTTTTTTCACTCTGTCGCACCGCGGAGCTTACGCTCCCATTGGACGTGCCACCCTCCCCTTCCATTCCCCAACGCAGTCCTCGGCGCGGCTAACTCCCCGGGTGATTCGGCGTTGGCCGAGGCCCGGTGAGCCGCCAGCGAGCGGACCGCGGTTTAGGGGGCATTGGTCGGTTAGGTGGCGGGTCTCGGAGTTGGTATGCGTGATGGTAGATTGACGTCTTGTCTTGATAGTGTTAGTCCGGCCGCGGTATGACTCGCGTCCGGATTCTTTGCGCAGGTGACGGCGCAGGCACCGCAGGCGGCGCCGCGCGCGTTGCTGGCGTCGGCAGGCGCGTCGCTGTGTTTGGCGCACTAGTCGCTCGGCGTCTCGGCGCTACAGTCGGCGGCGGCGCTAACGCGGCGTTCACGGCGGCGTCTTGCGGCTGTAGAGTGATAACCTGCGTATTATTATCGTCGGCCGCGGTCGGTAACGACCGCGGCAGGGGTCGGTAATTGGTCTGGTCGGGAGGGCGCGCGTGGAGCGGCGCGATGTTGCGGAGGTGCTCGTGCGGCCCGTTGTCCGCGCGGTCATACATGCCGCGCGCTAGGCGACGCACGAACTCCTCTAGAGTCTCGGTGTTGGTGTCACGGGCGATAACATCATTTCTGACGTATCGCCCTGCCCCCACGATGATATGGAGAGATATCGCCTGTTGGGCTCTTAGTCTGTTGCGCTGCGTGGCAGATAATAGCGCGTACCACGCAGGGGCTGCATAAGTGAGCTGTGGCCGGATGTATGCCTTATACACCATCAATTTGGTCCTCAGCGGCAATCTGGATGCCAGGATCGGGCGGAGTTGTGCTCTTGCGGCTTTGGCGCCATTGGCATGCGGCCGACCCGGCATCCGATAAGTGACGTTTTGCAGGTATGCGATGGGCGTGTTGCGTAGCCGTAGTGTGGGCGGCGTACTGCGTTTGGTGCTGACAAATAGCGCGGCGGTTTTAGACACATTTACCGCCATGCGCCCCTTGTCTAGCCAGTCCGGGAGTAGGTCCAGTAGTTGTTGTATTTTCTTGTGGGCGATTCTGACGCTGGCCGACGACGCGAAGTATGCGCTGTCATCGGCAAACAGCGCCAGTACTACGTCCCTGTGGCCTTCTTCCAGACGTCCCTCGAGCGTTGGGGCGTCATTGGTATAGAGGGCGTAGAGGAATGGCGAGAGACAGCTCCCTTGCGGTACTCCCGCCACGATGGTTTTTGTGGTTGAGCGGGCCTCCTCTACGGAATCCACAAAAGTGCGGTCTCTGAGGAAGGCCGCTACTAGATGAGTGTAGGCGGGTGGTATGCTACTGGTGGCAAGTTTGTGGAGGAGGCCTGTGTGCCACACCCTGTCGAAGGCCTTTTCCACATCCAGGAACACGCCGATAGTGTGGTGTCTTTTATTCATTTCTGCGGCCAGGTGGTGAAGAACGCGCGTCAGCTGAAGTGTAGTTGAGTGGCCGCTGCGGAACCCAAATTGCTCGACCCTTAGGGGAGCGTGGTGGCGGATTCGCTGCAGCAGCAGTCGCTCAAATAGCTTGGCCGTATGGGAGAGAAGTGTAATCGGTCGATAGTTGCTAGGTAATCGGCGATCTTTGCCGGGCTTAGGCAAAAGTATTATACGCCCCTCCTTCCATTTCTGCGGGAAGTGCAGTGTGCGCAGGACGGCGTTGAATAATCGAGTCAGTGCCACTACCGCGCGCCAGGGCAGGCGGGCAATGGCCATGGATGGAATTTCGTCGGGGCCAGCGGCTTTCTTTTTGGGGAGACGTCGAATCATCTTGGCTGTCTCCGTCGGTGAAATAAAGTCGTCTCCGCGAATGAGCGGAGGGGGCGTGGCCAAAAAGTCGGCTACGCCACGCCCCACCTCCTCGTAGTGCGAGACGGGGGCGTGGCCTGTGGCGGCGGAGTGTGGTGTAAATTGTTGCTGTAGGTGTTCGGCTAATATATTGGCCCGATCTTGAGCGGCCCATTGACGCCTGCCCGTGCAGTCTAAGGCGCAGGACAAACACAAGCGGCGTCGGGCGCGGGCGCGGCGCGGGCGAGGCGCCCGCTCATTCGTATTTCATATGAATCGTATAGAAGCGGCGGGGCGCGGGACATATACATGCGGCGAGGCGCGGGCGGGGTGCTTGTACGCCGCTTTTTCGCCCGCGCCGCACCACACTTGGCAGCGGCGCACTGGATAAGGGTGGACATTATATCGGAAAGTTTTCAGTATCGATACTGATTTTCGATACTGGGCCACAATATCGGAATTCCGATACTAGTATCGGAACTACACACATTTTTAATAAATGTGTACAAATAAAAAAGCAAAATTAATTAGAAATAAAATTTTTACAATAATTAACAAATCGACTTTAAAAAACGTCTCTCGCTTGTGACGACACAATCACATAAATCTCAAAACCATTAAATAATATTGATAATAATGTACCTTTAAGCATGCAATGCAATTGACTAGCTAACACTGTCATAATGTTCATAAATAACTGAAAAAATATATTTATTCTGTTTAAAATCATATACTTTAATAATTTTTATTTCGTTAAATATAACGATATAATTTAACGATAGGTACGTATGAAATAATACTAATATGAACAATAAACTTTAATATTAACTATTTATCAGTCTACTTCGTCAGAAGATAAAGACATGTTGTTTTGTCGAAACTAAATGCTAAAATGCCCGCCCGCCCTATTGCCTCGCCTTTTCGACATCGTTTGCACACTTCTTCTGCATCGCATCGGCGCCGCGCCCGCGCCGCGCCCGCGCCTCACCCGCGCCTCGCCGGCACCGCGCCCACGCCTGACGCCGCTTGTGTTTGTCCTGCGCCTAACAGCGGGTACACAGGCGTAGGCGTCGCGGTGAGTTGCCGGGTCAGCTTATAGAGGTCAGCGGGGGCGCCGGAAGCGGTGTCAATACAACGTTCCCAGCCGTCCCGGCGCCATGCCTTAACCGACTCCGACAACTTAGCTGTGAGGCGATTTAAGTTCGCTTTGACGATCGGGCAACGCGTCTGCGCCCATAGGCGCCGGAGGTTGCGCTTTTGCGTGCGCATGGCGGCTAGTGCGGGCGGCAGCTCATCCCTTCTGCGTGACTTTGTATTGGGAGAGCTCGCCGCCTCCTTTCGGCGGCCGCTTCGACGTCCTCTGGCGTGTGAAGTGGCCCCTCTAGGTTAAACTTCTCTAGAGTGGCCGTGTACTTGTCCCAGTTTATCTTGGGGGCGAGGGGGCGGGGCGGCGCATGTATAGCGCCTGCTCCCACCGTGATAAGTATAGGTAGGTGTTGGGTATCGCAGTCGTATAACGCCTCAATGCTGGGTGTGTGAGGCCCTTGTATAATGCGATGTCGAGGACGTCGGCTCGGTGCAACGGGTTAGTGGGGACATGAGTGGGGCTATCTGGGCCCGCAACCTCAATGTCCATGTCCTCCGCCGCTTGGTATAGGGCGAGGCCCGCCGGGTTGTGAAGATGTGAACCCCAGCTCCGGTGCTTGGCATTGAGTTCCCCTGCCAGCAACGTCGGAGTGGGGTCCGCAAAGATAGCTGTTAGGTCGCTTGGTGTAAACGCTGACTGTGGGGGGCGGTATGCAGCGTATATGAGGTGGTCGGCGCCTGCGATGTTGACGCGGATACCGACCGACCGTAGTGATGTGTAGACAGGGAGAGGAAGGGCATCATGGACGACATCTCTGCGAACAAGCGCCGCGACGCCTCTGCAGGCTCGCCCGTTCGGTGACGTCTCATCTCTGCGGTAGATGATGTAGTTGGGCAGCTTAAAAGGCTGCCCTGGCCTCAGCATTGTCTCACCTAGGAGGATAACATGTATATCCTGCGACTGGGTGAGTAGGCGCAGCTCGTTCACTCTCTTTGTGACTCCACCGGGATTCCAATAAATTACTCTTAGGGAGAGTTCCTTAAGGCCTTTAATACGGCGTTCAACGATTTGAGTATGCTCAACCAGCCTTCCTCGCCCTGCTCGATCATTGAGCAGGCCGTGTTGAGCATACTTGTTACATATTGAAGCCCCATACGTACATCGTCGCCTCTAATCGGGGCGGGTGCGCGGGGCGTGTTAGGGCGCGCCTGCGACGCTAATGCGTGCGGCTGCGCCGGGAAAATATCAAGGGGACGGCTAACTGTAGCCTGTCCGGGGTAGCGACGCGGTCGTGGGAGTGGTTGTGGGTCGCTCGCGGGTAGAGACGGGCGTAACCCCACCTTTTCCTTAGGCGCCTCTGTAGGCGGTTCAGACGCCTCCGGGGCGCGCGCGGCGCGCGCGGCGGGCCATCACGGGCCAGTGATGGCCCGTAACAGGCCTCAGGCATATTAGCCGAGGGCGGCGCAGGCGGCGCGGTACTACGGTCAGTGCCGCGCGTTTGTTGAGGCTTAGTGGGGAAGGGGAGGGACCTTCATACCCCTCTTCGTTGCGGCTTGTTTGAAGGCCGTACAACGGCGGTCGTTGGCCGGGTGGGCCTTGGCGCAGTTGGCGCAGGTCGGTGGTTCGTCGCGGGAGCGAACGCAATCTCTTGCGAGGTGCTCGCCGCCGCAACGTAGACATGCTATCTTCCTGTGGCAGTTCGGCGACGCATGGCCGAACTGTTGGCAGCGATGGCATTGAGGAGGGCCGTCTCGTCCCCTCCATGCTTCAATTACGATGCCCGGCATGTACAGTAAGGAGTCTATGGCATAAATGCGGGCCAACTCTTGTTGGTTTAGGTGCTCTAGTTGTATGTAGAAGAGACAGCCGGGGCGGTCTCTCTTACCTGGGATATGCCTTAGGTGCGTTACCGGGAACCCCATTCCCGCCAGGGCTCCTTTCATCTCTTCCAGCGGGGTGTCAGTGGGGAGGCCTCTTAAGGCCACCTTAGTGGGTCGCTCACTGGCCGGCGTGAAACAGAACCATTTCACTGCCGGGTCAGTTGTGGAGGCTTCGATGAGATGGGCCTGTATGGCCCTGAATTCTTCCGGGGTGCGCGGAAGGAACCGTATGCCGCTTTGAAACGGTCGTGCGTTCGGTGGACACCCGATTTTATAAGTTAATTCCCTGAAGTGGGTCGTCCAATTTGGGAGACTCTCGACCACTATCGGGGGGTAACCTTTTGCTCGAGGTGGGGCTTGCTGCGAGGCCGTCTGGTCTAGTGGGGCTGCTGCTTGGCTTGCGGTCAATCTGGGGGACGGCGGCGCCTGCAGTACATCGGCGTAGGAGGCCGACGGGGGCGCATCATCCATCGCGCCCAACAATTGCGCAAGAGAGGCGTATTCTGTAGATCTGGTATTGAGTGGGATCATGATTGGCCGGCTCTGGTCATCCAGTTCCGAGGCGTCGTCTTGGCCTCCCCCTTCGATGGGTGAGGCGGGCGGTGACGTAAAAAGCTGGCTTAATCTGTGCGCATCGGATGCGACAGGTGACGACCAGCTGTGTGTAGGAGGCGACGGGCCTGTGCGGGGACGCTTGTCGTCGTTCCCTAGGTCGTCCGGGCTGCGGTGGCGGGCCGCCTTATCCTTGCTCCTGACGCCACCGGTGGCAGAGGATTCGCCATGAATCCCGCCGTCCAGGGCGAATGAGAGGCCAGGTTGGGGCTCCAAGAATGGTAGTATGCTGCGCTGAAGCGCGGGGGGCGTTCGACCCGACGGTCCCGGTTGGGACTCGGGGAGCTGCCCGCCCGACGTTGAGGCAAGGCGCGCCGCGGGGGCGATCTCGCGATCGCTCATCGCGGCACTAAAGTCATGTGTAAGTCCACGTTTTTTACGTACACAACACTGCACTTGCGT
This sequence comes from Scoparia ambigualis, assembly GCA_963921215.1. Lineage (NCBI taxonomy): Eukaryota > Metazoa > Arthropoda > Insecta > Lepidoptera > Crambidae > Scoparia > Scoparia ambigualis. The sequence goes on along the minus strand of OY992506.1, from coordinate 457,263 downwards.
CTGTATCGCGGCGGGAGGTATCGGCACGTAAAATCGAGGGTGGGCACAAAAAAAGTCTACGACGTGGGTAGTCCGGGATCACACCACGGAGATCGATTTTTGTGCGGAAACGCTGCGCGCGGACGGCTAACCGGGCGTTCACGCTTTCGCGGAACACACACCAGTTGCCGGAACGACGCGAAGCTGTTAGTCGGCTACAGCGAAACTCAGCACGTACGGCGGCTCGACACGCTAAGTGGAGCACGCGCGAGTTGCGAGGCGGCTGCAGAACGACTTTACAAATTCTGCCCTGACCGGCCGTGACTTAAACACATTATGGGTTGGCAACTAGCAGCCTTGTGGGACAGCTGCCGGCTCATGTGGGCAGTTTTACATTTTACCATAACTAACTACCCACATGAACCGTCGTAATTTGTGCAGCTGTCCCTTTCGTTCGGACCTCTCTTTTTATCTTATATTTGTTACCTACCCAACGGTATCACTTGTAATCTGGATACCCTACATATATTTATTTTCCTAGTTACATTGATATTCATAACAATAGAAACCTATAATTACGAAAGCTAATCTCTTACTTTCCTAACTTTAATTACCTTAGAGAGGCGTTAGGCCCCTGGGCACGTATACTTGGCCCTTACCTGTTTAATAACTTTTACCTTTTGTTTAAATGAAACGCAAAAAATTAATTATTTATTATCAAAAAACCTTTACACATATGAGACTTAATCTACATATGCAAATACACATACCTAAATTTAGCCGTATTATATCTTACTATATAATATTATAAAGTCGAGACTTCTGTCCGTAACACAGTGTATATATACCGCACAAACCGCATTAGCTCGACCTTTATAATGCGTACAGCTATAGAATGAAACGCTTTGCCTGCTAGTATGTTCCCCTAACAGTAGGTACAACCTGGACTCCTTCAAGGCCTTATTGAATAGGCTGTTTCTAAGTAGACAGGCATGCTCCACCTTCGGCCGTATTGTCACTTCCCATCAGGTCAGGTGGCGGTCAAGTACCAGACAGCCTAGTAGGTATATTGTAAAAAAAAGCATTTTCATCCAGCATTTATTAGCATATAAGTAAGAATCTTTATTCATCGCACGCTACCAACCATTTCAACTTTATTGACTAATGCTTTCATGAAGTTTAAGGTCACCGAATGAAAAGCACTAAGTATGGAACATTTTGCAGTTCTGAGAGAATTTCCAAGATAGGAGTTTCATCAAAATACGATAGGCTATAAAAGCTTGGATCTCTGAAAACTTGCTATGTTGAATTTGTGAATTCGTCAGTTAGCTCAGTCTAATTTGTACGTGTACGTCGGTACAGTCATCTGCAGAGTGGACGGACGCCCTTACTATACATTTAATCTAATGCTAGGGGATCCGTTTCCTTTGCATTGACTGTACTTGGTTTAGGTTCCTTATTCTCAGATTTCATTATTTCTTAAAGATCACTGAAGAAGTATCACGAGAACTTGGCCTGTTTTTTGCTTCTATTTTTGATTAAAAACTTTCCAAGCCAGCTCATTCCTGTATGGTTGAATGTATGAACGAGAGAATCGCTAAAGGTGATGTAATCTTGACTGACACACTGTCAAGTGACTATGCGGCCCGCCCAGCACAACCCCCGACGACGCACGCACGCACGCTTGGACTCGTCGTGATAGTGCTCCTCGCTCCAGATTATTGGATATAGCACAGTCGTTTGAAATCGTATTTTGATGAATCTCATATTTGTGGATAGCTCATGAAATTCTGCATGTTTTAGAAAACAATATTATACAGAAAAAGTTACTCGTTTCCGAAAAAAATGAAGAAACAGTTTATGGTAGGTTACGAAAATTCAATTAATTTTTAGCCGATTGGGGTTTAGAGTGTAATAAGACCATCTATTCTTGAGATTGGAAGGAATTTATTGGTTTTTTTTTTTGCGCCTGTGAAGCAGGCACCCTCCCGGACACCGAGGGGAGGGAGGAGGTGAACTCTGCATGAGTACGACACCAGACGGCTGGCGAAGTTATGTCAGACTCCTACTGACTAACACCCCCTTGAAAACCATAGACCTGGAGAGATCTTTCGGTTCTAAACTGAGGGCCTAGTCAACTGGCAAACGCTCGACCGGTGACAGCGTCAAAATCGCTCATCAAATTCGCTAGGCTACATCGATATCGATAAGCTAAGGGATATAGAACATACAGGCTTGTCTTAGTATTTTTTTGTTTGATGATAATGTAACGCTTATGTAAGATTAATAAATAGGTAGTAACCACACCGATCCTTTTGAGTTTTAGTGAATTGAATGTCACTTTACTAAGAAATTCGGGTAGACTCCTTGAGACAATTTGAAAAATGAATCAATCGCTTTTTTCGCCGGAAGTTCGCCAGACAAGCACGTTTGTAAATAAGTACTTATAATGATGACGAGTGACTTACCTACCATAATATGATATTGATATGAGACCAAACCCATTTTTCAGCTTATAATATAAATAAATTAAGACTGAAGACCACAAGCAAACGCTTGCTGCCAAGAATTTCTCAAATATTAACAACTTGACGTCCGTCTGTAATGAAATAAGTGATAACACTAAATGTTACAAACCGCGCGAACATTTAAACAGTTTGATCTTAGATGCGAGTACCCACTAGGTAGTGATTAAAACGTTTGCATCTTGTATGAGTACATCGCCTAAAGTAACTCTATGGCGTAGCGGCTAAGGCTTTCGGGTTTAGTTGTCTAACTACAACACTTAGCACATTGCTTTTCTAATTAATTATTGTCCTAAATAAAATAAAATAAAAAACATTCCAAGTACATGGTTTTGCTAGTTAAATTAAAACTAATTTTAAAATATGCAAACTAGCGAAGCAATGTACTTACTGTTACTTGAAAGGTAATGCTAGAGGTTCAACTAATGCAAAAAGTCCCCGCCCGCGCCGCACCGGTTTGTGATCTTGCCAGTTAGTTACGCAACTTTCACATTACCGAGCTAAAGGATGGGTAACCAAATAAAAAGCGTCTCGAGCTCCTCCGTGCTTCGGAAGGCACGTAAAGCACACTGCGGTTGTATTGGCTCAGGGCTTAAGCCTGTTATAGCCCAGTCTGCCTTAGTGCTGTCGTTCATGTGGAAACGTTCAGGACGTTCATAGGATGACGATGAAGACAACATCGCCTTAATATAGGATTGTTTCATTGTTACTTATTTATAGCGGTAGGTACCGAAAATAATTGAAATTAAAAGTCAAATCATTTATTAAATATACGCCTTCACAGACACAATGACATGATCGTGGTCTCTACGCGACAAGTTAAAATATTTATTTATTTTACATTATTTATTTCACTGCCATTAATTATGAGTTGGTTAACCCTAGAAAGATAACCTACGCCGCAGAGGCGCCCGCGCAGCAAACTTATAGTTGTCTCTTTTTATTCTACGCGTGTATTAACTTGTCCTTTTCAGCCAACTTAGTCGTCGGCCAGACCTATCGCGGGAAGGCTGTTTCTAAAGGTTGAGTACCATATTTTTGAAGTTATGAGTTTTTATGCGCTTCGCGAGGCGTATGGTTATCTTTTATGTAACTTTAAGTGTTGCTTGTTTCTTTTGATTTATTGATATAAAGTGTTATAAAAACATGTTTTTGTTTTGTTTTTAGGAAATATTATTAGCGTAGACCATGGCAAGTAGAAGGGCACTTGCGGAAGACGAAATATGCCTATTATTCGGACCGAGAAGATGAGATTGGTGATACTCAAGAAAGTGATAGCGAAGTAAAAGATTATGAGAGCAAAGATGATGTTCAGAGTGATGTCGAAGATAAGTACATCTATAAAAGTAAAAAAAAAACGATACTGCAGCTACTACACGTCGAAAAAGAAGAGAATGTCAAAAATGAGCTGTGCGGAATATAAAAAACCTATTTGTGGCGAACACAAAAATGACGTTTGTTCTAACTGCCTCTAAAGCCAATTATACTAAGGTTTTATTGTTTTTTAGACTGAATACTCTATAGTCTACTAGTTTATAAGAAAAAAAACATGTTGATTTACGATAATTTGTAATTATTTGTTCTTATAAACAGAAGACTGCAAATTTTTGTTATTTTCCATAGAGGTTTCGTAATTATAAGTTAAAAATTACTTTAATTTCAACTTTATTAAAATAAAAGTTTTTTATTTTTAAAACTCTTTCAAACCTTTCACAGTTTTAAATTAGTGATAATAAATATAAATTATTGGAATATATACACGCATTAGAAAAGTGTGCGCCTCTGAAGCGTATGGTTATCTTTTACGTAATATGTAATATGGTTATCTTTCTAGGGTTAATGATGTTTCGAAATAAAACATAGGATTATTTATATGTTTACCAAAAATAATTTTAAAACAATTAATTTTATATAATTACCCTAGTATGTTGATAATGAATCAAGTACAACTTTAAGCCATGTTTAATGCAGTTTCATTGTTGGATACGACATGTGGTACACATCCCTTCTTTATTGTGAGCCTGATGCAGCATTAAATATTGGTGTTATTATGATTAACCATGCTTTTTGAAGGTATCCAGAATCTCCTAAGAAATTGGAACAATATACTTACTTATAGAAAATTGTCATACTTACATAAAAAGTTAGTAGGTAGGTAGTATATATTTACCAAAAATAATTTAAAAACAATTAATTTTATTTATTTATTTTATATTCACAAGTGAATCGACAGTTCTATAAAAAGTATAACACTGAAAATGTGAAACAGCAAACCATTTACAGATTCACACAAATAAAAATGTGATAGTAACATTACAAACTCAAGCAACAATTACAATCGATTAATTCACAATCGCCAAATTGATAATAACTAAACTATTACAGAGTATGCTAGATATGGAACTTAATTTGTATTAAGTATATGTATAACAAGCCACCTTATGTTAAGCCACCTATTTAAAGAAAAAACAATATTATAACAAACACAATAGAACCCACCAGATTTAATAATCGGATAATAATAATGCAAGTTTATACATATAATTATTACCTTTGTATGTTGATAATGAATCAAGTAGAACTTCAATAGCTTAATGTTATGACTAGTAGAAATTGATATAAGTAGGTACTTAAACATTTTCTATAGGTACCTACTGCAAGTAAAATTAAATATCAAGTAAAAAATAACATTAATGTTGTATTTCTTAATATATTCTTATTTCCTTACCTAACTCTCTCAAAGTCAAAGTTTATTAAATATGAGGCTTCACTTTCTCTTATTGACATTAAAACTATATGTGTATAAAAATAAATGCCAATTGTGTGTTTATGAAGGTACTGTTTTTTAGTAGTACCTACCTACCTAAGTAAATCTTTTTAATAAAGTACAATAAACTTAGAACTAAATTAACTTTATACTTAATTTTTCCCCATCATATATACCAAATCACTATTTTATGGGTTAAATATATTTATGGCACACTGTTCCTTTTCTTAAAATAAAAATGTTGTCAACGAAGGTATTGTTTTTTTGTACATAAGTAAATCTTTTTAAATAAAGCACAATAAACTTAGAACTAAATTAACTATATTTATGGCACAGACTGCTCCTTTTTGTAGAATAAAAACGTTGACAACATTAGAGCTCCACAAAAAAAATCATTTAAATAACTAAATTCAACGATGCCAAAGCCATGTTCAATGCAGTTTCATTGTTGGATATGACATGTGGTACACACCCCTCCTTTCTTGTGAGTCTGATGCAGCATTAAATATTGTTGTTATTATCATTAACCATGCTTTTTGAAGGTATCCAGAATCTCATAAGAAATTAGAACAATATACTTACTTATAGAAAATTGTCATAGATAAAAAGTTAGTAGGTAAGTACCTATGTATTATACAAAATTGCTTGATATTGTTTTTTACCAAATAACCATGTTTGTTCACCATTCTAAGGAAGTCCATCCTCCAAATTATGAGGTAACATTTAAGATTTTTGAATCGTCGTCTCAAATCTGCAAAACCACATAAAATAGTTTTATCTTTATGTCAATACTCTTTATTCTAGCAATTTTAACAAAACTGACATTTCCTGGTAAATCCCAATATAATAATAGGCATAATACTTACCTTTATTATGTAAGTAATAATTTATTTATTAAAACTTACCGTTTGAACGTAAGGACTGATATCTTTTCCTATTAAGAAAGATGCTTGTCTGTATAAGATTTATAGGGTATAGTCAATAGGTACACCTTACTACACTTAGAGCCTTGGTTTAATACTCTAAGCTACCTGGCAAATTAAATCTTCATTGGAACCTGTAAAACAAATAGGCAATCTAAGTTATAAATTGATAAATGGACATTATGGATAGGTTACATTTAATATTTATACAAAAAGTCCCTTACTGTTGTCTTAATCTTGACCTTTCTTGTCATGATTAAAGGTACTTAGGTGGATTTATTTGGCCCAAATGTTTGTATGGTTTGAGAGCCCCTACAAATTGTTATGCAGCGACTTGCTCTTCGTTGCGGAAAATGTTGCATGACACACATTTATTTGGTCACTCACATCGCAACAACTATAACAGCACGCAATTCCCGGCAGACCTTAGCTAAATATTTTAAAGTTCGTAAACGAGAACTCTGAGAACTATTCACAAGTACAACAAACTCGATTTCGTTACTTTGCTCCAAGTAACGTAGGGAAACATTTCTTCCTTAGCGCCTGAGCACTTGATTATCGCAGTCCACAATAGCCCTAAAAAGAGCATTTTAAACAAAACTTTCAACACAACACAACTATTCCTTCATCAGCTGATCAAACAATCGCCATTTTGTGTGAATTTTTATCTTCAATGTTTGAGTGATCGCTAGATTAGCGATTCTTGGCTTGTCAAACTGTCAATTAGGTCTATTTTAGCGTAAATTTTACGTCGTAGGTAACTTTTGCTTATGTCAATCCCATACATTCGGTTTATCGTAGCGAAGATTTCGTAGCGTTTCATTTGTTTGCCAATTGACTAGGCCCTCAGGGGGGTTACTCTCGAACGCAAACTCAATCTTAATACAATTCCAATGCGATTAATATGTATCGATATTGGGATAAGTAAAAATAATTCCGGAACGCCATCTCGATAATAATTTGTTCAATCAATTTCCACGCAATTTAATTCCAATGTGGCGCTATTGTCGCTTACAAAAGTGCCATTTGACATTTTTTAGATTTGGGATTGGAAATTGATTAATGCAATTCTGTTTCAAGAGTAGCCTACCTAGGCTGCGTTCCGTGGCTTCACTCGAGTGCACTCGAGCGCACTTCGGCGCGCGCTCTACCCGTTCCGTGGCTTGGTGAAATTTTACTCTGAGGCTGTCAGAGCGTAGTTTCATCCGTTCTGTGGCTCAGAGCGCAGCAACCAAACAACTATCAAATCGGATGGTTGTTTTTCACTCTGACAGCTATTTGACGTTTATATTATTGTTATAGTGTCAAATTTTGCAATTTATGTCATAACGTCTCGAAAAATTCGGCCTGTTTGTTTCGTATTGTTTTACTTTTTAATAATTAGGTTTAAATATTGTATAAAAGTGGAAAAAATGTAGACAATAGAAGAGTTTTCTCTCGTTTTGGACAGGAATACTTCAGAAGAGGTTATAAAAACAACTCGATCGTTCCGTGGCTCAGTTGCAACTCAAACGAGTTAAACTTTAACCAAACAACTACACCCAGAACGACGGAACGCACTCCTGGGTGTTTTCTATATATGTACCTATAATAAATAAGTATTTACTTAAGTAAGTATTGTAAGTATGTTTATCCGTTGTCTAGTAACCAATGACCTTTTATAAATAGACTAGTTATACGTGAATGAATTGCATTTTAAAATGGCGAAATTGTTTCTATGACGTAATACACGTCGAAAGGGAAAATCATATCATTAGCCTATTGTTACTTTTGGTAGTTGACCAATGAGCTCATAGAATTGTCCTGGAGATCCTGAATAAAAATTTGTAAGTAGGTACTATTTTTTAATGTTTTTGATAGACAAGCAAAAGTGTAGAATTTATTACAGCCCTTAGGTAGGTACGCGTCGGCTTCTCGTCGGCTTTCATAAAACGCCATCTATCGAGTATTTTTGAACTAATTTTTATTTTTTAATTTGGGCAGTCAGAAAATCGCCCGTTGGTGTGAGTGTAGGAAAATTTATTTTATTTTATTTATTTATGGTTCATTTCTAGTTGTATTATAGGTTCAAGATCGTGGTGGGTATGAGCTTTATTCTCAGAACTATAATTAATAATATTGTTCTGACTGAGGCTTTATTTCTCAGAACAATTTATATAAAGCTCAATGTGGTGGTATAGTCATAGATACTTAGAATAATAACGCTATAGAAAGATAGTCTTCATACAAGCGCTCTGTCAAAAATGAAACACTAAACCGATTCACACACGCGTGACGTGCGCGCATGGCCGTGATCTGCTGTCTCTTTCCAATTCTATGAATATGAAAGAGACAGCACTGCGCAGGCCGCTGCTACCGAGGCTTTAACTTAGAGAATCACACTGCAGTACGTTTATATTTTGACCTAATTAACTACAAGATACTATGAAATACTGAAAGCTTACCTGTGAAAAGTGATGTTATTACACTTCTTTTGTTTTTAGATGTGTTGTGACACAATATAACTGCACAAACCGTCATTTTTTTTTTGTTTTCGCGAGACACGTTCGGCGCGCTGTGACATTGAACACTACGGAGCGGTCCGGCGTTTGGTGCCATTTCCGGCTCCAATTAATGTGCTTCAAAATAGGCGCGCGAACTTGGTTTCTATAGCGTTATTATTCTAAGCATAGATAGAATACATTGTCATAGTAGTACATTTATTTATAGTTTAGGGAGTATAGTATACCTAGTCATGGAAAGGGTATATTGATATCCTACTGTCCACAGTTTATTAGGTACCTACTGTGCTACTGACCTTTGGCTTGACTATAGATGTATGAAGGTCAATCTAAGGTTAAAACTGTCAAACTTATCAAAACAACTTTGTGATTGTGAATTTTGAGAATCATAGCTCTCTCTTCTTTTGGATTAAGTATCTTTATCCTTTCTATTTTAATTTTGTAAAAAAGTGATTTGTCTAAAATAACTGATAGTTTCATGCTGATGACACCATTATAATAAGTAAATTTTGCACCAGAGGTAAGAGTTAAAAAACTTTAATTACAAAACATAAAGATTACAATTTATGTACCTACCTGTACTTACCTACTTTCCCATATTTAAATACTTGTGCCTCAGTGCTTAGGTACTTACTTTAATTACCTACTTGTTTGTACAATATTGTACTAGGTACTTGTTTAATTTATACTATGTGCCTATGGTGGCAGGTAGGTATAGGTACATAATTTTTTCATGATAACTAGCTGTTTTCTGATTTCCTGGGCCTTTATGCATTTTATTTCATTTCAGCTTACAGCCGTAAGCTACTAGTAATAAAGCTAGTAAGTACTAGTAAACTAGGTATTTTGATCATACCCTGTTGACAAACTGTTTTATACATGATTGATTTCAGTCAAGTGGGTAGAGTTGTTTAGACAATATCAAATACCTAGTCAAAAACACAACTTGTCATATCTTGGCTTGAGCGGTAAATTATTACATTTTCTTTAGCGGTGGTGAGCCATAGGCCTGGCTCCTAGGTGTGGCTCCTAAGGCCAGAAACCTCTCCATAGACAGTATGATGTTAGTTAGAATGTAGGCAGGCACCCGCACTACTATATTTAGGTACCTACTGTACTGTTAATGTACATAGTTACTCAACTTTAATCATGCTTTAACTTAGTACTTACCTAACTGCCCAAGATTCTAAAGTGTTTGATTAAACAGCAACTTTACACCTCAAACTGTCAAATTATTAAGCAAATTTAAATAAGCACAAACAGCCAAGATCCAGACAGATCTACATGCTACTGACCATGTAAAGGTAAGTTAGCTGACTAAAGCACAATACAACCAGTATAAACAAACCTTGCAACCATAGGTAGTATTTTGTTCTGTTATCTACCTACCTACTAAGAAGTTGATAAGACAGCTAATGAAACTTCTTTGTTAGACTGCCTCTCTTAATAGCATTTTATGCAGTCCATGGAATGGGAAAGTGTTATGTACTCTGCTGTAATACTGCTGAATATTCATACCTCCAATTAAATTTAGAATATCAGTATTATAACAATACAACACCAACCAAACAATAACAAGAAGAAACTTACTATATTTGGTAAACATTACTTTAATTACTTAGATATTTTTTAATTCTATGCATTTTTTATTTAATGCATATCTTACCTCTATATCATACATAGGTAGGTACATACATACATATATACACAATAACATTATGACACTAGATATTTGCAATTAAGTTGTGAACTTAATTAGCTGAATTTGGTGATTTTTTGGATGGTTACTTTGGGCACAGACTAAATAATAGTACTACGTACAGAAGTTGCACTGCTTTGATGTTAAAGAATGCCACCGTTTTATAAGCTACAATATTAGATAGGCACCGATGTGCATTCAAAATAGCACCTTATCGCTCTACGTGGAGAGTAGTTAATACTTTGTGGTGCGTTTTGTACCGAACGTACTTACACCGTCGACTCGTGTGTTAGGGATCACATCAAATAGACTAAATAAACATACTTAAGGAACCTTAGTTAGTAATTTTTTCTGTGATTGCACACCTACGTAAAATGTAGTTCTGTAAGTTACTTACTTACCTATTTACCTACCTGTTTAACAAACAAGCACTCAAAGTCTTAGAAGCAAGCAAACACTGCACGATATGACGAGTTAAAGATATAACGAAAACAAAACGGAAACCACATTTTATTAAGTACGTTATATATATTCTATTACCTACATCATGATATTCAGGTTCAATTCCAGATTTAATGAAAAATAGTAAAGTAACTACCATTTTTAAATCAGGTGATAAATTTAACGCTGCTAACTATATACTGGTTTCTGTTCTTCCGGCACTTAGGTACTTTTCGAATCTATAATCTATACGCAAATGAATGCACACTTTAGAATGAATAAAATTTTACACAGTGATCAGTTTGGTTTCACGAAAGGACGGTCAACTATAGATGCTGGAGCAAAACTGGTCAAAAACGTACTTGACACTTGGAAATCTTCGCAGGATACAGTAGGTATTTTCTGCGACCTCTCTAAAGCCTTTGATTGTGTCGATCATTCAACTTTAATTGGTCAATTATTTCAATATGGCGTTCGTGGTAATGCACTAAAATTAATAAAATCTTATCTGCACAATAGAAGTCAGAAAGTAGGTATAAATAATGTAGTATCAAGAGATGAATCTAAGGTTAAATGGGCACTGGGGAGCTTTCAACCATATAAAGCACCAGGACCTGACAATTTTACCCCATCCTACTACAACAGGGCGCTTCCATTCTGGGCCCCCATCTCTGCAGATTGTATAAAGCCTGCATTGCATTTGGTTATATACCCAGAACATGGAGACGTGTTAAGGTAATATACATACCAAAACCGGGTAAACCAGATTATGAAGAACCCAAAGCTTTTAGGCCAATAAGTCTCCAATCTTTTCTTCTTAAGACCTTGGAAAAGATGGTAGACAAATTTATCAGAGCGGGACCGTTAAAAAAATTCCCACTTCACGGACTTCAATGCGCTTACCAGCCAGGGAAGTCAACGGAAACCGCTCTCCACCATGTGGTGAGCCGAGCGGAATCAGCCCTGGAGAACAAAGAGATCTGCGTCTGCACATTCGTAGACATTGAAGGTGCATTTGATCGCACAACCTTTGACTCCATCAATGTGGCAGCCAGAGATCATGGCGTGCCACAACCGATCTGCAAATGGATTGAATGCATGTTAAAGGGTAGAATAATCTACTCAGAACTGCTTGGGGACAGTTTACTCGCTCAAACAACTAGAGGGTGCCCGCAAGGGGGGGTCCTTTCTCCTCTGCTATGGAGCCTTGTAGTTGATTCAATCATAGCAAAACTGAACCAAGGACCACTATATACGGTTGGTTATGCGGATGACCTGGTCATCACAGTCAGTGGAAAGTTATCGGAGCTAATGCAACGTGCTATTTGTTTGCTGGAGGATTGGTGTAATACCAATCATCTATCCGTAAACCCGTGGAAAACAACCGCTATCTCTTTCACGAGGATGAAAAACCTCACGAAATTGGGAAGCCTAAAACTTTACGGCACCCAGCTTCCCTGGTCCAGAGAAGTGAAATATCTAGGCATAACACTGGATAAGGAACATACCTGGAAACAGCACATGGACACGACCGTTACCAAGGCCTATAGGGTCTTTGGTATGTGTCGGTCCACCTATGGCAAAACGTGGGGGCTTAACCCCAAAATCATAAGGTGGATCTACATGATGATGGTGCGGCCGATCCTTACATATGGCAGCATCGTCTGGTGGCCCAGGACCAGGCTGAAAATCTGTAAGAATGCTTTAAGCAAACTTCAGAGGACAGCATGCATGGCGATTACTGGGGCATTCAGAACCACACCGACGGCTCTGGAGGTCCTTACGGACCTTCCACCCCTGCACAGTGTCAAAGAACAGAGGCAAAGAAAGCGCTACATAGACTTAAGGTGGCCAGGCTGTGGGACGCATCTAAGCCACTGACCAGACATACAAAATGGGAACCTAATGATTCCCTTGATAGGATCATGGAAATGGGGTGTGACAAAATATCCCCCCAGTACATGTTCGAAAAGAAATTCAGTATATATGTCCCAACTAGGGATGAATGGAGACAAGGACCACCGTCTCCAAAGAAGAACAGCCTAATCTGGTACACCGATGGATCCAAAATGGAGTCGGGTACTGGAGCAGGTATCTTTAGCAATGACTTCGAACATAGTCAAAGCATGGGAAAATTTGCAACTGTATACCAGGCCGAAATTTTTGCAATTCTCCTATGCGCAAAAAAGAATTTAGAACTCGCCCCTAGAAAGCGAAACATATTCATCCTGAGTGACAGCAAAGCAGCACTCAAGTCACTTATATCGCCCCGTATCGACGCCAACCTTGTACTTGAAACCACAAAAGCTTTAAACAAGCTAGGTGGACACAACAGGGTAAGATTGATCTGGGTACCAGGCCACATGGGAATCCATGGCAATGAAATTGCTGATGCACTTGCCAGGGAGGGCTCAGATTCCCCATTCATTGGTCCTGAGCCGTTTGTTGCACTGGCACCGAGCACCATCAACAATGCCTTTAAGGACCAAATCCAAAACAGGTATAATACCGAATGGGAAAAGCTACCCGGCATGAAACACTCAAAATCGTTCATAGGTGGAGACGCCCTAGGACGGAGTAAAATCATATGCGGAGGTAGCAAAAGGCAGGCACGAACAATCATCGGAGCCCTGACGGGGCACTATGCCACAAAACAAATGCTCCATAGAATGCAACTAGCAACAAACAGTTTGTGCAGGGCATGTGGGGAGAAAACGGAGTCCATGCAACACCTACTGTGTGACTGTGACTCCCTTGCTAGGAAAAGAATGAGTCTCTTGGGATTCGCCTACCCGAAACCAGAAGATTTTAGGCTCTTCGCCCTCAAAGACATTGCCAAACTTATGGCAGTCATTTTCTCTGAGGAGACAGAGTGATAGGACGGGGTTGCACAAAAGATCCCAATGGGTCGACGTGCCGCTGCGAGGGGGAGACCTCTGCAGGCCCCAATAAGATAAGATAAGATAGGTAGGTAGAGTAGATTATAGTCTGTGCCAGCTAGATGTGCATGAAGGGTCATTTACCCCACTTGTACCAGTGGGGTGCCGCAGTTTAGGTACGTTCGGCCGGCGTGCCTCCCAGGAAGGCAGCCTAGGCGTATGGCAGTAAAGGTTGCCGCTCGGTTCGCACGCTCCACGTCGCGCGTCGTCGCTTAATTAACCGAAGCCAGGTATTTCTCTCTCGCGGCTTCTCTCTCGCTTTCTCGATGGTACGACGGTACGGGACGGGTATAACAGCGAAGCGGCGCTTTTTATTGGTTTTATTGCCTATATGTATAGGCTTTATAGGATTCTCTGCTGATTTATCTGCGAATTATTTGTGTCTTTCGTTGAGTACAAAAATTAAATGTAAAGTATCAGTAGTTTAGTCATAATATTGAAAAAACATTACAAAAAACTTTGGGATTTTTTTTCTTCTATCGAGTGAAGTTCATTGGATCTTGTAACTAAATGAGACTGAATAGATTGGATCATAACTAATACATACTTTTTTTTCCAGAATTTAAACCATTATTTTCTGTCTCAGATAAAACCTCAAAGCGCCTCAGTCGGTTAAATATTGAATTTCGGAAACGTTAGAAATCGTTAATGAAACGTCTTTTCTTGGTATTAGGATAGACTCTAAATTACAGTGGGGTTCTCATATCGAGGGTCTGGCAAAGACGCTCAGTTCGGCTGCTTATAGGTCCCGGGTTCGATTCCCAGAGGGGGCACATCTTGTGTGCACGGTTTGGTTGGTGGTAGGGCTGTTAAGTCCGCCTGGCTAGCTATTACCATCTTATCAAAGTCTGTCGCCATAACAACGATGTGTATAGCATTGTTGTGTTCCGACAATTTGAGATAAGATAGCCAGTTCCTCAGTGGTTGAGGATTCCGGGTTTGCGCGCTTCCACCTTCGGCCTTATCGTCACTTACCATCAGGCGAGATGAAGGCCAAGCGCTTACCCGTTGTAGAATAAATAAAACAATATGAAAATAACAAGACATTACAATACAAAGTTCTTAGGTGACATGGGCTAGTTATGCAGATTACCTTATTGCAGAGTTTTGAGATTGTCATCTTTAGTTCTACCATATAAGTAGGTACACAATGAATAGGTATATACCAGAAGAATAAATAAGTACCTCAGGTGGGAATCGAACCCACGTACTCCGCGATCCGGCCGCTCACCGGGCTGCGCTCACCGCTCCGCCACCGGCAGGTATTGGAGACCTGTCCAAATCTGTCAACGATTTTTAACTTTATGATTTTTAAAGCAATAGTTTCTCATCAAACCTCTTAGATTTTAGGTACACCCTGGTCTGAATGAAAGTATTTTACCATATTTTAATTCAGTTACGATAAGACTGCTATAGATAGATTCGTTATATTTGATATTTTAATTCAGTTAAGATAAGACTGCAATATATTCGTTATATTTGATATTTTGCGTTAATAACGCCCAAATAAACTCGAAAATATGTAAAAATAAGCAGCCGCCCGTTTTGCGAAGGGCGCGGGTTGGATTGTACCCTTTGCTCGCAACAATCCAACTTTGTCATGATTCCAACTTTAGTGATATCCAAACAAGTCTGAGCATAAGTCCAACTTTAGGAAATGTGAAATAAAAAATGGCATATTTTAAGTACCTGCCCGTTTTGCGAAGTGAGTGATTCCCACCTTTCGCGTCCTGCCTGCAGTGCCCGCAGTGCCTACGCTTAGTCATTTTTTCCAACATTTCATCATCTTTGAGTTTATTTGAGCGTTATTAACGCAAAATATTAAATTTTACAATAATAAGAATTTTCTTTATTATTGTTGCTTTGTCTCACTTTCGTTATCCTGCATAGTACTTTTTTTTATTATAAAGTGATGTTATCGGATCATAGCCCTCGGTGATTGGCTATTATTGAAAGGTTTAGTTCGCTACTTTGTGGTGAACGTTATTTCTCCAACATGTAAAAACCGTAAAAATAAAAATAAAATATAAGTAATACAGTTTTAACTATTTACTGTCGTGCTTTGAATAAACAATTTTTGCTATAGCCGTCATGTTTTGCTGTTTATCAAGATTACTCCCAAGACAAAATGAGGTAGGTACCTATAATATTTTAGTAAGCTATTTGCCCTGCGGTTACCGTTACTGCAACTTGCTCAGCTAGACTCATTCGTGGGATTAGAAGCGTCGTCGGTTACTTGTTTCTATGCGGGTCTAAATAAAACGAAATATTATAATATATAAATTTTATATAATAAAATTGCTGCAATGTTGTTATATTTATCACAAAATAGAGTTTTCGGCTCTGGTTTTCTTTAACTGCGGCGCCATAGGATTTAGCAGTCTACGTAAAACAATGGTGGCCGGCTCGCGTGGCTGCTGGCGGCTACTCGGGGCCTTTCATGGTGGGTGGGTTGCTACAATGCATGGAAACTGAATATGTACGTTAACGACAGCACGTTTCGTTTGGATAAACAGGGTTGCTTCATAGCAAATTGTATATTTATTTTTTGAAGAATTATAGTAACAGCTATTTCTGTATATGTATTCTGTTTATTGAATAAATATATTTTGAATTTTGATTTTTTTTTTAATTTTGTACCTTGTGCTCGGCCTCTGTTTGGCTCTATGTTTGAGTACCTTTGTGCTCGGCCAGACTGCCCGCGCGGGCGCTGGCGCGGACGCGGCGCGGCGTACTCAAACATATGTATTCTTATTTAAGTGTCCATAGTGGGCACGCGGCGCGGGCCATATGTTTGTACGCCGCGCCGCGCCGCGCGGGCAGTCTGGCCGAGCACTAAGTGTTTGAACTGCTGAATAACCTGAAGTTGTTTCGTGTTAATTTACCAATTCTATTTGAATCCATCATGAGTAGTGTGAGAGACCTTACATGCAATCAATATAACAATCATAATAACTCTATACGCTCACACCAATTATGTAGCCCAAGTTAAGCTTCTCTTGATTACTTATTTATTTATAACAACAAAACTTTTTTTATTTATAACAGCTAAAATGATGGTAAACTAGATAACGGATAATCGATAAACATACTTATACAGTTTTTTTTCTAAATTGACCCGACAGGGAATTGAACTCGGGACCTCAGAGAGGGCGCAAAGATATTGATGATGATAAATATTGATTTTATAAAGAAGGTTCATTAAATTAGGTAATTTAAGTATATGTTTTAAACACTTACAGAACACAACATGCGCAAAAGCAAATCTTTGTACTTTTACATACTTGCTAAAATTAACCTAATTAAAACCAAAATAAAACTTTTAAAAGAGATGACTCACTAGGAAGGTATGTCACCCTTCATCAGAAGCAGGGGAGAGGAGCTCCCCTACTGTGCTATATTCTAACAAACATTCGTAGCAACTGATTTTTATTTATAGAGATATATGTAGTTCCTAAAAAAATTGAAGTTTGCGATCGATTTCAAAATAATAATAAGTGATTTCGAAAAAGAGCCAAATGCCAAGATACATATTGAGTATGATTACTGGTAGCCCTGGGGCGCCGCCGCGGTTCCGCTGGCGCCCGCGACGTTTATTTAAGTATGGGCGCGCGCGGCCGCGGGGCCATACCGAACGTGCTGTTCATGGCTACTGCAAACGGGGACTACTTGACATGCCGAACATGATGACTCGCGAGAAAGCCGACTACGGGCGCAAGGTGCAAGAGAAGGCCGTCATCGAAAAGGTCGCCCAAACTTATCATTAGAGTTATGGTGATTAGAGGAGATGGACGTCGCGTCGAGGGCGATCGGGTCGCTGTTCGAAGGGATCATCCTTTACCTGGCGAGACTGACGGTACCGGTCGCTTCTAGACGCCGACGTCAGTGACCCCGTGGCTGACCCCCGCGTTGTGTGTGCAGAGGCAGATGGCGATCGAGCGCAGCGCGGCCGAGGCGCGGCCCCCCGCCCCCGCCCCCGCGCCCACCCCCTCCGAGCCCGAAGTGCGGATCATCACGCTCGAGCATGCCGAGCACAACGACTCTACACTTTACCGGTATTAGTCCACTATAATCTTTAGACCACAGTTGCTCCGGCGCGGCGAGCAGGGTTGCCAACTTTAAAAATAAAAAATAAAGTATTTTAGGGTAAGATAAGAAAAATAAACAGTTTAAAAAAAAATGGACAGTAGGTACTATTGCGGTCTCCGTCGCTTTACCAGTCTAAAGGCACCCGAGCACACCGCGTCGTCTATTTGGTACGGGCACGTACCCGAGCGGGCGGTGCGCTTCATACGAAAATTTCTGCAAACTGGTAAAGCGACGGTGACCCCGACCGTACCTACTTATTTTATTTTTTCAATAATTTAAGTAAGGCTGCGCTGCTCCACGCGGATAACGTTTACAACTTTTTTAGTTTATAAACAGGTAAGTTTATGGTTATCAGTGCACAGTGATACTAAACCAGTATTTTGGATACTTTATTTTTGACAGTAAAAAGTATAATGTAGTGAAAAACAGTATAATACTTTTTGTAACAGTATAGTTGGCAACCCTACTGACGAGATGCCTCGACCACGAACTCTTGAAATTATGTTGCTGCTTACCTACTTACCTTCTGTTAAACCGGTGACCACTTCTTACAGTCGTTGAAGATTCCAGTTGAAGTTCGCTTCCACCTTTTTGAGTTATTGTAAATAACGTTTTGGCAATTTTGCAGGTTTGAAAAAGGATGCTATTTACAATTTTGCCCCGGCCCTAGTCTACTCGGCCGGAAAGTGTTTCTGTACACTAACTACGTAGTAAACAATGGAGGTAAGTTACCGATTTAATCTATTTTCTGTGTTTTCTGCGTACCTACTGTTAAGTAAATGCGAAACATGTTTCTGCAGACGAGGACAAGAGTGGCGAGCAGGCGGAATTCGTGCGCAACCAGTACTACGGGCTGGAGTGGCGGCGCGAGGAGGAGGCCGAGCCCCCCGCCGCCGCGCCCGCCGCCGCCGAGCCGCTCGGCTGCGGCGTGCTAGTGGCCGACACCGACGTGTACTGCGAGCTGCGCCTCACGCGCGCCGGTTCCTTCCATTACTACTTCGTCTATGACAGCGCGCAAGTATCTCATTTTACTTTTCTTAGGTAGTCCTAAAACGGAAGAATTCACCGACTATATTTGTAGTATGGTACGAAAAGGTAAAGGGCAAAGCGATACCATACCATTGTTACATTCGAGATTTTGTCCCTTTTGGGGAAAAGGAAGAAAATCCCAAATGCAAGCTTCAGTGGGTTGTTATCAAATAAAACCATAAAATGTTCAACAGCTAGGCAGTATATTGTAAAAGAACACACACAAATATTTTGTCCAACAACAATAAAATAAAATTATAAATTTTATTTCATTTTTATTATTCAAAAGAGGGGGGTTAGTCACAATTTTGTCTTATATTATGTTAGGTACAAATCATCTACGTTACTCCTTTTAATTTATTTAGCCGAAAATAACAAAAAAAACTATCAGTCGAAATTGACCCTAGGGTCAATCTCAAATGAAAGTCCAACAAACTTTTTAATAATTTTGCCAACTATAATTTACTGTTTAAAGGACTCTAAACCTTATTACCCAGCTATATCACCCCCTAAAACACACTAAATTCCTAAGAGTCAAACGTGACCAAGCGGGTCGGTGATTATTTTAATTTACTACTGCCTAACCAGCCAGCTAATATTTCAGTGGGACGAGCTATGGTCGTGGGGGTTGGGGATAACACCAGTACCGTTCGGAGTATGAAGTTGAAATTAAAATTAAATTACTCCGTCTATAAAAATATTAAATTAAATGTTCTAATCCGTTTAACCGTATCAAAACTCTCACACGTTTAAAGCCGATACTCTAGAGAACCGCGGGGTTATACCGATATAAAATTAATAATTTTGGGCGCCAGGGTCTGGATGTAGACCCGAATCTGGAGACGATGTCACCATACAACTTCACACAGGTCGAACTCGCAGATCCTCAAATGTTTCACAACTTCACCAACGCTTGGTGTAGTTGGATATAAAAGAAAATACTAGGTTAAGGTTTCGAAACCCTAATGTAAAAAAATGTTCCTGAATAAAGAACGATTAAACCCAGAGTAGGGGTACAAAAACCGTCAACGCCTGCTCATCCGCTAGGCGGCGACAGCTCGCTGGCAGCAGGTGGCCGCTGGTGACCCGAAGAGGCAGGTCTCGCGTCCAGGCTTTAGGGCCCAGCTCTAAATCCTGGCGGCGAGACGGGCCTCTCGAAGCATCTGAAATTATCAACACGGGGCCTATTTATAACACTGCACGCCTAGTTCAGAACTGTTACATAAATTAGGGTCCCGCAGTCTGCTATCTGTGTATCTGGGGCTGTAACCTATCATAATCAGGGACTCGCAGCGCTAAGGGTTATCAAAAGCTTCCCAACGCTGTTGCACAACCATAAAGTAACCCCATATCACTAATATTTAACACCATGTTTTAATTTTAGTGTTGTTTCACATTTAACTAGTACACAAGGCACTACACGGCTACGATATTCCAATAAACAAAACCAAACAATGCTAGAATATTGTGGGATGATGCAATATCCACTCCTAAAAGGGTTTGACACGTCTGCCACATGGCCAAGAGCCTTGCGTCGCCTGGCTACAAGGCATGATTCGGACACCATTAAAAATCGATTTGGATTCCTAGGATGACGGCTTATTATACTTAAACTATGATATTGGGATACTTACGCGCTGGGAGATTTTAACTGTGCGCGTGGCTGCCAGCGACCAGAACTTCGTTTCGGGCACGGATTCCTGTAAATAAACCACACACTTGTTCACTATATTCTCAAGCTAATGACGCCTCAAATCCACTACATTATTACGACCTCAGATTAAAACAAAAGGTGACTACGACTCATGCCTACCTGAGTGCATTGATCTCAACACATCGCACCACGTCACGCCAGAGATTGAAATCATTTCGGCGTCGCAACTCGGCAGCTTTCCTTTCGCCGGAAACACTTATAAATCGAAGGCCAGCTTATGATTTCTACTCCCATTGTCGGGTAATTCATAAGAAATTGTTATTTTAGAATCTTCCTTCAAACTATCAAAACGTCAAATATGACGTCGGTCACAACTCGCCCTCTGCTAACAGAATCTGTCAACAATTACAGAACAAGACCTAGAAAAAAAATTAACGTTCAGCAATGTGAAATGCGTTTTTCTTTAATTTAATGTTTTATTTAACTCACTGATTACCCTGTCTTAATATTAGGGAGTATTAGTTTCCTCTCTGGTAACCCCTACGGGCAGAGACAATATCAATATAAAAAATATTTCTCCCGTTCGAATGTTCTAGATAAAAGTCCTTGTAGAAAAAATAGTTCTATTTCCGGATTTGCTTGAATTAAATTTAATTATTTAAAGTAATTATTATACATATTAATTTATCATGTAATTTATTATTAGAACTGTTTCGGCTATTTTTTTTTTAATTGAATCTTTTATGTGAAATTAAAAGCTGACAGCTACTTCGCCCCGCTACCGCTAGGCATCGCTACGGTGGCTGTCATTTTGTCTATGGTGTTATGTCTAATACAAAACGTAAACAAAAGAACTTTTCCTCAAATCTAACGCAAAGTCTTGCTAAAACTGATTTAGAAATATGTTTTAATTGAAAATGCAAGAAAAGTGTGTCTTGTAATGTGTCAGCCAAGGCTCCATGTCTTTAATGTGAAGAAAAATGGATTTAATTCAAACAAGCTACACGGACTAATGTTTTTGGACATTTGATCATTCTAAAGCAATGATTTCAGGTAAGTACTATTCAACCATTGCGAACTTCTTTTGTAGATTAGTAAAGGCAGACAGGGCCCTGAATTTACAACGTAACACCATATGTTATTGAGTCTGTTGGTTTTTTTTGTATCGTGAGATGAGGTGTTTTGTGCGGTCGTTTGCAGCGAGTCGAGCATCGGGCCGCAGGGCTCGGGCTGGTTCCAGGTGGCGCCGGAGCTGCGCTTGGGCGCGGGCGGGCGCGAGCGCGTGCCGCTGGACGCCGTCGCGTGCCAGACCGTGCTGGCCAAGTGCCTCGGGCCGCTGCCGCGCTGGGAGGCCGCGCTGCGGGCCACCAAGGAGGCCGGCTACAACATGATACACTTCACGCCCGTGCAGGTCACCGCTCCTATCACAGCGACAGACGTACGATCTCACCGACTTATTCCAGAACACTTTCGATGACCGCTCTCTTCCTTCAACGCGCAGGAGCTGGGGGCGTCCGAATCGAGCTACAGCATAGCCAACCAGCTGCGGCTGAATCCGGCCTTCAGCGCGGACGCCGGGCGCGAGGCCACCTTCGCCGACGTCGAGAACCTCGTCGCCAAGATGCGCACCGAGTGGAAGGTATCGGAACCCGGTCGTCGACGAGGTCGGTCGCGGGGTCGACGTAGTGTTCGAGCGCTCGCTGCCCGCAGGTGCTGTCGATCTGCGACATCGTGCTGAACCACACGGCCAACGAGACGCCGTGGCTGGCGGAGCACCCCGAGGCCGCGTACAACTGCCTCAACTGCCCGCACCTGCGCCCCGCCGCGCTGCTGGACCACGCCTTGGCGCGCCTCTCGGCCGCCGTGGCGCAAGGGGACCACGCGCCCGCGCTGCCCGCCCGCATCACCGAGGAGCACCATCTAGACGTGAGTGCCCCCCGCCCGCATCACCGAGGAGCACCATCTAGACGTGAGTGCCCCCCGCCCGCATCACCGAGGAGCACCATCTAGACGTGAGTGCCCCCCGCCCGCATCACCGAGGAGCACCATCTAGACGAGTGCCCCCGCCCGCGCCATCATACCCCTGGCCGGCGACTGACTGACTCGCGCGTGTGTGCAGGCGCTGCGGCACGTGCTGGAGGCGCAGGTGCTGCCGAGCCTGCGGCTGCACGAGTTCTTCTCGTGCGACGTCAACGAGCTGGTGCAAGAGTTCTACTACATGGCGCGCAACAAGTGAGAAACACACCTTTACTCGTTTCCATTGCAATTACAATTTCAGAATCTGTCCAAATCTTTACATTGCTATTTTTCGTTTGTTTCCTAATCACATAAACTAAAGACACTACAATATACTCGAAAACAAAATCGGGTAAATGAGTAAATGTGCCGTCACGCGCAGGGTGCCGCCGGTGCGGGCGGGCGCGGCGGGCGGCGAGCTGCGGCTGCTGCCCGACGCGCAGCGCCGCCGCGGCCGCGCCGCCGTCGACCGCGACCTGGCGCTGCAGATCTACAACGTCTACAGGTACCCGCCGCATCTGTACCTTTTCGTGTTATTTACATTGTAAACACATATCCTATACATATATTTAAATACTTACTTCGACCAGATTGGAGACGTGCTCGTTAAAGGTCCAAGATCAATCAAGAGTACCTACCCTAATTGTTCGGATTAAAAAAGTGTACCAGAATGTGTCAATTCGTTGTTAAATGTATGTCAATTCTGTATCTGTCAATGTCGTCTCACTTGTTTTTTGGCGTACAAAATGACGACGGCTTGGCCGTACTAATTAAATTAACTTTGCAAGTTTGTGGCATCCGGGCCAGCTTGATGGTTAAATGTGTCTTGGTGGATTGACTAACGCGTGGTCACGTACCGCGAGATCGGTTTGTTCGCGAGTACTGGAAACTTGATTGTGAAACGACGGCAGCCGTTAAGAACACACGTGTTTGAATTGTGATGGTGTAGTCCCAGTGCTGGGCAGTGGGCCGAGGAGTTACGACCGCGCTAACGGTCGTCCTACCTGGTGAGGTGATCATCACTCTTTTATGGGGATAGAGCTCTGGGGTAGCCGGGATAGCCTAGGGCAATTGTACTCGCCATCAGCGGCCAGGAGACGCCCCCTGACCGCAGTCACCACCAGCCGGAGGCGCGGCCAAAGCCGATGAACGGCCTTCTTCGGGGCAGATTATATGTAAGTCATTGATTTGTTGATTTTAATTTCTAGTAAGTCCACCCTTTGATTTAGATTTAGAGTTAGTCGCTGTTCGAAATCTAAATTTAAGGGTTCATCGATCTGGGTTCCTGTATCAAACACTGATAATAATAATAATCATTTATTTCAAATGAAAAATTCATATAACACAATAATACTGATTCAGACAACCCTGGACCTGGTTGGTTTTCCGATCAGGGTGGCCTGAAGTTAGCTGCAATTCGTAGCCTTCAATACTTTAAGTTACACTTATAACCTAATTCCTACCACGGACACTTAACCTAGGGCACTTACTGACTGCTCCGATGTTCTGCTCGCCTGGCGACCCTAGGAGAAAGAGGTGGCAGTGGTAGGAAGGAAACAGGAGGATCGCTCACAGCTGCCGTGATGTGACGCCTGGCCTCTGGTAGAGTGCCAACGCCTGCCGAATCCAAGAGGCTCGTCTGAATCGCGCACACACACACCGATCGATCCGTGCACTTAGTCCTCGGCCTCCCGATAAACTTTTTAACCTAAAATGCGGCCATGTGCCGAATCGAATAAAGTCAATGAACGCGTGCGCGAATCCTGCCGACAGAACTACCATGCGCGCACCATAATCGCGCTGGTTTAGACCATACAAGGTCTGGCGCTGTGCCCTGACCGATGGGGCTTCAAAGCAGCGAACCGTATTCACCGACCGATCACAAAATTTCCGAATAGAATGCCGACATGACATTTTAACGACCGTCAAAGTCAAGACCTTACGGTCTGACATTGACACCTGACAGTTTTACCCTGTCCATTGCCGTTTTGCAATTCATCGCTGGTTTTAAACAGGCACCCACCCGGAGAGGTCCTGACCTTTTCCTAATCAACAGGCAGTAGTGACCACGTTGCTACAGCTGGAAAAAATTCCACCCCAGTGGGGGCATCCCGAAAGACTAAAGGTCCAGTTGATGCCCCGACGGGAGAGGGCTGTTCCGATATCTACCCGTTTTACATTCAAAACTCAACTACCTCTCGTTAACGTACCGCACCCACATAATTGGTTCCAGTAACAGAACGGATCAGCGACGGCAGTCTCCTACGGGAAACAAATCTGTCCAAGCTAGCAATGATAGCTTTCCGTCATCAGATCAGCAACTACTTAGATATACCGCCTTGGTAGATAGACAGACTAACGGGTGGTAGGCCCCCCATTTGGTGTTGCATCGTGGCTGCCTTGAGCCGATAACAAAGCAAGCACCGAAACATGACGCTCCGAACTGTACGACGTCCCGATAACGCTCATAAAATGAGAATAGTAATTATTAGTTATGTTAATCAACCAACCCGCCAGTTAACTCAACACAATACGGCCCTGAGTCCAAGAGGGCGCGAGCCTGGCGGGCGCTGCCATCAAAGCTCCAAACGCAAACAGAGGCTGTAGGAAGCAAAATAGTATCTGGATCGGGAGCAACGCGCGGGTGGGCAACAATTGGGGACCCGAGTCCCCTCCCCTCTTACTGGCACGAGGCGGGAGGTGCCCTAGCGCCAACGGGTCCCAAGCACCACCATAAGGTGACCGTCTACCATCCCGCCTTTTGTAGGTCCTCGCGGAGTGCCCAAATCTCCCGAACACTGGAGGAAGTGGCTCCAGGCGTGGGCGCTCCATAAGTGGCGGCGATAGCCGAGCCGATGGGAGAGAAGGCAGCGACGAAGTTGGAGAGTTCACCCGCGATCCCTGCCACGAGCGTGGGCGCGTACAGGGTGGTGGTGACCGAGCCACCCCAGCGTAGGTTATCGGTGCCCAATGGCACCCGCCCGCTGCAGGCCGATTGTCGCCTCCAATGGCCCTACCTCTTCTAGACCTCCTCCCCTAAGGGACAGGAGCATGAGTGGCAAGATAACAAGGGTCCCCCCGATCGGGCCCCTCATCATAATATTGTTGGTTGTACGGCAACGGGGCTTGTGCTTCATGTGCTTAGGCCCACACATAGCACAGCAGTGCACACAAGCTGGGTCTTGCAATTTCTGTGGTTGTTTAAAACCAGCAATGAACTGCAATGGACAGGGTATAGAAAAAAGAAACTCAAGTGTCAAATGTCATGTACGTTTTTGACATTGACGGAAAAAATGTCTGGTCGTAATTGGAGTGAGAAATAGCTGTTTGAAACGTACGCTGCCTTATGATTGCTATCGGTTTTAAATAACGCACAGCGCCAGACGCCCAGCGCCAGACGCCCTAGGATAGTTGAATACAACCGCCAGTGTAGTTCGCGTATTGTAATCGTGACATTCACGATTCGTGAACGCGGAAACCTTGATTTCGCTATCGCCGCGAGGAACCTAACCTTAAAAGGTCCGGTGAGCTTAGGTTTCTTCTGATTACGGTGTGCTAGTTTAGTGAGCCCCACGTAAGGTTGACATTGAGAGCTTGGTCCGTGGGAGACAGCATAGTGATTTGGGTGGTGGAATCTGACCTGCCACGTGAGGCACTTGAGTCAGAACTGTGACGGCGTCTGCGCAGGAATTTGGGGGGTGCGCCCCCTTCCTTGCTTCGGGGGATCACCGAACAGGAGAGTACAACAGAGCAGGTCAGACCCACAACTAATTAATTAGGTAATTAACGGGGTGTATCGCCCCATGTTCAGAGCAAACTCAAGCTCGCTTTACTCCTAGGGAATTAGTCTATGGGCCCGCTATGAGCCTGGGTGATATTGGCGAATGAGGTGGAGTTTGGCCTCTGGGGTCCACCCCCCAGGCCCAACATGAGGGGGTCCCCCTATGGGACCTCTCCTCCAACCGTCCTTGCGCGGGTCCTTGACCCCTGCGCCCATCCGAATGAGCGCACAACGAAGACTTCCCGGTGGGGATCTACTTCCATCAGCCTGTAGCTGTTTCCGTACAGGACCCTTAAGTCCTTGTTGGTGATTGGACATCCCGGTCATATTTAGGCAGAGGATGTCATGATGCCGATCACCACTGTTCTGGCCAAACTCCACCTCATTTGCCAATATCACCCAGGCTCATAGCGGGGCCATAGACTAATTCCCTGGGAGTGAAACGAGCTGGAGTTTACTCTGAACATGGGGCGATACACCCCGTTAATTACCTAATTAATTAGTTGTGGGTCTGACCTGCTCTGTTGTACTCTCCTGTTCGGTGATCCCCCCGAAGCAAGGAAGGGGGCGCGCACCCCAACTTCCTGCGCAGACGCCGTCACATTTCTGACTCACGTGCCTCACGTGGCAGGTCAGATTCTACCACCCAAATCACTATGCTGTCTCCCACGGACCAAGCTCTCAATGTCAACCTTACGTGGGGCTCACTAAACTCTATCCTAGGGCGTCTGGCGCTGGGCGTCTGGCGCTGTGCGTTATTAAAACCGATAGCAATCATAAGGCAGCGTACGTTTCAAACAGCTATTTCTCACTCCAATTACGACCAGACATTTTTTCCGTTTGTCAATGCCAAAAACGTACATGACATTTGACACTTGAGTTTCTTTTTTCTATACCCTGTCCATTGCAGTTCATTGCTGGTTTTAAACAACCACAGAAATTGCAAGCCCCAGCTTGTGTGCACTGCTGTGCTATGTGTGGGCCTAAGCACATGAAGCACAAGCCCCGTTGCCGTACAATATGCCGACGTCCTTTCACCCGTTTCGCACCGAACCCGTCGCACCGAGTGACGTCATGCCCAGACTCCCGACAATACGAGCACCGGTTTAGCTCCGCCTGTGTCACTAGCGCATGCAAGCGGTAAGTAGGTCACGCACGCCCACCTCCCTTGCGGCACCCGATATCACGTGACCCGTCCGAGAGTCACGTGGCCCCAATGGGTGTGGTCCTACTTTCACGCTGTCAGCCCGTCTACATTCTCCCTCCAAAAACGACAGCAACTCAGTCAACGTAGGAAGGACCTCGTTGTCCCCAGTACGCTGCTGTTCGAATCTGGTCTGCATGTCCACTTACGAGTACAATATAAAATAGTATGTGTGACCACTGGTCAATAGGCAGGCCCAAATTAACTAAGGCGTCTGTCGTCATCGGGTTCAAAATCTCTGTCCGAATTTCAGAGACCCGAGCCACATAAGGCATAGTGAATATCCGTGTCAGTTGGGCGTCTACCAACCGCCGTTTGTTTTGATACCTATCGAACAGTATCTGCCGAGCCGTGAGATAGCTGTCCTCCGTAACTGGCAGGTGGGCCACCAACTCCCCTGGTTCACCTCTGAGGGCCCCCCGCACCTGTGTCATCTTATATAATGCGGTTAGGTCCAACCTATCATGGACTAGGCTGTCAAATAAATTTATAAACCCGACCCACTGATTCAGGTCACCATCAAAACCGGTAGTTCGATGCTAGGAAGGCGAAACACAATGCCAGATGAAGATGGGGGAGCCTCCATCTTCATCTGGCATTGTGTGTCTTAAGGGAGAGCTCCCTTGTCTCCACCGGTGGAGCGAGCATTCAAAATCTGCATCTTCCTCTGCACTATGTCATCAGCGTACTGCTGACACTGTTCCAGGTCCTTCTCCAAAGACAGCACCACATACACAGATACACTAACTCCATACGTGCGTCAACAACCGAAGTCCGTGCTAAGAAGTGCTAAGAAGGACTCCTGTCTATCTGGTCTTTCCATCAATTCACGAGCTGACGCAAACCATCGCAGTTCACTCCCTATCTTGGCCCTAATCGCAGTAATAGTGGTTGGCGGCATGATTGTTACTTCCGAGTTACAAACAACACAATAAAAAAAAAACATTATTATTAATTAATTAACCCAAAACAAAAAACCTATATGAGGGACGCAAATACCTAACTTCAAATTTGAAGTTAGGTCTATAAGCAATAACAGTGCAACAAAATAAAAATTAAACTTATTATTAAATTACCGAAGCCTATCCCGAGGCAAACAAAAAACTAACTCCGAATTAGTTATGTATTCTAACTATAAACAACACTAATACATGTTCAAACAACCTTAGTGCTATAGAAATGATCCAAATGTAAATATTTCTATACACACAACAAGAAATAAATTTATAATTCCCGCTTGGCAGCAAACACAATGTTATTCAAATAACTAGCAACTTATATCACATCACTTGAAGTCCTAATTAACTTCTTAATAAAGGTTGAACTTAATGTAGGTAAGAAAATACAATTAGTGTGACAGATCTATTCTGTTACAAGGCACATTCCAAATATATTGTATTGTTCCGACATTGAATGATTTAGCTTACCTATTCAAAATTATCCAAAATGTGGTTACTGCATGTAACAATTTAGATACAATCACTCCTAACAGTAGCGTGCCCAGGGATTGAGATTAAGGCAAGCCCGAAACTCCAAGTCTAGTACCTATTGGTAGTATTATTTTGATGAGCCCATCTCCGCTCTATGCTGTTGGATGTATGTGCAGTCTTTAGTCCGTTAGTCGCCTTTTATGACACCATGGGACGAAAAAGGGTTGGTAGTATTATTTTGATGAGCCCATCGCC
The DNA here is from genome assembly GCA_963921215.1 of Scoparia ambigualis. Lineage (NCBI taxonomy): Eukaryota > Metazoa > Arthropoda > Insecta > Lepidoptera > Crambidae > Scoparia > Scoparia ambigualis. The sequence goes on along the minus strand of OY992506.1, from coordinate 428,031 downwards.
GCTCTATGCTGTATATGCAGTCTTTAGTCCGTTAGTCGCCTTTTACAACACCCAAGGGAAGGGAGAGGTTAGTAGTATTATTTTGATGAGCCTATCTCCGCTCTATGCTGTTGGATGTATGTGCAATATTTATTTAGTCCGTTAGTCGCCTTTTACGAAACCGAAGAGAAGATAGGGGTAGGTAGTATTATTTTGATGAGCCCATCGCCGCTCTATGCGGTTGGATGTATGTGCAGTCTTTAGTCCGTTAGTCGTCTTTTACGACACCAAAGGGAAGAGAGGGGTTGGTAGTATTATTTTGATGAACCCATCGCCGCTCTATGCTGTTGGATGTATGTGCAGTCTTTAGTCCGTTAGTCGTCTTTTATAACACCCAAGGGACGAAAAAAAGTTGGTAGTATTATTTTGATGAGCCCATCTCCGCTCTATGCGGTTGGATGTATGTGCAGTCTTTAGCCCGTTAGTCGGTTTTACGACACCCAAGGGAAGAGAGGGGTTGGTAGTATTATTTTGATGAGCCCATCTCCGCTCTATGCTGTTGGATGTATGGGCAGTCTTTAGTCCGTTAGTCGTCTTTTACGACACCCAAGGAAAGAAAGATGTTGGTAGTATTATTTTGATGGGCACATCGCCGCTCTATGCTGTTGGATGTATGTGCAGTCTTAAGTGCGTTAGTCGTCTAGTTCGTTAGTCGCCTTTTACGACACTAAAGGGAAGAGAAGGGTTGGTAGTATTATTTTTATGAGCCTATCGCCGCTCTATACTGTTGGATGTATGTGCAGTATTTAATCCGTTAGTCGCCTTTTACGACACCTAAGGGAAGAAAGGGGTTGGTAGTATTATTTTGATGAGCCCATCTCCGCTCTGTGCTGTTGGATGTAAATAAATAAAAAAAAAATAAAAAAAAATTATTTCAGGTGATTAAAACCCATATTGTGACAATTATTAAAATTAGAATTACATAGTAATCATAAAAAAATAAAAAAAATAATTATAGAAAAAAAATCAAATTAAATAACAAATTAAATAAGGTACATACAAAATAATCATTTATAAAAATCTCTCCATCCGACATTGTGGAATGTGTCTTTCACAGCAATGTCGGATGTAGGGACAGTCCAGTCTACTGGCAATCATTGCTAGAACGGCGTTGGAGCTGGCCTGAACCCTGCGCACTAGGGAGGCTCCTCTTTTGCGCATGCTTGTGTGAAAGCAGTCGGTGTTCGCTGCTGCAAACATGCCCGATGCGCTACAAAAACGACACAACCCCAAAACCGCTTTAAACGCGTTGTTAAATTGGACACGGAGGGAATTATATACCTCCTGCGAATATTTTGCCCACAAGCTGCACGTATACAGGGACGTGCTATATGCCCGGAAAAGCGCAATCTTTACAGCGGGGGAACATCGTGCAAATCGGCGGGCCAGCATATTGGCTCTCCTAGACAATGCCCTCTGTTCCCGTTCCATGTCAGAATGGTCCTTGAGATCGACGGTAACTATATGCCCCAGATAAGTGAACTGATTCACTCTCTTTAGAGGAACATCATTAAGTCGAACAGGTGGTAAGGTCTGCGGACACTTAGCACCGGCGTCCTCAAACACCATGTATTGGCTCTTTATGACATTATATTTAAGCCCGTGGATATCAGCATAATCCTCACAAATCTTTAAGAGCTTTCTCAAGCCACAGACTGATGCGCTCAGCAGGACCATATCATCGGCGTAACTCAAATTGTTGACACACACGCCATCCACATGACATCCTATATATTGGCTGCTGAGCGCGACAATCAATGCATCCATATATATATTAAACAGCGAGGGTGAGGTTAATCCACCTTGCCGGACCCCGCAATCCAGCCTGTAAGGCTCCGACATTGTCCCCGCCCAACGAACGCTATTGATCTGGTGCTTATACCAATACTTAAAGATAGACACAATTTCACAGGGTAAATTAATGTTCTCAAGCTTTTTCCACAAGATGTCATATGATACCAGATCGAAGGCCCTCGACAAGTCGAGGAAACAGACATAAACAGGTGTTTTTCGTCTCGTATAATATCTGATAGCGTGCTTTAGACATAGTATTGCACTTTCGGTAGATAATTTAGGTCTAAACCCAAATTGGTTACCATGCAAGTTCATATATTTGTCTAGCTGAGTGTTAAGCAAACCGTCAAATACTTTTGCTATAATAGTGGCTAGCGAGATAGGCCTGTAATTACCCTTATCAGCAAGGTCACCGGTTTTATTTTTTACTATAGGTACTACGACAGTTCTCATGAGGTCCACAGGCAGGTAGGAGTGACTCACACACAGGGAATAGAACATAGACAGGACCCTATATACATGCGGTCCCGCGTGCTGAGGATGTTCTATACTCAGCCCGTCGTGGCCAGGGGACTTACCCCTTGTCATCTCTTTAATGATTTTAGCTACCTCTTTAGCAGAGAAATGTACCCCTACTTTCCCATTCGGTGGCCCAGCACTAGGCCCCTCCCTCTGCGGACCTAAAGGCGAATTAATAGAAAAATGACACCTAAAAACCTCCGCAATACTTTTGTGGTCACTCACGCCATCGACGCTCACAGGGAGACCAGGTTTTGAGTTTAGTTTATTGGTACTTTGCCAGAAATCACGAAAATTGCCCTTAGAATGTTTCTCAGCCAAGGCATCCATCCTAATTTGGTCTTGATGATTTTGACACTATTGAAGTCGCGATTTAAATACCTTTCTGTGCTTACACATTTCATCATACATGATCCCGCATTTAGGCCTACCACTCGCAACCCACTCACAAAAAGACGTCCTAGCATCCCTGTGAGCCCCACTAACGTGTTTGTTCCACCCCACAATACGTGCCCCACGCCCACATAGCCTCGTGCCCCCTCGACTCAGCAGGGATGCATCACTAAGGGCGGTCACAACGTCGGAGTACAGCCGATTAAGAACATACCGGTGATTTGGATCGTTACAATAATAATCAGCACAATTTACACATTCAGAAGGAAAATCAATACATTTAAACCGTTTATGACACTCTGTGGTAAATTTAGTAATCTGTTCCTCATTAGGAAAGCCCCACATAACGTTCCCGTTATGGGCCATATTTTTGTGAGATAGCGTTGGTGTTAATAGATTTAAATTACATTCAATAATGAGGGGAAAATGGTCCGACCACAAAGTGTCATACTTAACACAGGCATTTAAAACAGATCGTTGTGCCGATCGAATTACTACACAGTGATCCAACCAGCTACAGGACCCGGTTACCTCACTAACAAAGGTAAAAGTACTGGAATCCGCGCCCAATAAATCTACATTGATGCAAGTCCAACATTGCTCCGTACAGTAACTTGAAAGCTCACTATAAAACAAACCCGATAGGTCGGCATTAAAATCACCTAACATAAAAACTGACTCAATGCCATATTCATCAATATGTGCACTCACCGAACTTAAGCAGTCTATAAAATCCGGCAGGTTGTCATTCGAATTCGTGGGCATATAAACACTCACTACAATCACTGGACGATCATTTGTCATTATTTTTATACCACAAATTCGAGGGTTGTCACATCTCAAAACTGACACTTGCTGAAAAACACTACTTTTCCATAACAAGGCAACGCCTCGATAAGGTCTCCCTACGAGTATACCGGCGGATGTGTCAACGGCTGACGTGCCCACGTATCCAAAACCGCTATCAATTGTGCTTAGGATTGGTATATCCTCCGGCAGCAACCACGTTTCCTGCAGAGCTATCAGGTCACAGGTTCGACATAAGTCTCTAACGCCGTCAATACAACGCTTGATGCTTTTACAATAAAAACTCGCGAATCGATGTTTATTCATTAATTTTATTTGTCTGGCCGTCAACAGGTAAAACTGTGTTCGTAGTTCTGTGTTTAAAACTATTAAAACGTCTAAACACTATGCCTTGAGGCCATATGTTCTCATCCAAGTATGAAGATAATTAAGATTCCGATACTAAAAATTTATAAGCCTTGTGATTTCTTTCTATTTTCATATTAATTATTTCTAAGGATACCAAATCATTAGTCTTGCTTTTTATGTATCGAATTATGTCATCCTCCGTCGTGTCTTTGTGTATATTTGTGATAAAAATCGGAACCTTTCTATCCGCCGCTTTAAAATTAAATTCAGCGTCTCTCGCCTTGCCCGATCTTCCAACGTATCGATAATTATTAGGTCGTTTTTTATGGTATGACACTTTTTGCCATTCTTCATTTTGTTTGTTTACATTCGACTCCAATCGCCGCTCATTTTCAGTGACAGTCAACTGTTTCGCCGCCACAGCTGAGCTCGGGCGCGACAGCGATACCGCTGCACTCTTCACTCCTGCACACTCGAGTTCGCTCGGCTCACGACTCGGGACGGTTGCCGTTTGTGACTCGTTATCAGCTGACCGTTCGCGTAGCTGCGCATTCGAAACTCGATTGAACTGTTTCTGATGTACCTGCACAATTTCACGATATTGAGGTGATTTATCAATTAATCCACAATCATGTTTGTTATTTGACTCGTCCAAAGATGAATTATGCAGATCTGAGAGGCCTACCGGGCCACTATCTAATAACCAGGCGCCTCTTTTTGTATTCACTTTGAACGCAGACGTAGGTGGCAGTGAGTTATTTCTTGATTGTAGTAGTTCACTTTTCAATTCTTGTACATAATCCATAGTTACATATGACGATTTGATCTCTTCAATAGTAGCTTGCATTCTTGAAAGGTCTTTAATAAGCTTCGAGCAATCCAGGTGCTCAAAGTCCAGGGGTGGTAACCTATCAAGTTGTCTAGCTACAAACACAGGTATTTCGTCCGGCTCCGCACTTTTAAAAAGGTGTATGATGTCTGCCAGGTCCCTTTCTTCTTTGCCTTTGTTTTTTCTTGTTATTTTTCGCAGGACCGTTGATATAGAACTAAACAGTAAAGACTTCGAAGTTTTTATTTCTTCACCGGCGTAAAACGCGGTACAAACACGCACCAGCGTCATTTCGTCTATAACTGACACTTTATTTTGCACGTACGATAACATTTCGTCGATGACAATGTTACAGTTAGAACACTTTATTGTATTCGTCATTTTTACTCGCTAATAAATTCGCGTTGTCAACAAAACGCGTCACTCCGATGGCAGCGCGCGCGAGACTCTGGATGTATGGGCAGTCTTTAGTCCGTTAGTCGTCTTTTACGACACCCAAGGAAAGAAAGATGTTGGTAGTATTATTTTGATGGGCACATCGCCGCTCTATGCTGTTGGATGTATGTGCAGTCTTTAGTGCGTTAGTCGTCTAGTTCGTTACACACATATTTAGACGGGATTTAACGCAAAACTACTTAGTAAAGGCATTCTACGCATACCTTTTTATACCCGACGTTTCGACCGAGTTGCACCGGCCGTGGTCACGGGTGGACTGCTGTCGCGGTGTATCGCCTCCGTTTGCGTCGCTGAGTCTTCATCCACCGTCACATTATTTATCCAACTACCGTCACACACAACACTAACGGTGTCCCTATTCCGTATACAAGCCTTATTCTGGTAGTTAGCCGATTGCAGACTAAAACGAAGTGGCGTTTTTGCAAACACTGGATTCCACGCTGATGATAGTTTGTGACCATCTTCCCGATTGAAATTGTTCGGATGTTTCTTAATTTCAATCGCTTCACGCACTACTCTTGAATAAAAGTGGCGATCTGTGGAGAGGACTTGCGTACGATGAAATTCGATCCAATGATTTGCGCCTCTTTCAAGTAAATGCTCCGCAATGGCTGATTTGTTAGACTGGCGGTTTTTCACAGCTGCAATATGTTCCTTGACCCTCTCATGGATAGTCCGTTTTGTCTGGCCTATGTAGGAACTACCGCAGCTGCAGTCTATCTTGTATACGCCTGGTGTTTGAAGTGGCAAAACATCCTTTGGGGAGACCACAATGTTGTTGACCTTTATGCCTGGAGTGTATATTGTCGGTATCGAGTACTCGCGTAATATGTGGCCGATCTTGTCCGTAACTCCTTTAACATAAGGCATATAGGCTGGTTGTCTTCTAACTTCGGGATGTTTGTCACTCTTAGTCGGCTGCTTCCGTAGTCGATTCACTCGATATCCGTTTTTATTGAGTACCTCCTGAACATGATCCAGCTCACGCTTTAAATGCTCAGGGTCACAGAGGTCAAATGCTCTGTTCTTTAGTGACGTTATCACAGATTGCAAGTGTCGAGGGTGGTGATGTGAGGTAGCGTGTAGGTATCTGTTCGTGTGCGTGGGTTTTCGGTAAACACAGTGTGTTACGGACCCATTTGGTCTCACGGTCATCTTGACATCTAGAAAGGCCAACGACCTATTCGCCTCCATCTCATATGTAAACCTCATCTTCGGGTGAAGGGAGTTGAGATGTTGCATCCACTGATCCACTTCCTGCTTGCTTCCTTTAACGACGCTGAAGATGTCATCTACGTATCTTTTCCAAAGTCGGATGGTCTTCGGACCGAGGCTCAGTGCCTTCTCTTCAAAATGTTCCATCCAGATGTTGGCAAGTACCGGGGCGACTGGGCTTCCCATTGCGACACCATCAATCTGTAGGTAATATTGACTTTGGAAAAGAAAATAGTTGCCGTCCAAACAGTGTTTAAGCAGATCAATGTAATTTCGCGGCATTTCGTTGACCTTCAGTTTTTCCCGGACTACGTCCAAACACTCCTTGATTGGAACATTGGTGAACAACGATTCCACATCGAAACTCACCATAATGTCGTCCGGTTCCAATATTAGGCTTTTTATAGTTTGGACAAAGTGGCGTGAGTCCTTGACGAAAGACGGTGTTTTACCCACAAGTGGCCGCAATACTGACGCAACGTGCTTTGCAAGGTCGTAAGTAGGAGAAGCAATTTGACTTACGATAGGCCGCAACGGCACGTTGGATTTATGTATTTTGGGCAGGCCATATAATTTCGGTGGTTGATGTGATTTTGGTCTGTACAGTGACTCATACTCGTCTTCGGTAAATAGGTCTTGGTTGTCATTAATAAGAGATCGTATCTTACGCGTTACTCTGGCCGTGGGGTTGTAATTTACCGGTTTATATACCTTTTCGTCACATAGCAAGGTCTGTATCTTGTGTTGGTAATCGATAGTATTCATCACTACAGTGGCGTTTCCCTTATCGGCCTTAAGCACTAACACATCTTTGTTTTCTCGAATGTTTTTTAGTGCTTGACGCTCTTCCGTAGTGACATTACCGGCCGGCAGTTTCGATTTTCGTAAAACGACTGCGACGTCCTGCCTTAGGGTATCGGCATCGTTAGGTGGTACTCTATTACGAATAATCGTTTCTTCAACGCTGCTGATCACGACTTCGTATGGTATTCGCTTTGGCGTTGGAGCAAAATTCAAACCTTTGGCCAAGATGGTTACGGTAGTGTCATCTAGACTCACGCTTGATAGATTTATAACCGTGTCACTTAGTTCACTTGATACAAACGACCTTTTCTTCTCGACGAACCGGTTAACCAGCTTAGAAAACTTTCGCTCATGATTCGCACTACACAGTTCGAAGGTACGACTCGCTTGTAAAAATGTCACCCGATCACACAAATCATAATCCACCCGCGAAAGACTAACACTACAACTTAAATGTAACGCATATAACTCCTTATTTATTGTGTCCAATTCACTGTACTTGTTCCGAATTAACTGTCTCAGGAGACGTACACTCGCGTTTGTTAGAATGCCTGAATGCGTAGAATGCCTTTACTAAGTAGTTTTGCGTTAAATCCCGTCTAAATATGTGTGCATAATGAAACGCGAAAGTTTAAAAGTGTGTCTAGTTCGTTAGTCGCCTTTTACGACACTAAAGGCAAGAGAAGGGTTGGTAGTATTATTTTTATGAGCCCATCGCCGCTCTATACTGTTGGATGTATGTGCAGTATTTAGTCCGTTAGTCGCCTTTTACGACACCTAAGGGAAGAAAGATGTTGGTAGTATTATTTTGATGGGCACATCGCCACTCTATGCGGTTGGATGTATGTACAGTCTTTAGCCCGATAGTCGCTTTTACGACACCCAAGGGAAGAGAGGGGTTGGTAGTATTATTTTGATGAGCCCATCTCCGCGCTATGCTGTTGGATGTATGGGCAGTCTTTAGTCCGTTAGTCGTCTTTTACCACACCCAAGGAAAGAAAGATGTTGGTAGTATTATTTTGATGGGCACATCGCCGCTCTATGCTGTTGGATGTATGTGCAGTCTTTAGTGCGTTAGTCGTCTAGTTCGTTAGTCGCCTTTTACGACACTAAAGGGAAGAGAAGGGTTGGTAGTATTATTTTTATGACCCCATCGCCGCTCTATACTGTTGGATGTATGTGCAGTATTTAGTCCGTTAGTCGCCTTTTACGACACCCAAGGGAAGAAAGGGGTTGGTAGTATTATTTTGATAAACCTATCTCCGCTCTATGCTGTTGGATGTATTTGCAATATTTATTTAGTCCGTTAGTCGCCTTTTACGAAACCGAAGAGAAGATAGGGGTTGGTAGTATTATTTTGATGAGCCCATCTCCGCTCTATGCTGTTGGATGTATGTGCAGTCTTTAGCCAGTTAGTCGCTTTTACGACACCCAAGGGAAGAGAGGGGTTGGTAGTATTATTTTGATGAGCCCATCTCCGCTCTATGCTGTTGGATGTATTGGCAGTCTTTAGTCCGTTAGTCGTCTTTTACGACACCCAAGGGAAGAAAGAGGTTGGTAGTATTATTTTGATGAGAACCATCGCCGCTCTATGCTGTTGGATGTATGTGCAGTATTTATTTGGTCCGTTAGTCGCCTTTTACGACACCGAAGAAAAGATAGATGTTGGTAGTAAAGATAGATGTTGGTAGTATTATTTTGATGAGCCCATCGCCGCTCTATGCTGTTGGATGTTTGTGCAGTATTTAGTCCGTTAGTCGCCTAGTTCGTTAGACGCCTTTTACGACACCGAAGGGAAGAGAAGGGTTGGTTGTATTATTTTTATGAGTCCATCGCCGCTCTATACTGTTGGACGTATGTGCAGTCTTTAGTCCGTTAGTCGCCTTTTACGACACCCAAGGGAAGAAAGGAGTTGGTAGTATTATTTTAATGAACCCATCGTGCAGTATGTGCAGTCTTTAGTCCGTTTGGGTCATATTAGCTCCTTGTATAACAATCTACTATTGTTTTACTATTGCTTTTTATTTTCTCGTAGATGGTGTGAAAAGTAGAGTATTCTCCTTGAGGATAAAGGTGCCTTCGTCTTGGGCGACCTTGAATCCCACGCTGCACTCAGGATTCTTGTCTTATCTCCCTCGCTTTGCACGGGAGTTAACTCTAACACCCTCGCTGCGCTCGGGAGTTAACACTAGAATCCTTCGTTTTGCTCGGGATTCAATACGGGACGCCCGCTAGATAAGACACTACTTTATCCCCTTGGTGCATAATCTACTATTTTGTCTAAGTAGAATACTTTAATCTTTTTTTCGACGAATACGTAAGGTGTGAGTATTACCGTAGTACTATTATTTATTCTGTGGTATTACATGCAAGCACGTGAAATTGTAGACCTACGCGTGAAATGGAACTTGTCATCGTCGTTAAAATCTATTGTCTATGGTCAAAACCGTTCAAAAGCTATGATTAAGTTTTCCTGTTCATGTTAATTATTTTTACGCATTAATTAAAGGTATATTATTTGTATTTTCAAAATTAACTATAGCCTGACCGCAACCGCTGTACCGCGCCTTAGGTATGCGCGGGGGGTGGGGAGTGGGAAGTAAAGAGCATGAACTCACATGAGATTCGTAGTGTCAGACAGATCTTACTATATCGAAGCACAGTTTATTGAAGCTTTATATTTACGAGTATAATAACATCCAATCCGTTTTTGTCCAATATTATTTTTAGATAAGTACAATTAAAGAACCAATATAAATGAAATAAATCAATTCTTGGAAATATATAATATAAACTTTCTTTGTTTGCTTTTCTTTTCTTAATATATTCGGTCACTTTGAAAATGACAGTCTTGATATCTCGAGCTCGACCCATTTTTAGATATTTTATCTCATGATGCGTACGTCTCACTATTTGCCGCCGTAAGCGATGACGCCAGAATGACAAATGGAGCAACTGTTTCGTCCCTCCGCCTCGCCTCTCGCATACCCAAGGCGCGGTACAGCAGTAGTGGTCGGACTATAATAACAGAATATAATTGATTAGTGCACATAGTCCGGTCCATTTTCGCCATTGTCCTTTCCGAATAGAATGCCGACATGGCATTTTACCGACCGTCAAAGTCAACACCGTACATGACATTGACACCGGACAGTTTTACCCTGTCCATTGCCGTTTTGCAATCCATTGCTGGTTTTATACAAATACACTTTAAAAAATTACAATGTCAATGACAATTAAATTAATAAAAATATAAAATAAGACCAAGTAATCAATAAATAATTAAGTAAAATATATACAATCCATTTAAAAGGTAAATAAATAATTAAGTAATTATAATTAAATAAATCAAAGTTTAAAATAACAATAATAACGGAAAGGCGCAATGAATACATTTTAGGAGTAATCGAAGCTGTTGGAAACTTTATTAACCCCATTGTTCAGAAAGACATCGTCTCGGTACACCGGGTCCCACACGCGAGCTACGAGGACAAAACGCCGAAAAATATCGTAGTTAAGTTTACGTTCCGAATCATGAGAGATAACGTACTGACTGAGTGCATTCCGCAAACGCAAAGAGGTGAAATCCTATCAGCTAGGTATCGCTGGCGCGCCTTGACAGTTTACATGAACGAGCATTTAACACTGACAAAGAAGAAATTATTTCGTGCTTGTAAAGAAACCGTCAATAAAACCACTTTGAATACATTTGGATTAAAAACGCAACCATACTTGTTCGCGAAACCGACACATCTCCTGCAATCGCTATTCGCTCAGAACTTGACCTTGAAAACATTACGCGCAAGCAGGGCCAACCAAACATTCCCCGAAAAGCGTACTTAATTACCATAAGAAGACACTATTTATATTGTCAAGGTTTCTTTCAGGCAATTGCATGGAACCTGTAGTTATATTTACCAGTTTGGTTCCAGTTGGTTACACTGCGTTTAATTATTGCGCTACGTTTGTTATGAGTTTTTACTCACGGACCTGAAATTTCAGGTCCGTGTTTTTACTATGTTAATTCATTATTTTAGTTTCTTTTTCATTATTTAAGAAAGTGCTTTTTATTAATTGTGCTCTTTATTATATTATTTTTTTGATACTCATGCACTAAAAATACTAGTATTTCCATTTCAACCCTCCGTTGCCCTACTTTTCAGGAAGAGAAAGTTTTATTATTGTTCTTACAAAAAACTGCTATTCATATTTTTATAAAATTATCTAGGTGTTCCCGACGGGTGTAGTCGCCGAACAGTTTAGCCGTTGTGCTTCGATGTGGACTGTATGTTCTTCAATAAAACTCGGTTCTTGATTAGTGCTTCTTTATTCTTCTAGGTGGGGTCCGGTGAGCTTACAAATTCTGCTCTGACCGGCCGTGACTTAAACACATTATGGGTTGGCAACTAGCAGCCTTGTGGGACAGCTGCCGGCTCATGTGGGCAGTTTTACATTTTACCATAACTAACTACCCACATGAACCGTCGTAATTTGTGCAGCTGTCCCTTTAGTTCGGACCTCTCTTTTTATCTTAAATTTATTACCTACCCTACGGTATCACTCGTAATCTGGATACCCTTCTTATTTATTTTCTTAATTACATTGATATTCCTAACAATAGAAACCTATAATTACGAAAGCTAATCTCTTACTTTCCTAACTTTAATTACCTTAGAGAGGCGTAAGGCCCCTGGGCACGTATACTTGGCCCTTATCTTGTCAAAACCATTACCTGTTTGATAACTTTTACCTTTTGTTTAAATGAAACGCGAAAAATTTATTATTTATTATCAAAAAACCTTTACACATATGAGACTTAATCTACTTATGCAAATACACATACCTAAATTTAGCCGTATTATATCTAACTATATAATATCATAAAGTCGAGACTTCTGTCCGTAACAGGCTCCCCCCGGCGCAGCATCCGCGTAGCCTCTTCACTCCATCGGCAGGACAGCCAGTCTCGTCGTCGGTCGTCGGAACGTGCCGCCTTTGGTGCGCACCTCTACGTTGCGTACTTCGTTGTCAGGTCCAGGAAATGTCTTCGTGACGACGCCTCTAGGCCATACATTGCGGGGTAGTGTGTTATCCACAATTATGACCACGTCGCCCTCTCGTACGTTGCGTCGCTCGGAGTCGCGCGTGCCGCCGCGCGGTATGAGTAGTGGTAGATACTCGCGCAGCCAGCGTCGCCAGTACTCGTCCGCCAGCGCCTGCGCCGCCCGCCATGTGTTTCGGTCGGCGCGCTCGCACGGCCCAGTGGTGGGCAGGCCGCTCGAGCTACCCAAAAGGAAGTGATTGGGTGTCAGCGCTTTCGGTTCGTCGATGCTCACAGGGACGTGTGTTAGAGGCCGAGCGTTGACAGTGTGCTCGGCTACGGCTAGTAGCGTCATAAGTACTTCTTCACGCGGTGACTTCTCGTTGAGCGTAGTGCGCAGCGCCGTTTTGACTGTTCTCACCAGCCGTTCCCATGCGCCGCCTTGGTGTGGCGCGCCTGGCGAAATGTAACGCCACTCTGTGCGTTGCGTTAGCGCGTATTCTCGTAGCGCTGGCTCCCATTCTTCGTATGCGGCCTTTAATTTTCTATCCGCGCCTTTAAAATTCGTAGCGTTGTCACTATATATAACGTGGAGCCATCCCCTCCTGGCCGCCATTCGTCTTAGAGCCATAATCGCCGAGTCTGTAGATAAGCTCGCCGTAATCTGCTGCCCGCGCGTAGTTTGCGGGATGCTTTGAGGCGGTCGATATCGTCTGCGAAGCTCTCTCGTTGCGATTCAATGGTTAGTAGGCGCTCGGCCTCGTTGATATGTTCAATTGTCATGTTACTAGCGCGGCGGCGGCATCTCTGAGTGAATAGTAGCACGTTCGCCATCGTTCTAACTAAACGCTCGTAGGAAGAGAAGTGTTTAGCGTCTGGCACTACGCTACTATCACTCTGCCACGTGTGCGTGTGCGTCACGCAGTGTTCACTCTCCGCGCTGTGTTCGTTGTTGATGACGTCACTCGTAGGCCATTCGGTTTCGTTTTCGTATAAAAATGCCGGTCCGACAAACCACCGATCATTCTTCGTTTTCATAATCTCACTGCCGCGCGTTACGTCGTCCGCTGTCTGTGTCCCTACGGCTCACAATGTCCGCGACATTGTGAGCCGTAGGGACCCATCGCCATTGTGATGGCATCGTCGTTTCTGTGATCTCAGTTAAGCGGTGCGCTACATAGGGGGTGTAACGCACCGTGTCGTTATTTATCCATTTCAACACTGTTTGTGAATCGGTCCAATATACGACTCTCTCAGGTTGCCATCTTTGTTCATTCAATACTGAGCTCGCTAATCGCGTAGCTATCAACGCCGCTTGCAACTCCATTCTCTGAATACTTTGTTGCTTTATCGGTGCCACTCTGGCCTTAGCAGCGGCGAGTGCGACTTGTATTTCGCCATTTTCACCCTTCATTCTCCAATATACTGCAACGCCGTAAGCGACTTCGCTGGCGTCACAAAAAACATGTAGTTGCTTTCTCGTCACTCCCCCCGTGTGTAGACGCCGGGGTAGACGCAGACTACGTAATGCCCTCAATCCGTTCAACCATTCATGGAACTCGCCGGCCTCGTAATCGGGTAAGACCTCGTCCCATTCTATTTTTAACCGCCATATGCCTTGTAAGATGATCTTCGCTCGTATAGTATAATAACTCAACAGTCCGAGTGGGTCAAATATTGACATAACCGCACTCAGCGCCTCTCGTTTAGTAGGAGCGCGCCTCATTTGCTTCACGTCGTCGTGCACGCGAACCATCTCGGTGTTAAACGCCAACTCGTCTGTAGCAGCGTCCCATAGTAAACCGAGCGTTCTGCCCCATTGCTGAAAACTAGCGCCGAGCTGTCGAGGTGATGTGTCACGGCTTTCTGCTGGCAGTTCACGCAACACGCACGGTCCGTTAGAGTTATAACCGGCCAGCGTGAATCCTGCCTGCGCGTGAACCTTCGCGACCTCCTTTATCGTTTCAATCGCTTCTTGCTCGGTGTCGTAGCAGTCGACGTAGTCGTCCATATAATGGTTTCTCGTAATTGCTTCGTATGCGCGCGGATACTCGGCAGCGTGCGTTTCAGCGTTCAAATCTCTCACGCTGTGCGCTAAGAAAGGTGAACTCTTAGCTCCGAATATCATTGACGTCATCTTGTAGCGTGTAGGTGGCTTCGTTCGGTCGGCGCCCCTCCATAGGAACATCTGAGCGGGTTGGTCACCTTTAAATATCTTAACTTGAAGAAACATCTCCCGGATGTCGGCCGTAATTGCGATAGCTCGTTCGCGAAATCGTAGTAGCAGGCCCGCCAGGTCGCGTAGTAAGTCGGGACCCTCCAAAAGCTCGTCATTCAGACAAACTCCGTTTGCTTCGGCGGCCGCGTCAAAGACAACTCGTAGTTTTCCGGGCTTATTCGGATTTGTTACGGCGAAGTGAGGTAAGTACCATAAATGCGGGCTCATCAAATCGCTCTCGCTACTTTCCTCGGCATAGTGTTTATCAAATAGATTCTCTATTTGATTCGTATAAGTTCGTTTGAATTCGTCAGACTTGTCCATCTTCCGTTCTATGGATTTCAATCGTCTCAATGCTGACTCGTAACTTGGCGGCAGCGTGACGTCATCACGTCGCCACGGTAATCTAACTTCGTATTTTCCGTTGACTTTCTTTGTCGTCGTTCTACACGACTCTATGGCGCGTGCATCACTCGGGCTCACACGCTCCTTCTTTGTTATTCCCAGTGAGTCAATTTCGAAGTGCTTCTTTACCATAGCATGGAGTTCGTTGTCGGGTAAGAGAGTGCGCGAGATCGTCGCGCACTGCGGCGTGTTTACGTATAACACCGCAGCCGTATTACTCTCCATCAGCACGCTTGACCGTGGCGCTGATCCGTGTATTACCCAGCCCAGCTTCGTGAGCGATGCGATCGGTTCGTCTCGCTTGCCCTGTAGCAATCTTCGTGTGACTATGAGATGCCAATTGTCTGCCCCAATCAGTATTCGAGGCTTGACATGTCCGTAGCAGACGTTGCTGTTTGATAACTCTTTCATATGAGTGTATCTCAAACAGTCGTTGTGCACCGTCTGTCCGTTGAGTGATAAATCTTTCATCGTTCTAGCTTTAATGTCGAATTGTCGTTTATTCGTAGTTGCAATTAACTTTAAATTCACCGTCTTGGTTTCGCACGTCGTTTGTGTATTCACGCTTCGTATTTTCAAATCGTTCGCCGGCCCGTCCGCGCCTACGTAGTCCGCCAGGTCTTGGTCGATTAGCGTAACAGTCGACCCCTCGTCGAGCAAGGCGTATGTGTCGATTGACCCCTTTGGTCCCTTGATGGTAACGGGACATACTTTCAGTAACACCTTGGTAGCATCGGTCGAGTGATTAACCGACGCCACCATCTCGGTTTCGTTCGGCCTGGTGCGGTGTTCGTGTAGCAAGGCGTGGTGGGGATGACGGCAATCATCAACTCCGCACAGATCGCGTTTATCGCATTGTAGGCGACGGTGTTTCTTATTCGCACAACGGAAACACACTCCGCTTTTCTTTATCCATTCCCATCGTTGTTTAACCCTCATGGTTTTAAAGCGATCACATTGCGGCACGTCATGACGTCCTCCACAACATAGACATTCTTTGTTTATGACGTCATCACTTGTTGCGTATACAGCCGTATTTTTCTTTCGCTCGATTCGTTGTTTCACGTTCGCTCGTGTTTCCGTAATAACGTTCTTTCGCGTAGGGTTGTAGCTCACGTATGCATACTGTAGGGCTCTGTCGGCTTCTCTCATGAGGAAGTGGGATAGCGTGACGATCTCAGGCTCGGCATAGCTTCCGTAGTCAGTTGCGTAGTCGCACCACCTTGAGCGTAGGTGCGGTCCGAGCTTGTCCACCACTTCTCGCGTTAACATTGGATTTCGTAAGTACCCTCTGTTGTCGATATTATCGAGTATGCACACAATGTTCTGCAGTTTGATCGCGAACGTGTTCAACTCACTGGCCGTCGTGCCGGGACGCGGCAGTCTCTTAATGTCGTCCAGCGCTCGATCAATTATTACTTCTGGCCGTCCGAAGCATTGCTCGAGTGTTTTCATAACCACTTCCGGGTCCACGGCCGTATATAAAAGAGCGGACACCGCTTCCTTTGCTTCATCTTTAAGACAGCTTCTTAATCGTGCCAAGTTCTCGGCTTTGCTAAAGTTAAATTGTTTAGTCGTATCGCGCATCGCCGCTTTAAACGGCAACCATTCGGCCGGCGAGCCGCTGAATATAGGCAAATCCAGCGCCTGTCGTGGTACCGGTCGATTATGCATCATTTTCTCTAGTGTAAGTGCGAGCTTAACCATCCCCGTGTCGTCTTTGCTCGTTTGATCACGGTTCGCTGCCTCTTTCACTACGTTTTCGTTTTCAACATATGGCGAATCAGTGAGGTGGCGACCTCTGTCCATCTCACTTGCGCGCGCATCCTTTTGTCTTTGTCGCACATTTCCGACTTTATCTGTGTCGGGCTCATGCACGTTCCGACGCCGATCCAACCATTCATCCACTCTCAGTTGGGCAATATCGGCGGGTAAGCTCTCCGGTTCTAAATCCGTTTCTTCTTCAATAACGGCGATTTCGTATGCAAGTCTCTTCTTAATCATTTCCGTTTCCAATTGTAACTCTCGCCGACGTACTTCGGCGAGCCGCTCCTCCGCTTGAAGTTGCGCTTGTTTCACTCGTGAGGCGACGCTCGTTGTCGATCGTACCGACGGCGGCCCGGCTCTGGGCGCGTCGGGTGGGGGTGCGTCTTCGTTGCGTCTAACTTCCGTAGTGGCGGTGATGCCGCGTTCAGCGGTCTCTTGTAGCGGTTCCATTGGCGTCACGGTTGAGGCAAGGTTTGAGGGTGATGCGGGTGGTCTGTCGAACGTTCGTAGTCCCGTTGTCGTCTCGGCTTGGCTTTGTCTTCGGGTGGTCGGCATCTTCTTTCTTGCTGCCCCTACTCCTAACAATCTCAAACGGGCACGCTATGTGGGGAGCCCGTCCAAGGATGGAGTTCGTGCGGGAGTGGAAAGGTAGGACCTACCCAGCAGAGAGTCGACGTGGACAACGAGGCGCTCGCGAATCGGCTGGAGTGTCCGACAGCTTAGGCAGTGCCTGCAGAAAGGACCCCCGCTCCACGACAAACCGTACTGGCGTAGCCGGACTCTTAAGCTTGCCCTAAAAAGGACAAACTGACGACCCCGTCCGATAAGTCGTCCCGCCTTGAACGGCGTTTACTCAGAACGCACACCGTTTGGCACCGTTAGGTGATGTGACGTTTTGAGCCGCGGTCCGCCCGCGTTAGCACTTGTTGCAGAACACAAGTGGTGTGGTTACAATACGTTGGTGGTTACGTTGGTGGTTACGTTGGTGGTCACGTTGGTGGTTACGTAGATCTTCTATCTTCAAATGGACGAAGGCTTCAGTTCTTCAAATCCGGCTCCGAAGGTCCAAAGAAATTGTTCCCGACGGGTGTAGTCGCCGAACAGTTTAGCCGTTGTGCTTCGATGTGGACTGTATGTTCTTCAATAAAACTCGGTTCTTGATTAGTGCTTCTTTATTCTTTTAGGTGGGGTCCGGTGAGCTTACAAATTCTGCTCTGACCGGCCGTGACTTAAACACATTATGGGTTGGCAACTAGCAGCCTTGTGGGACAGCTGCCGGCTCATGTGGGCAGTTTTACATTTTACCATAACTAACTACCCACATGAACCGTCGTAATTTGTGCAGCTGTCCCTTTCGTTCGGACCTCTCTTTTTATCTTAAATTTATTACCTACCCTACGGTATCACTCGTAATCTGGATACCCTTCTTATTTATTTTCTTAATTACATTGATATTCCTAACAATAGAAACCTATAATTACGAAAGCTAATCTCTTACTTTCCTAACTTTAATTACCTTAGAGAGGCGTAAGGCCCCTGGGCACGTATACTTGGCCCTTATCTTGTCAAAACCATTACCTGTTTGATAACTTTTACCTTTTGTTTAAATGAAACGCGAAAAATTTATTATTTATTATCAAAAAACCTTTACACATATGAGACTTAATCTACTTATGCAAATACACATACCTAAATTTAGCCGTATTATATCTAACTATATAATATCATAAAGTCGAGACTTCTGTCCGTAACACTAGGGAATCTGAGAAATAAATTTACTCGCTTAACTTTACATATTTACATCATATTATTTCTATCTCTCTTGGAAAAATACACATTGAAATATTTTTCAGTAACACGATATTATAACTCGTCTTCTTGTTGAAAGTAAGGTAAGACCTTATACTAATCTTATACTACCAAAATTGCTCCGGAATCAGATCTAAATGGCAAACAGTTTATATGTGTATAATATTCTTTCTTTGGCCTATGTATAGCATAGCATAGCTTTGACGGAGACATGGCTTGTACTCGAAATATCTGATGGCGAATTAATTGACAATCGTTACAACGTGTTCAAATGCGACCGTGACCGAACAGCAACAAAAAAAAGTGACGGAGGGGCTGTTTTATAGCTATAAGAAGGGACCCTAAACCAGTTTACCGATCATCCACTGCTACTCAGTGATTGAACATATTATCATAGTATCCATAACTGCCTTTGCCCCAGCAAAAAAGCACTACATTAGTGTTGGGGCCCAAGTCTGCTAATTTACGAATAGCATAATTTAATCGCAATTGGATCGCATTGTAATTGTTTGACACATTTGGTATTCTTAAATGAGTAAGAGAATACCAAATGTGTCAAACAATTACAATGTGATCCAATTGCGATTCAATTAAGCCATTCGTAAATTAGCAGACTTGGGCCCCTGTTTACATCCCGCCGCAAACCCCTAAAGATATTTATTTAGACCACTTCAATCTATTACAGTTAGTTGCTACTTAGACCAGTTGCGTTTTAGACCAACTGATACTAAGCCAATCCATAGAGGTAAAGTTTTCAGGATTCTTGGGACTGTACACAGGTGTCCACAGTTTGGAGGACGTCTTTTATTTATAGATTTGTTGAGTTTTCATAGTTCAAAATGTTATATAGTTAAGTTCTCTGAGACAGCGTCAACAACCAAAACACAGAATCATTTTTCATAATAGGTGCGACTATAATCTACCCTACATCGATTGGTCTAATTTCCAACTAGATGACCCCACATGCGGACCTTCCTCCATTAGGATAAAATGTTTACTAGAAAAAAATCAACCAGTCTCATGAAGCTCGAATGGGATTCGAACCCATGACCTTTGGATTGCCGGTCCACTGCTCTAACCGCTGAGCTACCATGGGTAGCTATCATGGGTTCGAATCCCATTCGAGCTTCCTGAGACTGGTTGATTTTTTTCTAGTAAACATTTTATCTTATATTTATATAGCATTGTGAATGCAAAATTTCAACAATAAAAGATACTTCCTCCATTAGTTATAACCTTTACAATTTTTTATCTACACTAAACGCCAGACAGTTCAGTTTACTCAAAAACGGTAATGATTGTATTCTTGACCTTTTTATATCTAACACAGGAAGTAATTTAACCCTTTGTTCCCCTGTAGTACCCCCGAATCACCATCACCCTCGATTTCTCGCGCTTACCTCTGAAACATTTAAAAACTACACACATGCCTCGGTTTCGCTCTCCCAAACCCTACTCCATAAAGGTTTATATGAGGATATTAATACTGCTATTAAAGAGTTGAATTGGGAGTTAATGCTGTCCGGCCTCTCTGCTGATGAGTCGGTTAGTGTTATAGCGATGCCTATCGGGATTACTTAAAGAAAACGATTTATGAGTTTAAAAGGTTTATAAGGCGATAGAAGTTCACTATATATTTATCAAAGGTACAGATTTGATATACGGAAGGAAAGGTTTGCCAGAAACAGAAAAGCTTAAATTGAAATTTGAATTTTTATAACATAGACTTAAATTTTGATTAATTATCGTAAGCTACGTAAAGCGGCTGGGAGCGAAAACGAGCGTGCATTCGCCGTGGGGATCGTATTTAGACTGGCGCAGCGGCTGGAATGCGAATAACTCGGGAGCTGCGCACGGGCAGGCGAACAAAAGGATCGTTACGTCACAGCGGTCAAGTGCGATCGATTTTGCTAACTATGCTTGCGTGCGCGGTTTCACTCTCGCCATAAAGTTACATACAATTAAAATATTAAACATAACAATTATAATGAATTAAATAAATGCATTTATAAAAACAACAAATTAAGGAACCCTACACTACCCCCCTGCTGAGACCGAGGCTACCGAGGTTGATAGTGATCCGGAAGCGGACTGTTCTACCGAATCTAGTCTTCTTTACTTGAACATCTTCAGCAGGTGTGGAGTCTATGAGGACATCTTTGGCAGCGGTATCATCCACAGTGATGTAGGCTGGCTTCACCCGATCAATTGATACTGTAACCTGTCTGTTTGGTAACTCCAGGGTCAATGTCTTCTCTGTTCGTTTTAGTACCTTATATGGACCGGTGTACGGTGGTTCTAGTGATGATTTTGAGGCATCTTGACGAAGAAAAACATAGTCTGCAGTAGTTAGGTCTTTAGGTACATAAAATGTTTTCTTTTCATGTCTTCTAGGTACTGTTGGAGATAACTGTGCCATATGGAGACGGAGACGTTCTGTGAAGTTGGACCGGACCAGTCGTGGGTAATGTCGGTGACGGGCACGAAGAATTTTCCAGGAAGGCGTAGTGGGTCGCCGTAAACGAGCTCGGCGGCGGAAGCTTTCACGTCTTCTTTCCATGCGCTGCGGATGCCCAGCAGCACCAGCGGGAGAACCTCAGTCCAACTTTTGGTCGAGTGACACCTAATGGCGGCCTTCAACTGGCGATGTAGGCGTTCAACCATGCCATTGCACGCCGAATGATAAGCTGTAGTGGGACTATGCTGAGTACCGAGGATGGCCGTTAGATTGCGAAAAAGCTCGCACTCGAACTGTCGGCCCCTGTCGGTGGTGATTTTCTGTGGATAGCCAAAGCGGGCTACCCAGCCAGCGACGAAGGCGCGGGCGCAGGTCTCGGCGGTGATGTCGGCCAAAGGATATGCCTCAGGCCACCGAGTGAAACGGTCGATGACTGTAAGGCAGTATCTGAAAACAGAACTAAAAGATAATGGCCCTACTATGTCCATATGGACATGAGAAAAACGACGGGATGGAACAGGAAACGGGGAGGTGGGAGAGTGAGTGTGTCGTTGAATTTTCAGGTCAGGTCGTCAATCAGGCGGTTGTTCCTCAAATCTACAAGCAAAATAAAATGTTTAAGAAAATCTACCCCTATTATAGGCTTTGCTACATCAGCTACCACAAATCTCCAAGTATATGCTCGACGAAGTCCTATGTTAAGCTTTAGGTAGGTCCAGCTGTATGTAGCTATTTGTGATCCATTTGCTGCAAACAGTTCATAGTCCACCTTTTTGCGGTACTGCTGTAGTGATTTACGAGGAAACACGCAAAGGTCGGAACCTGTGTTAATCAGAAAAGACATTTTTGTTAAATAATCAGTCACAAATAAGCGGGCTGGCATGTTGTGGCAGTCGTTTGCCACTAATTCCGGCTGCCGTTTAAGTTTACCGACGCCATCTTGTCGTGGAAAGCACATGGCGTTATACACTTATGGGCTCGGTTACCAAAACGACTATGGTACCAGCAATAACCGTTGGTATCGTGTGGTTTTGAGCGGTCCGACTACGATCTTTGTATGGCTTTATTTTATCACTATGTGCATACACTGGATATTTACTGCGATTACCTACTAGAACGTGAACGAGTTACCTGACTTGTAAGTGATGCTACCTGCAGTGTCAGCGCCTCTATCTGCTTGGCCATCTCGCTTATGGTGTCGCTGGTACTAGGCTGGGTTATGTTGGCTACCATTGAGGAGCTAGGTGCAATCTCGTAAACCTTATCTGCCAGTTCCGCGACCGCTTCCAATGTTGTTTTCGTCTGCGTGGCAAGTACTGTCTGGATATTTGATGGTAAACGGCTTGACCACAGGGTACGTAAAAATGATTCTGGAATGTTTGGCCCAGCTAACGTCTGTAGGTGTCTTAAAACTGTGAGGGTTTGCGATCTCCCAAATATTCATATACTAGTAGCTGTTTCACCTTTCGTTCTTGGGATTCTGACAAGCGCTTTATAAGCTCTGCTTTTAATTTCTCATATTTATTATCCGCAGGCGGCGCAGTAATTATATCTTTTACCTCTACAGCGTACTGGTGGTCTAGCTGCGCGATCACATGGTAAAATTTAGTACTGTCCGCCGTTATTCCCGAGATGAGGAATTGCCCCTCAATCTGTGCGAACCACAGCGCAGGCTCTTGTGCCCAAAACGGTGGTATCTTGAGTCCTACTTTGCACACCGATTTTTCCGTGTCCTCATTAGACATTGTTGAACGTTCGCGAATGCTCATTACCCAACCGCCTAACAAAAAAATATATCCGCGCCGTGCGGTAGAAAACTACCTACTACTCCGTTGCTAAACGGCTATGAACGGGGTCACCAATTATATAGCGATGCCTATCGGGATTACTTAAAGAAAACTATTTATGAGTTTAAAAGGTTTATAAGGCGATAGAAGTTCACTATATATAAATCAAAGGTACAGATTTGATATACAGAAGGAAAGGTTTGCCAGAAATAGAAAAGCTTAAGTTGAAATTTGAATTTTGATAACATAGACTTAATTTTGATTAATTATCGTAAGCTACGTAAAGCGGCTGGGAGCGAAAACGAGCGTGCATTCGCCGCGGGAATCGTATTTAGACTGGCGCAGCGGCTGGAATGCGAATGACTCGGGAGCTGCGCACGGGCAGGCGAACTAAAGGATCGTTACGTCACAGCGGTCAAGTGCGATCGATTTTGCTAACTATGCTTGCGTGCGCGATTTCGCTCTAGCTATAAAGTTACATACAATTAAAATATTAAACATAAAAATTATAATGAACTAGTGGCCGCTCGCGGTTTCACCCGCGCGATCCCCGTTCCCGTGGTGGGAATATCGGGATAAAAAGTATCCTATGTCTTAATCCAGGTTATAGACTATCTGTATGCCGAATGTCATCCAAATCCATTCAGTAGTTTTTACGTGAAAGAGTAACAAACATACATCCATACGTTCCCATGGGAATATCGGGATAAAAAGTGTCCTATGTGTTATTCCAGGTTATAAACTATCTTTATGCCGAATTTCATCCAAATCCATTCAGTAGATTTTACGTGAAAGAGTAACAAATATCCATACATACAAACTTTCGAGTTTATAATATTAGTAGGATTAAATAAATGCATTTATAAAATCAACAAATTAAGGAACCCTACAGTGTTTTCCACGAAAAGATCCATGAAATTATTTAAGAATCACATACCTTTGACAAATGTATAGTAATTTCGTTTTCCTACATATTTGCTTCTCCCCAACTCTTAAAAAACAATAGTCAATTTGCTACGCAAAGTATATTGATATCGTTGAAGATGGCATAGGTCTCAATACGAAATTCTTCCGTTCCTATCTAAGGAATCGTAAAAATACTACGTGTTGTGTTACCCTTCTACAATGTTTTATAATACTAACATTTCGAATGACCCCAGGGAGATCTGTGGTCTGTTTCTTGACTTCTTGAAGTCCGTCTACGAGCCGTCGACATTCGACCTTTTTGAGGAGA
Source organism: Scoparia ambigualis (assembly GCA_963921215.1). NCBI lineage: Eukaryota > Metazoa > Arthropoda > Insecta > Lepidoptera > Crambidae > Scoparia > Scoparia ambigualis. The sequence goes on along the minus strand of OY992506.1, from coordinate 404,108 downwards.
CAAAGTACTCAGATATCAGAGATAACGATCTTCTTATTTCTAATATTAGATTTTTTCATTGTTTTCTAACATGATTATGCGATGGCGCCGAAGAAAGAGAATCTCATCGGCGAGTACGACTACGCACTCAATCCCGATGGTGACAGTCACGAACGTGGACCAGGAGACTGTTACTGCACTAAGGACCCGACCGCGATCTCTACGACTGGACATTCCCGCCCGCTACATGTGTAGTGCAGTGATGAATTATTTAAGCTATTTACATTTTCTTTTACATACATTTTTTCTTTTAGATAATTTTTTCATAATAACTCTTATTCACCTTTTTCACCCCTTTTAGGCCAGCAGGATGTACGGGTTACCGCACAGTAAATAAAATGTCAATGACTTGCTAAAGGTCACTTAGAAACAATGTTATTTGTATTTGCACATTTGTAACTTAACTAAAAAAAAAACAGTGTTTGAACGACTTTCATTGGGTTGATTTCGTACCTTAACCTTCCCTCATCATTCGCACTCATCTCAACTTATAAACTGTAAACACATTACATAAGCCAATTTATGTAACACATTTGTTTGTACTCCCTAAAATTAATAAATACATAAATATTGTAGGATCGCTGCGTATCGCCCTCTCACAAATATTCGGCGTGAAACAATGGCACTCTGTGTTGTTGTGTTTCGTCCGGCGAGTGAGGGTCCCGAACTTAAATCTAGATTTACCCCAGGGGGGGAACCGACACATCCAGTGTCGGAGAATCCCACCCTGAGCGTTCTCGCTCAGGCTGCCCTACGAATTCCGGAGAGGGCAAAAGTCCACTCGTGTCAAGGCATGCTGCAGGCAGGAGAAAGGTAGGACAATTGGCACCCCCTCCTACGCTTCGCGTGGACTTCTGCAATATCAGGGGAATCCACTCTAACTTGAGCGAGACGGAGAAGCCGGCCTTGCTCTTCCTCACCGAGACGCAGATATCCCCCCCTCCTGGCAACGGAATTGACCAACTCATCGAGACCGTTCAAACGGCGACTGACTCCCTTCTCCAACGGATCCCCTCGGCCGAGATTGTGGTATTGGGAGACTTCAATGCCTACGACGACGAATGGCTTGGTTCACGCACAACTGACCACGCGGGTAAAGCCGTTCATGACTTCGCTTTGGCCTACAGTCTGTCCCAACTGGTAACCGAACCTACGCGGGTTTCAGATGTGGATGGCCATGCACCTTCCTTATTGGACCTTCTGCTGACCTCGCACCCAGACGGCTATCAAGTTTCTGTTGATGCACCACTAGGCTCATCAGACCACTGTCTGATTCGTTGCGGACTGGGATGGGATGCGAAGTTTCTTTGCGTCCTACCCTTGGTGGCGAGTTTGCTTCTCGCTGGATGATCCTGATGTCGCCGCTGACTCAGTCGTTGATGTTATACTGCAGGGAATGGAACTTTTCATTCCAAACTCTGTGGTTCCCATTGGCGGCAGTTCCCAACCATGGTTTGGTCGTTGCTGCAAAATGGCGTCTCGCCAAAAGCGACAACATTACCAAGCCTGGGCTAATGCGGTGTCATCAAAGGATCCAAACACCTGTGCGCTCAGAAAGAGGTACAACTTTACTGCCAGGTCCTATAAGAAGGACATTGCCAAGGCGAACTCATCATTCATAAATACAAAATTCATTGATACAAGGCATGGTTTTTGGAGAACATTTAATATCTTTCCTAAATATTCCAAATATTTAGGAGTTATTAGGCAGTTGAACTTATTGATAAGTCTGACGGGCAAACTGTCACACTATGATCTCTGCCTACCCCTCCATGCGGGAAACGTGTAACGTATTAAAATAATGTTCGTTTTAACGTGTAATGGGGCAAAGTGCGAGTACTAACAGACGGCTGGCTATTGTACTAACTAGGGGCCGTTGTGTCAGGGCGGAGTGCTACGACGAGGAGTCGCGGCTGCGCGCTTGCTGCGCCGAGCTGAAGCGGCGGCTGGAGGAGCTCAACGCCGCCGCCGCCGACCAGCTGCAGGAGCACCTGCGTGCTGCCGTTGACAACTGCATCGCCGGCGTCAGGTGCGTCGCAACACAACTCTAACCCGATCGCCATTGTGACACGTTTCATAAATATTGTTATTGCGTTTCGTAAGACAACTTCGAGCCATCCAAAACGCGCATATTGATGCCACTCGAGAATTACAGTTATTAGATTTTTGAGTGGCCTTTTAACTTTTGCTTACATTGATAAAAATGTTAGTGTGGCTGTACTCCTCGCGGGACGAGTAGTGATGTAGTAGTGATGTCGTGTGGGTCGGCAGGTACTACCGGCTGCAGGGCGACGGGCCGCGCGTGGAGGAGGTCAGCGCCGAGCACCCGCTCGTGCCGAGGTGAGTGCGGCCGCTGTGCTGTGCTGAGTGAGTGGTGCTAAGTAGGGTTGATGAATATCGATGGTGTGGATTTAATAGACGAGGATGAGGAAGGGAGTAAAAGTTAGACCATACGAAAGAATAAGTAGATTACTAAAGTACTTACAAACAAAATTACGCGAGAAAGATTAGACCATATTTTTTCTGTTTCACTTTTGAACTTCTGAACACTTCGTGAAAAGCCCGTCCATTTTACGGACTGTTCACTTGACAATGTCGATGCAATAGAGTGGGGGTATCTACTAATTCCTATCAAATTACATAAAGAAGAGAATGTGTAAAGTGAGTAAAATCCTCAGTATGAGTTGCGGTGTGCAGGTACTTCGCGTGGGCGGGCGCGGCGCCGAGCGCGGGCGAGGCGGAGGCGTGGGCGTGGGGGGAGGCGGGGCGGCTGTGCATGGCGCACAACGGCTGGGTGATGCGCGCGGACCCGCTAACGGACTTCGCCGCTAAGCCCGCCGACGGCGCCGTGTACCTTCGCCGCGAGCTCATCGCCTGGGGCGACAGCGTCAAGCTAAGGTAACGCTCGATTGCTATTACTACCACCCGTTTTAAAAAGTCGTTGTTTGATATAGATAGTCTACAACAACTGACTTTCCTAATAGCGATTCTCTGCTACCAGAGAAGGCACGGTTCAGAGGTCCTGTTCCGGTGAACCTGTAGACCGCACCCTCTCGACTTAAAGATATACTAACTAAACTTAAATTATAATTAAACTAAACGACTTACGTACTATTCTTCCCTTGAGACACGCCGCTCAGCCCGGTGCAGTCCGCCGCGCCCAGGCCGCTGCTGTGTTGGTGAAGGTAGCTCGCCTCCCCGGCGACTGCTCTGGCTGCTGTGGTGGTGGAAAGGCCCTAAGCGTCCCGTGGCTACCCCTAAGAGCTCTCAATCCCAGACAAATACGTACCACTGATGCACAACAACACTTAGTCCACTTAGTTTAAACTTATTAAAGTTCACACTCCAACGCGAGTACACTGCGTGGGTCTCATAACCAAAGGGGCCAAAATACCTCGTGCTTGACGACCGCTGTCGAAGCTCCAATCAATTAATTGTTTGTCACTAGCCCGCCCTGGTACTAATGTTTTACACTGTTTAATTATTACGGACCCCCGAATCAAAACAATATGTGCCCCTCACAACAAATTATCAATTCAATATTTTTCTACGCGACCCCGCGATATTAAAACTTAACCTCACCAAAGTTCCAATGTGAGAGTGTGTCACACTGACTTTGACAGTCGTCTGTCAAATACAAATTAAAAATAACACAAAAGGTTGCCAGCCGTAAGTGGCCATTTTGTTCCGAACATCCCCCCGCTTCGGTCTGGAGGGCCAGCCCCAGACCGCTAGCTCAATCAATCGGGCAAGGAGAGACAGTTGTTGCGGCTCATCGCGGAATCGAACCGCAGTCCCATACTCGCCAACAAACAACTTTACAATGCTGCCCTAGCTACAAGCAAGGAGAGCAAGTCATTCTCCTTCAACAACATAATAAATCTAATTAGCCAAAATAAAATAATGCTAAATTATCTTATTCACCAAAGCTTATTTTCTAAAAATTTACAAACATCAGTTAAATACACCCGTGCCCTTGCCATTTTGTGCCATTGTCGGAGCGAATAAGTGAAGGTAGACCCTTACGCGACACGAAACGATCCAACGCGACGACGAAGGCCTCCGTGGACAACGAAGAGACTCCTAAGAGGACGGCCTTAGTAGCCAGGCACAAAAAAACACAAAAAATTTACCTACAACCCGAGCGTTGCGCAGTTGATCGGTTTTACCGAGAAAGGTCCAGCAGAACCCGTTGCGTGAAACCCCCAAGAACGGACGAGACTGAGTGACTCGGTCCGAAGGCAGACCCCCCGTCTGCGGCTGCACGGGTGAAGACGTCTACTGTGATAAAATAAACACCGAAAGAGCACTACACAAATAAAGCTCTTTGAACAAACAATATTCAAAATTACAAATTACGTTACCTAGTAACACATCCAACAGACGTCAACCGTGACGTACTGGCCTATTGAAAGGCTTCACAATCCTCATGGGCATGGGCTACCATGTAGACCATGGGAGGTTTCTCAATTTCCCAAACTTGTGCATAGTTATGGAAATGGTACACAAACGCAATGACTCTAGACTATGCGGAGTCGAGTCGTCAAACTGTGTACATAATAGAAACTAGAACAAAATAGTTGGCACTGCCAGCAGTGTAGAGCGACCCAGAGCTATCTGGGTGCCTAGTAGGACCCGTCCTAGTACACCCGAGCCCAAGAGTAGGTCAATTGGGCCAGGTGACAAAGTGTGGGTCTGCCCGATCTAGACCAATGTCTGTGCCGTTATCCCTGTGGGCGAATTTCATTACTGTCAATTTCGGAAACAGTAATGAAATTCGCACAATTTCATTACTGTTTCCGAAATTGACATTCTCACACAGATGCATGTACCGAGGAGAGGGTGACTTGTGTTACCCCGTTAAACTCCCGGTAAACATGCAACCAAACAATGTCGCACAAAATTAAAATTTCAAATCTAAGATTTCTTTAAAATCTTTCAAACAAATTTCACATTTAAGGTTTCCTTAAATCTTTCAAACCGCGGCCGCCGTAGTATAAAGCAAAACCGTCCGTGGTTTTGCTCTCGCAAAGGGACAGGCTAGCTATGGCCTGCTCGGGTCCCAAATCTGCAAAGAAGGCCCCCGCCCGTGTGATACCGCGGGTGGTACGATAACCGCTGCGGCATAGCTCGAGCGCGGCTGCACGCTGGCGCGCACAGAGCTAGTTGCAGGGAGGGGTCCCTCCTTCGTGACACCGTCGGGGCCCCCGCCCGTGGCATACCCAAATTGCACTCGGGCCGGCGGCATGGGAACCTGCAGGCGCGAGTTTGCGCGCCTGCGCATGGTTCACCTTCCGGTGTGGGAGCGCGCCTCGCGCATGACTGGGCCTCCAGTCCGCTGGTAGGTGTGTGCTCCGCGCTGGAGCACCCCTGCCCGTGTACTGCTGCCACCGCTGTTGAGTGGTCGGAGGAGCCGCTCCCGATCTGTTGACACGCAACAATAATAAATGGAGTGGTCCACCAAATGCACTGCGGCGTTGAGGCCTATAGCCAAAGCAAAGGCCGCTGCGCCTTGCTATGCGCCGCCTCGTCATTACACGCAGCCCTCGTCGGTCCTGGCACCGCGTCGTAGTATGACCCGGTTGGCCACACTGTGTACAAGCCGGGTCCATGCCGGCCGCTGCAGTCAGCGCCGCCCGCCGCGACGTAATGTGTCCTGGCTGCAGCTGTACAGTGGGATTCGCCTGGCGTCCCATTGAAGCCTGCGCCTCTGATGGCGGCAGGTCAGGCTGGGAGGTCGCTACGACTCCCGCCTCATCGCCGAGGAACTTTAAAAGTTCCTCCAATCCCGGCAGAGTAGCCCCCCCTTCCTCTGCCGTTTCCCGCTTAAACCGGGAACGAACGTCCGTTGGCAGCTTGTCCAGCACAATGTGTACCAGTAGGAGCGACCACTCGGCTACTGGCAACCCTAACTGTCGCAACGCATTACACGCAACTGTGACTGGCGTCAACAGTTGCGTCTTTAAGTCCGCCTGATTAGCTACCCTAGGTAGCGACAACAATTGACGCGCATGTGCGTCTACATACGACCCCTCTTCCACAGCGCCACCCAAACTTCCTAACTGATGGATAGGAAGCCCATCAGGCATCGCAGGCCCTCCCCTTGGTGGCGGTATGGATGGCTGGACATCCCCTATCCGTCGCCTTTTAATGTCGCAGGCCGCCTGGACGACATTATCATTAATCTCCATGATTTGGTCAAAATCATCCTCGTATGCCGACCATACATCTTTGTGGGATGTTGGAGCAGTCTCTGACAAAACCAACATGGCGGTCTCAACCGAAGACACCCGCTGCCTTAACTGCCTGGCTCGCTCGAGGATGTCATCATCGCAGCCCCTCCGAGTCAGCAGATCCTGCGTATGCACGAACCAGCGCAGCTGCGTTGCAAAGACTGCCTCCGCCATCGCGTTGTCAACAAAAAACAAATAACGAGGAATTAGATTCTATGTCCAACAATAGCACAAATATGGCAGAACAATATTTCCTACACACATACCCTTTTAATTACAATGTAGGCACAACCAAATTAATAAGTACAAAATAAACTTATACGTGTTTGCTACAAGAGGCGCACTAACAAATATAATGTACAAGTATTATTATTACATAGTCCCTATGCATAAATCAATCAAGTTAAAACCAATGTAATAATCTAATTAAATTTAAAATTGGTTTTCAAAAATTAAGGCACCAACAATACAAAATGTGCCATTATTATTGTATAAACCGTTATATAATAATCCAACCAAATTTTACATATGCCGCTGTGTAGAACAAAACAAATCTAATCGGTTCGAAAGAATTTCCAAAGAAAAATAAAAATTCAAATAAAAATGTTCCTTAGTACTACATACGCCACTATGTAAACATTCATCCTCAATCATTTACCAAACAAATGTTATAAATAATTGGAACTCAAATTAGTTTCCCGAAGAAAACTACAATAAACAAAATGTTATTTAATTATACATAGGCCATATTTACTATGTAAGCAAACAATTTATAATGTAACATAACTGCAATATTGTGAATCAAATGCCTACAATATTTAAATATGTTTTCAAAATGAAACAACAAACCAAATCAAAATTCCACAATTTTCAATGCTTTAAATTCCAAATTAAGTTTTTAAGCAATCAAGGAACAAACAAATGTTTAATTATTTGCAAACCGCTAGAATCTTAAAATTCAGTTTGCACAACAAATGCAAAATTAACATCAAAAATATTTATTTGTTGTCACAAGTCGACACTACCCTAGCGAGACTAATTATAAATTAAAGTTAGACAACAAAGCAAAAATAAACTGCCACAAACAGTTTTAATCAATAAGTACAACTTTCTTGTCTGACAATTACAGGACAATTATTAACTCACCGCACTAAGGCAAGTAATTATAGCAAGTTAAGTATCAGTTGCACTTTCCGCAGTGAACTAATCTTACATACTCAACGCATTCTAAATGCGAGACAACCAAACCAAGTTAATTTTGATACAAATTGCATTCTGAATACAATCCTTACACTAAAACTAATTACTAATTACTTGAGGTCCGTAGACAAAACCACGCTCTGGTTTACCAAAAATTGTTTGATATAGATAGTCTACATCAACTGACTTCCCTAATAGCGATTCTCTGCTACCAGAGAAGGCACGGTTCAGAGGTCCTGTTCCGGTGAACCTGTAGACCGCACCCTCTCGACTTAAAGATATACTAACTAAACTTAAATTATAATTAAACTAAACGACTTACGTACTATTCTTTCCTTGAGACACGCCGCTCAGCCCGGTGCAGTCCGCCGCGCCCAGGCCGCTGCTGTGTTGGTGAAGGTAGCTCGCCTCCCCGGCGACTGCTCTGGCTGCTGTGGTGGTGGAAAGGCCCTAAGCGTCCCGTGGCTACCCCTAAGAGCTCTCAATCCCAGACAAATACGTACCACTGATGCACAACAACACTTAGTCCACTTAGTTTAAACTTATTAAAGTTCACACTCCAACGCGAGTACACTGCGTGGGTCTCATAACCAAAGGGGCCAAAATGCCTCGTGCTTGACGACCGCTGTCGAAGCTCCAATCAATTAATTATTTGTCACTAGATCGCCCTGGTACTAATGTTTTACACTGTTTAATTATTACGGACCCCCGAATCAAAACAATATGTGCCCCTCACAACAAATTAACAATTCAATATTTTTCTACGCGACCCCGCGATATTAAAGCTTAACCTCACCAAAGTTCCAATGTGAGAGTGTGTCACACTGACTTTGACAGTCGTCTGTCAAATACAAATTAAAAATAACACAAAAGGTTGCCAGCCGTAAGTGGCCATTTTGTTCCGAACAGTCGTCGAACCGTTTCTTTAACCAGGATGATTTCTCTCCTAGTTTAAGTCTCGACTCTTCGAACGAATTTCAAGTATAGAATTAACATCCGCGGGGATCATGATATACGAAGCGGTTTGAACGGGTGCGACCGGGTATCGTGAAGTTCAGAATTGTATAGCGCATTATAGCGATTCGCCACATCATCAGCATATAAAAATAAAATAAATATTATTTTTCTTGAAAACAAAAACAATACGTTATCGATGTAGCAATAAATTATTTAATAATAAATTGCCTGTTTTGATAAGAATAACCAAATATAAATTGAAAGAATAGACAGGATATTAATCATGTTATGGAAATGTTTAAATGAAATACAACAATAGGGCTTGTGTATCGCGCTCTGACAGGTACGGTGACAAGCCCGAGGACAGCCCGTTCCTGTGGGCGCACATGCGCGAGTACGTGGAGCTCACGGCCGAGGTGTTCGACGGCCTGCGCCTCGACAACTGCCACTCCACGCCGCTGCACGTGAGTAGCCATACGGTCAATAAGGTGTTAACCAATAAAAAAAAACAAGTGTGTCTAAACAAATGGAATTTAGCACCCAGTCTTGCCATAAATTCTGTCCCTAATATAAAATTGTCCAGTGTAAAGAAAAAAAAAAGAAGTGAAATTTTAACCTCGTAAGTCCCCGCGTACTTGTATAAGTACATGCTAAGTATATTAGTTCAGACCTGACATTTAAACTACATAGCAAGAGTAACTGCCTGTACTTACCCAAGTACAATTTTTCTTTCCCCATTTACCGGGTAGTTTTTTTTACAATGTCAAAAATGATACGAACATACTCATCCAATAATCTATGGTCGATTCTGCCATGTTAGACAGGTAACGTCAAATGTCAGTGACAGGGTCACTTTTTCGCAAGATAGCCACGCGGTCGGGTCGCCGGCCGACACGAGGTAAGTTTATCTGTCAATATCTAAGTAGTCTTTTGTTTTTTGTCTTGTTTTATATATGAATCAGTAAATATAAAATATATTTTTTGTAAATTAAACAAAATTTAAAAGAAAACTTAGTATTTTAGGAGGTTCATGATCGTTCAAAATAATTTGTACTTGACATGGTACGTTAGGCGTTTATACCATCAAAAATGCGACGCTTCCATGGCAATGTCCATTTACCAAAATAACTGGACAAACAACAACGGTGCCGTCTCCCAGGATGTGACAAAAGAAGTTTGTTTAAGTGTTCCTATCTAATGTAGCACTTTGCCTGATCCCGACAAGAAATTGTTCAGGACATTTCACCTCGAAGATAATTAATCAATTGATATAAAAAATTCCTTGTCGAGAAGATCTCTAAATACCTGACTGTGATTTAAAAATGTCAATTTACTAGTATGTAAGTAAGATTTTTATTTTAATAAGTACATTAATACCGTTACTTAAGGGTTTATAAAAGATGATTAAGCTTAAATTGTCTTAAAACTGAATTTTATAATTATTGTTTCACTTAAGTTGCGTTTAGAAGAAAATGTGGTTTATTTTCGATACTTTATCATATTGATGTCGTTTTTAGGATAAAATGTTTACTAGAAAAAAAATCAACCAGTCTCAGGATGCTCGAGTGGGATTCGAACCCACGACCTTTGGATTGACAGTCCACTGCTCTAACCGCTGAGCTACCGAGACCCCAGAAGACTCGTTGAATTTTTCCTAGTAGTTTGATTTACGCTGCAAGCCAGCGGTATTACGTCACTGTGAAGTCTACCCTCACATTCGAAAGAAATGCTATTGCAAGTATTTAACAATCGATAAAGACGTAATTGCTTATAAATATCTTTATTGTTGAAATTTCGCATTCACAATGCTATATAGATAAGATAAAATGTTTACTAGAAAAATCCTATCCTATCCTATCCTATCTATATAGCATTGTGAATGCAAAATTTCAACAATAAAGATGTCGTTTTTGTTACAGCGTATGAAAGCCTAACGTACTTACTTGCCGGAGTAAAAACTATTTTCAATATTTTTCTTTTAAAACAAGTGCTACAAATGCTAAACTTACAATAAAAAATACAAAAAATAAGGTAACACTTAAGAAACTACGTAAAACCGTAATATTTTTATCTTGGTCTGAAGAACTATTCTTAGTTTGTCCTTGGTATAATACACCTTGCAGATATGAATGCTGTTGAAAAACCACGACTTACGAGGTTAAAAGAATGTATCTTTAAACGTTTAACTGTGTAGATTACCACAAATATTTAAACTATTCAAAATGACCACTTTTAGCTTTTACACATTTCTCCAAACGTCCTTTCCATAAACCATCGTACAGATGCGGAAATTTACTGATCTTCTTGAGAGAATTTGAAAAGTGATGTTTCACTGTTTTGTTTTATTTGCCAACACTCATGCACGTTCACGGACACCAAACGGTTAGTAAATTTGTTATTGTTTGTATGATTTAGAGAGGTCAATCAGTGCTCTGGGTACCTAAAAATGTGGTCCAGAGGGCTCACTCGACTAACTTTCCTAAAGTGAGTCTCTACTACCAGAGAAGGCACGGTTCAGAGGTCCTGTTCCGGTGAACCTGTAAGACCGCACCCTCTCGACTAAAGCTATAATTAATCTAAATCGACTTACATTAAATGAAGACGGTGACTGCGCGTCCTTAACGCTGCTTCGTCTCAGCTCGGTGCAGTCCGCCGCGCCGGCTGTCCTCGGCACGCTGCTGTTAGCGTGGTAGTGGTTGACCGCGCTCCAGCGCGTCTTCGAGGCTGGTGCTATGGTGGTGGAAAGGCCCTAACTTCCCGTTGGCTACCCCCTCAGTACTGATCCCAATAAATACGTGATGATACGCACCACTTAGCACCGTTCACGCCACGTGTTGCACTCCAACCAAACAACTGGTTTTAGCTAGCCCGCCCTGGTACTAATGTAAGCTTATGTTCTACACTGTTTCACTGTACTTAATTACTACGGTCCGCCGAATTTAATGATCATATGCCCTACATATCAAAATTACCAATACAAAGTCAATATTCTCTACGCGACCCCGCGGTCAAGTTAACCTAACCAAGAGTTCCAACGTGTGTGTCATACGGCACATTGACAGCCGTCTGTCAATTACAAATTAAAACTACAAAAGAGTTGCCAGCCGTAAGTGGCCAGTTTGTTCCTAATATCTCCCGCTTCGGTCTGAAGGGCCAGCCCCAGACCGCTAGCTCAATCAATCGGGCAAGGGGAGGCAGCTGCTGTGGCTCATCGCGGAGTCGAACCGCAGTCCCATACTCGCCAACTAACAACTATACAATGCTGCCCTAGCTACAAGCAGGAGGGCAAGTTATTCTCCTTCAACAACATACTAAATCTAATTAGCCAAATTAAAATAATGCTAAAATATCTTATTCACCAAAGCTTATTTTCTAAAAATTTACAAACATCATTTAGATACACCCGTGCCCTTGCCATTTTGTGCCATTGTCGAAGCGAATAAGTGAAGGTAGACCCTTACGCGACACGAAACGATCCAACGCGACGACGAAGGCCTACGTGGACAACGAAGAAACTCCCAAGAGAACGGCCTTAGTAGCCAGGCACAAAAAAACAAAATATTTACCTACAACCCGGGCGTTGCGAAGGTTGGTCGGTTTTACCGAGAAAGGTCCAGCAGAACCCGTTGCGTGCGACCCCCAAGAACGGACGAGACTGAGTGACTCGGTCCGAAGGCAGACCGGGGGGTCTGCCTTCGGACCGAGTCACTCACTCTGCGGCTGCACGGGTGAAGACGTCCACTGTGACAAAATAAACACCGAAAGAGCACTACACAAATAAAGCTCTTCGAACAAACAATATTCAAAATTACAAATTACGTTACCTAGTAACACATCCAATAGACGTCAACCGTGACGTACTGGCCTATTGGAAGGCTTCACACTCCACATGGGCATGGGCTACCATGTAGACCATGGGAGATTTCTCAATTTCCCAAACTCGTGCATAGTTATGGAAAGAGACACAAACACAATGACTCTAGCATGAGTCGTCAAACTGTGTACATAATAGAAAAAAAACAAAATAGTTGGCACTGCCAGCAGTGTAGAGCGACCCAGAGCTGTCTGGGTGCCTAGTAGAATCCGTCCTAGTACACCCGAGCCCAAGAGTAGGTCAATTGGGCCAGGTGACAAAGTGTGGGTCTGCCCGATCTAGACCAATGTCTGTGCCGTTATCCCTGCGGGCGAATCGGTAAAAGGCTGTTAACCTATAACGGTAAATTCATTACCGTTACCGAAATTGAAATTCTCAACATAGATACATGTACTGATGTGAGGGTGACTTGTGTTTGCCCCGTCAAACTCCCAAATTGCCTGCTACCAAAAGGTGTCGGCCCAAAATTAAAAATTTCAAATTTAAGATTTCTTTAAAATCTTTCAAACGCGGCCGCCGTAGTAGTTAGCAAAACCGTCCGTGGTTTTGCTCTCGCATAGGGGCAGGCTAGCTATGGCCTGCCCGGGTCCCCCATCCCCAAAGAAGGCCCCCGCCCGTGTGATACCGCGGGTGGTACAATAACCGAGGGTGGTCATAGAGTGGCGGCGATAACCGCTGCGGCATAGCTCGATCGCGCTGCTTCACGCTGGCGCGCACAGAGCTAGTTGCAGGGAGGGGTCCCTCCTTTGTGACACCGTCGGACCCCCGCCCGTGTGATACCCAAATCGCACACGGGCCGGCGGCATGGTAACATGCAGGCGCGGGTTTGCGCGCCTGTGCATGGTTCACCTTCCGGTGTGGGGGCGCGCCTCGCGCAAGAGCAAAGGCCGCTGCGCCTTGCCATACGCCGCCTCGTAATTAGAGGCAGCCCTTGTCGGTCCTGGCACCGCGTCGTAGCATGACCCGCTTGGCCGCACTGTGTACAAGCCGGGTCCATGCCGCCTGCTGCAGTCAGTGCCGCCAGCCGCGCTGTAGTGTGTCCTGGCTGCGGCTGTACCGTGGGATTCGCGTGGCGTCCCGTTGAAACCTGCGCCTCAGATGGCGGCAGGTCAGGCTGGGAGGTCGCTACGACCCCCGCCTCATCGCCGAGGAACCTTAAAAGTTTCTCCAATCCCGGCAGAGTAGCCCCCCCTTTCTCTGCAGTTTCCTGTTCAAACCGGGAATGAATGTCCGTTGGCAGCTTGTCCAACACAATGTGTACCAGTAGGAGCGACCACTCGACTACTGGCAACCCTAACTGTCGCAACGCGGTATACGCAACTGTGACTGGCGTCAACAGCTGCGTCGTTAAGTCCGCCCGATTAGCTACCCTAGGTAGCGACAACAATTTGCGCTCGTGTGCGTCTACCAATGACCCTTCTTCCACTTCGCCGCCCAAACTTCCTAACTGATGTGTAGGAAGCCTATCAGGTGTCCTGGGCCCTCCCATTGGTGGCGGTGTGGATGGCTGTACATCCCCTATCCGTCGCCTCTTGATGTCGCAGGCCGCCTGTACGACATCGTCATTTATTTCCATAATTTGGGCAAACTCTTCCTCGTATGCCGACCATACCTTTTTGTTGGACGGTGGAGTAGCCTCCGACAAAACCACCATGGCGGTCTCAACCAAAGACTCCCGCTGCTTCAGTTTCTCCGCCCGCTCGAGGATGGCGTCGTCTCGGTCACTTCGGGACAGCAGCCCTTGCACGGACACGAACCATCGCAGCTCCTTGGCCAGGACTGCCTCCGCCATCGCGTTGTCAACAAAACACAAATAAAAGAGGGATGAGATTGTCTGTCCAACAATAGCACAAAGGGCAGGACAAAGTTCCCTACCCACCCTATTAATTACAATGCAGCAACAAACAAAATTAATAAGTACATAAAAAACTTAAACGGGTTTGCAACAAGAAGCGCACTAACAAATAGAATGTACAAGTATTATTCTTACATAAACCGTTATGCATAAATCAACCAATTTAAACCAATGTAATAATCAAATTAAATTTAAAATTGGTTATCAAAATTAAGGCACCAACAAAACAAAAGGTGTTCAACCGATTTCACATATGCCGCTGTGTAGAACAAAACAAATCTAATCGATTCCAAATAACCAAAGTAAACAAAATGAATATTCAACTAAAATTACACAATGATGAACCAGTAAATCACGCTTGAACTGATTTCCAAAGAAAAATAAAATTAAAAAAAATGTTCCTTAATACTACATACGCCACTATGTAAACAAATAATTTACCAAACAAATGTTACAAATGAATGGAACTCAAATTAGTTTCCCAAAGAAAACTACAATAAACAAAATGTTAATTAATTATACATAGGCCAAATTTACTATGTAAACAAACAATTTATAATGTAACATAACTGCAATATTAATATATGTCTACAACTTTGCAATCGCTATGCAACCAAACTACAAATATTGTGAATCAAATGCCTACAATATTTAAATATGTTTTCAAACATTAAAACAATAGACCAAATCAAAATACCACAATTTTCAATGCTTTAAATTTATATTCCAATTTAGGTTTTCAAAGCCCCAAGAATCAAAATAGAATGTTTACTTATTTGCAAACCGCTAAAATCTTAACATTCCGTTTGCAAACCAAATGCAACAATTAACATCAAAAATATTTATTTGTTGTCGCAAATCCACGCTACCCTATCGAAAATAATTCTAAATTAAGTTAAAATTAGACAACAAAGCAACAATGAACTGCCGCAAACAGTTTTAATCAGTACAACCTTCTTTACAACAAGTACATTAAAGCAAGTACCTACATTGAAGTACATTGAAGTTGTCTGACAATTATAGGACAATTATTAACTCAAATAAATTCAAAGCCAGCACTGTACTGTACTGTGATATGATTTAAATACAACAACAGTTATACCCTAACTCAAGTAAACACATTCTAAATGTATAATAAACCAAGAAACATATGCATCCAACTACAGATAGTGCAAATCACTACCTACCAATTAACATTGCATTCTGATTGCAATTTAATATCTTAACGCTAAAACTAATATCTAATTACTACCTCATTCAGATCCGTAGATAAAACCACGCTCTGCTACCAAAAAATGTATGATTTAGAGAGGTCAATCAGTGCTCTGGGTACCTAAAAATGTGGTCCAGAGGGCTCACTCGACTAACCTCCCTAAAGTGAGTCTCTGCTACCAGAGAAGGCACGGTTCAGAGGTCTTGTTCCGGTGAACCTGTAGACCGCACCCTCTCGACTAAAGCTATAATTAATCTAAATCGACTTACATTAAATGAAGACGGTGACTGCGCGTCCTTAACGCTGCTTCGTCTCAGCTCGGTGCAGTCCGCCGCGCCGGCTGTCCTCGGCACGCTGCTGTCAGCGTGGTAGTGGTTGACCGCGCTCCAGCGTGTCTTCGGGGCTGGTGCTATGGTGGTGGAAAGGTCCTAACTTCCCGTTGGCTACCCCCTCAGTACTGATCCCAGACAAATACGTGATGATACGCACCACTTAGCACCGTTCACGCCACGTGTTGCACTCCAACCAAACAACTGGTTTTAGCTAGCCCGCCCTGGTACTAATGTAAGCTTATGTTCTACACTGTTTCACTGTACTTAATTACTACGGTCCGCCGAATTTAATGATCATATGCCCTACATATCAAAATTACCAATACAAAGTCAATATTCTCTACGCGACCCCGCGGTCAAGTTAACCTAACCAAGAGTTCCAACGTGTGTGTCATACGTCACATTGACAGCCGTCTGTCAATTACAAATTAAAACTACAAAAGGGTTGCCAGCCGTAAGTGGCCAGTTTGTTCCCAACATTGTTTATATAATTATTACGCAAACTTTATTGCGATCATTAATTTACGATTATATAACTATAAGACATCACCACCCATCATACACGACACTCCGAAACTCTTATTATTTAAACCATGTACAACTGATGAAATAATAGACATTATTGACGGACTTGATCCGAATTCCAGCACGGGCATGGATGTTATTAGTACCAAAAGTTTGAAATGCATCAAAAAATTAATTGCAGACGTCATTACTGAATCGATTAACATTTTATTGGCTAAAGGTCATTTCCCAAATTCACTTAAACTAGCTAAAGTGACACCAATTAACAAATCGGGAACAAAAATAGATCCAGGCAACTATCGTCCGATCTCTGTTTTGCCGGTGCTATCAAAAATCTTAGAGAAAGTAATACACGAACGCTTAGAAACGTACCTGAATTCGATCAATTTTATTACCGATAGACAATTTGGCTTTCTACCAAAAAGTAACACGTTAGCTGCAACACTCGTCTTAGTAACTAAAATACGACACAATATTGATAGAAAAAACATTGTCTTGGGTGTGTTTATCGACCTAAAAAAAGCATTTGATACCGTAAGTCATGAAATCCTACTAAAAAAGCTTGAAATTATAGGTATCCGCGATAATGCACTCAAAATGTTTAATTCATACCTCAAAGATCGTCATCAGATTGTAAAAATAGAACATTATCAAAGTAAAGTTCTTCCATTACACTGTGGTGTTCCCCAGGGATCCATATTAGGACCCTTGTTATTTTCTATCTACATTAATGACATTGATAAAATCGGATTACACGGTCACGTGACCTTATATGCTGATGACACTTGCCTATTCTATTTCGGATCATCTATTAACAGCATAATTTCTCTCGCTCAACAAGATCTCCACATTCTCACCACTTGGTTGCAACAAAATCTTTTAACAATTAACATATCTAAGACTTCTTACATAATTTTTAAAGCAAAAAACAAATCAATTCCGCTATATAACCCACCTACAATATATAACATACCTATACAACAAAAAACACACGAGAAATACCTAGGCTTGCATATTGACACCCACTTGACATGGAACATACATATTAACCATATAAAAAAAAATATATCGTCGTTGATGAGTTCCCTACGACCTATAGTTTGATGTATTCCACGCAAAGCAAGATTTGATATCTATAACACACTTGTAAAGTCTCACTTAATTTATTTAATAGAAATATGGGGCAGTGCCTCAAAAACTAAGTTGTCAGAACTACAAATAGCACAAAATAAAATAATTAAATTATTATTCCACTATGCATACCTCACACCTACCTCTAAGATCTACATGGAAACGTGTCTTATGAATATAAAACAGTTATTTGCATTCCTCACCTGCATGCTCATGCGAAAAGTATTGAATAAAACCATCCACACCTCAATAGCAATAACGCAGCGAGTATCGAAACGCGCAACGAGACGCACCAGTTTTTTGGTTCTACCCAAAGCACGAACCAATTATGGCAAACGAATGTTTACTTTTGAGGGAGCACAGCTCTTTAATAAACTACCTTTATCATTAAAAAGCGTTGAATGTTTAAAGTCATTTAAAGCAAAACTTGCTCAATATGTTTGCGAAGTGAATTAATGAAATATATAAACAATACTTAGTGTAAGTGAAGTGAGGAAATATTTGTAATACAGATACAGCGGCGCGAACGGTGCCTGTATTAATTAACCTCATTACTTAATTCTTTTCTCATGTAAGTGATATATTTTCGTTTTTGAGAAATAAAGAATCTTTAAACTTAATTACGGTGGAGCTTTTAAACTCAATTTTATATTTGTTTTTTTGCGTGTAACAAGTTTTTGGTGATTTTTTACACTATTTGCACTTCACTTTCTTATTATCAAAGTTTATTACAAAATTTTCACACTGCTGATAATAGTGTATTATAGTATTGTATTATCAAACAATTTACGATTAAAATATCGTACGAAATTACTCATATCCTGTAATTGAGTATTGGCAATTGATTGAACGGTTGTGTAAATCGTCAGTCGGCACATCTCTAGCGCGCATGCGCACGTGGTAGCCATTTTTTATTATTGTGATAACTTCACTGTTGTTATTACTGAGGTGTTCTAAGAAAATGTGTTTATTTAAAGATACAAAATGCATTTTAAATTCAGTTCAAACCTTGACAATGTGCTCTGTGATTCCTGTGAAGGAGTTAAATGTTATTATTGGCGATGGAAAGGTAAATTCTTTGAACTTTGCGGTAAAAAGTATAGCAACTCATAACGTCACGCAAACAACAAACCTACTTCAGATTTGTGTATTTCGCAAACTAGTAAATGTTATAAGGGCATTTTATAGATCTGAATACAATGCTAGTTGCATTTTTATTTGTCCCATTCATATAAATTACCTACCTACAATGTTAAGCGTTTCGTATTTTTTCGTACGTTTTACGAGACTTGGAGCTTCGGGGTTCCGAGCTTGCCTTAATTTCAATCCCTGAGCACGCCACTGCGCTGGTTAGATGTGACTTTAACGGATTTCATTGCCACTGAAGATTTGCCCCCTGCAAGTCCTCTTAATCCTTTGGATTATTGCTTATGGAATATTTTAGAGGAGAAAGCTTGCTCTAAACTTCATCGAAATATCGAGTCGTTAAAAGCAGACTTAGTGAAGACAGCCGCCTCGATACTATTGGATGTGGAACGTGTGGCCATAGATGAATGACCAGGACTACCATTTTACTATAATACACTATTATCAGCAGTGTGAAATTTTTTTAATAAACTTTGATAATAAGAAAGTGAAGTGCAAATAGTGTAAAAAATCACCAAAAACTTGTTACACGCAAAAAAACAAATATAAAATTGCGTTTAAAAGCTCCACCGTAATTATAGTTATATAATGGTAAATTATTGATCGCAACAAAGTTTGCGTAATAATTATATAAACAATAACAAATTTATTAACCGTTTGGTGTCCGTGAACGTGCATGAGTGTTGGCAAATAAAACAAAACAGTGAAACATCACTTTTCAAAATCTCTCTAGAAGAAGATCAGTAAATTTCCGCATCTGTACGATGGTGTATGGGAATATTATTTACCATTACACGTTCATATTCTCACTTTTTTCCTTTGCATATAAAAAGGAAAAAAGTAATAAAGTAATGATTAGGCTGTATGGTCTCTGACCTTAGCCTGTTCCTTCAAGGAACAAATTAAAGTGAAAAAAAATCGGTCACCCACCCACAGACTATATAGTGAACAAGTTCAGACGGTCATCTATCGTACATTTCTATGAAGCTTTAGAGCCGGCCGCCATCTTAGCTCAAGATTGATATGACATTTATAACTTTTTAATCTTGAATGCTTAATATAAGGCAACAACATTTTCTACATTCAGCCAGAACCGAAGAGACATACCAGGCAGTTTGTTTTTCTTAGGTAAATTAGGATACATCAGAATCTACCAAGGTAACTATTAAGCAAGATATTTTGTAATTGCTTTACCAGTTTTAAACTCTTTTGCTTTATTCGACACTGACGAAACCGAAATTGAACAAATTATTATGACTTTAAGAAATGACTGTGCTACTGGAATTGATACAATATCTTGTGCATTCATAAAAAAAATTAAAGATAAACTGACTCCCCCGCTTACATATCTTTTTAATTTATGCTTTGCGAAAGGAATCTTTCCTAACGTATTGAAGGAGGCCCTCATTCGCCCTATTTATAAAAATGGAGATAATAGCTGTATGAATAACTATCGTCCCATAGCCATACTGCCATCAATATCCAAGATACTAGAAAGACTCATTTATAAAAGACTTGTAAAATACTTAGAAAATAACAAACTCTTAGCAGCTACTCAATACGGTTTTAGAGCAGACAGATCGACTGACGATGCAGTACACCAGCTCACTGACTATATTGTAAGGCGACTAGACTCACAAAAAAAGTGCTTAGTCATATTCCTTGATCTGGCAAAAGCATTTGACACGATTTCGGTATCTATACTTCTCGAGAAGTTACATGAACTTGGTATAAGGGGTGTCCCATATAACCTTATCAAAGATTATCTCTCTAATCGGACACAACGTGTTATGATAGATGACAGTATGAGTGATGAACTGACTGTTGAATATGGTGTTCCTCAAGGGAGCATAATAGGACCCTTGCTATTTCTCGTTTACATTAACGACTTATGCCTCCTTTCCCTTTCCAAAAGCGGAAAAATAATATCTTACGCCGACGACACAGCACTGCTCTTTAGCGCGGACACTTGGAGTGAGGCGTACGAACTAGCACAGTCTGGATTTAATACAGTCACTCAGTGGCTTAGAAAAAACTTACTGACACTTAACATAGATAAAACAAAATATATGACTTTTTCTTATAATTCACTATCCCAACCTATCCCAAATTCACATTCAATAACAGCACATCTGTGCAAGGACACGCCTGACACTTGCTCTTGCCCTAAGCTCAGTAGCACTGACAATATTAAATACCTGGGGATAATAATTGATAAGTATTTGAAATTTAAATTACATATTGAAGCCCTTACATCTAGAGTTAGAAAGTTAATCTACGTCTTTAAAAATCTTCGACACGTTGCATGCGGTAGTCTACTAAAATCAATATATCTGACACTTTGTCAGTCATTATTTGTATATTGTATAACATCATGGGGCGGTGCACACAAAACTATTATGATAAACTTAGAAAGAGCACAGAGAGCAGTTCTAAAAGTCAGCACATTCCGACCAATACGCTTCCCGACGGCAGAGCTCCTTACTAAATGCGATGTCCTATCTGTACGCCAGCTGTTCATATTACTAACCATCACTAAAAATCACTCATTAATGCCCTTTAACCCTGCGCTCGAAACCAGTCGAAGACGTGCAGATATTGTCTGTTCTACTGAACGATTCAGAAGAACAAACACGCACAGATTCTTTTGTCATCTGAGTAGTTTTCTGTACAACAGAATAAACTTTTCTCTATGTATTTACCCCTTGAACAAATTACAATGTAAAAAAACTGTACAAGATTGGCTAAAAGGGAAAACATATGATGAGACAGAGAACATATTATTAGTAATAATAATAACATAATTTTTAAGACCATGTAGAAAATAATGCTAATTAAGTAGAAATATATTATTCGAATACTTTCAAGTTTCTTGAAATAGTTAGTCATTATTATTGTGTAAATGTTTTATTGTAGAATAAGCACTAACGTTCTGTTACAGATAATACCTAATACACAGGCAATATTGTTTGCTTAGCTTAGGTATTACGTAATACATATTATTAAATACGCTAACCTCAATTACTTAACATAAGTCTTTTGTATCTAGGCTAAGTTTATACAGCAATAAAAATTATCTTATCTTATCTTATCTTACCTTTTGAAATAAAAACAAATATTTCTTTAGTAGGCACATTTTTTTTCTTTTTAACTTTTTGGTAAATATATTTTATAAAAGCTTTATTTTACATCATTCGAAGACTTCTCTTCTGCAACCTGCGGATGTCAGTGCCTCCTGCCTGATATTGCACCAGTGCTTAGTAGGCGAGATTTGGAAGTTATAAATCTCTTCTCAAAATTTTTATGACAAACAAAGCGTTTCAAGTTCAAAGTTCATCAACATTCAACGCCCGAAGAGTTTCACTGTTTATGCACTCGAGCCAATTATTGAGTCTAATAGCATTAACATTAACACATGGTAATACATGTAATTTAACAGTCTGTCGTAAACACTATCACAGTTGGGAACACTGCAATGATTAAACATCGTAGAAAGCATTAAAACGTAACTTAACACGAAATAATCTGAGTAATACTCAAGTAACACTTAGAAGTTATCTGGAGAAATAGATATGTACGGAAATAAAATCAAGATCGCCTCGACCCAAAACAACAAGTGATGAAAGTGACGCCATTTTCAAAGATTTTGACAGTAGTGACATTCGCTGACATTTGCATCGGGAAGAAACTGTCATACATCATTCTTGAGATTCGTTCTCTAAAGCAACTTTTTTCAGTAGGGAACATTTCCACCCGTGCACCCACCTCCGCCACGGTGTGTAACTAAGTTCATAGGCGAGCAAGCTAGCTTTGTGAGTTCCTCATACAATCTATATAAACTTACGCAGTATAAGGTATATCGAGTAACATATTTGTTGATATTAGAAGAGAGTGGATATATCAAGTTCGCGAAGAAAAACGCATGAGTAGTTTAACGATTTCTTTTCGAACATTTTATTGAAAATTGATTTTATTATGAATTATCGATGTAAAAATGAACATTGGAAAAAATATTGTGATTGAAATTAATTGCGATACACCGGTAGTGTTTATGAGTGTTGGTTAAGGCAAGCCGGGCTTTTCAGCTTGTATGAAGGTACCGCCACTGAACCAGCGCTGGGTTGATTTAGCTTTGTGCGCTGGTCTTGTTAAAATATCCATTGTTTACCTTTCTCTAAAATATCGCTTTGGTAGTTAGTTGCTCGTGTTTTCACCCCTTGTTCACAAAAATTGAGCTTTGTCACGCCTTCGTAAGACACGCCCCACCAAACCATCACAGGTGCTGGGTGGTGGCCTCTTTCGACCTTCGGAATTTTCTCAGTAGCTTCTTGGGAGCTGTGTGCATACAACCTATCGTTTTGACGGGTAAAATTGTCTTCTAGACATTTTTTTTATTAATGGCTTTAGCAAGTTGAAAATCTCGACTGGTGTTTTTTTACGTTTGTGTAATGCAATTACTGCGATTGACTTGATTTCCAACGAAACCACTATACAAATAAATCAACTACTTAGCATATTTATTTGCACTTTCCGCAGTGGAATAATCTTACACACTCAACGCATTCTAAATGCAGGACAACTGATCCAAAATAATTATCATTACACTGACCGCAGTGAGACAATCTTACACTAGGTACCTACTTGCCATGATCACACAATAAACACACAAAAAACCTACATATTATAACATTGCATTCTTAATGCAATTTAATGTGCAGTTGCAACAAATCTTAACGCTAACCTATTATCTAAAGTATTTGTTGGTACAACTAACCAACGTTAAAACTAATAACTAATTACTAACTAATTGAGGTCCGAGATAAAACCGCGCTACTGTTAACCAAAAAATGTATGATCCAGAGAGGTCATCCGATGAACCCCCTGCAGCATACACTACCTACCACTAACTCTGCTACCTTTGAATATATTAATTAATATAAAAGAACTTACATCTACTCTTCCATTGAGGCAGCCGCGCCTCCTCGCCTGGTACTCTTGACTAATCTCTTATAGTCTTGACGTAATAATATACGTCTTGACGTAGTAATAATAATAACTCTTGACGTAAATTATTGTAGATATCTCCTTCTTATCTGTAGGGAATAAAAACATACTGCGACGATTAATTTTAATATTGTTATTGTATAGATTTATGTTAGAAGGTTTATTGTTGTTATTGGTCATATTAATGAAGTAATTGTTCAGATTATCACATATGTCATTGGGATCATTATAAGTTGTCATATCTAGCTTAATTTTATTTAAGTGCGACAATGGCTTTTTTGAATGCGCCAGATTATCTTTTATTATATACCAGGATGCTTTAGAGATATTTTTAGCATTATTTATAAAACATATATTTCTATTTCTTTTTGCCGTCTCAATGCATTTTTTGAACAGTTTATTGTAACATTTATAATTAAACTTATCAATTACATTTTTTGATTTGTAATACTTAAGTCTTAGATTAATAATTGGTCTCGCTGCGCTCCACTAGATACCTCCGTCGTACTTGTCAAATGCGGCAACAAATACTACGCCGAAATCGGCGTACCCGAACCAGTCACACTGACAGCTGTGGGTGACGTGTACGTCCCGAATGTTTTATTCAATTTTGGGCTTAATTCAAACTAAAATGCCAGTTTGCGTAGTAAAACTGTGTAAAAATAATACTTCTAAAAATAAGAAGGACACTGGGATCACATAGTCAAGTCAAAGTCAAAATATATTTATTCAATAAACTCAATTAATAAGTACTTTGAATCGTCCAAATCTTTTTTAACCTACCACCCATTCAGGACATAATTTTTTAACTGTGGCAAAGAATGGGCGCAAGAAACCACAGCGCACAAAAGCAACGACATTTACAAACAAAAAAAAGAGTATGTCGTTACCAGGTCAATACAAAATATGAATTTAAAAAAAAAAAAATGATGCAATACAAAATTACAATACATACAATGTAGTATCAATTAAATAAAGACAATTAGAAATAGCTGTTGGAGTGCTTGGAGCATTTCAGATCCAAGCTGTTTTGTCTTCTGTGTAATCTGACACTTTATAATAAGCTTTTTTATAAAGCTTTTCTTTGATTTTGATTTTAAATTTATTAAGATCTAATTTCTGAATATCATTTGGTACTTTGTTGTAAAATCTTACACACAGACCCCTAAAAGAATTATTTATTTTATGGAGCCTAGTATAAGGTACTGCTAATTTGTTCTTACTTCTAGTGTTTACATTGTGAATATCACTGTTTTTTGAAAACATTCCAGTATTTTTATGAACATAAATCAAATTTTCATAAATGTATTGTGATGCAACTGTCATTAAACTTATATGCTTAAATCTCTCTCTGACAGAGTCGCCAGCCTTTAGGTTATATATTGCTCGAATAGCCCTCTTCTGAAGCACAAAGATAGTTTGAATGTCGGCAGTATTTCCCCACAGTAAAATGCCGTACGACATTACACTATGAAAGTAACTAAAATAAACTAATCTGGATGTATCAACGTCAGTTAACTGACGGATCTTCATTACTGCATAAGCCGCAGAGCTAAGTCTATTCGACAATTTAGCTATATGTGGGCCCGACTGAAGCTTGGCATCTAACGTGATGCCTAGCAACACAGTGGTGTCCACAGGATTCACATTCTTATCTTTAATTTGTACACTAGTTGTTACTTGCTTAACATTAGGCAATACAAATCTTACACATTTGGTTTTTCCCTCGTTTAATAGCAAGTTATTTACACTAAACCAGTGAACAATCTTTGAGATCGCATTATTCACATCGTCATAATTTGGGTGTCGTCGTTTCACTTTGAATAAAAGTGAAGTATCATCAGCAAACAATACTATCTCATGACTGTCTTTTACAAAATAAGGTAAGTCATTAATATAAACCAAAAACAAGAATGGACCTAGTATTGAACCCTGCGGAACTCCCATTGTAACACATACCATCAGTAAGTATCGTATAATTTCGAAATTTCATCATAAAATAATATGAACAATAAACGCCATTTAGTGTTACCGCTTAAACAAGAATAAAGTCCCCGTGGTTATGATTTTTATTACGTGAATTTATTGTTATTGTCTTCTATTTTAAAGGTAACCTATTTCATTTGTCTTACAAAGTTACTATACTTAACCTAGTTCTATGTTATTTCATGTTTACTTATATTTGTGATCTATAATAAGGTGTAAAAATGTTAGCTAACACTATATCAAGGGGATTCTACTGATGAAACTGAACAACTTTCCATAAGAAACATGGGTCGAATATTTATTATTTTTCCCTATACAAAATGCGCAATTAGCTGATTGACTCAAGTATGGAAAAGCATTTTTTTTTCATTTTGACCTACGTTCCTGAAATGTAAACTTTTCGTGTCTGTACTTACATTGAAAATATTTGCGAAAAACATAATCTAGGGGATGAAGGATACGTGAACATTAGAATCATTTTTGGAATTTTTGTCTGTCGATTTGCTTGACGCGCATCACACAAAAACCGCTGGGCGGATTTTAATGAAACTGAGAACAGGTGTATAGCTTATGATTCGGGTAATATTATAGGTTAAAGGTTGCTTCACACATATCAGTGAAGCCACAGTTCCGACACAGTACCGGCACAGTGTTTTTCATACATTCTCTATGAACGCATCCCTACTTGTCAGTGATAATGCTCTCAGTGTCAGTGCCGCCACCGGCAAATCACGGACGTATTCGTTTTGAAAAAATTCATAGACAATGTTTGAAATAATATTTTCACTCCTCTAGCTTAAAAAGACCGTCATTGTAGCGTTCTTAAGCGAGGCTAAAATAGCTTTTCTTGCTCTAGGGGAAAAAGTTTTTTTTATTTTATTTTTGTCTGTTACATGAAATGAGCCTACAAAAACGAAAAAGTACACACATCAAAAGTGTCTAGGGATCAACATATATTTTTGCAATAACTTTTCTCCTGATTGATATTAATTAAAATTTTCTTTAAGGATTCATCAAATAAAGTGTTTTCGTTTGTCTACAGTAACGATAAACCAAGTCACCTTTGCATTAATAAAGAAATTTGCCATTTTCCTAATAAAGGGATTTTTGACTTGAACCATTAACATTAAAGTTCGAAAAAATTACTGAAATAACAGTTTTCTTTAAAATTTTATTGGGTAACTTAAACAATTAATAATCCGTGTTTCTACCGCGAACACTAACAACACAAGAACATCGGTTTGGCATACTCAAAATGAGTTCATCCAAATCACGCTGTGGAATGGCCGCCCATGTTCGTTGCAACAACAAAAAAAGGTCTTCTTGCGACTGGATACCCTCCATATTCGGCAGAGCTCTTCTCTGTAGCATATCCCATGCATGCTCAATCGGGTTCAAGTCTGGCGACTGAGCAGGCCAGGGCATGACATTGATGTTAGCTGCGGCGAGAGTCTGTCTTACAACTCTTGCGGTGTGCGGTCGTGCATTATCATGCATTAACTGAAATAAGGGACCGATTTGCACTTGTAGAGGAACGATGACGTCTGATACAATCGTCTCAGCATAAATTTGAGCGTTGAGGTTGCCTCTGATCCAAATCAACTCAGTTCTTCCGCCGATCCAAATACCCGCCCATACCATGATGGTTCCACCACTATAAGGATGGACTTCCTGGCAGGATTTTAATCGCTGTTGGCGTCCATTTGTTCGGTTCTCCAATGTCGTATACGTCTTGTATCCGGTCTCATACCAAAACGAGACTCATCAGAAAAGCACACGAAACGCCATTGTTCTTCTGCCCAATTTCTGTGTTCAAGAGCCCATTGATATCGAATCCTACGATTGTGCATTGCTATAGTTGGTACCCTTAGCGGTCTTCGGGAATGAAGGTTCACTTCATGCAAGCGGTTTCTGACTGTTTGGTCGCTAATTAAGTTCCCTGAAGAGTGATGAAGCCTCACGGCTAACATCATGGCGGTTATTGTTGGAGCTCTTCGAGTTGTGATTTGAATGTATCGGTCTTGTCTCCGTGTGGTGCAGCGATACCGTCCTCCATGGCGCTCAGCCACGGTACCAGTGCTTCGGTAACGTGTCCAAAGTCGACTGATAACACTCTGACTTGTATTCAGAGCTAAAGCCACAGTACAGTAGCACAATCTCTGCTGCTTCCTGTTTTAGACTATGCTGACGCCTGCTATCTTGATCTCACGGAGGACCAGCTAAATAAACTTGAGCGCCTTCAAAACCTTTGTATTCGATTCATATTTGGCTTGCGCAAGTATGATCATGTTTCTAAGTACCGCTCTAAACTCAAGTGGCTTCCTATTCGTCTTCGCCGGAATACTCACATCCTCTCCCTTCTATATAACACATTGTTTAATCCCACCTATCCTACCTATCTAAAGGAACGTTTCAGTTTCCTTTATTGTTCATCCTCGCGCTCGTTACGGTCATCAGAAAATCTAACCCTTAAATTCCCTTCTCACAACACCACCTTTTACGATTGTTCCTTCACCGTTGAAGCTGTTCGTCTCTGGAACTCGCTTCCAGTGGCGATCAGACGTGCGGAATCCATACACGCATTTAAGGAGCTCGTGAAAAATTTCTACCTTTCCCGTTAACCCTTTCCTGCTCCATAGCTGTCGTTGTCCGCTACTTCCTACCTGAGACTATTATGTTTAAGTATGTATAATTATGTATTATATATTTATGTAGGTATATTTAATATATGTGTGTGTATATGTATATATTTATTAAACCCGATTATTTATTTATTTTATAATGTTAATATTCTTATTTTTTGCTTTTAATCGTGTAACTAAGTATGTTTTCAATGTTTGCACCTCCGATCTTAGAGTATATTAGTTCTCTCCATCCGACTGGTTGTCTGGCAGAAATCGCTTTAAGCGATAAGACCGCCAAATTGTAACATTGTTTTTCTTTTCTTTTCTTTTTTATGTAAATGCACTGCAAATGTTTGTGTTATTATGTTACAATAAAAGTATTATCTATCTATCTATCTACGTTGCCGGGAACCAGCTTCTATCATTCCCACGGCTCTGAGCATTTCTTCCCCGCTTAAATGACGTCGCCGCTCCATAATAACGTTGGTTTTAATCAGTAGTAGGGAAACAGTAGCACTAATAATGTCTTCAATGCGTTGTATGTTTTTATAGGGAAAATATTGACAGCTGATTTTCATCTTTTACTAGAAATTGATTGAAAGTTCCTGTTTCAAATTATGAAATGCACCAAAAAGGATCCATATACATTTATAAAATCATCAATTTATTACAAAGCCACATCTCAATCTCAAGAAATCCGCATAAAAATGCTTGATCCCTAGACACTTTTGATGTGTGTATTTAGTCATATGTAGAATAATCATGAATAAAGACTCGATTTATCACTGTTTAGATCAACAACTTTTTTGAGATAGTTTTTATTAATATTTATGGTAAAATTAGTAATCATTTGAATCTATGAACAACACAGACCACGCCCACACAGTCCATGCTTCAGCAAGAAACAGCTGCACAGTCTGCACATGTGCTTAGGTGGTGAACCTTTAGCCCGTTAGTCGCTTTTACGACACCAAATGGAAGAAAGGGGTTGGTAGTATTATTTTGATGAGCCCATCGCCGCTCTATGCTGTTGTATGTATGTGCAGTCTTTAGTCCATTAGTCGCCTTTTACGAGACCCAATGGAAGGTAGGGGTTGGTAGTATTATCTTGATGAGCCCATCGCCGCTCTATGCTGTTGGATGTATGTGCAGTCTTGAGTCCATTAGTCGCCTTTTACGACACTGAAGAAAAGAGAGAGGTTGGTAGTATTATTTTAATAAGCCCATCGTCGCTCTATGCTGTTGGATGTATGTGCAGTCTTTAGTCCGTTAGTCCCCTTTTACGACATCGAAGAAAAGTGAGGGGTTGGTAGTATTATTTTGATGAGCCCATAGTTGCTCTATGCTGTTGGATGCATGTGCAGTCTTTAGTTTGTTAGTCGCCTCTTACGACACCGAAGGGAAGAGAGTGGTTGGTAGTATTATTATATTAATGAGCCCATCGCCGCTTTATGCTGTTGGATGTATGTGCAGTCTTTAGTCCGTTAGTCGCCTTTTACGATACCCAAGGGAAGAAAGGGGTTGGTAGTAATAAAAAAAACTACTAAAAAAATGAAGTCTAATCATTGCTATACATACCTAGCATTTTTCTACAGAAGAAACCTACGTCTAACCTACATAATAATATATACAATTATATTGATACATATTCGCTTTTAATTGTTATTTTTTAAATATATTCTGAGTTATATTTATAACCAGCAACTTAACTAATACATCACAGCAAAAATATTTTTCCCATTAACTCGGGTAACAGTTGAGCAGCTGGCAACAAATTTTTCACGCACACTAGCATCCTTGCATATTGTCATAAACACACTACTGAGTTGCCGCATTTACGGAGCTGTGGTTTATAGGTAGCGCGGTATCTAGACGAGCGCAGCGAGACCAATCATTCATCTACACTCGGCGTCAAAAAAATCGCACCTCTTAGAAAATCACTTTCAAATGTCATTTACTCTTGATATGCACATGCAGTCGCATTAATTATGATTTTATTTACAAGGTTACTTAATTAACTTAATAAAAAACATTACTTTTCATTATCAAATAAAACCTAATGCAACAAATAAAGTGTCACAAAAATTCGATGCAAATTTTGCTACCCGTGAGAGTTGCTAGTTGCGCTTCCTTTGTGGGTATAAAACGGTCAACACGGGTTCAATGTGGGTCATTCGCTATTCAACCGTTGAAGAGGACACACGCACAGATTTTGATGGATACCACAGCTGATAAAGCCGCTCAAGTGGTTGCACTACTGCAATCAGGGGTGCGGCAGTGTGATGTCGCCCGGCAACTGAACCTGAGCCGTTATTCCGTTCGAAGAGTGTACCAGCGCTTCATAGAGACCGGTGGCTATATCCGCAGACACGGTTCGGGTAGACGTCGCTGCACTTCGGAAAGAGACGACCGGTTCGTTGTGTCGAACTCTTTGAGAAATCGTTTCTCCAACGCTGTTGAGTTGCAACAGCAGCTCCAGGCAGTTCGCAGACGCACCGTAAGCGTATCTACGGTTAGAAGAAGATTGAAGGAGAAGAAGATAGTGGCCCACAGAGCTGCTACGGGTCCAAAATTGACTGCAGCGCATCGGCGAGCCCGCTTGCAGTTTGCTCGTGACCACGTCGATTGGACCCTTGAGCAGTGGAGAGCTGTTCTCTTCTCAGACGAGACGCGAGTGTGTCTTTTCTGCAACGACCGACGGAGAAGAGTATACCGGAGGCAGGGTGAACGTTTCGCCCAAGCCTGCATCCAGGAGACGGTGGAATATGGTGGCGGATCCTGCATGTTCTGGGGCGGTATGTCTGCTGCCGGCAAAACCGACCTTGTCTGCGTCTCCCGGACTGGAGGTGCTCGCGGACAAGGGTCGCTGACTGCTCGCCGCTATGTCACTGAGGTCCTGGAAGTGCATGTGGTCCCCTTTGCCGAATCTTTTGGCGAGGGGTTCACATTAATGCACGACAACGCTCGCGCTCACACTGCAGGCATCGTGAGCGACTTCTTGCAGAGGTCCCAAATCTCTGTGATGCAGTGGCCAGCGC
The DNA here is from genome assembly GCA_963921215.1 of Scoparia ambigualis. NCBI lineage: Eukaryota > Metazoa > Arthropoda > Insecta > Lepidoptera > Crambidae > Scoparia > Scoparia ambigualis. Next base: position 372,951 of record OY992506.1, on the reverse strand, counting down.
GAAGTCCGGATCTGAATCCTATAGAGCACCTCTGGGACCATCTTAAACGTAAGGTTCGATCTCGGGATCCAGCTCCTTCGACTCTACAGGAGCTCCAAGACGCGGTGATTGAAGAATGGGGGCTTATCCCTCAAGAAGAGCTCCTGAAGTTGGTGAGGTCCATGAGGGACCGTATGGAAGCCGTGATCAGGGCAAGGGGGGGTAACACTAGATTTTAAGTTAATTTTAAGACACTTTTTGTACATTTTTCTTTGTAAATTATCTGTTGTTAATTAGGACTTAATTAAGGATTTTTATTATTTTATTAATTTTAATGTTGTTTGTATAATTATAATTAAACAGAAAGTTAAATTTAATTGTTTTTTGATACTCCTTTTTGTTACCTTTCTAATGATACCCAACACTATCCTCTACATAAGGTTTAAGAATTTTTAAAGATGATTTTTAAAAGGTGCGATTTTTTTGACGCCGAGTGTATGACTTAAGTCTTAATTTACGTTTAACATTGGATGCTATTTTTATGCCTTTTGTAAGCCATTTTAGTTCATTGAGTCCCTTTATGTTTCTTTTTGTGAAGTATGTTGGAAAGCATAAATTGTATGCAAGAGTTATTACTTCATGGAATTTATTGAAGCCTAAATTTGTATCCGTTTCTGTCAATACGTCTTGCCATGTTAATGCTGCCAAATAAGCAAGAAATTTTGACGTAAAGTCTCTTTTCCTTTGATAAACTATGGTTGGCGACGTAGCTTTGCAAACTAATGGAATCGAAAGTAACTGTGCTCTGTCATGATCCGAAAGAGCCAGTGGAATGTTATCGCCGACGGCGTCCTGGCAGTTACTTATAATTTGATCTAAACACGCAGTTTGTCTAGTCGGTGTTTTTATATGAACTATGAAATTGTAATTTTGTGTCAATCTATAATATTCATTTGCAATGTCTGATTTTTTTAATAAATTAATATTGAAGTCACCTGTTATAATGATTTTTCTGTTTCGTTTTTTCCTCAACTTCTCGAACAATACTTCTAGTTTATGTAAAAATAAATTAGGGTTACTGTTAGGTATTCTATATATACAGACTATTAAACACTTATCCTCTGGAATATCGATACCACACAATTCGAACATTTAATAGCACTTTAAGTCCTCAAATATTGTTATTTTGTTTACTTCAAGATAGTTTCTACATAGTATCATAGACCCTCCACGTTTCTGGTGCTTTCTAGAATACCAGTCAGCTACGGTAAAGCCATTTAAATATGCATTGATTTGTCTCCTGCTCGGATAAAAGTTTCGGATAGGCATAGAATGTCGACATACTTATTATTTGATTCAAGATAGGTTAAAGCAATTTGCAGTTGATCCTTTTTGCTTAAAAGCCCTCCTATATTTTGATGACTATGTTTAGGTTATTGGACTTAGTTTCGAAAAAGATTGTTATTTCCAATTTTGCTCGAACTCAGTAGGGTGGTTGAGCACTTTTTGTTTGAACTAACCTGGAAATAATCTAGTATTGTTTTTTTACATTTTTGATTTTTTTTTATCATATTGGTACGTTTTGGCATGCTGGGTAAGGCTGGACGTTTCTACGGGTCGAAAATAATAAGGTATAGTGCCCTTCCGGGGTATCAATTTACAAGGTTTTTTTGTTGTCTAGCTTATTTTCCTGCAAGCGTTTGGCCAAGGTTTTTATGTTTAAAAAGGTATTTGTGTAGTACAGACAATCAATAATATAATTAATTTTTCCACAGTAGAAGTGCTTGTAACTACGATTATTATTCAATGGCGGACAATCTATAAACAAACAATTTGAAAAAAGGTTCACTATTTGATGAATTTCTCTATTAATGTGTTTCTCATTCATAGAAGAATTTTTTAAAACACTTAGAACAATTACAGTTTGACTCTTTAGCTTCTCAAGGGTTGAGTATAGGTTTGCAATCAATTTCAGTCGATTCGTGTCGTTTTCACCAATACCTAAGACAAAGACATCAGAAGGTTTATAGTATTTGTCACAGTCTTTTAAGATTTCTTCCGTTGGAGCATATGGTTTTGTAGAGGAAAAGACTGATTATTCTTCGTAAAGTGTATTTTCTCTGGATTTCAGTAGAGTTTCCGCTAGTCCAACACATTGTTGCGAACCAAATATTCTTATGGTTTTGTATGATGAATGATATTCGGCATCGTGGGTTAGATAATTTTGACTATCAGTGAATAATGGTTTTTCTTCAATTGAAAGTACTTCTTTGGAATGGATAGGTTGTTCTTTTTGGGTTTGTTGACAAATTCTAACAAGGTGATCCGGTTTATCGTTAACGATTATAGAGTACTGTGACTGATGAGCACTATCGTCATCCGTAAGATCGTTTTCGACAAAGTTTAACTTGTTTCTGTCTGTCGTGGAAGTACTTTGATAACAAATTTTTTTGAGATTATTTATAATGAATTCTTTTTTTTCTAATGTTCTTTCTAATGTGACTTTTTCCAACAATAATTTATCTATCTGTCTATCCGCTGTTTCTAATTTAGCTATTAATTCTGCATTTTTTCCTTTTAATTCCTCAATGTCCTCGTGTAAGTGCGTCGATAAATCTGGTAAACTTCTCCGGGGCGTAGTGTTTACAGACATAAATGAAGATTCGGAGTCATTAGTATTTATTATTGACTTGTTTGACTTAGGTGGAATGAAATTTTTTCTATTCCTGTTTCGTGTCGTAATATATTCTCTTTCTGGCGATGTAGATAGTTGTGGTGTGTTCTTAGTTTTTTTATATTTTTCCGCAGAGGTGTACTAGTTTTGTTGCTGTCTGTGAGTTTATTTATTTTTGTTAAGCAGTTATTACATGTCCATTTTTCTTTTCTTTCTTTTGTCATTAGTAGAAGAAGTTTTTCCGAAATTATTGCACAGTTGTGGTCATAGATCTTATTACAATTGCAACATTTGAGACAATCACGTCGAGGATATCTTTTTTTGCATTTCGCGCATGAATTTGTTTCCATATTTGAGAAGTGTCCTCTGTCGGTTAGGCTTAGAACGAAGTTGTATGGATTGTAAATATGTGCTTAGCCTAAAAGCGCCCTCTGTAGGATAGACCCAAAACAAAGTTGTAGGGATTGAATATGTGCTTAGCCCAAAAGCGCCCTCTAAATTGTAGTGTTCAGCTGTTTTAGTTGTTGAAGCAAGTGACACAGCAAAGTTCTTAACGCTGTTATTAGATGTCACTAGGCGTCTCTGCGATCGATTTTCATGAGTCAATTTTATCTAACAGAATATTTGACATAATATTTGAAAATTTATACACTTATCTGCAATAGTCCTTGGCAATAAACACTGGGCTGGATATATGGGTTATTGATTTATCCTTGTTTGTTGGTTTAGCACTACACTTGATCTTTCAGTTATTGTTTCCATTTAGTATTTTTTAATGATTTATTGATTTGAGCTGACGTTTTTTGGAGATAACACTGTCGCGTCTCACGCATAGGATTATGAGTTAACGGAACTAAAAATCTGTTTATATTTTGTTCTTTTTACAATTTTCTGATAATATTTATTCAAGAGCTAATACTTTCCGTGGCAGCTGTCAGCTGTCATTGGTCTAGTTGTAAATAAAGTAAATGGGTGCGCATTTTTTCAAACAACTTTTTAAGTCCTATTATCGGAAGTCCGAAAATATTTCTTATACCATTTTACATCATAAGGATCACTCTTCATAAAAATATTTAATACTAACGATCGAAACCCATAATCACCAGAATTCATAATATCTTTAACCATATACCTTGTTTTAACTAATTTTTTTTTTCATATATTTTCTTATACTAACGATCGAAACTCCTAATCATTCTAATACATAACGCCAATATTCATAAATTGGTTTCATACTAATATTTGTTTTCATATATTTCTTGATCATAAATGTTTTTATGAGCCACCAGCTTTAAAGACAAAGTTAAGTATGCAAAACTATAGTTCCGTTGGTTAGGTTAGGTTAGACTTGTGACAAATAACTTTGTTATTTGAATAAATACTGTGTGCATTCATGTTGAATGCATGTTGCATATTTTTAAGAATACTGCATGCCTGGATGCATGCTTGCTTGCATGCTTGTTTGCACGCTGCATGCTTGCTTGCGTGCCTGCATGCATGCCGGAGGGTGCAGGGGGGCTGGCCCCTTTGCTCGGGGGGGTCGGGGGGCCTGAGGCCCCCCGCTATAAAGAAAAATAAAGTATGCAAACCTATAGGTCTGTCGGTTAGCTTAGGTTAGACTTTTGACAAATGAAAGAGGGGGGCCGCAGGCCCCCCGACCCCCCCTTTTTCTTAATCATAAGTGTATGTATTAAAAACAATATTATGACTTTAAATATTTTCTTAGTAATAACATTATTAAAAAGAAAATTATGATAATTGACTGTTATGAAGGAAATAATTATGAGAAAAAAGATCATGAGTTTAAGCTTGTACTTAGTAATGACAGTATTAATAAAAAATATATGATAACTGTCTGTTATGAGTTCCGATAGTAGTAATTAAAATTTATGGACAAAAAAAGTATGAGGATAAAAATTAGGAAGAGTGATTATTATGAACACAAATCGGTAGTAAAACAAAAAATAGGAATAATAGTTTTATGTGAGCCAATATGGACCCAAAGTAAATACATTAAATATAATTATTATTGAAACGCTTTCAAAGTTTTTCTTTTTTTTAAACTGATGTCTGATTTATAAAAGCGTGAATAAATGTCACGGTTCCTATTCGATGCCGAATGTTTGTAAACATATTACTGTCATTTGTGCAAATGTCTAGTTTCACTGGGATTTTTACTGTTTTTTGAAAGAAAGACACAATAGTTAACTGTTTTCTTGTGAATGTCTCTCAAGAAAAAGTAAAATGCTACTGCAACTAGGTATAACAGTAATATGTTTACAAACATTCGTCATCGAATTTGGCTGGATTAAAGGTTCCGTTCTAAAACAAGAAAAAATATAATACCTACTGTAATATTTTATAATACTATTATTATAAATTGTTATTGTGGTATGGTATCGTATCGATATTCGAAACGAATAAAAAAAATATTATGTTTGAAATAGAATGTACGTAAGTATTTATGTAAGAAGTGTGTATTTAAGTATATCTATGTAGGGGATGGTAGTATGTATGCTTTAGAGTTTGATGGCGCATCGGCTAGCACGTTCGGCTTGCGATCTTGCCCGCTAAGCAACTTTCGCAATGCCGGGTCACTGGATGGGTGACCAAATTTAAAACATCTCGAGCTCCTCCGTGCTTCGAAAGGCACGTTAAGCCGTTGGTCCCGTTTGTTGTCGTAAGATGACAGTTGTTAAAACCCACCAACACGCATTCTATAAATATGTAGATATTACCCAGATAGAACCCAGCGTGGTGGTCATGGCCCAATATCCCCACGTGCTATCTCCACGTGGGAAGCCTGCGCCCAGCAGTGGGACGTTTATACGCTGATGATGATGATGACGATGATGATGATGATGATGTTTGAGGAAAGTGCGGGTGTATGTTTGGGCCCCTAAACGGTCATTATATATATATTTCTCGTTTTATGTAGGTAAACTACTGGAAACGGATATTGATGAGCAGTTATCACATTATGTAACCTTTACAACTGTTCGACCACATAGCAAACTTTTTAATTTTCAGATTTCCAACTGATCCGGTAGAAAGAAGTCGTTGTCGAAATATTTAACTATAAGGTTTCAACATAATAAGAAATTAGAGAACATGAAAAAGGATGTAACATCCAAACGAAAGTTATTTAAGAAACAAATACAAAGAGAACGCCATTAATTGTTTTGATTTTAATTTAAAATATTTAATTTTGATTAAGTATTAAATGTTAATCATCCTGTCTGTTGCTTCTATTTCGTCCCTATTACAAACATATCACACGCACGCAGGCTTCCATTAGCGCATTATTTTATTGTACTCGCCCTCGCCTTCAATCATCCATTTTTTCTAAACACACCAGCTTCTTTTATGCGTTATACCTACATATACGATAGACATAACTAATTTAAAAAGTTATGTTATGAATCATTTTAAAATTATATTGTGCATAAATATTTTTTCCCTACTTTATCGGAAATTAGGCATTTGCTGGCAACCATTCGCGCTAGGGTCAGATACGCGGCTGTCACGCACACTTCAAATTCAATACAAAAACCGGGCGGATTTTGAGAAGCGTTTGTACCGCGATGCTCCGTCTAGACGTATATAGTCAAAGTTTTTAACATATAATTTGAAATCGTCACTGGTGTTATAGTTGCGTTCACCATAAAGTTCATAAAGGCGTTTCCTACTTTAGTGAATACCACTTGTAGCCCATTCATTAAAAGTTACAGTACCACTAAACGAGATCTTTTTTGGAACAAAAGATTTATTAAATTCTGAACAATATGTGTTAAAGAAATCATTATAAAAGACATTAGGGTTGTCATTGTATTCTAAATAATTTATTAATTTAAATTTAAAGGCTGCATTATTGTTAAGACTTGTTTTGTGTATTATTTTTTGTGTTATGGTATAATGTAGTTGTTTGCTGTTCCTATTAAATAAAATAAAATAAAATAATTTTGTATCTAGATTGCTTTTAAAGCGTTCCAGCCGACCTGCAGTTTTTGGTACAACAGTGATATTTTTTTTCATCACTTTCTTACTCTGGTGTGAAAAACTGACCATTTGGCCACAGTGATCAGAGTCGAGGTTATTAATTATTTGCTTAGCTAGTGGTATTACAATAGTATATATGTTATCAATACAGGTAGCCGAAGTGGCAGTTATTCTTGTTGGCTCCAAAAATAAATGATTCAAATTGTATGATAGAAATAAGTTTTTAATTTTAGTTGACAATGTAGAGTTTTCTTTAAAAATGAGATCGACTTCATAATGGCGGATAAGAAGCACATATTCAGAGACGTCTCAGTGATCAACAGGTTCAATACCGGCAGTGACCACCGACTTGTACGAGGCTCTCTGAATATCAACTTTAAGCTTGAACGCGTTCGCTTAATGAAGTCCAGGCTCCGTCCTAATCTGCTCCAAACCATCATGGGATCTGAAACGTTCCAATCAAACCTCGAGAACCGATTCGCTGCCGTGGAAACCAGAAATGCTGTTGACGTTGACCAGGCTCTCGAAAACGTGTCTGAAATCCTCAGGGAGGAAGGTTTGAGATTTTGCGAAGTTCAGCGTAAAGGCAGGAAGTCAAAGTTTTCGGAAGTAACGCTCAGGCTTATGAAGAGACGGCGCGAAGACCCACCTGTCACTTCGTCCGACCAACGGGCCCTCAACAAGGAGATTGGCAAAATGGTGCGATATGACCTCCGATGCTCTAATAAACGCTCGATTAAACGAGTAATTGAGCAGAATCGAGAGTCTAAAGTGTTTGTCCAGTCTCTTTATAGAAGCCACCTGACGAAGTTGACTACGGCCAGCGGAGCAGTCGTTGCTTCGAAGCCAGACGTCCTTTCGGAAATAGAAAACTTCTATAGCCAGCTATACGCCTCGCATGCATCTCAACCTGATCCCGAAAAGGAGGAAACCAGAGCCACGTTGACCCGCCACTTTACCGAAGACTTGCCAGAAATCAACCTAGGCGAAATTGAGTTGGCTCTTGGACAGCTTAAAAACGGAAAAGCCCCAGGTGAAGACGGTGTTACATCTGAGCTCCTGAAAGTAGGCGGTAAACCTGTGTTAAAGGAGCTCCAATACATCTTTAACACCGTTCTCTTTGATGGGAGAACTCCGGAGGCGTGGAGTAGGTCGTCGTGTTATTCTTCAAAAAAGGAGACAAAACCCTTCTGAAGAACTACCGACCCATTTCGCTCCTGAGCCACTTCTACAAGCTGTTTTCAAGAGTCATCACAAACCGCCTTGCGCGAAGACTCGACGAATTTCAGCCCTCGGAGCAGGCCGGGTTTCGAGGAGGATACGGCACCATAGACCACATTTTGACAGTACGGCAGATTATACAGAAGGCCGAAGAGTATAATCGGCCCCTGTGCCTTGCATTTGTGGACTATGAGAAGGCATTTGACTCTATCGAGACCTGGGATGTTCTTAAATCCCTGCAACGATGCCAAGTCGATTGGCGATATATCCAAGTATTGAGGTGTCTCTACAATGCCGCCACCATGGCCGTCCAAGTACAGAACCAGCAGACAAAACATATCCACTTACATCGAGGTGTGAGACAGGGGGATGTGATATCCCCAAAACTATTCACAAATGCCTTAGAGAATATGTTTAAAACGCTGGACTGGAAAGGACGTGGCATCAACATCAACGGCGAATACATCTCACACTTGCGATTTGCAGACGACATCGTCATCATGGCCGAAACGTTGCAGGAGCTACAACACATGCTGAACGGCCTAGCTGATTCTTCTCGACGCATCGGTCTGCGGATGAACCTGGACAAAACCAAGGTTATGTTCAACGAACGTGTCGTCCCGGAACCGATTGCAATACAAGGCAGTGCTCTCGAAGTTGTTAAAGAATACGTCGCCAATTCCGCAATGTCTAAAGACGAAAGTCTTCAATCAGTGCGTCCTACCCGTCATGACATACGGAGCCGAAACGTGGACACTGACGGTAGGGCTGGTTCACAAGTTTAAAGTCGCTCAGCGAGCTATGGAAAGGGCTATGCTCGGTGTTTCTCTGAGGGATCGGATTCGAAACGAGGTGATCCGGCAGAGAACCAAGGGTGTTAACCTATCACACAACACCGCGTGTCAACAAGTTGTATGCGAGCACGTTTAACGTAATATTGAACTGGCATCCACACGCCTTGATGACAAAACCAATGAACAACTGATTTTACTAATCTAATTAATATTACATGGCGTCCACACGCCTTTTTAAGGAGAAACCAATGCATGGCCGACTGCCATCTTTTTTCCCATCTACGAGTATACCCTGAACTAGACAGGTTTTTGATTGAATGACAAGTGATTCTTTTTTTTGAACGTAAGATCGATAACGCAAAGGTGTTAAACATTAAGATGATACACAATGAAATAGATACAAACATGTTAATTTTCGATTGACAGAGTTGAGTATAGTGAGTTATAGTCCTAGCTACTGACTGATAGCTAATCATAATTTAATATCGAGACAAAACATTTTTTCAAAAACGCACCAAAATACCGTTTTTGCGCTGGATTTGAATTTAGTTGCCATATAATAAAATAAAGTACACTCTAAGAGCTTTCATATGACATTTAATTCATCACTGTTGAATAAAGCTGAAAAGTGGGTCCAAAATGACGCATGGTCCTTTAGAGTTGCATGCTACTTATATTTTTTTTGTTAATGATGCCAGCTTCGTAAAGCTCTTCGATTATTGCAATAACTTCATTATCCAAACCAGTGTTACCTGCATTTCGTAATGCAAATAATAGTTTTAGCCGGTCAACTAGCTCATTTGGATCATCCCAATAAACATAATGAGTGTCTTTCATAACTTTTTTTAAAAGCTTAATACCTTTTCCGTGTGAAAGACTTTCGAGACTAGTAGCTTCATTTCGTGAGAATTTAAACATTGGCTTAATAATATTCATGTCCTTCCTTCTAATTATCCTTTGTTGCTAATTAATTGTTTTGATGGATCACAATTACGTCTGTGTGCATTGGTATCGATTAGTAGCATTTTGTAATTTTGTAAGTCATTGTCTGTGATAACATCTAAATTAGGTTTCTTTTTGTACAATAATTCTTTTAAGCCAGGAGTTTTCTTAAAGCTTTGGTTTCCAATTTTCAAAATGTCGCCATCGTCGTAAACGAGATTTTTTCCAAGCATCAGTTTTCCTCGATCGTTTTTAATCCCATAAGGTTCGTCTTCAGATGATGTAGACAATGACAGTGATTGATTTTTAGCGTTTGGTGATGACTGAAGAGATTTAAACGATCCTTCGCTTACATTGTGTTCATCACAAGGTACACTTAGGGTTTTGTTAGATTTTTGCCGGCCGGCCATATCAGTCGCAGAACCGATGACCGTTGGGGTAGACGAGTTCTGGAGTGGACACCGCGTATCGGCAAGCGTAGCGTAGGACGCCCTCAGACAAGGTGGAGCGACGATCTTCGCAAGGTGGCTGGCAAGAGCTGGATGAGAGTGGCCGCGGATCGTGCTCAGTGGCGTGTTCTTGGAGAGGCCTATGTCCAGCAGTGGACGAGTATAGGCTGATGATGATGATGTAGAGTTTTCTAACAAATTTATAATAAAATCACCGCAAACAATTACCGTCTTACTACAAAAAACTGTTAAAACAGTTGTTCAACACACGTCTAGCTAAACACTGTCTAAACACAAAACGCGTGTTCAACAATTGTCTAACTTGAGGTTACCACAAAACGGTATCTTACTCATGTCTTCCTAAGTCATGTCTAAGTAATTAATCTCAAGAATGTTCCGTCATTCTTTCAACTTTCATTTTACGCAACTCGTGTGGCATTGAGTATAATAATTACGTACAAAATTTATTTAGATATTATTTATGTTCAATTCAATAAATTGTATTATTGATTTTGTAATATGACTTGTTTAATTTATATAATTTGCGTTTGTAATTCAGAACAAAAAAGTAAAAACACGAAGATGAAGTAAATTCAAGTTCAGTTTAAATAAAAACTTTTTCAGGCAGCAGTGACAGCTGGTCAGCATTGCATTTCTTTTCTAGACTTCTTGACGGGAAAGTGCAGCGTGATGTCTGCAATTCTGATTTATTTTCTAAGAGTCGTGTCTTTTTGAACATTAATGTGAAATAATGGTTGATTATTAACCGTTATGTGTTTGTTAACGTGCATAAGTGCATCAATTTTGAGGTTATCACAATTTTAATCAATTTGTACCGTTTGCGATGACAGAAGAAGTTTTAGACAGTACTTAAACTAGCATCCTCCCGTAACTAAATTTAGACAATGTCTATGCAGTGTTTATCTCAAAGCAGTCGTAAAACGCAGTATTGTGGTAACGATTTTTTTAAACACGTGCTCAACAGACGTTTAACTTTTTTGTAGCAAGACGGTTATTGTTTTACCTACATTGCGGACCTTACGTAATGTCTCATCCATAACTTTTTCAAAAAAATAATATATTGCTGAAGGATGTCAGTTATTACAACAAACTGCTCCAACTCCACACAAGCTATTTCTATTGTTCGTTCAACCGAGAGGCTTACTATGTCTTTGCGTGCCTTTAATTTAAACTTTTTACTAACAATAATTAAGGAGCCATGTATTGCATTTCCTCGACTGAACGAACTTCCTACCAAATGATTCTTAAAATTGAACATGAACTGATGGTCTCTAAGCCAGTGCTCGGTAATGCAAAGAATATCAATATTATTACAGTTCATGAACAATTCAATCTCTAAATCTTTAAATCTTTTTTTTCTTTAATTTTCATTACATGTACATCAAATTAAGAGTTTCTTAAAAGTTACTTAACAAAATTACTATTTTGCTGTTAAATTTAAAGCCCTATAATAAACATATTATTATAAGTAAGTTATTTACACATAAAATTTCAGTAATCTGACTATAATAGTTTTAAAATTATTGACGTGTTTAAATGAACAAAAACTATTAGTTACATTTTCTCGAATCAGCTATTTTTGTATTGTGACACTTTTTTGCCGGGAAGCGATGTATATTTGTCCCTATATGTATAGTTACGATGGGGCTGACATGTAATTTTGTATACAAAAGCCCCTTTAAACAAAAATAAAGAAAAAAAATTTCCTTTGAAACTAGTTTTTATTGATTAATGTTTTTTTATATTTTAGCGTTTTCTTAACGCTTAAATATACTTAAGTAAAATTTTAAACACTGAAAAAAGACGACAACCTCAGGCGGGAATCGAACCACGCACCTTCCGCATTCCGGGCGGCTGCCTTAACCACTTGGCTACCGAGGTCTGGCTTTCAACCGTCGAAATTTGTCAGTGCTTGATGCTTATGTTTTTAGTCAACATTGCTTCATCAAATCTTAGAAGTTTTCACCTCTGAGATCTGTAAGAAATATTTTTACAAATATTTGAACATTCGGTTAAGATGAAGTTGCGTTTATAGATTAATGTTTTTTGTATTTTAGCGTTTTATTAACGCTTAAATATACTTAAGTAAAATTTTAAACACTGAAAAAAGACGACAACCTCAGGCGGGTATCGAACCACGCACCTTCCGCATTCCGGGCGGCTGCCTTAACCACTTGGCTACCGAGGTCTGACTTTCAACCGTCGAAATTTGTCAGTGCTTTATGCTTATGTTTTTAGTTTTTTTAGTTTTTAAAAATTTTACTTATGTATATTTAAGCGTTAATAAAACGCAAAAATATAAAAAAAAACATTAATCTATAAACGCAGCTTCATCTTAACCGAATGTTCAAATATTTGTAAAAATATTTCTTTCAGATCTCAGAGGTGAAAACTTCTAAGATTTGATGAAGCAATGTTGACTAAAAACATAAGCATCAAGCACTGACAAATTTCGACGGTTGAAAGCCAGACCTCGGTAGCCAAGTGGTTAAGGCAGCCGCCCGGAATGCGGAAGGTGCGTGGTTCGATTCCCGCCTGAGGTTGTCGTCTTTTTTCAGTGTTTAAAATTTTACTTAAGTATATTTAAGCGTTAATAAAACGCTAAAATACAAAAAACATTTTTAGTTTTTTTAGTTTTTAAAAATTTTACTTATGTATATTTAAGCGTTAATAAAACGCAAAAATATAAAAAAAACATTAATCTATAAACGCAGCTTCATCTTAAGAGGGTTTACGCCATTCGGTTTCCCATACAAACTTCCAAGTCGATATTTTTAAAAACCATTGAGCCAATTTTGATGAAACTTTGCATGCTAAAGTAAAACACAGGGATCTAAATAATTTGTTGAAAACATTTTTAAATAACGTTTATTTAGCTGAGTTATTGCGATTTTTAACTTTCTATAGTGGACATTAAATCGCAATAACTCAAGCTAAAAAAACGTTTTCAATAAACTATTTAGATCCCTGTATTTTACTTTAGCATGCAAAGTTTCATTAATATTAACTTAGTCGTTTTTAAAAATTTCGACTTGGAACTTTGTATGGGAAACCGAATGGCGTAAACCCTCTTAACCGAATGTTAAAATATAGTTGTAAAAATATTTCTTTCGGATCTCAGAGGTGAAAACTTCTAAGATTTGATGAAGCAGTGTTGACTAAAAACATAAGCATCAAGCACTGACGAATTTCGACGGTTGAAAGCCAGACCTCGGTAGCCAAGTGGTTAAGGCAGCCGCCCGGAATGCGGAAGGTGCGTGGTTCGATTCCCGCCTGAGGTAGTCGTCTTTTTTCAGTGTTTAAAATTTTAGTTTTTATTGGTTAGACAACGGATAAACATACTTATTATAAATTATAAAACAACCAGACCACAAATCAATTTAGTTCCTTCAAAAAAGTTCTAAACAGTTTTTTCTATATTGACCTGACCGAGATTCAGACCTGGCGTGCTAACCACTCTACCACGGAGGTCGTCAAAACATACCACAAAATTCATGATTATATAAATAATCGGTTTAAAATATTTTTGTTAATTTACTCGCTCTAATAAAACACATGCGCAGAGCTATTTATACTTGCCGATACACTTTATCAATATCAGCAACAAATAAAACTCATATTTTTAATAATCTTAAATTTGTGTGTGGAGTAACGGCTATGGGTTATGTTATTTTACCCGAATGAAACTTTGTTTGTCCAGGTGGCGGAGTACCTGCTGGACTGCGCGCGCAACGTGAAGCCCGAGCTGTACGTGGTGGCCGAGCTGTTCACCGACGCCGACCACGTCGACAACATCTTCGTCAACCGCCTCGGCATCACCTCGCTCATCCGCGGTGAGGCGAGCGCTTACAACTCTCGGCCTTTCCCTCCCTTTGTATATTTAACGCGAAAATATGTTCTGTGGAAAAAATATTCAATAACTCCGAAGGTCTTTCGAGACTGTAATAATATGAATGTTATATGTAAGATCGTAGAAACTAAACAACAATAATAAATCAGTTTACAGATGACTCGATTTCAAATACTAAATCAGTCTACACTCTACTGTCTGCCTGACTATTTTTAAAACTTTATGGAGGTAAGATTTTGTCTAAACTTTAAGTCATTCACTGCCGTGCTAGATCCCGAGCGAATGGCACGCCACGTAGGGAGCCGCAGCTCGTGGCCGATTCCAATTGGCGATTCGGTTACAGCGTGGCCGAGCGACTCAGCTACCGTACATTTCAATACTAACTATTCGGATACGTAGCCAGCGACGTTGCGATAGCGTCCTAGTGACGCAGAGCATTCGGTCCGAGGGCAGCTAATACAATGGTCGGCGCCGTGTCTAAAGGAGCGCTTACACGGGTAATTTTTTGATCAATTATTGCTTGGCAACACGTATTGATCAATCTGGAGCAATTAGTGGAGCAATGTGGAGCAACGTCAAAGAATCGCGGCAATTGTTTTGGCAATATTTCTGATAATTGCTCCATATATTCCAATTGCTGAATGTTGCCTAACACGAATTGCCGAATATCTAATGAGTCTGGAAATTTAAAGCAATTTTGTTTCCTGTCTCGCATAATAGAAGTGACAGTGTTAGTTATTCAAAAGAGTATGTCAAAAGTGTATGAGAAGTGATAGTTATTCAAAAGAGTATGTCGTTTAGCCAAGGCAAACTATCTGAGTTCTAAGATTAAGAATAGTAATAACAAAATAAAAATGACATGGAGTATTATAAATAGTGAAACTGGAAATGTCAAAAGTCGTAATAATGAGTACAATTTGAATTGTGATAATAAAACCTTGACTTCTGATGCTGATGTTGCTGCAGCATTTGAGAGGTTTTTTACTGACATTCCAGTTTCAACTACAAAAGCTTTGATTTGCTCCCCCACTGTAGCCGAATCTGTTTTGAAGGAGAATGTTAAAGTTTGTGAAAGTAATTTTAGTTTAAAAAAAATGTGCACTGCAGATATATTAAAGACATTTAACACTCTCAATAAAAAGAAGACCGCTGATCTGTGGGGTGATTCCGTGGACGTCGCTAAATCAGTAATTATGACAATAGCTCCAGTTTTAGCTTGCATATTTAATGAATTCATTGACTGTGGTGTTTTTCCTGACCTAATGAAGCATAGTAAAATAATTCCATTATTTAAATCAGGTAGCACTTCTGACCCCCCTAATTTTAGACCTATTTCTGTGCTACCCACATTTAGTAAATTTTTTGAAAAGTTGATGCTAGACGAAATTCAAAATCATTTTTCTAGAAATAAACTTTTACATTCTAAACAGTATGGTTTTACCAGGGGTCGCTCAACAACTGACGCCGGTGTTGAGCTTTTATTTCAAACATTTGATGCCTTGTAGGATTCACAGGATGCCCTAGGGGTATTTTGTGATTTATTCAAGGCTTTCGATTTAGAGATACTTCTTTGAGTCTTCTCATCTCATACTTAAGTAACAGGATTCAGAAGGTCGACATTAACGGTAAAAAATCTCCGGGATACTGATACCGGAGATCCCGGAATATAATGGGAGTTCCGCAGTGTTCAATAATTGGTCCATTCTTGTTTTTGGTTTATATTTATGACTTACCTTATTTTGTAAAAAACAGTCATGAGATAGTATTGTTTGCTGATGATACTTCACTTTTATTAAAAGTGAAACGACGACACCCAAATTATGACGATGTGAATAATGCAGTCTCACAGATTGTTCACTGGTTTAGTTTAAATAACTTGCTATTAAATGAGGGAAAAACCAAATGTATAAGATTTGTATTGCCTAATGTTAAGCAAGTAACAACTGGTGTACAAATTAAAGATAAGAATGTGAATCCTGTGGACACCACTGTGTTTCTAGGCATCACGTTGGATGCCAAGCTTCAGTGGGGCCCACATATAGCTAAATTTTCGAATAGACTTAGCTCTGCGGCTTATGCAGTAATGAAGATCCGTCAATTAACTGACGTTGATACAGCTAAATTAGTTTATTTCAGTTACTTTGATAGTGTAATGTCGTACGGCATTTTACTGTAAGGAAATGCTGCCGACATTCAAACTATCTTTGTGCTGCAGAAAAGGGCTTTTCGATCATTAAATCACCTAAAGGCTGGTGACTCTGTCAGAGAGAGATTTAAGCATATAAGTTTAATGACAGTTGCATCACAATACATTTATGAAAATCTCATGTATGTTCATAAAAATATTGATATGTTTTCAAAAAACAGTGATATTCACAATTTAAATACTAGAAGTAAGTACAAATTAGCAGTACATTATACGTAGGTCACACTATAAGTTTTGCGTAACTTAAAAAAACAACATGTTATAACCAAAATATTATGTTTATTGCTTTTCAAAATACTCTCCTTTACATTTTAAACATTTTTTCATGCGATCTAACCATTTTTTAAAACAGGAGGACCACAGATCTGAAGGCATGTTTTTTACGTGCTGATTGAACGCTATCACTGCCTCTTCGGAGTTGGTAAAAGTGAAACCTCTCATCAAATCTTTGATTTTGGGGAAAATACAGAAATCACAGGGTGCTAGGTCGGGGCTATGTGCAGGATGGGTTGTACTTTTTTGGAAGCTAAAAATGACTTGTTGGCCGTGTGTGAAGAAGTGTTGTCATGATCTCCTACAGGAGAACGCGGCTTTTGGGTCGTCTTTCGCGAACTTTTTCTAACACCCTGGGTAAACAAATGGTAGAATACCACTCGGCATTAACACTATTTTGATCTTCAAGTGGAATTGTACAGATGGGACCCGTAGCTGAGAAAAAAAAACGCAATCATTTTTTTACCAACGTTTCTCGCCTGCCTCACTTTGGTTGGCCTGTTCTCATTTTCAAACACCCATTCACAAGATTGCTGTTTTTTTTCGGGTTCAAAACAATAAATCCACGTTTCGTCTCCTGTGACAATGTCATAAATAGCATTAGAATGTCCATGGTACATGGTACTTCAGTAGCATCTGTGAGCACCAATTCACGCGAGCCCGCTTCTGCTCCTCTGTCAGTTCATGAGGGATCCAACGACAACAAAGTTTCCGAACTTTCAATTCTTCGTGTAAAATTTTCTGAATTTGGCTCATACTCGTACTAATCCTCAATAGTCCTCGAATGAGCTTGGGAACAGTATTTTTATTTATTTATTTTTGAAATATTTACATTTTAACTTAACATATGACACTAATTTTTTTTCTGTAGCCCTTCAAAATACTTCACAATATTTTTTTAAAGATTCATAAAAATGACCACGCGCTATTGTTTTTGTGACAATCACAATACGCGCGAAACCTGCGGCGTGACGTCATCGGATATGTAATCGGACGCCCGCCGGGTGCGGGCGGCGAGAGCGGCGGCGGGGACTATCGGATACGATGACGTCACGTCACGTCAGTCGAGTGCCAGCAAACTAAGCGAGGTAGTAGTGTTTTAACGAATTATTTATGTACAATAACTTTGTAAATACTTCTCGTATCAAAGTGAAATAAAAACTATTGGTTTTAGAATAACGACTTCTATAATGGTATAAAGTAAAAATGACCTTTTTTTCATTTTTCCCAAGTCCATTGTCTCATAGGTAATCCGCGGGTTTTCTTCAATTAGCCGCTTAACAGTAGCCACATTATTTTCGTTGACGGCAATTAAAGGCCGCCCTTCACGAAATTCGTTATGTAAAGAAACTCGACCTCTCAAATTCAGCAAACCATCGCCTCACGGTGCTCAAACAAGGTGCTTCTCTTCCAAAAGCATTTTAAAGACGAGCGGCACAGTCTTGCGGAGAGAGAGAACTTAAAATCATAAAAAATCATCGCTCTAAAATATTTTCGACTTAATTCCATTGTCGTTGCGTACAGTCACGAGCACCAATATGTATACATTTAGACTCTTATTCTTTTGCATTTAAGAGTTACAATTGTTTACATATTCTTGCTCGTCACTGTACGTACGTAGAACTTTAATGTGTGATAAAAAACAATTGACAAATGATTTCCCGTCAATTGTTTTTTTTTATTACTAAGAAAGTTGCAACGTTTAAAAAAATATAACATTCGAAATTCAAATAGTTCCGATTAGCTAGAAGTGCAAAACTTTTACTGTGCCCCATGTACTAGGCTTCATAAAATAAATAATTCGTGTAAGGGTCTGTGTGTACGATTTTACAACAAAGTACCAATTGATATTCAGAAATTAGATCTTAATAAATTTAAAATCCATATCAAAGAAAAGCTTTATATTCTTAGAATAATAACGCTATAGAAACCAAGTCCGCGCGCCTATTTTGAAGCACATTAATTGGAGCCAGAAATGGCACCAAACGCCGGACCGCTCCGTAGTGTTCAATGTCACAGCGCGCCGAACGTGTCTCGCGAAAACAAAAAAAAATGACGGTTTGTGCAGTTATATTGTGTCACAACACATCTGAAAAACAAAAGAAGTGTAATAACATCACTTTTCACAGGTAAGCTTTCAGTATTTCATAGTATCTTGTAGTTAATTAGGTCAAAATATAAACTTACTGCAGTGTGATTCTCTAAGTTAAAGCATCGGTAGCAGCGGCTGCCGCAGTGCTGTCTCTTTCATATTCATAGAATTGGAAAGAGACAGCAGATCACGGCCATGCGCGCACGTCATGCGTGTGTGAATCGGTTTAGTGCTTCATTTTTGACAGAGCGCTTGTATGAAGACTATCTTTCTATAGCGTTATTATTCTAAGTTTATATTATAAAGTGTCAAATTACACAGAAGACAAAACAGCTTGGCTCTGAACTGAAATGCTCCGAGTACTCCAAAAGCTATTTCTAATTGTATATAATTAATTTATAGTGCCTTATATTTTACATTCAAATTCATATTTTGTATTTTATGACCTGGTAACGACATATATATGTTTTTTGTAAATGTCGTTGCTTCTGTGCGCTGTGGTTTCTTGCGCCCGTTCTTTGCCACAGTTAAAAAATGACATGAAATTTGGACGATTCAAAGTACTTAGTTTATTGAATAAATATATTTTGAGTTTGAGTGAAGTGAATAGTGTGATACAACTATCAGAAATTCTGAACAGATACATTAAACTTTTGTTTGAATCCCCAGTAGCCAGAAATCGAAGGGTTAGGGCAAGTTTCGTCGATGCAGAAATTCGTTCTCTTATTTGGTCTTCTGTTTCGTAATTAATGGGCCAACTTTATTCAAAAGAAATTCAAAATCACTTTAGGATGTTCGAGTAAAGTTTTTGAATAAAATATTATCTAATTCACAACACAATGATGATTGATTCCGTCTTTCTAAAAACGTTAGTACCCAAATTTGTTTGTTGCTTTTCATTTTCCTTTACTTGTGATTCATAATAAAAAAAGCACTGCAAGCTGCCGCTGCAAGAAAATCGTCCTCCATGGCGAGCGATAGTTTTGTACGGGTAGGAATGTATTTCGTGGTATTGCCTCGTTTCTTGGAGTCGCTCCATACGGCCCAATATTTTTTTTGCATATTATTTTGCCAAATCGATGCTTGTTTGTTTTGGCGTAAAATGGTCCATATTTTGTCACGTCACAATCGCCCAGTATTGCTCATTATTGATAATTTTCATTGGCCGTGTAAGCGTACCTTAACGCCGCTAGCGAACGACATTCGGTATCGATACTCGCTAGAGCTGTGCCTCGTGTGTGTGCAGAGGCGCAGAGCGCGTGGGACTCGCACGAGCAGGGGCGGCTGGTGCACCGCTTCGGCGGGCGCGCCGTGGGCGCCTTCCTGCGCCGCCCGCGCCGCGCCGCCGCGCCGGCAGTGGCGCACGCCATGCTGCTCGACCTCACGCACGACAACCCCAGCCCCATACAGCAGAGGTACCGTAAGTCGCCGATGGATTCCACGAGATCGGGTCCGCGTCCTCTAAAAATAAAATAGTCCCAGTGACAGCGGCGGTGTGTTCGCAGGAGCGTGTTCGACGTGCTGCCGACGGCGGCCATGGTGGCGATGGCGTGCTGCGCCACCGGCAGCACGCGCGGCCTCGACCAGCTCGTGCCGCACCACGTCAGTATGCGCCGCCGCCGATAGCTATAGCCGCCGCCGATTACGCCGGGGCGTGGGTTGATCGGGCCGTTTGGTGTGCAGATCCACGTGGTGGAGGAGTCGCGGCTGTACCCGGAGTGGGAGGAGCCGGGCGGCGGCGGCGGGCTGGTGCCGGCGCGGCGCGTGCTCAACGAGCTGCACTCGTGGCTGGCGCGCCAGGGCTACGGGGAGGTGTTCGTGGATCAGGTGGACGACGACGTCGTGTGCATCACGCGGCACGAGCCGCGCTCGCGGCAGGTGAGGCTATCGGATTGTGCATCACGCGGCACGAGCCGCGCTCGCGGCAGGTGAGGCTATCGGATTGTGCATCACGCGGCACGAGCCGCGCTCGCGGCAGGTGAGGCTATCGGATTGTGCATCACGCGGCACGAGCCGCGCTCGCGGCAGGTGAGGCTATCGGATTGTGCATCACGCGGCACGAGCCGCGCTCGCGGCAGGTGAGGCTATCGGATTGGGCTGTGACTCAATGACGCACCGAACATTGGCGTCTAGACTCTAGAGAACGGCACGTCGGACTTCTATCTATTCGTTTTAGGATGATTCCTATGGCCGTTCCTTTATGATTATTATTATTATTATTAACAGGCAGACAGTTGAAACAACTGAAAAAAGTATTTCTAAACAAATTCATACGTTTTACAAAAATAATAACATCATTACAAATAAACAATTCGGATTTCAACGCGGTAAAAGTACGACACAGTTGCTATCTCAATTTACTGACAGCGTCAAATAGCATCTTGATAGCCAAAAACACATGCTAGTAGTATATATCGATTATAGCAAGACGCTTGACACATTGAGGCATGATACACTCATAGAAAAACTTGACGACTGCGGTGTAAGAGGACCATTAAATAGATGGTGTCAAGAATACCTTAAAAACAGATCGCATGTAGTCAAAGTAGCTAATGATATCAGTAGAAAGGTCATGGTTGCAGATATACCGCACAAGGTTCTGTGCTCGGTCCATTACACTACATTACTTATGTAAATGATGTAGTCAACGTAGTCAAGAGCTGTGAGATATACCAATTTGCAGATGAAACATGTCTAGTTGCCGCTAACAAGGACCTAAATACAGCCCTGTCTCATCTGCAAACGGACTTCACACTTTTGTCAAAATGGTCGCACGACGCCGGCCTTGTACTCAATAGAGAAAAAACAAAATTAATGTACATAAGTTCTTCTAGCCAAAACCGGCAAAAACTTGATCTGAAGCTTGTTGCACACGATCACAAATGCCTCCATACTGATCATCAAAACTGTACATGTAGTTCAATCGAACTTGTCCACAAGCAAAAATATCTTGGATTAGTAATTGATGATCGGTTTAAGTGGACTGAACATGTTAGTCACGTGTGCGACAAACTACGAGCGATATTAGCCAAGTTCACTAAGTTAGATGCAAGATTCCTTACACGACACTTTTAAGTTTATATAAAGCACTTGGAGAAACGACAATTCAGTACGGTCTTAGTTGCTATGGAAGAACCTGCAAAACGAATCTCGATCCAATATATAGGCTACAGGTAAGAGTTCTTACGGCTATAGTACCAACAAAAATTAAAGATCAGCACCAAGACAACTACAATGGACTTTTCTATCATTGTGAGATATTACCAATACATGATCAGGTAAAATATTTACTTTTATCAGAAAACTACTTTGATGGAAATCTTCTAACAGTCAGACAACATAAAAAACAGACGCGAAGTGCTTCTAATATAGCATTTAAACGTTCCATGGTTTAACAATCTCTACGGAAAATTTCAACTAAAATGTACCAAATACCTAAATTAATTAACGATCTGGCCATAATATTAAAACAACAAATAAATGAAAGTAACATTAAAAACAAGCTAAAACAGCACTTTTTGTCATTATTAATAAAAAAGATATACCTACATGTCTGTATTAGTATATGTGTGCGTGGGTGTGTGAGTGTGTGTTTGTGTGTGTTTAGTGTGTATACGTGTGTGGATATGTGTAACATAAGTAATGTATCTCAA
Source organism: Scoparia ambigualis (assembly GCA_963921215.1). NCBI lineage: Eukaryota > Metazoa > Arthropoda > Insecta > Lepidoptera > Crambidae > Scoparia > Scoparia ambigualis. Next base: position 350,798 of record OY992506.1, on the reverse strand, counting down.
TATAAATAAAACAGTCCACTTTTAAGGATATAAAATCCACCCGTGAGTTTGCACACTTACGACTACCCTACAATAAAATGTTGCAATTCAATAATAATTATGTAACTTGTACTAGAAGTTGTATTAGATGGCGAATATGTACAGTGTCACAAAAACCAAAATTGGTTTTTGTGACACTGTACATATTTAATAAAATGTATACTTTAGTAAAATTTATAAAAAAAAAACTGATTACATCCTGTACCCCGTTAGCTCATACTCGTGAATTAACTTTTTTCCAGTTTTAAATACTTGTCTAAGCTATTTTTAAACAAGCGGCCGCTCGCGGTTTCACCTGCGTGGTTCCCGTTCCCGTTTGAATATCGGGATAAAAAAGTATCTTATGTGTTAATCCAGGTTATAAACTATCTGTATGCCGAATTTCATACAAATCCATTCAATAGTTTTTACGTGAAAGGGTAAAAAATATCCATCCATACTTACAAACTTTCGCGTTTATAATATAAGTAGGATATTAGTAGGATTGATTTGTGTTCTGTGCGGAAACCACTACAGCTCGCAACTTGTTCCAAACATCGACGACTCTCTTACTAAAGAAGTGCTTGTGCGGACTGTTCCGCGATAGTGGCTTTGACAACTTGAGATGATGCCCTCTTAGGTGTGTGTTTTGGGAGAAGTAGAACAATTGTTTATCCAAATTTTCGACATCATAATGGCCATGTAATATTTTATATGTCTCTATTAGGTCCCCTCGATTTCTGTCTCCTTTAAAATCGTAAGTTTTAAAGCTTTCAGTCTTTCCTCATATGGTTTATTCTTCAAAGCCTTCGGGATTTTTGAGAACCTTCGCTGTACTTTCTCAAGTATCTCTATATCTTTTTTAAAATATGGGCTCCAGATTTGAAAGGCGTATTCTAAAATCGGTCTTACACATATGTTTTGTAGATATTGAGCATCATTTCAGGTGTTAAGTACCCGAAAGCTTTTATGATTAAGTAAATGAAACTGTTAGCCTTTTTTGTCATGGCAGTGATGTGTTCCCATTTTAAATTATTAGCAATGTGTACTCCAAAGTCAATTTGTATCTCGACCTCCCGTAGTAGTTTATTTGCGACATCTTGTTTCAAAAAGTGAACCCCGAATCGACAAGACCCAAATCAGTGATTATAAAGCTGCTATCGGCTCGTGTACGTGACGAGGACGACCTACGTGCGGCTCGTTTACTTTTAACAAGGCTCATCCTAAGGACTAACTAAATAGTTCTCTGTTGGGTTACGGAGGAGACAGTAAACAGATATATGTATGCGAACACCTTCCTCCAAATAACAGATCCCTATATGCCCAGTGTCGACAATTTAGAAAGGTTAACAAATAAATATCTTTAGGTCCGCAACGGCCGCATACTGTTGAGAAAAGACGATCAATCTCCCGCACGTTGGGTTCGTAATATCGGGGTGCTTCAGGCATAACATAAGTATATTCTATCAAAATGTAAGAAGTTACACGATTTATATCTCTCTAGTCTTAGCTGCAATTACGATGTAATTATACAGACAGAAACATGGCTAAACGGCAGTGTGCATATTTACCGTAGGGATCGCGCTACCAAGGCATCTGTAAAGAGCGATGGTGGATGGGTCCTAGCGGCCGTCTCTAAACGCCTTCAGTCTCGGCGGCTGTCTCACTTGGAGACCATAAGTGAGGATTTACGGATTTCCGTAACGGATTCTACAATACCATCAAACTCTTTACTTCTATGAATCCGCTTCATGTAGTGTCCCCTCCGGTGTACCTCAAGGGTCCCATTGGGGCCCTATTTTCTTCTTAGTATTTGTTGATAACCAATCAGTATGCTTGTGGTTCCTTTGCCTCAGCAGAATGTAGAAAAAAAATTATAGAGAAAAACAAACTGTCAGATATTTCGTTTTAGCTGGCGCGTCACCTAATGTTTTTTTTTTTATAAAAGAAGAAGGCAAACGAGCTAGTGGGTCACCTGATGGAGAGTAATAACCGCCGCCCATGGACACCCGCAAGACCAGAGGAATCGCAGGCGCGTTGCCGTCCTTTAAGGAAGGAATAGGAATTGTGAGAGGGGGGGGGATGGGCCTCCGGAACCCTCACTGGCCGGACGAAACACAACAGCACCAAGTGCCATTATTTCACGGAATTATATTATTGTTGGTTTCGTCAATAATAGTTAAAGCCACTTTGTGAAAAGCCATCGGAGGCTATTGTGTATATAATTAGACGGAACTAGCGGTGAAAATACGGAAGCGCAAAATCCCTAGCGTTTTGTTAGGCTTCGGTGCCTCGCGGAAAGTGAGTGATCGGTCAGGTGGACGTGTGCTGTGTGCGATTACGACGAGCCCTTTGGATTTGGCAGGCGTACTACGTATCGCGGCTTCGCACCACACCCACCACCGACGGCTGCGCTGCGACCCAATCCTGTTTCCCTTCCTAAACCTGACAGCCTTTCCTTGGGTCGCGAAACGATCGGAACACAGGACCACCAGTGAGTACATAGTATATAAGTTTGGTTTTATTGTATCTTTCAATTAACAGTTAACGCTGCGTAACGAACGCAGCAGCTTCAGGCAACCCATGCACGGTGACCTAATAGGTCCGTGGTTGTCTGAAATGTATGGTAGCAGAGCGTGGTTGTAGTAACGATTCGGCTTGCTGTACACGCCTGCGTCTTGAAGGGGTATGTTGCATTTGACAGGTCGTAAAAATTGGTTTATCTTCTTTGGCGACTTGAAGTAAGTATTGATTGAAGCTCGCTTCAAGATGTGACCAATCTTGTCAGTGACACCTTTCATATATGGAAGTATGGCAGGTTGGCGCTCGACTGTGGTTGGTTTATTGCGTCTTCTGTGACGAAGTCGCGGTACTTGCAGTTTGTTATCCTGTAGTACATGCTTGACATGCTGAAGTTCAGCAGCCAGGTGTTGGGTGTCACTTATGCCGCGTGTTCTCTGAAACAACGATTTCCCTACAGTAGCCAACTGTCTAGAATGGTGCTGAAAGTCACTGTTGAGGTACCTATCTATATGGGTTACTTTACTTTTTTTACGATACACAGTATGGCTCAAACTATGGTCAGGATTCCTGATGATTAACGTGTCCAAGTAAGTTAACTGCCTCCATCTCCATTGTGAACTGAATTTTAAGGTGTATAGTTTTTTTTATAGCTTGCTGCTCCCGCTTTTTGGCAGGTTTTTGGTTTTCATGTTTCTTTTTTCTTTTTTTTTCTTTTTTGGGATGTTAATAGAACTGGAGCTTGAAGAGCTCGACTCTCTTTTTTGGGATGTTAATAGAACTGGAGCTTGAAGAGCTCGACTCTCTTTTTTGGGATGTTAATAGAACTGGAGCTTGAAGAGCTCGACTCTCTTTTTTGGGATGTTAATAGAACTGGAGCTTGAAGAGCTTGACTCTCTTTTTTGGGATGTTAATAGAACTGGAGCTTGAAGAGCTCGACTCTCTTTTTTGGGATGTTAATAGAACTGGAGCTTGAAGAGCTCGACTCTCTTTTTTGGGATGTTAATAGAACTGGAGCTTGAAGAGCTCGACTCTCTTTTTTGGGATGTTAATAGAACTGGAGCTTGAAGAGCTCGACTCTCTTTTTTGGGATGTTAATAGAACTGGAGCTTGAAGAGCTCGACTCTCTTTTTTGGGATGTTAATAGAACTGGAGCTTGAAGAGCTCGACTCTCTTTTTTGGGATGTTAATAGAACTGGAGCTTGAAGAGCACGACTCTCTTTTTTGGGATGTTAATAGAACTGGAGCTTGAAGAGCTCGACTCTCTTTTTTGGGATGTTAATAGAACTGGAGCTTGAAGAGCTCGACTCTCTTTTTTGGGATGTTAATAGAACTGGAGCTTGAAGAGCTCGACTCTCTTTTTTGGGATGTTAATAGAACTGGAGCTTGAAGAGCTCGACTCTCTTTTTCTTTTCTTTCTTTCTTTTCTTTTCTTTTTTTTATTTCTCTTTTTTATCTCTTTTAACTTTTATATACATAGATTTCTTAATACTATTATTTTACAATTTTCCTTATATACTAATACAGTTTTCCCTACTTAGAACATTATTTTCTTTTATCTTAATTTCTAATTATTACATTTCTTAATTATCTATTATTATTACAATTAAATTATTTCCTTTTTCATTTCTTTTATTTAATATACATGTATATATTTATTCTTCTATTTTGAATATTTTCTTAATCTAATTACATTTGTCACCTTCTCTTCCATCCATTTTTTACACCTGCCACAATGTGGTGTTGCTTTTTTAATTTCTCTTACTACTAATCGTCCTTATTTCTTCTATTTACAATAGATGTCTGGATCCAATTTTACCGGCAAATTCCATAAATAATTTCCTTTCTTTTTTATTACTAAATATCTCCTTCAGGGTATCCTTGCTTAACTGTGTATCGAGTTTTTGTTGCAGAGTGTACCTAGTGTTTATGTGTATTGGGCAATCGAGTAAGATGTGGAAGATGTTCTCGTCCATGGTCGGGTCACAGGCACACGAGGGGCTGTCCCTGCGCTTAAACCTGTGCAGGTATGCACAGAATCCCCCGTGCCCTGTCAAGATTTGCGACGCCGTTCGGTCGATGGACATCTTCCTCACCGTGTTGTATGCGTCCTCCCCATTCGGAAAGAAGACCTTGGTGGTCGCGGCTGTGGCTTCGGTCCTATACCTGCAGTCACACTGCTCGATCGTTTCCGCCCGTAAATGACGAACGAGATGGCGCTGCAGTCATAGTCCGCTCTGGTCTTCAGTTTGAGGGCGGTTTCCTTTGCTAATTCATCCGCTCTCTCGTTCCCCCTCACTCCGACGTGGGCCCGTATCCAATAGAGAGAGACTAGTTGTTGCTTGTCTCTCAGGAATTCCAGGTTACCCTGTATCGCCTTCGTGATCGGTTGCGACGAGTCTGGATCCATCAGCGTCTGGAGAGCCGACCTCGAGTCGCTCAGGATAGCCGCTTTTTCAAATTTTTTGCCAATAATAAATTCGGTCGCTTGGAGGATAGCGTATAGCTTGGCTTGGAAGACCGTACAGTACGGTTCCAGTCTGAATTTCCGGGTACACGTCTCAGCGGACCCCTCCCAACAGGTTAGGGCCGCTCCGACTTTCCCCTCTAGCTTGCTGCCGTCAGTGTAGATCTTGGGCAAGCCTTCTGCCACCTCGCTATCCTCTTCCGCGTTTTCCAAACAGGTAAATTTTGAATTTAGTATCCTACTTGGGTGGGTGTTCTCGATGAATGGTACGCGCTGCTCAACCCTCCTGCCACTCAATACTGCATGGGGTTTCCCGCTCTTTGCTTCAAAAAGCCGGGATGCTTCTTAGATCCGAAGATCCAGCGGAAGCAGCCCCGACAGTATTAAAGCAGCGTTGAGGGAAACTGTCCTATTGCACTTAATTATCTTCTGCGCGAAGCCTCTCAATACTACATCGAGGGCTTTCCTGGAGACTATCTTTTTCGCTTCCGCGGACCAGACGCTTGCTGCGTAAAGATCACAGGTTCGATTACTGCTTTGTATATTGTCCTGATTATTTCAGGATGTAGTCCCCAGGTAGCCCTCGCCGCTCTGCATACTCCCTTATAAATACCAATCGCCTTATTGCAGACGTATTGGATGTGCTTGTTAAATAAAAGCTTATTATCAAAAATCTCAATTATCAAAACGATATCATCTGCGAAGGTTTGCCAGTATACGTTGGCGACGGTGCGTTCATTTAGCAGGGGATCTAAAATAAGGTTCCAAAACAAGGGCCCGCCGATGGAACCTTGGACGCAGCCCTTGTTGGTATTCTTGCTAAATTGTTCCCCTGCGTATTTCACCGTCACCTTCCTATCTTCTAAATAACTGTCCACAAGCCTCCGCAGATTTATCGGACATTCCATTTTCCTCAATTGACATTTTATTTGGGGCCACCACGCATTATCGAAGGCTCCCTCTATATCCAGCGAAATCAGTACCATAATCTTCTTCTCGACCAGATTTTGTCTGATTCGCCGGACCATATCGTAGAGGGAGTCTTCGATACTGCGTTGTGGCACAAACCCGTATTGACTGGGATTCAATTTGGGCAGCACATACCATCTTATTCGTTTAATTAAAAGTTTCTCTAGAATTTTACCTAAAATTGCCAGGAGCCCTATCGGTCTGTAAGATTTGGGCTGCGTATAATCCTCTTTGTAGGGCTTTCTAAGCAAGATGATGGTCGCTACTCTCCAGGGTTTTGGGTAGTGGGAGATTTCTAGGCATTTATTGAAGATAGCCAGGGATAATTTGGAGTCGGCATTTATGGCTGCTGCGCATATTTCGGCCGTGAAGCCATCATTACCCGGAGCCTTTCTGGGGTTGAACGAAGTCACCGCGTGAAGAAGTTCAGCCTCCACGAATGGGGGGTCGCAAAGATTGTATAAAAAAATAAATAAGACAATAAATATCTACCTATTAAAACTACACGAGTGTAAAACAAAATTGTGTAAATGGCTGAAAACACTTACATATAATGAAACAGAGTCACTTTTAGAATATTAGTTGCTATAACTTGGAAAATACTAGGGTTTTATCATGAGTTTTATAGATATTTTTTTAACCGATACTGCGTGATTAAAAAAGTAAAATCTATATCGTATAATAAACCGTATTTAACAATGAATTCAAAACTACCTAATAATAAAACAAATAAATAATAATTATACATATAATAAAATTAAAATAACAAATTATTAAAAATAAGTTAAAATTAATTTATAAATTATACATATAACAGACACTCACTCACATATATAATAATAATAATTATATACACTGTATGCTGAGAACTTGTTATTGCGTTACTATAAATTTATTTCTATAATTAAGCTCATTATAATTGTTTGCGCCACAGCGCAACGAATAACAACCGTCTCTGCGCCGGCAGAATTAGAGTGCATATTGGAATGCACTCCCCCCTTCGGTCGGACGGACAGTTGTCGCCGGACGGCGCCCGCGCAAAGGAGTGGCCTTTGAGATCTCAAGATGAAATCACGCGTCGCGCGCCCTTGAACTCAGCCTTCGAAATAAAGCAATACCACTAATAGCATATGTGTAAAGTTACGCCTAACGCCTAACGAACTGCCCTAGTGAATAGTTTCGTGTAGTGACTGTGCGCCAGGAAACCCAACCTACCTCGCCGCCCGTGGTCAGATCGCCCCCCGGTTCCTGTGACTCATCATCCCTGTAAGTACTTTATTCCCTTATACCTCCTGCCTAACCCTTATTTCGCCGCTGTTACTGCGAACGCCTTTCGCCGTAACACTCTGGTCCTTCGAGCCGGTAATATTAATGCCGGCGACCTTCCCGTAACAAGTATTCTTTTACCATTTCACCATAACTTGGTCTCACGTTCCATCAGCTCCTTTAATTACAGTCCACTAAAAAATAATCGTTTCCGCCCATAATCTAATTAGTGCCATCACTTCGGAATTCATTTGTTCACATAACTTTACCCTGCCCCAATAAAAATTTGGTGAGGTAGGTATAATTTGTTTGTGGTAGGATTGCGACCACACAACATCCGAATTATCTTGACGCAATTATTTCTGCATGTTGTTTTTATGTTGCTTTCGTGTATGCATCCGGTATTCTGAACCAGGATCACAGATCTATGGTGTCATACAATGTTTTTGTGATTTGAGTGAGCTAGTGTAATACTTGTACCTACCTATACGATCGTTGTCTAATGATACATTAAGTTTAATTAAGTTTAGTTAAATTATTGCGTTACGTTTATCGGTTGCACATATAATTTTAGTTACGTATAACACACCCGCGTCTAGACGACGATATTGTTGTTTTTCCCGTTTTATTTTTTAATGAATTTTTTATGTTCTTGTCGTGTTAAATCGGCTCAAATCTCGTGCGTGCTCACCACATGAGCTTAGTGTGTATCATTTAGCTTCATCAGTTTTTTTTTTTTTTTTTTATATCGCTTACGGCTATTTGCGTGCGTCGCCTTCGCTTCTACACACGTTTGCCCACTTGTGGGACACAATTGTCCCAATTTTTTTTAATTAAGTTTTTATTATTTGTTTATTTTGTTTACTTATTTTTTCTGCGACCGACTCATTCTTCGCGCTAGGTTCCGCTAAAGGTCTGTACGACTGTGAGCGCCTTGCCCAATAGTGGGCTACGGATGACGTGATTTCCTTTGTTGTTTTGTTTGCTGTTTGTTTTGCGGTCGGCTAATATTGCGTACGCGCGTTCAATATACACAGACATACACATACACGCGTTTGCCCACCCGTAGGCCATATACAAGGCGCCCCAACTTAGTTTTGCTTTCTTTATTGTTGCGTTAATTTTAGCCCATTTGCCCTTACCTTAGTAAACAAATACCTCCAGCCCAACTATAGAATATATACAGGGTGTTGTTCTTTTTACTGCCTTTAAATTTGTTTAATTTTTTTATTTTTTATTATTTTTTTTGTCTCCTTTTATTCATCGCGATGCCGACCAAGTCACAAGCCGCGATATTTAGGGAGGCCGCCAAAGCTTTACACCAGCTCCTAGAGGTGGGATCACTGATCATTGCTGGCGACACCAAACATTCCATAACGGAATTTAACGTGCGTTTCGCACAGATACAGGGCATAAAGGAGAAGCTGGACTCAGTGTACTACAACATTCTCGACGAAGAGAACTTAGACGAGGGGGTTGAAAGGACATACACTGAGTACCACACAAAAGCCTCCGGGGCATACCTGGGGATACTTGTGGCGAGGGAGGAAATCTCACCCTCTTCCACGTCGTCCCCAACCCATAGCGCTCAGCCCAATTTCGGCGTCAATACGCCCACAGCCGTCCTCCCCAAGATAGCGCTGCCCAGGTTCAGCTCAAAAGTGGAGGACTGGCCTTCCTTCATTGCGCTGTTTAGGAGTTTGACTGACGACATGGCGACCCTGTCGGACGCAGTCAAGCTCCACTACCTGTTCTCAAGTCTCAGCGGTGAGGCATTAAGTATGGTGTCCCACTTAAAGGTCACCAATGAAAATTTTGCCGTGGCCATGGACATCCTCACCAAGCGGTACGAGAACCGCCGGGTTCTCATCGATAGTTTCGTCGACATAATCCTAGGGCTGCCGAGCATCCACACGCGCTCAAACATACGCACGCTTTTCCTCACTCCGCTGGTGTCCGCCCAGTGTGCCCTTAGTAATTTGGATCTGCCCATAGGAGACGACTACGTGTTTGTGTCGATAGTGGTGCGAAAGCTTAAGGGTGAGCTCCGCACGTTGTTTGAACGCAGACACGGGTCTAGCAGCTCCCTGCCCACGTTGAGTGACCTCATCTCCTACCTCGAGGAGCACGCGCGCTGTGTGGAGACAGAGTTCTCCAACATAGGCCAGCCGCAGCCCATTCACGCCCTGCCCGGCCCTTCTCGTAGCCGCGCGCCTCCACAGTTGCCCCATCGCACTTATGCTCAGATGGCTCAGCAACAACCCGACCATTACCGTGGCCGCTCCTCAGCTCCATCGCCTCACCGCGCCTATGATCAGCCTACTCACCAACCGCTCCACCCAGCTCAGCAAATGCGTCAGCGCCCATCCACCTCCCCGGCTCGCAGTCAGCCCTTCCCCGTCTACTCGGCCTACCAGCAAAGCTGCTCCTCATCATCGTCCTCGTCCTCTTCCTCACGCTCGACGCCCTGCTGTCCCTATTGTGCCACTAGGGGACATACGCTCATGACGTGCAGATGGTACAATGCCCAGCCAACACAGGGCCGTTGGGACTTTGTACAGGCACGCGAGCGCTGCCAGCGTTGTCTCGGCCCTCACTACGAGAGCGAGTGCAGGTCAAAGGGGGCATGCAAGAACTGTGGGAGTACGAACCACCACACGTCCCTCCATCGACCAGACGACCCAACGCACTCAGCTCATTCGTCGTCTGTACATGTGCCCCCACCACAGCTGACAGAGCACTCGAGGGAGCGTCCCAGAAACAGCAGGCGGCACGAACCCGCACATGCCAAACTGGCGCAACCCAGCTCTGCTCACAGAGCCAGCCCGCCCAGGTCCGGTTCGCCAGGTAGGCCCCGCGAACGCCGCCAGCAATTATGACTCCCTACTATCACAGAGCACCCTAGCGAAGAGGTAGATTTAGCCCATGCCCAGTCAACCCATGCCCACACAGCTGATACATACTCAGCTCATACAATTTCAGCTGATACTCAATCAGCTCACTCACCTTCTGGGCCCACTGGCACACCCATTTTATTGCCAACCGTCTCACTAAGAGTCGCGGACGTACATGGCCATCTTCACACAGCCAGAGCTTTATTGGACTGTGGCAGTATGCTGACGTTAATAACGTCACGCATGGCACGACTTTTGAACCTGCCATCAAAACCCACTTCTTTAAAAATTACAGGAGTTGGGAATCAGCACAAACATGAGTCAAAGGCGGCAATAACAATAGTATGCCGACCCACTCACAATGATACTCCTACAATTACTGCCACAGCTCACATTTTAAAAAACGTCACTGGCTACCTTCCCTTAGAGAAGGTACCAAACATTTCCCACGTACTAGGCCAGCCACCCGTGCCATTGGCTGACCAGCTTTACCACACACCAGCCCCGATCGACCTCTTATTGGGGTCGGACGTTCTTGGCCAGGTGTTGGACGGGACTAAGGTCTCGTTGGGCCCGGGCAAGCCCATAGCCTTCGACACGATTTTCGACTTCGCGTTGATAGGACCCATTGAGGACTTGTATGCGCAGCCGGCGCAGCAGGTTAACTCAGCTCACGTCGTCAGCTCACAACCAGACTCAGCTGAATCAGCCCAGGACATACGTCAGAGTCTGGAAAGGTTCTGGGTGTCTGAGGAGCCCCTCCCTCAATCTCACACTCATAATGATCCCCTGGAGGAACAATGCGAGGAAATCTTCCGCTCTACCACTACACGCGATCCCTCAGGCAGATATACGGTCGCTCTGCCCTTTCTAAAGGACGCCCCTCAACTAGGTAAAACTCACCCTATCGCATTACGCAGATTCCTCAAAATTGAGAAGAAGCTAATGGCGAACCCGTCTCTGCGTTCTAAATACGTCGACTTTATGGCCGAATACATCGACTTAGGGCACATGACTCCCTGTCACCCAAATACATTCGCCCATAAACCTCACTTCTACATCCCTCACCATGGCGTATTTAAGTCAGGGTCGGACAAGCTGCGCATTGTTTTTGATGGTAGCTGCAAAAGCTCCAATGGTGTCAGCATAAATGAATGCCTACACACAGGCCCTGCCCTTCAACAGGACATTGTGGACATCATCATGTCCTTCAGAACGCATCCAGTCGTTTTCAGCACTGACATCCAGAGGATGTTCAGAAATGTGCTGGTTGCCCCAGACCAGAGACGGTATCAGCTGATACTATGGCGGTCCTCACCAGATCACCCTCTGCTCACCTACGCCCTCAATACAGTCACGTACGGCTTAAGATCAAGCCCATATCATGCAATCCGCACTCTGCTCCAGCTGGCTGATGATGAAGGCCATCGCTACCCTGGAGCCGCTCAGGTTCTTCGCAAGTCTATCTTCGTTGATGACATCTTGTGTGGTCATGACACGGTTGAATCCGCCCAAGCACTTCAGGACGAGTTGATAAGTCTGCTAGACCTGGGCGGCTTTCAGCTCAGTAAGTGGACATCTAACTCGCCTAAGCTGCTCGAGAGATTTCCCGACAACCAATGCGACATGCCCAAGGACTTCGACATGAACCCAGAGTCCACGTCCATTAAGGTCTTGGGTATACAGTGGAGCCCTCAGTCAGACGAGTTCACCTACCGCATCTCTCTGCCCCCCATCACACATGTCACAAAGCGGTCTATTTTAAGTACCGTAGCCTCACTTTATGACCCCAACGGTTGGGTTTCCCCCGTTATCTTCCGCGCAAAGCTGCTGCTTCAGCAATTGTGGCTACTGAAGCTGGAATGGGATAAGCCCACTCCCTCTGAAGTGCAAACGGAGTGGCACCACATCTCAGAGGATCTGCCGCTGTTGTCTAGCATTCGCTTCCCTCGGCACGTTTGTGCAAACAAAGGCTCAGCTGCATACTCGCTTCACGGGTTTGCAGATGCCTCTGAGGCCGGGTTTGCCGCCGTTGTTTATCTCCATGAGCTCAAAGCCTCCGGAGATACTTTAGTACACTTGATTGTCGCCAAGTCGCGAGTCGCACCAATCAAGAATCGCCTCACAATCCCCAGTTAGAGTTGTCGGCCGCCACCCTACTCTCCCAGCTCATGATCCGTGTGTCGGTTCAGTTATCGGCCCATATCAGTATACAACAACACATATGTTGGTCAGACAGTACGATAGTCCTGGCCTGGCTCAATACACCGCCTCACCGTCTTCAACCCTTTGAAGCCAACAGGGTAGTCAAAATCAGCTCAGGCTCACCGGAATGTACCTGGCGACACGTACCTTCCGAGCTCAACCCGGCAGATTGCGCAAGCAGAGGGATGTCTGCGCAATCCCTGTCAGCCCACGACCTATGGTGGTCTCCCACGTGGCTTGGACAGCCTTCTGAGTCTTGGCCTGCGATGCCCTTAGCTCTGGGCCATCACGCCCTGCCCGGCCTTAAGCCCAAACACGTCCCGTCACTGGTCACAGTGCCCGGTCTTGACTTTGACCTGCTCACTCGGTTCAGTTCACTAGACAAGCTCGTCGGAGTGACAGCTTGTCTAAAACGCTTTCTGCACAACTGCAGACACCACCCAGATTCGCGAAGCTCAGGCCCCTTGTACGTCAGTGAACGAAGAGAGGCCCTACTTTACTGGGTGCGCAGTGTTCAGCACAATGAGTTTGCGGAGGACATCCACCGCCTTCAAACTGGCAAAATCTGCTCCGTCAGACTCCAGCGGCTGTCACCTCTCATTAAAGATGAGCTCCTTAGAGTTGGTGGACGACTGTCCCATGCGTCTATCCGATATGACGCGCAGCATCCGCTCATACTTCCCAGCTCTAGCCCACTTGTAGACCTTATCATTGACCACTACCACAAAATACACTGCCATCCTGGCGCTGACACTTTACACGCTATCCTACGCCAACAATTTTGGATATTGTCCGCGCGCCGCATTATTAGACACCGAGTTTTTAAATGCATTAGATGCTTTCGATGCCGGGCCCAGCCGCAAGCGCCCTTCATGGCCGACCTGCCAGCCGATAGAGTTACGCCTCAGCCAGTATTTAGTCAAGTCACGACCGATTTTGCCGGACCATTCCTCGTTAAATCTAGTGCCCTACGTAATGTTAAACTCTTAAAAGCGTACTTTTGTATATTCGTGTGCCTCTCAACTAAGGCGGTTCATTTGGAACCGGTCTCGGACCTCAGCACGGAAGCGTTCCTCGCGGCATTACAGCGTTTTATAGCACGCCGCGGTGCCCCGGTTCTCATCCGCTCGGACTGCGGTACAAATTATGTAGGCGCTAAAAATCAGCTCATCGAAGTACAAAACTTTCTTGCCTTAAACAATGACACGATTGCGCACAAGCTCGCTGGTCAGCACATTACTTGGTTGTTGAACGTCCCTAAGGGACCATGGTTCGGTGCGTTACATGAGATCAACGTAAAATCAACAAAGCAACTTTTATATCGCGTAATTGGCGAACAACACCTCACATTCGAGGAATTCTCCACACTTTTAGCTCGAATTGAAGCGGTCCTCAACTCAAGACCTCTCTGCCCACTTTCGTCTGATCCTTCAGACTTTGAGCCGCTTACAGCCGGACATTTCCTTATAGGCCGCCCACTAACGGTCCTTCCCGAACTATCCGTGGAAGATAGGCCGATCTCCACACGTAGGCGATTCCAGATGGTACAGGCCCTTTCCCAGCGCTTCTGGACGCTGTGGACCCAGTCCTACCTGCATACCCTTCAAACCCGCTCCAAATGGTTGTCCCCATCCTCCCCTCCCCGAGTTGGCGAGCTCGTCCTCATCAAGGAGGACAACATGCCTGCCCTTCAATGGAGACTGGGGCGCATTACTCGCACCCTGCCTGGGAAGGATGGCGTCGTGCGGGTGGTGGACCTGGACACCGCCAATGGACACCTCCGGAGGCCTGTGTTCAAGATTGCCAGGCTCCCTCTGGATGAGCCCACCCTGGGCCCCGGGAAGATGTTTGCGCCACAGCGCAACGAATAACAACCGTCTCTGCGCCGGCAGAATTAGAGTGCATATTGGAATGCACTCCCCCCTTCGCACGGACAGTTGTCGCCGGACGGCGCCCGCGCAAAGGAGTGGCCTTTGAGATCTCAAGACGAAATCACGCGTCGCGCGCCCTTGAACTCAGCCTTCGAAATAAAGCAATACCACTAATGGCATATGTGTAAAGTTACGCCTAACGCCTAACGAACTGCCCTAGTGAATAGTTTCGTGTAGTGACTGTGCGCCAGGAAACCCAACCTACCTCGCCGCCCGTGGTCAGCTCGCCCCCCGGTTCCTGTGACTCATCATCCCTGTAAGTACTTTATTCCCTTATACCTCCTGCCTAACCCTTATTTCGCCGCTGTTACTGCGAACGCCTTTCGCCGTAACAATAATAATAAATGATAATTTATAATATAAGAGATAAGAAAGAGCGGGACTATCTGCAACAGGCATAATTATATGCTTAAAAGGTAGTTCCCATACATTGCATGTTTATCAGACTTGTTGTAATGAAATAAATATTTTTGATTTTGAAAGATCATCTTTGTTACCCTCATTCGCTTCGGCTGCCCTTCTTCTCACTTCTTTGTGTTCTTCGTTTTCCCCTAATTCGGTGTCCTCCGGGTAAAAGCTCTCAGCCATGATGCGCACCGACTCTTTTGGGCTGGTGTTCTTGCCATCCCTGGCTATCGGCAGATCTTCGTACGCCTTCTTTGTTTTGCCTATCACTATAAATTCCCTCCCACATCGTTTCCCTTTCTTGCTTTTCGCAGAACTCTTTCCAACTCCTGATCCTGGCCTTTTCCATTTAAATCTGGTACTTCTCCTTCGCTTCGACGTACTGCTCAACGACATGTGCCAAACGTTTTGGCGCCGCCCATTTTATTCGCCTCTTCTTCCTATTCTTATTTTTCTTCATCTCCTCTAAGTCCTCGGACCACCACGTCAATTTTATTTGTTTCTTCACTTTTTTCCTTTTCAACATTCTTTTACACGTTTCCTCTATGCTTCCTATATATTCATCTACTTTCTCCTCTAATTCACTAACTTCCTTTATTCTTTCTACGTCTTCTACGTCTACCTTCCTCTTCTCAAATTCTATCCTACATTCATTTTTAAATTTACTCCAATCGACCTTGTTTGTCTTATATTTCCGTGTTGTTTTTGTGTCTTCTATCTCTTTAATTTCTTCTAAATTAATTTTAAAAATAATGGCGTTGTGGTCCGAGGTCGTCATTCCTTCTTCTACCCTCCACTCCTGTACCAGTTTGGCCATGTCCTCCGAGCAGCAGGTCACATCCACTGAGCTTTTGTACCTTCTTCCTCCTCGCCAGGTATCAAAAGTTGGGGTGTTCCCTTCATTAAGTATCTGCAAGCCCAACTCTATAAACAAACCTACCAACTCTGCACTCCTACTATCACTCCTGTCACTTCCCCACCACTCACTCCAGGCATTTGCGTCTCCTCCAACGATGAGCATTTTGTAACCTAATTCCTCTATCATCTTTTTCAGGAGCCGTATATAGGTCTCGATGTCCGTGTCCGGTTCGAAGTAATAAGAAATTACTCCGATCGTCCATTCGGCAGTTGCCAACTTAGCCGCTACTAAGTTGGCAGTTGTGAGGTTGGGAAATTGTGTGATGTTAATATTGTTATTGTTTATTAATATGGCGGCTTTATTATTTTTCCCAACCTCATGTGCCGCCTGGACGATCCTCGCACCGGACACATCACTCATTACACCTCTGTTACCTACGTACGGCTCCTGAATTAGTGCAAAACAAATTTTCCTGCTGGCTATCTCTGCCAGCAGTTCTGAGGTCGCGTTGTTGCTCCGTTGGAGGTTCGCCTGTACTATCCCGTATGTCTTGTTTACTGGAACCGTCGCCATGCCCTTAGCATCTGTACTCTACCTTCGCTCTGGCCAGCCTGTCCCACTTAGCCTTTATCGGGCATACCTCGTTAAAGGTATTGTGGGACTTGTCTTCCAGGCCGGCTCTCTCGCAGTTAAGGCAGCGGGGGGACTCAGTTTCTCCGTACACGTGGCGTACAAGTGGTTACCCCCACAGTGGCTGCAACTGTCCAGCTGCTCCTGACAGACCCGCTTGATATGGCCGTAGCCCAAGCAGCGGGAGCACTGGATAAGCGGGAACTGATCCTCCACTCTGGAGACTCCCCATTGCAGCTGAAGAGTCCCCGCCTCTGTCAGTTGCTGCCAGATTGCAGGAGCCACCTTGACCACCATGTTTGCCACGTGCGGATTTCTTGTTTTCTTCTCGTATATCACCTGTATGTCTTCCTTTCCATCTTTGGTTTTCCCTTTCCCTACTTTCCTCCTTATGGCTTCTTCTACCTGTTCTTTTTTTCTGTCCCCCCTTATGTATTTCACGATCACTAACGGGTTTTTGTTCCTGGCCTTCTCTATTTTAAGTGTGCTGCCTTTTGCAACCTTTTGCTGAGGATCTCAGCATCACTTTCCGTCCCACACCCAATGATGACCTTCTGGTCCTTGGCCCTTCTGACTCTCTGTACTTTTACCCACTCTCCATCAGAGTCGGTTTCCGCCGTCTTCCTGACTGCTTCCATAACCTGGTCGCTGGTCAGGTTTACGTCGGTCGACACCACGATGAGAGAGTGGAGTGTCTTGGGTGATTTTCGACCGTCCTTCTGCGGTCACTCCTGCGTACGTTGCCTTCTGCGGCTTTTCTTTGTTCTCCAGGTTCTTGGCCAGGTTCTTTTTCTCTTTGATTTCTTTGTTGTTGTCTTCCTGCAGTCTTTCGCATCGTTCGGTAACTGTTTTGTTCTCCGTTAGCAATTTTTCAATTCTCTCTAATACCAATGTATAGAGTTAAGATAACATAGAAAGACAGATACTTTATCAGTTGGTAAGATAGTGAAAGTGTCAGTAGCACCTTGGGGTTACGGGTGCAGTGCTTAGGGCCCGCTCCTCGAAGTCTTCCATGAAGATATCGGCGACAACGGGAGATACGGGGGACCCTATTGCAACACCCTCTACTTGCAAGTAGTAAACTTCATTCCACAAAGGTAGCCAGATGTTAGACAATGCTCTAATAGTACTGCATATTCATTTGACATATTTTGTTTAGCTAGTCTTTTCTTGGTAATTTCAAGGCAATCCTGTACTGGTAGACATGTAAATAGGGACTGGACATCAAAACTAACCATGGTTTTTAATATCACTGACAAATTGGTAAGAATCCTTCACATAAGCTGTTGTATTACCTCTTAGGGTGTTACCAGACCAATCGATCGATCGTCGAACGACGGCATCGAGATCGATGGTAAAATGGATTAGTCGACGTCGATCTATAGTTTCTACAAGACCGATCGATCGATGGGCGAATGAATAGAATAGAATAGAATTTTTATTTGCTTAATAAAAATAGATTGTGGATAATAAATCAATTAAATGGAATCAACAGTATTATACCTTATAATTGTAGTCATGCAAATATTTTATAAGATTAATATTAACAATAATAAAATCACCAGCATAATGGACTTGGCACATTAACAATGTCATTATTTAAAATTATAGTATATGTCATTATGGATTGTTTAATTATTTATGTCAATAGAAAATGTCAATAGCATGGAAATTTATAATAATTATGGAACATGGAACAAACATGGAATTAATAATTTCAAATTTATATCAATATAATAATTCTGTACAAATATTCAATAATACAATGTCAAGATTCATTAAAGTCTAAGTATTCTTTGACTGAATTTTTTTTTTTATCCTTAAGCCAACACAATAAACTGTTCTTAAATCTATTATTAGCCATTGGAAGATCTCTTAGCCCTGGTGGTAATTTATTAAATATTGTGATTGCCATATAAGATACATTTTTCTTGAATAGCGTCAGATTACATTTTGGTATTGCTAATTTGTTTTTCCTCGAATCTCGAACATTTGATTTAACTTGTATGTTTTGAAATATTCAGGATATTTTTTTACAAATAAGCACATTTCAGCTATGTACAAACAGGATAGATTTAGTATCTTATGTTGCTGGAATAGTGGTTTACATGAGTCTCTTTGTCTAATATTACATAATGCCCTGATGCAGCTTTTTTGAGCTCTAAATACCCTATCAAAATCTACACTATTACCCCATATTATTATACAGTAGCGTAACAGAGACGCAACATAACCATAGTAAGCTTGTAAGACTACTTGAAAAGATGAATCCTTTCCGATTCTGCAAAAAGGAAATACAAATTTATTTACTTTTTTACATAAAGTGTCAATGTGTTTTTTCCAGCTACAATGTTCGTTTAATGTGATACCTAGAAACACCGTAGATTCTATTATATCAAGGCTGTTGTTATTGTGTGTTATATTTATGTTAAGTTTGTTTGATTTGTATGTGCGAAAGTGTATTCCTTTTGGTTTATCCAAATTGATTGTTAAATTATTTTTAGTCATCCAATTAATTACATCAGTTAAAGTATTATTTATTGCATATTTAAGTTGATCAATATTCTTATTTTGAAAAATTAATGTACAATCGTCAGCAAAAAGAAAGCATTCATTATTGGTTAGTAATAAAAAGTACTTAACTGTCTTTTATCGGGTGGCAATAAGACGCGTGCTTTTAATGGCTGGGTTATGCCTCTGCTCACATACTTCTTTAGCATACTAAGATGGACTCAGACCGAATTTGACGCCTTGGATAGAAGAGTCCGTCAAATGCTCACGACTTCCAGAATGCTACACCCGCGCTCATCTGTTATGAGGCTGTACATCCCGCGGAGATGTGGGGGTCGCGGCTTTTTAAATGCCAAAGACCTACATAACCGTGAGGTGTGCAGTCTCAGGGATTATTTCCTTAACAGTGAGTGCGGGATGCATTTGGATGTCGTGACAGTTGATAGACACTTTACGCCGCTCTTCTTGGCAACAGAAAACTGGTGCAAACCAGTGGTGCTAAGCACTCTCGATCGCAGGGACATATAGAAGAGCAAGGTGCTACACGGGTGCTACTATCGGGCTCTAACTGGGCCTGATGTAGATTTGCCTGCCTCGGTGAACTGGCTACGTTTCGGTGACCTCTTAGGGGAAACCGAAGGTTTTGTCTGTGCCATTGAAGATGAAGTTATCAAGACGAATAACTACCGGAAATATATGAAGGACGGTACGGTCGACATTTGTCGGGCATGCCGCCGTCCTGGAGAATCACTCCGACATATTATTTCCGGTTGTTCTCATCTTGCTAACGGAGAGTATTTGCACAGATACAACCAAGTAGCCAGAATAATTCACCAGCAACTTGCTCTTCAATATGGCCTTGTTGAATCAGAGGTGCCGTACTATAAGTACGCACCTGCGTCAGTTCTCGAAAATGGTCATGCAACGCTCTACGGGGATCGCTCTATTATCACGGACAGAACTATTGTCGCCAATAAGCCTGATATCGTGGTGGTCGACCGATCTCAGCGCCGGGCAATATTAGTTGATATCACCGAACCTCATGATGAGAACCTCGTGAAAGCTGAGAAGTACAAGCTCAGTAAGTACCTTGACTTGGCTCACGAGGTTACCGCCATGTGGGATGTGGATTCAACCATTATTGTACCGATAGTCGTTTCGGCAAACGGTCTTTTAGCTAAGAGCCTCGATCAACACCTAGAGAGGCTCTCGCTTAAAGGTTGGGTCAAGGATCAGATACAGAAGGCAGTACTCCTTGACACGGCACGTATTGTCAGGAGGTTCCTCACTCTGCAGCCCTAACCACCGGTAGCTTGGGTCTATCCCCGCTGCCGGTGGCAACCTAGGTTAAGTTTTTTATAATATTTCATATTGTAAATATGTTTTTTTATATAAAATATTGTAAAAAAAATTATGTAAGATAATATTTTAAATAAAGAGCATAATAATAATAAACACTTTATTTGCACAAAAAGAAAAAACAACAATTACAAAAACGGGACAAATTATATATTGTACAATGAGGCGGCCTTATTGCTTAAAAGCAATCTCTTCCAGGCAACCTTGGGTGAAGAGAGAGAATATTATAGAATAGGGGAGTAGGTGCATCTAAAAAAAGAAAGGATTGAAAAATAAATAGATAATACGGAATACGGAAAAATAGAACATAAGGAAAGAAAATATATACAGTTAGGAGCAGAAGAAAGAAAATAACTTCTAACTTGATCTCCAAAAGACCTAGGAGTTTGAGCTTTTCTGATACTCTTAGGAAGTGAATTTCACAAGTGGACAGCATGGACAGTGAATGAATAGGAGAAGAAGTCGGTAGAGTGTTGAGGAATATTTAAGGAAAGGTTGGAAGAGGAACGCAAAGTACAATGCAAAGCTGAGGGACGGAAGGAAAAGCAATCTTTAAGGTAAAGTGGGGCTGTTGGAAGAAAAAGTGTGAAATAAAGAAATAAAGGAGCGTAAGAGCGTGTAAGTCCCTGCGCCGTCGAATTGGGAGCCAGTTAAGTTTGGAACGAAAGTGAGACACGTGGTCAAATTTACGAAGGTTGAAGATGAATCTTATACAGACATTCTGCAGACGCTCCATTTTGTTTAGCAATTCCTCTGACAAATCAGTGTAGCAGACATCACCGTAGTCGATAATAGACAGCATAAGAGATTGCGCTAGAGTAATTTTGGTGCTGGTTGGCAGAAAGTTACGCAGGCGGTTTTGCGAGCTATATGCCCCGAAAATCTTCTTTCTAACCGCATCCACCTGAGGTCTCCACGAAAGGTTCTGGTCAAAAATAACACCGAGGTTTCTAACGGATTTGGAGTATGGGATTATTGTACCATCAAAAGTTACTGCAGGAAGTTGTTCAAAATAGATCCTCGAAACGAAATAAGGACATTCAATAATAATAGTTTGCGTCTTGGATGGATTTATGGTCAAACCATAAGATTTACTCCAGTTGTCAATTTGCGCTAGATCTAAATTTGTGACGGCCACAGCGCATGGGAGATCAGATAAGGTAGCTTGTGTATAAATCTGTAGGTCATCCGCATATAGGTGATAGGAACTTGAAATTAAGTCGGTGATAGTGTTTATAAATATAGAAAAAAAAGTGGAGATAAGACCCTGAGGAACTCCGGCACTAATGTCGCACCAGCCAGAGAATGAATCTCCAAGCCGGATACGCTGCCGACGCCCTAGCAGGTAACTTTGAAACCAATCAATTGCAGCTGGAGATATGTTAAGAGAACGTAAAACGCCAAGGAGGATGTCATAATCTACAGAGTTGAAGGCATTGCTAAAGTCAAGTAATGTCAAAAGAGTGAGCTGCCGGTTTTCCATACCCTGGCGTATGTCATCCGTTATCTTGACTTAAGCAGTAGCTGTACTATGGCCCCTGCGGAATCCGGACTGGAAAGGATTGAAGAGGTTATTAGTATTAAGGTATGAATTAAGCTGGTGATGAACAAGCTTTTCAAGGACTTTGGAGAGGAAGGGAATAATGGAAATAGGTTGAAACTCGGAGAAAATGGTAGGGTTAGGTTTTTTTGAAAGTGGGGTAACATTTGCATCTTTCCAGGCTGCAGGAGAAGTACCGGTTAAATAGAAGTATTGAGGATATGGGTAATTATGGGAAGTAAGACGTCAAGAATGGGAAGGATCATTTTCCGACTAATGGAATCCTATCCTACAGCAGTAGAGTTAACAGAAAGTATTGTTCTCTTAACATCATAGTCTGTAAATTGATGTAGAATAAAAAAAGGAATCGGGGGTTGGCAAATATGAAAGATTTTGCAAAGTTTGAGCTTTGCAGTCGCTATCAATAGGCGTAGACGAGCAGAAGTGACCATTAAGTTGGTTAATATCTACTTTAAAATTGGGGCTGTTGTTATGAGATTTGCCAATCCCAAGTGATTTAAAAAATTTCCATTGCTTACTTGGATTTCCGTTTTCTAGGGATTTATGTATGTGGCGTCTTTGAGCGTCCCTTATCACCGTATTGCATCGGTTTCTAGTAAGGTTGTATTTCGTTTCATTTCGATTCGAAGGATCGAGTTTCAATTTAGTCTTACGTCTGTCCCTTTTGGCCATCAATTTCCGTATCTCGTCAGTTAACCAAGGTGAAGGCAGATGCTTAATCTCAACTGGTTGGAGCGGAGCGTGTTTGTCGTAGAGCTCTTAAAGGAGTCTGTTAAAAAGCTCAACCTGCTCATCAACTGAATTAGAGGAAAAAATAGTCGACCAGTCCATGTTTGTAGCATCTTCGATTAGGCGGTCTTGATCTATACTATTAAAACTACGGTTAAGTTGCGCAGTTGGTTTTGGTTTAGGTGGACGAATGCGGTACGACAAATAGACCAAATCATGGTAAGAAAATGCGTCTGCAGAATATTGCCCATGCTTTGCAGCTAGGGTGGAAGAGGAGACGATCATGAGATCAAGAAAAGAGGGAGTACAATTAAAAGTGATGCGTCGCCTGTAATGGTAAAATGTGTAAATTAGAGGAATTGACCACAGACATTAGTTTTTTGGCACGGGTATCATCTTTAATGAGACATGTGTTGAAATCACCCATAATTATGGTGTGGCAAAACGAGGGAGCATAATTTTCAAGGAGCTGTTCGAGTGACTCAAAATAGTCAACACGAAGAGATGGGCTATAAAAGACACTAAGAAGAACTTTAGTATGGGCAAGACATATTTCAATCAGAAGATGTTCGGCGCTATTTGGTGGCTGTGGAGAACGGCTTAAGATAGAAAAAGGAATATGAGAACGTAGATATAGAGCCACCCCTCCATGTGAGGAATTAACACGATCATTACGTATTAATTGGAAACCAGGTAAGGAGTAAGAGACAGAAGAAAGACAAGGATTAGGGATGTTTCTGAAATAAGGATAGCATGTAAGTTTTTAATGTCAAATGACGCAAGCATGGAAGGAAAATGAGCAGGAATACTTTGCGCATTAATATGAACAACATTAAAGTTCTTGCGAACATCCGAGAAAGTATCATCAAGTAACTCACTGAGGGGGCGATCTATGCTTTGGAAGCTCAAGTTAGAATCAGAAGATGTAGAAGAACAAGATAGAAAAGGGTCACTACAGTCCAAAGATATATCCATAATTATGAAATTTTGTATAAATAAATGTCAGTACAAATATAATAAAAATAAACCGACACAGTATATCAGTACCCACAGGTTGTCTGAAAGTTACAACAAATACACACAGGAATAACTTATTAAAAAAACACAACAACAAAAGAAAAATAAAAAAATAAATGAACAAACCAAATTAAATAAACACAAGTTTCTTAAAACACTAGTATCCGGTCAGTGACAGTATCACATGACAGGCGTTAAATAGTGTTTTTTTTATGCTTGGTCTTCATGTCACTGTCACCAGACAATTTAATCGATACGACAAAAAAGTGAAGGTAATTCAAAGAAAGAAAAGTGAAACAAACAAAAAGTATTAAATAAACAATTAAAACAGATACACGGAGCTGACAAGACACAAAGTAAGTATTCTAAACAATGAATTTACAACTAAATGAACGGGACATAGTATTAACTAGTACACAAACTTACGCCTATTTCTTCTTGATTACAGAGGCAGCCCTCCGGCTCTTTGTTAATGGAGCTGAAGGTTGTGGAGCCGTCTGCGCAGCAGCTGGTATTATGGCCGTAGCTGTCGATGTTGTCTCGCCTGCAGCGGCCAGCCTCTCGACGTCAGATAGTGACGATATGCGGTGCCGCTTGCCATCGCCGTCCACGGCGACTATGCGTCCCGCACTCGTCCAGCAGCGTGGAACACCCAACCGCTCCCGCGCAGCAACGAAGATCTTGTGTCGAAACTTCGTCAAGAATTCCGACATAGTAATGCCGGAACCTTTCAAGCCAGACTTCGCCACCCACCAGCAGGGGTCGTGGCTTATCCGGTTGAGGCTTGCCGAAGCGGTTAGCTCGGTTGACATCAGCACTGCCAATGTTGGCAGCGCCCAGATGCTGAGATGTTTCCTGCAGAAAAACTTCAGCTGCCTGCTCGTTTTTCATTTCCGGAACTCCATGCAGCAGCAGCATCCCTCGACGGCTGCCCATCTCCTTGTTGTCACACTCCAAATGTAATGCTGCCACTTGCCCTTCGAGATTCCTTAACGTGGCCATCACAAAACCTCGAAACGCTTCAAACTCTTGTGACAGCGATGAGACAGAAGGTTGATGTGACGTGCTCGGAGATCTTCTAAGCTCATTCTCGAAGGCAGTCATCCTTTGTGAAAACGATAGTGACAGAGACTCGATTGTTTGCTTTAAATACTCCATCATATGTGCAGTTATATTGAAGAGCAGTGTTTAAACAGTTTGTGATTGACAAGAAAGGAAATAACAACTGCAGGTACTAATCGGTGTCAGTACATAATATTATTATAATTTTTATTAAATTATCACTTATTCTATTTATTTATTTAAATAAATACAGAGCGACTTTTAAACTGTGTTAACTGTTTTCAAGCCTACCCCCCTATTATGTCAGGTAAATCATTTATATATAGTATAAACAGCAGAGGTCCCAAAATACTACGCGGGACTCCTCGCTCGGTTTTTCTATATTCTGAACGTGTCGTTACTTTATTCTTATTTTCTACTCTATTGATTTCAGTGCATTGCTGCCTATTGGATAAATAACTTTCTAGCCATTTGTTTCCAGCGCCTCTCAAACCATAGTCAGACAGTTTGTTTAGCAGTGTGCTATGATGAACGCAATCGAATGCTTTTGACATATCTAAAAATATGGGTATAGTAGGCAGTTTATTATTGAGCCCCTCAGTCACCTTTTTAATAAAAGCGAAACTAGCCAAACATGTCGATTTACCCTCTTGAAAGCCAAACTGGTTATCTTTTATTATATTATGTTTTTTGATAAAAGCATTAATTCTTTTAGCCATAAGTTTTTCAAATACTTTTGCTAACACCGGTATTAATGTTATATGTCTGTAGTTTCCCATTTCGTTTAAAACTCTTTTTTTTTAAATAAAGGTTTTATTACAGACAACTTTAGTTTATCTGGAAAGTATTTTGCTACATGCCGGGCAAATCGGTAAGTTGGTGAGTCGATCTGGCTTTCAATCGGACGCAGCGGAGTCTCTGGTTTCTGTATTTTCGGTAACCCATACAGCTTGGGTGGTTTAGGGAAGGAAGGTTGTCGATAACCAAGGTGACCTTGGTTCCTTAACTTGAAAGGAGCATAGCAGCGCCTACGCAGTTGGGTTCGAGCCTTTGGGAGACGCGCCCGTATTTTTCGGCTGACTGGGCGGTGGTCTTGTTTGTAAGTGCTTAGCGCTCCCGTATGTTCCCAGTTAGTCCCTTGAGCCGTCACGTCAGGCAGTGACTAGTGAGAAGTCGCGCTGGCGCCGTTGGACTCCGCGGTCGTTTATAGTGTCGTGTGAGCAACTCTGCGTTTTGTGAGAAGTTCGGCGCGTGGCTTTCGACGGGGCGGTTGTATTGTGTTTAGCGGTTGGCTTAGTGTGTGCATCACTCCCGCGTGTTTTGGGTTGCATTCCCGTTTATTGGATTCTGGGCCCGCGAGCCCGTCGGCTGGGCAAAGACAGCGTAGTGACAGCGCTCCCGGTTATATTTAATATTAGTTAGTATTTGAATCTACATACAATGCAATGAGGCAACATGATAAGTTGATGCTGCAGTCAGGATATCCAGCACACTATAGTACAATCTTGAAAAAATAGTAGCAGATATATCGCGTTTGGATTCGTTGTGATCAGTATTTGATTCTACATACAATCCAATAATGGCAACACGATAAGCTGATGCTGCAGCCAGGATATCCAGCACGCTCTTAAAAAAATTAAATGCATATTATGTCGGGTTTGGATTCGTTTTATGAGTATTGTATTAAAAGTAAACGTAATATTATTATAGGAAGTGTATTTAGTTTATTATTAGATATTCTTTGAATTCGCAAGTAATTTAAAAGTAATTAAAACAAAATAAAATTAAAAATTTTAAGGAAACCCCGAAACAAAAAAAGTAAAAATTTAAAATTTTTCTCTTGACCTTCTATCTACTACTACCTATTAATATTTTTAAGCTAAGCGTCGCCGCGTCGGGGACCGGTAAGTAAATAAAATGAAACCAAAATACAAATAAAAAGAATATTGATAATGATAAAGTATGGATTATACTCTTATAAAACGTAAGAAAAAATCATGCTATCTGAAAAACGCATCAACACTTTTCTAAATGAATGAATTGATGAATGAAATTGGAAAAAAGTCTATTAAAGTGTCGATTAAAAGTGTCGTCACTAAGCGGTCCCCCGACGCGGTGACGCTCATCTTAAAAATATTAATAGGGTATTTAATAAAGTTAGAAGGCCGAAAGAGAATCTTAATTTTTATACTTTTTAGAGTTTTTTTTTGTGTCGGGGTTCCTTAAATTTTTTATGTTTTTTCAATATCTTTATCTTGTGTTTGCCTTTGTTGTTGCATTGTAACTATTATTATTCACATTACCATTTTAGATAATAAACTTTGATGTAACAATGTTGGCAGTTCTAATAAAATAAAATAAAAAATGATTAATAAAAATAAAAATTACAAAACATCGGAAAATTAGCTTCTTTTCATTTGTGCATTATATGTACTTATACTTTCACAATTAATGATGGACGTAGATACGTTTCACATTTATGGTATGTGTGACCGATCGCAATAATGGCGTGAATGTTTGCATGGTGGCAGTCGGTGATCCTGATGGCGTTCACCGCGTTCAGAGCGCCGGGCGCGGGCGCGGCCGCGCGGGCGCCTAAGCCGCTGCGCTTCGAGGGCCAGCTCGACGAGATCCTGTTCGAGATGGACCTGCGCCACCAGGACCATAAGTGCGTGCGCCGCTCCTTCGCTTAATCACGAGCCATACCACCTGTGTAAAACACTGTGTACCGTGCACTCATGCCCCGGCCCGCGCAGGAGCGGCGGCGACCCGCTGCAGAGCCCCGGCGCGTTCGCGCGCGACCCGCTGCTGATCAACGGGCTGGCGGAGTACGCGGCGTCGGTGCGGCGCGGCGTGCCGCTGGCGCAGTCGGGCGTGTTCGAGGCGGAGCGCCGCGACGGGCCGCACACGGAGCTGGCGTTCCGGCCGCTGCTGCCCGGCGCGGTGGCGGCGGTGCGCGTGTCGCTGGCGCCGGCGGCGGCGGCGGCGCTGGCGGCGCTGGGCCGTGCGCTGGCGCCGGCCCGCGGCGACGCACTGGCGCTGCGGCCGGCGCTGCAGGAGCTGTCGCTGGCAGATTTCAACGTGCTGCTGTACCGCTGCGACGCCGAGGAGCGCGAGCGCGGTAGCGGCGGTGTCTACGACGTGCCCGGCCATGGCCCGCTGGCCTACGCCGGCCTGCAGGTACCGCCTACGTCACATATTAGTAAACGTCGAGGAGAATTCATTTTAAAAATAACCAGATCTACTATTTTGAGGAAAATCCCTATTATTTTAGATATGCAAACTCAATTAAACGGGCGATAGCTTAAATCATACCCTTGATTCAGTCAGTCCGTCATAAATGACGTCGGCAGGAAGTACGCCGTAGATAAAGTTAAGTATGATCTGTGTCAGGGCGTGGTGTCGCTGCTGTCGGAAGTGCTTCCGTCGGATGACCTGGGCCACGCGCTGTGCGAGAACCTGCGCGGCGGCGACTGGCTGCTGGAGTACCAGTGGCGGCGCCTGGAGGGGCAGCCGCGGCTGGGGGCGGTGGCGGCGCGCTACCGGGAGGCGCTGCGGCCGCTGCGGGAGCTGCCGCGCTACCTGCTGCCGGCCTACGGCGCGGCGCTGCTGGGCGCCATGCACGGCGCCGTGCTGCACGCGGCGCTGGAGCGCCTGCACGCCGACGCCAAGGTACGCACACGCAAGGGCCTGCGGCTGCTCCGCCGCGCGCTATTCTTGACTCCCTACTAATTGAATATCTACGTCCTTGTCCCTATGCCGTTTCTCCCTCTTCTGGGGCACGACTACACAAAACCGTCTTTCTTCGTCGGACGGCTAGGTAATCTTTGTGTACGGTTTACCGCACGAAAGCATACCTAATGTTTTATGTAAACGACTGACATGACACAAATTGTATTTATGCAATTCATTTTTTTTTAATTAGTTCAATTAACACAATCGATCTGTACGATCGTTTGAATCATTCCCTATTACCGTGCCTTATCGATCTATCATCATCATCATATCAATATATAAGTGTAGCCTCCCGTGACGCTACATTTTATGGTCCTTCGAGCCTTTGAAGTAGCTTACCTCGCCCCACGGTAGTGCGTGTTACGTTCGCTCCATTGCGGCTCGTGGTATAATCAGACTATCAGTGACTATATTTACTATCAAGTGTTTTATTTTATTTTATTTTCATTTATTCAGGAAAACATACAGTCATACACAAATAATAACATTTACAAAACAATTTACAAACAGACCAGATAGTTCCATTAAATATTACGAAAGCAACATATTTGAGTTTTCACAATTTACCTTAGCGCTTAACCAAAGTCAAAACAAAGTTATAACAAAGACAAACCATTTAAATAAAATCAGTTCCATTAAAATTGTCTATTAAATATGATATTACCAATTCTTTGTTTAAATAATGATAACGATGAAGAAAAAATTTCAACATCTTTTAAGTTTTCGTCGTAATATCTGCAAGAACGTCTAATAAAAGTGTTTCTAGCGTAATTTGTAGAACAATGAGTATAATAAAAAGTACTTTTAGAACGCGAGGAGACTCAAAAAACTTAAAAATTGATTAATTCGAGTAATGAAGCACAATCAATTTTACCGTTGATTATTTTATAAAGAAAAGCTTCATCCAAATAAACACGCCTATTCTCTAAAGAGTCTAGTTTATGCCTTTTAGAGGCCGTGTCATAGTCTACAAAATAATGCCCTGTCCGATAGTCTAAAGCTTTTAGAAACTTGTTTTGAATTTTTTCTATGCGAGCAATATGAACGAAGTATTGAGGGTTCCAGACGACGCATGAAAACTCTAACAAAGATCGGACGAAAGAGTAGTATAGAACCTTATATGTAAATGGCTGTTTAAATGGTCTAGCTAGGCGAATAATCATTCCAAGCTGCTTGAAAGCTTTAGAGACAATGTTGTCAATGTGCATGTTGAAATGTAGCTTGGCATCAAGAATCACTCCTAGGTCTCTGATTTCATATACACGTTTTATTTTTTTACCAGAGATCACATAATCAAAAGTTGTAGGGTTATGTTTACGAGTGAAAGATATAGTGTAACATTTATCAGAATTTAGAAACAATTGGTCTTTTTCACAGTAGTGTTCAAATCTATGCAAATCAGACTGCAATTTAAGGCAGTCGTCAGAGGAAGAAATTGCTCTAAATATCTTAGTGTCATCTGCATAAAGCAAGTAATTCGAATCACAGAAACAAGAACCAACATCATTAATGTAGATTGTAAACAGAAAAGGGCCTAAATGTGAACCCTGCGGAATGCCAGAGGGAATTTGGAGGAATCGTGAAGTGTAACCTTTCAATGCTACAGCTTGGCTTCGATTAGATATATAAGAAGACAGCCAACGAAGTAGATCACCGTGTATACCGAACTTTGATAATTTCGTGACAAGTGTGGTGTGGTTTATTTTGTCAAAAGCTTTCGAAAAGTCGGTATACACGGCATCCACCTGATAGCCCGCATCAAGAGAGTTAAGAAGAAAGTCCGTATACAAAACTAAATTAGTTTCAACACCACGGCTTCGGAAGAAACCGTGTTGCTGCTGTGATATATGACGAAACGCCATCAAACTAAGCTCATCCGTTACAATTTTTTCAAAAATTTTGCCAAGTATACATAGCTTAGAGATGGGTCTATAATGTTCAACATTATGTTTATCACCTCCTTTAAAAATAGGGGTGATAAGAGCTTTCTTCCATATTTCGGGATAACATCCTTCCTTTAAAGATTTGAGATAAATGATGGATATAGGAACAGATAGTTCCTTTGCTAATTTTTTTATTATCAGAGGGTGCACGCAACCTACACCGGCTCCTTTATTTACATCAACCCGTTCGAGATGTTTTTGAACAAGACTACGTGTTATATTTATTTTAGAGATGTTTATATAGGATTCTGAAAAGTGTTGTGTACCTTTTGTAATAGCGAATCGGTTCACTGGCCTCCCACAAGCGGGTCTCACCAGCTGGATTGAGAAGGCGCATATATGCAACCTTTTCTGAATAGTTGGGAATGAATTTAGAAAGATAGTTCACCATCCCCAAGAATCTCTCTAAGGCCTTCCGGTCCTGCGGCTCCGGCATGCCCACTATCGCTTTCACCTTAGCTGTATCCGGTCTCATACCTCTTTCGTCGAATATATGGCCTAAGTACATTATTTCAGTCAAGCCAAACTTGCACTTATCTTTATTAAATTTTATACCTACCTCTCTAGCTCTGAGTAGTAACTTTTCTAGCCTCATGTCATGTTCCCGTTTAGTAGTACCCCACACGATGACGTCATCAATGAAAGATTCCGTGCCCTCCAGGTCCTCCAGGTGCTGCCTCACCCTCGCGTGGAAGATTTCCGGTGCGCAGTTGATACCGTAAGGGAGTCTTAAAAACTGGTACCTTCCGAAGGGCGTTCCGAAGGTGCAAAGGTCACTGCTGGCCTCGTCCAGCTCCAGCATCCAGAAGCCACAGCGCGCGTCCAGCACGCTGAAGTAGCACGCGCCGCGCAGCTGCGCCGCCAGCTCACTTACCGTCGGCATCTAAGCACACTCTTATGTCGCCGTTCTTCTTTGCAGCGAGAACTATAGCGTTAACCCACTCAGTAGGATGACTGACTTTGCGCACGACACCTAAGCTTTCCATTCTTTTCAGTTCTATACACAACTTTTGCCCATGGGAATTCTACGCGCCGGACATATAACCGATGGTACACTTTTATCTACAACAATAGTATGTTTTCCTGGTAATTTTCCCAAGCCGTGAAACAAATCTGAATTATCATTTATGTTAACAGCATCTACTCTCTGAATAGCTCCAATCTGTACACATGCATTTAAGCCAAGAATATTTTGACAGTGCATATTTGCAACAACAAATTTTAAACTATGATAACAATTTTTATATTTTATTTTGATATTGTATTCTCCTATAATAGGAACCGAATTTCCCGTGTATGAATAAACTTTTTTGTTGTATGAAGCTAAGCTATTCAGACTTAATCCTAGCTGCATATAATCTGCTTTCGATAGCACATTAAGCATCGAACCCGTGTCTAATTTAAATACGCGTACCTTCAAAGTCTATAATCTCAATCCACTCCTTCGGCGCGTTATTTTTTTCTTCACGTATTTTTACCATATTTACGAACATCACTTCATCGTCGGAGTTATCCGTGTACTCCGCAATACTCAGATTATGAACTCGTTTACCGATCACTTTATTAAAGCACACGCGAGCGAAATGTCCTTTGCCGTTACACACGAAGCACGTCGACTTCAGTGCCGGGCAACGCTGCACGTCCTCGCAGGAGGGCCGGCCGCAGCGCTGTCTCAGCCCGCCGCCGCCGCCACACAACACACACAAGCTGATGCTGCTTCCCCTATTTGCCGACTCTCCTCCTTGGACATCTCGGCAGCCTCACAAATCTGCACAGCTTTCGCGAGCGTCAGTTCCTCCGCCCGCAGCATCCTATCTCTCACGACGTTATCCACCACACCGCAGACGATACGATCTCTAATTAGGCCATCTACGAGATGTTCGAATTCGCAGCCCTGGCTGAGTAGCTTCAACGTAGTCACGTACTGGCTAATTGTCTCGCTCGTGTCTTGGTTTCGGGTAAAAAACTTAAACCGCAGCGAGGTAACGTTAACCTTTGTTCCGAAATGTGAGTCAAATATCTTTTTTAAACATTCAATATCATCCGGGCTTTCATCCTTAGTATCTATTCGCACAATTAATATTATTATAAGTACTTTGACTTCACTGTTTTAACGACACCGCTGTCATCATGTAGTAAAAGACAGCTTGCTAGTTGAATACTGATCTTTATTCATCATTAGTGTGGGTACATTTATACAAATCTACCTACCATATTAATATCTACTACAAATAGTATGAATCTTGTTCTATGAAGCAGGCCTTGATGTCTGTTTCACTTAAAGGTATGAATGTGTCTTTCTTGATATTCATAGAACTGGTATTAATTTAAAGATCTCGTACGATTATCTTGCGATTAAAGGTATCCTTATCTCGAACAATAGATACTCTTCCAGCATCCTTGCTTTGACCTTGATGAGATTATACAGCTTCCGTATATCTGAATGGATGTTATCTATGGGCAGCGATACGTGCTTGGGTAATTTGCTTGAAATGGTACTAAGTTCTTTAATTAATTGTCGCGGTGTTACGAAGTGTAAGTTGAACCGGCCGTGATAAACATCCATTATTGTATCCAATAACGTGTTTTGTAAACCTTTCAGGTTGTTCAGTACGTTCGTTGCTCTAATAGATCCCATTGTGAAGTCATTATAGGCGTTATTAGCTTGAGCAGTGTTCTTTAGTTCGTTTATAGCCTTATCTAACGCCATCATGTGTTGATTTATTATTTTATGCTGTTGATTCATAGTGCTCTCTGTGCGTCTTAGTAAGTTATTTTCCGATTCGACTATGGTAGTTTGATTTTTCTATAGGTTTATGATGTGGTTTTGATTTTGATGGAGCAGGTCTATATCTTTTTTGTACTGTTCAGCAAATCGGTTATCTAATACTCCAAACAGTGTATTGGCGAGATATCCGACTCCGTTGATAAGGCTTCTCTTGCGACGCTGTGTCTCCGGCGGCGTGTGCGCCGACTTAGTAGCAGCTGATTGTAGTATTTGAGCTCCTCGTAGCCGTGGCGTAACTGCAGTACGATTGCGTCACACCGTTGACCCTTCATTGTTTTGCACGTCTTATCGAGCGTTTGAACGTAGGTATCGAGTGCTTTATTTCCTTGAATAAAGGGTTCCATTTCATAGCACACGATGAGCTTCCATTCGTTCTTGATAAGAAACATGTTTGATAGTTTATCAAAATATAAACCTTGATTTTCTCTAAATTTGGTTATGTTGATGTAGGCTTCAGAACTTGATAAAATTGATAGAAACAGTAAAAATGTTGTAATCAGCGACGTAAATAAACTTGGTTTTGCTTTACTTGTATATATGGCGCTTTGCTTTTTTGGCCAGAGCTGGCGAGAACTGCCTATAATTATGGCCTGACACTTGTCTGGGTTAACAGATATCCCAAAACTATCCGACCATCCACGTATCCAATTCAGATTTTGGTTAAGGAGTGCTATAGCGTTATCGAGGTTGCGCAGATCACTCTGTGCATATAACTGCAGGTCGTCAGCGTACAGATGGTAAGAGGAGGAAATAATAGATGTAAGAGAATTAATATACAAGGAGAAGAGAAGAGGTGAGAGCACGCCGCCTTGGGGTACACCAGCAGACAAGTAAGACCAGTTGGAGACCAACTGGTTGACTCGCACCGCTTGTTGGCGCCCCCGAAGATAAGAGGTAAACCACAGAAGTCCGGTGGAAGAGCAGCCATATAGAGAGAGGAGAGGGAGAGGAGAATATCACGGTCCACTGCGTTGAATGCGTTAGAGAAATCAATTAAAACTAACACAGTAAGACGTGAATTCTCCTCCCATCGCGTATGTCTTTGATAACTTTGAGAAGAGCAGTAGTTGTACTGTGACCAGGCCGGAACCCAGATTGAGAAGAAGAGAGAATATTGTTACGAAAGACAAAAGAGGAAAGTTGTTTGTGGACAGCAGCTTCAAGAACCTTAGAGAGGAATGATAAAATAGAGATGGGTCTAAATTGACTGAGAAAGCTGGGGTTGGATACTTTGGGAAGTGGAATGGTGAAGGCACTGCGCCAAACGGCAGGAAAAACACCGGTGGAAAGGGAATTATTGAAAATAAAGGTAAGTATAGGAAGGAAACATGAAAGTAATGGAGTGATCATCGCCCTACTTATGTTGTCAAACCCCGTCGCCTTGGACTTGATAGACACTATTATTTTGCGTAGTTCATCCTCTGTCAGAGGAGTGAAAGAGAAAAGATGAGTTGATAACGGAGCAGAGGAAGTAATTCTAGATATAGTAAGAAATTTTACAGTATCAGAAAGGGATTTAGAAGATGAGAAATGGCGATTGAGATCATCTAAAGGAAAGAAAGGTGATTGACGTACAGGGGCCTTGCCAATACCAAGGGAATTAAGAAATTTCCATATGACAGCAGGAGTAGAAATAGAAAAATTTTGGTGAATGTAACGGCGCTTGGCTCCTCTTATCATCTGGTTACATCTGTTTCTGGCATGTTTGAAAGACTCCCAGTTAAAATCAGTTCGGCATCGCTTGTAGACACGAAAAGCTCTGTTGCGTCTCTTCATCGCGATACGCACTAGGGGAGTAATTCAAGGAGCGGGTGGCCGCCGAAGCCTGACACTCCTAATGGGAGCGTGAGCGTCAAACAACCTCAGAACCGTGGCGTTAAAGGAGGTTAACATGTCATTCACAGAATCCGCACTAAAAATCGGCGACCACTCGATGGCATTCGCGTCCTCTTCAAGTTTCTTAACGTTCAACTTTGAGAAATTACGGATGCGCACGAACGTGGGCCTATTCTTAGGGGGTCTGACTTTATACGCCATAAAAATTAGGTCATGCTTGGAAAAGCCTGGAGCCAGCAGTTGACCATGCTTAAGGACGCGATCAGTAGAGGAAGTGATTAAATGGTCAATCCATAAATCGTCTGTGTTGAGGTTGTGATGTGTAGGACCAAGGGGCAGAATGGAAAGATTCACAGACGCGACCAAGGATTGAAACTGACGCGAGTGGCTATCCTTTTTTAATAGGTCCGTATTAAAATCCCCCATGATTATGCGATGTTCGTAAGCCGTAGAATGTTTCCAAGAGAGATTCCAATTCGGAGAGATTCGGAGGATAAGAAATAGTGGGGGGGGGGGGGGGCAGTAAACGACACCTAGAAGCACTTTGGTACCTTTGATGTTCAGTTCAAGAACTAAGTATTCCATACAGCCATACCTGGATGAGGAAGAAGCCAACAGCTTATAGGGGATGCCATTTGATAGCTAAATGGCAACCCCACCGCCACCCTTGCCCACAAGGTCGTTGCGTAAAAGTTCATAACCAGGAAGACGACACTGAATTCAGGCAGAGTTTGAGCCAGCTTTCGGTCGTAGAAAGGGTGTTCAGAAGGTCTGTGTAATGGCATGGAATACTCTGGGCGTTGATGTGGCAAATCTTCAGGCTGTCAGGGAAGGAGAGAGATACCAGGAAAAACGCTAGGACTCAGATGGAATCCTTCATCAGACACTTTCACAGTCTAGAAAGCTGTACCAAAAGACGACTTCTATCCGATATATCAAAGATTTATGCTCCCTTGGGATGGTTGTCTCCCATTACAATTAAAGCCAAATTACTATTTCAAAAGACTTGGTTATTGGATCTAAAATGGGATGACGAGCTACCTGCAGACATACTGAAAGAATGGAGAATCCTTCGAGATGACCTTAAAAACATCGAATGTTTTAAAATCTGCAGATACCTTGGACCTAAACATGCATATCAACTTCATGGGTTTTGTGATGCCTCCGAAAAGGCATATGCATGCGCCGTGTACGCTGTAACGAAGTGTGATAAGGGCGTGTACATATCGCAGCTTATCGCAGCAAAAACAAAGGTGGCCCCACAATGCAAACCCTTATCATTGCCGCGGTTGGAACTGTCTGGAGCACTCCTGCTATCCCAGATTATGAAAAAGGTCACAGATTATATTGAAGCTGAAGACATCATTATCAATGCCTGGACAGACTCCATGGTTGTGCTTGGCTGGCTTCAGGGTGACATTACAAGATGGAACCAGTTTGTAGCGAATCGAGTCAAACAAATTAAAGACGTTATACCATCATCTCAGTGGCGTCATGTGCGGTCAGAAGACAACTCTACAGACTGCGCCACTAGAGGGCTTACAACCATTAACTTGCAAGGAAAACTGTGGTGGGAAGGTCCACATTGGCTTACATCAGTTGACAATCACAACATGAATCAGACTCCAGTTTTAAGTCCTACTATCGAGCTGAAAAAAAGAGCGTGTGTAATCACAGCCTTATATCAAGAGACATTAATAAATTGTTAGATAACTGCAGCTCAATGGCACGTATTACACATATAGTCGGCTGGGTGTTATGTTTCATTACTCAATGCACTGTCATCGGCAGAATTGGATAATGCTTTCAATTACATTGTTATAAATGTTCAAGCAAACGAGTTTCCGGATGACATTTATCAGTTAAAAAAGAACAAAAGAGTGAAAAGTACCAGTAAAATATCGAATCTTAGCCCTTTCCTTGACGAATTCGGAATCCCTCGAGTTGGCGGAAGGCTCCAGAATTCAAGATTAAGTTATAAGGCGAAGCATCCTGCACTTTTGCCATCGCATAACCGGCTAACACAACTTATTATCAATGAGGCGCACCTTTTCACCCTACACGGTGGGCAAAAGCTTACGCTGTCATACATCCGCGAGAGATATTGGATTGTCAGTGACATCCGCGCTGTAAAGAAGCAAATAAGATTGTGCGTTAAGTGAAGGCGATATAGTCAAGAGACAAATCACCAAGTCATGGCTGATCTACCAGCGCCAAGAGTTAACCCCTCTCGTCCCTTCACCAACGCTGCAGTGGATTTCACAGAACACGTTGATATCAAGAGTAACAAAGGAAGAGGAAATAAAACCACGAAAGGTTATGTAGCGGTCTTCGTGTGCCTAGCGACGAAGGCGGTTTACCTTGAGCTGGTGTCGGACCTCAGCACTGCTACATTTCTTGCGGCCTTTCGACGCATGTGCTCTCGGCGGGGTACCCCTTGTCATATGTATTCTGACAACGGTACTAATTTTGTCGGTGCATCACGAGCCCTCAAATTAGAATACAAGGCCATCCTAGACACTATCGACGTTAACTTTATCATGGACATAAATGAAATAGGTATCACATGGCACTTCAACGCCCCTTCGTGGCCCAGTGCTGGCGGACTGTGGGAGGCCGCAGTGAAAAGTATGAAGTTGCACCTCAAGCGAGTATTGGGTGAGCAAAAGCTCACGTACGAGGAATTCATAACTTTATTACACCAGATAGAGGTGTGTATGAACTCCCGCCCCCTATGCCTGTTGACTGAAAACTTGGAAGATGACGCGCTTACCCCTGGTCACTTTCTCGTAGGCGACTCGCTACTATCAAGACCGCAATCTGATCCCGATAACATCGACCTTACAAGTAGATGGCGTCTCGTCTCTCAAAGTATGAACAAAAACTTTTGGAGTACGTGGTCAAGGGAGTACTTGCAACAACTACAGGCAAGATCAAAGTGGAGAACACCTATACCCAATCCAGAAATCAACGATGTCGTCATTATCAAAGAGGACAATATGCCGCCAGGAAAGTGGGCAGGGGGACGTATTGAAGAACTGCATCCGGGCAAAGATGGTTATGTCAGAGTAGTCGCTTTGAAAACGCGGAACAATACAATTTCCCTTCATTGTTATCAATTGTTGATAGTAATGTAGTGAATACTTTTTTCTGATCGATGTTTAATCGTGGCTCATCTTGAGCTATATTTTGTAAAAGTCTCGTTTGATCGTATGATGTTTCTCTTGTGTATTCGGCACTGTTAGTTAAATCTGAGTTAGTAGTATTAGCTGGCATCGGCAGCCCAAAATCCTTGATCAATTTACCCGAAAGTAATTGCACTACTTTGTTCAATTCCAATAATGCTTCGTCAAATATGTTTTGATCATATTGTACATCATCTGAGTTTAACTCTCGCCGTCGCCGAATCAGAATATCACTGGCCATATTTTCATGCAATTTATTCCATAGATTAACAGAATCAGTTACTTGACAAAACACTACTATGACGGCAAATAAATATCTTAATGATGTAGCTGAACTACAAACAGCTGCTTCTGATAATGTGTTTTCCCAGTGAGAATCGTCTTCCAAGAGCCCCATAGCTTTGCATGCTGCTTGATAAGTATTGTAAACAACACCTTGTACAGTTCTTAGGTGTGCAAAGGATGTCGGGCCTTTTACAATATGCAGTAACATTCTCAGATAAAAGCATTCGCTGTTGTTGGGATGAACCACGTAGACTCTGCCAAGAGCATCCGTTTTTTTAACTCCGGGGAAACCATCAACCGCAGTACCTTGTTTTCGCCGTTGAAAAGTTTTAGAACTCTGGTTCCATGTATAGTAACCTGGAACTCTGTCATATGTCAGTGTTTTCGCGAAATCATCTTGAGCACATAACTTGAAGAATGCTGTCAATGTTGTATCCCGCGGGTTATTAACAACTTCTTGTATATTGTTCTCTGTGAAATATACTCTTTGTCCATTTTCTAAATGAACCGCAAGGTGGACAATTGTGGGAGCCCGGTCGTGCACTTCGAATGATAAAATCCTCCATACAGCTTCAGAGCTGCAGATGTAACGTCCAGACTGATATTTTTCCACTTCATTTGGTGATTGTATGCTGAAAATGGCTTGATCACTGCCTTTATTAATATACTTAGTAACATATTGAATTGACTTTATTGAATTGCACAACTCTACGTTGATGTGGGCATCGAAAATTTTCAAAAGGAGCGGATTATAGGGAACGATCCATCGGTTATCAATATCATGGTTTCGGACGGTAGCATTTTGCCCACCCTGTACTGGCGATCGTCGACGATATTTGGTATATCCGTCATCGCTAGTACTTGTTTGAGTTAGGAACGACTTCGGAAATTTTTTGCTGCATTTAGAATCTCGCATACATGGAGAATTCGGGTAGTCCCGCAAGGGCCGTATACCATATGTTTCTTTACGATTTCGTACAGGATAGGATCTTCATCTTTATCCGGTAATTCAGCTGAAATAACCCTGTCAATTTAGTTTGGTCTAATTTTGTTCACTAACCACACCAACAGGTGTACATGTGGCAAGCCACGTTTCTGCCATTCTATTGTGTACATATAACAGCGCGGCGGACCGAATATATGAGACTTGTTAATGAGGTGCAGGAGTTTCTGTACTTTTAAATGGAAGACTCTGTTAACTATATCGTATCTGTCTTGTGGAGTTAAATTGGTGTTAATATTTTCTTTGATTTCCGGCCAATTTGGGTTACATGTTGCAGTTATAAATAAATCAGGTTTGCCGTAATTTCTTACGTAAGTCATGGCGTCTTGCGATTTTTCGTGTATATATCGAGGTCCACCTGTGAATGATGAAGGTAGTATAACCAACTGCCCAATGCCGTTGCGGTGTTCATTCGCCTTTAAAGCATCCTGAAGATGAACGTAATTTTCAGCTCTCAATTTAGTTTGATTATTGCGGATGTAGGCCAATCTCTCAGATTCAATTTTCGCATATTGATCTACCAAGTATTGGTTTGTTAACATTCCATATCTAAGCAAAGTATTGAAATTGTTACGTCTTGTCATTATACGGTAGCAATAGTAGTTCATACATGACACTGTTTTACGCAGAGGTGTACCACCGATTGGGTCAACTTGAGAAATATTAATGGCATAACCATTTTCTCCACGACATAGCATCAAAGGATATTGTAAGCT
Organism: Scoparia ambigualis; assembly: GCA_963921215.1. Taxonomy (NCBI): domain Eukaryota; kingdom Metazoa; phylum Arthropoda; class Insecta; order Lepidoptera; family Crambidae; genus Scoparia; species Scoparia ambigualis. The sequence goes on along the minus strand of OY992506.1, from coordinate 310,904 downwards.
GTCATAAGATCTGTGTAACTCTGAAATTTTTTGCAAATTATCATCACGACTATGCAATACAATATCTCTTTTGTCAAATTGCTGTCCAGCTATCACCACTGCTACTTCACTCGTGGAAGGCGCATTGTATCGTCCTCTGTGTTCTCCAACAGGAACTTTATTTGCATGGATTACGACATTAAAGTCAGGAGTATCTGCTGGAACACTCTCAATCGCAGTTTTGAAAGACTGTATGTAGCAATTATGAGAATGTAACATATCTTGGAGAGATCTAATCAAATCTCTATCAATTGGCTGTGCAACACTTGTACACCGCGTAGATGCTTGTGTATCTGGATCTGCAATAAAATATATTTGCAGAAATTTGTGATCATCGGGTCGAAGTGGTAGCAAGCTCCCAGCTAAGTGGTACACTTGCCCTTGAATTTTAAATGTAGGCATGAACCCACGCTCAACGACTTGCTTACTCTTAAAAGAGGTCATTTGAAATGCGTTATTATAACGGCGTATATTGCGCATGAATTGCTTGGATTTCTGATGATCACCCGTAAGAAGAGAGTGAAGTGGTTCAGGTGGAGGGAGAACTTCTTCTAATTTGACTTTTCCTTGTAAGCAACACATGCCTTTCGATTCGTCCTTGAATTTCAATGCCAAGCAATGTTCACACACTACTGACATAGTACCTATTGATACTATACGATCGTCCTTGTAAGAAATCGAAGGATCGTAATTCATGGCAGAATTTTCTTTATTCACCCATGAATTAGTAACTCGTGCTGATGATTCTCTGGCTCTCTGTATTCGATGTCTTTCCCTATCTCGGCTGCGGTGAACCTCACGCTCTACTGAAGATTCTCTCTCTCTCAGCTCTATATCTATCCCGAAGCTGACTGAGGCGAGCCTCACGCTCTACTGACGATTCTCTGTCCCTCTGAACCGTATGCCTATCTCGATCCCGGCTGCGGCGATTCTCACGCTCTACTGAAGATTCTCTCTCTCTCTCAGCTCTATATCTATCCCGAGCCTGACTGAGGCGAGCCTCACGTTCCGTTGACGATTCTTTATCTCTTGCTGAACGTACTCTTCTGGCATTCACTGTACTACGACCTATGTTCGAACGACGACGTCTTCCAGACATGACTTTATAATTTCTGTACAAAATGTACAAAATTTACTCAGTTCTATATGTATGATTACCTATGCACAAATTGCCATATTATTAGTATGTGCCGCAGTAAAAAATATCTAAATTCTTACCATTTAGAAACAAAAGATAATCAACAATCATAAAAAACAAAAGATACCTTCTATTCAGTTCTTTTTTTTTTTACTGAAATACCTCAACTTAAACAACGGTTTTAATTAAATTAAAAGTACTTAAAAAATAATTTGCTATTCGTGCGACTAAAAACAAAAGATAATCAACAATCATCAACAACAAAAGATACCTATTCTATTAAGTACTTTTTCTGAACTTACATATCTCACCTTAAATCACGATTTTTGAAAATAATTTCCCTAATATTAAATTGATCTAACTGTAAATTTTAATCAAGATCTTAATAGAAAATTGCAATCCATAAATTATGGTTTTATTTAATCTAATCTTATCTCACCTTATGTAGGTACTTATAATTACTATAAGTGCGAGTTAAAAATTAACCTTAGAATAGAATATAATTTATATTTTAAAACTACTATCATACAATTATTTATCGTAACTTACTTATAATTACTGATACGTTGTCGCGCTGAAAAGCACGTTTTTATAATAAACGCGTCCGATCGCTGCTAAATTCAAAGTGCTATAGGGAAAACCGCGGCCTCAGACGCGCTATTTATAGGCACGCTCTCGGGCGGCCAGCCGGTACCGCCTCAAACGCTACGTCCCGCAATTTTTAAATCTGTAATATCTTCGAAAATATTAACTTAAATCATACGGTGTAAAGGGTCATATAGATCTATATTAAATGAACAATGTATTCAAGGTATTTAATTGGTTAAGGATTAATGCTGTATTGGTTAAAATCGCTTCGAAAATTAGCCATTATTTGTCGTAAAAAGTAAATGACAAAAAAAAGTTATTGTGGGTTATCCATAAGAGATAGACATATACCATCACGGACTTTTCTGTAGACCTTTTCAATGTGTACAATACTTAGTACATTATTTTGATAAAACTCGTAGGGTTCAGCCTGCGTTTGCAATGTAAGCGGAAAAAATGTAATTATTTACGACATCACATTAGAAACCTCAAAAATAACAGTACTTCTCCACTATTTAATGGATGTTATTATACATATAAACCTTCCTCTTGAATCACTCTATCTATTAAAAAAAACCGCATCAAAATCCGTTGCGTAGTTTCAAAGATTTAAGCATACAAAGGGACATAGGGACAGAGAAAGCGACTTTGTTTTATACTATGTAGTGATGACTTCGCACTGGTATGGATTATCCGATGTTAAAAACTATATCAGCCACTTAAAAGGATTATGTGACAAACAGAGTTCGCAGTACGAAAGTATCATATTGCAGCTGCAACACGAAGTTAGTGAAATCGAACACTATAATGGTATTCTGTCCTATAACGCCAGCAACAAACGCCAAAAGAGAGGACTAATCAACGGCATTGGCTTCATCGCGAACACGATGTTTGGAACATTAGATCACAGATTCGCCGATAAGTACAAGACTGACATTGAGAAAGTCAAGTTAAATGAAAATTATTTGCAAAGCTTAATTAAAAATCAGACATTTGTAATCGAATCCGAATAAAATATAATGAAGATTCCGCTCGTAAGCAATGACGTATTCGAGTTGGATCAGATTATCACTGTACCCATACGAAATGGAAATTCTATGGGAACAATTCCCCGCATCGAACTGAGACAGCCACATCTTTTTAACTCGAATTCTAAGACTGCCTACCTCAGTTTTTTTCGTTTGTCAATCTCAACACGTACATGACATTTGACAGTTTCTTTTTTCTCTACGGACTGGGTGTATTGCAGTTTTGCCGTTTTGAGGTTCATTGCTGATTCTAAACACATTGTTGGCTTCCACCACCAGCCGCAGGCAAGGCAGCAAAATCCCTTGCCCTGCTCAAACCTACCACAGCCGGGAGTGGAAGTCTTTATACCGCGAAACACGGCGTCAAGGATGGCACGTTTAAGTGGCCTCGCCTAATCTTAATCTAGTTTTAATATCTATATTGTCACTTACTGCCAGTGGTCCAACAGCATCCTCAGGAGGGCGGAGAAGAGAGAGCGCTCTCTCTCTATGAAGACCCGGTGCGTCGGTGATGGCCCGTCCAAAGGCTATTCAGTTAAAAGGAACACTGGCTGGCACTTACACGATAAGTACAGGGGGTCCTATTTCAGGCCGCCAAGAACCACCTGAGTTACGCCTAACTATTAAAACTATTTTAACGGGACCTAACACGATTAATTTTTGTAAGTAAGTACATATCGATGGCTTAGTGCACACATGTACTAACTACAAAAATTGCGATTTTTACTTTTTGACTGCCAACTGTATTAATTGACGTGCTCTACCGTTTGCACTTACCCACGTGCCCATATTCCATCTCTTTCTATCAAAAACCCAGTGTCACGGTTGTATCAAGTAAGCTTCGGTTTTGTCCAAAAGTATTAAAATCCTTTATTTTTACTAATCTGCTACGAAAACTCCATAAGTGATTTTAAGATTCCCTCCCGCGGTACTAGTTAATGCACAAAAATATTAAGTACATTTACGATATGTAATTTTACATATTACAGACAATCCAAATGTTGTAAGTGCAGTTAATACAAAACAAATCTAATGCTTTCAACTGTTTTTAAGTGCACAAATGTGCTAAGTCGCTATGATACAAAAAATAACTGTACATATGTTTACAAAATCATCAAAAATCACATATCTATTAGTAAACTTAACTCATTTTTGTTTTGTTTTTTGAAATGCTCAACTAACGACATTTTAAGTTAAGTGTGCTTTCGATAATCGTTTAGGCCGGCAATTTTTACGTGTATGCACGAAGGCTAAGAAAATTGGTCAATGTCACGTTCATACTGGCTTTTTCACCAATCATAAGAAAACACCGTGTTTGCCAAACATTTTTTTGTATTATTAGCACAAGTATTATTAATATTTGTTCCAAAAATAGAGGACATGCAGGTTCTTATGTACGTAAAATTCCCGCAAATATAACTTCCCTAGGCTACGAAATTTGTGAAAGAGCAATATTGACCAGTACCCTCGAACTGAGTCTTACTATTGTCGCAAAGACTCCAAAAATTATATTTAGATAGTGATCTGAATCTGAATTTATCTCGCATGTACAAAATTTACAAAGAAATTTTTTGCCCAGAAAAACAAATAACTCCCGTAGTATGTATATACCACAGGATGTTTCACTCCTATGAGCCAAAACTAGCATTTTATAAACCCTGCAATGTGTATAAGCGATCAAATGAAAAAGCTAGTTTACAAGAAGCATATGGATGCACACAAAAAACGCGAAAAAGACTCTTTGGATATGAAAAAAGAAGACAAAGAAATATGGTGCTTTTAGAGCAAATACATTCGACCTACAAGCTGTTCTTTCTATACCCCTTACCGGTGATTGCAAAATATATTATTTACGAAAACTCTCATAGTACAATCTAACTATTTTATATTTTGATAATGGGTTCTGCCACGATCAAACCAAAACATTATGATGTTAATATTATGAAACATGACGATTTCTATGACATAAAGGTATTTGAAAAAACTTTAAATACTAACACAACTAAAAACATAAAAATTAGACTGAAATGGTTTAAAATTAAGTGGCTTCGGGTAAACAAAGAATCGCCTACTTCGATATTTTATAACTACGACTTGAACGACTTAGATTTGGAAGAAATCAATATTTGCAAGGCAAAAAATGGCGGAAAAAAGAAAGACTTCATTATTATATTTTTAAAAAACCTGAAAAGAGCATACAAATTTGGTGCTCCCTATTTCACAATGTAAGAAAAAAGATCTTCTTACTCTTTAAAGGATGTTGTGATCCCATCAGACTATGGGCAATACTATAGAGACTTACCATCAAGTTCTGCAAATATTCCTAATATCAATATCACTGACACTGAAACATCTGATTATGAAGTTAAGAATCAGGATGAGAGTATTATTAATAACCTACCTTATTCTAAGACTAATTACTGATTTAAAGAAACTTGAATAAATAAGTACTTTCCCTAATTTTGCTAGTGTTTAAGAAAGACTGATTTAGGTACCTATACTATTCTTAATAATTAATTAAATGTTGTAGAACTTTAATAAATTATTACTTTTTATTATTATTATTATTTTATGTTCTAACCTGCACAAAATATCTTGAGTCGGTATTCTGTGGTATTTAATAAATATTTTAATATTTTAATTTTGATAAGTACCTGTTTATCTACTAGAATATTGACCCCGTCCCACTTAGTACATTCGTGCATTCAAATTACTAAATTTAAGGGTTCAAATGTACTAAGTGATGGGGTTATCTAGAAATTCAGCTGATTTTGTTATCAATTTGACGTAATTCGGTTATGAAATCTACTTATTTGTAGAACCAAAGAATAAGTCTTATGAATAAACGTAATTTGAATTCCATATCATACACAGTTTTTGTAATATTCATGCTTAAACTTTAAAATGCTCTCCTGATAAATCAAGTTTTTGTAATTAGTACATGTGTGCTCTAAGCCATCGATATACTTACTTACAAAAATATATAATACTTAGATATGTCTTACTTACAAAAATTAATCGTGTTAGGTCCCGTTAAAATAGTTTTAATGCAATGCAACGCGATAGTTTAAAGTCTTATCTTACGCCTAACTCTCACAAAACGCGGAGTTGCTCACATGACAATACTACCGCGGCGTCCAACGGCTTGATCGCGTCTTTCAAAATGGCGGTTTTTCACTACTACACTACAAACGACCGCGGAGTCCAAATGCGCCAGCGCGACTGCTCACTAGTCACTTAGTCACCTGACGCAACGGCTCAAGGGACTAACTGGGAACATACGGGAGCGCTAAGCACTTACAAACAAGACTACCGCCCAGTCAGCCGAGAAAACACGCGCGCTACTCCCCAAGGCTCAAATGCGACTGCTCACTAAACGCGGAGTGCCTCACACGACACGACAAACGACCGCGGAGTCCAACGGTGCCAGCGCGACTGCCTAGGCGCTGCTATGCGCCGTTCAAGCCAGGGAACCAAGGTCAACGTCAGTTCCCGACACACATTCATTCCCACGTTTATATATACAGGGTGGAATTTTGTAATGCCTGAAGGGAAAGTACTCTTAACGCTGTAGATAAAAATTTTACTCAAAGAAAACATTCCTGTTTGTTACATTTGAGGCTTTGTCCCTTTTGGGGAAAAGGAAGAAAATCCCAAATGCAAGCTTCAGTGGGTTGTTATCAAATAAAACCATAAAATGTTCAACAGCTAGGCAGTATATTGTAAAAGAACACACACTAATATTTTGTCCAACAACAATAAAATAAAATTATAAATTTTATTTCACTCTTATTATTCAAAAGAGGGGGTTAGTCACAATTTTTCCTTATAGTATGTTAGGTACTTATCATCTACGTTACTCCTTTTAATTTATTGAGCCGAAAATAGCAAAAAAAACTATCAGTCGAAACTGACCCTAGGGTCAATCTCAAATGAAAGTCCAACAAACTTTCTATTAATTTTGCCAACTATAATTTACTGTTTAAAGTACTCTAAACCTGATTACCAAGCTATATCACCCCCTAAAACACACTAAAATCCTAAGAGTCAAAAGTGACCAAGCGGGTCGGTGATAATTTTAATTTCAAATAAATTTTATAATACTGTTCCTACTACTGCCTAACCAGCCAGCTAATATTTCAGTCGTACGAGCTATGGTCGTGGGGGGTCGGGATAAAGCCAATACCGTTCGGAGTATGAAGTTGAAATTAAAATTAAATTACTCCGTCTATAAAAATATTAAATTAAATGTTCTAATCCGTTTAACCGTATCGAAACTCTCACACGTTTAAAGCCGATACACTAGAGAACCGTGGGGTTATACCGATATAAAATTAATAATTATGGGCGCCAGGATCTTAATGTAGACCCGAATCTGGAGACGATGTCACCATACAACTTCACACAGGTCGAACTCGCAGATCCTCAAATTTTTCACAACTTCACCAACGCTTGGTGTAGTTGGATATAAAAGGAAAATAAAGCTTAAGGTGTCAAAACCTTAATTCAATAAATGTTTCAGTTTAAAAAAAACAATTATCTCCTAGTAAGGGGTAGAAAAAAAAACCGTCAACGCCTGCTCATCCGCTAGGCGGCGACAGCTCGACTGGCAGCAGGTGGCCGCTGGTACCCCGACGAAGCAGGTCTCGCATCCAGGCTTTAGGGCCCAGCTCTAAATCCTGGCGGCGAGACGGGCCTCTCGAAGTATCTGAAATTATCAACACGGGGCCTATTTATAACACTACACGCCTAGTTCAGATCTGTTATATAAATTAGGGTCCCGCAGTCTGCTATCTGTGTATCTGGGGCTGCAACCTATCATAATCAGGGACTCGCAGCGCCATGGGTTATCAAAAGCTTCCCAACGCTGTTGCACAACTATAAACTCACACTCCAACACTAACATTTAGCACCATGTTTTAATTTTAGTGTTGTTTCACATTTAACTAGTACCCAAGGCACTACACGGCTACGATATTCCAATAAACATAACTAAACAATGCCAGACTATTGTTGGATGATGCAATATCCACTTAATAAAGGGGTTTGACACGTCTGCCACATGGCCAAGAGCCTTGCGTCGCCTGGCGACAAGGCAGGATTCAGACACCATGACATATCGATTTGCTTTCCTAGGATGACGGCTTATTATACTTAAACAATGATATTGGGATACTTACGCGCTGGGAGATTTTATCTGTGCGCGTGGCTGCCAGCGACCGGAACTTCGTTTCGGGCACGGATCCCTGTAAATAAACCACACACTTGTTGACTATATTCTCATAAGCTAATGACGCCTCAAATCCACTACCTTATTGCGACCTCAGATTAAAACAAAAGGTGACTACGACTCATGCCTACCTTAGTGAATTGATCTCAACACATCACACCACGTCACGCCAGAGATTGAAATCGTTTCGACGTCTTCAGACCCGGCACTCCAATTCACCGGAAACACTCAAACCGGAATGCCATCTTATGAAATCTACTCTCAAAGTCGGGTAATATTTAACAACGCAGTTCCTTTAGAATTTTCCTTCAAACTATCAAAACGTCAAATATGACGTTTTCATCTCTCGTTCTGACACTGAAAGAATCTGTCAATTAGAAAACTACTTGAACTAGAGACAAGTTAACGTTTAGCAATCTGAATTTCGTCCTTTTCTAAATTTGGAAATCAATTCCACTCGAGTTAATACCCTGTCTAAATATTAGGGAGTATTAGTTTCCTCTCTGGTAACCCCTACGGGCAGAGACAATATCCATATAAAAAATATTTCTCCCGTTCGAATGTTCTAGATAAAAGTCCTTATAGAAAAAATAGTATTATTTCCGGATTTGCTTGAATTAAATTTAATTACTCAAATTAATTATTATACATATTAATTTATTATGTAATTTATTATTGGAACTGTTTCGGCTATTTTTTAAAATTGAATCTTTTATGTGAAATTAAAAGCTGACAGCTACTTTGCCCCGCTACCGCTAGGCGTCGCTACGGTGGCTGTCATTTTGTCTATGGTGTTATGTCAAATACAAAACGTAAACAAAGGAACTTAATTTTCTTCAAATCCAACGCAAAGTCTTGCTAAAACTGATTTAGAAATATGTTTTAATTGAAAATGCAAGAAAAGTGTGTCTTGTAATGTGTCAGCCAAGGCTCCATGTCTTTAATGTGAAGAAAAATGGATTTAATTCAAACAAGCTACAAGGACTAATGTTTTTTGGACATCTGATCATTCAAAAACAATGATTTCAGGTAAGTACTATTCAACCATTGCGAACCTCTTTTGTAGATTAGTAAAGGCAGACAGGGCCCTGAATTTACAACGTAACAATTTTAGAAAAGAAAGAAAACTGCATTAAATACTCTTAATACTGTAAAAGGAAAATTTTACTCAAAGAAAAATTCCTTTATTTTTGAAAAGAGAGAAAAATGCATTAAAAGATTTTCGAAAATTCGCTTGCCACACCCGATAATCGAACTGACTAAAATCTGTAAAAATTACTCCCTGTACTTTTATTGCATCGATCGTTACATTGTTAGGGTCAATTATAAGGATAAAATCTCTCTAACAAACTTGATAAATTATATAAAAGAAAACCATGAAATGGGTCAATTTACTCAAAGATGAGATGCTTTTGTCTGACATTTATAGATATATGGCGCTAGAATCGCTGTTTGCATAATGTGTTGATTTGTGCTTCTGTATGATGCCTTGAAGTAATTATGTATAAAACTGCGAGTTATACCAAGAGATAGTTTAACGCAAAAATACCAACAGCCCAGTGCATTTAAATCAACCTAAAACCAGTAGATATTCTTATACAAAGATCATAAAAAGAGGTTAAGAAACTGACGCCTGCAGCCAAATAGTGGCTGTTAAACTTGAAAATTAAGGTTTAAGACGCCGCAGTTTTAACATTCGGTATGATAATAAAAATAGGTTATGTTTCTTATTCAAAGTCGGTTTTCTTCAGCTCAGACGGTACGGATATTATTGAAATAAAAAATCCCTTAAAGCACGTTAAATTAGCAATATTTTAATGCTTATTTGGTGGATGTACAAAAATCCTAAGTTCGTCCCCGAGCGCCATACAAAAATGCCCAATCTCCTTTAATTGTTTGTCGGTCACCCACGGCGCTCAGTCTCAATAAAAAAAATATTAAAGTAGGTACCTAAGTACTTACATAATTTTAAACAGAATAGATATTTTTTCCAGTTATTTTTGAACATATGACTCTCTATACTCGTATAATAGGTACATTATTATCGAAATATTATTTAATTGTTTTGAGATTTATGTGATTTTGAGGAGCGAGAGACTTTTTTTAAAACAATTTGATTTAACTATGTGTAATATTAAGATCTAGTATCGGAAATCAGTAACGATACTGATAACTATATAACATGCCCTAGTCCCTGCCCTTGGTGTCTGTATCCCAACGCATCTGCCACTGGGTCAGGATACCCTCCCATATTTCCCATATTCCATATCGCGTTATCGATTGGCGAACGAGCGAAGCCCCGCTCGTTCGCCAATCGATAACGCGTGCTGCGCGAAGAAAGATTTGCGTAAATTACCACCCCCAGAATCGTAGCAGACGTGACACTCCTGATCGAAGACCCCCCAAACCTCATAACCGGTGGCCGTTGCAGCTACCCTCGAATAGTCATCGTGAATGACTTGGCCGGTGAAAACTCCAGCCAGTTCCGGGCGCCCCAGTTGGCGACGAGCTCTAGTGTAGTAGAGGCGACGCCTCTATTCCAGCTCTAGAGTTTGCTTCAACCAAGATGGTCACGTCGGCAGCGTAGGCTATCATGGATACCCCATCCGGCAGTAGCAATCGCAGCAGATCATCTAGCAGGAGGTTCCATAGGGCTGGCCCCAAAACCGAGCCCTGAAGGTATCCCATTGTGGAAAGCTTTCATTACTCATGGTCTCCAATGCGTAGTCCACAGCGCTGCCGTCGAAGTAGTCCATCAACATCCTGTAGATGTTAGATGGACAACCAGACAGCTTCGCCTTGACCAGCATCATTGGCCACCATGCGTTATCGAAGGCGCCCGAGATATCCAGGCTGATAATCTGCGTGTATCGGCATTTGGTACTCGCTCTCCTCGTTATGGCCAGAAGCGCTGTCCCCGTGGACTTACCCGCGGTGAAGCCGTGCTGGCAGGGCGAAATTCCCCGCACATTTTTCTTTTAAAACAACAAAAAAAGTATTCTACTAGTTTACTACTTTTCGTTCTATTGTTAGGCCAAAAAATTGTTAACGGTAAAAGTGGTCACTTTTGCCTTCAGCAAGTTTTGCGAGTTAATAACTAAAAGCAGTGTACAGTCAGTGTCACATAAGCCTACCCTTATCTGTCAAATCTGGATGGATTTTGATTTGTATACTTTGAACGTAAATCTGAAAATTGAAACGAGGAAAATATAACTAAACATGAAGGATTTAAGAAAATAAAAAACTTAAAAATAAATATTTAAAACATAATTATTAAATTACTGCCTCTTAAATAAGACGGTTTTGGTTAAAAAGCTTCATAATTTGTCACGAGGCACATATTCCTGTAATTCTTGTTTGGTATTATTGTCAAATATAACTTAGGTACGGCTTTTATCAATAGGATTATGTGATTGTCATGGAAACTTTGTTTTAGAGAATGATCAACAAGATTGCTCAAAATGCTTGTTGGTACAAATGTGTCGCAGACATTGTTCATGATTGATTGATCGTAAAATGTTTGGAACGTATATGACTGCGTATATTCGATATCCAATTTAGTCTTCTTACACGCCGGCCGTAGCCATTCTATTTTTATATTATCTTTTTTTGGAAACCTGTAACCAAAATGTAGAATTTTTGAAACTAGTAAAAATGCAGATAAATGGTAGTAGTAGTCAAACTCAAACTCAAAATATATTTATTCAATAAACTCAATTAATAAGTACTTTGAATCGTCCAAATTTTTAACCTACCACCCATTCAGGACGTAATTTTTTAACAGTGGCAAAGAACGGGCGCAAGAAACCACAGCGTACAGAAGCAACGACATTTACAAAAAAAAAATATGTCGTTACCAGGTCATAAAATACAAAATAATAATTTGAATGTAAAATATACGGTACTATAAATTAAATATATACAATTAGAAATAGTTTTTGGAGTACTTGGAGCATTTCAGTTCAGAGCCAAGCTGTTTTGTCTTCTGTGTAATCTGACACTTTATAATAAGCTTTTTTATAAAGCTTTTCTTTGATATGGATTTTAAATTTATCAAGATCTAATTTCTGTTCTGAATATCAATTGGTACTTTGTTGTAAAATCGTACACACAGACCCTTAAAAGAATGATTTATTTTATGAAGCCTAGTATAAGGTACTGCTATGTTCTTGTTTCTAGTATTTAAATTGTGAAAATCACTGTTTTTTGAAAACATATCAATATTTTTATGAAATAAATGAGATTTTCATAAATGTATTGTGATGCAACTGTCATTATACTTATATCCTTAAATCTCTCTCTAAAAGAGTCACACCAGCCTTTAGGTTATATATTGCTCGAATAGCCCTCATCCACTCACCCGTCCACGGTTACATGCGTAACCGAATGACATATAACCCCTTCCGTCCACGGTTACATGTGTAACCGAGAATTTTGCAATTTTGCAAACTCGCATTACGACCACGGTGAGTGTAATTACTCAAAACACGTATTACGTAGGCCCATTAAAATATTTGAGATGATTCTGTGGTTACTAATTCAGTATAAAAGTAAAATAAATCTATTTAATGGCAAACATAATTTTACAGAAAAAAATAATGAAATTGGCGAGAATTGACAGTTCGCCAAAACGGAATTTTGCAACGTAAGCGTTTTTAAAAATGTCGAAATACTCTTCTACTCACCGTATTTCCTAAATAAGTGCACATCAAAACAATCGCATACTAATTATCGTTAAGGATTATTATGGTTTATTTACATTTGTAGATAGTGACATTCCAATGACAACCCTAATGTCTTTTTTTAATAATTTTTTTTTAGTGAAACAGGAAAGGTCAAAAGTCGTAATAATAAGTACAATTTAAATTGTGATAATAAAACCTTGACTTCTGATGCTGATGTTGCTGCAGCATTTGAGAGGTTTATTACTGACATTCCAGTTTCAACTACAAAAGCCTTGATTTCCTCCCTCACTGTAGCTGAATCTGTTTTGAAGGAGAATGTTAAAGATTGTGAAAGTAATTTCAGTTTTCAAAAAAATTGTGTTATACATACGAGTATAATAAAAACATTTAACACTCTCAATAAAAAGAAAACTGCTGATCTGTGGGGTAATTCCGTGGACGTCGCTAAATCTGTAATTATGACAATAGCTCCAGTTTTAGCTTGCATATTTAATGAATGCATTGACTGTGGTGTTTTGTATCTCATGAAATATAGTAAAATAATTCCATTATTTTACTATATTTCATGAGATATAGTAATGTAAGACATACTAATTTTAGACCTATTTCTGTGCTACCCACATTTAGTAAAATTTTTGAAAAGTTAATGCTAGACCAAATGCAAATTCATTTTTATAAAAATAAACTTTTACATTGTAAACAATATGGTTTTACTAGGGGTCGCTCTACAACTGACGCCGGTGTTGAGCTTTTAATCCAAATATTTGATACCTGGGAGGAATCACAGGATGCCCTAGGGGTATTTTGTGATTTATCCAAGGCTTTTGATTGTGTTTTACATGAAACTTTGGTCAGGAAGCTTAACCACTATGGAATTAGGGATGCTTCTTTGAGCCTTCTAATCTCATGCTTGAGTAACAGGATTCAAAAGGTCGACATTAACGGTAAAAGATCTCCGGGATCAGTGGTTAAAATGGGAGTTCCGCAGGGTTCAATACTTGGTCCATTCTTGTTTTTGGTTTATATTAATGACTTACCTTATTTTGTAAAAGACAGTCATGAGATAGTATTGTTTGCTGATGATACTTCACTTTTATTCAAAGTGAAACGACGACACCCAAATTATAACGATGAGAATAATGCGGTCTCAAAGATTGTTCACTGGTTTAGTGTTAATAACTTGTTATTAAACGAGGGAAAAACCAAATGTTTAAGATTTGTATTGCCTAATGTTAAGCAGGTAATAACTAGTGTACAAATTAAAGATAAGAATGTGAATCCTGTAGACACCACTGTGGGCCCACATATAGCTTAATTGTCGAATAGACTTAGCTCTGCGGCTTATGCAGTAATGAAGATCCGTCAGTTAACTGACGTTGATACAGCTAGATTAGTTTATTTCAGTTTCTTTCATAGTGTAATGTCGTACGCCATTTTACTGTGGGGAAATGCTGCCGACATTCAAACTATCTTTGTGCTGCAGAAGAGGGCTATTCGAGCAATATATAACCTACAGGCTGGTGACTCTCTCAGAGAGAGATTTAAGGATATAAGTATAATGACAGTTGCATCACAATATATTTATGAAAATCTTGTGTATGTTCATAAAAATATTGAAATGTTTTCAAAAAACAGTGATATTCACAAATTAAATACTAGAAGTAAGAACAAATTAGCAGTGCCTTATACTAAGCTCCATAAAATAAATAATTCTTTTAAGGGTCTGTGTGTACGATTATACAACAAAGTACCAAATGATATTCAGAAATTAGATCTTGATAAATTTAAAATCAAAATCAAAGAAAAGCTTTATAAAAAAGCTTATTATAAAGTGTCGGATTATACAGAAGACAAAACAGCTTGGGTCTGAAATGCTCCAAGTACCTACTCCAACAGCTATTTCTAATTGCCTATAATTAATTTATATAGAGCACCATATTTAATTAAACTATTTACATTCAAATTCATATTTTGTATTTTGTGACCTGGTAACGACATATAATATATATATTTTTTGTAAATGTCGTTGCTTCTGTGCGCTGTGGTTTCTTGCGCCCGTTCTTTGCCACAGTTAAAAAATGATGTCCTGAATGGATGGTAGGTTAAAAAATATTTGCATGTTTCAAAGTACTTATTGAGTTTATTGAATAAATATATTTTGACTATTGACTATTGACTATTGACAATATAATTTTTTTCTGACCAAGCGCCATAAACACGACAACGTTCTTTGTTAAGGTTGTTGCTCACTACACCTAGTTCGTAGTTCCGCAAGAAAATTTTTAGGTGGCTCTATGGATATCAATTGATCCGTAGAGCAATTGAAACCATGGCATAGTGTACGAGTACCTTTAGTAAAAAAATTAAATTGTTGACAATTTTGACGGTTCGCCATTTTTTTTGCATAGGATTTTTTGTTGTGCTAATAATGTGTTAATTACTCTTCGTAATCATCGTTCTTCCTAATAATGTGCACATCAAAACAATCGTTATGGTTTTAGCTATCGAAAATGATATGATTCTTTATAGTTTGAAACAGTGACTTCCAAGTAATAACGACTTCTAAATGTCGATATAAAAAAATATTTTTGTTTTTTGTCTTGGAATCTTCATTTTTGTCATTTTTGTTATAGCTTTTCGTAATTAACTTTTAACTTATTAAAATACTGAGTTTTCTAAGCATTTGGTACGTAGTTTAGGTTTTGATATAGCTTTAGCAATGGGTTAGTTCTAAGCTTTTTTGTCAGCTCGGGTAGTCTCGGTCAGCGTCGGCCAACTTTCGGACAGCTGTCAGATTGACTGGACGGTAGGAGCCATATTGTATATACGGTCGTGGACGGCTAAGTGGGTAGCACAAAGATAGTTTGACTGTCGGCAGCATTTCCCCACAGTAAAATGCCGTACGACATTACACTATGACAGTAACTGAAATAAACTAATCTAGCTGTATCAACGTCAGTTAATTGACGGATCTTCATTACTGCATAAGCTGCAGAGCTAAGTCTATTCGACAATTTAGCTATATGTGGGCCCCACTGAAGCTTGGCATCCAACGTGATGCCTAGAAACACAGTGGTGTCCACAGGATTCACATTCTTATCTTTAATTTGTACACTAGTTATTACCTGCTTAACATTAGGCAATACAAATCTTATACATTTGGTTTTTCCCTCATTTAATAACAAGCTATTTACACTAAACCAGTGAACAATCTGTGAGACCGCATTATTCACATCTGTACGGGATCCGTCCAGTTCAGTACATGAACTGATAGAAATGATAGGATAAAGTTTGTCGAAAACAGATTTATTGATATATATAATTAATATGATAATTATTATGATATATAATTAAACTTTAAATGCTATTAATATGAGGCTAAGTTAATGATCAATGAGTACACGACGTGATTGCTTAATGTGAACTAAATATAAAATTATTACAAAATATTCGCTGCGGGCGTAAATTGCTGACCGCGCGGTATGTACGGTCATTGCACCGTACAACATCGTCATAATTTGGGTGTCGTCGTTTCACTTTAAATAAAAGTGAAGTGTCATCAGCAAACAATACTATCTCATGACTGTTTTTTACAAAATAAGGTAAGTCATTAATATAAACCAAAAACAAGAATGGACCAAGTATTGAACCCTGCGGAACTCCCATTTTATCACTGATCCCGGAGATCTTTTACCGTTAATGTCGACCTTCTGAATCCTGTTACTTAAGTATGAGATGAGAAGACTCAAAGAAGTATCTCTAATTATGGCAAAGATAGATGTGCCAACCACTTACACAAAATACTGATTTATCGATATAGAAATGCACGTCACTAGGCGAAAAAACATAACCTTCAAGATTTGAACAAAATTTCATTGATTAATGCCTTATATCAGCACAGAACTGGACACGATGACTATTTGGAGAAACTATTAGTGTGTTTTAATAGATCCATGCCATTAATTATGTTTAGGTAAAACGAAAACAGTCTGAGCTCACCGATGAAAGGTTATTGTCTCTTGATTATTTCCTTTTCTTAATATACGGGTGTTACGGCGAAAGGCGTTCGCCGTAAAAGCGACGGAATATGGGTTAGGCAGGAGGTAAGGGAATTTCTGGGGCTTACCTGGTTCGGGCTGGAGCTGGCTGGAGCTGAAGGCAGGCGCGGGGGCGCGGGCTTGAAGGCAGCAACACACAACACAGTTCACTCAGGGGCACTGGTCGTAGGCGTTTTAGGGGGAGGTGAGCTGGTGGTCCTAGCTCTAGGTCACTGCACACACACTGCACACAGATGACGGTGATCACGGGCTGAGTTCCAGGTCGCGCGCGCGCGTGGATTCTCTCTAAAAGGTCGAAGCACACTGCCGTTGCGCGGCGCCGGCGAACACTTCGTCGAGTATAATTGTCAACTCGCTGTGATTGGCCGATCATTCGTTGCCCAGTCGTTGCACCAATATGCATCTTAATTGACCGGCGCAGAGACGGTTATCCGTCGCGCTGTGGCGCGAACATCTTCCCGGGCCCCAGAGGGTAGGAGGGGGGGGGAAGGAATGGAAATTAAAGGGGAACTACAGCCCCGATTCGTGCTGTGTTGAGTTAATGTCGAGTGGGTGTGTATATGATGAGCTGGGAGGAATGCACGTGTGTGACTGTATGAGTACAATTGTATGAGGGCTGAAAGCCTGTGTCACGAAGCACAGGGGGCGCGGGGGCGCGAAGCGCCGAAGGCGCATAGGCGCACGGGGCGCGTAAGCGCAGAGGCGTGGGGGCGCGGGGGCGCAGAGGGCGCCGGGGGCGCGTAAGCGCAAAGGGCCGCGTCAACGCAAAGGCGTGGGGGCGCGGGGGCCGCAGTCAACGCAAAGGCGTGGGGGCGCGGGGGCTCAGAAGCGCGGGGGCCGCAGTCAACGCAAAGGCGTGGGGGCGCGGGGGCCGCAGTCAACGCAAAGGCGTGGGGGCGCGGGGGCCGCAGTCAACGCAAAGGCGTGGGGGCGCGGGGGCGCAGAAGCGCAGGGGGCGCATAAGCGCGGGGGCCGCAGTCAACGCAAAGGCGTGGGGGCGCGGGGGCGCAGAAGCGCAGGCGGCGCGGGGGCGCAAAAGCGCGTCTGATGTCATGCACCGTATAGGTGCGGGCTGACTACATGTGTTTGTGTGCTGCAGGCTGATGTGTGAGTGCACGTGTGTAGAAGTACTATGCTCTTGTGGTGAGCACTCACGAGATTGAGTCGATTGCCAAGGCAAGAATTAAAGGCAGAAAAAACATAAAATTAACACGAGCGAAAAAATAAAGCACGCTATTTGGCACGCGTGGTGAGCATGCACGAGATCTGAGCCGATTTAACACGACACGACCATAAAAATTTCATTACAAAATAAAACGGGGAAAACAACAATATCGTCGTCTAGACGCGGGTGTGTTATACTTAACTAAAGTTATATGTGCAATCTAATTAGTAAGAAAAAATATAACACGAATCGAACACTGTTCTTTGAACACGTTCTTAATTTATTTTTGTAGGTAGGTTAATAATATTTCGCAATGCACTTTGCAACGTCTATCGTGCAGAAAGGGTCATGTAAGGTAATGAAATTAGGAATGTTACGCGATAAGATTTAAAAATCAGAAATTAAAATTAAGTTACGTGATAACTACGAAATATGAGTAAATATTATTTTAACGGGTCGAATGACCAACATGTAATGAAATAGTTAATGGGCTGAAATAATTATCCTATATATATATAATAGTGGACTGTATTAATAATGTGGGGCTGAATGTCTACGGTAACATGTACCTACTCCTGCGACCCCTCATGCGACCGCTGTGCATGCGAGGACACATGCAGCGTTCTGTCGCTGGGTCGCTTTGCCGGAGTTTCCCGTTGCGCGGGCGGAAGCCACCGCGCCGCCGATTCCGGCTGGTAATGCTGTGTGGCATCGTCCGGTCGGTGAAGGGATGTGTGGTGATCTGCGATGCCACACACTCTGCATGCCTTCACCGACTTGCATTCGTCCGGGTAATGTGGTCCGAGACAGCGGGGACAGCGCTCGCGCGACACCACAAAGTCCCACCGGCCCTGCGTCGGCTGGGCATTGTAGGTAGCGCACGCTATTAATCTATGCCCCCTAGTCCTACAGTAAGGGCAGTAAGGGATGTTTGGGCTGGCGTGCATTGTGTGGGTGTTGTGTGCAGTTGTGTAGACGTGTATGGGTGGCGGCACGAGTCGAGGCAAAAAGTGAAATGTGTACGGTAGGGTTTAAAAACTAGTGGACTGTATGTATCCGGCTCGTAGGATCAAAATGTTACGGCGAAAGGCGTTCGCCGTAACAGCGACGGAATATGGGTTAGGCAGGAGGTAAGGGAATTTCTGGGGCTTACCTGGTTCGGGCTGGAGCTGGCTGGAGCTGAAGGCAGGCGCGGGGGCGCGGGCTTGAAGGCAGCAACACACAACACAGTTCACTCAGGGGCACTGGTCGTAGGCGTTTTAGGGGGAGGTGAGCTGGTGGTCCTAGCTCTAGGTCACTGCACACAGATGACGGTGATCACGGGCTGAGTTCCAGGTCGCGCGCGCGCGTGGGTTCTCTCTAAAAGGTCGAAGCACACTGCCGTTGCGCGGCGCCGGCGAACACTTCGTCGAGTATAATTGTCAACTTGCTGTGATTGGCCGATCATTCGTTGCCCAGTCGTTGCACCAATATGCATCTTAATTGACCGGCGCAGAGACGGTTATCCGTCGCGCTGTGGCGCGAACAACGGGATTTACAGCCCTCAATCACACAAGACATTTTGTCACACGTAACGCATAAATATCACTAACAATGCTATGGCTAGTTTATAAGTTTTTTCGAAAGAATACCTTGCAAATAATTACATTTATCTGAGAGGAGCTACACCTTAGCGCGAAAATAATCCGTCATTATAATGTAACCAAGTTAGGTTGTCACTTGTTTACATAGCAACAAATGGAAAATAACGACACATTTATTCTGATGGTGTTATAAGACATCCAATTACATCCGTTTGACATTTACCTTGTGACAACCTAGAAAAAATAGAAACGAATGTGGATTAGTGGTTTCATTCACTCTCGTTACAGAATTAATTGAAGTTATATGAGTAAGATAGCTGTTGTCTAGCTCGTCTTTTAGCGTGGCTTCTATGCTTTAGTTATAACATAATGTTTTTATTCAATAAACTTAAGTTACTAAGCACTTAGAATTGTCCAAACCATGTCATTTCTTTAACCTCCACCCATCCACCCTTACATTTTACCATTTGATGATTTATATAAAATGTTCATGACACATTCGTATAATAAAAATCATAGAATGAGTGTTCGGAATGCTATCCTACTAAAAAATCATATGTTGCAATTAATTTAAAGGCTTTATGAATAAAAAAGTTTTGTAAATAATAAAGAAAAATATTTATTGAGCATTCAAAATTGCACTGAATGTTATTATAATTTGTTGTATGTTATTGAACTTAGTCTTGATTTATTAGTTATTTGAAAAACTTTAAATAAAGTTGTTTTATTAAAAATAGCATGTAGTCAGGTACCTACTCTTAAAAAAGGCAAAAATTACTTGTAATAATCTTAAATAATAAGTAAGTAGTATTCATGAATTATCAGTTACAGTCTTATAAACTAGTAGTAACTCAGCCTTCATTTATTAATAGTTTAACTAACAATAACTCAACCAGCTTTAAAATTAAGTATTATAAATTCGAACAATCATATTATGGTATAACAATCATATGGTAGCGGAAATACCATATTTTGAATAATGACAATACAGTAACTTTAGTTACTGTAAATATTTTAGGGAAAGTATGAAATAAATCGCAGTTTTAATACAGTAAGTCTACTACTGCCCTTGTTTTAACGAACGGTTGAATATTCATAACACTTACTGTGGTTAAGCTTATCGTATTTTTGTCGATATTTATGAAAAAAAAAAGTAAAAATAGTGGCATGTAGGTCTTGATTTCAGGATCACGGTACTGTAAAAAAGTCATAGCACCTGTAACACGACTTACTGTAATTATGACAACGGGGGCAGTATTGTTCTAAGTCCACATCCGTAATTATTTTTGTGCATGTTTGTCATATCTCCACATAAAAACTGTAAAATAAGGTATAATTGATTACCATCTATAGATGACTTATAAATCAATCAATTCTTATGTACCTCATGTATTATAATAAATATCTTATTTAAATAATAGAATGCAAATAGTCCAGATAGATTATTACAACCAAAGTATTAGCGAAATAGAAAAAAAATCTTTCCGAAGATAAACTCTTGACTTGTTCCATTCCCCAAGGAAGTGTGTTGGGGTGTGTACTCGTACTTTTTCTAGTTTATATTAACGATCTCCCAAAATGCATAAGTAATAAAGAACTAACACTACCAGTACTTTTCGCGGACGACGTTTCTGTTATAATTAAATTTGAAGGAAAGACCACCCACGAAACACTAATCCAAAAAATACTTACTGATATAAATTCGCGGCTTCAAGACCATAATCTAGAAATAAACCTTAAAAAAACTAAGATCATTCAATTTCGATCCTATAAAAAAAACACTCTTATATATTGATATTAAATTCCAGAATACACAAATAGAAACGGTGGATACTGTCAACTTACTTGGACTTAACATAGATACTAATCTAAATTGGAAATCCCATATCGAAAAAGTTAAATCGAAACTTTCGAAATTTATCTATGCCTTTTTCAAAATTAAATACAGTACCAATATGGAAACCGCCCTTTCAGCATACTATGCATACGCCTATTCTTGGCTAAAGTATGGAATAATATTGTGGGGTAACAGTGTAAGTGTAAATGATTTATTCTTAATACAAAAGAAATGTATCAGAATTCTAGTACAAATTAGTAACAACAAAATTGTAGACCGTATTTCAAAAACATTAAATTACTAACATTATATACAAGACATATGTATTTTTGTATTTAAAAACATAAAAATATTTAAAAAGATAAAAGACACTCACAAATTAAACACTCGTCATAAAGATAGACTTTGCTTACCCACTTCTAGAATTAAAATGCTTAACGAAAGCCCATACTATATGGATATAAAAATATACAATAAAATACCATCACATTATTATTTTGGCATGACGTAATTTTTTATAATTTGTTTCTTGAAGGAACAGGCTAGAGCCCTCCCGCCGCGACTTGCTGAACATTTCCTTCATTTCTTCATTGAATTTCGCCAGTGTCGGCCCTGCCAGGGAATCCTTTAAATTCTGGTCATATATGGTGCTCGCCAGCTGGTCCCTATCAAGTGCCTTCTCTACGTTTGTCAGCATCACTTTTGGGAGCCTCTCCTTGGGCTCCGACACCCGGATGCCATTGGGGACGGCGCTACGCAGTTTGGCTGCTGCCTCTACAGACGAGGTGGTGACTACTACCCCCGCGTTTCCAATTTTTCTCACCCTGTCCACCTGAATGTTTAGCGCCCTATAAGTGTCCACGAACTTCTTAATAAGGGTCTTGGTGTCGTCTGCGGTCTTGAAGGTCTCCCTGCCTTCCTCCGTGGGGAAGAAGGCAAACGTTAGGCCCATCTGGGCGGCAAAAAAAAATGAACTGGATGTAGATGACTGCTCCTGTGCACCGCTAGCCATCTCACACCTGAGCTAAGCCTGCTTAGTGCCGAGCTCAGCTTCGCCTAATTTGATTTGCAGGGCCGCGACCACCGCCAGAATATCCGCTCCTAATCCTGTGACTTTATTCACCTCTACCTTATTCACTCTTAACCATTGGCCCTTGGCCATAAACCACCGTGCGAATGCAGGTCACTGCGCTCCGCACTCTTTCTCTCCGCAATCAGCTCTAGTTTGGTCGTCTTTGTAAGGTCACCATCCTCAACATCTACCGGTAATGATATAAACTGCTCTCCATATCTGGTTGTGGCGGTACTGGCAATTCCGATGTAAGGTTTTCTCCAAGGGGGAGTGCTGCAGCCATTTTCCTTAATGTAGCTACCTTATTACGTTGCGGAGCCGGTTGCTTTTTCTTCGGCTAAGCCAAGGGCCGCTTGGACGTTGCTCCGGTTTCCTGGCGCAGATCTGGGGCGATGGATGTCGCTCTAGAGCTCCCTGACGGAGATGCCCTACGTAGTGGCGGCCAGCGGGAGAGCGACGCTCTCGGCGCAAAGCCACGCAGCTCCTCCTCATCCGACGGCATATGGCCAACTTAATGTTATTGGCGCATACACACAGCACCAACACAATACAGGTCCACCCACAGGCAAAATTCAAAGTCAACAAATAAAAATAATACAGACTTATTACTAATACTTAAGTTAAAAGTGTCCCCGCCACTGCGTGCACTGGAACGTTCAGCCGCTGCGTGCGCAGGAACGCGCCTGACAGCTGTCAGCCGTCACTGTCAGCGCGACAACGACAGGCGCTGTCAGCCGTCACTGTAAGCGACAAACGACACGCGCAGTCAATCGCCGCATCACACCTTTTTACTCCCACCCGCACAAACTTACACGTGGTCGAGAAGTTACCTAGGTTTAGATCACGTTAGTGTACGCTAAATCACTAAAAACTACTATGTAACTTTTGCACTGTGTCACTATCACTTGTCTAAAATAGTGAGTATTTAGCACAACAAATCCGAAAAAAGCGTTAATTTCGCAATAAATTGTTCAACTCAGATAGGTAGCGTTTTAACCTCTCAAGTATCGCGCGGCAACATGCATCGGATACCGTTGAGTATCGACGCATTGACCTGCTGACCTCGAGTGACCTGACCTATTTTACTATTTTGCTTACATAACCTATGATTCTCGTCCGTTATTTATGATTTTTACATTTTTAGTAACCTAGAAACATTGACTAACCATTAAAATTAAATACATACCCTTTTTACTGCATTTTATTTTACCAACGATCAAAAATTCTTCAATACACAAACTTTGGCGATTCAGAAATCATGTAAAACTTGCACTAAGTCACATTAATTTTAGTTACACACCAAGCTTATACACTTATCATCATAAAACATTAAACACTTTGCACCATACGTATTTGTAAACAAAACTATATAATTACAAGCGGCCGCTCGCGGTTTCACCCGCGTGGTTCCCGTTCCCGTGGGAATATCGAGATAAAAGTATCCTATGTGTTAATCCAGGTTATAAACTATCTGAATGCCGAATTTCATTCAAATTCATTCAGTAGTTTTTACGTGAAAGAGTAACAAATATCCTACATACCTACAAACTTTCGTGTTTATAATATTAGTAGGATAATACAGCTCAAAGCGCCATTTTTATTTCAAAACTGTTTGTCATTTTCGCGAACACTTACGTTTCAAATATTTTTACACTATGCAACATGAGATAAAAGTTCAAAAAAATTACATCAAAACAATCTATACAATTTTCTGTTTAATTTGATATTTAATACTTGTAATTTACTTACGAGAAATCATCTAAACGTCTTGTTTAAATTTCCACAAAAATTTTCGCGAAAATTGTAAAAACGGATCCCAATTAAGAAGTTTGAAATTTTCTTCGCGGAGCTCACGCTCGAACGTCCGCTCGACTCGGAAGCCGCCGCTGAAGTAGTGTAACGAAGGTGCGTAACGGGCCTCGTGTGCGCAGGGCTGCAGCTTCGCGCGCGCGCTGGCGCTGACGTCGCTGCAGCTGTCGGGCGCGCTGCCGTCGGCGGCGCTGCCCGCGGCGTCGCCGGCGCTGGCGCCGCCGCGCGAGCGCGCCGTGTCGCTGTCGGCGGGGCTGCCGCACTTCGCGGCGGGCTACATGCGCTGCTGGGGCCGCGACACCTTCATCGCGCTGCGCGGCCTGTTCCTGCTCACGGGCCGCTACCACGACGCGCGCGCGCACATCCTCGGCTTCGCGGCCTGCCTGCGCCACGGGCTCATCCCCAACCTGCTGGACGGCGGCCACAACGCGCGGTTCAACTGCCGCGACGCCGTCTGGTGGTGGCTGCACAGCATCAAACAGGTCTGCTGCTCTCATTTTATTTAACGAATCCATTACTTATTCTCACGTTATACTACATCCTGGTCCGCCAAAACTGATCTTGGGGGCGACGCTGCACGCTTCCGTGGGTTTAGCCTCGAGGCCCCACAGGTGTCCCCTGGGTGGTGCCGAATGAGTAGCAATCTTCTGGTGGCCGGTCACCATCCTCCGAACTAAGTCACTACGCCGAATGGCAGTAACCATGTTCCGTAGTGTTGTCCGGAGTAGCCATTGGGAAGGGTCGGGTCTGGGTAGTTGCGTCGAATGCGTGGCTTCGCACCCGGGCGCCTGTCATTGGAGGTTAGCGGGATCCGAAGCACGACGCAGGGAGTAGGGCGCCCAAGTAGCGCGTGAGCCACCTGTGAAAGGCTGCCCCGCCGCCTTCGGGTTCGGGCGTCCCCGCAGTCTCCAGGACAGTCTCCTTCTCTGTGTGTCAATAGTGAGTTTGTACTCTAGCCGGCAGACTCGATGCCTCGCTCAGCTGCCGCTCTCCTGCCTATTCACTGCAACCTAAACATTCATGGCACTGAACAAAAGAAAGAAACGTTTTTCACAGCGGCTGCACTGCCTCCCACTCAAAGTGCACCTCACCGACATCCGAGGATTGCACTCCAATCTCGTTTCAGTCCGCCACCACCTCGAGACTGAGAAACCGCAGCTGCTGTTCCTCACCGAGACCCAAATCAAATGTCCTGTTAACGCGGCATGCGTATCAACCAGACGAATCAAACTCGACGCGGTTGTTTCGCTTAATTGGGTCAATCAACTTTTAAGGTGCCAGTTTCATGTCACCAAAGAAAAAACTAATTTTTCTCTCAAAATATTTAAGGCATTTGTTTTTAATGCACACCTATTTTAAATTAGATTATCTTACATATTTATTACATCAAATTTCAAATAATTTCTTGTATAACATTTCCAAAAAATGTAGTAACGCTGTAGACCAAATCGGACTTCCATACAAAAATTTCTTGTCCCCAACTACCAGATACAAATATCATCAAAACATATTGAGTTAATTAAAATGGTTTTAAATAAACAGTAATTTTCTACCGCATGTTGGGAATAATGACCTCTCTAGTAAGTAGTTCTTTAGTATCTTAACAGAACAAAAATATTTTATTTTTATTTCTGAAGCTGTGTCCCTAAAATTAATCAGTTTAAGGCGTCAACAGCGTTACCGTAAAATTGCACACTTATACGTACTACTTATAGATGACTCTAGCAAATGAGAAGATAAAGCAGCACAAGACCTACAAACATTTTAACAGGAACCGCCATTTTGTTTTCTTTCCGGCAGCTCTGACAGTCAGCCGTGAGTTCACTTTGGGTGTGCGTGTGTTTATTCCTTATCTACTGAGTGACCGCCTTATTTCGCGTAAGTTTTATCTTAAAATTATTATTCACATATAATTCATAGTATTGTTTTACTCATTTGAATTCTGATTTCTGCAAAGTGTAGGCATTTTTCCTTAGAGCATAATGTTAGAGGCGCAATTTTATCAATAAACTCAAATGTCTACTGAGTTACCGGTCAACTGCGTTACTATTGTAGTAACGCCAGACACAGTAACGCAAATGTATTGTAGGTGGGTTTAAAGCTTTTTGAAATTATATGGTTTGTCTAGTAAATTTTTAATTGTTTTAGGTCTAAAATGCCATTATTGGTAGCAGAGAAACATAAATGCTATTGTATCTAACAAAACGGCCAATTCGTGCGCCCCCGCTGTAGCTTCGGGCTGCTGTGGTGGTGGTCGATCTTCTGGCTGCTGTGGTGGGTGGAAGGCCCTAAGCGTCCCGTGGCTACCCCTGAGAGCTCTCAACCCCCGAAAAATACATACCACTTGCACAAATCACTCCACGTGTCGCACTAACATTGACAATCGTCGAATCCAATTAGGCCGCCCTGGTTTCAAACTAAACTTATGTTCTACTGTTTCATAATTCCTACGGGCCCCCCCGAATCAACCTATGTGCCCCACATAATATATCAAATTACAAATTACACCAAAAGTACAAATTACTTGCACACGACCGCGCGGTATCGGTTCCTAACCTAATCCAATGTGAGTCAGAGTCACACTGACACTGACAGCCGTCTGTCACTATATTTTCAAAGCTGTATGTATTATTGGCCGTTTTGTGCGATACAGCTATAAATAGGGAAAAACTCAAACAAAACCAAAAAAAATATGAAGAGAGTAAGCAGAAACATAGAGAACGATACCACAAAACCAAAAGGTTAGTAGCAGACCTTAGACGAAAAGAAAAATATAACGCCAATATAATTTGGAAGCTTAGGAAACGATCATTTCGACGTCACAAAAATTTGGTCAATGTTTTAAATCGCCTGCACCCGATAATAATGAAAGAAACACACGAACTTTGACGCTCACTAATTCCGCTGAATAACGTGGACAGAAGAAAATAAGAAGAGATGGATGTAAATTATATAGAAAAAACATAAAGCTAAAGGAAGACATTGCAAAACTACGAATGAAGTTTGAAAAATATTACTGCAGAAACGCCGAACAGGAGTCTGAAGAAACAGAGAACACAGACAAATATAAACTGTTGAGTAAAGCTGTAAAGAAAAGATATAAAGAAGCTAAGAATCGAAAGAAAAAAAAATATTATACTTAACATTTTATTGACAGAAACCGTAGAAATATCTCGTAAAAGAAAAAAACAAAATAGCTATTGAGATAATTGTCTCATGCGAATTACGAAAAATTCTTTAAAAAAAACGAAAACTGATTTTAAAGAATATAATTAAAATATAAAAATACAATTTAATTCTAATTGCTAAAACCTAATGACCCGATCGATGCAAGATTCAAAAGTGTCGGTCGATAGCAGGCACGCAGCGACGGTGGCGTGCGGGGGGCTCGGTGTTGCTTGCGCGGCAGGTCACGTAGTTGCAGACTCGGCATTTCCTTCATGTTGCAATATTTAATGCACTCATTTAGGTATTGCGGTGTCAGCGGTCTTCGTAGTGCCAACATATGTAATTTGCGTTACCGAGAACTCGTCTCTTGCGTTACTCTTGTCCCTCAACACTATTAATTTTCGTAAGGAAATTTTCGTATTTTTTAAATGCTTTTTAATAAATGAATAGTATGATTTTCACAAAAATGTATGTGTCTTTGCTTTTAACTGATTATCAACATGACAAGACGTGTTTGGTTACATTTTTTTAAAAGATTCAATTGCAAATGGTGACAAAGTAACGCTGGTGACATGTTTTGTTATTTTTTTGTATCATTATTTGCAGTAAAAGGTTGATTATTACATTATAATAAAAGATTTCGTATAAGTATGGGTAATAAATAAAATTTAAGTTACTAGGTTGTTTTATTTTAATTTACTAAATGATTAAAAAAGTAACGCGAGGGACATGTTATTATGACCTTTGTTTGGTATTATATTAATTACTTAAAATGTATGCTCAAAACTTCACTGCACGCACTAAAACTACAAACTTGAATATATTTCTGATTGTAATATATAACTTAATTAATTGAATAAATGCATTTTAACATTATATCTAAAAGATAGGTGTAAAATCGGCACTTTAAAAGTTGATTGACCCAATTACCTACTGAGTTCCTATGGCCACCTTCAAGCTCCATCATCAGACCTTGGTTACCATCTAGAACCTAAGTACTCGTCAAGACGAATTAAACAAGCCCATACTCGATGGGGTTATGTTGTTTAATTACTGAGTTCCTATGGTCATCTTTCAACTCCATCATCAGACCCTGGTTACCATCTTGCACCAAAGTACTCGTCAAGATGAATCAAACGAGCCGAGACTCGATGGGGTTGCGTCGTTTCTTTACTGAGTTCCTAGGACCACCTTCCAGCTCTATCATCAGATCAGACCCTGGTAACCATCTTAAAACAAAGTACTCGTCAAGACGAATGAAACGAACCGAAACTGGATGGGGTTGCGACGTTTCATTACAGAGTTCCTATGGCGACCTTCCAGCTCCATCATCAGACCTTGGTTACCATTGAAAGACAAACTACTCGTCAAGACGATTCAAACGAGCCCAAACTCGACGTGGTGGTGTTGTTTCATTGCAAAGTTTCTATGGCCACCATCCAGCTCCATCATCAGATCAGCACCATGTCTTCATAATATTGCATTGTCACGCGATTTACACATGTATGCAAAATTTCAGCTTAATCGGTAACTGGGAAGTAGGTAAAAATTGAGTTGCAAAATTCCACCCGAACAAGACATACATACGTATGTATGCATTGTATAATGCAAGTTAAATAAAAGCTTGTAACTTGTAAAATAGCAGAGGTGGCGGTGTGTCTATTTATGTTCATAATAGTATTAAATATGAAGTTACGGAAGAACCATGTGAAAGCGGTAACCACTACTTGTGGAAATAGATAGATAAACTATCTTTAAACATTGGAGCGATTTACAGACCCGGAGATACCTACCAATCTTAGCCACTTTTTAGAGATATTTCCACCACAGCTGGAGCAACGAAGCAGGGCTGTTGTCTTCGGTGATTTTAGCGTTGATCTACTGAAAATGGAGAAGGACGCTGGATACAAAATTGTGAATAAGAGAGGAGAGAGAGATAGACACGTGAAACTAGCTTATCAAATACACTATTGGATTATGTATGTACAAATATAATTAATCACTCTTTTAGTTTATCAATTATTAGTTCTTCGCTATAAGATCATAAACATATTTTTTTAGAAATCAGTAGGCTAGCACCACGTGTAAACAAACAAATACATTACAAACCGCTTGATTATGAGAAACTTTACATTAATATAATTTTTTTATTTATTTATTTATTTCTTTCATCAAACTTAGTACTAACATGCACACATATTTAGACGGGATTTAACGCAAAACTACTTAGTAAAGGCATTCTACGCATACCTTTTTTGATACCGTTAAATCCCGTCTAAATATGTGTGCATAATGAAACGCGAAAGTTTAAAAGTGTATATTAGTACTAACATTACAGAAAAATCCATTGCGATAGTACAAGCACTTATCAAAATTACTAACCTAACCTATTTACCCTATCTACCTTTGTAACAAATGACAAACAGTGCAGCCCTTGTGAACTCACTCAGAGTACACCCAAACAAATCTACTTCTTCAGCTATATTATTAATGATCTGTGTGGCGCGGGTGAAAGGCGCCTCCTTCAACAAGTTGGTGCGGGCGCGCGGTATCGCCAGCAGAGGCGGCCGTC
Organism: Scoparia ambigualis; assembly: GCA_963921215.1. Taxonomy (NCBI): domain Eukaryota; kingdom Metazoa; phylum Arthropoda; class Insecta; order Lepidoptera; family Crambidae; genus Scoparia; species Scoparia ambigualis. The sequence goes on along the minus strand of OY992506.1, from coordinate 280,932 downwards.
GCCTTCTCTCAACGTATCGCTCGGGTACACAAAAATACATGTTTTGTAATAAATGAGCATTATGTATCTTTCCTCTTAATACTTTTAAGATATAAGTCACCAGTGTCATGTTTCTCCTAACACTAAGTTCGTTATATCCTACCATTCCTAAAATAAATAAAGTAGGATATTTTAAAGGAAAAAATGGGTATACCCCGTAGTGCCTCATATATAAATATCGAATGAATTTATTTTGTACTCGCTCCAGCATGAGACCATACTTAGTCTCATGTGGAGCCCAGATAACTGCGTTATACTCAAGCTGGCTCCTAACCAAGGCGTTATATAATGTGGCAATAGCTTTAATGTTCGTGAAATGGAAAGCTGTGCGTAGTATAAAACCTAAATTGCGATAGGCTTTCTTGCAGATAGCAGTAATATGGTCTCGAAATGTAAGTCCCCGAAGTGAGTCGAACTCCCAAATCCCTAACTTCATTCATCCTCTCCACAGCCACTCCATTTACTGCATAAGTATACGAAACGGGATGGCGAGCGCGAGTGAAAGTTACCGTTATACACTTCGAGGTGTTGAACTGCAATTTGTTGTCCTGGCTCCAGGCCACCACTCTATCGATGTCTTTTTGCAGCTTTTCACAGTCTCTTGGTCCCCGAATCGTAAGATACAACTTAAGGTCGTCCGCGAACAGCAAACACTTGGCGTCCTTTACGACCCTCGGCAGATCATTTACCATTAAGATGAACTCAAGAGGGCCAAGATTACTACCTTGACTCACCCCTGACCTGGTATGATATATCTCTGATACGCAACCATCATACTCCACATACTGCTGTCTGTCACGCATATAGCTAGCAAAGAAGTGTAATAAATGTGGAGTAAAGCCCACACTCGCTAACCTCTTTAGTAACACATCATTGTCTACTAGATCAAATGCATTTTTGTAGTCAAAGTAAGCGGCGTCTGCCTGCGCCCCGCTGTCTACGATTGGCACCACATCCGCCATGTAGCTGAGGAGGTTACTAGTTGTACTACGAGCCGGCCGAAAACCGTGCTGAGCGTCCGTCAACTGCGCGCTTACCTGCGAGTACAGACTCCAAGACTTTAGCTGGCGTTGACAGGACAGCCACAGGTCTATGGTCTTCTACTTTTGACGAACCACCTCCCTTCGGCACCGGAACAACCCGAGTTATCTTCCACATCTCGGGAAACACCGCCGATCGTAAGCAAAGGTTATATATGTGGAGTAACGTTTCGGCCAACACCTCTCGACAATCCCTATAAATAAATGGAGGGATACCATCCGGCCCAGCGGATGTCTTAGGTTTGAGTCTTTGCAGTGCCCCTCTAACGTCCTCCAGCATCAAATGATCGAGACTCAAGCGTGCTCCTTCGTTGACTCCGCTCGCGCTGGCGACACTCTCGGCAACGTCCAGCTTTGCCCGCTTTGTGCTATATACCGAGTGAAAATACCTAGCTAGTTCCTCTACACACTGGTTTCTCGACATAATCTCTCCATCCTTTATGATACCTGGTGACCTTCTTTTACCCATTTTTGACTTAATGTAATTCCAAAATGCTTTTGGGTCTCGTAACAAATGATTTTGCACCCGATTTTGATAATGTTCATGCGCGAGTTTTATCATTCGTTTTACTCTTGTTCTACACTGTGCGAATTCAATATAATCACTTTCCAAATTACTCGTTTTATACCGCTTATGAAGGTTCGCCCTTAATTTGATGTCGCGAATTATATTCACTGTGTAACTCAGGGTAAAAGTACCTTGAGCTGCCACAGTTTCGCTTTTTTCTTGGAACACAGCTGTCTATTAGATTATTAATAGTTTCGTAATAATAATTTAAGCTACTATTTAAATCCATATCCCACATTGGAATCCAATCTATCGCTGCTGTCGACAAATATAACAATGAAAAGTTTGCTTTATTAAAGTTCCACCGCACCGGTGCGTAATGTTTATTTGTAGCGTGACTCACCTCACCGACATTTGGGCAGTCGCGGAGCCCTGGCTTGGGCCGGGAGAAGCGAGCGGGCGACGACGACGCGCTCAGTCGCACTGCCACCGCGAGCGCGGGATGATAAGGGTCGGGTGATACTATTGGAGTCGCCTCACTCACACACACAACATCATCAGACCATGTACTTAACACAAGATCTAATTGACGACCACTGCAATTTTTTATGCTATTACTCTGAGTGAATCCGCAATAACTTTGAAAATATTCAAAATAATTAACAACTGTTAATGGGCAAGAATGCAAATTCAAAGTTATCTGGGGGACGTTAATGCCCACCGCCAAGAATAGTTGTTCCCGTACCAGATGACCGACCACGCTGGGAGGGAGGCGCGTAGACTTGCATTATCGCACGATCTCTCCCAGCTTGTAAACTGCGCTACGCGTGCCAGATATAGACTCACATACTGCCAACTGCCTGGACCTTCTGCTGACGACTGATACAGACAAAGATGTAATGGCGTTGGGTTCCGTATCGGTATCGGCCCCCTTGGGATCATCCGATCACTGTCGGGTGAAATCTGTATCCGTTTACTCCCCACCTGATCAGGGCCCTAGTATACCACTGGTATGAGACGTGTGGCGATAAAAGTCGGCAAACTGGGATGAGATGCGACATTTCTATGCAGTCTTTCCTTGGCGGCAGTGTTGGGCATAGTTAACTACTATTTTGTAATGTAACTACTAACTACGATTAAAAGTAGTTAACTACAAGTAGTTATGATTACATGTAATCTAACTACAATAATCAAGTTACAAATAGTAGTTGTTAATCTGATTGCGGAAATCGAGTAGTTATAACTACTGATTACTTTCATTAAAGGAAAATCCTAATGTATAACTAAATATTTATCCGTGCGGTGACGGAGAAAGAATACCAATCGCCGCCCCTCTCTCCGTCCGGCGGGTGTCGTAAAAAGCGACTAACGGACTCTTTCGAGCGATGATCTGCTCCACTGGTGGTAGGGCTTGACCCGTCTGGTTGGTGACCACCGTACGCATGGTGTAAAACCCGTCAAGTGACTGCTTGTCGGTCGCGTTTCGGGATCAGCCAGCGTATAACCAGAGCTCGAGAGGATGATGCTGCGATGTATTTGGTCTGTGGAGGCTTCCGTCAAACCAGTGCCAGGAGGACTTCGTTAACCTGCCGACCAGGGAGACCCGTAGAAACGGTTGTCCCGCTGGCCGCCCGTGGCACAGTACAGGGGCCCAAGCGAGCCTAACCAGCTCGTGAGGCTGCCTCACCATGCCACGCATAATCTCGGGGTGGTCCGTCGTGCCGGTTGGTGACCGGAAGGTGGGGTCCCGGCGGCCATTCCCGGGGGGGTTCGGGGGCCCTTCCGTTCGGCAGGTTAATAATACTCGTCTGTAGGCAAATTCCTGGGGAAACAGGCCACCACACTTTGACCATTCGCATCGCGGCATCATTTTCTCGATTCACGCCTCTCTCTTTCCACTCCTAAAATGACAGCGCCTAACAACTAAACTGGTACTACAGCGGTGCACACCCCCACCACAACCTTACCGTTTGAGGTGGAGTTCGCTAACATCCGCGGACTCCATGCAAACCTCAATGCCGTCCACCACCATCTCGAGACGGCACGGCCAGCAATGTTGTTCCTGACGGAGACGCAAATAATCCGCCCAGCTGACACCACCTACCTGAACTATCCCGGCTTTGTGCTTGAAAAATCCTTCAAAGCCAAAGCCGGAGTTTGCTTATTCGTTCGGGCGGATGTTTGCTGTCGCCGTCTGCGCTGTCTGGAGGACCCTTCCTTCTCCCTCCTAGTGGTACACGTCGACTTAGGCTCTCATTGCCGTGTCTACGTCTGCGTCTACCGATCCCATAACAGCGACATGGAGACAACTCGACTAATTGAACATCTTAGTCGGGTAGCAGATGATGCGCAGGAGCGGTTTCCATCGGCGGAACTGGGGTTTTTGGGGGACTTCAACGCCCATCATGAGTTGTGGTTAGGTTCCTCCAAAACAGACCATGCTGGTAGAACTGCCCACGCATTCGCTCTCACGCATGACCTGACGCAACTGGTGAACCAGCCCACCAGGATCCCAGACATAGTTGGCCATGCGCCCTCCTTACTCGACCTTCTGCTGACGAGTCGCCCAGCTGGATACCGGGTGGAGATTCTAGCTCCTTTAGGTTCCTCGGATCACTGCTTGATATCCAGCACAGTGCCCTTGGCATCGCGCCCGCCAACAGCGGTTTCGAAACGCCAGATTTGGCACTACGCGTCGGCAGACTGGGACGGTATGCGGGAGTATTTTGCATCCGTCCCTTGGAGGCAGCGCTGCTTTAGTGAGAAGGACCCAACTGCTAGCGCCACTGCCGTTGCTGATGAGATAGTATTAGGAATGGAATACTATATTCCACACTCCTATGTCATCAGCAAAGGCAGACGCAACCGCTGGTTCAATCGCGAGTGTGCCAGCGCTGTTGAAAGCAAACAGACGGCATACCGCGCTTGGATCAGAGGTAAAGCTCATGGGGATCCCGAAACTCGCTCGCTAAAAGCAGCCTATAATAATGCCACCAAGTCGTGTAAGAGGACCTACATTAGAGCGGATGCCCAGCGCGTTGCACGAGTAGGCCAAGAACTCCTGACGCATCCTACGGGCAGCCGTAGCTACTGGCGTCTGGCCAAAGCCGTGCAATCCAACTTCTGCCAACCCTCGCTGCCACCACTGAGATGTCTTGACGGAACTTTAGCTCACAAGCCGCAGGAAAAGGTCGATCTCCTGGCCAAACTCTTTGCGGCTAACTCCCGGATCGATGACTGTGATGCACAGCCACCCTCAGTTCCTCACTGTGGCCACACAATGTCTGATATTAAAATCAGGCAGTGTGATGTCCGTGCGGAGCTGCAGTCAATCGATGTCCGGAAAGCTAACGGTCCTGATGGCATCCCAGCAATAGTTCTGAAAATGTGTGCAGCGGAGTTGTCCCCTGTGTTAACGCGTCTGTACCGTCTCTCGCTCTCTTCGGGTTGTGTGCCGGAATCTTGGAGAGAAGCTAATGTGCAACCGATCCCTAAAAAAGGAGATCGGTCAGATCCGACTAATTACCGCCCTATAGCCGTAACTTCAGTGTTGTGTAAGATCCTAGAACAAATATTGAACAAACAGCTTATTCGATACCTAGAAGATCACTCCCTAATTCACGATCGTCAATATGGGTTTCGGCCAAAACGGTCAACGGGTGATCTTCTAGCGTACGTCACACATCTCTGGGGTGAGGCTATTGACAAGCGTGGCGAGTCACTGGCAGTTAGCCTTGACATAGCCAAGCCTTTTGATCGGGTCTGGCACAAAGCTCTTCTCTCCAAGCTGTATGCCGGGAATACGGTTTGCCCGCTCAGTTCTGTACCTGGATTGCCAGCTTCCTGCATGAGCGTAGAATCCGTGTCCTTTCGGATGGATGCGCTTCGCGGTTCATGTCAGTGAACGCTTGTGTTCCCCAGGGCTCCGTTCTATCCCCCACGCTGTTCCTTCTGCATATCAATGACATGCTTCCTCTTGAAAACATTCATTGCTATGCAGATGATAGCACAGTGCATGGGGGATATAACGGTCACCCAACAGCTGGGCGGGTAGACACCGAAATGAAGCAAGCAAATCTTGTCATTGAGCTCGATCGGGTGTTGGATCTCATTTCTAAATGGGGCTCCGATAATCTAGTGAAGTTCAATGCCAAGAAAACACAGGTGTGCGCGTTCACAGCGAAAAAGTCGCCATTCCTTCCCCTTCCTTCTCTTCAGGGTACATCTCTAGGCCTGCAGAGCAGTATTAACATGCTCGGTATGAATATCCGCTGCGATCTGAACCAAAAGGACTACATCGAAACCGTGATTAAAAATGCTCCACGTAAACTCGGTGTCCTGAACAAGGTGCGGCGATTCTTCACGCCTGATCAGTTGTGTCTATTATACAAGACACAGGTGCGGTCTTGCGTGGAGTATTGCTCTCACCTTTGGGACGGCTCCGCAAAGTACCTTCTCGATGCCTTGGACAGATTGCAGCGCCGCGCTGTGCGCATTATCGGCAATGCGGAGGTCACTAAAACTCTTGAGCCTTTGCAATTGCGTAGAGATATTGCGTCACTCAGCGTCTTTTACCGTTTATACCATGGCGAGTGCTCTGAAGAACTCTTTGACCTCATCCCTCCTTCTCCCTTCCTCCATAGGAGTACGCGTGCTGCTCTCCGGAGTCACCAATTTACAGTCTCTAACATTCCATCACGCACAAAGAAATTTGGTGACTCGTTCGTTTCTTTGCCGCACTTCCAAAAGATGGAATAGTCTACCAGCACACGTATTCCCTCCTACCTATGACATAGGGTCCTTCAAACGAGGCGTGAAGAAGCACTTTGTGGGCCGGCAGAGTGAGGATGACTGATGCTACGTCTCTTACGCTGCACCAGTTGTCCTCGCGCCTGGACCTCATTTCCACTTAACATCAGGTGAAGTGGGGTCATTTGCCGGGCTTGGTATAAAAAAAAAAAAAAATATGCAAATAGTTAAAAATTAAAATGTTAAAAGAAATAGTTAACAGAAGATGTTTTATGTTCTACAAAATAACCTCTAAATCGGTGGTATACAAAAAACCTTTAATTTATTTTAAGTTTTTTTTATTATCGATGAATATAAAACTTCGATTCGTAAATAGATGCGTAGGTGCTTTTACAATATGATAATGAAATAACGTAAAACCTTTCAGGTGGTAACTCAGCAGAACAAAAGTGGTTCAATTTCATAAAATTGAACCACTTTTGTTCTTCCCGAAATGCAAAAAAATAATTCAGATTATGATACAAACTGATCATGTGACATACTAAATGGTATGAATATCCGATTTTTATGAGATTTCGGGAAAAAGTTTGTAGAGCAAAAGTTGTTCAGTTTCATGCGCGGAGTTAATACCTGAGAAGATTTGCGTGAAAGTTTTATTTATATATTATTATGTAGATTGATAGATAAAATAATCAACTTTGCACAGCAACCATCTTGGAAACAATTTAGAATAATAGATTCAAATTAATAATTTAAATTAACCTTTAATACAACATGTTTTTCGAACATTTCATCTGATAGCTTATCACCGACCGATTTAGGGTGATTTATCATTGTCGCATATGAAAATAGTCTTTCCACTGGAACCGAAGAAGGTAAAGGGGTATTGTATTTCATGAAGACTTTTTTATTTCTGGGTATCTGTGAAGAACACTAAGTTCTCGCTCCATATCTGACAAATAATAGGAAACTATCACCATCATCAGATAATTATATCTGCTTTTGACCTCTGGGCTCGACATACGTTCTCTTCGGTATCAGAGGAAGAGCTATCAAATTCAAAAAAATCATCTTCTTTATTATGATTTTTTGTTGTTGAACTTGATTCTGCATTTTCAGAAACTTGAAAGAAGAAAGCCTATTATAACCAAGCCACCAAGTCCAGTAAAAGAACATTACGTAGGGCAGGATTCAGTCACATCGGCCGCATCGGTGCCAAACTTGCCTCGCACCCATCTGGAAGTAGGGCGTTTTGGTCCCTTGCCAAAGCAGCCGAGGCGAAGTTTTGTCGCCCTTCACTTCCACCGCTGATACAGCCTGACGGCTCACTTGCCCGTACTGCAGCTGAGAAGGCAAACTTGTTTGCCTCTCTTTTTGCGCAGAACTCACGTCTGGATGTCGCTAGCAAAGTTCCACCTAAGTTACCTATAGCCGACCCCTCTATGGGAGAACTTCACATCCGCAGCAAAGAGGTACTCAAAGCTCTCCGTACTCTAGACGTGAATAAGGCTAGTGGTCCCGACGGAATCCTGGCGGTTGTCCTACGTAACTGTGCACCTGAGTTGTCTCCCGTTCTAACACGCCTGTATCGCCTCTCACTTAAGACTGGTCTAGTTCCTGAGTCGTGGAAGCTAATGTGCAGCCTGTGCCCAAAAAAGGTAGCTGTGCCGCTCCATCTAACTATAGGCCGATTTCAGTCACGTCCATACTCTGCAAGATTATGGAACGTGTACTGAACTCTCAACTGCTGGCATCTCTTCTGAGATCTTCTCGTGTATGCCACCCATCTTTGGAGTGAAGCGATCGAGAAACACAGACACAGAAGCTCTTGCCATCTCGCTTGATATCTCCAAAGCTGATAGGGTCTGGCATGGCAGCCTTATTAGTAAGCTCTCCGCATATTTTAACCGCCTCTGTGGTTTAGTGGCTAAGCCACCGGTTTACAGACCCAGAGGTCCCGGGTTCGATTCCCAGCGGGAGGTAAATCTTTGTGTGCTCGGTTTGGTTGGTGGTAGGGCTGCTAAGTCCGCCTGGCTAGCTACCACCATCTTATCTAAGTCTGTCGCCATAACAACAATGTTTATAGCACTGTTGTGTTCCGACAGTTTGAGATAAGATAGCCAGTTCCTCAGTGGTTGAGGATTCCGCGTGAAGCGCGCTTCCACCTTCGGCCTTATCTTCAATTACAATCAGGTGAGATGAAATCCAAGCGCTTATCTGTTGTAAAATATTTAAAAAAAATATAGAATCTCTGAAGGCCTTTGCATCAGGATCACCGACTTCCTCGGGAATCGCTCAATACGAGTCCTAGTGGGTGGACAATCATCGGACCTAATGGAAATTGATGCAGGAGTTCCCCAAGGTTCAGTCTTATCTGCGACACTGTTTCTCCTGCATATCAACGACCTGCAGGTATCGGGTACCATCGGGTATGCAGATGATACCACTATAACTAGCAGATATCTATCGGATGCAAAGGCCACCAAAGATCAAATCCAGTCTTGTCGAGAGTCCCTGGTTAGGCAAACAAATCTGGCACTTCAGGCTGTCTCTGACTGGGGCAGCGCTAATCCCGTCAGTTTCAATGCAGCCAAAACTCAGGCGTGTTTATTTACCGCTAAACGTTGTCCCTTCCAACTGACTCCGACTTTCCAGGATGTTTCGTTACTGGTGACTGAAAACCTGCAGCTTCTTGGCCTGAATGTGTCGTCCAATCTAAACTTTGGTGAGTATATCGAGTTCATCGCAAAATGTGCTGCAAAAAAATTAGGCGTCCTCTCAAGGGCTAAGCGGTACTTCTCGCCGGATCAACTACTTTTGCTTTATAAAGCGCAGATCCGACCTTGCATGGAGTACTGCTGTCACCTTTGGGATGGTTCTGCTAAGTACCAGCTAGCAGTTTTGGACTCGATCGAAAACCGTGCTAGGAGGCTCATCGGAGACTCGAAACTAGCTACGATTGAACTTCAAAGCCTCAGTAATCGGCGCAAAGTTGCTTATTTATCGGTGTTTTACAGAATACACTTCGGAGAGTGTGCGAAGGAACTACACGATCTTGTTCCTCCAGCCCCATTCCACCATCGGTACATTAGACGCAGGCTTGCCTACCACCCCTACATAGTTGACATTCCACCTGCCCGTACCAAGCGTTTTGCTAGTTCGTTTCTTATGCGATCCAATAAAGAATGGAACGCACTGCCTGCTTATGTGTTTCCCGATCACTACAAAGAATGGAACGCACTGCCTGCTTATGTGTTTCCCGATCACTAAAACCTTGGTCTTTGCAAGGCAAGAGTGAATAGGCATCTCCTGGGTGATTCAGACAGACCCTGGACCCTTCTGGTCTCCGATCAGGGTTTGCCTGAGCAGCTGCGCTTCGCAGCGTTCAAGACTTATAAACTAATTCCTTAACCTAGGGTACTTACCGACTGGTCCGATGTCAGCTTGCCTTACGACCCTAGAAAGAGAAGGGTAAGTGGGAGGAACAGGTTAGGATTGGTCGCAGCCCAGATGCCGTGGTGTGACGCCTGGGTCGCCTAGTAGCGTTACCACGCCTGTTGGATCCTCGGAGGCCGGTCCAAATCACTCACACATACGTCCGTCTCGCCGAGCAGTGACTTCCTACACGTTATTAAACAGGGAACACTAGCTTAAAGGCAATGTCTTCCCGCTAGGCTAACAGTGCTTGCCAAACGCGAGATAATGTTCAGAACATACGCTGCCGATCTGCTTTAGTTCCGTCCGATTGTATATTCAACAAGGATTAATAAGATATAATTCGATTTCACAATTACACGCAGCCGGAGCGGACATACATATTCTAACTCTCAACAAACAACCAACGCGGCGCGAATCCTGCCGACAGGACTACAATGCGCGCACCACAATGGCGATTTATTTTATACCATATAATCAGGTCTGGGCTGGCCCAACCATGGGAACCAAATCAGCAAACCGTAAACAGACCGACCGCCATAACCCTTTCGAAACCGAATCCCGATAGACTGCCGACATGACACTTTTACCGTTTGTCAATTGACATTTTTTTTCGGTAGGCAAAGTACCACACCCGTACGGCCTTAATTGATTTTTAACACTGGGTAAGCAATAAGCATGTAGGTAATACCCTAGACTACATCCTGCTCACCAAGCAGGTTGGTGGTCAAATGCTTGCCCAGTTTTTAAAAAAAAAAGATTACCAGAGTTAACTCTAGCAACCTTACTAATAGAGTATGTTCTCATATTCTTTGTGTTTGTGATTTTGTATGACAGCTTTTAAGAGGCAGTCGGGTAATTTTATCTCGTCGATGAGTGTCGCCCTCTCCGCAGTACTGCACAGAGGCGCCGGCGGGGCTGAGCATCCTGACGGAGCCCGTGGCGCGGCTGTTCCCCAGCGACGCCGCCGCCGCCGCCGCGCCCGGCCCCGACCAGCCGCTGCACGACGTCATGCAGGAGGCGCTCGACGTGCACTTCCAGGTCGGTGCCGCCGGCGACAGCCGCTAACCGCTCTCTCGCTCTGTATCCGTGCTCACCGCTGCGTCGCGTCCACAGGGGCTCGTGTTCCGGGAGCGCAACGCCGGCCGCACGATCGACGCGCACATGTCCGATAAGGGCTTCAACGTGCAGATCGGCATCGACCCCGAGACCGGCTTCCCCTTCGGCGGCAACGACCACAACTGCGGCACCTGGATGGACAAGATGGGCTCCTCCGAGGCGGCGGGCAACCGCGGCACGCCCGCCACGCCACGCGACGGCGCCGCCGTGGAGCTGGCGGCGCTCGCGCACGCCGTGGCCGCTTGGCTAGCGCTGCAGCACCGCGCCGCGCGCTACCCCTACCCCGGCGTGGTGCGCCGCCACCGCGACGGCTCGCTCACCTCCTGGAGCTGGGCCGCCTGGGCCGAGCGCGTGCGCACGCACTTCGAGCGCTGCTTCTGGGTGCCCGCCGCGCCCGCCGCCGGCGAGCCGCGCCCGGACCTGGTGCACCGCCGCGGCATCTACAAGGACACGCACGGCGCCTCGCGCGCCTGGGCCGACTACCAGCTGCGCTGCAACTTCCCCGTGGCCATGGCCGTGGCGCCCGAGCTGTTCGACCCCAAGCACGCGTGGCTGGCGCTCGACACCGTGGAGCGGCTGCTGCTCGGCCCGCTCGGCCTCAAGACGCTCGACCCCGCCGACTGGGCCTACCGCGGCGACTACGACAACTCCAACGACAGCGCCGACCCGAGCGTGGCGCACGGCTTCAACTACCACCAGGGGCCCGAGTGGGTGTGGCCGCTCGGCTTCTACCTGCGCGCGCGGCTCGCATTCGCGCACGACAACGGCAAGTACGCGCGCACCGTGGCCGCCGCCTACGCCGCGCTAGCGCCGGCGCTCGCCGAGATCCGCACCTCGCCGTGGCGCGGCCTGCCCGAGCTCACGGGCGCGGGCGGCGCGCCGTGCCGCGACTCGTGCCGCACGCAGGCCTGGAGCGCCGCCAGCGCGCTCGAGGCGCTGCACGAGCTGCGCCGCGCCCGCCGCGCGCGCCCGCTGCCCGCCGACTGACGCCGCCCGCGCCGCCTGCGTCACGCGCGTGCGCCGCCGCCGTCGCGCCGCCGCTACGCCGAGCCCACCGCCGCCGCCGCCGCTACTCCGCGCCGCCGCCGCGCGCGCCGCCCGCCGCGCCGCGCGCCGCCGCCGTGCGTGGCCGCCGTGTACAACCTGCTGCAGGGCCGCGCCGGCGCGCTCGCCACCGTCGTATACAGCGACCGGCTGTTCCGCTACGGCCTGCCGCTGCGCGCGCGCCTGCAGTCGCCGCGCCGCCTCGTGTGCTCCGAGCTCGGCGCGCCGCGCGTCACCGAGCGCCGGCCCGCGGCGGCGGCGGCGGCGCACCACATGCCGCTGCGCGCGCCCCGCGCCCGCCGCGCGCCCGCGGCCGGCGTGCTGCAGTTCGATCACCTGCAGCCGCTCCCGGCGCTGCGCTGCCGCTCGACGCGAGCGCGCGACCGCCCCAGATGGCCGCGTGCGTTCGCGATGGAGGAGGAGGCACCTTTCGAAGGCGGCGTGACGGACGACGAGGAGAGGCCCCGGGCGCGGCCGCCGCCGCTGAGCTACCGCCAGCGGCTGCACGGCGCGGAGCCGCGTTGGGCGGCGCCGTGCTTGCGCGTGCGGCGGGCGGGCGGCGCGGCGGCGGCACGCCCGCCCTCGGTGGTTGACGACGAGCCGCGGCCGCAATTCGCGCTGGCGGATGGGGCCGCGGCCGCGCCACGGCCCACGGCGGCCGCGGCCGAGGCGCCGGAGCCGCGGCGGCGCGCACTGCCGCCCAAAGTGCTCAACACGGAGCGACGCAACGCCGGGCGGCGGCGGGGCGCGGGCGCAGGCGCGGGCGGGGGCGGAGGCGGGGGCGGGCAGCGCGCGGCGGTGCGGGCGCTGCTGGCTGGCAGCGGGCTGCTGTACGCGGCGGCGCTGCTAGCGTTCTACTTCCTGAGCATCGCTTAGCTCCGCCCCTCGCCACACGTGTGCCATACGCCGATACGAAATCGATGCTATCGTCGAGTCGTCTCGGCTTCTGTCGTTCTATAATAATACTATTAAAAAAAATACTTTGGGTTTACTGCCGCGTCGATCGCTTCTAGTTTAGTCGGTAGCTATAATTACAATTGGGATATTAAACGAGGCGCTGAGAATTAAGCGACGCTTTCCTTTTCTTAGCATAAATAAGTACATAAATATAAGTCCTCTTATGTAAAATTAAAACACATTATGGAAACGGACATCACCGATAGAGACGAAGTACCTACCTTACTGAAAAACGAAACGCGTTTCTGTTACTTTTGTAATATTTTACTCTGAAGTCATTAATATTTTTCCCTGTCCCGATGTTTGTCTGTGATCGAATCTTGCAAGTTAAAATGCATGTTTATCTTGAGGACCTTTTGTTCGAATTCCGGCTCGTCTCAGATAGTTTAAATGTTAGCTCTCAGCGCATTCATTGTATGTAACTACCTAGAAGAAAAAATTATAATACTCGATTATGAAATGTTAGATTTTCGAAAGATCTATTTACATTGTTACACATCTTTATATAATTATATAAAACTTAATTTTCTTTAGTACAAAAAACATCGTTTTGTTTTCTGCGTAAAATGATAACGATTCATACCTAAATTATATTATTGTTATGTTTTATATGATGTTGTGTTACTTTATATAAATAATAATATTTTATAATTATATGAAAACTATGGTACTTGGCTAGCGTTAAGTACTGTTAATAAATCGTGTTAATAAACTGTTGTTTTATTCCAAGTGTTTGATCTAAAGGCTCTGCCGCTGAACCTCTAGACCACGGCATTCACACTTACTACTAACTTAAGTCTAGAATGAATCTAAGGTAACTTACATCTAAGGTTCCGTGAAGAACGCTGATCGTCGGCCTTGCGGGCCGTTCCTCCGGCTGCTGTGGGGACTGGCTGCTGGCCGCTGGTGGTGACCTTGTGAGCTTCCCGTCTACCCCTCAGTACTGATAACCCCAGACAACATATGATGATCCTTCACCTTTACCGGTTACAGCACGTCGTATTACTAGTTCACAATCAATTGAAGTCACTCCACGTGCGTCAGCATCGACTCGTCGACTTCCAATCAAATTACAAGTCCGAGTGTGAGTGAAACCTCAAACACTCTAGCCAAGCCGCGGGCCCAACTTTAAGTATTATTCTGGCCCGGCCAAACAAGAAATTATTACTTATTTTACTAAAACTGCGTGCCTCACATTTAATTCTAACCAAAAATTACAAAGTCATTGCACCACGTCGCCGCCGTGACGTCACAAAAGTCACTACTGACAGCAGTCTGTCATAAATAACAAAAAAATACACTGGGTGAGTTCCAATGTAGGCTTTTTATTTTGTACATCCCCCCGTCCCGGTCGGAAGGCTCAGACCGCTAGCTCAGTCAACCGGGAAAGGAGAGAATTATTGCTATGGCACGTCGCGGAATCTCGCTAACCAACTAGCAACTTTAAAACGCGGCCCCTGCACCAAAACAAAGAGGGCAAGTTAGTCACCTTTAACAATACAAAAAACTCCTGCCGTAGGTGGCTTATATTCTAATATATTACTTTTTGTTTAAACATAAGTTTAGATTTAAGATTTTAGTTTAGTAAGGTTTAAAAAAATATTATTTATGTGACATGTAACTGCAACGATGTAACGTTGCAGTTACATGTCATATTTATCCCCGTCGCCTACCAAGAATTTTATTACTCTGAATAAAATTCTCAAGCTTGACTTATGAGTTATGTATTGTGATTCAGACAAACCATGGACCACCAGGTCACCGATCATGGGTTGCCTGAAGTTAGCTGCGCTTCGCAGCGGTTAGACTTATGACTAAAATTACTTATGCTATATACTCACCGAATGATGCAATGGTTAACCCGCCTTGCAACCTTGAAAGAGGACAGGGGTGAGGAAGGAATCAGGATGGTTGCAGCCCAGCTGCTGTGATGCGATGTGACGCCTGCCTAGTGGTAGCGTGCCTCGCCTGCCGACTCCTCGAAGGCTCGTCCAAATCGCCTCCGTAAACACGTCCGTTCCACCGACCCGTGCACACCCAGTCCTCAGGCCTCCGAAGGCATGGTAGTACCACGAGCACTTACAATAACGCGTGCTAATCCGCCAAGGATTTGCGACACATAGGTACGCTGCCGCCTGCGTTCGTCCGTCCGATTAAATAACTACCGCAGCCTCCGATGGCTGTCTAACCGGAGATGATTAAGATTTAAGCCGATTTCTTGCTATTTCATAATCTCACGCGCCGATGCATGATGAGTTTTCCCAATTGAACACATCGAATTTTCAGTAAACGCGACCGCGGGTTTTGCCGTCAGGACTACATACGCAACCAATTCTCGCAGGGGTTTCTAACCGATAATAAGATCTGAGGCTGTTCTACCGATGGAATTCAAAACCAGCACACCGTAAGCAAACCGTCGTCCGCCATTATCCGAAAACGAACATTAATAAACTCCATGACATACTGATGTCAATGTCAACTGACAGTTTTTTTTTTCTATATGTTTTCTCTGTCTTTGTGGCAGGCAAAGTACCACATCCATACTGCCTTTGGTTTCGTTCAGTCACCCGCCCGGACAGGACCCGTCCTGTCCCTAAACAACAGGCAGTCGTGACACCGTCGCTACAAAATACCGTAGTTAACGCCTCAAAGTTAGCGCGGTTGTCCGATCACGCGAGCTAAATGTCTTGCCGACTTGACAACAGCTTCCAAATCCCACCCCAGTGGGGACATCTCGGTCTGACGGTCCAGCTGATGCCCCGACAGGAGAGGGCTGTTCCGATATCCATCCGTTTTACATTAAAAACTCAACTACCTCTCGTAAGTAACGTTCCGCACCCACATATAATCCTTACAGAACAACTCAGCCTCGTAAACAAGCAAGTCATTGGAATATGTTCACTGATTAACTACATTAATTTAAGTAAAAGGCTAAACACAAAATAATTAAATCACTACTTATTGTTCGCAAGCTAAAAGGAAAAAACCTACTTAGTAGTTATTCGTTCAACACTTACCCAATTGGGGACGGAAAACAACTGAGTTTATTAATGGCAACGTAAAACGTACGTTAATTATCAATTAATAACTATTTAAAACAAAATAGAACTGCTCTTAATACTTTAAAATCGTTTTCTACGAACGAAAATATTACTGCAGTTAGGTAGCTACTACTTTCTGACCTGCGCGCCGTATATGAAACGAATGCGCGCCGAGCACCGTGGGAGCTCCACGTTAACCGGTCCTGCGTCGAGACAATAGAAGCGAGTTAAAGTACAAGCGGTCACACATCGTGGTTGACAAAAATATTCTATTTATTTAATTTGTTAGTTTACCTTTTTATTTCAATTGTTATGTTTTTGTGTTCATAATTAATAGTTAGTGTTTTAATTGTTATAGTGTCATAGTTTTAATTAAATATAAGTATTATAATATTGTTTAGGTTAAGGTTGTATATAATCATTTGGTTTTTTTTTTTAAATAAATAAGATAGGTTTACTTTATTGTTTTATTGTATTTTAAAATAAAATAATTTAATTATTAAGCAAATTTTATAAACATGTACGTGCAACGTTACATTACCCCCTTGCGTTGCCAAGGATTTTATTCTCATAATTAAATCCGCATCAACTTATGTCATTGTTTGCATTTACACATACAAAATTCAACTTTCATACTTAACACATTCATAAGGCAGCAATAAGAAAAACGTTTTTATTGTCGCATCCTAACAATCCTAGGGTGTCTGTTATTAAGGAAACAGATAACCAATACAAAACAAGTTTGTCAAGATGTTAATAACACACGAGGTACCATTTAAAAAAATAAAGAAAAGGGAACGTACGCACTAAAATATTAAACTTTCTACTTGTAAAAATAACCATTTTACGACAAAAACAGCCTCAAGAAAATGTACTTATGGGTGAAAACTTAATTATTTAAAGTTACTAATTTTAAATCTTTGATATGCCATGTGCCGATATCTTTGCCTGACATATCTTCCAAAACATACACAAGAGGCGATTTTTCAGCGGTTATGCGACAGTTTATAAACTTTGGTGCAAGCTTTTTACTGATATACTTATCTTTGTCACTTAAAACGTACGCTCGTTTCAAGACAACATCGCCTACATCAAACTCTGCAGGCTTGCGACGCAAATTATAATGTGCTGCATTTTTGGCATGAGCATGCCAGAGCTTGGCCTGTACATCGTTAAAAATAACCGAAAGATGGAGTATAGCCAGTAGCCTCATTTACTGCGTTATTGATTGCAAATTGTACCTTCGGGATAAAAAGATCCCAGGTTCGATGGTCATTATCGACGTAGGCTGATATGCAGGTAATACGTACTCATTTGTTTAAAGACATTTTGTTATAAATTATTGATTCTAATTTCAAATAAAATTTCAATATTAACCGTTTTATTTTCAGGGTAGGGCAAAACAAAAGTCTTTCTTTTAGACTTATTTATTACGGGTGGGTTTGTATAAATAAATCGCGTCGAATAAAGCTGTCATATAATTTAAATCGAACTTCACTTTTGCAAGTTCGTTTGATTTTCAATTATGTTTCCAGCTTTATTCTTTGCGATTTATTTACATATTGTAGGATGTTAAAAGAATATTTAGTAAATAAAATGTGATTGTTATAAAGATATGCAAGACATGTAAGATGTAAATAAAATTTCGACATAGTTGTTTATTATTTTAATTACAGTTGTTTATAGGTGGAACAATAAATTATGTCCTCGCAAAATTATCAACCTGAGGTAAAACACTTTTATCATAATACCTTGCAAAAGTGAGTCATGAATCAGACCAACCAGCTGTTTTTCTAATCACGTCTATGGAGACACCAAACCTATTAGCCGCTGAAGTGGCTGCATGCCTGGTGCTGTGCGCAGTGAACAAGGATGTGTCGACGCCGCTTCGACTTAAGTCTAGATAGGTAGGATAGTAAATTTACCCATCATAACATCATCAGTCACTCAACTGCGTTCACAATTTTATGATCCTCTTCAGGAAGCTCTTCAGGCCTTGGAAAAGCTAGATCAGCCTGTCAAAGAGTGGTCATATGTTATATTGTATTTAACATTACAGAAACTGCCTGTTAAGCTGCGGTCACTATTTGAGGAGCGCTATGGCACGAATGCTGATGCTTTGCCTACCATTAGTCAACTAATGGAGTTGTTGGACAAACAGTGCCGACTGCAGCTGACAGTTGAGCCTGTCAGGAGACCACCTCTGGCTTCACTACCAACTGTGCGTCCACCAGCTCCGCGATCAAGTCAACATCGGGTGACATCAGGCAAGGCATACCAGGCCAATCAGGTGATGTCATCATCAACAGATCAAGGATCATCAGCTCGTCAGGTGAGGCCATCTTGTTCATTTTGTAGTGCTCAGGGACACTCACTTTATAGGTGCCCTGACTTTCAACAGTTGTCACGATCTAGTTGTAAGTCAGGGCGACTAAGTCGGGACACTGCTATCGATGCTTACGGAAGCACTATGCAAGTGACTGTACTCATAGGAACTGGTGTTCTCATTGTGGCTCCCAGGATCATAACTCACTCATTTGCAACGCAGATGAGAACATCGGGGCTCCTCGGCAGCAAAGTCAACCTGCTGCTCGGCTGGTCACCCAATGTGCAGGTGGTCGAGACACGCCTGTAAGGATGGGAGCTCGGGATTACTAAGTAAACAAGTTCAATCTCTCAGGTCTGATTTATTACTGAATCACTGTTACCAGAAACACGTTATTATAAACGTACATACTTAATACATACACCACATGCCCATCGGCAAAAAAAGAAAAAAAATATCGAGAGATTTTTTTTTTCTTAAATGCAAACATAAAATGAATACAGGCTTGATAATTAAATTTATAGAGAATGTTATACGTTAATGATTATATCACACTTACAATGTAATTTCCAATACATGATATATTTTTATATATTTTTCTTATAAGGTCTACTTCTATTCTTATGTACTAACATTTCTTTTCCTTTATAATCAATTTTTATATTTGGTTCACAATCTTCAATAACTCTGAAAGGTCCTAAGTACAGAGGATCGAGTTTGTTTACATTTTGTTCGTTTCTAAGTAGTATCAGGTCACCGACATTATATGTAATAGGATTTGTATAGCTATCGTATCTACTTTTTCTTATCTCTTTACTTTTAATTAAATTTTGTCTTGCATCATACTGCGATTTTTGGAGCCTATATTTAAGTTGTTTAGGGTAATCATAATTATTATATAATGGATCAATTTGAAAAGTTAAATTACTGGGTAATATACACGGCTTTCCAAAAACAAGTTCGTACGGTGTATATTTCGTTTCTGTGTGTACAGTCGTATTGTAAGCGAAACACCAATAGGGTAGCCAAACACTCCAATTTTGCGGTTCATTATCAGTTTGAATTCGAAGGTATGAAATTAAATTTTTGTGACTATTTTCTAAGCTCCCTATAGATTGATGATGATAAGCTGTTGAAGTCATTTGCCTAATTTTAAGAATTTGGCAAACTTCCTTCATAACGGCAGAAACGAATTCCGTGCCTCGATCCGATATTATTTGTCGGGGTATCCCGTATCTTAAGATAAAATTATTAATAAATGCTGACGCTACTGAAACTGTATCTTTATTCTTAATAGCGTAAGCCTCAACATACTTACTTAAGTCACACTGTAGTGTGAGTATATATGAGTTACTATCACTATCCTTAATTAAGGGCCCTGCTAAATCTAAATAAATTCTATCAAAAGAGGAATATCCGGTATCCGTGAGAACCATGGGTTCTTTTATGTGCTTAAAGTGTTTTTGTCGTAAACACTTGTCACAACGATTAACGAAGTCGGATACATCTTTTTCAAGTCCTGGCCAGAAAAATCGACGTTTTATGTTGTTTATCATGCGCCTAATGCCGGCGTGGCCGCTTGTAGGCAAAATGTGATAGTCGTTCAATATCACGCGTTGCGTATCTTTATCATTTATTCTTTTGACACCATTTAAAACATATAAACGTGGCCCGGACCAATTTTGGGTGTCATTTATTGAACGAGTTAACTCTTTTATTTCTTCATAATTATAGTCGTTTTTTATTATACACATACTTTTTATATTTAATTGTTTACACAATTCACCCAATTTCCTCACAAAGGCCTCTCGTGCGCAATATGATCGGAAAGAGGGATTAATATAAATTATTTGTTTGTTTGATTCAAAGGCGAATAAATTAGATTTTTCGGATGCAGTACGCTCTATCTTTTTCCATTCTTCGCCATTTACAAACCTTAATTCCATGCAACCTTCGGGTTTTTTAAGTGCCCCTAATACCTTTGGTTGATCAGACCAAGTGTCTAAGGTACGCTTATCGACCACCGGGTTGTCGATTTCATGTCTATCATTTATTTCATTCAATCTCCTCGTTTGAGCCCTCGTCAAAACACACATCACTCGTTCATTCATCTCCTTCAGTTCTTCACTCGATATTTGTATGCGAGACAAAGCATCTGCAGCTGCATTGTCTGCTCCTTTTACGTATTCAATTGTGTAGTCATATTCTTCTAGCAACAATCTGAATTTCGTCAAACGACTACTAGGGTTGCTCATATTAAAAAGGTAGATTAAGGGTTTATGGTCGGTTTTTATTATGAATTTTCGACCATAGAGATACGGCCTAAAATATTTTACAGACCACACTATAGCAAGTAGCTCCTTCTCTATAGTTGGATATCTAATTTCGGCTTTATTTAAGTTGCGACTTGCGAATGCGACTGGTTTATTATCGCTATTACTCAATATTGATCCGATGGCAAAACCAGAAGCATCGGTTTGTAAAATAAAAGTATTTTCCCTGTCGAAGTTTGGATATTGAAGTAAGGGTGGAGAAATTAATGCTTTTTTAAGAGAAGAAAATGATTTTTGACATTCTAAATTCCAATTAAAATCTACATTTTTGCGGCAAAGTCTATTCAGAGATAAAGCTTTCTCTGCAAAATTTGGAATAAATTTTCTATAAAAATTAGTAAACGCTACAAATCTTTTAGTTTCATCCGCATTTTTTGGAACGGGATAATTTTGTACTACTTTAGTTTTTTCTGGATCTGGTTTTATACCTTCAGTGGAAATAACGTGCCCTAAAAACTGCATTTCTTTCCTTAAAAAGTCGCATTTGTTAGGATTTAATTTTAAATTAGTTTTTTGAAGTCTTGTTAAAATATCAATTAAATTTTTGTTATGCATATCCAAATTTCGGCCAAAACAAATTAAATTGTCTAAATAAATAAATAGTTTGTCGTATGTTAACCCAGACATTGCAACAGTCATTAATCGTGAGAAAGAACTTGGACTGATTTTTAATCCCATAGGAAGACGTGTCATTTGGTATTGACCCGACGGAGTTGTGAACGCTGTGCACTTCCGGCTCTCGGGGCTTAAGTTTGCCTGATAATACGCCTGAGATAAATCTAATTGGGAAAAATATATCGCGCCCGATAGAGAATCCAAAATGTCCGTTATATTCGGCAATGGGAATTTGTCGTCTAATATTCTGTCATTAAGTTTACGAAAATCAATAACTAACCGCCATTTTTTAGAATTATCGTTAGATTTTTTAGGTACCAGTAGAATAGGACTGGACCACTCACTTTTTGCTGGTTCAATTATATTATCTGAAAGCATTTTTTTGATTTGTTTTTCAACTTCAGAACGCTGTGAATACGGTAAACGATATTGTTTAACATATACAGGTTCTGCATTAGATTTCAATTGTATTGTTTGGTCGTATAAATTCGAAGTAGTTAATTTATCATTAGGCAAATGAAATACTTCTGAAAATTTTGCGCAGATATTTTCGATTGACACACGTTCTTCACTATTTAAATGATTTAAGCTCAGCTGGGATAACAAACTACGCACTCTCTCTCCATTAACATCACTCTTCTGAAAATTACATAAATCATATTCTGATAGTTTGTGTACTTCCGGTCGGAAGTAACTAAGACTAACTTCCGTTTCGCGAGTGTTCATTAATTGAATACCAATTTTACCATTTTTTGGCCTGTTTACGCTACCAGCCATAAAAACTCCTTGACATAACTCACTTGGCAAAACAACACATTCGTCAGTGATGGTACTATCGACAACAAACATTTTTTCGCATCTCGGTGGAATTGTTAGAAAACCTTTTTTACCTAAAGATCCGCTAATCATGGGAATTGTCACACGATTGTCCTTGGAACAATTTATTGACAAAGTATTATTTTCAAAGTCTAAAATCGCTTTATATTTGTGCAAAAAATCTCTACCTATTATTCCCTGTTGCTTGCATGGTAGGTAATCGATCACATAAAACTTGTGTTCGAATACCTGCCCATTTATGTTAAGTATAACATAAGCATAACCGATTGATTGTACTTTGCCCCCTATTCCATTAATGTGGATGTGTTCGTTATGTAGTGGCACGTTCCATCTTTGTACTGTTTCATATTTCAACGCCGACATCGATGCTCCTGAATCTACTAGAAAACTATATTTAGAATCTTCAACTAACAGTTCCACTGAACTGCTGTAATCACATGCTAATATATAATTATTATCGAAAAAACTGCATTGGCTCATTATTTGCTACATTTGAATTATGATCCGAATTCGAAGTGGATGTATGACCTGACTCCAAAAAATGTAAATCTCTGTCATTATCCATATAATGTACATTATGACCACGATTATAAGCACGGCTTTTGCCGCTGCGATAAGTCCGCACCTGCCTATAACTATTGCCCCCGCGCGGTTGTCTCGAAGCTTGGCCCCTTGTAGTTTGATTAACTGAAAAATGTGCATGGTTATTACCTCGCGAAAATGGCATATGTGGGTGCCCCATTTGCCTGGAAAAGTTACCTCTCTTGTTACCTCGGAAATATCTACTGGCAGTTGGTCGTCCACGATACCCAAAATAAACCGTGGGCTCCGGATTCTGACGACTGCATGACGTTTCTTCGTCCTTCGCTGCCCTTATAGTATCTTTTAATGACGAAAAATTGCGCGCTGATAATATCGTACTTAGTTGCCGATTTCGCAAACCGTCGGTGAAGCTTTTAATAGCCAGCTTTTCGTTCAAAGGTCTTAATATTTTGTATGCGTCTTGATTATCGTCAGCTTGCGATATCGTCAAGTTTACGAACAACTCTTCGATTTTCCTTCCGTAATTTTCTAGAGAATTACCGTTCTGTCTCACCATAACTAACTCATTATGAATAGAAGTGCTTGATTTCTTTGTAAGTAAATGATCTCGCATGCCCCGAACTAACGACTCACACGTATCATATGACGATGATAATCGTAACTTGGCACTTTCATTTAATCGTGTTTTCATAACAAATCGTATCAACATATTTTTACCGTCATTATTGAGCGTAGAGCTATACAGCTCTATGGCGTCAATAAGGTTTTTAGTGACACTCTCATCACCTGTCATCACAGGGATCAATGAAACCGCAGTTTTGAAATCAAACGCTGCCATTGTAATCTCACTTTCGCTTACGACTGTGCACTCAGAAATGTAACTTTTCGAACAAAAAGTTTCTATTTGTTCATATGTTTCTTTAATTAAATCGCAAAATGATTGCAAGTCCTTTAAAACTTTACCATCTATTTGTTTATTTTCTACTTGCTCTAAAATTAATAACATACATTCCTCGAAACGCTTACGTAATTGAATAGCCTCATTTAATTTCTGTTCTAATATATTCTTAGTTCTTCTAGGGTAACTTAATTTTAACAAATTATCTTTTATATTCTTAAGCTTGGCACAAATATCTTTAATGTTATCAGCCATGAAACCATTTTGTTAATAAATTTTGTTTCACTATAAAATTTAACAAGTTAAACAAAGAAAACGTTACACATTATATTGTACTTACGTGTAATCTTAATATTGCAAATTTAAAGTATTGATTATAATTTTTATTTTCCAAGCTAGACTAAAAAATAATATCTTATAATTAGTAGAAATTAAAGTTCATATAGATTCACACGGAGTTTCTATGTACGTTATGCACTTTAAAATACACTTAAAACTTTCTTGCCGTTTCACTGCATTTTGCACACTATCACTATTTGCACTCACTTGTACCCGGAGCTGGTCGCTGCTGACACTCGTAACAAACACGAGCCTCCTGGATTGGTCGTCGAAATGAACGCCTCAGGGATTGCGCCAACACCGCATTCTGGATCCATCCATGATGACACCGTCTATACATTATGTAGAGACCGAAAAGTCCCGCAATAGCTATCATAGTGCAGATGAGTACCAGGACAATGCTGATATTTGAGAGGTGGTACTCTTGGCTGTTCGAACCAACGGCATTCTGGTTTATGAATACCTCGTCTTTCTGAACGGAAGATCGACACATTTTTAATACTTGAATAACATAATATTCACAAAAAAAATATACTCGCGCCGCCGAACGCCGAACTCCGGCTCGGATGGCAGGGTCGCCATGTAAGGATGGGAGCTCGGGATTACTAAGTAAACAAGTTCAATCTCTCAGGTCTGATTTATTACTGAATCACTGTTACCAGAAACACGTTATTATAAACGTACATACTTAATACATACACCACACGCCAACTTCGTCAAAAGCGCGTCATGTCTCACCCCCAGTGCATATTACTGGTGTGATCCAGGAAGAGGCGGACCCACCGTCAGCACATCATCATCATGAGGCTCCACCGGTGCAATCCATGGCTTATCACTAACCAAGGCCACGAGTTGTTGACAGAGCACATCATGCTCAGACCACCTTTCATTCACTCAGGTTTGGCTCACAGATGAGCCCTGATAGGGCATGAGATAAGGTTACGGTTGGTGCATCTCAGGGACCATCACTCCCTATAACTATTTGTCCTACGCAATAGTAATGGTCAGGTCAGGTGATGGTCAATTTATCAAGGTCCGGGCCCTGTTAGATACAGGAGCCTGTGTTTCAATCATCAAACAATCATTAGTTCATCATTTAAAATTGCACCAACAGGGTAATAGTAATACTCTTTATGGAGTAGGTCATCAAGCAGTTAATACACCGGGCCCTGTTGTCAAATTAGTCATTAAACCCGTAGGAGCTCAATTACCAATAGTTGGTACCAGGGCAATGGTTATGTTCACATTATCAGGAGATATTCCACCATATGATATTAAATTAAAGAATCAGTTAAAGTCATCAAATATTTTCTTGCTGATAGCAACTTTGATAAAGCTCGAGATGTAGATATCATACTTGGTACAGATGTGCTTAATTATGTACTTGATGGTGCAAAGATTTCAACCAACATTCCAGGGATAGCGGCTATGGATCATGTTTCGGTCACGTTATCATGGGAGCGATACACACTCAACAGTCACCATCGACGGTCACATCACCCGACCAGTCGTCAGGCACTTCAGTAGAAGACTATGGACTCCATGCAGTCAGACTGGAGGAAGTCTTAGAGAAGTTTTGGAAGGTGGAACAGCCCCCTTCGAAGCCAGCTGTTCATCCGGATCACTTGGAATGTGAAAGGTTGTATAATTCAAGTACTCAACGTATGCCAGATGGCAAATATTTGGTTAGGTTACCATTACTTGCAACAAGGCCACCATTGGGTGAATCAAAGGTTTTAGCCATTCAACGATTGCGATCTTTAGAAAGAAAGATGGCAAAAAATTCATTATTTGCAAGTAAATACAAAGAATTCATGACGGAATATGAAACTCTCGGTCATATGTCAAAATCGGACTTTCAGTTAGACTCCGAACATTTCATCATCCCTCATCATGGCATATTCAAAAAGGGAACGGATAAGATCCGTGTAGTATTTGACGGGAGTGCTCGTTCATCAACAGAAACATCACTAAACCAATGTCTTCACACAGGTCAACCACTTCAAAATGATATTACCCAAATATTGTTAAATTTCAGAAGGCATCAGATAGTCTTCACGACCGACATCAAGCAGATGTTTAGAATGACCTAGATACACCCTGAAGACAGGAAGTACCAGATCATCTTGTAGAGAGAGGACCCGTCTGAACAAATTCAGGTATATGAGTTGAATACTATTACCTACAGCCTACGATCAAGTCCATTCATTGCAATTCGAACATTGTTACAACTCGCCGATGATTGGGAGGCTAGTCATCATGGATCATCAGCTTCAAACGTCATCAGACGAGATACCTTCGTTGACGATATTCTCACAGGCGCAGACTCAACACCTCAAATCAGAACTCATCGCGCTAATGAAAAGCGCAAAATATGAGCTTAGGAAATGGTCATCAAATTGCAATGAATTACTGCAGGATTTGCCGCAGGAACACTGCGAGCTACCCCATCAGTTTGATTAGCTTTATTAAAGTATTAGTTATTCAATGGGATCCAGTATCAGACTCAATGCCATATCAGATCAATGTACCGCTAGGACAAGCAATTACTAAACGTCATATCCTTAGTACAATAGCACGCCTGTATGACCCGTGTGGATATTGCGCGCCTATTGTGTTTCGATTCAAGGTGTTTCTTCAGACACTATTTTCAGATGGAGTCAAATGGGGCGAACCTATCAGTAAGAGTCAATGTCGTCAGTGGGACGAACTCACTCAAGACCTTAACTATTTGTCAAACTTGCAGATACCTAGATGTGTTGCACTGCCACAGACTGTCTCATATTCACTTCACGGATTCGGAGACGCTGCAGAGACTGGGTTTGCCGCGAGCGTCTACCTCAGGACCGTGGACGCGTCAGGAAATGTCATGGTACGTTTACTTATAGCTAAATCAAGAGTAGCTTCTCAAAGCAAACGATACCAAAACTGGAACTCAGTGCCGCTCATCTAGTGTTCAAGCTATTGAAGCATGTAGCAGAATCATATGACAATTCAATTCAATTTGACAGCATCAATGCTTGGTCAGATAGCACAATCGTGTTTTCTTGGATAAACACAAAACCGTACATGCTTCAAACATTCGAATGTAACAGAGTTCAAGACATTCAAAATTCAAAACGTTCTATGATATGGAGACATGTACGTTCCGAATTAAACCCTGCAGATGTCGCATCACGAGGCATGGCGGCTGAAGATCTCATACATTTCAATTAATGGTGGTCTCCAGACTGGTTACTTAAGGAGGAGTCACAATGGCCTGCGTTACCAGTTACTATGCCTTACGATTTACCTGGATTCAAGAAATTGGTCAATCTTGTTACCCCGGTCGAACCATGGGAAGACGCGTTGTTATCACGTGTCAGCTCGTTCAGTAAGCTTATCAATATTACCTCATTGGTACTTAGATTTTGCCGAAATATTAGATTGCCTAAAGAAAAACGGAATCTTAACTCTACACTCTCATTAGACGAGACTCGTGAAGCAACCAGACATTGGATTAAGAAAATTCAAATAGATTCATATAAAGATGAAATTATATTAATCAAGCAAGGAAAATTAATCTGTAAATCGCTACAGAAATTAAGTGTCTTCGTGGATGAAGACCACTTTATCCGAGTCGGCGGCCGACTACGGAAATCAACATTCCCTTACGGAGCCAGGCATCCATATTTGATACCTAAGGATCATAGGTGGGGTCAATTACTCATAGAATATTATCACAAGTCATATTGTCATGCAGCGACAAACGCACTCATTGCCATACTGCGGCGAGAGTATTGGATTACGTCAGTCGGACGTCAAGTATCAAAGGTCATAAAAATTGTTTAGTTTGTTTCAGATTTAATGCTTCATCTCAGCCACCATTCATGGCAGACCTACCAGCTGATAGAGTCACGGCCGCACGACCTTTTTCAGGCGTAGCGACAGACTTTGCTGGACTTAGTCAAAAGCAGTTTACTAAGAAATGCGAAATCAATTAAAGCTTACCTGTGTGTTTTTGTATGTTTAGGTACAAAAGCTGTTCATCTTGAAGTGGTCAATGCATTGACCATCGAGGCCTTCATCGCGTCATTTACCAGGTTTGTCAGCAGTGATGCAAAAGTTCCCGATTAATCGGGAGATCTACTGATTTTGGCTTTTCCCTCCCGATATCCCGATTTAGCGACCGTATCTCCCGAATTTTTACATTGTCAACTAAAGTAACGATTCGAATATAGTATTAATTAGTATTTTCAAGATGATAACACCGGAAGTGACCTGGTAACACTAAACCAATGCACGGGTAGGTAAAAATTATATTCTCTTTGGCACAGGAACTCCCCAAAAAATTCTTACACGGCCTCTCAAGCTCTCAATATACACAAAACATATTATTACAGCGAAACTATTGCTTGGTGGGGAGTTAAGTTTATTTATTATATAGTTTTGTTCGTCCGCAATTTTGTTGTGACAAAGGAATTGTCCGACTCCAATGATTCTTAAAATACCAAGTACTAGTACTGGAAAGCTAAGCTAAGCAAAAAAAATATGCGCAAAATTATAAAGAGTAGAAATAACCAAAATTGTTATAATTTTAATATTAACCAAAAAATGTTTACAAAAATGGCAAGCAAGAAGTGGTATGAAAATAAATAATAAGTAATCACGCTGTATCTGTAATTTTTTAAAAATTACTTCAATGGGCGATTTTCCGAGATCAAAAAAAAAAAAATTGGTTCGTAAATGACTTCATAGATGACGCTTAGCATAGATTAGTATAGCGCATGGTAAAAGGCGGGTTCACGAAGAGCACGTGTATGGCTGCGTAATATTTATTCTATTCCAAAATAGAAATAGGTTCTGGATGTCCTGAATATAAATAGATAAGGACTTACTATTTTTTTATTCTTTTGGTAGACAAGTAAAAGTGTAGAATTTATTACAGCCCTTAGGTAGGTACGGCTGGTGGTCGGCTTTTATAAAACGACATCTATCGGGTGTTTTTGAACTAATTATTACTTTTTAATTTGGGCTGTCAGAAAATCGCCCATTAATGGCATAAAATACTGACTTCTTGGCGGGAAAGTGAAGCGTCATGTCTTCAGTTTTGTTTTATTTTCCAAAATTTGTGTTTTTTTGAACATTAATGTGAAATAATAGTGGATTATTAAACGTTAAGTGTTTGTGAACGTGCATGAGTGTTGGCAAATGAAACAAAACAGTGCAACATCACTTTTCAAATTCTCTCAAGTAGTCCGCGTGAGACCTCAGTAAAGTCCCACATCTTTACTGAGAACTCAAGGGGTTTGGGGAACATCATTTATCATTCATCTTAGTCACCACTCATTATCATCAAGGGAAAAAAACAAATAAATAACTAATGACTAGGCAGTATGGCTCAGACCTTAGCCTGTTCCTTTATGGAACAAATATATATAAAAAAGGCATAAAATACTGTTGTTTTATATTGACAAAAAAATCTCCCGGTTTTCTCCGGTTTTTAAGTGGAAAATTACCCGATTTTTAAATTTTAACTTTTGTAACACTGTTTGTCAGCCGACGAGGGCTGCCTTCACTAATCAGATCGGACCGAGGTACCAATTTTACTGGTTCTAATTCTTCTCTAAAGGTCACTCAGTTCTTGTTGGACAACCAGATTATCCTCAAGGAGGAGTTCAGAAAACAGAGCATTTGCTGGGAGTTCAATCCTCCTGCATCGCCCCACATGGGGGGCCTATTTGAGGCGGCAGTCAAAAGCGCTAAAAACCTCCTCAAGAGAGAGGTGGGCGGTACCATTTTAACATTCGAGGAACTGTCTACTCTATTTACCAAAATAGAGTCTATTCTTAATTCACGGCCTCTTGTGCCTATGTCAGAAGACCCCTGTAATTTAGAGGTTCTCACACCAGGTCATTTCATCATAGGTCAGCCACTAGTTGCCTTGCCAGAAGCTCACTGGAAGGAAACTAAAATGTCGCGATTGTGCCGATTTCAAGTTATTCAGAAATTGTACCAGACGATCTGGTCGCGCTGGCATGTTACTCAACATCTCTGGATCTCAGTACACTACAGTCACGTAATAAATGGTATAATCATATTAACAATGTAGAGCTCAACGATTTATTTCTTATTATTGACGAGAACTCACCACCTCTCCACTGGCGAAGGGGTAGAGTTATTGAATTGTTTAAGGGATCAGATCACATTGTTAGATCAGTTAAATTAAAGACTCAAAGCGGAGAGCTTGTAAGACCAGTGGTCAAATTGTGTAAATTACCGATACCAATAGAAAGTAATTTAAGTTAACCATTGCACTTCTGTGTATATATAGTGTTTCTATTCTTAAGTTAAGTCATGTGTATGAGTCATATTATGTGTTATTGTTAATATAAGTAGAGCGCATTAGGGACTTCAAGTATTCAGTTCATTTCCCCCTGGTGGCGGGAGGAATGTTAATCGAAAATTAACATGTTTTTATATATTTCATTGTGTATCATCTTAATTTTTACCGCCTTTCTGTTATCGATCTTAAGTTCAGAAAAAATCACTTGTCATTCAATCTATATGCTCAATCAATCAATCTATAGTTTTTAATTGAATCAGTCATTCATTGGTTTTGTCATCAAAGGCGTGTGGACGCCATTTGTAATATTAATTATAATATTTGTTCTTGTTACCTATTAAAATCAGTGTGACAAAGTATAGTGTTTATCTTCATCATTGTTACCATCAACAACATCAACTATCAACGTCTCAAGAGTCTTAACGCGACGCTTCGAACCCGCCGTACGCGGCTCTTGAGAAAGTCATCATCAACGTGTACGATCATTGGCCGTCACGATTAAATCACGGCTGGCCGAGAAAATCTACGTACAAAGTATAAGTACGAAAGCGGGAAACATTGCACTTAATGTGATCTACCCACCAATTTAAATCTTCATTTAATAATTGTGAAATAAATATCTTTTGTTTGTAATTCAAATCCCTTAACAGACATAAGTATTTATGACGTTCTAGTTTTTTAGTGTACATCCAAGAATAATCAAGAGCTGGGCAAGCTGAAACTAATAAACCAATAAGCCTAGCAAAATCACGCAACTTACAATGTTTTTTATTTCTAAAAGTACTTAACATGTTATAAATTTTTTGTCGTTTTATATCCGGCAATTTTAAAACCATGTTTTCAGAATCGAATACGGATCCAAGAAATTGACACGAAGTCTTTGGAATCAAGCAACTTTTTTCATAGTTGATGATAAAGCCTAGTGATTGTAAGAGTGCCACTGTGCTATAAACATTTTCCTTGCATTCAGTATAAGAACGACCGAAACAATGGATGTCATCTAAATATATAACGGACAGCAAATTTTTTGATCTTAAATATTGCATGACCGGTTTGAGCATTTTAGTAAAAACATATGGAGCTGTACTGTAACCTCTCACTAACCTTGGACCTCTTGCTGACCTAATTACATACATCCAACACCGCCATTACCTTAACTTAACGTACTAATCTAATTCTTAACCTAATTAACCTACAACATACCGCCGTGCAAGACTGCCATCAATTACTCCTCCCCTACCTCCCAACTTAAATTATATTATACTAACTCTTAACTTAACTAAAGACTATGCGACCTATACCTAATGTTTGTGTCTTTGATGTTTTGTATAGTGTGTTGTAGTTGTATGATAATGGAACCTTAAACTAGACCTAACATAACTTAAACCTATTAGTAATACACTTCAGTCAAGCAATGTAATATTATAATATGATACTATCTTAGCCAGATCGTCTAGTGAACCCTTCGTTGCCAACCGCATCTAAGTAACCCAAGTCTTTTCCGTGAAAGTTTAGTAATTGGCTTATCCCTGCGTTAAATTATTTCCTACCGACCTATTAACCTAACCATCAACACCTAATATCCTAGTTGTGCATAAGCCTATCAGTGTCTTCGTCTGAACTATGACCTAAATCCATCACAGCAGCTGCGGGAAAGAAAAGCTTAACCACTCAAAGGTAATCGGATGATAGCTTAGCTTGCAGATATTATTATCATTTATAATCGATATACATAAAAGAGTTTTTGGTAATTTAATAGCTCCACCCCGCTATTAGCGTGCCCAACATCTTATGGTTTTGTATTGGCCCCGACCAAGTGAATTTACTTTATCATTTACTGAGAATCTACATAACTCTTCAACTTTAATTTCATCTTACATTATGAAAATTATTTATTAGGTTCTATACTCTATTATTCCTCATAAAATTAATAGAGTTTACCTTAGGCTTGCTATAATCCAAATATCTTAATCACATTCAGAACCCAACTATTCAATGCAATACCTTATGTCTTATGATATCACTTATAAAACAGAGGTGTGAAGCCAGCATTCAACAGATCCCACTTATTTCTCTGATCATTATGTCTATTATAAAGATATTACAATGTAACATTATTAACTGACTGTCTTTATTGCATTATCAGAATATTAACCTTCAGTTCTATAAATGGTGAATAATTTATTCAAAACCCACTTTCAGGCAGTGGACTAAAATAGAATGCTATTAATAAAGGTAAAATAACTTTTATTTACTCTTAGTATTTATTATACAGATCTCATAAAGTACCAATTTAACTAGATTGTATTGGCTGCATTGACAGGTTATCACATCTTAAGTTTATGAAAAGATACCTGATTTATTCAATATCCTCTAACTTTTTGGAAGTGAACTTAATTATTAACTATATTGTATTGGCTGCATTGACAGGTTATCACATCTTAAGTTTATTAAAGGCTTTATTTGATTAATTGACTAAAAACATAAGCATCAAGCACTGACAAATTTCGACGGTTGAAAGCCAGACCTCGGTAGCCAAGTGGTTAAGGCAGCCGCCCGGAATGCGGAAGGTGCGTGGTTCGATTCCCGCCTGAGGTTGTCGTCTTTTTTCAGTGTTTAAAATTTTACTTAAGTATATTTAAGCGTTAATAAAACGCTAAAATATAAAACATTTAAAAAAAAATTATTTATTAAAGATTAGAGAGATTTAATTTATTCAATTTCCTACTCCTTTCAGGAGGTGAATTCAAATAGAATGCTATCATTTGAAGCAAAATTACTTTTATTTACTCTTAGTTTTTATTAGACAGTTCTCATAAATTACCAATATAACTACATTGTATTGGCTGCTTTGGCAGCATATCACATCTCAAGTTTATTAAAGATGCCTGATTTATTCAATATCCTTAACTTTTAGGAAGTAAACTTAAGTTAATTATTTTTCATTATATAGCCACCACAAAACCGGAGATGAACAGTGTCCAGCAAGAAAAATGGCCGAGGCACGATACATTAGTTCAATTGACTATGAGGGCGCCTAGAGCGCCGCACATACAGTTTAACGCAGCGCAAGGATGGGTAATGTAACTCACGATATTATTAGAGAATTAGACTCTTCATATGAATATGACTCATTGGTTTGTGAGCCTCATACATGTTCGTCGTTTATCAATAATATTAAGCATAGTCATAATATTTTTATACAAAATATACGTAGCATTAATTGTAACTTTGACGGTATGTTAGCGTTGCTTAGTCAAATCAATGTAGAAATTGACATAATGGTACTGACTGAGTGCTGGTTGTCTACTGCTACTTGTATTCCTCAATTACCCGGATATGTCTCATACACTACTAACAAAACTAATATTCTAAAAAGTGATGGTGTAACATTGTATATTAAAAGTAATATTAACAAGGTAACTGTAGACGAACCTGACCTAGTAGATGCAAACTGTCTAATTGCAAAAATAAACAATGACACCGCTATCGTAGCTATTTATCGTTCTCCCTCTTATCATAATATCTCCAACTTTTTACAATCTTTAAGTGTAGTTTTAGAACAATTATCATCATTTAAGAATGTATTTGTCATGGGTGATTTAAACATCGATATAAAACCCGGAAATATAGATCGTAATTCACCAGAATATTTAACTCACACAGCCTGTTTAGGTTACCTACCCACTCATTTGCATCCTACTAGAAATAGTAACTGCTTAGATCATATTTTAGCTAAGACAAACATCCCTTTAAAAACTTTTATACTTACTAACATCTACTTTGACAGACCATAATT
Organism: Scoparia ambigualis; assembly: GCA_963921215.1. Taxonomy (NCBI): domain Eukaryota; kingdom Metazoa; phylum Arthropoda; class Insecta; order Lepidoptera; family Crambidae; genus Scoparia; species Scoparia ambigualis. Next base: position 246,985 of record OY992506.1, on the reverse strand, counting down.
CCTTATTGTTGTGTTTGCAACAGCGCTATGATAAGTCTTACGCAAAAGTAAAACGTACGACGCTTCAATATGAGTCAGTGACACATGACCTAAAGAACCTAGACTTGTCTAGTATCTACAACTCGGATGACGTTAATAAATCAACCGAATACCTTGTATCGTCTTTAACTAAAATTATTGAGTCTAATACACGCACTGTTTTTCTAACCCGCCGTTATAAAATCATGAAACCATGGATAACTCCCGGACTTTTACGTTGCATTAAGCATCGTGATAAACTTCACAGAACTCTAAATAAAAACCCTGACAGTGAAAATAATAAAATCACCTATTACAGATATCGGAATTTTTGTAATAATTTGTTAAAAAAGGTAAAGCGACAGTATGAAAGGAATCAAATTCAAAATGCGGGTCACGACAAGAAGAAATTATGGAAAGTCATTAAAAACATTACCTACACAACTAAAACCAAACCGCCTGCCCATAAACTCATTGCAAATTCCGCTACGCCTGCACATTCACTAAACAGAGTTAACAATTTCTTTGTCAACATCGGAAAAAACCTAGCTGCAAAGGCGAAAGTCAGTCACATGCAGCCATTTTCCTCGATTGCACCCCCTTCCAAATTACCAGTTTTAAACTCTTTTGCTTTATTCGACACTGACGAAACCGAAATTGAACAAATTATTATGACTTTAAGAAATGACTGTGCTACTGGAATTGATAAAATATCTTGTGCATTCATAAAAAAAATTAAAGATAAACTGACTCCCCCGCTTACATATCTTTTTAATTTATGCTTTGCGAAAGGAATCTTTCCTAACGTATTGAAGAAGGCCCTCATTCGCCCTATTTATAAAAATAGAGATAATAGCTGTATGAATAACTATCGTCCCATAGCCATACTGCCATCAATATCCAAGATACTAGAAAGACTCATTTATAAAAGACTTGTAAAATACTTAGAAAATAACAAACTCTTAGCAGCTACTCAATACGGTTTTAGAGCAGACAGATCGACTGACGATGCAGTACACCAGCTCACTGACTATATTGTAAGGCGACTAGACTCACAAAAAAAGTGCTTAGTCATATTCCTTGATCTGGCAAAAGCATTTGACACGATTTCGGTACCTATACTTCTCGAGAAGTTACATGAACTTGGTATAAGGGGTGTCCCATATAACCTTATCAAAGATTATCTCTCTAATCGGACACAACGTGTTAAGATAGATGACAGTATGAGTGATGAACTGACTGTTGAATATGGTGTTCCTCAAGGGAGCATAATTGCTATTTCTCGTTTACATTAACGACTTATGCCTCCTTCCCCTTTCCAAAAGCGGAAAAATAATATCTTACGCCGACGACACAGCACTGCTCTTTAGCGCGGACACTTGGAGTGAGGCGTACGAACTAGCACAGTCTGGATTTAATACAGTCACTCAGTGGCTTAGAAAAAACTTACTGACACTTAACATAGATAAAACAAAATATATGACTTTTTCTTATAATTCACTATCCCAACCTATCCCAAATTCACATTCAATAACAGCACATCTGTGCAAGGACACGCCTGACACTTGCTCTTGCCCTAAGCTCAGTAGCACTGACAATATTAAATACCTGGGGATAATAATTGATAAGTATTTGAAATTTAAATCACATATTGAAGCCCTTACATCTAGAGTTAGAAAGTTAATCTACGTCTTTAAAAATCTTCGACACGTTGCATGCGGTAGTCTACTAAAATCAATATATCTGACACTTTGTCAGTCATTATTTGTATATTGTATAACATCATGGGGCGGTGCACACAAAACTATTATGATAAACTTAGAAAGAGCACAGAGAGCAGTTCTAAAAGTCAGCACATTCCGACCAATACGCTTCCCGACGGCAGAGCTCCTTACTAAATGCGATGTCCTATCTGTACGCCAGCTGTTCATATTACTAACCATCACTAAAAATCACTCATTAATGCCCTTTAACCCTGCGCTCGAAACCAGTCGAAGACGTGCAGATATTGTCTGTTCTACTGAACGATTCAGAAGAACAAACACGCACAGATTCTTTTGTCATCTGAGTAGTTTTCTGTACAACAGAATAAACTTTTCTCTATGTATTTACCCCTTGAACAAATTACAATGTAAAAAAACTGTACAAGATTGGCTAAAAGGGAAAACATATGATGAGACAGAGAACATATTATTAGTAATAACATAATTTTTAAGACCATGTAGAAAATAATGCTAATTAAGTAGAAATAAATAATATTATTGGAATACTTTCTAGTTCCGCATTTGAAATAGTTAGTCATTATTATTGTGTAAATGTTATATTGTAGAATAAGCACTAACGTTCTGTTACAGATAATACCTAATACACAGGCAATATTGTTTGCTTAGCTTAGGTATTACGTAATACATATTATTAAATACACTAACCTCAATTACTTAACATAAGTCTTTTGTATCTAGGCTAAGTTTATACAGCAATAAAAAATATCTTATCTTAAATATCTTATCTTATCTCTGTCTCTCAGACTGGGTGATTATTTAATAGCCTACTAAATCATAGTTAGTATACTTCAAGTAGGTAGGTACCATGTAACTGTCCACAGTTGTCCTTGTTGAGTAAAATTATAAAAGTTCAGCATTCGGAACATAGATGGCGCCTGGTTGTATGTGAAACGATTTTATCGACCCGATCTCGTCTCCGCGAAACTCAAGTAAATAACGCACGGTAGACGGCGCCTATGTCGCGAGGGACGCGCTGACCAATCCCCGCGAATCTCCAAATAATCAAAACCAATAGACAGCGTCTATTTCGCAAGCGACGCACGGAACAATCCCCGCGAAATTCAAATAAAAATAAAGCCAGTGGTCTATTGACTAATTCACAATTCATAAATAACACATGGCAATTATTTTAAACTAGTTTATTTTCCCCTTTTTATGCTTAACACAATAATGGTGCAACGCATTAATATTGATTTTAGTGCAACACTCATGTATTCCTTATTAACGGACCATTCATTCTGTACCGTTACAGTACATAGGCCAAAAGGTAAACAATTAAACTCATAAAGTGTATTCTCATATTTAAAGCGGAGGTACTTTCTTTGCGATACCGTTTCGTCTCCGTTTAGTGATTCTTTAACGTTAATCAAAAAATATGCGTCTTGTAAATCTACCTATTGATGCCATAAAACAGTTTTTTGTTATGAACTTTGAAGATGTTCTATAATCTTCCATTTTAAAATGAGAAGTACTAATAAACTTATTAAAAATTTTTAAATTTAATATAAACCGTTACTCTCCGTTAGGTTTTGGCACTAAAAATGTACCTACTAGATATAAATTCTCCTTGAACATGATTACATTTAGAAATAGCATTAAGTTTGAATAGTTTTTGAATAGCAATCTCATAATCTAACGACTCTTGTTCTGACTTGGGAAATATATTTGAAAAAGATTGCTGTACAGGCATCGAATAAAAAGGGATAGTATAGCCTTTTGTCCATGAAATAACGGTATTATCATCAGTAATTTCAGCCCATTTATGAGTAAAATATTTTAGGCGCCCGGCATGGCGTACCTCAATTTGTTGAAGATTTTTTAACCGCCTCTGTGGTCTAGTGGCTAAGCCACCGGTTTCAGACTCAGAGGTCCCGGGTTCGATTCCCAGCGGGGGGTACATCTTTGTGTGCTCGGTTTGGTTGGTGGTAGGGCTGTTAAGTCCGCCTGGCTAGCTACCACCATCTTATCTAAGTCTGTCGCCATAACAACGATGTTTATAGCATTGTTGAGTTCCGGCAGTTTGAGATAAGATAGCCAGTTCCTCAGTGGTTGAGGATTCCGGGTGAAGCGCGCTTCCACCTTCGGCCTTATCGTCACTTACCATCAGGTGAGATGAAGGCCAAGCGCTTACACGTTGCCAATAAAAAAAAAAAAAGATCTAGCGGCGCGTGTACTGGGCTCGACGAGCAGGCGGATGCAGCAGCGGCGGCGGTGGCAGCGGCGATCGCTGGCGGCGTGGCGGCAGCGACGGCGGCGGCATCCTGGCTGCTTGAGTTTTGTATACAGGACGATTCAGCCCTGCATCCAGTCTGCCGGCTGTCCTGGGATGCATGGCTTTGGAGTTTACCTTGTTTGTAGAATTATGGTTTCTCGCATTAAAATTATTTATATTTAATTGTGGTTTATATTGACTCTTTAAGGTGTCACCCGATCTCTGAATATTTTTGCAGCCTTAAGTTTTTCGGTAATCAATCAATCAATCAATCAATCATTTATTTGCAAAACATGTGGTTTGACAAAGGTCTTATACTTAAAATGTGCCGTTACATGCTGCCATATACAAACGGCGTGCAAATATTTTAAATATCAACATAATTTAATAGCTATTTATATAAAGAAAAACAGCATAAGGCAAGTATTAATTACAAAATGCATCTACATAAGTCATAATTATAATTATATAATGTCGAAAAAAAACGTAATACTATATTATTTACTTAATTGTTTTGTCACATAAAAAATCTGAAACACAGTAATAATTTTTCACCAATAATAATTTCCTTAATTTACCTTTAAATTTAAATAGCGTTAAACTTGTCAATTCAGATGGGAGTTTGTTGTACATACGAATGGCCATGCAATATGAATTTTTAGAATATAATTTCAGCCTTTGGCATGGAATACGTAATTTATCACCTATTCTCCCTCTATGGCCATAGTCATTATTTGTTTTAAATAAGTACAAATGTTTCTTAACAAACAAGCAAGTTTCTAAAATATATAGACAGGGGAGTGGCAGAATTCCTAGTTCAATGAATAAAGGTTTGCAACTATCTAAGTATCCCGCACCACATATCGCTCTTATGCATTTTTTTGGAGTCTAAATAAAAGGATAATATCAGTACTATTACCCCATAGTATGATGCCATAGCGTAATAAGGAGGAAACGTAGCCATGATATGCCGTAAGGGCAGCCTTTCTAGATACACTTTGCTTGATTCTCTTTAAGGCATATACAAATCTGTCTAATTTGCTAAGTAGAGTCTGAATATGACATTTCCAATTACAAAATCTATCCACCGTCAAGCCTAAAAATTTAATATTTAAGATTTTCTTCGAAAAGATATTTATCGCGAGTAGTATCAATAAGTGCACTTTTGAGGCTTTTATTTATTGATGATATTACAAAGCTTCGCCTAGTCTTTGTCTACAGATGGTGACCATCACAAAGGAGACTGCTAGCATCACTGATGGGTTTAAGTAGCTTTTCAGTAGAATACTCATTTGAAATAAGCATATCAGTTAGTTGGGCCAAAGCCGCTAGAGCAGCTGCTATATGCTTCTGTTTTGACAATAGCGAATAATCTCGTCTTACTAAGGCCTCAGAGAGCGCCGCTTTGACTTCTGGGTTCAATATGGGTGGAAGTAGTAACTCACAATAAGCAGGAATTAGATATTCACTAACTATTTTCTCCTTTGTCTCTCTAGACAATCCTTTGGCTAATATGTCTTGCCAGCGGGTTGCAACATCTTTGTGTATGTTGCTCCCGAAGTTAAGTACGGGCTTAGGAGCGTCACCGAGAATACTTAGGATACTCTCGTCCAAATCTTTATCCACAATTGAAGCTGACGCCGTGGGCGCTGTGGATGGGCCTGGTTGTGGTGACAAACTGCCCGTTGGCAGAGGCTCGGGCGCGTGAGCCATGCCCTGCGGTGGAATTGGAGCCATTAGCGGTGTGTCAGTATCACCAGCCCACTCGCTTGGTGGCAGATAAATTGAGTCTTGCTCATCGTGATTTTGTTCTTCTATAACATCCTCATTGTAATCGAAGGTGCCTGAAACAAAGGCTTCTTTTTAGATATGACAGAGAATACCCAGTATGGTAAGCTCGCATCATAAGAATTTAAACGGTAAAAGCCCAGTGGCAGTTACGCATTTTTTTTCGTATGAAGGTAGATTTGTGCAACATCTTTAAATGATTGACGGTAAAAGCCCAGTGTGGCAGTTACGCATATCTTCATGGAGTTTGCTGCTTCAAAGAAACACACAGTACTTACTTTGTAATTCTATCTCTGAACGTTCTCCATCGTATTTTTTCTTCAGCTTTTCTCTAATTTCTGAATTTTTCTTAAAATCTTTTCCTCATCTAGGTCTTCATTCTTCCGCTTCTTCCCCATTGTTGAAAGTAACTGGACGGTGGATGAATGCTGCAGCTGTGTTGACGTGCGAAGGCTTCAGCACGGAAACGCAGAATGAGTACGAGTTTGAAAACGGCAAAGCGAGGTTGCTGTTGCCGCCTGCCGGTGTAGTAGGGGATGAGTAAGGGATCTATGTTACGTTGACTGCAGTGGACAGCTTTCCGAACCGTACTTTACAAGATCAGGTGTGAGTCAAGGAAGTAATTTAGGGCCTTTTCTCTTTATTTTGATAGTCAACGATTTACCGATGGTGTCAACAAGTCTACACCTTTGTTGTTTGCAGATGACCTAAAATTAGTTCTTTGAATAGAACGAGAGGCGGGTCATGACACCTTGCAGCAGGATATAACCAAGGTCGTAGAGTGGAGTTTGGAAAATAAGTTATTTTTCAATGTTGCCAAATGCTCTGTTTTATCGTTCAGTCGTGCGCGCAGTCCGTAGCCGACTTAATCGTTCCACTGTAGCTCGGGCAGGTAGGTAAACATTTATATATGTCCACCTGATTAGCTTAAAATAGTTAATTACAGTTAATAAGTTTGTAATTAAGATTTATTACATTAAATGTGTAATCTGTTGTTTTAGTAGTGCTTGCGGGTTGTCTTTGATATTGTTTTTCCTCGGTCATTGAAAACAAGTACTCAATCAATGCTTATCACATTACAACATGGAATCGTGTTGAGTCAGTATCTTTAATAATTGTTGTGAATTGTTACATGCGGTGACCACGGTTTAGATTTTGTTTAGGTAAGTTGATCATTATCATCAGAGAAGATAGTGGAAGTGTGCCTTGAACAGAATAGGTGTGCCACACTAATTTTATTTTCTTACCTACATTAAGTGCAACCTTTATTAAGAAGTTAATTAGGACTTCAAGTGACATAATATAGGTCTCTAGTTATTTGAATAATACGGTAATAATTATGTTTCCAGCTTTATTCTTTGCGATTTATTTACATATTGTAGTAGCATCGCCACGCTTTAGCCTTGCACGGATTTTTAAAAAAGTATTTTTCTGAAAATAAAAGGTACTCATACCATAAACTATGGCTGTATGGCATATTTATTTATATATTATTCACTTACAACTATCATTACATTCATTACCTAATACAACCGTGCAGCCAAATACAAGTTCACGATAACAAGTAAAATCTAAACAATAATTGGATTAGGGGCCGGTTTTTCAACTGTCAGACAAAACCTATCCGTCTGTCAGAGCATCACACAACCATTTTGAAAATGTGTTGTCATATCATGTCTTTTTTTTTCAGGTGACATTTTAGTCTGATCTTGTTATACTCCATCAAACGGACAAGTCCCATCCAAGGACTGAAAAATCCGCCCTAAGTAAATGATACTTCACTATACACGGCCTTTGTGAATTCATTAAATGTACAGTGAAATAAATCAACCCTGGCCGACACCGCGTTGAGCACGCGCAGTGCGCGCGTGAGTGGGGCGTGCTGCTGTAGGTTGGTGCGCGCGCGCGGCACCGCCAACAGCGGCGGCATTCGTCGCCGCGTCACGTACTCGTCAGGGACACACCACCCAACTTTTTGTAAAACGCCCGGGTTGTGTATTTTACCACGCAACACTTTTAATATGTACGTAGCGAGAGCTACTTCCCTTCTTGTTCTAGCTTATAATAGTTTACCATGCCTAATATAAACAAAGTTGGATATAACAAGAGATAACCCGGATACACACCGTATTGTTTTAAATAAATAAATCTAACAAATTTGTTCTGAATGCGTTCCATCATCAATTTATATTTCGCTTCATGGGGTGACCACACGACAGCATTGCATTCTAAATGACTTTTTACAAGCGCTTCGTATAACACTCTCAAAGCATGGATGTTAGTGAATTGGTTCGCTAACCGCAAGATCAGTCCTAGATTACGGTAGGTATGCTTTTTTACATACATTTATTATATGTCCTGTAAAGTTTATATCGCTAGTGAAACACACGCCTAAACCCTAAACCTCAGTAACACGCCGCAACGGCACTCCATCCATGTGGTATTGATGATGTAGCGGTTAGACTTATGACTAAAATTACTTATGCTATATACTCACCGAATGATGTGATGCTTAACCCGGCTTGCAACCTTAGGAGAGGACAGGGGTGAGAAAGGAATCAGGATGGTTGCAGCCCAGCTGCTATGATGCGATGTGACGCCTGCCTAGTGGTAGCGTGCCTCACCTGCCGTCTCCTCGAAGGCTCGTCCAAATCGCCTCCGTACACACGTCCGTTCCACCGACCCGTGCACACCCAGTCCTCAGGCCTCCGATGGCATGGTAGTACCACGAGCACTCACAATAACGCTTGCTAATTCGCCAAGGATTTGCGACACATACGCTGCCGCCTGCGTTCGTCCGTCCGATTAAATAATAACCGCAGCCTCCGATGGCTGTCTACCCGGAGATGATTAAGATTTAAGCCGATTTCTTGCTATTTCACAATCTCACGCGTCGATGCGTGATGAGTTTTCCCAACTGAACACATCGAATTTTCAATAAACGCGAGCGCGGGTCCTGCCGTCATGACTACATACGCAACCAATTGTCTCGGGGTTTTCTAACCGATAATAAGATCTGAGGCTGTTCCACCGATGGAATTCAAAACCAGCAAACCGTAAGCAGACCGTCGTCCGCCATTACCGAAAACGAACATTAATAAACTCCATGGCATACTAATGTCAATGTCAACTGACAGTTTTTTTTCTATATGATTTCTCTGTCTTTGTGGCAGGCAAAGTACCACATCCATACTGCCTTTGGTTTCGTTCATATTGTTTAGAAGGGAAAGTGTACGAGCAAGCGCGTACATTGTCTCATCAGCATTTAGTTAATTGACCTAGATTAATTTAGCAGCAACTTTCCATATTATTTTTAGTTTGCAATCAGCAAGCAATCAAGTCACGCGTACTCATAGCATTTTCATCCATTCATAGTTATTTTATAGTTTTATTTAAAAATACAGTTGTTTAATATCAGTTTATCATTTCTATCAGTATCTCAGTTCTTGGTTAGACCCCGAGCATTGGTCATTCGAGCTTTCCGGAAGGCGGGATCACAGTGCCAAGTGTCTAGAACTCTGTTACAACGTGGCTCTGCTTCCGTCACCGACCAATTGAAACATAGTGCATTTGTGTTGGACTTTGAACTGTGGTCAGCTAGCTAGTTTATCAAGTGAAAATAATCAAGTGAATCAGGAACACTGTGTGCCTTTTGATCAATTATTCAGGCGCCCAGGTTATCAGCAGGATAAATGACTTACTCATAGTTGTTGCCACACAGCATCAGAAGCGAATTCAAGTAAGATCAGTCCTTTTTTATTTTACAGCAATTTCTTCCGCAAACGACATCTTAGCAAAGGACATTGTTGAATTTAGCCTAAGAACCAACACAAACATGACATACCTACATGATAATTCTTAGCTTATTTTTTACGACAGATAACAGTATTTAGATATTCGCGGACACTTTTAGTTAAGTAACCATTAATAAAAAGAACTTTTTGGACATTAATATTGAGTATCATTTTTATATTATGGGTTGGGCATTGAGAGTTCAGTGCATTCAGCCAGTGAATTAAAGGTTTGTGACCAAAATATTTATAATATGTACAAACAAACCTAATAATATTATGCATGCATGGCTGAATCGATATACTTAGTGCCAAATACTCCAAGCATCATTAGAATACGATACATCGTATTTTATTCCAAACTGTAAACGTTAGTCGACTTAAGTCGATAAATGAACTCTAATAATACGACTGAAGGGCTAGTATCCATAGTCAAGAAAAAAAAAGTTGACGTTCTGGACTTCTTGGCGGGAAAGTGAGACCTCATGTCTGCAGTTTTGTTTTATTTTCTTTAATTTGTGTTTTGTCGAATATTAATGTGTAATAATGATGGATTATTTATTTTATAGTGAACGTGCATGAGTGTTGGTAAATAAAACAAAAGAGTGCAACATCACTTCTCAAATTCTGTAATTAAACATAACCTCAAGTTTTCCTGATATTTAGGTTCTCGGGAGTGTCCGTCAAAAATATTTGTTTTTACTGTTATTTACTTGCAATTTCGATCCTAGAAAAGAATATTTCATAATTGTTGGTTCTTAGGCTAACAATGTATGGGCGCAGAACATTGTCCTTTGAAGCAGTTATCCTCGGGAATCGAAAATATATACAGTAATTTTAAGAAAGATGGCTCCAGCAGAAAAACTTCGGACTACATCAAGAAACGGTTAGATATTTTGGATAGTTTTTGGGTTGATTACGAGAGTAACTATTCTAAGTTATGTAACTTCTCGCCCTAACCTAAATCTCTACCTTATTCTACCTTATAATACATACACACATCATCGCCGCTTTTACCTTAACTTAACTTATTATCTATTTCTTAAAACTATTTAACCTAATTTATCTACAATCTAATGGTTGTGTTTGTAGTTTTGTGGAGTGCGTAGTGTTTGTATGATGATGAAACCTTAGCATAGCTTAATTCTATTTGCAGTGAATTTCAGTCAAGCAATGTAATATTATAATCAATACTATTTTGGCCAGATCGTCTAGTGAACCCTCCGTTGTTAACCGCATTTAAGTAACTCAAGTTCTTTCGTGAAAGTTTAGTAATTGGCTTATCCCTGTGTTAAATTATTTTCTCCTGACCTAATTACCTACCAGTCTATAAATCATAACATAGATATGTGTAGCCTAGCAATGACTCCGTCTGAACTGTGACCTAAATCCTTCACTGCAGCTGCGGGGAAGATTTGTAACCACTCAGAGATAATCAGATGATAGCTTAGCTTGCAGGTATTATTATTTATTAAAAGTAGCATGATACATAAGAAGTCTTGTGCAATTTACATGACATATTAGAGGATTCTGGTAATTTAATAGCCCCGCCCCGCTATTAGCATGCCGACCAGCTCATTGTTTTATATCAGCTCTGACCAGATTGACTTTAACATTAATTAGCCTGTGGCTTTAATTCTTTAATCTGAGAATTTACATCTCTCCTCAGAATTTAATTTCATCTTACATTATGAACTATGTGTTAGCAATTTAAATTCTTATTATTCCACATAAATCAATAGAGTTTATCTCAAGGCTTGCTATCATCCAAATATCCTTTTCACATTAAGAACTTAATTATTCAATGCAATAACTTATGTCTTATGATTTCACTTATTGAACAGAGGTGGAAAGCCAGCATTCTACCGGACACTTATTCCTCTGATTATTGTGTCTATTATAAGAGATCACAATGTAACAATATTAACTTACTGTCCTTTTGTCTTATTAGAAAATTAATATTCAGTTCTATAAAGGGTGGATAATTTATTCAAACGCCACTTCAGGCGGTGGCTAAAATAGAATGCTATTAATACAGGTAAAATTACTTTTATTTACTCTTAGTATTTATTATACAAATCTTATAAAGTTCCAATATAACTACATTGGATTGGCTGCATTGGCAGATTATCACATCTTAAGTTTATTAAAGGATGTTTGATTTGTTCTATATCCTACTCATTTAGGAAGTGAACTTAAATAGAATACTATCATTTGAAGTAAATTACTTTGGTTTACTCTTAGTGTTCATTATACAGATCTTATAAAGTCATCAGTCAACATCTCAAGTTTATTAAAAGATGTTTAATTTATTCAATATCCTTGACTTTTAGGAAGTGAACTTAAGTTAATTATTTTTCCATTAACTTCCACCCCTGTCTCTCAGACTGAGTGGTTAATTTGATAGCCTACTAAATCATAGTTAGTATGTTTTTAGTAGGTAGTAAATCAGGTAATTATCCCTGTTAATAATTGAATCAATTACACTTAAGAGTTATCCTTCACTCACTTTAATAGGTATAAATTAGACTGTACTAGGTATTAGTCTGATTGATTTAGATTGTTCCCATCAAATATTTCTATGTTTCATATTATTAGAAGTAAGTACTTACATATCTTAAGAGGTCTTTGACCATTAAGGTGAATTCAAATGGTATTAGTAGACCATTATCAGGCTAATTAGCAGGTTGTTATTAATCAATTATTTCTATGTTTCAGATTATTAGAAGTAAGTACTTACATATCTTAAGAGGTCTTTGACCATTAAGGTGAATTCAAATGGTATTAGTAGACCATTATCAGGCTAATTAGCAGGTTGTTATCAATCAATTATTTCTATGTTTCAGATTATTAGAAGCTCATAGCTTGCAATGTCTTCCTTCAACGAATTATTCTAGGTTCTAAACTGGTTTTAGTTGTTCAGTTTGTATCAGCTTATATTTTACTAATAGGTATCAGATGTATACTTTTAATACTTTGAAGAGTGTAGCAATATAAGATCGTATCGCATCCCAGGGAAAGCTAAAAATGCCTGTATGGTCATTTCAGTATTGGAAATCAAACATCACAGTACAGCTATGCTTATTTGCTATAACTTCTAGTATTTTTCTTGTAATAGGAAACCAGTCCAGACTTTTTAGGTATTTCAAAGTAATGATGGTACAATATTATCATACTTCTGTTAATTATTTAAAATGAATAATTAATTGGTAACAACTTTAGGAAACAATTAGAATTTTATCGGCCTACGGTAACAGATTATATGCCTAGATAGGACCCACATCACTTCATCGTAAATTTTATTTAACACCGCAACTTAAATATCCCTACCTTATTAGTCTGAATTAATCTAGCCTGGCCCCGCGGCCCACATACCTAGTTTATGTACGGCGCGCTCACCCCGTACTGTCCCCTCACTTCCTCACAGCAATTATATAGAACCGCCTACCTATAGATTCCTACAGCTTCCCTCACTTGAAATGCCCATACTTTGTCGAACCAACAGTCCCTACTTGTGTACCCTGCAATCCAGGCCCAAGCCACATTTAACGTAACTTCGTGGTGAGTTGTGTAAGCCGAGTCGCCCCTGCAAGCAACTGACTTCTAAATGTACTATCAGTCGAGCCAGTATACTCAGTGTGTTATTCCTATCACTACACTGTATGTACGGAGGTAGACTCGAAATTGGACTGGGTCATACGGGTCTACCTCCAGCTAAATGGTGTCTGACCTATCTTCAACTTTCACTAGGGAGACAACTGTCTCTCCCCCTTTACTCCGTCGAAGATAGTGTATTGTTTAGCGTAATAATGGAAAACGCCGACCTTATTAAATACAGTCAAAGGTCATCCAGACCGAAGTCTGTTGAAAGGTATATTGGTTTTGTTGCCACCGTTATGCGTTTCCGCCAATATACCCCGAAATACATCGTTTCGTTAACGGATTCAAGTTGCGATCGCAATAGTTTTACTTTATAAATCACTTTCAATTTCACAACCAATGTTAGTTAAAATCGCAACTCGAATATCACTTAGCGCGCTAAAAATCGCACAGACGCTCGCTTTCTCGTATGAGTATTTACCGCACTCTTAAATTCGACCGCGCCTCCGACGTCTCAAAATTGAATGCCCGCTAATTTTCCGCCCTTTTCCCAAGCATCTTAACTTTCGCGCCATGCGCGCCTAACATTGGCCCGCCAGTCCGCTTTTCCTCCCTTCAACCAATCGCTAGCTGTTTTTCGATGCGCCTCGCCTTCGCGTCGCTTATTATTTGTTATACGCGAACTTCGCGTTGCGCCACGTGGAGATAACATCCTACCTTTCTTTCTATCTTTTTCCCAACCTCTCGCTCGCTCATTGCCGTCGCCCGCCGCGCAATTCTAAAGTTTTTCCATAATCCAACCAAATCTCGTCAGATAGCCAATATTACATCTTTGAATATCTAAATGTAGCCTTCTATTAACAATTCCCTCTCAATAATCATCCACTTAAGCCAATAATCCTGTATTTTGTGAAATTATAAAAAGTTCCGTATTCCGACCATAGGTGGCGCCCGCCCGTATGTCTACCGGCTTGCCAACCTACGCCTATGTCACAAGGCCACACAGAGCAGTCCAGATAAAGCCCATTGCCAACCTAACACGAAGCTCAAGTAAATAACTCACGCTAGACGGCGCCTATGTCGCAAGGGACGCACAGAGCAGTCCCCGCGAAATTCAAAATAAAGAAGTCAAACTAGCAACCTTATGCGAAGCTCAAGTAAATAACTCACGCTAGACGGCGCCTATGTCGCAAGGAGCACACAGAGCAGTCCCCGCGAAATTTAAACTAAAGATAAAGCGCTAGACCACTGACCATTATTCTGAACTAGTTTATTATTCCCTTTTTCATGCTTATTATATTAATGGTGCTACGCATTAATATTTATTTTAGTGCTACTCCCACACATTCCTTACTAACGGACGGATACCATTCATTCTGTACCGTTACAGTTAGCAGGAGTGGAGTTGGAGAGAGTCAATGAGAGGTACGGTAACATAAGATCTCAGATGCACAGTTATCAGGTAGAGGAGAGAGCTCTCTCGGAGGAGTCGCCTGTTATTAAGCCTCCTTCGTTTGTATTTAAGGCGAATGAGGCCGACCAGGCCTTACAACAAAGTGGCAAATCAAGCACCCCAAGTGCCACAGCAAGCGCGAATTAGATGGTTTGCTAAAGAAACAAACTAGTAACTTTAAAGCCTTTCATAGAACAATAATAAGGATCGATCTTGAATCAGTAAGTGAGAAGTGGGAGTTTGATGATCTTCTCCGCACCATCCAGTCCCGCTGGACCGCAATAGACTCGCTGCACTGGTCACTCGACAGCCTGTTCGATCGCCCTAATGAAGAGTACCAGAACACTTATTCTTCTTATGAAAAACAATACCAATCCGTCAAGAAAGCCATCAACAAAAAGATGTGGTCCGTGGCACACATGAAGAAGTCAACACCTCAGATGGAAATCCCAACTTTTAGCGGAAATTATATTAATTGGATGTCTTTCAAGTATTTGTTTAATTAAATAGTACACACGGCGTCAGATCAACCTACCCAAAACTGTCATATTTCTACAATCGATTTTGTACTTTATTGTTTAGTTCTAAGGATCAATATTGATTGGAGAAATTTGACAGTTTAGGGTAGGTTGATCTGACGCCGTGTGTACAGAGTAACGCCTCGTTGACTAGCACCCAAAAGATGCAGTTAGTCAAGTCAACGGTTAAAGGCGAAGCTGAAAGATTAATACAGCATTTAAACATCAGTTCAGATAATTATTTAACTTGCTGGAATATTCTAAACCAGAGATATTATAATAATAAACTTATATTTACTTCCCACATGAACATTATAACCAATCTGCGCGTGATGCAACAACAGTCTGTAATACATTAAAAACGCCTTCATGCCACTACTTAAGAGTGTCTTATTGCAATAAAAAAAATTGGGAGTCAATGTGGAGTCCTGGGACCCCATTATTGTACATCTTTTATCTCATAAGTTAGATATGGTCTCCTATACTGACTACGTGGAGTCTGTTCAGAACCCACGAGAGATACCAAACTTAAAAGAATTTCTAAAGTTTCTGGAATCTAAGTAAACATCTTTAAAGGCGGCACGGCGCAAACAGGATGTACCGATGCAGAAATATCAGGCCACTGTAACTTCCCAACGCTTCCCCCTCTTTAAACCTTATAATACATACACACACTCTGTTCGAGCCAACTGGCCGACGATTGAAGACACTGCCGGCGCCATCTAGCGGCTCGATACGGCAACCAAAGCCGGCGCGCGAATGTCACCCCGCGCCGTGTCGAGGAAGAGCCTGTGGTCGCTGACGTGACGAGACATTATTCCCCGCTTAGCGCGCGCTCGTGTGACATATACCCGTTACAACCGAGGCGCCTTTTCTGCCGCGTTGAACATTGGCGACCCCTAAGAACAATTTGTGAAGTGACTGTGTGCTGTGCCGTGATCGTGAAGTCCACTTCATCGCTCTGCCCGTGCTTTGCCTAGCTCGTCTCCCGGTACATGCGATCCCGTCCAGCCTGCTCCCGGTAAGTCCCTTCTCTGCTGTATTTGGCGGTGTCCTCTAACCCGCGGATACATTCTGGTCCTTCGAGCCGGATACATCCCAGCAACAGTCCACTTTATCACCCTACCCGCCACATTTAATATTTTCGCCTCGACTCGTGCCGACACACACATAACATATAACATAACATTCACAATATAACACACAATGCACGCGCAGGCCGGGCCCAGCTTAAATACGCCCTACTGCCCCTACTGCAGGGCTAGGGGGCACAAACTGATAGCGTGCGCCCGCTACAATGCCCAACCGACACAGGGCCGGTGGGACTTTGTGCTGTCGCGCGAGCGCTGCCAACGTTGTCTCGGGTCACATTAATAAATTATCCGGGTAATGACCCGGACGAATGCAAGTCCGTGAAGGCATGCAAGGACTGTGGGAGCTCCAACCACCACACGTCCCTTCACCGACCGGACGACGCGACGCAGCAGAGCCAGCCACAGTCGGCGGCGCGGTGGCTACCGCCCCACCTACGTGACACCCCGAGGCAGCGACCCATCGACAGCCCGCTGCATGCGTCTGCGCACGCAAAACAGCCGCAGCAGTAAAATCATACTCAGCCCCCTACCTTTAATACAGTCCGCTATATATATAGGATAACTATTTCAGCCCATAAGATAGTCATTTTTTTATTTTCCTTTTTGTGCCATCATTTCCTAAATTCATTTGATCCAGTAACTTTACTAGTTATATCTCGTGCCCTAATAAAAATTACTTAGTTGTTAGTAGTACACAAACAACACATGTAGTCAGCCCGCGCCTTTGCACAACACAATAAGCCCGTACAAATACGTACACCACACATCAGCCTGCAACACATACACACACACACACATGCAGTCTGTTTTTTATTTTTTATTTTTTGCTTTTATTGCGGTCGCAATTTTATTGCGCCGTTGCGCGTTGCGCCACAGCGCGCACGCCATTTATCGTGCCTATTTGTTGCTATGCGCAGTGCACGATCCCGTGCCTACTGTGATATAGTGAATTACACTATCAGCACGTACTCAATAGTACGTGATAATTAAGGTCTTCCTGATTGACAAGGCGTCCTTCCTCTAGTCACGTATAGATGTGATGTTAATTAGTATTTAAGATGATACACTAGAGGATAAAGATTATTGATTCAACGCAAGACATTGTTTCATTTCGGGTCTCCGTCCCAACGCCATTACATGGCGACCGTGACATGGTGTCACAAGTCCGCGCCGCGAAATCGCTAGTTGAAGTCTACAAAATATCAGGAAAATAGTGCTACACGGGCCTACAAGAAGGACGAAGGAAATAAGAAGAAAAACTGTAAGCCAAAATTGTTTAACTATGGGAAACCCACAATCTAAAGACAATATTATTGTCAGTCAATCACCAACTCAATCGGCGGCAGCATCAACTCCCTTGGCCGTTGGGATGCAACTTTCAGAGATCTTTTTACTGACCATCGTCGTTGTACTAGCGGGCTATATAGTACTTAGGCTGCTACGTTACTTCAACGCACGACTATTAGAAGAGGTAGAACGCAGAGCGGTTCGACGGGCAATTGGACCAGCACAGAACGTGTAAGCCAGCACGAATTAATATAACTATGCTACCAAGAATCTATGTGTGTGTGTGAGTGATTTTTTTTTTTTTTTCTAAAGTGTGTTCATGGCAAACCTGTCAGAACTCTTGAGTGAGCTTAAGGCTATTAGAGACTCTATTATTAAATTAAGTAAGGACAAACGTTATTCCGCTCAGGGGCAGAATAAGTTTTTAAGAGCAAAGGAAATTAAAAATATTTTTGAACAAATATCTGCAGACTTATGTAAAAAAGGGATAGATGCTGTAGAATTACAAATAACAAAAGCAATATCGTCAAAGTTTTTATGTAATTTTGAGGAAATCGAGTCACTCGTTAACCCGCATCATTCAGAAACGATCACAACCATGGCCACGTTCGATCTAAAAGTCGCGCTCACACTCCTCCCAGTAGTAGATTGCGACGAAACGCAAATTAACCAACTAATAGACGGAATAGAGTATTATAGTAGTACCCTTAGAAACGAGGACCAGCCTCTGTTAATCAATTTTGTTTTAAAAACTCGTCTTTCTAGCAGTGCTAAAACAAAAATTAATAAGTCTTATGTGTCTGTGGCAGACCTAATAAAAGATATAAAAAATGTTTTAATTCCGATTAAATCATACACAGCCATTTTAGACCGAATGCTACGATGTAGGCAAGGAAACAAGACCATAGAAGTGTTTGGTAGTGAAATCGAAAAAATGTCCAACGATTTAAGTACAGCACAGGCTAATGGAGACGAGTCGGCATATAATTTATTAAAGCCGATTAATGAAAAAATGGCTATCAAGCGTTTCGCTGACGGCCTAAACAATGCTCGTACAAGCATTATAGTTACGTCTAGGTCCGTAAGCACAGTTAGGCAGGCAATAACTATAGCCTTAGAACAAGAAGACTCGGTAGTGAAACCACCAATAAACAATTATGTTAACTATGTTTCGAACCAGCGATTTGAAAAGATAAATAAAAACTATCATCAACAATATAATAAGTCACGTAACAACAACGCGACGAGTCAGCAAGGTCGGGGTCGTGCCTACTATAACTCGAATAGGTTTCAGGGTCAGCGCAACACCAGGTTTACGTCACCTCATAATAAACGTAGGAATGTACATTTCTTAGTTGACTCAGCAGAACAGTCTAATGACGAGAACGAAAGTGAACGTCAGAGTATACGTCAGAACGAACATCATAGCGATGATTTTTTTCGTTCTGAATAGCGCTGAGGTAGATATTTGTAGTTATGGTAGTGGTAATTACGTTTGTTTTACTTGTAGTCAAACTCAAATTTCTCTATTAGTAGACACAGGAGCAAGCATTTCAATTTTAAAGTTAGATTGGTTAAATAAACTCCGTAGCGTGTCCCGCGACGCAAAGCTAGTAAGGGATGAAATTAAGATTAAAGGAGTATGTGGGGATTTAGTATCAATAGGTTATGTTTATCTAGACTTATGTGTTAACAATTATAATTTTAGGCATAAGTTTTATGTGTTTAGCAACTTCCACTGTAAAAATGATGGAATTTTAGGAGAAGATTTTTTATTAAAATATAGTTGTAAAATTAACTATGAAAATAAGCTGGTTACATTACAGGATAAGATAAGTCTAGAATTAGGCTTAGGTAAAAACATAATAACGACTATTCCAGGGAGATGTGAGGTCGTAAAATATGTTTCGTCAGAGATAAAGGGCGAATGTGTCATTTTAGCGGAGGAAGTTATTGCAGGCGTATTTGTAGCAGGCGCCGTGGTAGTAGGAGACGGGAAAAAGATTCCGGTGCGATTTTTAAACACACGGGAAGAAGATGTAAAATTAAATAACTTTAGCCCGAAAATTAGAAAATACTCGGATTATTTCGTATGCTCTTTTGATACGGAAAACGGAAAATCTGTCGAGAGGGTTAAACAACTATTCGATTTTCTTAAATTAAAAACATATCTTGGTGATGAAGAGAGACGGTCTATTGAGAAAATATGTGCAAAATATGCAGATATCTTTCATATGCCGGGTGATAAGCTATCCGTTACAAACTTATACGAGTACAACATTAAACTGCAAAATGACGCGTCTCCTGTTTATGTCAAACCGTATAGAATACCGCACGCTCAGAAGGCTGAGTTAATAAAACAGGTAGGTAAATTGTTAGAAGAAGATATTATCGAAGAGTGTACCAGCGAATGGTCTTCTCCATTATTATTACTTCCGAAAAAAGCTGACAGTAGCGGTGAAAAAAAGTGGAGAATCGTAATAGATTATAGACTTTTAAAAAAAAAAATAGTAGACGAAAAGTTCCCGTTACCAAATATACAAGAAATTATTGACTCACTTTCGGGATGCTTATACTATTCTCATTTAGACCTCAGTTCTAGTTATTACCAGCTAGGGTTATCACCAGAATGTAGGAAATTCACTTCTTTTACAGCTGATAAGCAATATCAACTGAAAAGATTACCTATGGGTCTCAAAACGAGTCCTAGCGTATTTTCTAAACTTATGTCTATGGCTCTATCGGGTTTAAATTACGAGATATGTTTTCTATATCTCGATGACGTAATAGTTTTCGGGAAAAGCCTATCGCAGCATAATACAAATTTAATGAGTGTATTTGAGAGGTTTAGGTCAGTTAATTTAAAACTAAACCCTTGTAAGTGCGAATTTTTGAGGAAAGAAATTAATTATTTAGGGCATGTTATTACGCCAAACGGGGTGTTGCCAGACAACAGTAAAATCGAGGTCTTGGAAAAGTTCCCAGTACCTAAAAATGTAAATGAGATTCGTCGTTTTGTGGCTTTTGCGAACTTTTATAGAAAATTCATAAAAAACTTTGCCACAATAGTGTACCCACTAAATAAAAAATAAATAAATAAATCTTTCCTACAATCACACCAATTATCTAGCCCAAAAGAAGCTTCGAAGAAACTCGTGAAATGGTTACTAGACAACGGATAAACATACTTAAAATACTTAAATATATACTTGTTATACATAGAAAACACCCAGACCCGAGACAATTTAGAAAACAATAATTTCTATATTGACCCGACCGGGGATCGAACCCGGGACCTCAGAGATGGAGACACCATGAAAACCGGTGTACAAACCACTCGACCAAGGAGGTCGTCAAGTCAACTAAACCGTCTTTGTAAGAAACATGTCGAGTTTCAGTGGACGGAAGAATGTGACGTGGCATTTCAGACCTTAAAAAAGTCACTTAGTTCATTTCCTGTCTTAGATTATCCAGATTTTGGAAAAGATAATGTTTTCCGGTTGCAAACCGATGCGTCAGGGGTAGCCTTGGGGGCTGTATTATCAAATGGAAATAATAAGCCCGTAGCTTATGCAAGCAGACAATTAAACAGTTCAGAAATAAACTACCCAACCATTCATAAAGAGTTATTAGGGGTAGTGTGGGCTATAAAACATTTTCGACCATATTTATACGGACGAAAATTTAAAATATTAACAGATCATAGACCATTGGTTCATTTATTTAGCATAAAAGATCCTAGTAGCCGTTTAACTAAGTTTAGACTTTGTTTAGAAGAATATGATTTCGATATTGAATACATAAAAGGTTCCGAAAATGTAACGGCAGATGCCTTATCGAGAGTCATTATAACATCAGACGAGTTAAAAAATCTAAATTCAAATTTTTTGGGGGTATTAACCCGTTCAATGAAAAGAACCATGGAGCAAAATAATGAACCCGCTACCTCTGGAAGTAGCAGGGTTGAGCCCCCTGTTGATCATAGGCAACCAAGAGTGGTAGATATTATGCAGAAATCACAAAATGATGTAAGGTTAGATATTTGTTCGTATGAAAACTTCGTGAAGTTGAGGAAAAAGAAAAGATACGTCTCACAGACGGGTGATATGTTATTTAGTGACTCTACTATTTACATAAATCAGGAATCTCTACTAACGGAGGCGCGCCGAGACGCAACGATAGGAGAACTGAGTGCATTATGTAAAAAATATAATATTGTAGAAGTCGTTGTGATTAAAAATGGGTTTAATAAAAAGTTTATTAAAATTTTGACCCAAACTTTCATGAAACATAAAGAATTACCGCGGTTATGTATTATTAATAACCAAGTTGAACATGTTACAAATAAAGACTTGATACGTGTTATACTAAATGATTATCATTTATTGCCGACAAGTGGACATGTAGGCATAAATAAAATGACTAAGAATATTCGAAAAAAATATTTTTGGAGTAATATGCAAAAAGACATAACTGAATATGTGACTCACTGTAAAGATTGCCAAAAGCAGAAATTTTGTAATAAAAATAATAAAGAGAAAATGGTAATAACCACTACAGCATCTACTTCTTTTGAAAAATTATATTTAGATATTGTGGGGCCGTTGGAGGTCGATAATTTGGGTAATAAATACATATTAACAATACAATGCGAATTGACAAAGTTTGTAGAAGCTTACCCAATACTTGATAAGTCAGCTGAAACTGTTGCTAGGGTTTTTACTGAAAATTTTATTTTACGATATGGTACTCCCAGGGTTATTGCGACTGACTGTGGAACGGAATTTATTAATTCCACGTTAGAAACAGTATGTAAATTGCTAAATATTGATAAGTTAAATTCAACACCCTATCATCATGAGAGTATAGGTTCGCTAGAAAACTGGCACAAACATCTCGGATGTTACTTGAGAATACAAACACAGAATCAGTCGGCAAATTGGAGTACCTGGATACCATATTGGTGCTTTGCTTATAATAATTCTGTAAATACTAGTACCAAATACTCCCCTTATGAACTAGTTTTTGGGAAAACATGTAACGTACCTAGTAATTTAGTTAGTAAAGTTGATCCCTTATATGTATACGACAATTATCCATCGGAGTTAAAATTTAGATTGCAAAAAGCTCATAATGATGCCAGGAACAACTTATTAATATCAAAACAAAGTAGAAAAACTAATTATGATTTAGATTGTAAGGAAGTACACTACAAAAAAGGTGATCTACTCTTGTATAAGAATGAAAATTATAATAAATTGAATGACTTGTATTTAGGTCCATTTGAAGTTTTAGAAGAGCTAGGTACTAATGTAAAAATATTAAAGAATAATAAAGAATATATAGTTCATAAGAATAGGACTAAGATATTTAGAAAATAAGAGTTTACTTTTCAGGGAAGGGATGCCTAGCCTTTTCAGGGGAGGTGTGATATAGTGAATTACACTATCAGCACGTACTCAATAGTACGTGATAATTAAGGTCTTCCTGATTGACAAGGCGTCCTTCCTCTAGTCACGTATAGATGTGATGTTAATTAGTATTTAAGATGATACACTAGAGGATAAAGATTATTGATTCAACGCAAGACATTGTTTCATTTCGGGTCTCCGTCCCAACGCCATTACATGCCCAGTGTACGCCCTTTTTGTGCCTATTTGTTACAATGCTCAGTGCACGATCCCGTGCCTACATGGTTACATGCCCAGTGTACGCCCTTTTTGTGCCTATTTGTTACAATGCTCAGTGCACGATCCCGTGCCTACATGGTAACATGCCCAGTGTACGCTCTTTCTGTGCCTATTTGTTACAATACTCAGTGCACGATCCCGTGCCTACATGGTAACATGCCCAGTGTACGCCCTTTTTTGTGCCTATTTGTTACAATGCTCAGTGCACGATCCCGTGCCTACATGGTAACATGCCCAGTGTACGCCCTTTTCGTGCCTATTTGTTGCTATACGCAGTGCACGCTTTCAGTGCCTGCATGGTAACATGCCCAGCGCACGCCATTGCGCGTTGGCCATTTTGTTCATACAATCACACACGTGCATTCCTCTCAGCTCATCATGTACACACCCACTCGACATTAACTCAACACAGCACAAATCGAGGCTGTAGTCTCCTGTTACTTCCGTTCCTTCCCCCCTCCCTTCTTACCCCCTGGGGCCTGGGAAGATGTTTGCGCCACAACCACAACGACGAATCGCTGCCGCCCCTTCGACGGCCAATGAGAGGCCAGCGGACCGCCGCGGAAGACGCGCGGCGCGTCGCCTGACGGCGCCGGCGCCAAACGAGTGCCCTTTGAGATCTCAAAGCGAAACCACGCGTCACGCGCTCTTGAACTCAGCTCCAAAGCCCTATGTGTACCGTGAAGAGCTAGTGCTACCAGCTCGCCCCTAACGCCTAACGAACACCAGTGCCCCTAGTGAAGTGTGTGTGTGTTGCCGCCCTCAAGCCCGCTCTAACGCCCGCGCCACGAGCGCCAGCCGCGGCCACCTTCAGCTCGTGACCGTGCCTACACCACAGACCCCCGGTAAGCCCCGTTCCCACCTCATTCCTTAACTACGTCGCATGTTGGTGCCTCTCGCGCCAACACACTCATCGCCGCCTTTACCTTAGCTTAACTTATTAATCTAATTCTTAAAACTAGTTAACCTACTTTATCTACAATCTAATGTTTGTGCCTTTGATGTTTTGTAGAGTGCGTTATGTTTGTATGATAATGGAACCTTAACGTAACTTAATTCTATTAGTAATACATTTCAGTCAAGCGATGTAATATTATAATAAATACTATTTTGGCCAGATCGTCTAGTGAACCCTCCGTTGTTAACCGCATCTAAGTAACTCAAGTTCTATTCGTGAAAGTTTAGTAATTGGCTTATCCCTGTGTTAAATTATTTACTCCTGACCTAATTACCTATCCGTCAATAACTAATATCCAAGATATGTGTAGCCTATCAGTGACTTTGTCTGAACTATTTCCTAAATCCTTCACAGCAGCTGCAGGAAAGGAATGTTAACCACTCAGAAATAATCAGATGATAGCTTAGCTTGCAGGTATTATCATTTATTAACAATAGCATTATACATAAAAGTCTTGGGGAAATTTATGAGCTCCATCCTCCGCTCTATAGCGTGCCAATACATCACATTGTGTAATTATGGCCCCGGCTCGTTGACTTTAATTTATTATTTATAGAGAGTCTACATAACTTTTCAACTCAATTTCGTCTTACATTATAAAAACTATGTGTTAACATTTACGTTCTTATTATTCCACATAAAATCAATAGAGTTTATCTCAAGGCTTGCTAACATCCGAATATCTTGCTCATCCAGAACCTCACTTATTTCTCTGATCTTGTGGGTTTTTATTTTAATAAGTTATTACAAGTAACATTCTAACTGACTGTCCTTTTGTCTTATTAGAATATTAACATTCAGTTCTATAAAGGGTGGATAATTTATTCAAAGCCCACTTTCAGGCAGTGGCTAAAATAGAATGCTATTATTTGAAGCAAAATTACTTTTGTTGACTCTCAGTGTTTATTATACAGAGCTTATACAGTGACAATATGATCAAATTATACTAACTGCCTTGGCAGCATATTACATCTCAAGTTTATTAAAGGATGTCTGATTTATTCATTCCCTTACTCCCTTCAGGAGGTAGATAAAAATAGAATGCTATTATTTGAAGCATAATTACTTTTGTTTACTCATAGTGGTTATTATGAAGATCTTATAAAGCAACAATATTATTAAATTGTACAGACCGCCTCGACAGCATATTAAATCTCAAGTTTATTAAAAGATGTCTGATTTATTCCATATCCTTGACTTTAGGAAGTGAACTTAGTTAATTATATTCATTAACCTATACCTCAGTCTCTCAGACTGGGTGATTACTTAATAGCCTACTAAATCATGGCCATTATACTTTTAGTAGGTAGGTATCAGGTAATTGTCCCTGTTAATAATTAAATCAATTATATTTAGAAGTTATTCTTTACTCACTTTAATAGGTATAAAGCAGACTGTACTTTTAATAATAATAATAATAATAATAATAAAAAGCTCTTGTCACTGTCACAACGTGTCATTTCTTACAGAAAATATTTTTTGGTTTTATTGGTTCTAATGTTGTTTTCGTCGTACAAAATTTCCGTAAGCAGTGAAATAAAAGCAGTAAGATCAATATCAAAAATGCAAAACACCGATTTGGTTGTTTTTAAATTACTTTTACAATAGAACACAATCCCGAACCTACTGACATGCTGACGTACAACGTCAACAAGCAAACAACACTATGAAAATCAAAAAGAAATGATAACGAGAAACAGAGCTAAACGAAGCGCACGCCCTCCACCATCGCCTACTCCGCCGACTTCAAGCTCCTCGTCCAATGACGACCTCAACAGGGTGTCAACCGACGAGTCGAGCAGCGCCAGTTGCCGTCTCCGCCGCCACAACGACCAGCGCGACGTAGACGACCACCGCTGCCGGCACGCTTGGGATCAGTGGGGCAACCTGCCCCGCGTACGACCCCCGCTACCGGTGGTGTAGTGCGCCGCATGCGATGGACTCAGCCTATAAATGAGAACTGCATGCGCGCCTACTATGGGGCAACAGAGAGAGGAACTAACCTTACTGCGTATCGTGTTCGGCTGCTGTCTTTGTTTCAGACCCTTGAACCGACCATCGACGTGTCTGCCCAACGATTGTACGGATCAAGTGCGGGTAATCCAGCGTAACAACTTGCTGGATCAGTCAGCACTTGATCGGCAACGCCTGGAGTCACTACGTATTTGTACGGCTTCTTCATCGGTGCAGGATCGCCCTGCCCCACAATTACCGGCCGTGACGTCGGAATTGGTAGCGCGAGTAGATCCGGTACCCGACGATGAAGACTATATAAATACGAATGTAAGTACACAGGCGAATGAGCAAATGAGGAGCGCTTTGAACGATGCCATTCTACAGTATCGTGACACGCGTAACTCTAGGCCGCGTATACCTTGTTTGCCCACGAATAGGCATAATTTGGCGTTAATGAGTGCCTTGAACGATTAACTGGTTCCTTTTCTAGGAACCAGTGAAAATTTAATTGATACCTACTAGATTCTTTATTGTGGGGCCATCGCGGTGTGTCGCGTTGCTCGTGTCAAATTCCAGGATTCGGACCGAGTACCGCGGCGAACCGGGACTGCCCCTGCTTGGCAATTGAGGATCGAGGGGCGTATCAATAGGTTCAGGACACTCATTGCAAAACTAATTTGCTTCAGAAATGGCAATAATCGGCCTCGCGTCATGCGATTCGTCACACAAGCCTTTGTCGGGACTGATGTTCGACCGGAAATTTATCTGGCTTGTGTGACGGAACGTATTGACTTTCTGAAGCAAAAAGTCTATGCATGGGCAAACCGTATACGTCGCTACAGAGTGCGTGTGGACCGATACCAACAAAATCGCCTCTTTCAAAGTGACCAAAGAAAAGTATACAGACGTTGGGGAGGAGCTGATCAACGTGTGGGCGACGGGCAGCTACCGGATGTTGATGCCATGACTAATTTCTGTCGCAACATTTGGTCGGTGCCCATCGAGCACACGGAAGGTGAATGGATGAGTGTTGTCAGTGTGGCGTGTGAACCTATCGAGACCATGCAGCCTAAAAATATTAATACAGCTGACGTAAGTTGTGCAATCCGTACGGCCCAAAATTGGAAATGCCCAGGACCGGACGGATTGCACAACTTCTGGATCAAATGGTTTCGATGTTCACACGAGTTACTGGCAACGCAATTCCAAGAAGCCATAGAGCTTGGCTCACTCCCAAGTTTGTTGACTACTGGTGTCACTTTTCTGCTCCATAAATCGGGTAGTACCACGGAACCGAAAAATTATAGACCCATCACGTGCTTACCTACTTTATACAAGCTCCTTATATCCATTCTGAGAACAAAAATTAACGCGCACATTGTTGCAAACAATATTTTGGACAAGACTCAGAATGGATGTAGGGTTTGGTCCCGTGGTACTAAGGAGCTTCTCCTCATTGACATGACCATATGCCAGAAGGTCCGGCGTGGCAGAGGGACTCTCTCTACAGCCTGGATTGACTATAAGAAGGCCTATGATTCGGTGCCGCATTCATGGTTGGTGAGGATTTTAGAATTATATAAAATTGATATAACTTTAAAATCCTTTTTGATATCATGTATGCGGCAGTGGACCACGGTCTTGAGTCAACCAGGATGTCGAGATAGTGTTTTTGCCACGCAGGATCTTATAAGGATAGAGCGTGGCATATTCCAGGGCGACAGTCTGAGTCCTTTATGGTTTTGCCTAGCTTTGAATTCTCTCAGTACTTTGTTGAGAAATTCAAAGTTAGGCTGTCAACTGCGGAGAGGGGGTGAAGTTATGTCGCACTTGTTGTACATGGATAACCTCAAGTTGCTCGCACCAAACCGCCAAGACTTGGTGAAACTGCTGAAAATTACTGAGACTTTCAGCAGTGCCATCAAGATGGAGTTTGGTGTGGATAAGTGTGCGGTTATGCATGTACAGCGTGGGAGAGTAGTAAATTCAACCAATTTACAACTCTCCGAAACGATAAACTTCAGATCTCTCTCCGAAGTTGAAACATATAAATATCTTGGTATGTCACAGTCTTTAGGTGTTGTGGATGGGGACATAAAACAGTCATTACGGGAGCGATTCTTTTGCCGCCTAAGAAAAGTACTTAACAGTCTTTTATCGGGTGGCAATAAGACGCGTGCTTTTAATGGCTGGATTATGCCTCTACTCACATACTCCTTTGGCATACTAAGATGGACTCAGACCGAATTGGACGCCTTGGATAGAAGAGTCCGTCAAATGCTCACGACTTCCAGAATGTTACACCCGCGCTCATCTGTTATGAGGCTGTACATCCCGCGGAGATGTGGGGGTCGCGGCTTTTTAAATGCCAAGGACCTACATAACCGTGAGGTGTGCAGTCTCAGGGATTATTTCCTTAACAGTAAGTGCGGGATGCATTTGGATGTCGTGGCAGTTGATAGACACTTTACGCCGCTCTCCTTGGCAACAGAAAACTGGCGGAAACCAGTGGTGCTAAGCACTCTAGATCGCAAGGACATATGGACGAGCAAGGTGCTACACGGGCGCTACTATCGGGCTCTAACTGGGCCTGATGTAGATTTGCCTGCCGCGGTGAAATGGCTACGTTTCGGTGACCTTTTTGGGGAAACCGAAGGTTTTGTCTGTGCTATTGAAGATGAAGTTATCAAGACGAATAACTACCGGAAATATATAATGAGGGACGGTACGGTCGACATCTGTCGGGCATGCCGCCGTCCGGGAGAATCACTCCGACATATTATTTCCGGTTGTTCTCATCTTGCTAACGGAGAGTATTTGCACAGACACAACCAAGTAGCCAGAATAATTCACCAGCAACTTGCTCTTCGATATGGCCAAGTTGAATCAGAGGTGCCGTCCTATAAGTACGCACCTGCGCCAGTTCTCGAAAATGGTCATGCAACGCTCTACTGGGATCGCTCTATCATCACGGACAGGACTATTGTCGCTAATAAGCCTGATATCGTGGTGATCGACCGATCTCAGCGCCAAGCAATATTGGTTGATGTCACCATACCTCATGACGAGAACCTCGTGAAAGCCGAGAAGGACAAGCTCAGTAAGTACCTTGACTTGGCTCACGAGGTTACCGCCATGTGGGATGTGGATTCAACCATTATTGTACCGATAGTCGTTTCGGCACACGGCCTTATAGCGAAGAGCCTCGATCAACATCTAGAGAGGCTCTCGCTGAAAGGTTGGGTCAAGGGTCAGATGCAAAAGGCAGTACTCCTTGACACGGCACGTATTGATGAGTGACTGGCAACACTTGCCACTGTTTACACTGTTCTCCTATAATCTTTTCCGAAATTCACTGATATTCACATCTTTTCAACGTTGAAGTGTTTGTATTATGTGGTGCAAGTCAACATCAGGCCGCATCATCGTTATCCAAGAGAACATCGGTGTAATAATTCAGGAAAACTAAAAGATAAGTTGTATTTTTATACCCACTTTATTTAACAAATTGGGAACTGTCATATTTTTAGTGGAACATACCCGCTAAACACCGACATTGTTGCTGTCAGATTCAAATGACAGTCTCTGTATTTAACACTGTCGTAGTGTTGCCGCTTGGAAAATTTTACCCATGTCAGTGGAGTTTCTATAAATCTGGCTTACAAACTGTGTCGCAGCTCCACCATCAACACCTCACAGTAACAGATCTCACGACGTGCCTTTGTGGCGCCATCTAGCGACAAGTGAACTGCTTAGCTTCATATAAAATGGTAAATTGCGCAGCCTGTGGGAAATTTATGTCGCCGGCGGGGGGCGCCGCCTGTTCGTTGTGCCCCCTTAAGTACCATAAATTATGTGTGAGTTTGCCAGACAAGGTTCCGATTAGCAGGGACTGGTCCTGTCCCAGCTGCAAGAAAATCGTCCGCAAGGGGGACAGCACGCCAGTAAAGAGTTTAGTCGAAGAGACAACCTCGGCTTCCAGTGACGCTGTATCACATATTCTGCTCCCACGGGACTCACTTCCCGACTCTGTTGACATGGAGGAGCGCCGGAATAAAGAACTTGCGGACTTTATGGGGGAAATGAGGGAGTTCCGCAGGGAGATGGCACAGCAGCTGGAGCGTATGGCGACCGCCAACTCCAGGCTGCAGAGCGAGGTCGAGGTCCTGCGAGCCGAGCTAGCCTCCCTCAAAAGCGAGGTCAGAGCTTCCTCCCCCCGCGTGGAGACTGCACAAGCTCCCCCACCTCAAAACGACACGGGCGCCATTGCCGGCGCACTAAACGAGCTGAAGAGCTTGTTTGTTGGCTCAATCGGGGCAATCAACTCCCGATTGGACGGGCTCGAGGCGAGGGCAACTACCGCCACGCTGCCCGAGAGGACGCGCCCGCCTTTGGCCGCGCGGGGATCGAGGGTGGAGGAGTTCCCACCTCTCCCTACGCCAGCGAATAGGCGGACCTCGACTGCTGTGACGGGCAACCCGTTCACCTCGCCACCTCAGCGTAATGTCGGCTGGGCTTCAACGCCCCCATTAGAGGAGACAGCGAACCCGACTGCCCCTCGCCGTCGGCGAAGGAGAGGTCGAGTGAACGCGACAGCAAATGGTCCACCACAGGCCACGAGAGGAGCCCCCCCGCCCCAGTCTGCCCCGGCAGCCCGAGGCAGGGCTAAAAGGAGGCGGCTAAAGAGACCCCGCACAGCGGCGGTGGTCCTACAGCTCACGCCAGAGGCGGTCGAAAGCGGCGTCACCTATGCCGATGCGATCAAGCGCGCGAAGGACGCAATCTCGTTGGCCGACTGCGGCATTGTGTCTGGGCTAACCACAAGGGTAGCCATGACGGGGGCCCGACTCTATGAAATTCCGGGCGCGAACAGCGGAGAGGCCGCTGACCGATTCGCAACTCAGCTCATAGAAGTCCTGAGTGACGTGGCGACCGTCGTCAGGCCCGAAAAGTCTGCGGACATCCGCATATCGGGCCTGGACGACACCGTAACCACGGAGGAGGTGGCGAAAGCCGTCGCTCAGAGGGGAGGATGCCTGCTTGAGCGCGTGAAGGTAGGAGCACCGCA
Source organism: Scoparia ambigualis (assembly GCA_963921215.1). Taxonomy (NCBI): domain Eukaryota; kingdom Metazoa; phylum Arthropoda; class Insecta; order Lepidoptera; family Crambidae; genus Scoparia; species Scoparia ambigualis. The sequence continues at coordinate 215,768 of OY992506.1, read as the reverse complement.
ACCTGGCCCTGGCGGCTCCTCGTCAGTTATCGTGCGCTGCCCCATCAAGGCGGTCCAGACGCTCGTGGCGGCCGGAAAGTTACTCGTGAGCTGGTTGGCGGCCCCTGTAACTCTCCTCGACGCACGACCCATGCGCTGCTTCAAGTGCATGGGCGTGGGTCACACGAGGTTGAGATGTCCGTCGGAAGTGGACCGCAGCGGAATCTGTTTTCGCAGAGAGCGCCCCAATGCGCGGTCTGCGCCAACAGAGGCCGGCCTTCGGGCCACATTATGGGAAGCCGGACGTGCGCCCCCCTCGAAGGAAGGAGCGGGGCAATGGGTCCGCAGCGCCCCCGGTAGCGCAGCCGGAAAGGACGGAGGAGATGGAGACGCAGGAGGCAGAGGCCCCGCGGATCCCGACGCCTTCCTCACCCTCTAACCCCAATGCCTCTCCGGCGAGAGATACAGGGAGAGGCTTGGGAGGTAATCAGGAGGAGGAAGAAGAGGTGGGGGCGGACGATGCGTCGTCGTCGGACTCGACGATCCGTCCGTCCCAAAGAGAGATAAGCAGACAGTCCTCGGAGTCGGTGGTGTACGACTCGGACTAGTCTAAGGCCACGTAAAAGCCCGAGAGGAAAGCCTGAGGGGTTGTGGCGCCACGTAAAAGCCCGAGAGGAGAAGCCTGAGGGGTAGTGGCAGCACTCGGTGGAGTCCCTGACGGGGGGCGCCACCGACTGCAGAGGGAAAAGGGGTTTCCGTGCGAGGTGCATGGATTCCCCTTTTAGGGAGTTATCTCTCTTTGGGGTGCAAATTTGGGAACCTCCTCGTGGTGCACCATGGGGTAAGGCCTCTCGGCCCACGTTCAGCGTGGGACAAGGGCTTTATATTTTTATTAGTCGTGGATATTGCGATCGTCCTTTCAATATGGTCCAATGTGCTATGTGCAATAACCAATTCTCCGATGGCGTCCAGTGCTCCGCTTGTGGTAAAAAATTAGATTTTAGCTGTGCCGGACTAACAGAAGCTGGCTGGAGGAAACTGGGTACGGACCGTAGATCCACCTGGAGATGCCCTACTTGTAGAACAGTAAGTGCGGCTTCGCCTAGCCCAAACGAGTCTGCTTCTTCGGCGATTATACTCCAGGAGATCCGTGACTTGAAAATGCAGCTGGCCGAGTTTAAAGAAATCAAGACCAAGCTGGCTTGTCTCCCAAGTCTAGTGGAAGAGATAAGATCGATGAAAGAAGACATAACCGAATTAAAAAAGTCATGTGAATTCTCGGCTTCTTGGATAGATGACCTGAAAGTTAAGTCTACTAACACCGACAAAAAGGTAGCTGATCTAGAAAATAAACTTTTGGCTGTTGAAGACTCAATTGTTAGCTTGAAATCTCAGCTATATAATACCGAACAAAGATCACGCCTTAACAACGTTGAGATTAAGGGAGTACCATTAAAAAAGGATGAAAACTTATTCCTTATTATCGAAGCGATTTGCAAGGAAATTGGGTACAACTTCCCGAAAACTCAGATTAACTATATCTCAAGAGTGCCTACATTTAATTCAAAGGACAAAACAATAGTAGTGAGTTTCGTCAACCGCTATATTAAAGAAGACTTAATATCTACAGCGCGTACACATAAAATATTAAAAGCGGAAGACATTGGGTACCATGGATCGCAACAACGCATTTTCCTCAATGACCACCTGAATTCGGAATCCAAGCACCTATTAAATAAGGCCAAACAACTTGCTAAGGAAAAAAATTACAGCTACGTCTGGGTCAAATTTGGAAAAATTCATGCAAGGAAGAATGATACATCCGGCGTATTTATAATCAACAAATTAAGTGATTTAAACAAGTTTGTATAGACTGTTTCATATTAAGGGATTTATTTTTATTTTTGTTGTTAAGTATTTCATACGGTTCACTTTTTATAATAATTGTTTTGACACTTTTTATTGATTGTCAGTATTTTCTAAGTAAAAATATATCCATTATTAACTGTAATTGCAAAATCAGATGTGAGGTGGTTTGTTGCTTTATGTTGGTCACATCTGGCTTGCCACCTCCGCCGATACCGCCTTGCTATTGTTTAACTTGCACACCCATGCAACTTCGAGTTGCATGTGACAAATATATGACGGTCTCGCTTGCTCTGCCACAATTATTATTACGCGCATCGTCTAAACGCATTGTCGCACCTTCTCGCTCCTGTTTGTCTTATCGTCATTGCTCTTTAAACGCCCTGCTATGCACATCATACGCTCGCTGTCCGTTGCGTACTTTGCTGCTTTCGTTGTTTATCAGTGATTACCTATCCGGCACTTTTAATTCGTTTATTTTTTGTTCAAATGTTAATCTAATATATGTGTTTAGTTTGTATTATGATACTTATAACAGTTGTTATGATTTTTATGTCTCAAAGGCGATTCACTGATGGATGTCGATGGTGTAAATATAAATAACTCTAATCTGAGTATTTATTATCAAAACGATAGAGGATTACGTTCTAAAACCTTAACATTCTATCGTAATGTATGCCTCAATTCGTATGACGTGATAATCTTAACGGAGACCTGGTTGCTGGATAGTGTGAGTGATTCCGAGTTATTCGATGGTAGGTATATTGTTTGGCGACGAGACAGAAATTACGAGTTAACTCGTCAAGGTCGTGGCGGTGGTGTACTTATCGCAGTGCGGAAACATCTACCTGCTACTCCCCAATACCAATTTAATTCTACCGCGGAAGATCTTTGGTTATCGCTACCAATTAAGCAAAATAACGTCAATAAGACCATAAATTTGAATTTATGCGTTGTTTATTTATGTAAGCAAAACTTAGGCTTGTCTTTCTCTGGACAATTAAGTAATCATTTATCTAGAGTTGGTGAATTTATGTTACATAGTCCCGATGACATATATCTCATTGTCGGCGACTATAATATGAGTGGAATATCATGGTTATTTAACAATGATGGTTCTTATTCGGCGGCTAATATGACAAGCACCGATGAACAATTATTAAATGATGATTTATTTACACATAATTTAATACAGTATAACGGTGTTTTAAATGTTTATGGTAAATTATTGGACCTTGTATTATCTAACTCTGCAGTGACTGTTACGGAGTGTTGCGACCCATTGGTTCCCCTCGATCCTCACCATAAGGCTATTGTAATTGACTTCAAGTTCCAAAGTCATTCTTATTTACAACATGGAACGATAACTAAACGTATTTTTAGTAAGGGTGACTATACTGAATTAAATCTAAAAATTAAAAAGATCGATTGGCAGTCTGAATTATTAAACAAAGATATAGAACAAGCTGTTGGCTATTTTTACTCCTCAATAAATAAGTTAATTGAAAGGTATGTACCCTCAAAAATTTTTCGCGAAAATACATACCCGCCTTGGTACTCATTATCATTAAAGAAGTTAATTAAAGATAAGCATAAGTATTACATTAGATTTAAAAAATACGGTAACCATTCTGATATGTGTACTTATAAATTATTAAGGGAAAGAGTAAAAACTTTGGAATCAGAGTGCTATCAAACCTATGTATCGTCAGTTGAAAGGTCTATTAAAGATAACCCTAAGTATTTTTGGTCGTTTATTAAATCACGATATAAATCATCAAATATACCAAGCACAATTAAATACGGAGACAAAGTTGCTAACGATGGCTGTTCTATTGCTAACGTTTTCTCTGACTTCTTTTACTCTACTTTCTTGCAGCCTTCTTCCTCACCTAGACTATCTAACTTATCTGCCAATGTCAACACGACACCGCTTTCTAGTATTTCGAATATTGACATAAACATTGAGGAAGTGGGTAAGCTACTCTCGTCGCTAGACGTCGCCAAGTCGGCTGGACCTGATGGTTTGCCTCCGATTTTTCTGACTAAGTGCGCGGAATCTATTGTAACACCCATATACTTGTTGTTTCTAAAGTCAATTAATGAAAATAATTTGCCATCTATATGGAAGTCCGCTTTTATAACGCCAATTCACAAAAAAGGCGTTAAAACCGAGGTAACTAACTACAGGCCAGTTTCAAAGCTGTGCATTGTAGCTAAGGTATTTGAAAGAATCGTTTATAATCAATTATACTCTTCTTTGAAAAACTCATTCACCGAGTCTCAGCACGGTTTCCTTCAAGGACGATCCACCGTGTCGAATCTCGTGTTACTCAATGAATTTATCACCAATACTATGCAAAATGGTAAGCAGGCCGATGTCATTTACACGGATTATAGCAAGTGTTTCGATAGAATACACCACACTATGTTAATCAGCAAATTGGAACACATTGGGATTAACGGTGATCTCTTAAGGTGGTTTGAGTCTTATATTTCCAACAGATCCCAAGCTGTTGTTATTAATAACTATATTTCTAGCTGGGTCGTGGTACCTAGCGGAGTGCCCCAGGGTTCTCTTCTTGGTCCACTTCTGTTTTTGATCTTTGTAAATGACATCAGCTCTTGTTTCCATCACTCCAGGCTGCTTGGTTTCGCAGATGACATGAAAATTTTTAAATCCATTTCATGTGAATCCGATACAGTGGATCTTCAGTCAGATCTGACGCGTTTGGATATGTACTGTGAGGCAAACAAACTGGATCTTAATCCATCAAAATGTTCCGTTGTAACTTTCAGTCGAAAAACTGTCAGTATTTTGTCGGGTTACAAACTAAAGGGCACAATTTTACAAAGATTATCCAATATACGAGATCTTGGAATTCACCATGACTCAAAGCTTCTTTTTGACGATCACATTGATAGGACTGTTAAGAAGGCTTCACAGGCACTGGGATTTGTGATGAGATCCTCGACAAGTTTTAATGACATCAAAACTATTAAAATATTGTACTGCACCTTTGTAAGAAGTATACTGGAATATGGATCGGAGATCTGGAATCCGCGCTACAATAAGTACGTTGACCGCATTGAACATGTGCAGAAAAAATTTATAAAATTTTTATGCTATCGCCTGAAGTTGCCATATAATTCTAGCAACTATTTGGAACTTTGTTCGCGGTTTCACTTTCTTCCCTTACAAAGACGAAGGGAAATATCAGATATTGTGTTTTTACTAAAAATAATTACGAATAAAATAAATTCTCCTGAGCTTCTTTCTAAAATCTACTTTAACATTCCATCAAGATCAATAAGACATTACATTCCAATTAATATACCGTTAGTTTCATCAAATTACCATCAGAACGTATTTCTATGGCGAGCTAGCAGGAGTCTAAATGAGTTTTGTAAGACAAACGACTTCGATATATTTCATTCTAGCATAGCAACAGCAAGGCGGCTATTAAGTCAAGATTTCTTTATTAAATAATTTAAGACATTATTATAATCCCCTCTCAATATTAATCTGTAACTTTTTTTATATTTCTTAGTATTTAATTTTTTGTTTTTTTGTCCACACAAAGCATTGTTTAATCTGATTTTAAACGTGGAGACCTGTTATTGGCCATCTGCTACCTATATCTTAATGTAAGTATGTTTCATGTGCTGTTGGTCTTCCAAAGTAAAATAAATAAATAAAAAATAAATTTATGCTAATCCCTGGCGTCCCTTCTGGGCGTCGAATAAAGTAGGTGGTGCCCCTTCTGGGCATCGCACCCCTTTCAACGCGCGTCCCTTCTGGACCGCACAGCGGGTCACTCGGACCTGCGGGGGGGATCTCCACGTGCGGCCCACTCTGGGTCGCACGCTCGCCGCTCACTCCAGAGCGGCTTTGAGGGGAGTTTTTGACGGCGCCCCTTCTGGGCGTCGTTACACGGGGGGGAATGGGTAGTTGGCGCCACTTCTGGGCGCCTTTCAGGCAAAGGTGCCGTCGTTGCGGGGCGCGGCGACGGGCGCCCGTTTTCGGACGGGTTGGTGGGCGGCTTACAGCCCACCCCCTAGCGACCAGGGGGATTGCAACCCGTAAATTGCTACCCCCCTTATGGAAAATGTCAGACAATGAGAGCACGTTGTCATGCGATGCGGCTGACGCCCGCCGCCAACCGATGCCCGGGTCGGTTGGTGCGAAATTTGCTACCGAAGGCGGCTCAGGGGTAGGCGACCAGGCCCCTGTGTCTGCGGATGCTTCTGGAAGGGAAGGAGGTGCACCCTTGAAGGGTAAAGGAAAGCCGGAGAGTTCTGCCTCTCGGTTTCCAAGGATTGGCCTATCATGGGCTGATAGGCAGATTTGCGAGGCGGCTACATCTGGAGTAGTTCTGTTCGGAAAGGACAATGGAGTGAGTGGGCTTGGAGTGATTACCGACACCTTATCACCTAGGCTCACCCGCGGGGCATTCCGGCGCGAGACTGGCAGGACGGGGGATAACAGCGAGACCACGTCTGTCGCATCCATAGCTCGCGCTCGTGATAGGAGTCCATCAATTACAACTGAGATGGACTCAGATGATGATTCGGTCATGCATTCCGATGCAGGTTCCTCCTCTTTACCCGAGTCGAATCAAGTATCGAAAAGAAGCAGCAAGTTTAACGTCTTAGCTGCGGCTCGCAGAGAGCTGGAGCTTGCTCGCCTCGCGAGGAGCGAGGAGCTTCAGCTCGATGCTGAGCAGGAGGCGGAGCTGATGTGTCGAGAGGCTCGGGAGCGGCGTGCCGCTAGAGGTGAAAGGAGGGCTGCTTGCCGGAACCGGGCGCAAGCTGACGCTATGGCGGCAGAAGACTGCTCTAAGGCAGTTCAAGATGCGGGCGACATCGTGGCGTACGTCGCTCGTAATTCAGGGAATTTGAAAGGGACGTTTCAACGGTCCCTAAACGAGGCCGTCGAAATATATAAGATGGCCTCCGAGGAGTTCCGCAGGCTACCCAATGCCGAGGAGAACTTGGCGTTGCGAGAAATTAACGGTGGCCTGCATTACGATAACCGCGCGCTGAGAGAATTAACTGCCAGCTTACAAGCGGACAACACTCGCTTGCACACGCGTTTGGCCGAGTTGCAGAGAGAGATGGCTGAACTCAGAGCCACACTCGAGAACGTTCAGCGGGCCCAGACAAGATCTCCTGGTGCCTGCCTCGAGGTTGAGGAGTTACCAGCACGTCCTGCACCACGCCTCACTTCACCACCTGTGCGAAGCGTCGATGTAGTGACTCCAACTCGCGCTGAGGGCGTCTGCCGCTGGTCCCAGCGTACGCCTCCGCCACCATCACCACTCGCGACAGAGAGCCTGCTGAAAACTTTCATGCAGGAAGTGACCCGAATGCTCGACGAGCGTCTAGGTCCGGCGAAACCTGAGCTTCCTCCGGCTGAGCAGCAGAATACTCCCGCTGACAGTGCTGTACAACATCCGTTGCCTGTCAGCCCGGACTGCGCAGAGACGGATGTTTCTCCGGAAGCCCATAAGGGTAGGGGCAGAAAGAAGGCGCCTTCTAAGGCTAAGGGAAAAGGGGGGAAAACCGGCAAACAAGAGCAAGCCGCTGCACCCAGTCAGGCAGGTAACAAGACCGCTGCCCCCCAAAGTACCAAGCCTAAATCTAAGGCATCGACTTCGGCGCACCAGTCTCGACCACCAGAGACTGAGTGGACTAAGGTCCAGCGCAAGAAGAACAAAAAGGGGGAGGCGCCGAAGGCACCCCCGCCTAAAAGGAAGGCAGCCGCGCGAACACCTGCGGATGCGCCTGCGAAGGCGAAGAAGAAGAAGCGGTTGAGGAAGAAACTACGGCCCCCAAGATCTGCGGCCGTAGTCCTTACGCTCCGCCCCGAAGCAATTAATCGGGGCGTTACGTTTGAGTCAGCTATGTTGCAGGCTCGAACAAGGGTGAATCCTGCCAGTCTGAACATCCCGCCCTTCTCCGGTCTCCGAAGGTCAGCGACAGGCGGTCGCGTATTCGAGTTTTCTGGCCCGGCCGGCCCAGCGCACGCCGATGTTCTGGCTGGTTGCTTCTCCAATACCATGGCGGACACTTTCATCGTGGCCAGGCCTACAAAGTCCGCCGATCTGCGGGTCTCAGGGCTCGCAGATGGCACAACGAGGAGCGAGGTGATCAGCGCGATCGCTGAAAAAGGAGGGTGCTCCACAGACACCATCTCAGCTGGGGAGATCAGACGAGGAGCGGGCGGAATGGGCACCATCTGGGTGCGATGTCCTGTTTCGGCCGCAAAAGCCGTCTTAGAGTTGGGCCGAACGCAGATCGGCTTTGGGTTGGCGCGAATCCACGCGCTAGACTCAAAGCCGAGACGGTGTTTTCGGTGCCTCGAGGGAGGCCACACCAGGGCTACTTGCGTGTCGCCCATAGACCGCAGCGGTCTCTGCTACCGCTGTGGGGTCGAAGGGCACATTGCCTCATCATGCCACGCAAAGCCCTGCTGCCCCATTTGCACTGCAGCCGGCAAACCAGCAGGCCACAGTATGGGGTCGAGGCTGTGCAAGCCTTCTAAGAGGAAGAGGAAGCGGAGAGCCGGTGTAACACCTGAACCGGCTGCTCCGGGCGCTAGCAGCGGTACAGCGCAGTGATCCTGGCAGGATCCCAGGAGAGTAGAGGGGACACGGAAGCGCGGGTTTTGCCTCAGTTCCGTTCCCCTCTGCAGCGAACTCGCGGGCGTACGGGCATGGGGAGCCCTACGTCCGCAGGTATGGGTTCGCAAGTTGGATTGGGGGTGGACTTAAATGTTCCGAGTCACCCCCAGCCCGATGGCAGAATCGGGCAGTGCTCATCGGTTATCGATGCCCGTTGTGCGGCTGTGGAACAGTCCTCAAGGACCACCAGGGCTGTACCTCGAACGGAGGTTGGAACATCCGGGTGTTTTAGTGGGTAGTGCCGTTTAAGATCGTAGGCGAGTCCCACATATCCCGCGGGTCGCCCCAGTCCCGCGGGAATGCATAAACGCATTTCACCCGGTCAAAAAAAAAAAAAAAAAAAAAAAAAAAAAAAAAAAAAAAAAAAAAAAAAAAAAGGTTAGGTTAGGTTAGGTTAGGTTAGGTTAGGTTAGGTTAGGTTGGGGTGCAAATTTGGGAACCTCCTCGTGGTGCACCCTGGGGTAAGGCCTCTCGGCCCACGTTCAGCGTGGGACAAGGGGCTTTATGCTAATCCCTGGCGTCCCTTCTGGGCGCCGAATAAAGTAGGTGGTGCCCCTTCTGGGCATCGCACCCCCTTCAACGCGCGTCCCTTCTGGACAGCACAGCGGGTCACTCGGACCTGCGGGGGGGATCTCCACGTGCGGCCCACTCTGGGTCGCACGCTCGCCGCTCACTCCAGAGCGGCTTTGAGGGGAGTTTTGACGGCGCCCCTTCTGGGCGTCGTTACGCGGGGGGGAATGGGGTAGTTGGCGCCCCTTCTGGGCGCCTTTCAGGCAAAGGCTTCGTCGTTGGGGCACGCGGCGACGGGCGCCCGTCTTTTGGACGGGTTGGTGGGCGGCAAACAGCCCACCCACCTAGCGACCATGGGGGGGAAAGGGGAGCACCCCGAAAGGGGTGTACCAGGGGCCTCACGCCAGCCCCTGAGCATCGTAATCCCCGAACCGACAGCGATGAGCCCACTCGAGGCGTCTGTGGGGGAGCTGTTGGGGAGGGGACCGAGGGCCTGCCTTAACCGGCCGGCCGCGTCAAGGAAAAGACTTCAAACCCGTGAGAGTCACGTTAAAACCTGCCGGAACCACCCGCCACCGGCAGTATGAGGGTTCCCTGCGCATGAGGCCTCTGCGCAGGGTGACGGCCTATTGTTCTCATACTCGTGGGACCCTAATGAAGAGAATAAACCCCAAAACCCCGGCCGCTGTCGTAAGCAGCGGCCAACAACCCCCAGCCGAGGGTGCAACGGTGTCCGTTACCGGACCCGCTGCGATCGGCTCGATTGGAAAACCGAGCGGCGGCGACAGCCGGAAGAGGTCGTGGAGTATTGGCATCGACTCAGATGACTACTCGGGGGAGGAATCGTCGAACTCAGCGCCGAAGATCGGCACGGCGCGAAGGGGCCGAGGATCGGCTGGTGTGCGCTTAACGCATCGAGCTGAAACGGTAGCGGAGGCGCTCCGGAGAGAGGACCTTGCCCAGGTCGACGCCGACTTGGACGCTGAATTGGCGGAGGAGACTCGGAAGTACGAGGAGGTGCTTCGTCGGATTCGTATGCGGGAAGAGGAGTCCGCAATCGTTCAGGGCGCGGACTTGCTAGGCCTAAGCAAAGAGGAGCGTTCGCAGAAGGCGAAAGATCGCAAGGCTGCGCGTGACGCCGAGACTGCTCGGCTGGCGGACATAGAGTCCAAGACTCGAAGGACTTCCGACGATGTCCTGGACAAGGCTGTGGAGGACCTCATCCCGTGGAGTGTCGAGCCACAGGGTCTCACAGCCCATGAGGTAAACTCGAGGGCCTCTCTGTGCACAGAGGCTATCCGGGAAGTGTCCAGAAGGTCTGGACACATAAAGGGGACGATGCAGAGGACCCTCAATAATGCCTGCCTTAACATCGAGCGGGCCGTCTCAAACTTGACGTCGAGGTGCCTTGCAGAGGAAACGGAGCTCCTGGAATACAGGAACATCCAGATCCAGAAGGAAGCAGACTCCCTCCGGGCGGAGGTCGAGTCGCTTCGGAAGGAGTTGAGCAAAAGGGGCTCACCGCCGCGGAGAGCGGCGCCCCCCGCTGCTCCTCCTCCAAACCCGGACCTGTCTGCGCTGGCTGGTACTCTGCGGGAGATCCAGTCAGCATTCACCAGCTCCATCGAGGCCATTAACACCCGGCTCGATGGCCTGGAGACGAGGCTCACCACCCAGCCCCAGAGGGTACGGCCGCCTTTAGTGGGAGACCGAGGGAGAGTTGGTAGGGAGGATTTCCCCCCTCTCCCGACGCCAGCACTAGGGCGGACACCGCCGCGTGCCCCCCGCACCGCAAAGAAGACTGGCACCCCAATCGCCAGCCCTCCAACCGCACCCACCCAGCAGACCACCAGCTGGGCCCCGGTCCCCCCTGCCCGGGACGGGGAAAGGACGACGGCGCCCCGCCGCCGGCGGAGAGGACGAGGAAGACGTGGACCGCCCCCGGCGCACGACCCCCATCGAGGGCCCCCTAAGACCGCTCAGGCGAAAGGGCGAAGTAAGATGAGCCTTAGACGACCCGGCACAGCGGCCGTGATCATCAAACTCACACCAGAGGCGGAAGACTGCGGCGTGACGTACGCCGCCGTCATCAAGCGAGCCCGCGAGACGATCGCGCCCGAAGAGGTCGGGATAAGGCCCGGGCTCCGAACGCGCACTGCGCAGAATGGAGCCCGTCTTTTTGAAATTCCCGGGGCGGACAGCGGGGAGGTAGCCGACAGGTTTGCCGAGCGGCTGAGGACCGAGGTAGGGGACGTGGTGACTGTCGTCAGGCCCGAGAAGTGCGCGGATATTCGCGTCTCGGACTTTGACGACACCGTCACGACCCAGGACATCGCGGAGGCCGTGTCCAGGAGGGGAGGCTGCCCCCAGGAGAGGGTGAAGGTTGGGGCGTTGCGATCTGGCCCCAACGGCACGTTTTCGGCGCTGGTGCGCTGCCCAATTGTGGCCGCCAGGGCGTTGAGCCGGCAGCGGAGGATGCCACTTCTGTGGACAACGGCGGTGGTGACTGTCCTGGACCGACGCCCACTGCGCTGCTTCCGGTGCATGGGCGTCGGGCACACGCGGGATCGGTGCGAGTCACGCATTGATAGAAGTGGGATATGCTTCCGCTGTGGCCTACCCGGTCATAAGGCGGCGGCGTGTGCGGTCGCGGTGCCGGTGTGCGCCGTATGTGAGGACGCGGGCAGAACTCATGGCCACGTCATGGGAAGCCGGAGGTGTGATCCTCCCCTGAAGAGGGTGAGAGATCGCGCTTCCCATGACGTCCAAGCCGACGCGCGGAGTGAGCCGCGACCGGCGGCCATCGTGGAAGAGGTTGAAATGCTGGAGGCCGCGACCCCATGTGCGAGTCCAGCCCCAGCCCCAGCCCCAGCCCCAGCCCCAGTGTCAGAGCGGCGTCACGAGGCGAACTCTCCCTCGCCAAGCCCCAATGTCTCTCTCGCGAGAGATACCGGGCTGAGCGATGTGGACGAGTACGACGATGCGGCGAGCGCTCATAGCACCATCCGAGCGCGGAGCCGCCTCTCCAGCAGCAACGAGGCAGACTTCGACTTCGACAGCTGAGGAGCTGTCGAGTCGAATCCCGAGAGGGCGGCCTCAAGGGGCCTCGTTGCATAAGGGGTGCATTCGGTTCGGGGGTTCCAACGAACCAATGGCCTAGAGAGTTGGGGCGGCAATATGCCTATGGCCGGTACCGTCTCGACTCTCCCCCGGGTCCTGCTGGAGAGCACTGGAGGTTTTAGTGGGTATGCCCCCTTCCTCCCGAACCCCCGCCGAGGCCGCAGGGCCTGGACGGGGGAGCGGGAGTTGGGGGGAGAGTCCCACATAACCCGGGCGGGCCCCCACGTGCGGGCCCCGGGTATGCGTAACGCATTTCCTCCAGTCTAAAAAAAAAAAAAAAAAAAAAAAAAAAAAAAAAAAAAAAAAAAAAAAAAAAAAAAAAAAAAAAAAAAAAAAGGTTAGGTTAGGTTAGGTTAGGTTAGGTTAGGTTAGGTTAGGTTAGGTTAGGTTGGGGGGGTGCAAATTTGGGAACCTCCTCGTGGTGCACCCTGGGGTAAGGCCTCTCGGCCCACGTTCAGCGTGGGACAAGGGGCCTTATGCTAATCCCTGGCGCCCCTTCTGGGCGTCGAATAAAGTAGGTGGTGCCCCTTCTGGGCATCGCACCCCCTTCAACGCGCGTCCCTTCTGGACCGCACAGCGGGTCACTCGGACCTGCGGGGGGGATCTCCACGTGCGGCCCACTCTGGGTCGCACGCTCGCCGCTCACTCCAGAGCGGCTTTGAGGGGAGCTTTTCCGGCACCCCTTCTGGGTGCCGCGCCATGCAAAGGCTTCGTCGCTGGGGCACGCGGCGACGGGCGCCCGTCTTCAGGACGGGTTGGTGGGCGGCTATACAGCCCACCCGCTAGCGACCATGGGGGGGAAAGGGGAGCACCCCGAAAGGGGTGTACCAGGGGCCTCACGCCAGCCCCTGAGCATCGTAATCCCCGAACCGACAGCGATGAGCCCACTCGAGGCGTCTGTGGGGGAGCTGTTGGGGAGGGGACCGAGGGCCTGCCTTCACCGGCCGGCCGCGTCAGGCAAGACTATAAAACCCGGGAGAAAACCTGTCACAAACCTCCAGATACCACCCGACCTCTGGAGTACCTAGGGTAGCCCGCGTACAGGGGCCTCTGCGCGGGTGGTCCGTTTTTGCCCCATACTCGTGGGATCAGCTATGAATTCTAAAAACCCAAATTCTTCTGACGCCACTCCCGAGCCTTGTACTAGGTACGGAGTGGATGGTGGGGCTAGCGACAGCCGGAAGAGGTCGCGGACCGTCGAGGACGTCGACTCCGATAACCTTTCGGGGTACGAGTCGACCACCTCTAATCCGCCAAAGATTGGCACCGGGCGGAGAGGTCGAGGAAGCGGGTCTGGGCATAACACCCGTCCCAGACCAGCCGTTGATAGGGAGGAGCGTCGTCGGAGTGAGGTCGATGACGAGCTGGACGCGGATCTGGCGGAGGAGCTTTCCTCTTATGAGGAGCTCCTTCGCGAAATTTGCGAGTCCGAAGGGAAAGCCGCAGCGATTGGCTCGACGGCTACCATCGTGGGGTTCAGGAGAGCAAGGGAGCAGCTCCTGAAGAAAGTGCTAGGGGTGCACAAGGCGCAGGCGGAGCGTACCGCCGCCCATGCCGCCGAAGAGGCACGGAATGAGGTGAAGCGCCTGGCCCTTGCCAACTCCGGGCTGCAGAAGGAGGTGACTGAGCTGCGGAAGGAGCTAGTGGCCCTTAAGAGGGAAATGGGCAGAAGACCTTCCTCCCCACGTGCGGAGGCTGCCCCCATACCCCCACCTCAGGCTCAGTCCGAGGGACCGGGACCGCTGGACGAGCTGAAAAGCTTGCTCCTAGACGCGATTGGGGCGATCAACTCGCGCCTGGACGGGCTGGAGGCGAGACCATCTACCGCCTGGCAGCCCGAGAGGACACGTCCCCCCCTGGCAGCGCGAGGTATGAGAGCGGAGGAGTTCCCGCCTCTACCAGCGCCGGCGACCGGGCAGAGACCGCCGAGGACAGGGAATCCGTTTGTCCCGCCCCCCCAGCAGGCCCCAACGCCTCCTGGCGAAGTGCCGCGCACGTCCGCTCCTCGCCGCCGGCGAAGGAGAGGCGGAGTGCCTGCGGCAGCGGCAGCGACCACAAGTCGCCCACCAGCTGACACCCGAGGTGCGCCCCCCCCACAGTCTGCTCCAGCAGCACCGGGCAGGGCAAGAAGGAGGCGGTTGAGGAGACCCCGCTCAACGGCTGTCGCCATACAGCTGACAGCGGAGGCGTTGGAGCGCGGCGTTACCTATGCCGCCGTGATCAGGAGGGCCATAGACGGCATATCCTTGGCCGACTGCGGGATTTCCTCCGGGCTCACCACCCGGGTTTCGATGACGGGCGCCCGGCTGTTGCAAATCCCGGGCGCGAATAGCGGGGAGTCTGCCGACCGCCTGGCCGCGCGGCTGCGAGAGGTCGTGGCGGACGTGGTGACGGTCGCTAGACCGGAAAAGTGCGCGGATCTGCGCATCTCCGGCCTTGACGACTCCGTCACCGCAGAGGGCTTGGCGCAGGTGGTGGCCGATAAGGGAGGGTGTGCGCTGGAAAGCGTGAAGGTGGGAGCACCGCGGCCTGGCCCCGGAGGCTCTACATCCGTGTTGGTGCGCTGCCCGGTTAAGGCGGCCCAGACCATCGTGGCGGCGAGGAGGTTACTGGTGGGCTGGTTGTCGGCCCCAGTAACACTCCTGGACTCGCGCCCGTTGCGCTGCTTTAAGTGCATGGGCGTGGGTCACACCAGGGCGAGGTGTCCCTCGGAGGTGGATCGCAGCCTTGTCTGCTTCCGCTGTGGCCTTCCTGGCCACAAGGTGGCGGAGTGCTCGCGGGCGGTGCCGCAGTGCTCAGTCTGCACGGACGGAGGGAGGCCTGCGGGCCACGTAATGGGGAGCAGGGCGTGCGTCCCCCCTCGAAGGAGGGTGCGGGTCAGCCCCACAGCGCGCACAGCAGCGATGGTCGACGCGCTGAGACGGACCGAACCGGTGGAGGTCGAGATGGAGGAGGCAGAGGCCCCTCTCTCGACGCAACCTTCCCCATCCTCTAACCCCAATGCCTCTCCGACGAGAGGTACAGGGAGAGACCCGGGGGAAGAGTTGGGGGAGGTTGAAGAGGTGGAGGCGGAAGACGCGTCGTCGGACTCGACGATCGCTCCGTCTCAAGCGCAGTCGCGAAGGCAGTCCTCGGAGTCGGAGGTGTACGACTCGGACTAGCCATAGGCCACATAAAAGCCCGAGAGGGAAAGCCTGAGGGGTAGTGGCGGCCACATAAAAGCCCGAGAGGAGAAGCCTGAGGGGTAGTGGCAGCACTCGGTGGTGTCCCTGAAAAGGGGCACCACCGACTGCAGAGGGAAAAGGGGAGTCTGTGTGAGGTGCATAGACTCCCCTTTTGAGGGAGTTATCTCCTTTTAGGGGTGCAAATTTGGGAACCTCCTCGTGGTGCACCCTGGGGTAAGGCCTCTCGGCCCACGTTCAGCGTGGGACAAGGGGCCTTATGCTAATCCCTGGCGTCCCTTCTGGGCGCCGAATAACGTAGGTGGTGCCCCTTCTGGGCATCGCACCCCCTTCAACGCGCGTCCCTTCTGGACCGCACAGCGGGTCACTAGGACCTGCGGGGGGGATCTCCACGTGCGGCCCACTCTGGGTCGCACGCTCGCCGCTCACTCCAGAGCGGCTTTGAGGGGAGTCTTGACGGCGCCCCTTCTGGGCGTCGTCACACGGGGGGGGTTTGGGGTAGTCGGCGCCCCTTCTGGGCGTCGATACACGGGGGGGAACGGGGTAGTCGGCGCCCCTTCTGGGCGCCTTTCAGGCAAAGGCTTCGTCGTTGGGGCACGCGGCGACGGGCGCCCGTCTGTTGGACGGGTTGGTGGGCGGCAAACAGCCCACCCACCTAGCGACCATGGGGGGGAAAGGGGAGCACCCCGAAAGGGGTGTACCAGGGGCCTCACGCCAGCCCCTGAGCATCGTAGTCCCCGACCTGGGCGGCAATGATCCCACTCGAGGCGTCTGTGGGGGAGCTGTTCAGGGAGGGGGGCGAGGGCCTGCCTTAACCGGCCGGCCGCGACAAGGAAAAGTCTGTAACACCCGGGAGAAAACCCGTACAAAACCTTCGGATACCACCCGACCTCCGTCGTATTTAGGGTAGCCCGCGCACAGGGGGCCTCTGCGCGGGTGGTCCACGTTGTCCCCTACTCGTGGGACCAAATATGGAAAGAAAACACACCCAAAAATTTGACGCCGCGTCGGGGCCTTGTACAAGGCCCGCCGCGGGTGGTGGGCCTGGCGACGGGCGGAAGGGTTCGCGGGACGGGAAAGGAGTTCCTGTGTTGAGAAGGACGAGTAGGAGATTGGCGGGAATGTCTGCACAGTCCGACGGAGAGGATGAGTCCGAGACCAATGGCGCAATGAGTTCGCGGAGTAAGGTAGTAGTACCTTCCGAGGTGTTCGTCGAGGGGCGGCGGGCCGATGAGGACTCGGACGAGTACTACGAGCGAAACTCGAGGGAGACGGGGATTGCCATCAGGAAACTGCTGGGTAGGCCGGAGGTGGATTCGGACCCAGACCCAGAGTGCACGCGTATGGTCGGAGATTTGGTAGAGGAGACGCGGAAGCGCTCGTTGGCTGACGCGCGGATCGACTCCAGCGGGAGCTCCGGCAAGAGCGGGCTGAGGAAAGCGGACCCCAGGGCGAAGGCCAAGAAGGTCGCCCTCGAGAGTCGCCGGCAGAAGGAGGTCCATGGCACCTCGACTGGTGTGGCTGAGGCCCGGAGGGATATGAGGGAGTCCTCAGTGGAGTGTCTCTCCGGAGCGGAGGAGAGGGCTGAGAACCCTGCCTCTCGGTACTCGTCGAAGTGGAAGAGGGAGGCGCAGTCCATTCGCGCCGAAATGTCGGGGAAAACCGCCGAGGAGGTGTTGACGCAGATCATGTCTGCGTCCAATTTGGTGGTCGACGCGATAAACGCTTCTGGCAACGTAAAGGGGACGTGCCGCAGAGACGCGAAGATCGGCGCCCTGACCGTGAAGGAGGGTGTGGAGGCGTTGCGCGGCATCGGTGCGGAGGAGGGAGATAGGCGCCTTAAAGAGCGCTGTCAGAGGCTGGAGAGCGAGGTGGTGGGCCTCCGAGGAGAGGTGAGGGCGCTGAAAGAGGCCCTAAAGGAGCCCAGACCGACACGTGGTGGGCAGCAGGAAGGGGTGACCCCCTCTTTGAAGGAGGCGATGGAGGGCCTACAGAGGGACGTGCTGCGAGGCCTAAAGGGAGAGCTGCTGGAGTCCCTGGGCGCCATGTTTAGCGCCAGGATGGACGCCCTGGAGAAGCGCCTCCCTAGTGAGCACCCGACCAGGCCGCCGCTGGAGCACGATAAGCGGAGCGGAACCAGCTACGCAGAGGCAGTTGCTGGACCTGTCCCCGTGTGGGAGGATCCGCCGTTGCCCCAGAGGGCGCCCAGGATGGCACCGCACGGGCGGGCGGCCTCGCCTACCCTAGCTGCAGCAGCCAGCACGCCGGCAAACCAGTGGAGGTCCGCTCCCTCCAAAAAGGCCAGGAAAGCCGCGGCCGCGGCTACCCGGGCCCTTAAGGCGGGAGCAGGTGCGCCGAAGAGGGGGGCCGCCGCGGGTTCTGCCCCCGCGGCCAGGTTGGTTCCGCCGCGATCCTCAGTGGTGACGGTGACCCTGAGGCCGGAGGCGGTGGAGAAGGGCGCCACCTACGTCTCCGTTATGGAGCGGGCCATAGGGGCAATAAGGCTGGAGGAGCTCGGAGTGGAGGCGCTCCGAGTACGGAACACGGCGGCCGGGGGGCGTAAGCTGGAGATCCCAGGGGTCTCCAGTGGGCCCAAGGCGGACGCTCTAGCCGCCAAGCTGCGAGAGGTGATCGCAGAGGAGGCGGAGGTGGCCCGGCCTTATCGCAAGGCTGAGCTGCGATTGGTTGGCCTGACTGAGGGGGCGAAGCCCGAGAGTGTGAAGGCGGCCATCGCAGCGAAGGTGGACTGCTCTCCGGACCTGGTGTCCCTCGGAGAACTGCGGGCCAGCCCGTGGGGCCGATACACCATGCTGGCGCGGCTTCCGGTAGCGGAGGCAAAACGGCTGGCGACCGCGGGCTGCCTTACAATAGGGTGGGCGCAGGTGCAGGTGGTGGTGCTCCAGAAGTTACCTGTGAGGTGCTTCCGGTGCTACGGGACGGGTCACACGAAATACGTGTGTGACTCGAAGACCGACCGTAGCACCCTCTGCTTCCGCTGCAGTGCGCCAGGGCACATGGCAGCGGTCTGCACGGCAGAGAAGGAGGAGTGCGGGGTGTGCAGGGAGGCCAAGCTCCCGCATGAGCACCAGCTGGGGGGGAGGGGTTGCCGTCCCCCGGAGACGAAGCCTGCGAGAACCCCTTGGGCAAGGGTCCCCCCCGCAACCAAGGAGAGCGCTGCCCCGATGGAGGTGGCAGAGGTGCCGGAAAGCCCGGGCACTAGTACGGCTCCGTTGTAAATTTGTAAATAAATAAATACATGTGGGTGTACATAAATAAATGTGTGTATATAAATAAATATGTGTATGTAAATAAATGTGGGTATGTAATGTGTATGTGTGTGTTGTAAATATGGTATGTTGTGGTCCGGCGGATTGTTAAGAAGGCGGGCACTGGCATGGGTATCTCCCGATACCACCCCAAGTGTCCGGAGTCCGCCGGACGAGTTGTATGCGTGGTGTACAAATTGTACATATGGTCGTGTGTGTGGTATTTGTTTTGGGGGTGCGTGTGCCCATAGAGGGTGGGCATGCTAGCCTTGTGGTGCTTTGTGTACATAGTCGCCCGTGTGCCGGCGCATGACTGCTTGCGGTCATGCGCCGACACACGGGCGACGGGGTGGTTCGCGGTCCAGTGCCTACGGCAGATAACGTGTTCCACCCCAGCCTTCAGCTTATCGGATTGCGTGGCCCCCAGGGGTTTAGTGGGTATCCCCCTCCGTCTCGCCCTCCCAGCCGGGTTCTACCTGGCAGCTGACTTGGAGCCTCTCTCCTTGTCAGTGGGGGCGGAAAGGCGGACGGGCGAGTCCCACATAACCGGGTGCCTCTTCAAGGCCCCGGTATGCGTAACGCATTCCCCTGGGAAACAAAAAAAAAAAAAAAAAAAAAAAAAAGGTTGGGGTGCAAATTTGGGAACCTCCTCGTGGTGCACCCTGGGGTAAGGCCTCTCGGCCCACGTTCAGCGTGGGACAAGGGGCCTTATGCAAATCCCTGGCGTCCCTTCTGGGCGCCGAATAACGTAGGTGGTGCCCCTTCTGGGCATCGCACCCCCTTCAACGCGCGTCCCTTCTGGACCGCACAGCGGGTCACTCTGACCTGCGGGGGGGATCTCCACGTGCGGCCCACTCTGGGTCGCACGCTCGCCGCTCACTCCAGAGCGGCTTTGAGGGGAGTTCTTGACGGCGCCCCTTCTGGGCGTCGTCACACGGGGGGGGTTTGGGGTAGTCGGCGCCCCTTCTGGGCGTCGTTACACGGGGGGGTTTGGGGTAGTTCGGCGCCCCTTCTGGGCGCCGTTTCACTGCAAAGGTGCCGTCGTTGCGGGGCGCGGCGACGGGCGCCCGTTTTCGGACGGGTTGGTGGGCGGCAGACAGCCCACCCCCTAGCGACCATGGGGATCGCAACCCATAAATTGCTATCCCCCCTTCCTTATGAAAATGTCGTACAATAAGAAAGAGGTTTTGCCATGTGATCCGGCTGGCGCCCGGCGCTCGAGGTTATCCGGGACCTCGGGTGAGAAATGGACTACCGAAGACCCTGCAGGAGCGCGTGGCCAGGCTCCTGCAGCGGTTAATGTTACTGGTGCTGGGAGTGGGAGAGGGCCCAAGGCGGGCGGTGTTCGGAAGGGGAGGTCCGTGAAGGACGTGCATGCCGAGGACGCGTCCGGGGAAGCGTCCGCTCGGGCTAATGGCTCGGGCGGCGTGAAACCGGCGGTGCTCGGTGCGGGTGGCGACAGTTCTGTCTGTGCGGCCGAGATGGTAATGGAGCAGGATCTCGCTCCGCGCAAGCGTGCGCTAGTTGACGAGCGGATAGATAACCCCAACGAAGGGACCGCTAGGCTCCGCAGGGAGGAAAATGAGCGCAAGAGGGTCGCCCGGGAATCCGGCGAGGTGGTCCCACCCAGGAGTGAAGAGGAGGTAAAGGAGCTCTTGGAGCCGATGTCGCTCTCTGAGGTCTTGGAGGAGGGGTATGCAAGCCTTGCGGAGGTGCAGAAGGCCATCGGGAGCAGCAAAAGGCTCCGTCCCCAAGAGAGTGCCGTTCTCCAAGATGCGGTCAATGTGGTCTCGGTGTGCTTTGAGGCGTTCGAGGCCTCGGAGGTGGAATCGCGGATCGTCCAGAAGGAGAACGAGACGCTCCGGCTGGAGCTAGCCAGAGTCCGCCTCGAAATGAAGGACGAGCGGGACACGAGGGTCATTGCCATGATGGAGGCCCTTAAGAAGGAGGTTTTGGAGTCGCTGGGAGGGCGCCTGGACAAACTCGAGAGGCGCCTCCCGGTCGACCCCCCCAGGAGGCCCCCGTTGGCGAGTGACGGTGGGGCAAGTTACGCCGGAGTGGCTGCGGGAGAACATAGCGCCCCCGGCGCTCCTCTGAGGGACCGAGCTGCGGGATCGATGCCCGTCCCGCCGGCGGAATGGCGGAAAGTGGCCTCCAAGGCGGCCAGGCGCAGGGCCGCAATGGCTGAGTCCGCGTCCAACCGGACCACGCAGGTAGGGAGCAGGGCTCCGAAGAGGGTGGAGCGAGCGGGACCCCCCCCCAAACTGGAGGTGCCAAGGTCAGCGGTGGTCACCGTGACCCTGAAGCCAGAGGCGTTGGCGAGAGGCGTGACCTACGCCTCGGCCTTAAACGAGGCCATGAGGAGGGTTGACCTGCCGGAGATCGGATTGGCGGGTGGCGTCCGCATGCTGCACACCGCGGCGGGGGGGAGGAAGCTCGAGGTCCCGGGCGATTCCAGCGGGCCCCTGGCTGATGTACTCGCTGAGAAGCTCCGCGGAGTAGTCTCCGACGACGTGGTAATCGGCAGGCCGTGCCGGATGTCAGCGATCCGGCTACTTGGCCTCAACCCGGACGTCGATTACGAGGGGGAGGAAATCCGGGAGGCGGTGGCGGAGGGGGCTAAATGCGGCCTTGAGCAGGTCACAGTAGGGCCGGTCCGGGCCGGACCGTCGGGGCGACGCTCCGTTGTGGTCCGGCTGCCGACAGTGGCGGCCAAATTCCTGGCGGAGCAGTCGTGCGTCGTCCTCGATTGGGCGAGCGTACGGGTGGAGGTCCTAGACGGGGGCCCAAAAAGGTGTTTTGTGTGCTACGGTGTGGGCCACCTAAGCTACTCTTGTAGCTCGGAGGCCAGCCGTAGCGCACTATGCTTTCGGTGCGGTGCCCCAGGGCATAAGGTGGCGAATTGCAGGTCGGACAAGGCAGACTGCGGAGTCTGCAAAGAGGCGGGCCTCCCCCATGACCACCATATGGGGGGGAGAAATTGTCGTCCCCCGAGGATGAGGGCGAAATGGGCCCCCTGGCCGCGGGCCCCACCTGCGGCTGGGGAGGGCGAAACGCCCATGGAGGAGGCGGAGGTCCGGGCATTGCCGGACGAGGCCGGGCAACCGGCGGAGGGAGGGACGAGGGTGGCGGTATAACGCCCCCTCCTCCCACTAGACCGGGACCGACTCGTGCCCCTGCGTCCTAGCACAGGCACACGAGCCGGTGCTTCCCCTGCTCACGCAGGGAATAAGGCGGAGGGGGGGGATGAGGGAAACCGACTCCCCCCCTGATAGAGCAGCGGCTAGGTGGATGGGCTGCCTAGTCGCATTGCACCGCTCTATCCCCGTCGGGGTGGGAGCCCGCTTGTCGGCTCCCACCTCCCTTCTGCAGGAGGCCAGGTAAAACTGGCCATCCCGTAGGCGGATTCCCGGAGATTGCTAGCGCGGCCCCGGGTTCCGCTAGCGGTGCTGCTGGCAAGCACTGGGGTTTTTATTGGGTGGGGCCACTAGTCCTGACTCACCCGACTCATCTGCTCCTCCCCGGAGGAGTAAATGAGTGCGGGTGGGGACTTGTGGCCTCGAGTCCCTCTCCGTGCCATGCGTCATCCCAAGCCCATTGGGTGCGCATGGCCTGTGTTCAACACATTTTCCCCAGTCAAAAAAAAAAAAAAAAAAAAAAAAAAAAAAAAAAAAAAAAAAAAGGTTAGGTTAGGTTAGGTTAGGTTGGGGTGCGTGTTGGGTGGCCTCCTCGTGTGGCTGACTATCATCTGTCGTTCCTGATCCGTTGGGGGCGAACGATGGAGTCGGTCCTGGCGCTCCCCGGTTCCTATAGGGTTCTAATGCTTCGAATATGTGGCATTGGAACTCTATAGCCAACAACCCAGCGCACAGGCGGAGCCCCTTCTGGGCCCGCAGCCCCCCTAGGCGTGTCCCTTCTGGACCGCACCATAGGCAGGCCCCTTCTGGGCCTGCGGGGGGTTGGGAGGGAAAATTGGGGTTTTCAGGCGCCCTTTCTGGGCGTCATCAAAATTGGGGTGGGAAATCTGGCAACTGGGGTGTGTGATGCGTTCTGTCGCAAGTTGTTAAGAAGGAAAACTTGTACAAACCCCGCGGACACCTTCCGTCCTCCGTGAGTATATAGGGCCTTCCGGGCATGGGGGCTTTGACCCGGAAGGTTCTTGAAGAGCTCCACAGAAGGAGAACTGTAAAAAACCCGGGAGCCCACCCGTAATAGCGCCAAGCCTGTTGGGTAATACAGGCCGACAGCCTGTCGTTAACTGCAGCCTTCGTATGAGTATGTCCAATTCCCGAGCGAGTTTGTCATGTGCTGCGGCTGACGCCCGCCGCCAACCGGTATCCGGGCCGGTTGGTGTGAAATTGGTTACCGAAGGCCACGCAGGGGTAGGCGACCAGGCCCCTGCTGCTGGCAATGTTCCTGGAAGGAAGGAGGGAAGTGTGCCCTTGATGGGCAAAGGCACGTCTGCGGGCTCCGGTCCAAAGACGGTTCCAAAGGTGGGCCTATCGTGGGCCGATAGGCAAATTTGTCAGGCGGCCAGTACATCCGGCGTAGTTCTGTCCAGTGGTTTGGACAAGGGAGTGACAGGCACAGGGGGTGCAGTCAGTGGAACCACGCAGAGGCTCACTAGAGGAGCCTTGCGTCGCGAGATGGACATGGGGGGCTGCTCCAACTATGCCCCATCCGTCTCTACTAACCCTCGCGGTACCAGAGCACTACCACCATCAGCACCTGAGTCGGTAGTGGACTCTGATGATGACTCGGTGCAGTACTCGGACGCGGAGGGTTTTCCCGCGCCTAGTAAGGCACCGAGGGGAAAGCAGTTCAACGTGTTGGCTGCGGCTCGCAGAACGCTGGAGCTCGCTCGCCTGGCGCGGAGAGAGGAGCTGCAGCTCGATGCTGAGCAAGAAGTGGAGATGATGTGCCGTGAGGCCGCAGAGCGGCGTGCCGCAAGAGGAGAAGAGAGGGCTGCTTGCCAGGATCAGGCGCAAGCCGACGCTTTGGCAGCGGCTGATTGTTCCAAGAGCGTCTTGGATGCCGGCGACATTGTGTCCTTCGTCGCCAGCAAGTCGAGAAATTTGAAAGGGACCTTTCAACGGTCTCTTAACGAGGCCGTTGAAATATACAAAATGGCCTCAGAAGAGTTTCGGAAACTCCCCAACGCGGAAGAATGCTTGGCGTTGCAAGAGGAGAATGGCGGCTTGCGCTATGACAACCGCACGCTGAGAGAGCTAGTTGACGACCTGCAGGCTGACAACAACCACCTGCACGCTCAGCTAGCAGAGTTGAGAAGGGAGTTGGCGGATCTTCGAGTCTCATTTGAGACCGCCCCCCCTGTGCCTCCAGCTCTACGTTCTACCACACCATCTCGGCGGAGCGTAGGCGCTGGTTCACCTATTCGCGCAGAGGTCGGAATCCGGCATTCTTACACACCGCCGCCGCCGTCTCCGCTCTCAACCGGTGAGTCCATGCTGACTACCATCCTGCAGCAAGTGACTAAGGTGCTGGACGATCGCCTGGGTCCAGCGTTTGAGCGTCTCTCGGAACCGGAGCGCGAGGTACCTACTGCCAGTGAGATTCTACATCCTTCTCCTGGCGGCCAGGTTTACACAGAGTCCGTTACTTCGGCGAAAGGCCCCAAACGGGGCAAGGAGAAGAAGAAGGGTCCGACGAAGGGGAAAAAGACAGCTGGCGCACGTCATCCTGCCGCTGCACTCAAAACCCCTGCTTCAGATTCATCCGAAGCGCCGCGACAGCCACCGCCCAAGGCCGGGTGGACGAAAGTTGCAAAGAAGCGCAAGCCGGCAAAGAAAGGGGTAGCGTCCAAAGCTCCCCCGCCTAACCCGAAGCCAGGGTCGGCAGCACGAACACCCGCTGCCACCCCGGCTAGGAGAAAGAAGAGGGAGCGACTTAAAAACCAGCTCCGCCCGCCTCGCACGGCGGCAGTTGTGCTCACACTTTGCCCTGAGGCAGAAAAGAAAGGCATGACCTATGCGGCGGCCCTAAGCAGGGCGATGGAGTGTGTGAAACCTCACGAGCATAACCTCCCAACGCCATCACTTAGGAGGACTGCGACGGGGGCGCGTATGCTGGAGATGTCGGGAGCGCTAGGTTCCCAGCACGCCGACACTCTTGCTGGCCTGATCCGGGAGGCCATGCCAACTGTATTCAAAGTGGCACGGCCCGTAAAATCTGCCGACCTCCGGGTCACAGGTCTAGACGATTTCGTCACCAAGACGGACGTCGCCTCTGCATTTGCAGAGCAGGGTGATTCCTCCCCGGAGACCATTCTAGTCGGGGAGATCAGGCGTGGAGCTGGCGGAATGGGCACTGTATGGGTGAGGTGCCCAGCGACATCGGCGAAAAAAGCCTTGAATGCAAGCGGCGGAAAGCTTCGGATAGGATGGAGTCTGGCACGCATACATCAGCTAGACTCAAAGCCCCGGAAGTGTTTCCGCTGCCTAGAAGGAGGCCACATACAGGCGTTCTGTACGGCGACGGTGGACCGCAGCAAATTATGTTACCGCTGCGGTATCGCTAGCCACAAAGCCGCCGCCTGTTCAGCAAAGCCGAACTGTCCCATTTGCGCCGAGAAGGGAAAACCCGCGGGGCACAGCATGGGCAGTCGGCTTTGTGCTCCTCCAAGGAGAAAGAAGGGGAAGGCCGGCATACCATCTAAGCCGGCCGCACCTTCACATGCTCCCCAAGAACATCCGGGGACGCAGTGATCCTGGCAGGATCACGGGAGAATAGAGGGGATTCGGAGGCGTGGTTCTGGCCCAGCTCCGGTCCCCTCTGCAGCGAACTCGCGGGCGTACGGGCAGGGAGAGTCCTACGTCCGCACTTAGGGTTCGCAAGATGGATTGAGGGGGGTCTCAATGTCCTGGGCCGCTCTCAACACGTCCGTGGAGACGTGTAGGTGTGCACCGTCACGGTGGCCGCCACATCGAGGCGCGGCTGCGGTTGAGTCCCTAGAGGAATGCCCGGGGTCGCGCCGTGAGCGGAAGAGGGACATCGTAGTGTTTTAGTGGGTAGTAGCTAACTCCATCCAGCTGAGTCCCACATACCCCCTGTGGTCGCTCCAGGCCTAGGGGGATGCGTAAAGGCATTTCACTACGTTAAAAAAAAAAAAAAAAAAAGGTTAGGTTAGGTTAGGTTAGGTTAGGTTGGGGTGCAAGTTTGGGAACCTCCTCGTGGTGCACCCTGGGGTAAGGCCTCTCGGCCCACGTTCAGCGTGGGACAAGGGGCCTTATGCTAATCCCTGGCGTCCCTTCTGGGCGCCGAATAAAGTAGGTGGTGCCCCTTCTGGGCATCGCACCCCCTTCAACGCGCGTCCCTTCTGGACCGCACAGCGGGTCACTCGGACCTGCGGGGGGGATCTCCACGTGCGGCCCACTCTGGGTCGCACGCTCGCCGCTCACTCCAGAGCGGCTTTGAGGGGAGTTTTGACGGCGCCCCTTCTGGGCGTCGTCACATGGGGGGGTTTGGGGTAGTCGGCGCCCCTTCTGGGCGTCGTTACACGGGGGGGATGGGGTAGTTGGCGCCCCTTCTGGGCGCCTTTCAGGCAAAGGTGCCGTCGTTGCGGGGCGCGGCGACGGGCGCCCGTTTTCGGACGGGTTGGTGGGCGGCTTACAGCCCACCCGCTAGCGACCATGGGGGGGAAAGGGGAGCACCCCGAAAGGGGTGTACCAGGGGCCTCACGCCAGCCCCTGAGCATCGTAGTCCCCGACCTGGATGGCAATGATCCCACTCGAGGCGTCTGTGGGGGAGCTGTACAGGGAGGGGGGCGAGGGCTTGCCTTAACCGGCCGGCCGCGACAAGGGTAGTCTGTAAAATCACCCCGGGAGAAAACCCGTTACCAACCTCCTGATACTTCCCGACCTCAGGAGTAGATAGGGTAGCCTGCGTATCGGGGGCCTCTGCGCGGGTGGTCCTTTAGTTGCCCCCTACTCGTGGGAACATCATGGATAAAAAATTAACCCTAAAATTTGACGCCACGGCGGGGCCTTGTACAAGGTCCGCCGTGGGTGGTGGGCCTGGCGACGGGCGTAAGGGTCGTGGGAGCGAGGGCGCCAAGTCTGGCGCCAGGTCGAGCAGGAGAGTGGCTGGAAAGCCGATACTGCCCGACAGGTCGGAAGGGTCTGGGACAGGGTCCGAGGGGGACAGTGAGATGGAGCTGGAGCAGTCGGTACAAGCCATGGTAGAGGAGAGCCGTAAGCGTCCTCTTGCCGACTCCAGAGTCGACTCCAGCGACAGCCCGGAGGAGTCAACTGTGCTGGGGAAAAAGACCCAAGGGGGTGAGACCAAAAGGGTCGCCCTTGAAAGTAGTAGTGCCGGGAAGCGGGCCGGAAAGCCGGGTACCTCAATGGGCGTGGCTGAGGCCAAGAGGAACTTGGGGGAGCTTGCCGGGGAGAGCTCCGGGGACGAGGCCTACGTCCCCAAGAAGGGAGCGCAGCTGACGGAGGACCGGGCGAAGCGGGACGAATTCCTCAAGGGGATCCGTGCTGAGGTGGCCGATCTGCCCCTGGTCGAGGTATTCAGGAAGGCGGGCACGGGCGTCGCAATGATTACCGAGGCGATGGAGAAGTCGGCCAATTTAAAGGGCGGCATACGTGGCCAGATGAACAAGGGGCTGAGCATCTTGTCGGTCTGCCTGAGCGAGCTCATTTGCGACAAGGAGCCTTCGGAAGAGAACAGGCGCCTCGAACTCCAGCGCGACAAGCAGGAGAGGGAGATCGAGTCGCTGAGGCGGGAGGTGGCGGTCCTGAGGGACGCCTTTAAGGACGTGGCAAAGGAGCCTAGGCCGGCCCGTGGGAAAAGCGCCCAGGCGGAGGTGGCCGCATCAATGGGCAGCATGCTCGAGGGCCTAAAAAGGGATGTTCTGGGGGCCCTCAGGAAGGACCTGCTCGAGTCCCTGGGAGGCATGTTCACAGAGAGGATGGACGCAATGGAGAGGCGTCTTCCACGTGAGCACCCCATGAGGCCGCCGCTGGCGCATGAGAGGCAGAGGGCCAGTTACGCAGAGGCGGCCGCTGGACCGGTCCCCTGTGAGGAGGATCCGCCACTGCCCCAGAGGGCGCCCAGGGTGACGCGCGCGCGGCCGGCCTCGCCTGCCCTAACTGCGGCGGCAAGCACGCCAGCAAATGAGTGGAGGTTCGTCCCCTCCAAAAAGGCGAGGAAAGCCGCGGCCGCGACGGCCCGGGCCCAGAAAGAGGGGGCTGGTGCGCCGAAGAGGGTGGCTGCCGCGGGTTCTGTCCCCGCGGCCAGGCTGGTGCCGCCGAGATCCTCGGTGGTGACGGTGACCCTGAGGCCGGAGGCGGTGGAGAAGGGCGCCACCTACGTCTCCGTGATGGAGCGGGCGATTGGCGCCATCCACCTAGAGGAGCTCGGAGTGGAGTCGCTCCGAGTGCGCAACACGGCGGCGGGAGGGCGGAAGCTGGAGATTCCAGGGGTCTCCAGCGGGCCCAAGGCGGACGCTCTCGCAGCGAAGCTGCGAGAGGTGATCTCGGAGGAGGCGGAGGTGGCTCGGCCATACCGCAAGGCCGAGTTGAGACTGGTGGGCCTGGCCGAGGGGACGAAGCCCGAGAGCACGAGGGCGGCAGTCGCCGAGAAGGTGGGCTGCTCACTGGACGTGGTGTCCCTAGGGGAACTGCGTGCCGGCCCGTGGGGGAGGCACACGGCGGTGGTAAGGCTCCCGGTTGCGGAGGCCAAGCGGCTGGCGGATGCGGGCAGCCTCAGGGTGGGATGGGCGACGGCCCAAGTGGTGGTGCTCCAAAAGCTCCCAGTGAGGTGCTTTAGGTGCTACGGGACGGGTCACACAAAGTTCGTGTGTGACTCGAAGACCGACCGTAGCACCCTCTGCTTCCGCTGCAGTGCCCCAGGGCACCAGGCAGCGGACTGCAAAGCAGAGAAGATGGAGTGTGGGGTGTGCAGGGAGGCGAAGCTCCCACACGAGCACCAGTTGGGAGGTAGGGCTTGCCGGCCTCCAGAGACCAAGCCCAAGAGGACCCCCTGGGCAAGGGCCCCCCCTGTGGCCAAGGAGAGCGCCGCGCCAAGCGCCGCGCCAATGGAGGTGACAGAGGTGCCGGAAAGCCCGGGCACCAGTACGGCACCGGCGGGGGTGTAAATTTGTAAATCTGTAAATTTGTAAATACCTGAGTGTATGTATATATATAGATAGGTGTGTGTGTGTGTGTGTGTGTGTAAATATTCGTGTCGGTCTTCCATGCCCACGCTCGCGAGGGCGTGGGCATGTTGGTTTGGGTTGAATGTGTCATGTACATATTGTCTGTGTGTGTGCTACATACTGTGGGGGGTTTTCGTGCCCATTAGGAGGGTGGGCGCGTTTTGTTTGTGTGCTTCGTGTACATAGTCGCCCGTGCTTCCCACGGGCGACGGGGTGGTTCGCGGTCCAGTGCCTATGGCAGATAACGTGTTCCACCCCAGCCTTCAGCTTATCGGATTGTGTGGCCCCCAGGGGTTTAGTGGGTATCCCCCTCCGTCTCGCCCTCCCCAGCCGGGTTCTACCTGGCAGCTGGCCTGGAGCCTCTCTCCTTGCCAGTGGGGGGGGAAAGACGGACGGGCGAGTCCCACATAACCGGGTGCCTCTTCAAGGCCCCGGTATGCGTAACGCATTCCCCTGGGACAAAAAAAAAAAAAAAAAAAAAAAAAAAAAAAAAAGGTTAGGTTAGGTTAGGTTAGGTTAGGTTAGGTTAGGTTGGGGTGCAAATTTGGGAACCTCCTCGTGGTGCACCCTGGGGTAAGGCCTCTCGGCCCACGTTCAGCGTGGGACAAGGGGCTTTATGCTAATCCCTGGCGTCCCTTCTGGGCGCCGAATAATGTAGGCGGTGTCCCTTCTGGGCATCGCACCCCCTTCAACGCGCGTCCCTTCTGGACCGCACAGCGGGTCACTCTGACCTGCGGGGGGGATCTCCACGTGCGGCCCACTCTGGGTCGCATGCTCGCCGCTCACTCTTGAGCGGCTTTGAGGGGAGTCTTGACGGCGCCCCTTCTGGGCGTCGTCACACGGGGGGGGTTTGGGGTAGTCGGCGCCCCATCTGGGCGTCGATACACGGGGGGGTTTGGGGTAGTTCGGCGCCCCTTCTGGGCGCCGTTTCACTGCAAAGGTGCCGTCGTTGCGGGGCGCGGCGACGGGCGCCCGTCTTCGGATGGGTTGGTGGGCGGCAGACAGCCCACCCCCTAGCGACCAGGGGGATCGCAACCCAGAAATTGCTATCCCCCCTTATTATGAAAATGTCCGACTACGAAGAAACGTTGTCATGTGATCCGGCTGACGCCCGGCGCTCGCAGGTATCCGGGCCTGCGAGTGTGAAATGGACTACCGAAGACTGCCCTGAGGTAGGCGACCAGGCCTCAGGGACCAGTAATGTTCCTGGAAGACAGAGGGAGGGTGTCCCGGGTGAGCCCTTTGATTCTGGGGGGGGAAGGAATTTGCGGAGTCGGACGAAGAAGGTTAGGGAGGCGATGGAGTCGGAGGATTCCGTCGCGAAAAAGGAGGTGGCGACGACGAGTCGTAAGCGACCCGTCGCCCCGAAGAAGGTTCCCGACGAAGATCGGTCGGGTGACGAAGAGAGGGTGACCGCCGCCGCGAAGATTTCTTCGGCGCGGCGAGGCCGAGCACTGGGTCATGGTCTGGTGCTTGGCTTTCCCAGCGTCCGGGATGGGTCTGCCCGGGGTAGTCTCCCCGAGCCTGACCCCTTCGAAGACTCGGAAGATGATCGCCAGGAGCGCCTCAATAAGGCGGAATACAAGGCGAAATTGTTGAGGGCTCGCGACAGGAACCTCGAGTGGAGAGCCAAAAGGACCGAGGCGGAGAAGAAGATTAAGAAGGAGTTGGCGGAGGAGAGGCACGCCAACGCCCAATTGAGGGAGGAGGTAGGAGCGCTCAGGGCGGAGGTGGCCCACATGCGCCAAGTGATGGACGAGTGCCGGTCACCAAGTAGGGAGACCCCCGCTCCACCCCCACTGGAGGAGGAGGCGGTTGTCGCGTTGAGGGAACTTTCGAGGACCTTCAACGCGGCGATCGTAGACCTAGGCTCGCGCATGAGCGGCCTAGAGAGCAGGCTGGCCTCTGAAAGGCCCGAGTGGAGGCGCCCGGCTCTAGCGGCTGATCGGAGGAGACGGGAGGAGTTCCCCCCTCTCCCCTCGCCCGGAGCGGCTCCGCCGTCGAGCATGAGTGCTCCGGCGCCCCCGACGACCAAACCCGTCCCGACCACCAGCGGGGCATCGGTTGCGGCTCCCGCGGCCGATGGGTGGACGCGCTTCCCCCGCAGACGGCGGAAGAGGGCCAACCGGAGTGCGGTGCCTGGAGCGACGGATGGTCGCGCGCCTGCCTCCAACCCGAGGGTCCCACCGGGGCCGATTCGCTCCGCTGCCCCGAAAAAGGTTCGGTTGAAGAGGCCACGGTCCACAGCCGTGGTTATTCAACTGCGGCCCGAAGCCGTGGAGGGGGGCGTCACGTACGCCCAAACCCTGAAGAGGGCTATCGACGCCATAGACCTGGCGGAGATCGGCGTCAGCGGCCTGAGGACGCGCACTGCCCAGAACGGCTCTCGGTTGATCGAGGTGCCGGGCGCAGAGAGCGGCGCGCTGGCCGATGCACTTGCCACCAAGATCCGGCAGGTGGTTGCGGACGTGGCCGATGTCGTCCGACCCGAAAAGAGCGCTGAGGTGCGCGTCTCGGGCCTGGACGACACAGTCACTAGCGAGGAGGTCGCCGCGGCCGTGGCGCAGAGATGCGGGTGCGCTACCGAGCGCGTGAGGGTGGGGGCGCTGCGCCCAGGTCCAAACCGGTCCTTTTCGGCTGTGGTCCGATGCCCCATCGTGGCTGCGAGGACCTTGGGCATGACGGGGAGGCTGTCCATTTTATGGAATACCGCCAGGGTGACGGTCCTTGGTTCCCGCCCATTGCGCTGTTTTCGGTGCATGGGCGTGGGTCACGCCAGGGCCAGGTGCACGGGAATGGACCGCAGC
Organism: Scoparia ambigualis; assembly: GCA_963921215.1. Classification (NCBI taxonomy): domain Eukaryota; kingdom Metazoa; phylum Arthropoda; class Insecta; order Lepidoptera; family Crambidae; genus Scoparia; species Scoparia ambigualis. The sequence continues at coordinate 184,169 of OY992506.1, read as the reverse complement.
GGACTTTGCTTCCGCTGCGGCTTGCCAGGCCACAAGTTGGCCACCTGCACGGCGACGGAGCCTTACTGCGCCGTCTGCGAGGACGAGGGAAGACCCCATGCTCATGTCATGGGTGGTCGGCGATGTGACCCCCCCCTGAAAAGGGTGAGGGATGAGGTTTCCCGGACCGTCCCGCCCGCGCAGAGAGCGCAGCAGCGGAGGCCGGAGGTAGAGGAGGCCGAGATGCTGGAGGAGGCCGTGGCTTCGACCAGTGCCCCAGCATCTCGGGAGGAGTTATACTCCCCGTTACCCAGCCCCAATATCTCTCCTTCGAGAGATACCGGGCTGGATGGGGATGACTCCCCGGACGCAGCGTCGAGCATGTCGCTCCGCGCGTCCAGGCACAGCCCATCGCCGTCGCCGGATCTGTGCTGATTAAATCACACCATAGCCCGAGAGGATAGCCTGAGGGGATTTGTGGCACACAGTGCCACCTGACCGGGGGCTTAACAGCCCGCGACCAGGGGGTTGGGGCGGGCGAATCACTACCGTGTTCCCGCCCGGCTCCCACCGGTCACGATGGTGTGTAGTGGAGGTTTTAGTGGGTAGGCCCCCCTCTTCCCGAGTCCCCGCCGAGGCCGCAGGGCCTGGACGGGGAAACGGGAGTTGGGGGGAGAGTCCCACATAACCCGGGCGGGCCCCCACGTGAGGGCCCCGGGTATGCGTAAGGCATTTCCTTCACTATAAAAAAAAAAAAAAAAAAAAAAAAGGTTAGGTTAGGTTAGGTTGGGGTGGGGTGCGTGTTGGGTGGCCTCCTCGTGTGGCTGACTATCATTTGTCGTTTCTGATTCGTTGGGGGCGAACAATGGAGTCGGTCCTGGCGCTCCCTGGTTCCTATAGGGTTCTAATGCTTCGTAAGAGGCATTGGAACTCTATAGCCAACAACCCAGCGCACAGGCGGAGCCCCTTCTGGGTCCGCAGCCTCCCTAGGCGTGTCCCTTCTGGACCGCACCATAGGCAGGTCCCTTCTGGGCCTGCGGGGGGTGGGGGGGAAAATGGGGATGGCGGTTTCCACTCTGGGGCCGCCAGGGGGGGGTGTAGTTTAGGGGCGCTTCATGCGCAAGATAGTATTGCAAAGGCGTCACGTCAACCTTTGTTCGCTGCTCTCGCAGATGTCGCCGGTTCTGTCCGGTTGCGGCAACGATCTTCGTTCGGCGTATCTAGGTAGTTGCAATTCGTTCAGTCCGGCAGCCCACTCGGGCGAAGACAAGGAAAAGTCGTTAAAACCCCGCGGACACCTTCCGTCCTCCGTGGGTATGTAGGAACTTCTGGGCATGGGGGCTTTGACCCGGGAGTATTTTCTAAGAGCCTTCATGGGGTATAGCATGTTAAAGCACGGGAGCCCACCCGTTAAACCGCCGAGCCTTACGGGTAATCAAGGCCGTCAGCTTGACGTAAACTGCAAATCGTAATGAATAATGTCGTCCAATGAAATGCGTTTGTCATGCGATGCGGCTGACGCCCGCCGCCAACCAGTACCCGGGCTGGTTGGTGTTAAATTGGATACCGAAGGCCCCTCTAGGGTAGGCGACCAGGCCCTAGAGTGTGGCAATGCCTCTGGAAGTGTAGGAAGCGTGCCCTTGAAGGGCAGTGGAACGAAGAAGGTTCCGAGTGTGGGTCTGTCCTGGGCGGACAGGCAGATTTGCCAGGCGGCCGCTACCGGATCGGTAGTTTTGCAGTCCAGAAGGGACAAGGTGGTTACGGGCCTCGGTGTAGCTGTCGACGATTCGTCGCCGAGAGTCACCCGAGGTTCCATGAAGCGAGATAGGGAGAAGCCGGGGTACAACACCGACACCTCGGCGACTTCCACCAGCTCACGTAACGTCGGAGCTCTGCCGCCAACATTTTTGGTCGACTCCGACGACGACTCACTGTTCTCCGAGGCGGATTGTCATATCGCGCAGGGAACAGCTGCAGCGAGACCTAAGAGAGCTCAGTACTCTGCATTGGCTGCGGCGCGGAGTGATCTAGAGCGCGCTCGAGATGCTCGGAGGGAAGAGCTCCAGTTGGATGCGGAGCAGGAGGTAAAACTCATGCTCCGTGAGTCCAGAGAGCGGATGTTGGCTAGGGTCAAGGCGAGGGCCGAATGTAAAAACCAGGAGGAGGCTGAATCCCTGGTAGCGGAAGACGTATCGAAGCGGTGCGCCGAGGCTGGTGACATTATTTCGTTCGTTGCCGGTCGCTCGGGTAACCTCAAAGGGACCTTTCAAAGGTCCCTCAACGAAGCGGTCGCGATGGTGAAGTTGGCTGCGGATGAATTTCGCAGTTTCCCTACCGCAAGAGAAAATCTAGGGTTGCGTGAAATCAACGAGGGAATTCACCAGGATAACCGCGCTCTGCGTGAGCTAGCGGGAGGACTGCAGGCGGACAATACCCGTCTGCACGCCGAGGTGGCGAAGCTCAAGGACGAGGTGGCTAAGTTGAAGACCTCCCTCGAATCTACCATCCAGCAGACCCGGCGAACATCTGCCGAGTCCTGCTTCGAGGTCGAGGACCCCGCACCTTCGCAGTCTTCGGAAAGCGTTCGATGTGGCACCATCACGCGCGCGGGTGCTTCACGCATCGCCAACCGTTGGTCTCAACAAAAACCACCGGAGCCGCCTCCTCCCGAGGCTGACAAGGCTAATGAGGCCTTCGCGCAGCAGCTACTGCTACAAGTAGGCCTGCTGCTTGACGCCAGGCTTGGTCCTGCGTCAACGCCGGATATTTCAGCGGACCCACAGCAAGGTGTCCCGGCCGTCGGTGCAGCATTACCTACGACACCTAAGGACGGACCTGGGCATGTCGCATTCAAGGCCGCTCCGGCCGATCGCCCTAAGAAGGGGGCGGTCAAGAAGGCGCCGAAGGCGAAAACACCAAAGGGCAAGGCTGGTGAACAACATCCTGCCGCCTTGCCCAGCACTTCAAAGGCTGGCAAACACCATCCTGCCGCCACCAGTAGTGCTCCGCCTTTGGCCCCTGCGCCAGCTCCGCCACCACCCGAGCGTAAGCGCAAGAAAGGAAAGAAGGAGAGAGCGCCAAAGGCGCCTAACCCAACTCCTTCCAAGCCGGCGGCAGAACGACCATCCGCTGCCGCCCCTGCAAAGGCACGTAGACGCCAACGACTGCGAAAGCAGCTTCGCCCACCGCGAACAGCAGCGGTAGTGCTAACTCTGCGACCCGAAAAGGCAAAGGAGGGCATGACCTACGCGGAAGCCTTAATTAAGGCAAGGGAGTGCATTACGCCGCACCTACACAACATCCCGGCACCCTCCAATATGAGGAAAACCGCCACGGAATCCAGGATGTTGGAAATGTCGGGGCCAGCGGCAAACGCTAACGCCGATGTGCTAGCTGGGCTAATCCGGGATGCGATGCCCGACGTCTTCGTCGTGGCCAGGCCCAATAAGACCGCGGACCTGCGCATCTCCGGATTGGAGGAGACGGTCCTCAAGACCGATGTGGCCTCCGCCATTGCGGAGAAGGGTGGATGTTCCCCGGAGAGTATACTCATCGGGGAGATAAGACGAGGGGCCGGCGGGAAGGGCACTGTTTGGGTGAGGTGTCCTGTCGCGTCGGCCAAGGCCGTCTTAGACGCAGGCCGGTTGCCCGTCTGCTGGAGCTGGGCACATGTAAAGTTGCTGATCTCCAAGCCAAGGCGCTGCTACCGCTGCCTGGAGGCCGGACATACGCAGGCTAACTGCACGGCTCCAACGGACCGCAGCAAACTCTGCTACCGCTGCGGTACCGCCGGGCACATAGCCGCTGCCTGTTCTGCGAAGCCTAACTGCCCAATATGTGTTGAGGCGGGAAAACCCGCAGGACACAGCATGGGCAGCAGGCTTTGCAATCCGGCAAGCAAGAGAAAGAGGAGAGCCGGCCGAACATCTAAACCGGCTGCTCCTGCTCCCCAAGAACATCCGGGGACGCAGTGATCCTGGCAGGATCACAGGAGAGTAGAGGGGATTCGGAGGCGTGGTTCTGGCCCAGCTCCAGTCCCCTCTGCAGCGAACCCGCGGGCGTACGGGCAGGGAGAGTCCTACGCCCGCACTTGGGGTTCGCAAGACCAGGTCGCCGGAGACGGTTGCACGGGTTGCTGCATCCGTCCTAGTCTATAGGCGGGGGGGACGGGAGAATTCCCATGGACCCCCGCTGGACAGTCTCCGAGGGGTGGTGGTGGCCTCGCGCTGAGGTCGCCGCTGTTGCAGTTCTACTGCAAGGCGTGTCTTTCGGGACCCCGCGCAGGCGTGTGGACCAGTGGTAAACAGTTACCAGGCGCCTGCCGAGCGGATGTCGGAGAATCCCGGGAGTTTTAGTGGGTAAACCCTCCTCGCTTACCATCTTTGAGGAGGGGAGTCCCACATAACCATCGCACTTCCCCGGTGCGGTGGTATGCGTAACGCATTTCTCCCGGGGAAAAAAAAAAAAAAAAAAAAAAAAAAAAAAAAAAAAGAAAAAAAAAAAAAAAAAAAAAAAAAAAAAAAAAAAGGGTTAGGTTGGGGTGCAAATTTGGGAACCTCCTCGTGGTGCACCCTGGGGTAAGGCCTCTCGGCCCACGTTCAGCGTGGGACAAGGGGCCTTATGCTAATCCCTGGCGTCCCTTCTGGGCGCCGAATAACGTAGGTGGTGCCCCTTCTGGGCATCGCACCCCCTTCAACGCGCGTCCCTTCTGGACCGCACAGCGGGTCACTCGGACCTGCGGGGGGGATCTCCACGTGCGGCCCACTCTGGGTCGCACGCTCGCCGCTCACTCCCGAGCGGCTTTGAGGGGAGTTTGACGGCGCCCCTTCTGGGCGTCGTCACACGGGGGGGTTTTGGGGTAGTCGGCGCCCCCTCTGGGCGTCGATACACGGGGGGGTTTGGGGTAGTCCGGCGCCCCTTCTGGGCGCCGTTTCAGCGCAAAGGTTCCGTCGTTGCGGGGCGCGGCGACGGGCGCCCGTTCGTTCTCGAACGGGTTGGTGGGCGGCGAACAGCCCACCCACTAGCGACCAAAAGGGGGATGGTAAACCTGGATTTCCAACGTACTATGAAAGGTTTACCAAAGAAGATGACTTTGCCATGTGATCCGGCTGGCGCCCGGCGCGTGGAGGTACCCGGGCCTCCACGTGAGAAATTGACTACCGAAGGCCCTGCAGGAGTTCGAGACCAGGCTCCTGCAGTGGCAAATGTTACTGGTGCTCTGGGGAGGGTGTTGCCCAGGAGGGGCAGGAGTAGTGGTGGGCCCGGGAAGGGCGGAGATGCCGGGGACGCGTCCGGTGAAGCGTCCGCTCGGGCTAATGGCTCGGGCGGCGTGGAACCGGCGGTGCCCGGTGCGGGTGGCGCCAGTCATCTTGACTGGGCGGCCGAGATGGCGCGCGACAGGGATTCCGACCCGGAGTGCGCGCGTATGGTGGAGGACCTGGTGGAGGAATCGCGCAAGCGCTCGCTAGCTGTCGCGCGTATGGATAGCTCCAGCGGGAGCTCTGGAAAGGGTCCTGCCTCCAAGAAGGGTACAAGGGGGGGGCCCCGGGAGACCCTTCAAGAAGAGATGGCCGAGCTCGATGACGAGCTGCTGATCGGCGAGGTGCGGGACTGCCTAAACGTGGTGGTCACGGCGGTGCACGGCTCCAGCGGCGAGGTGCGCCAGAGCTACGAGCGCGTGTTGGCCGGCTTGTCGCTGCAGCGGTCGAGGTGGCGGAAGAGCCGGAAGAAGTGCGCCGACCTGGAGGGGGAGGTTGCAGCGCTGAAGCGGGAGGTCGTGGCACTGAAGGCTGCCGCTCGGGCGCCCCCTCCTACCCCTCTCTGGCGAGCGTGGAGGGCATACTGGAGGCCCTTAAGAAAGAGGTGCTGGAGTCGCTGGGAGGGCGCCTCGACAATATTGAGAGGCGCCTCCCAGCTGAGCCCCCGAGGAGGCCGCCGCTGGCGGAGGATGGCGGGCAGAGTTACGCCGGGGTGGCTGCTGGAACCCATAGCGCCCCCCGTGCTCCCCCGAGGGACTCTGATGCGGGCCCGGTGCCTGCACGCGAGGAGTGGCAGACTGCCGCCTCCAGGAGGGCAAGGGCGAGGGCCAAGAGGGCCGAGGCCGCGATAGGCTGGACCCCACAGGAGGGCGGCGCCGAGCCGAAGAGAGGGAAGGGCAAGCCCGTCCCCCCAAGGGTGAGACTGGAGCCGCCAAAATACCCGGTGGTCACTGTGACGTTGAAGCCGGAGGCCCTGGCCAGGGGGCTAACGTACGCCACGGTGATGGGTGCGGCCATGAAGGAGGCCAACCTGGGGGAGCTCAACTTGGAGGGCGTACAGGTGCAGCTGAGTGCGGCGGGGGGGCGTAAACTGGGGCTCCCGGGGGCGTCCGGCGGTCAGGCCGACGTACTGGCGGATCGCCTGAGAAGCTTGGTACCGGAGGACGTAGTGGTGGCGAGGCCGTGCCGAAAGGCGGAGGTCCGGTTGGTAGGCCTCAACCCGGATGCGGCGGATGGGCTGAAGGAGGTGGCGCAGGCAATCGCTGCTGCGGCCAAATGTAAGGTCGAGGAGGTGGCTGTGGGGCCGATCCGGGCAGGTCCGTCCGGTCGGAGCTCTACGGTGGTCCGGCTGCCTATTGAGGCCGCAAAGGAGCTGGTGGACCGCGGGGTGGTTGCCCTCGACTGGGCGCGGGTGCGGGTCGAGGCCCTGGAGAGACGCCCCCAACGGTGTTTTAGGTGCTACGGTGTGGGCCACCTCAGTTACGCCTGCGAGGCGGTGGCCAGCCGTGGCGCCTTATGTTTTAGGTGTGGTGCCCCCGGGCACAGGGCGGCCGAATGCGGCGCAGAACGGGCGGTATGTGGTGTGTGCAGGGAGGCTGGGCTCCCGCACGAGCACCACATGGGGGGGAGGACGTGCCGTCCTCCAGTAACGAGGATGAAATGGGCCCCCTACCCGCGGGCCCCACCGGTGGCCGGGACGGGCGTCATGCCCATGGAGGAGGAGGCGATTCCGCCGTTGGAGGAGACGGACGAGGCCGGGCAGCCGGCGACTGAAGCGGAGTCGAGGGTGGCACAAATGCCGCCTTCCTCCGCTGAACACAGGGCCGGGCAACCGGCGGCTGAAGGGGAGTTAAGGGCGGCATAAATGCCGCCTTTCTCCGCCGGACGTAGGGCCGGGTAACCGGCGGTGGCTGGGTCGAGGGAGGCAGTCAATGCCGCCCTCCTCCCGCAAGACGGGGGCCGACTTGTGCCCCTTGCACCTCGGCAAGGGCTGCACAAGTTGGTCCTACCTAGACCGTAAGGTCTGCCCCTTAAGGGCCCCCTTTTTTCATGATGTGCCTCGTGGCAACCGCCGTGTGATGGCGCGTGACAGCTGCTTGCAGTTGTCATAGGCCAGCACACGGCGAGGGGGTGGTTCGCGGTTCAATGCCCATGGCCGGTACCGTGTCTCACCTCTGCCTTATGCTGTCGGATTGTTTGTCCCCCAGGGGTTTAGTGGGTATCCCCCTCCGTCTCCCCCTTGCGAGGGCGGAGGCGGACGGGCGAGTCCCACATAACCGGGTGCCTCTTCAAGGCCCCGGTATGCGTAACGCATTCCCCTGGGAAAAAAAAAAAAAAAAAAAAAAAAAAAAAGGTTAGGTTAGGTTAGGTTAGGTTAGGTTAGGTTAGGTTGGGGTGCAAATTTGGGAACCTCCTCGTGGTGCACCCTGGGGTAAGGCCTCTCGGCCCACGTTCAGCGTGGGACAAGGGGCTTTATGCTAATCCCTGGCGTCCCTTCTGGGCGCCGAATAATGTAGGCGGTGTCCCTTCTGGGCATCGCACCCCCTTCAACGCGCGTCCCTTCTGGACCGCACAGCGGGTCACTCGGACCTGCGGGGGGGATCTCCACGTGCGGCCCACTCTGGGTCGCACGCTCGCCGCTCACTCTAGAGCGGCTTTGAGGGGAGCTTTGACGGCGCCCCTTCTGGGCGTCGTCACACGGGGGGGGTTTGGGGTAGTCGGCGCCCCTTCTGGGCGTCGATACACGGGGGGGTTTGGGGTAGTCCGGCGCCCCTTCTGGGCGCCGTTTCAGCGCAAAGGTTCCGTCGTTGCGGGGCGCGGCGACGGGCGCCCGTTCGTTTTCGAACGGGTTGGTGGGCGGCGAACAGCCCACCCATTAGCGACCAAAGGGTTGGTAAGCCTTATCTTCCAAACCAGTATGAAAGGCAAACCTAGGAAGATTGATTTGCCATGCGATCCGGCTGGCGCCCGGCGCACGGAGCTATCCGGGGCTCCGTGTGAGAAGTTGGTTACCGAAGGCCCTGCAGGAGTTCGAGACCAGGCTCCTGCAGTGGCAAATGTTACTGGTGCTCTGGAGAGGGTGTTGCCCAGGAGGGGCAGGAGTGGGGGTAGGCCCGGGAAGGGCGGTGATGCCGGGGACGCGTCCGGGGAAGCGTCCGCCCGAGCTAATGGCTCGGGCGGCGTGGAGCCGGCGGTGCCCGGAGGTAGTGGCGACAGTCGCTATGACTGGGCGGCCGAGGTGGAGCGAGAGCGGCTCCGGTCCGCGAAGGATGCGCTCACCATGGAGGGTGTAGAGGAGGAGACTCTCAAGCGAGCGCGGAAGGACGAGCGAGCTGACTTGGAGGGCAAGTCGAAGAGGATTGCTCTCGAGGCCCCCAGCGAGGAGGAGGATCCGGAGGCCGTCGCGGCCGAGATGGAGTACGCCGACCTGCTGGATGTAATCAGTGAGAACGTGGAGCGGATTACGGGAGCGGTGGAAACGGTCCAGGGGGGAATGTGGCCGAAGAGCGTGCGAGTGCTGGCGCGGCTCCAAAACATCAGGGTGGCCGTGGAGGAGCTCAAGGGGACGCTCTCCCTTAGGGAGTTCGTCCTTAAAGTAAAGCGGGACAACGAGGGGCTCGTGCAGGAGATGGGGTCGATGCGGGATAAGTTGGTGGCCGCCAAGGCCTTTAAGGATAAAAAGGGCCGAGAAATGGAGGCGATGCGGGTGAAGGTCGGGGGTCTCAGGGAGGAGAATGGGCGCCTCTGCCGGGAAATGGAGACTGTGCGGGCGGAGGTCGTGGCGATGAGGGTGGCGCAGCAGGTGCCCGGACCGGCCACCAGCGGGATTGGGGACTCTCCCACCCTGAAAGAGGTAGTGGCGGCACTGAAAAAGGAGGTGCTGGAGTCGCTGGGAGAGCGCCTCGATAAGATCGAGAGGCGCCTCCCAGCTGAGGCCCCGGGGGGGCCGCCACTGGCGACGGATGGAGGGAGGAGTTATGCCGGGGTGGCCGCTGGAGCCCGTAGCGCCCCCCGTGCACCCCCGAGGGATCCGACTGCGGGACCGGTGCCCGCCCGTGAGGGGTGGCAGACTGCCGCCTCCAAGAAGGCCAGGGCGAGGGCCAAGAGGGCCGAGGCCGCGGCCGGCCGGGCCCCGAAGGAGGGTGATACCGAGCCGAAGCGGGTGAGGGGGGCCCCCCCCCGTAAGGTGAAGCTGGTTCCGCCAAAGGCGCCAGCCGTCACGGTGACGGTCGGGCCGGAGGCGCTGGCCAGGGGGCTGACATACGCCGCCGTCATGAATGCGGCGATGGGGAAAGCCAACCTGGCGGAGGGCGTCAGGGAGTGCGTTCGGGTGCAGCGGAGCGCGGCGGGTGGCCGCAAGCTGGAGCTCCCAGGCTGGTCCGGCGACCAGGCGGACGCCCTGGCTGAGCGGCTGAGGGAGGTGGTGCCGGAAGGGGTTGTGGTGGCCAGGCCGGTCCGGATGGCCGAGGTCCGGCTGGTGGGATTAAACCCGGACATGGTGGAGGCGGCAAAGGAGATTGGGGGTGCTATTGCGCGCTCGTCGTCCTGCAAGGCCGAGCAGGTGGCGGTGGGGCCGATTCGGACCGGCCTGTCCGGTCGGACCTCGGCAGTGGTGCGTCTGCCAATAGAGGCGGCGAAGGAGCTGGTGGACCACGAGGTGGTCGCCTTCGATTGGGCGTGGGCGCGGGTCGAGGCCCTGGAGAGACGCCCGATACGCTGTTACAGGTGCTACGGTGTAGGGCATCTAAGTTACGCCTGCGACTCGGATGCCCGCCGTGGCACCTTGTGCTTCAGGTGTGGTGCCCCCGGGCACAAGGCGGCCGAATGCGGCGCCGAGAGGGCGGTCTGTGGTGTGTGCAGGGAGGCAGGGCTCCCGCACAACCACCATATGGGGGGGAGGTGGTGCCGTCCCCCAGCGACGAGGGCGAGGTGGACCTCTTGGCCGCGGGCTCCGCCTGCGGCTAGGGAGGGCGCCGTTGCGCCTATGGAGGCGGCGGAGTCGCCGGCAGGGCCGGATGTGGCCGGGCAACCGGCGGAGGGAGGGGGAGTCGAGGGAGGCACAAATGCCGCCCTCCTCCCTCAAGATCGGGAAGGGGTCGCCAGCGAGGGCGAGGCCGGGCAACCGGCGGAACAGGGGTCGCCAGTGAGGGCGACGGCCGGGCAACCGGCGGAGGGAGGGACGAGGGCGGCGGTATAACGCCCCCTCCTCCCGTTAGACCGGGACCGACTCGTGCCCCTGCGTCTCGGCACAGGTACACGAGCCGGTGCTTCCCCTGCTCACGCAGGGAATAGGCGGAGGGGGGGGACGAGGGAAACCTCCTCCCCCCCTGATGGAGCAGCGGCTAGGTGGATGGGCTGCCTAGTCGCATTGCACCGCTCCATCCCCGTCGGGGTGGGAACCCGCTTGTCGGCTCCCACCTCTCTTCTGCAGGAGGCCAGGTAAGACTGGCCACCCCGCATTGGCGGTTTCCCGGAGATTGTTAACACGGCCCCGGGTTTCCGCTAGCGGGTCTGCTGGCAAGCACTGGGGTTTTTATTGGGTGGGGCCACTAGTCCTAACTCACCCGACTCATCTGCTCCTCCCCGGAGGAGCGAATGAGTGCGGGTGGGGACATGTGGCCTCGAGTCCCTCTCCGTGCCATGCGTCATCCCAAGCCCATTGGGTGCGCATGGCCTGTGTTCAACACATTTTCCCCAGTCAAAAAAAAAAAAAAAAAAAAAAAAAAAAAGGTTAGGTTAGGTTAGGTTAGGTTCGGCCCGTTCTGGAACGATGGGTCGATCGCAAGGCGGGCTCGCTCTCCTTTCGGTTGGTGCAGGTCCTCTCGGGGCATGGCTGCTTCGGGAGGTATCTGTGCCGAATCACCGGGAAAGAGCCGACGATGGCGTGCCACCAGTGCGGCGTGTCGGAAGACACAGCCCTGCACACGCTGGCGGCATGCCCAGCCTGGTCGGATGAGCGCGCGCAGCTCTGCGCGGTGGTGGGTCCCGACCTGTCGTTGCCGGCCGTTGTTGAGGCCATGGTGGCGACCCGACAGGCGTGGGACGCCATGTTAGCCTTCTGCGAGGCTGTGATGGCTCAAAAGGAGGCGGCGGAAAGGGGCAGGGAGGACGATCCTCTGGCTGCAGCCAGCCGCAAGAGGCGCACAGGGCGAAGGAGAAGGGGCTACGCCCAGCTTCTTCCCCCTTAGACGAACCGCGGGTGTACGGGCATGGGGAGCCCTACACCCGCATGTGTGGTTCACTGATGTATCGGAGGGTAGCCTGTAATGCTCCAGGTTGCCCTTCGGTGAGGCTAGGCCTCAAGGTGTCTGTCTGCAGTGACGGCCCGCGGGCCAGCTGCGGTTGAGTCGCAATGCGATTACCCGGAGCCCTGGTCCCTTTGGCGGAAGTTCTGAGCATCCCACGGTTTTAGTCGGTAGTGCCCTTCAGGCGAGCCCGACATAACCCATCGAGCGCCCCAGTTCGGTGGGTATGCGTAAAGGCATTTCCGTGGGTCAAAAAAAAAAAAAAAAAAAGGTTAGGTTAGGTTGGGGTGCGTGTTGGGTGGCCTCCTCGTGTGGCTGACTATCATCTGTCGTTCCTGATCCGTTGGGGGCGAACGATGGAGTCGGTCCTGGCGCTCCCCGGTTCCTATAGGGTTCTAATGCTTCGAATATGTGGCATTGGAACTCTATAGCCAACAACCCAGCGCACAGGCGGAGCCCCTTCTGGGCCCGCAGCCCCCCTAGGCGTGTCCCTTCTGGACCGCACCATAGGCAGGCCCCTTCTGGGCCTGCGGGGGGTTGGGAGGGAAAATTGGGGTTTTCAGGCGCCCCTTCTGGGCGTCATCAAAATTGGGGTGGGAAATCTGGCAACTGGGGTGTGTGATGCGTTCTGTCGCAAGTTGTTAAGAAGGAAAACTTGTACAAACCCCGCGGACACCTTCCGTCCTCCGTGAGTATATAGGGCCTTCCGGGCATGGGGGCTTTGACCCGGAAGGTTCTTGAAGAGCTCCACAGAAGGAGAACTGTAAAAAACCCGGGAGCCCACCCGTAATAGCGCCAAGCCTGTTGGGTAATACAGGCCGACAGCCTGTCGTTAACTGCAACCTTCGTATGAGTATGTCCAATTCCCGAGCGAGTTTGTCATGTGCTGCGGCTGACGCCCGCCGCCAACCGGTATCCGGGCCGGTTGGTGTGAAATTGGTTACCGAAGGCCACGCAGGGGTAGGCGACCAGGCCCTTGCTGCTGGCAATGTTCCTGGAAGGAAGGAGGGAAGTGTGCCCTTGATGGGCAAAGGCACGTCTGCGGGCTCCGGTCCAAAGACGGTTCCAAAGGTGGGCCTATCGTGGGCCGATAGGCAAATTTGTCAGGCGGCCAGTACATCCGGCGTAGTTCTGTCCAGTGGTTTGGACAAGGGGGTGACAGGCACGGGGGGTGCAGTCAGTGGAACCACGCAGAGGCTCACTAGAGGAGCCTTGCGTCGCGAGATGGACATGGGGGGCTGCTCCAACTATGCCCCATCCGTCTCCACTAACCCTCGCGGTACCAGAGCACTACCACCATCAGCACCTGAGTCGGTAGTGGACTCTGATGATGACTCGGTGCAGTACTCGGACGCGGAGGGTTTTCCCGCGCCTAGTAAGGCACCGAGGGGAAAGCAGTTCAACGTGTTGGCTGCGGCTCGCAGAACGCTGGAGCTCGCTCGCCTGGCGCGGAGAGAGGAGCTGCAGCTCGATGCTGAGCAAGAAGTGGAGATGATGTGCCGTGAGGCCGCAGAGCGGCGTGCCGCAAGAGGAGAAGAGAGGGCTGCTTGCCAGGATCAGGCGCAAGCCGACGCTTTGGCAGCGGCTGATTGTTCCAAGAGCGTCTTGGATGCCGGCGACATTGTGTCCTTCGTCGCCAGCAAGTCGAGAAATTTGAAAGGGACCTTTCAACGGTCTCTTAACGAGGCCGTTGAAATATACAAAATGGCCTCAGAAGAGTTTCGGAAACTCCCCAACGCGGAAGAATGCTTGGCGTTGCAAGAGGAGAATGGCGGCTTGCGCTATGACAACCGCACGCTGAGAGAGCTAGTTGACGACCTGCAGGCTGACAACAACCACCTGCACGCTCAGCTAGCAGAGTTGAGAAGGGAGTTGGCGGATCTTCGAGTCTCATTTGAGACCGCCCCCCCTGTGCCTCCAGCTCTACGTTCTACCACACCATCTCGGCGGAGCGTAGACGCTGGTTCACCTATTCGCGCAGAGGTCGGAATCCGGCATTCTTACACACCGCCGCCGCCGTCTCCGCTCTCAACCGGTGAGTCCATGCTGACTACCATCCTGCAGCAAGTGACTAAGGTGCTGGACGATCGCCTGGGTCCAGCGTTTGAGCGTCTCTCGGAACCGGAGCTCGAGGTACCTACTGCCAGTGAGATTCTACATCCTTCTCCTGGCGGCCAGGTTTACACAGAGTCCGTTACTTCGGCGAAAGGCCCCAAACGGGGCAAGGAAAAGAAGAAGGGTCCGACGAAGGGGAAAAAGACAGCTGGCGCACGTCATCCTGCCGCTGCACTCAAAACCCCTGCTTCAGATTCATCCGAAGCGCCGCGACAGCCACCGCCCAAGGCCGGGTGGACGAAAGTTGCAAAGAAGCGCAAGCCGGCAAAGAAAGGGGTAGCGTCCAAAGCTCCCCCGCCTAACCCGAAGCCAGGGTCGGCAGCACGAACACCCGCTGCCACCCCGGCTAGGAGAAAGAAGAGGGAGCGACTTAAAAACCAGCTCCGCCCGCCTCGCACGGCGGCAGTTGTGCTCACACTTTGCCCTGAGGCAGAAAAGAAAGGCATGACCTATGCGGCGGCCCTAAGCAGGGCGATGGAGTGTGTGAAACCTCACGAGCATAACCTCCCAACGCCATCACTTAGGAGGACTGCGACGGGGGCGCGTATGCTGGAGATGTCGGGAGCGCTAGGTTCCCAGCACGCCGACACTCTTGCTGGCCTGATCCGGGAGGCCATGCCAACTGTATTCAAAGTGGCAAGGCCCGTAAAATCTGCCGACCTCCGGGTCACAGGTCTAGACGATTTCGTCACCAAGACGGACGTCGCCTCTGCATTTGCAGAGCAGGGTGATTCCTCCCCGGAGACCATTCTAGTCGGGGAGATCAGGCGTGGAGCTGGCGGAATGGGCACTGTATGGGTGAGGTGCCCAGCGACATCGGCGAAAAAAGCCTTGAGTGCAAGCGGCGGAAAGCTTCGGATAGGATGGAGTCTGGCACGTATACATCTGCTAGACTCAAAGCCCCGGAAGTGTTTCCGCTGCCTAGAAGGAGGCCACATACAGGCGTTCTGTACGGCGACGGTGGACCGCAGCAAATTATGTTACCGCTGCGGTATCGCTGGCCACAAAGCCGCCGCCTGTTCAGCAAAGCCGAACTGTCCCATTTGCGCCGAGAAGGGAAAACCCGCGGGGCACAGCATGGGCAGTCGGCTTTGTGCTCCTCCAAGGAGAAAGAAGGGGAAGGCCGGCATACCATCTAAGCCGGCCGCACCTTCACATGCTCCCCAAGAACATCCGGGGACGCAGTGATCCTGGCAGGATCACGGGAGAATAGAGGGGATTCGGAGGCGTGGTTCTGGCCCAGCTCCGGTCCCCTCTGCAGCGAACTCGCGGGCGTACGGGCAGGGAGAGTCCTACGTCCGCACTTCGGGTTCGCAAGATGGATTGAGGGGGGTTTCTATGTTTCGGGCCCCCCCTTAGCACGTCCGTGGAGACGTACAGGTGAAGCACCTGCAAAGGTGTCCGCCACTCCAAGACGCGGCTGCGGTAGAGTCCCTAGCGGAATGCCCGGGGTCGCGCCGTGCGCGGAAGACGGAACATCGACGGGTTTTAGTGGGTAGTGGCAAACTCCTTGCTGAGCCCCACATATCCCCCGTAGTCGCTCCAGGCCCGGGGGAATGCGTAAATGCATTTCCCGTCGAAAAAAAAAAAAAAAAAAAAAAAAAAAAAAAAAAAAAAAAAAGGTTAGGTTAGGTTAGGTTAGGTTAGGTTAGGTTGGGGTGCAAATTTGGGAACCTCCTCGTGGTGCACCCTGGGGTAAGGCCTCTCGGCCCACGTTCAGCGTGGGACAAGGGGCCTTATGCAAATCCCTGGCGCCCCTTCTGGGCGTCAAATAAAGTAGGCGGTGCCCCTTCTGGACATCGCACCCCCTTCAACGCGCGTCCCTTCTGGACCGCACAGCGGGTCACTCGGACCTGCGGGGGGGATCTCCACGTGTGGCCCACTCTGGGCCGCACACTCGCCGCTCCTTCTGAGCGGCTTTGAGAGGAGTTTTGACGGCGCCCCTTCTGGGCGTCGTTACACGGGGGGGAATGGGGTAGTTCGGCGCCCCTTCTGGGCGTCGTTTCAAATGGGGGGGAGGGGAACACCTCGAAAGAGGTGTACCAGGGGCCTCACGCCAGCCCCTGAGCGTCGTAACCCTGAACTGTGCTGCAACGACCTTCACTCGAGGCGTCTGTGGAGTAGTGGTGCAGGGAGGGGAAACGAGGGCTTGCCTTAGCCGGCCGGCCGCGTCAAGGTAAGACTTTAAAATCCCGAGAGAAATCTCGTTAACACCTGCTAATACCACCCGACCTTAGCAGTATATAGGGTTCCCCGTACATGAGGCCACTGTGCGGGGTGACGTTTAAATGCTCTCTTACTCGTGGGAACAAAAACATGTTGAACACTAAAAAACCTCTTTTTGACGATAAGCAGGAGTCGGCAGGGCCTTGTACAAGGCCTGTCGTGGAAGTAGTTGGGGCTGGAAACAGCCGGAATGGTGATAAAGAGTTGGATGGCGGAGAGTGTGGGGTCAGGCCCAGTAGGGGCAAAGATAGAGTGGAGACTTTGGCTGGCGAAAGGACGTTGAGGTCGTCGGCTAGAGAAAGGGTTTTGAGCGTATCGCTGACGCGCTTGAGCCTGGATGGTGTGCGGTCGCGCAGTCGGAGTAGGAGCGTGGATCGGCGGCGCGGTGCCAATGTATCGAAGGAGGACGATACGTTGTTTTTGTCCGCTGGGGAGGAGGACAATTTGTCCGATTCCTCGGTCGTAACTGTGACATCTAAAGGACATCGTAAAAGGAGCAGGGTAGTATCCCTGTCGTCAGAGTCGGAGGACAACGACTCTGTTCGCTCGGCTCGCAAAAAGTCTGCCTCTCGTAGAGGCCGTGGGAGACCCCCAACAACTGGGGAGTTCGTAGGCCTGGCTAAAGCCAAAAATGATTTTGTAGAGGCAAAGAGGCGTGAAATGGAACTCGAGGCTGAACTTGAGATGGCGGATGAGTCTCGACGGCTCAAAGAAACCAGAGCTTCCAGGCTAAAGACCATTGACGCTGACCAACAAATCGGTCAGGAAGAAACCACCGAACTTGTACGTAAACAGGTGGAGGAGGATTGTGCCCTCATCGTAAAGATTGCCAAAACATCTGGCAATCTCAAGGGCACGTACCAAAAATCTCTGAAAGACATCGCCTCGTCTTATCAGGCAAATTTTGAAAGGTTGAGGAACCACACTCTGTCGGACGAGACCATGGCACTGAGGGCGGATAACCAGCGCCTAAGTGCGGAAGTCCAGCAGATGAGGGAAAAGATGGCCACCCTTGAGGCAACCATCGAGAGCCTGAAACAACAACTGGCGGCTCCGGCCTCTTTGGCCACAGTCTCTTCGGCCCCCGTTGTTGTCGCGACAAATCCCCCGGATTTAGATATGGCGTGGGAATCGCCTCCGTGTCCGGAACCGGACCGGCCGCTCGCTCCGCGAACGTATGGGCGAAAAACTACCAATCCCACAGCCGGGGCTAAACAGCCTGCCCCCGCCCCTGAAGTTGACCAAACATTAATGAGCGAGGTGATGCGCCAGGTGGGCTTTATGCTGTCCACCAGGCTAGAGTCAATAGAGGCTCGGCTCCCTCCAGAGCCAATAATGCGTCCGCCGCTTGCGGCAGACGCTAAAAACAAGGCGAACGTAACCTTTGCGTCGGTAGTGGGGGCTTTTGTGCCTCCTGCCAAGGCGCAAAAAGGCAAACCCGCAAAGGGAAAGGAAAAGCCCGCTACTACAACATCTGTGGCGGGACCTTCCAAGACAGGAGAAAAGGCCAAAGGAGGGAAGAAGAAAGCAGGAACTACTCCTGCGCCTGCCCCTCGACCTTCTGGTACTAGAGTAGCGCCGGCCCCAGGACCATCCACCTCTCAACCAACTGAGGGGGAATGGACCAAGTATACTGGTGGCCGTAAAAAGCGGAAGAAGGCTGAAATAGCCAAAGAGCAGGGCAAGCCAAGGGCGCGCAAGAGGAAGCCGAGGCTGCGTGAGCCGCGTTCTGCCGCGGTTGTTGTTACGTTGCAGCCTGAGGCCCAAGAGAGAGGCCTAACGTACGCCAATATCCTCTTGAAGGCGAGAGAGGGAATCGACCTGTCTGAGGTTGGCATAGAAGGCGTACGATTCAGAAAAGCCGCTACGGGGGCTCGAATTATGCATCTGCCGGCCTCTGCTTCCGCAGAACAGGCCGATCTTCTAGCCACTAGGCTCAAGGACGCGCTGGGAGACGCGGTCAATGTTACTCGGCCAATGAAGCGGGTGGACCTACGTCTTACAGGATTTGACGATTCTGTCAGCCCTGACATCGTCTTGGCTTCAATCGCCAAAAAAGGGAACTGTGCTCCTGACCATTTCAGAATGGGTGAAATTCGTCGAGGTGCGGGAGGTATGGGCACGGTCTACGTCCAGTGCCCAGTGGCGGCGGCCAAAACTCTTCTTGATGCTGGCCATATTTATGTGGGGTGGGGTATTGCGCAAGTGCATTCCCTGGAGGCGCGACCGCTTAAGTGCTACCGCTGCCTCGAAAAAGGGCATACCCGAGCACAGTGCACGGGCCTGATAGACCGCAGCGAGCTCTGCTATCGCTGCGGTAAGGCCGGCCATATCGCATCGTCGTGCTCGGCAAAACACCATTGCCCAATCTGCGCAGAGGCCAAGCGGCCCGCAGATCACATCGCGGGGAGCAGGAAATGCTCACCCCCAAGGCGGAGAAAGACGGCAGGCAAAGAAGCCGCCGTAACTACATCTCAGGGTGCTCAGCAGGCGCCTGAAGGAGACGCTATGGAGATCAACAATGCCTAACACACCCAAACAGCATGTTCTCCAGGCGAACTTAAACCACTCTGCCGGTGCACAGGACCTTTTCGTGCAGTCGATGGCAGAGTGGTCCATTGACGTGGCGGTTGTGTCTGAGCCGTATTATGTCCCGGCCAACCATTCCAACTGGGTCGGCGACCTGGACGGCTCAGTCGTAGTTGTGAGGGGCACATCCTCAGTCCTTTCGCCGCTCTTAACACCTTGCGAGAGGGGGTCCGGCTATGTTGTGGTCAAATGGGGGGAGGTGGTGCTCATTGGGCTCTACTTTTCCCCTAATAAAACTCTGGCGGAATTCGAGGTATTTCTGGGCCTCATTGGCGCTGCGGCCAACCGCGCCTCGCCAGCACATGTAGTAGTGCTAGGTGATTTCAACGCGAAATCTGTGGCTTGGGGCTGCCCTGCCACTGATCCGAAGGGTGAAGCTGTGGAGGATTGGGCACTTGCTACTGGCTTAAGTCTGCTCAATCAGGGAACCACAAACACCTGTGTCCGGCTGCAGGGCGGGTCTATCATAGACCTGTCTTTCGCGTCGCCTAACATCTCAAGACGCGTCAGCAGCTGGAGGGTCCTGGAGGATATCGAAAATCTGTCTGATCATCACTATATCAGATTCGATATCTCTCCAGCGCACCAGTCCGCTCAGCAACAGCACCCTAGAGTGTCCCCCTTTCCGAGATGGGTGATCGGAATGATGGACAGGGAGCTCCTGGTTGAAGCGGCAATTGTGCAGTCGATGTTTGCACGCCCCGTCGAACAACTAGGCGGGGTTGAAGAGGGTGCGAAATGGTTTGCAGATGCCATGACCGCTGTCTGCGATTCGGCTATGCCCCGGTCCAAACGTCGACCATCTAGACGTGCGGTGTACTGGTGGTCTCAACATCTGGTCGAACTCAGGGAGGAGTGCTTGATTGCTCGTCGCGCCTACACTCGACAGCGTAGAAAACGCATTCGAGATCTTAATCTCGAGAACATCCGGCGCGAAGAGTACAAGGAGGCCAAAACGGCACTTAAAGCAGCTATTTGCCAGGCAAAAGACCAGTCCTGGCAGGAACTGCTCGATGGGCTCAATCAGGACCCGTGGGGACGCCCCTATCGCTCAGTACGCGGGAAACTGCGAAACCTGGGCCCCCCACTAACCGAGTCCCTCGAGCCTCCGCTGTTGGAGAGGATAGTTTGCTCGTTATTCCCCGAACGTGAGGCTTTTGTGCCCCCCAGTATGTCTGTGCCCCGCCATCAGGAAGACGCTGTACAGGTGCCACCGGTTACCACCGGTGAGTTGGGAGCGGCTTTCCTTCGGCTGCGGGCCAAGAACACAGCTCCTGGGCCTGACGGAATTCCCGGTTGTGCAGTGGTTCTCGTGGAGGAGGTGTTCGAGGAAAGGTTCAGAAGCGTGTTGGACTCTTGCCTCTCGTCCGGACAGTTTCCAGAAAGATGGAAGACAGGGCGTTTAGTCCTTTTGAAAAAGGAAGGGCGACCGGTTGACTCGCCGTCAGCTTACCGGCCAATCGTTCTTCTGGACGAGGCTGGTAAGTTGTTTGAGCGCATATTGGCGTCCCGCATTACCAAACATCTTAAGGTAGTGGGCCCGGATTTGGCGGAGTGTCAATACGGGTTTCGGGAAAACCGGTCAACCATAGACGCAATTCTGAGCGTCAAAAATCTCGCTCAGGACGCGGTGGCGCAAGGCGACGTGGTTTTGGCGGTGTCTCTGGACATCGCCAATGCCTTCAACAGCCTCCCCTTTGAGTGCATCAGTGAGGCACTTCGCTTTCACGGGGTGCCTCAATACTTACAGCAGGTCATTTTCAACTACCTGAGGGGGAGGCTGGTTGTGTATCAGGGACGAGACGGAAGGGTACACAGGAGGGCGGTGTCATGCGGTGTTCCACAGGGATCGGTCTTAGGGCCGTTACTGTGGAACATCGGTTATGACTGGGTCCTGCGGGGTGCGCAGCTGCGCGGATTGAGCGTTGTGTGTTACGCTGACGACACACTTGTGACGGCTCGTGCCGGCAGCTTCCCCGATGCGATGAGACTGGCCACCGTTGGCGTATCACATTTGGTCGATAGGATAGGCTTGCTAGGTTTGAGCGTAGCCCTAGAGAAAACCGAAGCCCTATTCTTTTATGGGGCAAGGAGGAAACCACCAGAGGGCTCACACCTTACTATCAGTGGTGTCCGCATCGAGATCAGCCCGAGCATGAAGTACCTTGGGCTGATTCTCGATGCGAAGTGGAGTTTTCGCGATCATTTTCGCCTGCAGTCCCCCAAGCTGGTCAAAACAGCTACGGCCCTTGGGAGGATGTTGCCAAATCTTGGTGGTCCGAGTATCACTGCTCGGCGTTTGTATACCGGAGTCGTGAAGTCCATGGCTTTGTATGGTGCTCCGGTGTGGGTGGATGCTCTGAACGCACACAATAAGACCATGTTGCGTAGGCCTCAGAGAGCCATGGCCATCAGAGTGATCCGAGGGTATCAGACGATATCTTTCGAGGCGGCGTGTGTTCTCGCGGGGACTCTCCCTTGGGAATTGGAGGCCGTGGTTCTGTCCACGGTCTATCGAAGGGCTGCAGAGATGCGCAGCGGAGGAAACAGGCCTGCGCCTGAAGAAATTGAGCGTTGGAGGAGTGACGCACAACAGGAGGCAATAGTGCAGTGGCGTGAAAGGCTCGATAGACCGAGTCATGGCCACTGGACCATCGGAGCGGTCCGACCTGTCTTGGAACGATGGGTCGGCCGCAAGGAGGGAGTCCTCTCGTTCTACACAACACAAGTGCTGACAGAACACGGTTGCTTCGGCAAATTTCTGTGCAGGATAGGACGAGAGGAGACTCCAGCATGCCACCAGTGTGGTGCCGCCGAAGACTCGGCCTTGCACACTCTGGTGGCGTGCCCGACTTTCGACCAGCCGCGACAACAACTGCGCGCTGTTGTCGGAGACGACCTAGGCCTCAGCGCCATTGTTGATGCCATGTTGGGCGGCATCAGGTCGTGGGGCGCAGTCGCCTCTTTCTGTGCGGAGGTCATCAACCGGAAAGAGGCTGACGAAAGATTGCGCGAGGACAACCCACTGTCCGGCGTTGCCAGACGCCGTAGACCGGGTCGAAGAAGACGGGTGCACGGCCAACTGCACCCGTCCTAGTCTACACGCGGGGGGGGGACGGGAGAATCCCCATAGACCCCCGCTAGACTATCTCCGAGGGGCGGTGGCAGCCTCACACTGAGGTTGCCACTGGAGCAGTTTATCTGCAAGGCGTGTCCTACGGGACCCCGCGCAGGCGTGTGGATCGCTGGTAATAAGTAACCAGGCGCCTGCCGAGCGGTTGTCGGAGAATCCCGGGAGTTTTAGTGGGTAAACCCTCCTCATTTACCATCTTCGAGGAGGGGAGTCCCACATAACCATCGCACTTCCCCGGTGCGGTGGTATGCGTAACGCATTTCTCCCGGGTAAAAAAAAAAAAAAAAAAAAAAAAAAAAAAAAAAAAAAAAAAAAAAAAAAAAAAAAAAAAAAAAAAAAAAAAGGTTAGGTTAGGTTAGGTTCAGGGGCGCTGCACTGGAGGCGGCGATGATAGAGGGATGGCTGCCACCCCTGCCGGCTCACATGGACGCCGATGAAAGGGCGACTGAATTTAGAGGGGCGATGACGCGGATATGCGATGCCGCCATGCCCAGAGCTGGAGACCGGCCACAGCAACGCGCCGTATATTGGTGGACGCAGGGTATTGCCGATCTCCGTGCCGCCTGTGTACACGCGAGGCGGCTGTACCAAAGGTGCCGGAGAAGGAGGCACACGTCGGAGGAGGAGGCAGACCTCTACAGCCACCTCCAGCTGGCCCGGCTCAACCTCAAGGTCGAGGTGTTGAGGGTCAAGAAGGCGGCATGGGAGGAGTTCTTGGCCGACCTTGATAGGGATCCCTGGGGGCGCCCCTACCGATCAGTCCGCAACCGGATGCGGAACTCGGCGCCCCCCACTGAGTCGTTCGAGCCGGAGCTTCTGTCCCGGATCGTGGACGCCCTGTTTCCGAACCGGGTGTTCGAGGTGGCACCCTTCGTGGCCCCGGAACACGATGGGGAGGTGGACCCGGCAACAATACCGCGAGTCACGGATGGGGAATTGCAGGCAGGGGTAGATCGCCTCCGCCTCAAAAAGAAGGCACCGGGTCCGGACGGTGTGCACGGCAGAGTACTAGCCCTTGCCCTCAACCACATTGGGGACAAATTGAGGGACCTGCTGGACACCTGCCTCCAGCAAGGGAGGTTCCCCAGGGTCTGGAAGCAGGGAAAGCTCTGCCTGCTAAGAAAGGAGGGACGGCCGCCGGACTCCCCGTCTGCCTACCGCCCAATCGTTTTGCTCGATGAGGCGGGCAAACTGTTCGAAAGGGTGATTGCGTCCCGCATCATCGAGCACCTGGGCAATGAGGGCCCAGATATAGAGGAGACGCAATTTGGATTCCGACGGGGCAGATCCACGATTGATGCGATTATGACGCTAAAGAGAGCGACGGAGGAGGCCATCGGGAGGGGAGAGAGGGTACTGGCGATATCGTTAGATATCGCCAACGCGTTCAACACCCTCCCCTTCAGCGCAATAATGGAGGCCCTCAAGTACCACAGAGTCCCGTGGTACCTGAGAAGACTCGTGGCGGACTACTTGGCGGACAGGTCTGTCCTCTTCCTTGAGCCGGGGGGGGCGCAGATCTGCGAACATAAGATGGTGTGCGGAGTGCCCCAGGGATCGGTGCTTGGGCCGTTGCTTTGGAACCTGGGGTACAACTGGGTCCTTCGGGGGGAGTTGCTCTCAAGGACGAGTGTCATCTGCTATGCAGATGACACTCTGGTCACGGCAAGGGGCCGTGACTACCAGGAAGTCGCCCGTCTGGCAGGGGCGGCCGCCACATTGACGGTCACACGGATCAGGCTGCTGGGTTTGGAGGTGGCCCTGCCGAAAACCGAGGCCATACTGTTCCATGGTCCTCGGGGCCGGCCTCCCAGCAACGCCCGGGTCAGGGTGGATGGAGTCCTCGTCAGAGTTGCGCCTCAGCTCAAATATCTGGGACTAACATTAGACAGTCGATGGAGCTTCGAGGCGCACTTCACCAATCTGGCTCCGAGGTTGGTTGGAGCGGCAATGGCCCTAGGAAGGCTTTTGCCTAATATGGGAGGGCCGGGCGATAGCTGCCGTAAGCTCTACGCCGGAGTACTTAAGAGCATGGCCCTATATGGCGCCCCGGTATGGTCGGATTCCCTCTCGAGGAAAAACATCGCCAACCTAAGAAGACCTCAGAGGACAGTGGCCATCCGAGCCATCCGGGGCTATCGGACGGTTTCTTTTGCGGCAGCTACGGCGATAGCAGGCATGATCCCGTGGGAGCTCGAGGCTAAGGTATTAACCGAAGTCTACGAGCTCCGGGCGGAGGCGAGGGCTAGAGGAGAAAATCCTGCGCAGGCAGAAATCGAGGCGGCAAGGCGGGTAGCTTACGACATGGCGGTATGGCAATGGGAGGAGAACCTCACAACCCCAGAAGCCGGAACCCGCACGATCGATGCTATCCGCCCAGTGTTGCAGGGGTGGATAAATAGGTCCCACGGGGGGACGTCCTACCACCTGACACAATTGCTCAGCGGGCATGGGTGCTTTGGGCGATACCTGCACAGGATTAGGAGGGAGGAGACCCCGGTCTGCCACCATTGCGGGGAAGAAGAGGACACGGCTCAGCACACCCTCGAGTCGTGTAGTGCCTTCGCGTCACAGAGGCGTACGCTGGAGCTGTCCCTGGGAGTGGGGGGCACTCTAGCTCTGCCGGATGTGGTCGCTGCAATGGTGGAGAGCGAGGAGAATTGGGCAGCGGTGGCTGGCTTCGCTGCGGAGTGCATAGGCCTCAAGGAGGAGGCCGAACGCGTCCGGGAGGAGGCAGCCAACGCTGCGTCAATTAGGAGGAGGAGGACGGGGAGGCGGCGTCGGAGGTACGCGGACCTCCATCCACCTTAGGGTGATGCCGGGCGTCTGGCGGAGGTCAGGTTCTGCACTGGCGGCCGGACGCCCGATGATTTGTGTTAGTTTAGTTTGTTGTTAGGATTAAGTTTGTGGGTTTATGTCTAATTTTACGTACATGTTTAGTTTTAGGACTTTGTCCCCATTGGTCTGATAGGAAGATGGGCACTGGCATGGGTATTTGATTATACCACCCCAAGTGCCCAGGGGTCCGATGGACGGCATTGTTAGTGCTGTCCTGTAGTGTCTCTTTCTATGTTCTATGTTTTGTGTTACAAATACGGGTGGTAGTGGACAGCATTTTTTGTGCTGTCCAATGTCTGGTGTTGTGCGTTCGGATTGCTAGTTTAGTGTTTGTATTGTGGTTGTCCTTCCATGGACCTGGTATGGGACCCAGGTGAAAGCCATGATGAGCAACGGGGCGCCATTCCGAGGGTGTCCCCTTGCTCGGAGCGGAAGCGGGAGGGTTTCATACCAGTAAATGTGCGGGTCTTTGTGGATGTTGTTGGGGAGCTGGCACGGAGGCTTTATGCAGAAGCCATGATGAGCAACGTCGCGCCTCCCCGAAAGGGGGGCGGGTTGCTCGGAGCGGATGCGGGGAGCCCCGCGCCAGCAAATTGGGTTGGGTTGTGTCGTTGTCGTGTCGTTGTCGTGTCGTGTTGTGATTTGTGGTTGTTCATACTTGTTATGTTTGTGTAGGGCCAGTTCGTTGACTCCCCGGGAAGCAATGATGAGCGGCAGGACGGCTAGACGACCAACTGGTCGAGGTTGTCGTGCTGTCCGGCTGTCTCTGAGCGACCCTCAAATGGAGTCTCGAACTGGAAATGGGTGTGGTTGTCTGTGCGCATGCCTGCGAAGACGTGGGCATGTTCTCGTCCTATGTGTGTCGTGTTGTGTCCAGCGTAAATGGGTCGTGTTGTGTCCGCATGCCCGGGTAAGCCGGGCATGTCTGTCTGTGTCGTTTGTGTCTGCCCCCTAATTGGGCTGGTTTTTGCAGTGCCGGTGCGCGTAAGTCGCCGTGTGTTGGCGCGTAACGGCTGCCTTGCAGTGGTTATAGGCCAACACACGGCGACGGGGTGGCTCTCGCGTGGTCAATTCCCCCGTGGATCAGGTCCCGTGACCGCCACCTCAAGCCTTATGCTTTCGGAGTTTGGTCCCCCGGTGATTAGTGGGTAGGCCCCTCCCTCTCGCCCGAC
This sequence comes from Scoparia ambigualis, assembly GCA_963921215.1. NCBI lineage: Eukaryota > Metazoa > Arthropoda > Insecta > Lepidoptera > Crambidae > Scoparia > Scoparia ambigualis. Next base: position 158,614 of record OY992506.1, on the reverse strand, counting down.
GATTACGTCGTGGAAAGAGGGACGGGAGAGTCCCACATATCCAGTCTCCCTTCTGGAGGCTGGAATCCATAAGCAGGGATTACACCGGGTAAAAAAAAAAAAAAAAAAAAAAAAAAAAAAAAAAAAAAAAAAAAAAAAAAAAAGGTTAGGTTAGGTTAGGTTAGGTTAGGTTAGGTTGGGGTGCAAATTTGGGAACCTCCTCGTGGTGCACCCTGGGGTAAGGCCTCTCGGCCCACGTTCAGCGTGGGACAAGGGGCCTTATGCAAATCCCTGGCGTCCCTTCTGGGCGCCGAATAACGTAGGTGGTGCCCCTTCTGGGCATCGCACCCCCTTCAACGCGCGTCCCTTCTGGACCGCACAGCGGGTCACTCTGACCTGCGGGGGGGATCTCCACGTGCGGCCCACTCTGGGTCGCACGCTCGCCGCTCACTCTCGAGCGGCTTTGAGGGGAGTTTTGACGGCGCCCCTTCTGGGCGTCGTTATACGGGGTGGGTTTGGGGTAGTTCGGCGCCCCTTCTGGGCGCCGCTTCATTGCAAAGGTGCCGTCGTTGCGGGGCGCGGCGACGGGCGCCCGTCTTCGGATGGGTTGGTGGGCGGCAGACAGCCCACCCCCTAGCGACCAAAGGGGATGGTAAACCTTGATTTCCTACTTTCATGGACAGGTCTACTAAGAAAGTACGTGTGCCATGCGATCCGGCTGGCGCCCGGCGCACAACGGTATCCGGGCCGTTGTGTGGGAAATCGATTACCGAAGGCCCTGCAGGAGCGCGTGACCAGGCTCCTGTAGCGGCTAATGCTACTGGTGGTGGTAGGAGGATGGAGGTCAGTGGCGGGTCCGAGAAGGACGTAGAGGCCGGGGACGCGTCCGGTGAAGCGCTCGCGAGGGCTAATGGCTCGAGCGGCGCGGAACCGGCGGTGCCCGGTGCGGGTGGCGCCAGTCGTTTCGACTGGGCGGCCGAGATGGCGCAGGAGCGGGATTCCGACCCGGAGACGTCGCAGATGATCGTCAATCTGGTGGACGAGTCGAGGAAGCGCTCACTGGCGACTGCGCGAATGGACTCCACAAGTAGTGGGTCCACTGGATCTGGCGGAAACAGGCCGGGAGGCAGATCCAAGAAGGCCCCTAAGAAGGCCCCCCCCCAGGACGACGAGGACGAGGAGGACCGCCTCGCCAACCAGCGGTATGAAGGGCACATACACAACGCGAAGGGGATGCCGAGGAGCCAGCTGCAGCGCCGTGTCGCCGCGGGCGTTACAGTGCTGGCACGAAATATGTCTGGGATGGCGGATACCTCAGCCAGGGCAAAAATGTTGTACGACAAGGCACAGAATGAACTGATGGCCGTTGTGGCGTATGCGTGCACGCTCAACGAAATGCCCTTAACTGAGGAGAAGGTCGAACGTCTCCAGTTGGAGAACGAGGAGCTCCGCCAAGAGGTGGAATCGCTGCGGGCCGAGGTCCGAGCCGTGAGGGAGGCGCAACGGGCGCCCACACCGGCCCGTCGCGGAAAGGGGGATGCCCCTTTAATGAAGGATGCGGCGACGCAGGCAGCCACAAGAGACGTGCCGCCCCATAGCGTGGAGGAGGAGGCTCCCTCAATGCAGGGAATGCTGGAGGCTCTCAAGAGAGACGTGCTGGAGTCGCTAGGAGGGCGGCTAACCAGCATTGAGAGGCGCCTCTCAGCCGAGCCCCCCAGGAGACCGCCACTGGCGAGCGACAGTAGGACACCAGGGTTGAGCTACGCCGGGGCCGCTGGATCTCACGGCGCCCCTGGCGCCCCCCCGAAGGAGACGTCTGCGCAGCCAGCGCAGTGGAGCACTGCCGCCTCGAGAAAGGCCAAGGGTAGGGCTAGGAAAGCTGCAGCTGCGGCTGCCCGAGCTCCACAGGTGGGAGGCCATGTGCCGAAGAGGGCGGAGGGAAAGAGGCCCCCCCCTAAGTTGGAGTCGCCACGGTCCTCTATAGTCACCGTGACTCTTAAGCCGGAGGCGGTGGCAGCGGGGATAACGTACGCCTCGGCCCTGGATAGGGCGATGGAGAGATTGGGTGACCTTGCAGAAATCGGGCTGGGGGATGGCGTCCAGATAAGGCACACCGCGGCGGGGGGACGAAAGTTCGAGGTCCCGGGCCCCTCCAGCGGACCCTTGGCTGATGCGCTGGCGGAGAAGCTCCGTGAGGCAGTATCTGACGTCATGGTGGTGGACAGGCCGTGCCGGATGGCCGCGATCCGGCTTGTGGGCCTTAACCCAGACGTAGAGTACCAGGGAGCGGGACTCGCAAAGGCGATTGCGGCGGGAGCGCGCTGCGGGGTCGAGCGGGTGACTGTGGGATCACTCCGGACCGGACCATCGGGTCGGTCCTCTGTCGTGGTCCGGCTCCCGATCACGGCTGCTAAGGTCCTGGTGGAATTGGGGAGCGTCGTTCTCGATTGGGCGAGGGTAGGGGTAGAGGTCCTGGACAGGGGCCCAAAGAGGTGTTACAGATGCTACGGTGTGGGCCATCTGAGTTACACCTGCGACTCGGAGGCCAACCGTGGCATGCTGTGCTTCCGCTGTGGCTCCCCGGGGCACAAGGCGGCCTCATGCGGGGCTGAGAGGGCGGAATGTTTGGTGTGTAGGGAGGCAGGGCTCCCAAATGACCACCATATGGGTGGGTGGAGGTGCCGTCCTCCAAGAGCGAGGGCGAAGGAGACCCCTGGGCTGAGGGCACCGCCCGCGGCCAAGGAGGGCACTGCGCCCATGGAGGTGTCAGACTCGCCGGCGAAGCCGGACGAGGCCGGGCAACCGGCGGAGGGAGGGTCGGGGGTGGCGTAGATGCTGCCCCCCTCCCGCAAGACCGGGACCGATTCGTGCCCTTGCGCCTCGGCACAGGACGCATGAGTTGGTGGCACTCCCTGTGTGGGACCGCGGCCTCACACGTGGGGCCGCGGTCCCACACAGGGAAGAGACGGAGGGGGGGGTCGAGGGAAACCTCCTCCCCCCCTGATAGAGCAGCGGCTGGGCAGATGGGCTGCTCAGCCGCATTGCACCGCTCTATCCCCGTCGGGGTGGGAGCCCGCTTGCCGGCTCCCACCACCTCTGCAGGTGGCCAGGTCCGACTGGCCATTCCGTAGGCGGATTCCCGGAGATTGCTCACGCGGCCCCGGGTTCCGCTATCGGTGTGCGGGCAAGCATTGGGGTTTTTATGGGGTGGGGCCACTAGTCCTAACTCACCTGACTCATCCGCTCCCTCACGAGGGGGCGAATGGGTGCGGGTGGGGACATGTGGCCCCGAGTCCCTCTCCGTGCCATGCGTCATCCCAAGCCCATTGGGTGCGCATGGCCAGTGTACAACACATTTTCCCCAATTAAAAAAAAAAAAAAAAAAAAAAAAAAAAAGGTTAGGTTAGGTTAGGTTAGGTTAGGTTAGGTTGGGGTGCAAGTTTGGGAACCTCCTCGTGGTGCACCCTGGGGTAAGGCCTCTCGGCCCACGTTCAGCGTGGGACAAGGGGCCTTATGCTAATCCCTGGCGTCCCTTCTGGGCGCCGAATAACGTAGGTGGTGCCCCTTCTGGGCATCGCACCCCCTTCAACGCGCGTCCCTTCTGGACCGCACAGCGGGTCACTCTGACCTGCGGGGGGGATCTCCACGTGCGGCCCACTCTGGGTCGCACGCTCGCCGCTCACTCCTGAGCGGCTTTGAGGGGAGTTTTGACGGCGCCCCTTCTGGGCGTCGTCACACGGGGGGGGTTTGGGGTAGTCGGCGCCCCTTCTGGGCGTCGTTACACGGGGTGGGTTCGGGGTAGTTCGGCGCCCCTTCTGGGCGCCGCTTCATTGCAAAGGTGCCGTCGTTGCGGGGCGCGGCGACGGGCGCCCGTCTTCGGATGGGTTGGTGGGCGGCAGACAGCCCACCCCCTAGCGACCAGGGGGATTGCAACCCCGAAATTGCTAACTCCCCCCTTCTCATGATGCACAGTAATAAGAAGGTTGGTCTGCCATGCGATCCGGCTGGCGCCCGGCGCACGAGGTTATCCGGGACCTCGTGTGAGAAATTGACTACCGAAGGCCCTGCAGGAGCGCGTGACCAGGCTCCTGTAGCGGCAAATGCTACTGGTGGTGGTCGTAGGAGGAAGGTGCGTGGGCCCGTGAAGGGCGTGGAGGCCGGGGACGCGTCCAGGGAAGCGCCCGCTCGGGCTAATGGCTCGAGCGGCGTGGAGCTGGCGGTGCCCGGAGGAAGTGGCGACAGTTATTATGACTGGGTGGCCGAGGAGGATGGGGAGGGGGAATCTGACGCGGAGTGCTCGCGAATGGTGGAGGACTTGGTGGAGGAGTCGCGGAAGCGCACGCTGAAGGACGCGCGGATCGACTCCAGCGACGAGTCCGTCAAGCTCCGCAAGGAGGAGGCAACGGCGAAGAGGTTCGCCCGGGAGCACGCCCTTGGGAGGCGAGTTCACCACCCGGAGATCCCGACGAGCGTCAGCAAAGGCCTCGCCAAAAATTCGAGGGTGGAAACGGCGGATTTGGCGATATCGGGCTTGTACAAGCTGATGAAGCTTGTGGCGGAGGAGGATGGGCTCGACGAGAACTTGAGCCACGGGTTCAAAGTTGTCATGGGGTGCGTGGAGGCGCTCTATGAGACTTCCTCGGCTGAGGACGTGAGGCATCTCCGGAGGGAGAATAAGGAGCTCCGCCTAGAGGTGGAATCGCTGCGGGCCGAGGTCAAGGCCGTGAGGGAGGCGCAACAGGCGCCCAGACCGGCCCGCAGCGGGGAGAAGGAAGCTCCTTTAAGGAAGGACGCGGCGACACTGGTCACCACAAAGGAACCCCGAGGTCCCCTCTATGAGGTGGACTCGATGCAGGGATCGCTGGAGGCCCTCAAGAGGGACCTGCTGGAGTCGCTGGGAGGGCGACTGGCCAGCATCGAGAGTCGCCTCCCAGCCGAGCCCCTCAGGAGGCCGCCGTTGGCGAGCGACGGTGGGAAAGTGGGGTTGAGCTACGCCAGGGCCGCTGGATCCCATAGCGCCCCCGGCGCTCCCCCGAAGGAGCTGGCACCGCCAGCCGAGTGGAGGTCTGTGGCCTCGAGGAAGGCCAGGGCTAAGGCCAGGAGAGCCAAGGCCGCGGCTGACCGGGCCCCTCAGACGGGAAACGGCCCGAGGAGGAAGGAGAGGTCGAGGCCCCCCCCCAAGTTGGAGCTACCACGGTCATCTGCCGTGACCGTGACGCTGACGCCGGAGGCGGTGGCGAGAGGCGTGACGTACGCCTCGGCCTTGGGAGGGGCGATGGAAAAAATCGACCTAGAGTCCATCGGGCTGGAGGGCGTGCAAGTGCGGCACACCGCGGCGGGGGGACGTAGACTGGAGATCCAGGGCGCCTCCAGCGGACCCCTGGCCGACGCGCTAGCTGAGAAGCTCTGTGGGGTGGTAACGGAGGATGTGGTGGTTGGCAGGCCGGTCCGGCTGGCCGAAATCCGACTTTCGGGCGTCAACCCGGATATGGTGGACGCGGAGGAGAGTGTCCGGAGGGCGGTTGTGAAGGAGACGAGCTGCGCGGCTGAACGGGTAACCGTGGGGCCACTCCGGGTCGGACCATCGGGACGGGGCGCCGTCCTGGTCCGGCTCCCGGTCGCTGCGGCGAAACTACTGGTGGACCGGGAATGCTTTCCCCTCGGCTGGGTTAGGATACGGGTGGAAGCCCTAGACCGTGGCCCACTAAGGTGCTTCAAGTGCTATGGGGTGGGCCACATAAGCTACTCGTGTAGCTCGGAGGCCAACCGGGGCACCCTTTGCTTCCGGTGCAGCGCCCCTGGGCATAAGGCGGCCGAATGCAGGGAGGGTAGAGCAAACTGCGAAGTGTGCAGGGCGGCAGGGCTCCCCTACGAGCATCATATGGGTGGAAAGAGGTGTCGTCCTCCTGTGACGAGGGCGAAGTGGGCCCCTTGGCCGCGGGCTCCGCCTGCGGCCAGGGAGGGCGAAGCGCCCATGGAGGTAGCGGAGGTCCGGGTGCTACCGGACGAGGCCGGGCAACCGGCGGAGAGGGAGTCGAGGGTGGCATAAATGCCGCCCTCCTCCCGCAAGAGCGGGGGCCAATTCGTGCCTCTGAGCCTCGGCACAGGCTGCACGAGTTGGTGCGCACTCCCTGTCTACACAGGGAAGAGGCGGAGGGGGGGGTCGAGGAAACCTCCTCCCCCCTGATAGAGCAGCGACTAGGTAGATGGGCTACCTAGTCGCATTGCACGGCTCTATCCCCGTCTGGGTGGGAGTCCGCTTGCCGGCTCCCACCTCTTCTGCAGGAGACCAGGCCAGACTGGTCATCCCGTAGGCGGTTTCCCGGAGATTGTTCACACGGCCCCGGGTCCCGCCAGCGGTTCTGCTGGCAAGCATTGGGGTTTTTATGGGGTGGGGCCACTCGTCCTAACTCACCCGACCCATTCGTTCCCTTCCGGGGGGACGAACGGGTGCGGGTGGGGACTTGTGGCCTCGAGTCCCTCTCTGTGCCATGCGTCATCCCATAACCCATTGGGTGCGCATGGCCCGTGTACAACACATTTTCCCCAATCCAAAAAAAAAAAAAAAAAAAAAAGGTTAGGTTAGGTTAGGTTAGGTTAGGTTAGGTTAGGTTAGGTTAGGTTAGGTTAGGTTAGGTTAGGTTAGGTTAGGTTGGGGTGCAAATTTGGGAACCTCCTCGTGGTGCACCCTGGGGTAAGGCCTCTCGGCCCACGTTCAGCGTGGGACAAGGGGCCTTACGCTAATCCCTGGCGCCCCTTCTGGGCGTCGAATAAAGTAGGTGGTGCCCCTTCTGGGCCCACAGCCTCCCCTTGCCCCTTCTGGGCCTGTGGGGGGTAAATTGGTGGCGCCCTTATGGGCGTCGTCCGGCGTTGCGAAAAAGAAGATGGAAAACTTCACAAACCCCCGAATACCTTCCGCCCCCCGCGGCGTATGTGAGGCCTTAGGGACGTTGTCCCGGTAGGTATTCGAAGAGTCTCGGGATAGGAAAGCCTTAAAACCCTGAAGCCCTTGCAGTATTAAGGGCCGACAGCAGAGTCGTTAAAAGCAGGGGACGGCAACCCTTAAATTGCCACCCCCCCTTCGTATGAATGTCAGACAACGTGGATAAGTTGTCATGCGATGCGGCTGACGCCCGCCGCTTACCGGTATCCGGGCCGGTAAGTGTGAAATCTGCTACCGAAGGCTGTGCAGGGGTAGGCAACCAGGCCCCTGCGTCCAGCAATGCTTCTGGAAGGGGAGGACGAGGGCCCTTGAAGGGCGGTAAAGAGAGGTCAGAGAGCTCCTCTCGCTCTCAGCTGAGAGTGGGCATGGCGAGCTCTGATAGGAAAAGAGGTGAGGAGGCCCCTGCAACAACATCTGCAGCAGGGTCCGCGGCCAGGTCAATAAAAGAAAAGAGTGCGACTGGGCTCACAGGAGCAGTCGGCGGTGTGGCGACGAGGTCTAATCGATGCGCAGCAATACGCGAGAAGGAAGATGAGAGACCCAAAAGGGTTACACGCAGGGGCGCGAAGGTCGGTGCCAAGGAAGAAGAGGAGAAGGAAAAGGAGTCTGGGGATGTAAGTGACGCCTCTACCGCATCGCGGAAGAGCAACAACGAGCGTCAAAAAGCCTGTCCACTTCCACCACCGGATAAATCAGACTCTGATGACCACTTTTCCGACGCAAATCCTATGTCTCCAATAGCGATTGATCTGGATAACGCCCGCCGAGGACGAGGACGTCCCCCGACTACAGCGGAGTTTGTAGGCCTAGCGAAAGCAAAAGCTGAGTACGCTCAAGCCCGTAGGGACGAGCTTCAACTGGAGGCTGAGGAGGAAGCTGCGCGCATGTGCTCGCAAGCTCGAGAGTACAGGGCCATCCGTGTTAGGGAAAGAGCTGCCTGCACGGATGAGAAGGAGGCCGAAGAACTGGCCGCTGTGGACTACAGCAAGCGCTGCGTCGAGGCGAGCGACATCGTTGCGTTCGTCGCCAAGAGGTCGAAAAATCTCAAGGGAACATTCCAGCGCTCCCTAAACGACGCTGCTGAGGTCGTGAAATCGGCTTCGGAGGAATACCGTCGTCTCCCTACCATCGACGAGAACAGGCGGCTTCACGAAGAAAATGCCCGTCTGCAAGCAGATAACATCCGTCTGCACTCGGAGATCGACGAGCTTAAAAAGGAAATGGCTAGTCTCAAGGCCGCCTTTGAGCAGATCCAACGGGATCGGAGCGTTCCCTCCGTCGCCCCCGTTGAATCAGACGTGACAACGTTGAACGACCCACCGTTCACTATGTCTCCGCTGCCGCAGCGTCTAACTGCGAGGCGAAAAACGTTGGAGACTGCACGGGGTGACTGCCGGTCCCGCAGTCCTCCACCAAGACCGGGCGATAACACCATTCTGCAGGCGGTCATGCAGCAAGTAGGCGCAATGCTCGATGCTCGCTTGGGGCCGGTGAATCCCATGCAACCCCCTCCGGTAGAGCCTGTTCAGCGTCCGCAGACCGCTGATACCCGCGGAAAGGTTAAGGCGAAGGCGGGGGCCAAAAACCTGCCAATAGAGCCCCCAGGGAGAGCGAAGGCCAGAATGGTTCCCGCCGCCAAACAGAGGAGAGACAAGGCGCCCATAAAGGCGCCATCTCAGACGGGAGCCAAAGCCAAAACAGCGGGTCCCCGACATACTGCTCAGAACAGCTCATCGTCTACAAGGCCACCGGTAGCTGCGCTGGTGCAGCCCGAGGAGGGCTGGACTACGGTCACCAAAAGGCGCCGGAAGCGGAAGAAGGGGCCTGCGGCTAAGACAACCCCTGCGGAAAAACAGGGTGCCACTCGTCAAACCAAGACTGCCAATGCTAAGCCAAAACCAAAAGGCAAGACAAAGCTACGCCCCCCACGAACAGCCGCGGTTATACTTACGCTGCGGCCTGAGGCGAAGCAGGGTGGCATGACGTATGCCTTGGCCTTGCTGAAGGCCAGAGACAAGGTTAAGCTGGCAGAACTGAACATCCCCCACCCAAAGTTCAGGCAGACGGCGACTGGAGCGCGCATTCTGGAACTTTCAGGCTCTGCTAGTGCGCAAAACGCAGATGTCCTAGCCGATAAGATGAGGGCCGAGATGTCGGACGTCTTTACTGTTGCCAGACCGTCAAAGTGCGCCGACCTCCGAATTTCGGGGATGGATGACTCGGTGACGAGGGAGGATGTGGTAGCCGCGATCGCGGAAAGCACCGGTTGTACCCCGGACAGTGTCAGAACGGGTCAGATTAGGGGAGGTGTAGGAGGCACGGGCACTATATGGGTCAAGTGTCCAGTGGCGGCTGCCAACAAAATACTGGAAGCAGGCCGACTTTTTGTAGGATATAGCGCGGCTCAGGTCCGCGCCCTAGACCCAAGGCCAAAAAAGTGCTTCCGGTGCATGGAAGGGGGGCACACTAGGGCAACATGCACGGCTCTGATTGACCGCAGCGAACTCTGCTTCCGCTGCGGTAAGGCTGGCCACAAAGCCGCGGTCTGCGTGGAAAGGCCGCACTGCCCTATTTGTGCGGAGGCCAAGCGGCCGCACGGGCACTGCATGGGGACGAGATTGTGCGTCGCCCCCAAGCCTAAGAAGAAGAGAAGGGCAGCTGGCGGTTCCACACCGAAGCCAGGGCCTACAGGCGTGCAGCAGACGCCATCGGGGGAAGAAGCGCAAACCCTTAATGGATAGTACACCTCTACAGCGTTACTTCCTCCAGGCAAATTTGAACCACTCCGCCGGAGCGCAGGATCTCTTTATGCAATCCATGGCGGAGTGGTCCATTGACGTGGGAGTGGCTGCAGAGCCCTACTTTATCCCACCACGACCAAATTGGGCTGCTGATACGGCGGGGACCGTTGCCATTATGACGGCGGTCAAATCATCTTCGCCTTCCTTAGTGGTCAAAGAGTCGGGACCAGGGTTCGTCGCAGCAAAATGGGGGGAGATTGTCGTCGTGGCTGTATATTTCTCCCCCAACAAACCGCTTGCTGCCTTCGAGGCCTTTATGGCTCAACTGGGCGCGGTCGTAAGCCGGGCCTTGCCATCGCAGGTGCTGGTGTTAGGAGACCTCAATGCAAAGGCTGTCGCTTGGGGCTCCCCCACCACAGACCCCCGCGGGAATGTGGTGGTCGATTGGGCGGTGGAATCTGGCTTGGCAGTTATCAACCAGGGTACGGTAAACACGTGCGTCCGTCACCAAGGCGGCTCGATTGTCGATGTTACATTCGCCACGTCAGCTGTCGCAGAGCGTACCACAGGGTGGAGAGTCCTGCAAGACGTGGAAACGCTCTCGGACCACCTTTACATCAGGTTCGAGATTTCTACACCTGGGTACCGCCAACATCACTATAATGGCGGCAGTATATCCGCCTTTCCCCGCTGGTCTATTAAGAGGTTGGATAGGGAGTTACTCATGGAGGCCGCAATTGTCCAACTGTGGTTCTCCCAACCAGTGGGGCAGAGTGCTGAGGAAGAGGCCGTCTGGTTCCAGGAGGCCATGTCGCGAATATGCGATGCCGCCATGCCGCGCGTGAGGCGCCCGCCGCCAAAGAAAGCGGTCTACTGGTGGTGTGAGGAGGTTGCGAATCTTCGGAGTGAGTCCATTGCCGCGCAAAGGGCCTATACGAGGCAGCGTAGGAGGCGCATAAGAGATTTCCAGCTCGAAGACCTGCTGAAGGCTGCCCACAAGGCAGCTAAGAGGGAGCTCCAGCTAGCCATCTGCCGCGCAAAAGCGCAAGGAAGGGAAGAGATGCTCGAGGGGCTCAACCAAGACCCCTGGGGGCGCCCTTACCGAACGGCGCGGGCAAAACTCCGCAGCCTGGGTCCCCCCATCACGGAATCGCTCGAGCCTCAAGTACTGGGTTGCGTTGTGGCAAGCCTTTTCCCAGAAAGGACGGAGTTTAGGCCGCCTCCAATGGCCCCGCCTCGCCGACATAACATCATAGTCGATGAGCAGATTCCCCCCATAACTACCGATGAACTGGGTGCAGCCTATCTCAGGCTGCGGAGCAAAAACGCCGCTCCAGGACCTGACGGCATTCCCGGCCGTGTCTGGGTCCTCACCTCGGAGTTATTGGAAGAGCGGTTTAGGCAAGTTCTAAACGTGTGCCTGTGTACCGGTCAGTTCCCTTCCCTCTGGAAGAAGGGTCGGCTGGTTCTCTTGAAGAAGGAGGGGCGGCCAGTAGATTCTCCATCTGCCTACCGGCCGATAGTGCTGCTCGACGAAGCAGGAAAGCTCTTCGAGCGTGTCCTGGCACGACGTATAGTTGAGCGCCTTGTGACTGTTGGCCCTGACCTGGCTGACTGCCAATATGGATTCAGAGAGGGTCGATCCACCATCGACGCAATTAAATATGTCAAGGCCCTCTCTGAGGAAACTGTTTCGCGCGGGGGAGTGGTGCTAGCAGTGTCACTAGACATTGCTAATGCCTTTAACACCCTCCCCTTCGAGTGCATTGAGGACGCGCTTCGCCATCACGAGGTCCCGGAGTACTTGACCCGACTTGTCCACAGTTACCTCCGGGGTAGATTTGTAGTCTTTGTTGACGGAAAAGGCCGAATCCAACATAGGCCTGTCATGTGCGGTGTTCCGCAGGGGTCAGTCCTTGGCCCACTCCTGTGGAACATCGGGTATGACTGGGTGCTGCGCGGTGCACTGTTGCGTGGCCTGAGTGTGGTGTGTTACGCTGACGACACGCTGGTCACTGCCCGCGCAGACACCTTCAGGGAGGCTGCTCTTCTGGGCGCAGTGGGAGTTACCCAAGTGGTGCGTCGTATCGAGGCACTGGGGCTAAAGGTGGCCTTAAATAAGACGGAGGCCCTGTATTTTCACGGGGCCAGAAACAAACCGCCTGCAAACGCGCATATCACCATATCAAGTGTGCGTATTGAAATAGGTACCACCATCAAATACCTGGGCCTAGTGCTCGACGGCAGATGGCGATTTCACGAGCACTTCGAACAGCTCGCGCCAAGGCTTGTGGGAGCGGCGGGTGCTCTCGGCAGACTTTTGCCAAATCTGGGCGGTCCGTCCGCCAGCGTGCGCAGACTATACGCTGGAGTTGTGCGATCGATGGCCCTGTATGGCGCCCCAGTGTGGGTCGATGCTCTGGACGCTCGAAACAGGGCCCTGCTGCGCAAACCGCAGCGGGTCATAGCACTCAGAGCGGTGCGAGCATACCGCACGGTGTCGTACGAGGCGGCCTGTGTCCTGGCAGGAGCACCGCCATGGGACCTTGAGGCTGAAGTCCTAGCCTCGGTCTACGAGCAGTCTGCGCGGGCTCGGGGGCGAGGAGGTCAGCCAATGCCCGTGGAGGTACGCCGATGGCGCAAGCTTGCGCAACAGACGACGCTGCGCAAATGGTGGGACAGGCTCGAGGAGCCTAGCGCCGGCCACTGGACCATCGGTGCAATTCGGCCCGTCCTCAAAAGATGGGTTGATCGAAAGGAAGGGTCGCTCTCTTTCCGGTTAGTGCAGGTCCTCTCGGGGCATGGCTGCTTCGGGAGGTACCTGTGCCACATAGCCGGAAGAGAGCCGACAATGGAGTGCCACCGGTGTGGTGCGACGGAAGACACGGCCTTGCACACACTGGAGGCGTGCTCTGGGTGGGCGCAAGAGCGCGCGCAATTATGCGCTGTAGTAGGACCGGATATCTCCCTGCCGGCATTGGTTGAGGCCATGCTGGCAAATAGAACATCCTGGGGGGCGGTCCTCTCCTTCTGTGAACAAGTCATGTCACAAAAGGAGGAGGCAGAGCGCGCCAGAGAGAACGACCCTGAGTCCGGGGCCATTCGCCGGAGGCGAGCAGGGAGGAGGAGGCGGGAATTTGCCCAGCTCCTTCCTCCCTAAAACAGGGAAGGGCTAAAGGATTTCTTTGGTGCCGGTTTAGTCGTGTTCGTTCGTTGTTTGTGGGTTAGGTTTCGTGGTTGTGTCCGCATGTACCAGGGAGGCTGGGCGTGTCAGTTGGTGTGAACAACACCAGCTGACATGCCCAGCTGGCAAAACAGTGCTGGACATGTCAGTCTGTGTTGTTTCTAGGTTTTGTTGTCGTTTGTGTCCGCATGTACCAGGGAGGCTGGGCGTGTCAGGTGGTGTGAATAACACCTGCTGACATGCCCAGCCGGCAAATTAGTGCTGGACATGTCAGTCTTTCTTGTTGTTTTTTAGGTCAGTGTTGTTGTGTTTGGGTTCTAAACCGGAGAAGTTGGAAGAGCGTCTGCAACTAACTAAAGTCCGGTTCTGTCCGGCTCTGCAGGACCTCTTCAATGAACCGCGGGTGTACGGGCATGGGGAGCCCTACACCCGCATGTGTGGTTCAAAGTTGTATCGGAGGGCTGCCTGAAATGCTCCAGGTCGCCCTCTGGTGAGGCTAGGCCTCAAGGCGTCCGTCGGGGAAATGGGGGGGAAATGACGGCCCGCAGACTCGAGCCGCGGTAGAACCACCAGCTGACTTCCCGTAGCTCTAGAGTCGCGACAGCGGAAGTTCGGAGCATCCCACGGTTTTAGTCGGTAGTGCCCCTCAGGCGAGCCCGACATAACCCATCGAGCGCCCCAGTTCGGTGGGTATGCGTAAAGGCATTTCCGTGGGTCAAAAAAAAAAAAAAAAAAAAAAAAAAAAAAGGTTAGGTTAGGTTAGGTTGTCCTCGGGGCATGGTACCATGGTACCGAGGCGTCGCGTTCCGCTCCTGAAGGTAGGTGTCGGTTCTTTTACCGGGTCGGGCCCGTATGTCCTTACTCACCCGTTTCCCCCAAGGGGGGGCGGGTGGGGACATATGGGTTCCAGCCCCGGACAGTGCATGAGGTTCTCACCATCCTCAGGAAGCCTCATGCCAGTGCAGAGAAGCATTTTCTCCGACTAAAACAAAGAAAAAGGTTAGGTTAGGTTAGGTTAGGTTAGGTTAGGTTAGGTTAGGTTAGGTTAGGTTAGGTTCCCTGGGGTAAGGCCTCTCGGCCCACGTTCAGCGTGGGACAAGGGGCTTTATGCCAATCCCTGGCGCCCCTTCTGGGCGTCGAATAAAGTAGGCGGTGCCCCTTCTGGGCCTGCACCTCCAAGTGCGTGCCCACTCTGGGCCGCACGCTCGCCGCTCCTTCTTTGAGCGGCTTTGAGAGGAGATTTGACGGCGCCCCTTCTGGGCGTCGTTACGTGGGGGGAATGGGGTAGTTCGACGCCCCTTCTGGGCGTCGCTTCAAGTTCGTGGTAGGAGGCTTTCGCCGGCCTTCTAAAGCCGTTATCTGTTTCCACATGCACAACGACTCAATCTTTGGCGCTATTGAGTAGTGATGTCTGAATCAGACCGGAGGCACCCAGAGAAACCTGGTCAAACCTATCGGCACCGCCCGTCCCCGATTAGTATGTAGGGTTGCCTGGATGTGGGGACTTCGTCTGGGTCGACTGTTTTTTCCGCACAGTCCTGGCGGACGACAACGCATAAATTGTCAGGCGATTACAAGCCTTTGAGCTGTTTAACATGAAATCGGCTCATAAAGATCAACTACCCCAGGAGGGTACCCGTTCATCGGGAGAATCCCTCCCCAGGACCGGGGCACCGGATACGTCCGATGCACCGGTCTTGGGCACGTCCCTCGTTTCTGGGGGGGACAATGATCCGACAGTAGTGTTGCGTGGGCGCGAGTCCGCGAGTGGGAGGTCCAGTGGGGACATGGAGGAGCTTGGAGGGGGTAGGAAGTTGCGAAGTCGTGTGGTGGATACGACGGAGGCGATGGAGAAAAGATCGGCGAAGACGACGAAAGGTCGAAAGCGACCCGTCGCCCCGAAGGACGTCCCTGACGAGGATCGGTCGGGGGACGAAACGAGAATATCCGCCAGGCCGAAGGTCTCTTCGGCGCGGCGAGGCCGAGCATTTGGTCCAGGCCTGGTTCTTGGCTTCCCCAGCCGGGACAAGATTGCTCGAGGTAGTCTCCCGGAGCTACACCTCATCGGCAGAGAGTCGGAGAGGGAGCGCATCGAGCGCGAAGCCGCGGAGAAGAATGCGGGGAAGCGGGTGAGAGCACGCGCAAGATATGTGGCCGCAAGAGCCGAGGCCGCGAGGGCCGAGGCCGCGAGGGCCGAAGCCATAAGGGCCGAAGCCGCGGTCCAGCCGGACCAGAGCATGGAGAGGGAAGAGGATCCCCCTCAGACTGGCCAGGACGAAGAGGAGAGTGAGTCGCACGGTGAGTCCCTGAGCATGCGGGATCACGAGGCACGTGTGCTTCGCCAGCGGCAGCGCGTCTTCGAGCGCGAGAAGGATGAGGCTCGACTAACTCCAGAGAAGAGTAGAGAGTCCGAGGAGAGAGAGCTGCAGGAGATCGAGCGGGAGCAGCGACGAGAGACCCGACGCAGGGAGAGGGCAGAACGCGACGCTAAAGAGCGGAGTGAGACCGTCAGACCCAGAATTGAGTTGGTGACGCAGGGGTTGTCAGTCAGGCAGCCGTCACCCACCCTGTCTGAGAGCATGGACATTCTGGGTCTTGACGACGAAACGTTGGCCGCGATCAACGCGGATGTTGAGTACATGTCCGGGCCATCGGACAAACGGTCGGCGGAGGAGGTGCACGAGTTGGGGGTTATGTGCGCGCACGCCATCCGAGAGGTTTCCCGAAAATCGGGGAACCTCAAGGGAACGATGCAGCGGACCCTCAACGACGCGGCTCGCACCATCCGTAAGTGCCTAGCCAACTTGTCCACCAGGACATCTACGGTGGAATCCCGGAGGACTGATGAGGCCAACAGGCGGCTTCAAGCGGAGGTTCGGGACCTTCGCACAGAGGTGAGGGCCCTCAAGCGGGAGTGCATGGAGGCCGCGGCCGCCCCCGCTAGAGAGATAACCCCCCCTGGACCGGATCGCGACACGATCAGTGCGCTCGCGGAGTTCAGGCGTTCCCTGGATGCCTCCGTCGGAGCAATTAGCTCCCGACTGGACGGCCTTGAAACCAGGTTGAACACGCCTGAGCGAGTGCACCAGACGGCAGGCCGTTGGAGTAAGGAGGCCTTTCCCCCTCTCCGACCCGAAATACCGAGCAGGCGCAGGTTGGAAACTCCGGTTCCAGCCCCTCGCGCTTTTGGGACAAACGCCCCCAGAATGCCGACGCCCCAGCAGCGTCCCAGTGTGGCATCCGATCAGCCCACTGCGCTGTCCGAGCCCTGGACGGTCGCGACGCGCGGGAAGCGCAAGAGAGCGAGAAGAGGAGCGTGGACAGGCGTTCCTGAGACTCCTCCATCGGGGCAGGCTCCGGCGGCTCGCCCAATGGTGCCAAGCCGCTCAGCGCAGGGTGGTCAGCCGAGATCAGGCCGTAAGAGGAGGAAGAGAGTGAGGCTCAAACAGCCTTCATCGGCAGCGATTATGGTCCAGCTTCGGCCGGAAGCCATCGAGATCGGGGTTACCTATGCCCAGGTGATCTCGAGGGCCCGCCAGGCCATATCGCTGACCGATTTCGGCATCGAGGAAGGAGTGAGCTCAAGAGTCGCTGCTACCGGCGCGCGACTGCTTGAGGTTCCTGGAGGGCCAGAGAGCGGGACGAGGGCCGACGCGCTCGCCGTAAGGCTAGAGCAGGTGCTAGCGGACGTGGCAACAGTGGTCCGACCCGTGATGAGCGCGGAGATCCGCGTCTCCGGGTTGGACGATTCAGTCACCACGGAGGACGTAGCCGCGGAAATAGTGGCCAAGACGGGCTGCTCCCTCGGGAGCGTGAGGGTTGGGCGAATCCGGTTAGGGCCCAATGGTCGAGGAACGACGATAGTGCGCTGCCCTGTGGTTGCAGCGAAGGCACTATGTGTCAAGGGCAAATTGGTGTTCGGCTGGAGCCCTGCCCTCGTGGTGGCCCTCGAGCCCCGCCCTTTGCGGTGCTTCCACTGCATGGGCGTGGGCCACGCTCGGCCTCGATGTCCGTCCAAAACCGATCGCAGTGGACTCTGCTTCCGCTGTGGTCGGGAAGGACACAAGATGGCGACGTGCACCTCAAAGGTGCCTCACTGCGCGGTATGTGCCGCACATGGCAAGCCCGCTGGGCATGTGATGGGTGGCAGGGGCTGCAGTCCCCCTGTCACCAGAGCGCTTCCAGAGCGCCCTGGAATCCCGACTGCTCAGACGGCGCCCATTACTGAGGCGATGGAGGAGGCCCAAGAACTTCCGGAGGTCCACATGGACTGTCAAACGACGGACCATGCCCCGGACGAGTCCAGGCACACTCCCTCCGAGGCCAGCCACCCAATTCCCTCTCCACGGAGAGGTTCGGGGTCGGCCGCTGCGGAGGGGACTGGGAGGCCAGACCTCCAGGAGGTGGAACAGGCGGGGAAGCCCCCGTAGTTCAACACCTCGCGTAGACTGAGGGCGGCGGAACAATCCTCCGCCCTAAGCCCGACCGCCGCTACGAGGGGGAACAACTTGTAGCGGCATTGCACGGTCGAGCATGGTCTGAAGGGGGTGTCAGGTGTTTCCGACATCCCCTTCTACAGCGCGCCGGAGGCCCGAGGAGGCCTATCGCTAGGTGCGGTAAACGGCGGAGCATTGTGCCCCATTCCCGCCACTACCGCGTCGCCTATGGCGAAGAGGGAACACCAGGGGTGGTTTTAGTGGGTATACCCTCCTCATCTACCATCCTCGAGGAGGGGAGTCCCACATAACCAGCGGGCCTGTCCCGGCCCGTTGGTATGCGTAATGCATTTCCCCCCTGCCAAAAAAAAAAAAAAAAAAAAAAAAAAAAAGGTTAGGTTAGGTTAGGTTAGGTTAGGTTAGGTTAGGTTAGGTTAGGTTAGGTTAGGTTAGGTTAGGTTAGGTTAGGTTAGGTTAGGTTGAGTGCCGTTTGGCCTGTCAGAGGGAGTACCCGCGTCGTTTGTTGTCAAAAAATCGCTCCTGGGGAAATCGATTTTTTAAATAGAAGGAAAAATATATTGGGAAGTTAAAAATATTGATAATTAGCAGCAAATCCGGACGCATCTTTTGGTGGTTTCGTTTTAATTTTTGAGTTCTTTTTGGTATTTTTGTTGTCGTTTTTAGTTCAAAATTCTACCTTCTTCGACGACTTAGCAGTTGTCGAGATACATCTTTTTTTGGGCATTTTTTGTTTTGGCCGCCATTCGGGCATTTTTGGCGCCTCGCAGGGGGTTCCGGGGTGTCCGGGTAGGTGGGCCCATAACCCTTCAGGTTCTATTGTTGTTTTTTGTTTTTGGCGTTTTTTAAAATTTTTGGGAATTTTTGTAACAAAATTTCCACTACAAATTTTCGAGAAGGCGATCACCCTTGACCGTTTTCTCGAAATTTGTATGGGGTTGCCGATGACTTCTTCTCGGGTCTGACTTGCACTTTACTTCTTCTCGGTGGGGTGGGGGTCGGACTCTGGGTTGAAGTCGGGGGGTCAATTCTGGGGGTCAACTCAGGTGTATATTTGTGTACATTTCTAGAGTTAAGTTTAGGGTAAGTAGTTTTAGTTGTATTTATAAATAGAGTAGGTTTAAGTTGTACATTTTGTTCATACTTGTGTATTCCTTGACACGGTTGGCACTAAATAGTGTCAGCTATGGGGGGAAAGGGAGCAAGGGGAGGCGGTTCTGGCCGCGGACGTGGTAAGCCGAAAGTAAGGATGACGGCGTTGGACGAGGGAACCCTCGCCGAACGGTTGGAGGCTGTCCAATTGGAGATGAGAGAAGGGAGGTCTCCGAGGTTGGATAAGGAAGTTGGGCTCGAAAGTGAGGACCTGTGCTGGGCTTTGCGCGACGCGCTTCAGGGTCTGTCTGAAGCAATGGAGGTGGATGGTGGACTGCAGAGGGGCACGTATGAGAGATTGTGGAGCTTCGTGGAGGCAATGGCCTATGCGACGGAGGCACTGAGGAAAAGGTCCGGTAATGACTTGGAGGTGATCGAGAGGTTAAGGGGGCTGTTGGAGGATTCGGTAGAGCAGCTGAAGGGAATGTCCCAGCTTGGGACGGTGAACGAGACGTTAAGGGTGAAGCTGGAGGAGACGATGAATAATGAGGATGGGCTTTTGGCGGAGAACAAAGGGTTAAAGGGGGAGTTGGAGGAGCTGGATAAAAAGTCCCGGGAAAAGGCTCACGAGGCAATTCAGCTTCTAGAAGAGAATGGGGCTCTGACAGGGCAGCTGGATCAAGTCCGGGCGGAGTTGGGCCTGCAGGTTTGCGGGAGAAATCAGCTCTCATTTGAGAACGAGGCGCTGAAGAAGCGGCTGGAACAAGTCGAGGCGGAGAAAGACCGGCTCTCGAAGGAGAACCAGGCATTGAAGGGGCAGCTGGAGCAAATCCAGGACGGGCCTCCCCCCCCATCCCCGTCGCCGGGGTCGGAGCTGGGGCCGGTTCCTGCTCCTGCTCTCACTAGGGAAGAGCTCAGGGGAGTGTTGGGTGAGATGGAGAGGGAGTTGATGGGTGGTATGACCAAGGCCCTGTGCAGGATGATGGACGAGAAGCTGGAGGGGCTCAGGGCCCACCTCCCGCGGGAGCTGAGTCAGGCGGTTGGGCTGGCGGCTGTTACCGCTGCCGCTGCTGACGATGTGGTAGCTGAGGCTGGTGTAATGGAGTGCGGCCTGAGCGAGGAAGGCTCGCGCCTCTCGTCGAGGCCAGATGAGGATAGACGGGGAGGTGGGGATTTCCCCCCCCTGCCCCGCCCTAGGGTGACTTACCTGAGTCCGGAAGTTGTTCCTGTTGGTCCTGGCCGTGGTCGGGGTCCGGCGGGTCCTCGTCCTGGGCGCGATGTGTCGCCGTCGCTTGCCGCTGCTGCGTCGGTCCCGGCGAATGACTGGGTTAAGGTGGGGGCGACCAAGAGGAGAAAATCTGAAAAGAAAGAAGAGAGTGTGGCAGTAGTGGCACGGGTGGCACAGCAGGGGCCTCTCAGTGGCGAGGTAGCGCGCACTGGTCCGACCCCCCCTGTCTCAACCGAGAAGCCCTACCGGTTGGTAGCTCCGAGATCGTCTGCGATAACGTTGTGTCTCAGGCCTGAAGCTGTCGCCAGGGGCGTCACCTACGCCATGGTCCTAAACAAGGCCTATAGCGAGGTGCCGCTGGCGAGCGTCGGGCTTGAGACGGTCAGGGTCAGACACACGGCCTCGGGGGGCCGAATGTTTGAAATCGCTGGGATGTCTAGTGGTCCACAAGCGGATGCCCTTGCGGCCAAATTGGCGGAGGCTCTGAAGGAGGAGGCGGTCATAGCCAGGCCGGTTAGAATGGCAGACCTGAGGGTGACCGGCCTCAACGAGAGCATGACAAGTGAGGGGATAGTGGCGGCTGTTGCCGGCAAAATGGGGATACCGACGAGTTCGGTATCGGCAAGGTCCGTACGAATAGGGGAGTGGGGAACTGGCTCGGTGGTGATAAGGTGCCCTATCGCGGTGGCGAAGGCCCTTGCAGAAGAAGGACATCTGGTGGTGGGGTACTCCTCGCTCCAAGTGGCGGCCATGGAGCCGGCCCCCACCAGATGTTACGTGTGTATGTGCCTCGGGCACACTAGGATAGGGTGTCCAGGAAAAGAGGATAGGAGTGGCCTTTGCTACAGGTGTGGCAAGGAGGGCCACAGGATCGGGGAGTGCACCGTAGAACAGCCGACGTGCCACGTCTGCGGTACGCACGGCAGGGAAAGTGACCACATAATGGGGTCCTGGGTTTGCCGCCCCCCCATGGTCAGGGGCGTATCCCCCACTTGGCGGAGTCAGCCGGGAGGTCGATCTGTTGAGCCCATGGAGTGTGCATCTGGGTCCCATCCTGGTGCCGCTCCCTGAAAAGGGAAAACAGGGGAATAATGTAAATAAATAAGGGTACTTACCGGGTCCGTCGGGGGCGTAGTCGGTGCTGGGCTGCTTCCTGGCGCGATCTGGAAAGAAAAGGGGAAATGTAAATTAATTGTATAGGGGTGTACAGTATTGTATAAATTGGGGAAAGGGACATTCAGTGTCTGTAAATATTAGTGGTTAAGTCGTTATAATAAGGGTAGTTTTAAGGTAAATTTTTTAAAAAAGATGTTCACCAATGACATTGTTGTATATAATAGCATAGGTTAGTTTTAGGGTTTTTTATATAAAAATTAAAAATGAGAAGAACAAAAATATTAGTTTTAGGATGAATTGTATATAGTGTCTAGTGTGTACATGCGGCGTTACGTGTGTACATATTGTGTTAGGTCGTGTGCGGGTGGGGGATTCTACCCCCCTCACCCCCCTAGGTTGTGCCCAAAGGGCGCTAGGTTGCGTGGCCCCTTCTGGGCCGCGCAGCCTTTAGTGATGTCCTCCTTCTGAGGTATCTTGTTGTCGCGTCGCGTTGCGCCCGTGTGACTGCGCGCGCCGGCCCCTGGGTCGGCGCGCGCAGCCACACGGGCAGCCGGGTGAGCCCCGCGGTTTTAATTCCCTAGGGACAGGTACCGTGGCCTCTCCTGATTCGGTTGATGTCCTCCAGGGTTTAGTGGGTATCCCCCTCCGTCTCACCCCTTCCAGCCTTGGGGTAGTAGCCAAGGCAGCCGACTGGGGACAATGGCGTCCCCGTATAGTTGGTGGGAGGTGGAAAGGCGGACGGGCGAGTCCCACATAACCCGGGCCCCTTCTGGGTCTGGGTATGCATCAAGCATTCCCTGGGTCAAAAAAAAAAAAAAAAAAAAAAAAAAAAAAAAAAAAAAAAGGTTAGGTTAGGTTAGGTTAGGTTAGGTTAGGTTAGGTTAGGTTAGGTTAGGTTAGGTTAGGTTAGGTTAGGTTAGGTTAGGTTAGGTTGAGTGCCGTTTGGCCTGTCGGAGAGAGTACCCGCGTCACTCGTTGCCAAAAAATCGCTCCCGCGGAAACTCGTTTTAAAAATAGAAGGCAAAAATCAGGGCGATAACAAAAATACCGATAAATAGCGTAAAATCCGGAGGTATCTTTTGGGGTCTTCTTCGGATTTCTAAGTAGAAAACTTCGTATTTTGTTTCCATTTTTTGTTCTTCGGGTGACTTATACTTGGAC
This sequence comes from Scoparia ambigualis, assembly GCA_963921215.1. Taxonomy (NCBI): domain Eukaryota; kingdom Metazoa; phylum Arthropoda; class Insecta; order Lepidoptera; family Crambidae; genus Scoparia; species Scoparia ambigualis. The sequence continues at coordinate 136,716 of OY992506.1, read as the reverse complement.
GATACTGCTATATCGTCCAGATAATTGTCCCCGAAAATCTGAACGTTTTTTGTTTTTGCCGCCATCCAGGCATTTTTGGGGCCTCGCTAGGGGTTCCGGGGTGTCTGGGTAGGTGGGCCCATACCCCTCAGGTATTGGGGGTTTGTTTTGAGTTTGGTCCTTTTTTCGATTTTTGGTGGAATTTTCCCACAAAAATTCTACCACAAAATTCTTAGAAAGCGATCACGCTTGACCGATTTCTAAAATTTTGTATGGGGTTGCGCCGCACTTCTTCTCGGGTCTGACTTACCTGCCGCTTCTTCTCGGTGGGGTGGGGGCAGATTCTGGGTCGAAGTTGCTGGTCGTTTCTCTGTTGTACATTCCTGTGGATAAATAGGTTAGGATTATTCATAAGGTTAGTAATAAGTGTAAATAGATAGTTGTATATAAATAAGTGTATAAATAAGGTGTTAAATAGTATAAGTGTAAATTCTTGGGAATCGCTAGTGATAATGGCTGGCGGGACCGGGAAAAAGAAAAAGGGTCGCAAGGGTCCGAGAACCGGAGAGTCTGCTGGATCTAGAGACAGGTCGAGGTCTAGTGTAGAGTCGCCCAGTTCTGGGTCGGAGCGAGGGTCGGATCGTGGCGGGAGATACGCATCCTGCGGTAGCCTAGTGGGGACCGGGACGGCTGAGGAAACCACCAAGGGGGTGGGAAAGAAGGAGCCGCTGCCGCCGGTGCCGCTGTCGAATTTTGGGACGTTGAATACGGAGGACTCCCAGACGTTCCGTGAGTTAGGCTCTGAGGTTCCTCAGGATCAGGATGGGGATAGGGTACCTAAGAAAAGGCCGATTGATCAGGTGGAGGAGGTGGCTGAGTGGGATGGCAGAAGGGAGTTCCGACAAGTCCCCAAGAAGCTCAATTTGGCGAAGGAAAGTGGTAAGGTGTGTCTCCCGTTCGCCGCTAAAAGTGTGATGGGGGTGGGGACCTCGAGGGGTGTGTCTGGTGCATTGAGGGCCTTAAAGACAGGCAATGAGGCAGACCAATACAGGGTTGATGATGAGGGCCCCATTTACGGTGGTAGAGTCCCGGAGGAGATAGAGGAGATAGAGGAGGTGGATGTGGATCTGACCTCGGACGTAGAGGAGGAGCATAACATTCAGAGGAGGGGGGCGAAGTTTCTCAAGGATGGTGAGGAACAGGCGTCGGGAAAAAAGAAGAGAAGGGAGGCAGAAGCCAGAGAGGCTGCTGCTACACTCCCGAGGGTGGTAATACTGGAGAAAGCGGCTGCCTGTATCGGCCGTATAGAGGTGGCGATGAAGAAGTCTGGGAACGTTAAGGGGGGCATCTTGAAAGAAGTGAATGAGTGCACGGCGCAGCTCAGGATTGCGCTCGAGGCGGCTAGTGAGCCTCAGAGTGAGGAGTTACGCCGGTTGACGGAGGATAATAGGAGGGTGGAGAATAAGATGGAGCTTATGTCGAAGGAGCTGGCCTCGTATAAGCAGGCGTTTGAGGAGACGCGTAGGAAGTTGAATGAGTTGGAGCGCAGGGAGGCCGGATTCTCCCTCCCTAGCCCTTGCCCTGCGCCCGTCTCCGTTCCGCAGGCGGCTCCCGAGGGGCTAGTGGGGATGGAGGAGAGGATCAACAATAATTTCTTGTGGGCCATAAAGGAAATGGGAAGCATGTTTGAAGATAGATTCCAGGAAATCTGGGATTACCTTCCCCCTAAGCCGAACCATGGGTCCAGGCCTTCGTTGGCTCATGAGAGGAGGGCGGTCAGTGATGCTGCCGCCGCTGCCGCCGTCGGTGTCGCTGCTGCCAGAGCTGCTGCTGCCGCCGCTAATGGTGGCAACACCGCGGGTATGGAGGAGTACACGGAGGACTCCTACCTCGCGGAGTTGTACGCGGAGGAGACAGTCCGCTTGGGACAGGGAAGCTACCCCCCCCTGCCCCAACCTAGGGAAAACAAAAAAACTTACCTGGCTGCCGCTGCTGGTACGGGTCCTGCTGGTCGTCGTCCGGGTCCTCGTCCGGGCCGTGATCCGTCGCCGTCGCTCGCCGCCGCTGCCGCAGTCCCGACGGTCGAGTGGGTCCAGAAGGTGGGCAAAGCTGAAAAAAAGAGGAGAGAAGCTCAATTGAGGGCGGCTCAGTCGGCACAGCAGGGGCCCACCGATGGCGGGAAACCGCACACCGGCCCGACCCCTCCTGTCTCGACCATAAAGTCGTACACGGTAAAAGTCCCGAAGTCATCGGTGCTTCTCCTGAAGCTTGAGCCGGAGGCTGAGGCCAGGGGCATCACCTACGAGGAGATAATGATGAAGGTAATGAAGGAGGTACCCCTGGCTAGCGTTGGGATAGAGGGGGGTGTTAGAGTTACCCGCACGGCCTCGGGGGGCCGCAAAATAGAAATCGCTGGTCCCAATAGTGGACCGAAGGCGGATGCCCTGGAGGCTAAAATGTCGGAAGTCCTCAGAGGAGTAGCGGTAGTTCGCCGGGCTGAAGGGACGGCAGAGTTGAAGGTGCATGGGGTAATCGAGGGGATATCCAAGGAGGACGTAGTGGCGGCCTTGGCCAGCAAGGCTGAGATCCCCGAGAGCTCCTTCACGGTGGGGCTCATTCGAGAGAGAGGTTGGGGGGACAGAACCGCGGTGGTGAAGTGCCCCATCGCCGCTGCGAAGACCCTGGCGGAGGGGGGCAGCCTCATGGTGCGCTGGTCCTCGCTCCGGTTGGAAGCCATGGTGCCCCTCCCGACGAGATGTTTCCGGTGCATGTGCCTCGGGCATACCCAGTACCTGTGTCCGTCCAAAGTGGACAGGTCGGCCCTCTGCTACAAGTGCGGCAAAGAGGGCCACAAGATTGAGGGGTGTACCGCGGAGGAGACCAAGTGCCACGTTTGCGAGGCGCATAAACTGAAGAGCGGGCACGTCATGGGGTCCAGGGTCTGCAGCCCCCCTGTGGTCAAGAGTGCCCCCCCAGCTTGGAATAAGCGGGCAAGAGTTCAGGCTCCAACAGAGCCCATGGAGGCACAAAATACGGGACCCTAATGCCAGCACGACCGCAAACAGTCCTACAGGCGAACCTTAACCGCTCCGTCGCTGCGCAGAATCTCTTGGTGCAGCAGATGACGGAGTGGCAGGTGGGAGTGGCGATTGTGGCCGAGCCATACTCGGTCCCTTCGGGCCAAAATTGGATCGCTGACACCGGGGAGCTGGTGCTGGTCACCACGCCCGCCAACAGCCCGACCCCCATCTCCTTAAGGGAAAGGGGGGCCGGATACGTCGCCGTTACATGGGGGGACGTGGCACTGGTGGGGGTGTATTTCTCCCCCAACCGTCCCCTTCGGGAATTCGAGGTGTTCCTGGGGAGCCTGCACGGGGTGGTGAGACGGTTGTCCCCACTTCAGGTGATCATGGCGGGGGACCTGAACGCCTGGTCTACCATGTGGGGCAGCCGCCAGACAACCAGCAGGGGGAGGGCGTTGACGGAGTTCGCCATAGGAGTGGGGTTGGTCCTCCTCAATGAGGGGAGCGTCTCCACCTGCGTGAGGCCACAGGGAGAGTCAGTGGTGGACCTCTCCTTCGCCACCCCTGCGATTGCGTCCCGGGTCTCGGATTGGAGGGTGTTGGTGGAGGAGGAGACATTGTCGGACCACCGGTATGTGTGGTTCCGAGTCTCCTCCTCCTCTTTGGTGGATCTCCGCCCGGAAGTGGGGGTACGCTCGCGGCAGTTCAGGAGGTGGGCCTTAACCTGCCTGGACAGGGAGGCGGCGGAGGAGGCGGCGCTGTGGGAAACGTGGCTCCCAGACCCCCCGCCCTCCACTGATGTAGACGAGCAGGCGAGGCGCTTCAGGGGATGCCTGACGAGGGTCTCGGACGCCTGCATGCCCAGGGCCAGGGATCGCCCACAGCAGCGAGCAGTATACTGGTGGTCGCGGGAGATCGCTGCCCTCCGCACCGCCAGTGTAGCGACCAGACTTGCCCTTCAGCATTGCCGGCGCAGGCGTCATACGTCGGAGGAGGTTGCTCGGCTGTTCGCTGAGCACAGGGAGGCGAGGAAGAGTCTCCAAAAGGAGATCCTCAGGGCCAAGTCGGCTGCATGGGGGGAGTTCTTGGCGGAACTGGATCGGGACCCGTGGGGGAGGCCGTATCGCGCCATAAGGAAGAGGTACCGCTCCGCGGCGCCCCCTACGGAGTCCTTCCGCCCGGAGCTCCTGGGACGGATAGTGGAGGGCCTGTTCCCCACCCGGGAGTTTGTGGCAGCCCCTTTTGCCCCGCCGGTAATGGTGGAGTCGAGGGACGTGGACTCCATCCCCCAGGTGACCGTCGAGGAGATGGAGGTGGCCACGGCTCGGCTCAGGCTGAGGAAGAAGGCGCCGGGACCCGACGGCGTGCACTCAAAGGTGCTGGGCATCGCTTTGGGTCGCCTCGGCCCCAGATTAATGAGGCTGATGGACGCATGCCTCAGGCAGGGGAGGTTTCCGTCGGATTGGAAACGGGGCAAATTGTGTCTGTTGAGGAAGGACGGGCGCCCCGTGGACCAGCCATCGGCCTATCGGCCGATCGTGCTCTTAGACGAGGTTGGCAAGCTGTTGGAGCGGGTGATTGCCAACCGAGTCATCGAGCACCTGGACGCTGACGGACCCAACATCGCGGACTCGCAATACGGGTTCCGCCGGGGCCGGTCCACGGTCGACGCAGTGTTGGCCCTGAAAAGAGCGACGGAGGAGGCCACTGGCAGAGGGGAGAGGGTGTTGGCTGTCTCGTTGGACATAGCCAACGCGTTCAACACCCTCCCCTTCGATTGTATCAACCAGGCGTTGGTGTTCCACAGGGTGCCTTGGTACCTGCGCCGGGTCCTGGGGGACTACCTAACGAACAGGCGCATCCTGTTCAGGCAGCAGGGAGAGGGTCGAATACGCGCCCGGGGAATGACTTGTGGTGTCCCGCAGGGGTCGGTCCTCGGACCGCTCCTGTGGTTACTGGGGTATAACTGGGTCCTGAGGGGGGTCCCCCTCCCCAGGACGGGTGTACTATGCTACGCAGACGACACCCTGGTCACCGCGCATGGCGGTGACTACCAGCAGCTGGTGCGGCTTGCATCGGAGGCTGCCACTCTGACCGTACGGAGAATACGGTGGCTGGGGATGGAAGTGGCCTTGGATAAGACCGAGGCCATGGTCTTCTACCCCCCCCGGGGGAAGCCCAACAGGGAGGCGTTTGTGGGCGTGGATGGGGTGGACGTCCGAGTCAAGTTCCAGATGCGGTACCTGGGCTTGACTCTGGACAGCAGGTGGTCGTTCACCCCGCACTTCGAGGAACTGGTACCGAGGGTGCAAAAGGCCGCAATGGCGCTCGCGCGTCTGCTGCCAAATGTCGGGGGTCCCAGGACCAGCTGCCGCAGGCTGTATGCCGGCGTTCTTCGCAGCATGGTCCTGTATGGGGCCCCCGTCTGGTCGGACAGTTTGGGCCGGAAGAACGTGGCCCTCATCAGAAGGCCGCAGAGGGTGGCTGCCACGAGGACCATACGGGGATACTGCACGGTATCCTTTGTGGTAGCCACTGCCCTCGCAGGCATGATGCCGTGGGAGCTCGAGGCCAAGGTACTCACCGAGGTCTTCGAGCTCCGCGCGGAGAGTCGTACAAGCGGAGAGCGGATGGCGCACGAAGAGGTGCAGGCGGCCAGGCGTGACGCGTACGAGGTGGCGCTTGTCGAGTGGGAGGATCAACTGGGGACCCCTGTTGCAGGGCACCGGACCGTGGAGGCTATCCGGCCGGTGCTCACGCAATGGCTCTATAGAGAGCACGGGAGCCTGCAGTTCCACCTGACGCAGATACTTACCGGACACGGTTGTTTCGGTAAGTATCTGCACGGGATTGGCAGGGAAGTGACGCCCGAATGCCACGAGTGCGGGGATGACGAGGATTCGGCGCGTCACACCTTGGAGTCATGCAGTGCGTTTGCTGCGCAACGCCGCACGCTCGAGCTGGAGCTAGGCGTAAGGGGCAGTCTGGCGCTTCCGGAACTCCTAGATGCGATGCTGGAGAGCAGGAGCAACTGGAGGGCGGTGGTGGAGTTCGCTAGGGCCTGCATGATGGCGAAAGAGGTGGCGGAGCGCGCCCGCGAGGATGCTGCTGGCGCACCCCTTAGCAGAAGGGCTAGAGGAGGAAGGAGACGGAGGAGATACGCGGATCTCCTGCCGCCGTAGTCCAGTCCTGGCTCTGCTGGGCACGTACCTGGACCGCTCTGGATTTAGGCTGTAGAACCTGTAAATAAGAGGAATAAATTAGTAGGATTAAGTTGTAAATAGATAAAAGGGTACTTACCTGACTCGTCGGGGGTGTAGTCGGCGTCCGGCTCCATCCTGGGCGATCTGGAAAAGAAAGAGAAGGGTACAGTGTAAATACTTTGTGTAAATAATTTGTGTAAACTAGGGTCGTCGGCCGGCTGTTTCTGTACAGTGGCCGTGTATATATTGTTGTAGTTAAGTCTTAGTTGTAGTTTAGTTTTAAGATCTAATTATTGTCGAATGTTCACCAATAGAGTTGTTGTAAATATTAGCATAGGATTTTTATATAAAAACAAAAAGAAGAAACCAAAAAAAAGTCATAAAAACTAAACACAAAAATATTAGCATAGGTGTACATTTTGTAAATATTGTATAGTTGTTGGCAGATGTATCGTGTGCGACGTGTGTGTGCATGATGGATCTGTGTGTATGAATGTGTGTGTGTCACGGGCGGGTTAATCCCCTCCCCAAAAGTTGTGCCCTCATGGGCGAAAGGCTGTGTGGTCCCTTCAGGGCTGCGCAGCCTCTAGTGGTGTCCTCCTTCTGAGGCATCTTGTTGTCGCGTGTCGCGATGCGCCCGTGTGACTGCGCGCGCCGGCCTCCGGGTCGGCGCGCGCAGCCACACGGGTAGCCGGGTGAGCCCCGCGGTTCAATTCCCCAGGGACAGGCAACGCGGCCTCACCTGATTCGGTAGATGTCCTCCAGGGTTTAGTGGGTATCCCCCTCCGTCTCACCCCTTCCAGCCTCGGGGTTAGCCCTTGGCAGCCGACTGGGGACAATGGCGTCCCCGCACAGTTGGTGGGAGGTGGAAAGGCGGACGGGCGAGTCCCACATAACCCAGGTCCCTTCTGGGCCTGGGTATGCATCAAGCATTCCCTGGGCAAAAAAAAAAAAAAAAAAAAGGTTAGGTTAGGTTAGGTTAGGTTAGGTTAGGTTAGGTTAGGTTAGGTTAGGTTAGGTTAGGTTAGGTTAGGTTAGGTTAGGTTAGGTTAGCCACTCAAACGTCCACGGTGACTTTAGTCACCCGACGCCCCCACCGTCCAAACGTCCACGGTGACTTTAGTCACCAGGCGGAAATTTCGCGACAACTCTCGGATTTATGGTATAAGTTCAAAAGTAAGAGCATCTCGCTCCGCTCCAACTTTACAGAGCCATCTATTATTAGTTTCTCTGTACTCTGTGGCTAAATTTGACGCGGTGTTTGACACTAATAATTTTAATAAAATTCACAAAGTTGAGCAGCGGCCATTCTGTGTTTTGTGCATTTGTTCTGAAAAAGGTTTTGTGATAATGTGGTAAGTACTATTCGTATTTATCGTATTTCCTTTAGAAGTGCACATCAAAATAAGCGTAAGGGTTTTAGCTATTCGAAAAGGTATGATCTTTCTAGTTTTAAAACAGTGTAATCCAATTAATTATTACTTGAAAGATACGGTATCGAAAAACAGTAGTCGTCTTTTGTTTCTCAATTTATTTTTATTAATATTATGCATTCCTTTTAGTAAAATAATACTTAAAACTATGATAATGTTTAATTGTTTACATTTTTAAAGACATTTCTACATGTAAAGAGTTAAATTGTGTCTAGATTAGTCAAAAACGAAATTTGTTGCATAGGTTGAAATAGGTATGTATGGCGGATCACCTGGACAGGTAAATTTTTAGGTTTCCTACACACGGCCGTCTGCGGTATTTTTTCTAACGACATTGCTTTGTCTGATACTAATTTTTATTTCTGCGTGGTTGTTACGTCCGCGGTTTTGTTTCGAAAAATTGCTTTTAAATTTTTTTTTATAAAATTATTTTTTATTTATGCGTGGTTTTTTTAATTCTGCGTGTTTGTTTGACTGTGAAATAAACTAAATCTATATTACTAAAAATCAATTGGCGAAGTGTTTGTAACGGCTTGTGTTTGTAACGGCTTGACCGATTTAGCTAATTAATGTTTAATTTACTATTTATATAGTTTTTATATTATCCTGTATGATGGGGTCATGGTCATGGTCATCTAATCCCAGCCCCAACAGCAACACATTGCCAGACCTAAAAATATTGTTAGCTCGTATTGTGTAAACTTGAACGCACCCGGTCAAATATAAAATTTTATTGACGGCAGGCAAATAATTTCTAACAATGAGACCACCAACACCTCAGTCTCCCTGTGACCACTGTGTGTGTGTTCGAAACGTCAGGATAATATAAAAACTATGTAAATAGTAAATTAAATGCAAGTTAATCCATAAAAAGTGTTTCATTTCAATGTGTAGTGCTCGCTTTAACCTCAGAAAACAATAATTAATGTTTGTACGCGCATCACTTCAGAACGGCTCGACCGATTTGGCTAATTAATGTTTGTACGCGAATCACTACTGTACGGCTCGACCGATTTGGCTAATTAATGTTTGTACGCGAATCACTACTGTACGGCTCGACCGATTTGGTTAATTAATGTTTGTACGCGAATTCTTTGTGTGTTTCTACGGTTTATGGTTTCCTAGATGTAGGTTTTAATAATTTTAAATTAATTTTATTATTTCAGTGACGAAATTAATTTGGCTAATGTTGCCCGTGGTGGAGCGCGTGGCGGAGCTCGTGGCGGAGCGCGAGGACGAGGCGATGTGAGCGAGCCGCTGCCGTAAATATATTTTATTTTGACTATTTTCAACTGTTATTGTAATTTTTAGTAAGACATATTACTTCATAAATATAATTTGATTTTAGATCTACGAGTAGAGGTGGAGCGCGCGGTGGAGCGCATGGTGGAGCGCATGGTGGTGCCCGCGGTAGAGCTCGTGGCGGAGCGCGTGGGCGAGGACTTGGACGAGGGGAGGTCGACGAGCCGCTGCCGTAAATATATTTTATTTTCACTGTTTTCAACTGTTATTGTATTTTTAGTAATACATATTACTTCATAAATATAATTTGATTTTAGATCAACTAGTCGAGGGATTATGCAGGGGCGTGGACGCGGATCGGGACGCGAGGCTGTTGAGGAGCCACAGCCGTAAATATAATTTATTTTGCCTTTTTTGAAATGTAATTGTAAATTATTAGTAATACAAATTACTTCATTCATATAATATGATTTTAGATCTACTAGCAGAGGGGTTGCGGAAGGCCGTGGGCGTGGACGTGGGCGTGGGCGCTTGCTGGAGGAACCGTGAGTGTAAAATATATTTGAACACATTATATGTTTATATGTAACATACTTATGTAGAACTTTTTTGCAGTGCGGAGCTGGTACAGGTCAGGGCGGCAAAGGCGCTCACTAAGAAGCGCCTTAATGCGTTGCCCGCTGAAGTTCGCAAGGAGTTTGTGGACCGGAAACGGCTAGCCGAACTTCAGCGGGTACTCCTACCCGACGCGCCCCCGCGCAAAAGACAGTTAAGGTAATAATTCATTATATTTTTGAGTGGTAGAGTCACGCTGTGTTGCAGCACGCATTGGGCCGGCTCGCCCGGCGTAATACCACCCTCACGAATATTCGGCGTGAAATAATGGCACTTGGTGCTGTTGTGTTTCGTCCGACCAGTGAGGGTTCCGGAGGCCCCTCCCCACCCCCTCTTCCCAATTAAAAAAAAAATTCTTCACAATTTTATGTGGTATGAATATAATGGATTGAAATTGCAGGCGACCTTCTCCAGCAAGAGAGGAGTGTCCAATGGTCCCAAGCCCCTCGGAGCCTCAACCAGAGCCTCAACCAGAGCCTCAACCCAACCCAGAACCAGAACTGGACGTGGTATCAATGGGTAAGCCTGAAGCTGACACTTCTAAATTCACCAAACTGAAAAACGATCGTATATATTAATTTTAATACTCATATTTTCTCATAACAGGAGTTATCCTCGTGGGTGAGGAGCTGGCAGTGGCGGAGGAGATGGACGTGGGCGAAGAGGTCGAGGTCGTCACGGAGGGACGATGCCGTCCACCTACTAAATCTATTAGTAAGTATTGCATTGTACTTACATACATACATAAAATCACGACTGTTATCTATATAGAAGAGAGGAATAGGGCTTGGAAGTTTATATGGACTTTTTTTTTTCAGATTTTAACGAGGACGTCTTTACGGACCAAGTGACGGACTGGCTCATTGATGATGATAGCGACGTGGACTACGACATTGACTTACTGCCTGACGACTATGCCTGTCCTCTTCCGCAACGTAACGCAGCAGTCGAGCCTGCTTGTCCCACGGACATGTCAGAGCTGCAGACTGAAGTGTTGCGAACTGACGATGACCTGAATGACCAACTTTTACGTGACTTAGTCACTGACCAAGACTCATACAACTTTGACTGGAAGAAGGACAGGTCCAACTTTACGGGGCGACGGGAGACATTTTTGGGGACTGCAGGACCGACTTTTGATCTTACTGATTTGACTGAAGTTGACGTTTTTTACAAAATGTTTGACTCCGACTTTATTGACTTAATGTGCACTGAAACGAACCGCTATGCAGAGCAGAAGATTGCTTATTTGAGTTCCCAGAATAAGCTTCTTCCGACTTCGCGTCTGCATAGATGGACTCCGACTGACCGCGACGAAATGATAACGTTCTTGTCTGTCATGATTCTGCAGGGATTGTACCCTATGCCTGAGGAAGAGAAGTACTTTTCTTTCAACGGATATGGTACAATGCCGTATTTCTCGAGGATCATGTCATACAATAGATTCTTGCTACTGAAGTCATTATATCATTTCGTCGACAACGCAACTATGACTGACAATGACAGACTATTTAAAATTCGACCAGTACTTGACTACTTTAATGACAAATTCTCGACATTATACATGCCTTGCCAGGAAATAGCCATTGACGAGTCTTTGCTAAAGTGGCATGGGCGTTTGAGCTTTGCGCAGAAGATCGCGACCAAGGCCGCCCAAGTGGGCGTCAAATCCTACGAGCTTTGCGAGTCTCGCAGTGGTTATTTGTGGAAGTTCCATGTATATGTTGGGAAAAAGACTAATACTGCACCGACTCTTTCCAGGCCTGCCGACGACGACACTCATGACCTGAGCACTGACCGACCTGACGATGTGACCGCTGCCCGACCTGACGATGAGACCGCTGACCGACCTGACGACGAGACCGCTGATCGACCTGACTATGACGCGCAGGGTAATACAACTGACGCATTACAACGACCTACTAACGCGACTGCTCAGATTGTGTTTGACTTGATAGACCCACTACTGAACCTCGGACATACTGTAATAATGGACAATTTTTATAATAGTCCGTTATTATTGCGATGTCTGAAACGACAAAAGACGGACTGCTACGGGACACTGCGATTGAATCGGGAATTCGTTTCTGATTCAATCAAGACTTTGACTAAGACTGACCTTAGACAAGGTGAGGTAGTGGCAAGCTATTGCCCCGATTTGTCGGTAATGGTATGGCGGGATGCTAACTTGGTTAGCATGATTTCGACATACCATCACTTACAAATCGGGACACAAGACAAATACAATCGACTGACTTACAAACCTAAGATTGTGCTCGACTATAACAAATCTATGGGTGGTGTGGACAGGAAAGACCAGCTACTGTCTGCCCATCCCGTAGAACGACTACGTAACAGAGTGTGGTACAAGAAGGTTTTCTGCAGGTTGTTGAGCACTGCCGTGTTCAACGCCTTTGTCATCTACAACTCGCAGCACCCCAGTGCCACGCATCGGGAGTTCCGCACCGTGTTGGCAGAAAACCTTCTTAAACGACACAGACTAATCGACTTGACGGCTGAGCCACGACTTATAACGAGCAGACAGACTAGACAACTGACAGTTAGGTCACACAAACCACCTAGTGTTGACCACGACCATTACCCTGCGCGGTCTGACCACAAGAAAACCCGTTGTTTTTGGTGCACCAAACTCAGGGGGACAAAACAGCAGACTAGAACTGCTTGGAAGTGCATTGAGTGCAATGTTAATCTGTGCATTGTCCCTTGTTTTAGAGACTACCACAAAGCATTGCCATTGAACTGAATGCACTTCCAAAGTTGACTTGACTGACTTGACTTTTGACCTACCTTGACGTCGACATCATCATCCGCCGCCGTGGCACCGTCGTTGGTGTATCCAATGAAACACACACTGGTAACCTAATATTTATTTTCTCCACACTCATATGGACATTTAACTTAATTTAATTTTAATTGTAATTTCAACAGTTTTTAATTGTAATTTCAACAATCTTTAATTGTAATTTCAACAATCTATATAATTGACGGTAAACATGTCAATGGTTTCTCAGCTATATTTTGAACATCAATTTGTTTTGTAAAAAAGGTTCATACAAAATAAAATAACTTTATTCTCTCCAAAGTCGTGACTTTGACATCCTGCCTGACGACTATGCCTGTCCTCTTCCGCCTCTTCCGCAACGAGCCTGCTTGTCCCACGGACATGACTGCAGACTCATGTGTTGCAAACTGACTTACCAACTTTTACATAACCACCACTTTGACTGGAAGAAGGACAGGCAGGTCTAACTTTAGGGGCGACGGGGAGACTTTTTTCACTTTTTTTACAAACTTTTTGACTCATGCTCATAGTCATACATTTTACATTAGGTTACCAGTGGAAATACCAGACACAATAGAATTTCTATAATTATCGAGCTCTAGGAGTCTTTGCCTCAGAAGAGGAGAAGTCGTTTCAATTGTAATTTTATCAATAAAAATGTGTAAATTTACACAAGTTATGTAAAAACTTAGGTAAATAAAACAAATAGGTAAATTGACGGTAAACATGTCAATGGTTTCTCAGCTATATTTTGAACATCAATTTGTTTTGTAAAAAAGGTTCATACAAAATAAAATAACTTTATTCTCTCCAAAGTCGTGACTTTGACATCCTGCCTGACGACTATGCCTGTCCTCTTCCGCCTCTTCCGCAACGAGCCTGCTTGTCCCACGGACATGACTGCAGACTCATGTGTTGCAAACTGACTTACCAACTTTTACATAACCACCACTTTGACTGGAAGAAGGACAGGCAGGTCTAACTTTAGGGGCGACGGGGAGACTTTTTTCACCTTTTTTACAAACTTTTTGACTCATGCTCATAGTCATACATTTTACATTAGGTTACCAGTGGAAATACCAGACACAATAGAATTTCTATAATTATCGAGCTCTAGGAGTCTTTGCCTCAGAAGAGGAGAAGTCGTTTCAATTGTAATTTTATCAATAAAAATGTGTAAATTTACACAAGTTATGTAAAAACTTAGGTAAATAAAACAAATAGGTAAATTGACGGTAAACATGTCAATGGTTTCTCAGCTATATTTTGAACATCAATTTGTTTTGTAAAAAAGGTTCATACAAAATAAAATAACTTTATTCTCTCCAAAGTCGTGACTTTGACATCCTGCCTGACGACTATGCCTGTCCTCTTCCGCCTCTTCCGCAACGAGCCTGCTTGTCCCACGGACATGACTGCAGACTCATGTGTTGCAAACTGACTTACCAACTTTTACATAACCACCACTTTGACTGGAAGAAGGACAGGCAGGTCTAACTTTAGGGGCGACGGGGAGACTTTTTTCACTTTTTTTACAAACTTTTTGACTCATGCTCATAGTCATACATTTTACATTAGGTTACCAGTGGAAATACCAGACACAATAGAATTTCTATAATTATCGAGCTCTAGGAGTCTTTGCCTCAGAAGAGGAGAAGTCGTTTCAATTGTAATTTTATCAATAAAAATGTGTAAATTTACACAAGTTATGTAAAAACTTAGGTAAATAAAACAAATAGGTAAATTGACGGTAAACATGTCAATGGTTTCTCAGCTATATTTTGAACATCAATTTGTTTTGTAAAAAAGGTTCATACAAAATAAAATAACTTTATTCTCTCCAAAGTCGTGACTTTGACATCCTGCCTGACGACTATGCCTGTCCTCTTCCGCCTCTTCCGCAACGAGCCTGCTTGTCCCACGGACATGACTGCAGACTCATGTGTTGCAAACTGACTTACCAACTTTTACATAACCACCACTTTGACTGGAAGAAGGACAGGCAGGTCTAACTTTAGGGGCGACGGGGAGACTTTTTTCACCTTTTTTACAAACTTTTTGACTCATGCTCATAGTCATACATTTTACATTAGGTTACCAGTGGAAATACCAGACACAATAGAATTTCTATAATTATCGAGCTCTAGGAGTCTTTGCCTCAGAAGAGGAGAAGTCGTTTCAATTGTAATTTTATCAATAAAAATGTGTAAATTTACACAAGTTATGTAAAAACTTAGGTAAATAAAACAAATAGGTAAATTGACGGTAAACATGTCAATGGTTTCTCAGCTATATTTTGAACATCAATTTGTTTTGTAAAAAAGGTTCATACAAAATAAAATAACTTTATTCTCTCCAAAGTCGTGACTTTGACATCCTGCCTGACGACTATGCCTGTCCTCTTCCGCCTCTTCCGCAACGAGCCTGCTTGTCCCACGGACATGACTGCAGACTCATGTGTTGCAAACTGACTTACCAACTTTTACATAACCACCACTTTGACTGGAAGAAGGACAGGCAGGTCTAACTTTAGGGGGCGACGGGGAGACTTTTTTCACCTTTTTTACAAACTTGTTTACTCAGACTCATACTCATACACATTAGAATTTCTATAATTGTCGAGCTCTAGGAGTCCTTGCCTCAGAAGAGAAGAAGTCGTTTCAATTGTAATTTTATCAATAAAAATGTGTAAATTTACACAAGTTATGTAAAAACTTAGGTAAATAAAACAAATAGGTAAATTGACAGTAAACATGTCAATAGTTTCTCAGCAATATTTTGTACATTAATTTGAGTTTTATTTTCACATATGTAAATTTACACAAGTTATGTAAATAATTATTTTGTTAAATAGGTATGTATAAAGTTTTACAATACAGAACAGTACAATGTAGGTATGTAATAGTGTTTCATTTCAATTGTAATTTCAACAACAAAAAAGTGTAATTTTACACAAGTTATGTAAATAATTATTTTGTTAAAAATATGTGTAAAAAGTTTTACAATACAGAACAGTACAATGTAGGTATGTAATAGTGTTTCATTTCAATTGTAATTTCAACCACAAAAAAGTGTAAATTTACACAAGTTCTGTAAAATCTTATGTAAATAAAACAAAAAGGTAAATTGACAATAAATATGTCAATAGTTTCTCATCAACATTTTGTACATAAATTTGTGTTTTATATCACATATGTAAATTTACACAAGGTATGTAAATTATTATTTTGGTAAATATGTATGTAAAGAAAACAAACATTATTATTGTAATGTATTTTTTAATAAATTTTTTTACATTAATTTGTGTTTTATACCAAATACCCTAAAATCGATCGTACGTAGGGACCCTTAGCCGGAGGCGGCCATCTTGCCGAAATTTTACGCCATCCAAGACTCGGCGAACCTGTGAGACAACATAGATAATTTCAATTTATTTTGCTAGAAAGAATAGATTATAAATTATGATTTTGGTATCATTTTAAAGGGTAGATTATCTACTTTGTTTTATCTCATTATATCATTGACCAATATCATATGTATATTTCGTAAAAGGCAAAATAAAAACACGGAAGTGTTTTTTTCTTGAAACTCCATCTTTAACCTTTTTTTTAAATTTTATACTAGCTTTTCGTAATGAGCTCTTAATTTAATTTAATTCTGCCATTTCTAAGCATTCCGTAGGTATAATTAGTCTTGCTATAGCTTTATTAATAGCCTAGTTATAAGCGTTTTTGTCGGCACGGTCACGGCCGGTTGGTCGCCGCGCGGTAACGCCGAGAGTTTGGACGGTAGGAGCTGACTTGACTCGCGCGCTCGGACGGTTGAGTGGTTAGGTTAGGTTAGGTTGGGGTGCAAATTTGGGAACCTCCTCGTGGTGCACCCTGGGGTAAGGCCTCTCGGCCCACGTTCAGCGTGGGACAAGGGGCTTTATGCTAATCCCTGGCGCCCCTTCTGGGCGTCGAATAATGTAGGCGGTGCCCCTTCTGGACATCGCACCCCCTTCAACGCGCGTCCCTTCTGGACCGCACAGCGGGTCACTTGGACCTGCGGGGGGGACCTTGTCGGCGCCCCTTCTGGGCGTCGAATAAAGTTGGTGGTGCCCCTTCTGGGCCCACAGCCTCCCCTTGCCCCTTCTGGGCCTGTAGGGGGTAACTTGGTGGCGCCCTTCATGGGCGTCGTCCGGCGTTGCAAAAAGAAGATGGAAAACTTCACAAACCCCCGGATACCTTCCGCCCTCCCGCAGTGTTTGTGGGGCCTTGGGGGCATTGTCCCGGGAGGTATTCGAAGAGTCTCGGGATAGGAAAGCCTTAAAACCCTGAAGCCCTTGCAGTATCAGGAGCCGACAGCAGAGTCGCTAAAGCAGCAGGCGATTACAAGCCAAGTTGTTACTTATTATGAAAGCGGCCCTAAAGAGATTTTTACCCCAGGAGGGTACCCGTGTGACGGGAGAATCCCTCCCTGAGACCGGGTCACCGGATGTGTCCGGTGCACCGGTCTCAGGCATGTCCCTCGTGTCTGGGGGGGACATAGATCCGCGAGTAGTAATGCGTGGGTGCGAGCCCGCTGTGGAGTTGTCCGGTACGGACGGAGGTAGGGGGGCTGGGCATGCGGCGGCGTCAACCGCGAAGGCTGCCCGGTCGGAGAAAGAGGAGGCGAAGAGCGCCGCAAGGGACGACAACCCCAAAGGAATTGTCACGAGGAACATGAAGGCTGGCCTCAAAAAACTACCCCAGGAGGGTACCCGCAAGGCGGGAGAACAATTTCCTGGGACCGGCAGGTCGGGCGCATCGCCCGACGCGTCGGCTTCGGGCCGCCCCATCGCATCTGGGAGCAAGGGTCAGCTGGATGTCGGAGTGAGTACGAGGAGGCCTAACAGAGGCGGAGCTAAGGCCACGAAAGAGGTTGCTGGCAAATCCGCTAAAGCCGTACCAACCACTCGTAAAGGCGCACAAGACGGTGCGAGAGAGAAGGAGTTGGAGAAGAGAAAAGAAGCGGAGGCTAGCGATTCCTCAACTGCCTCGCGGAGGAGTAGTAAGGAACGTCGTAAGAATCCACCGATTCCCGACGCGGGTAGCAACAACTCGGATTCTGACTCCGACCAATTTTTAGACGCCAATACTGTGGCGTCTCCTAAGGCGCTGGGTCCGATTCGACGTGTAAGGGGACGTCCCCCGACAACTGGAGAGTTCGTTGGCTTGGCGGCTGCCAAACAAGATTATATCCGCATGCGAAGAGACGAGCTACAACTTGAGGCCGAAGAGGAGGTCGCCCTTATGTGCTCGCAAGCCCGAGAGCACAGGGCGATACGGGTAAGAGAGCGCGAAGCCTGTGCAGACGCGAAAGAGGCTGAGGAACTAGCTGCGATGGACTTCAGCAAGCGCTGCGAGGAGGCCGGCGACGTCGTTGCTTTTGTCGCGAAGCGGTCTAAAAATCTTAAAGGGACCTTCCAACGGTCCCTGAACGACATGGCCGCTGTCGTTAAGGCCGCCTCCGAGGAATATCGCAGGCTACCATCCGTGGAGGCAAACTCCAGGCTGCTGGAGGAAAATGCCCGCCTACGGGAGGACAACGTCCGCCTGCACGCAGAAATCGATGAGCTGAGGAAACAGTTGGACGAATTAAAGTCAGCCTTTGAGGGGGGCAAATTCCAGCAGGACCCTCTCTCAATTCCTGCCGGAGCGACCGATGCACTTCACGCATCTCCCCTTCCGGCAGCCGAGATTACATCGGCTAGCCCACGGCGGGGCACTGCGACGGAGCCCGCCACTTGTGCGGGGCAAGCAAAGAGGGCCAATCGACAATCCCTGCAGTCGCCGTCGCCAGAGACGAATGAGCCCCTGTTGCAAGCCATAATGAGGCAAGTTGGCCTTCTGCTTGATGAACGTTTGGGTCCAGCGAAATCCTCATTGCCTACTGTGGCTATCCCCGATGCATCGGACAAGAGGCACAAGGAGGGTCCGGGTCGAGCAAAGGAGAGAGCCGCGCCTGCTGCGCGCCCTAACCTTAGGGAAAAAGTTCCTCCCATAATGACCAAAAAGGGTAAAAAGGCCGGGGAAATGAACTCTCAATCCGCCCCTGGCCCGAGTACATCAGCCACCATAACGCCGAAGGCAGCAATTGTGGAGACCCCACCCGAAAAGGAAGGGTGGACCAAAGTCTCCAAACGGAGGAAGAAAAAGGGACAGAGGATGGGGATTACGCCTACTGCGGCCCCTCCTCCTCCTTCTTCGGGTAACCTGCGGATGACAGCCTCAGTCGCATCAAAGGATCCTCCGTCTAAAGCCAAGAAAGGCAAAGTGAATCTTCGTCCCCCTAGATCAGCTGCCGTTGTAATCACGCTGCGGCCGGAGGCGGAGAAATTGGGCATGACATATGCCACAGCCATCCTCAAAGCCAAGGAGAGCGTCAAGCTCTCTGAACTTCGCATCCCAACTCCGAAGTTCAGACAAACAGCCACCGGGTCTCGCATACTGGAAATTTCGGGTGCGGCCGGGTCACAACATGCTGATTCTCTGGCAGAGAGGTTAAGGGCAACGATGGATGACGTTTTTATCATCGCCAGGCCCATAAAGAGTGCAGAACTAAGAATATCCGGACTGGAGGACTCGCTGTCTAAAGCCACCATCGTATCGGCGATAGCTGAGAAAACCGGATGCCCTCAGGATAGCATAAAGCTGGGCGAGATAAGGAAAGGTGCGGGAGGCGTCGGCTCGGTTTGGGCAAGATGTCCAGTAGCAGCGGCCAAACGTATAGCGGACGAAGGCCGCCTCGAAATAGGCTGGAGCGTCGCGCAGGTCCGCGCTTTAGACCCCCGGCCGAAGAAATGTTTCCGGTGTCTAGAAACCGGACACACTAGAACGAACTGCAGGGCACGGATCGACCGCAGCGGACTCTGCTTCCGTTGCGGTAAAGCCGGACACATGGCTGCAACATGCGTAGAAAGGCCGCATTGCCCGGTGTGCGCGGAGGCGAACCTGCCCTGCGAACACAGCGTAGGGGGAGGATTGTGCCGACCAACAAAGTCTAGGAGGAGGATGGCTGCTAAGAACAAGAATCCAGACTTGGCACCGTCCAGCGCACAGCAGCAGGCGCCTGCGGGGGTCGAGAAATCCATTAATGAATAGTACGCCTTCATCTCGACAATTCCTCCAGGCGAACCTGAATCACTCTGCGGGAGCACAAGATCTGTTCCTACAATCTATGGCGGAGTGGTCTATTGACGTAGGAGTTGCGGCGGAGCCCTACAATGTTCCACCTAGGCCCAATTGGGCCGTTGATACAGAGGGGTCTGTGGCGATCATGACCACACATAGGCCTCTGTCTCCGTCGCTCTCGGTGCGGGAATCTGGTCCAGGTTATGTCGCAGCCAAATGGGGGGAGGTAGTCATTGTCGGCGTCTACTTCTCCCCAAACAAACCGTTGTCTGCGTTTGAGCAGTTTGTGGCTGAATTGGGTGCCGTAGTGAGCCGGGCGTTGCCGCTGCCTGTAGTTGTTCTTGGCGACCTTAACGCCAAGGCCACAATTTGGGGCTCGCCTTCCACAGACCATCGTGGAGAGGTGGTTATGGAGTGGGCTGTTGAAGCCGGTTTGTCCCTCCTAAATAGAGGCTCAGTAAACACGTGTGTCAGGGATCAGGGAGGGTCAATTGTGGACGTCTCGTTCTCGTCCCCTTCAGTTGCAGCTCGAGTTAGGGGGTGGAGAGTTCTAACCGATGTGGAAACGCTCTCAGACCATCGGTACATCCGGTTCGAGATAACATCCTCTGGAAGCCCACGTCGCCATAATAACACCAGGGTACCTCCGTTCCCGCGCTGGTCCGTCAAGCAGATGGATAGGGAGCTGCTGATGGAGGCTGCAACAGTTCAGGCGTGGTTTGCGCAGCCAGTGCTTGACGATGCTGAGGCTGAAGCGCAGTGGTTCAGCGTAGCCATGGCGCGAATATGCGACGCGGCAATGCCACGCGTAAAGCGCCGACCACCACGAAAAGCCGTTTACTGGTGGTCCCAGGAAGTGGCGGACCTCCGCGCGGAGTCAATAGCCGCACAGAGAGCCTTCACGAGGCAAAGGCGGAAGCGACGGCGAGATCGAGAGCGTGAGGCCGAGCTGAAAGCTGCTTACAAAGCGGCCAAGTGGGAGCTGCGACTGGAAATTCTGCGCTCCAAGGCAGCTGCGTGGCAGGAACTGCTTGACGGGCTTGAACAAGACCCGTGGGGACGCCCATATCGGACAGCTAGAGGGAAACTAAGAAACGTGGGCCCACCGATAACCGAGTCCCTCGAGCCCTCAGTTCTGGAAAATGTAGTGGCAAGCTTGTTCCCTGAGGTGGACGAATACGACTCGCCGTCTATGGCCCCACCTTCGCAAACCGTCCGCGTCGACGACCAGGTGCTGCCAATCTCCACTAGCGAGTTGGACGCGGCCTATCTTAAGCTTAGGAACAAAAACACCGCTCCGGGCCCGGACGGCACTCCCGGTAAAGCGTGGGTCCTTACATCTGAAATATTAAAGGACCGGTTCAGGCAGGTTCTGGATCTTTGCCTGCGGACGGGACAGTTCCCTTCCAGATGGAAAGTCGGACGACTCGTCCTGCTTAAAAAGGAGGGTAGACCGGTGGACTCACCATCAACCTACCGGCCAATTGTCCTCCTGGACGAAGCCGGAAAGCTCTTCGAGCGAGTTCTGGCCTCGCGGATTGTCAAACGTCTCACCACCGAGGGCCCGGATCTGGCAGATTGCCAATACGGATTTAGGGAAGGGAGGTCGACAGTCGACGCGATCAAACGCGTCAAGTGTATATCGGAGGAGGCAGTCGCACGTGGGGGAGTGGTACTCGCGGTGTCCCTAGACATTGCCAATGCTTTTAACTCCCTCCCCTTCACGTGCATTGAGGAGGCGCTCCGGCACCATCTTATGCCGGAGTATCTGCTAAGGATCATCCGAAGTTACCTCCGAAATAGGACTGTCGTGTATGCGGACTGCAATGGCCAATTACAACGAAGGGTCGTCACATGTGGTGTTCCACAGGGGTCCGTACTAGGGCCCCTGTTATGGAACATTGGATATGATTGGGTGCTGCGCGGTGCACTGTTGCGTGGCCTAAGTGTGGTGTGCTACGCCGACGACACCCTGGTCACTGCCCGCGCGGACACGTTCGAGGATGCCGCAGTACTGGGAACGGTCGGTGTTACCCAAGTGGTACGTCGCATAGAGAGGCTGGGCTTGAAAGTGGCCTTAAACAAGACGGAGGCTCTATACTTCTATGGCCCCCGGAAGAAACCACCGAGAATTGCGCACCTTACCATCTCAGGTGCTAGCATAAAAGTTGGTACCAGCCTGAGGTACCTTGGATTGCTGCTGGACGGCCGCTGGTCGTTCAAGGAACATTTCAAGCAGCTGGCCCCAAGGCTAATAGGAGCCGCAGGTGCCCTTGGCAAACTGCTCCCCAATTTGGGCGGCCCAGGGGCTAATGTGCGAAAATTGTACGCGGGGGTAGTACGATCTATGGCCCTATACGGCGCGCCTGTGTGGGTCGATGCCCTGAATGCACAAAATAGAGCCCAGTTGCGAAAATCGCAAAGGGTAATTGCACTTAGGGCCGTTCGAGCATACCGCACAGTCTCGTTTGAGGCGGCATGCGTTCTAGCAGGGACACCACCTTGGGACCTTGAGGCCGAAGTCCTTGCCTCGGTTTACGAGCAGGCTGCGCAGTCGCGCGAGCTAGGTGGTCGGGCGATGCCCGAAGAGATACGCAGCTGGCGAAAACGGGCCCAAAAGAAGACGATGCAAAAATGGCTCCAGCGCTTGGAACAACCTAACGCAGGTCACTGGACCATCACGGCGGTCCGGCCCGTGCTCAGCAAATGGGCGGATAGAAAAGAAGGGTCGCTCTCTTTCCGGTTAGTACAGGTCCTCTCGGGGCATGGCTGCTTCGGGAGGTACCTATGCCACATAGCTGGAAGAGAGCCGACCATGGAATGCCACCAGTGCGGTGCGCCGGAAGATACAGCTCTGCACACACTGGTGGCGTGCCCTGGATGGGCGCAAGCGCGCGCGCAATTATGCGCTGTAATAGGGCCAGACCTTTCCCTGCCGGCAGTAGTTAAGGCCATGCTGGCGAATACAACATCTTGGGAGGCGGTCCTCTCCTACTGCGAACATGTAATGTCACAGAAGGAGGAGGCGGAGCGCGCCAGGGAGAACGACCCTGAGTCCGGGACCATTCGCCGGAGGCGCGCAGGGAGGAGGAGGCGGGAATTCGCCCAGCTCCTTCCTCCCTAAAACAGAAAAGGGCTGAAGGGATTCTTTGGTGCCGGTTTAGCTGTGTGGATTATTATGTTCGTT
This sequence comes from Scoparia ambigualis, assembly GCA_963921215.1. Classification (NCBI taxonomy): domain Eukaryota; kingdom Metazoa; phylum Arthropoda; class Insecta; order Lepidoptera; family Crambidae; genus Scoparia; species Scoparia ambigualis. Next base: position 114,077 of record OY992506.1, on the reverse strand, counting down.
GTTTGTGTGTTAGGTTTCTTGGTTGTGTCCGCATGTACCAGTGAGGCTGGGCGTGTCAGTCTGTGTGGACAGCGCAGACTGACATACCCAGCCAAGAAATTAGTGCTGTACATGTCAGTCTGTGTTGTTTCTAGGTTTCGTTGTTGTTTGTGTCCGCATGTACCAGGGCGGCTGGGCGTGTCAGTTGGTGTGAATAACACCTGCTGACATGCCCAGCCGGCAAATTAGTGCTGGACATGTCAGTCTCTCTTGTTGTTTTTAGGTTATGTTGTTGGGCTTGTTTTCTAAACCGGAGAAGCGTGAAGAGCGTCTGCAACCGAAGACCGGTTCTGTCCGGCTCTGTGAAGACCTCGTCAATGAACCGCGGGTGTACGGGCATGGGGAGCCCTACACCCGCATATGTGGTTCAAAGTGGTATCGGAGGGCGGCCTGAAATGCTCCAGGTTGCCCTCTGATGAGGCTAGGCCTCAAGGCGTCCGTCGGGGAAATGGGGGGGAAATGACGGCCCGCAGACTCGAGCCGCGGTAGAACCACCAGCTGACTTCCCGTAGCTGCAGAGTCCTCTTAGCGGAAGTGTTGAGCATCCCACGGTTTTAGTCGGTAGTGCCCCTCAGGCGAGCCCGACATAACCCATCGAGCGCCCCAGTTCGGTGGGTATGCGTAAAGGCATTTCCGTGGGTTAAAAAAAAAAAAAAAAAAAAAAAAAAAAAAAAAAAAAAAAAAAAAAAAAGGTTAGGTTAGGTTAGGTTAGGTTAGGTTAGGTTAGGTTAGGTTAGGTTAGGTTAGGTTAGGTTAGGTTAGGTTGGGGTGCAAATTTGGGAACCTCCTCGTGGTGCACCCTGGGGTAAGGCCTCTCGGCCCACGTTCAGCGTGGGACAAGGGGCTTTATGCTAATCCCTGGCGTCCCTTCTGGGCGCCGAATAAAGTAGGTAGTGCCCCTTCTGGGCATCGCACCCCCTTCAACGCGCGTCCCTTCTGGACCGCACAGCGGGTCACTCTGACCTGCGGGGGGGATCTCCACGTGCGGCCCACTCTGGGTCGCACGCTCGCCGCTCACTCTCGAGCGGCTTTGAGGGGAGTTTTTGACGGCGCCCCTTCTGGGCGTCGTTACACGGGGGGGAATGGGGTAGTTCGGCGCCCCTTCTGGGCGCCGTTTCAGCGCAAAGGTTCCGTCGTTGCGGGGCGCGGCGACGGGCGCCCGTCTTCGGACGGGTTGGTGGGCGGCGAACAGCCCACCCATTAGCGACCAAAGGGGATGGCAAACCTTTCTATTTCCAACCATTATGAAAGGTCTGCCTAAGAGTGTTGTTTTGCCATGTGATCCGGCTGGCGCCCGGCGCGTGGAGGTACCCGGGCCTCCACGTGAGAAATTGGTTACCGAAGACTGCCCTGAGGTAGGCGACCAGGCCTCAGGTGCCAGTAATGCCCCTGGAAGGCGCGGGGAGGGAGAGCCCGCGGAAGGCGGAGGAACGGGTGGAAACCCAAGCGGCGGCGGCAGCCGGAAAAGGCCGCACAACGAGAATGTCGACTCCGACGACGGCTCCGGTCGTGAGTCGACGATCTCCAAGCCGAAGATCGGCACGGCGCGGAGAGGTCGAGCAGGCACGTCTGGGGCGAACACCTCCCCCAGACCAGGAACCTCATGGTCCTACGTGGAGAAGGAGGTCCGGATGCAGGAGCTCCGGGAGTTAGACGCCCAGCTGGACGCAGAGCGGGGTGACGAGGTGCTCGATGACGACCTCGCCGAAGAGCTGCACGAATACGAGGAGGCGCGGGACGAGGTCGACATCTACGACACGATGGGCTATCGCATAGCTGTGGAGCAGCTCCGCACCAAAACGCGGGAGATGCGCGAAGTGCAGGCCCAGCGCAACGCCGTTCGCGTCACAGAGGCGCCGCCGGAGGCCCCCCCACCGGCCCCTAAACCAAAACAGAGGGAGATCCCCTGGACCGCGGCCCCTAATGGCCCGTCAGCCGAAGAGGTCCAGGAGATGGGCCTGACGTGTGCGCGGGCGATCCGAGAGGTTTCTAGAAAGTCTAGAAACCTCAAGGGAACCTGCCAGCGCACCCTCAACACCGCCGCGGACGCCCTGCAGCGCGCGCTGTCTAACTTAGCGTCGCGCTGCCAATCAGACGAGGCAGAGAGGTTGTCCCTCGCTAACGCCAGGCTCCAGAAGGAGGTGGAGCTTCTGAGGGCAGAGCTCGCAGCCCTGAAGAGCGAGGTAAGGGCTTCTCCTCGTCCGGAGACTGCCCCCGCTCCTCAACCTCGGGCCCCCGCTCCTCAACCTCGGGAGACCGGGACGGACGCTGTAGCGGGCGCCGTGACTGAGCTGAGGATTCTGTTCCTCAGCTCAATCAGTGAGCTCCATTCCCGTCTTGACGGGATGGAGGCGAGGACGACGGCCGGCATGCCGCCCCAAAGGGTGCGCCCGCCTCCAGCGATGCGGGGATCGAGGGCGGAGGTGTTCCCGCCTCTTCCGGCGCCAGCGACGAGGCCGACATTGCCGGCAAACCCTGCCTTGCCACCCCGGCACGTAAGCTGGGCCCCTGTACCCCCGGTAGGAGAGACGCCGACGCCTGGCTCCCGCCGCCGGCGAAGGAGAGGTCCGCGAAGGACCACGGGAACGGACGTAAATCGCCCACAGACCGCCCGAGGAGGACCCCCCGCCCAGTCTGCTCCTGCAGCTCCGGGCAGGACACAGAGGAGGAGGCGGCTTAAGCGGCCGCGCTCGACGGCAGTTGTCGTCCAGTTGACAGCGGAGGCTGTCGAGCGCGGCGAGACTTACGCCGCGGTTATAAAGCGGGCAAAAGACGCCATCTCGTTGGCCGATTGTGGAGTCGTGTCCGGGCTCAGGACGAGGGTGGCCATGACTGGCGCCCGTCTGTTTCAAGTCCCGGGCGCAGACAGTGGGGAGGCCGCGGACCGCCTGGCGACGCGGCTGAGGGAAGTGGTAGGCGATGTGGCGACAGTCGTCAGGCCCGAAAAGTGTGCGGCCATTCGCATTTCGGGCCTTGACGACTCAATTAGTGCGGAGGATGTGGCGGTGGCCGTTTCCGCGAAGGGAGGCTGCTCGCTGGAGCAGGCGAGGGTAGGAGCGCTGCGACTTGGCCCCGGCGGCTCCTCCTCGGCGTTGGTGCGCTGCCCCATAAAGGCGGCACAGAAGCTGGTGGCGGCTGGGAAGCTGCTGGTGGGCTGGGTGGCAGCCCCCATCACACTCCTCGACTCGCGCCCATTACGCTGCTTCAAGTGTATGGGCGTGGGTCACACCCGAGCGCGGTGCGGTTCGGAAGTTGACCGCGGTGGGATTTGCTTCCGCTGCGGTCTTCCGGGCCACAAAATGGCGGAATGCGTGCAGACGGCGCCACACTGCGCGGTATGCGCGGACAGAGGTCGGCCCCCGGGCCATATCATGGGAGGCAGATCATGCGCCCCCCCTTCTTTCAGAAGAGAGAGGGCCAATGAGCCCGCAGCGCTAGCTGCAGCGCAGACGGTGGCGGAAAATCCGCCAATCGAGGAGGCCGAGATGCTGGAGGCAGACGCCCCGCTCTCGGCGCAACCTTCCCCGACCTCTAACCCCAATGCCTCTCCGGCGAGAGGTACAGGGAGAGGCTTGGTGGATGAGCAGGTGGAGGTTGAGGATGTGGAGGCTGACGACTCGTCGGACTCGATGATCCGGCCGTCCCAAACGCAGCGGAGGCAGTCCTCGGAGTCGGTAGTGTACTCGGACTAGCCTGGCCACGTAAAAGCCCGAGAGGGAAAGCCTGAGGGGTAGTGGCGGCCACGTAAAAGCCCGAGAGGTGTAAGCCTGAGGGGTAGTGGCAGCACTCGGTGGAGTCCCCGGTTGGGGGCGCCACCGACTGCGGAGGGAAAAGGGGTTTCTATGTGTAGTGCATAGATTCCCCTTTTAGGGAGTTACCTCCTTTAGGGGTGCGAAGTTGGGTGACCTCCACGTGGTGCACCCTGGAAACGGGCAGCTTCAACATCCTCCCCTTGTTGGGAGGGTGCCTTGAGACTGGCCGGCTAACAACCCAGCATAGGCAGGAACCCCTTCTGGGCCTGCACCCCCCTTCAAAGCGCGTCCCCTCTGGACCGCACAGCGGGTCATTTGGACCCGCGGGGGGGGTCTCCATGTGCGTGTCCACTCTGGGCCGCACGCTCGCCGCTCCTTCTGAGCGGCTTTGAGGGGAGTTTTGACGGCGCCCCTTCTGGGCGCCGTTACACGGGGTGGGAACGGGGTAGTCGGCGCCCCTTCTGGGCGCCCTTCAGGCAAAGGCTTCATCGTTGCGGGGCGCGGCGATGGGCGCCCGTCTTCGGACGGGTTGGTGGGCGGCATACAGCCCACCCCCTAGCGACCACAGTCTATTACAGGACTTTAAACTGTTACCCCCCCCCCTTTTCATAATGAGTACGCCCAATGAGAAGGATTTGTCATGTTCTGCGGCTGACGCCCGCCGCTTGGAGATACCCGGGTCTCCAAGTGTGAAGTTGACTACCGAAGACTGCCCTGAGGTTCCCGACCAGGCCTCAGGTGCCAGTAATATTACTGGGAGATCGTCATACGACGCGGCTGACGCCCGCCGCCAACCGGTATCCGGGCCGGTTGGTGTGAAGTCTATTACCGAAGGCCCCTCTAGGGTAGGCGACCAGGCCCTAGAGTCAGGCAATATGTCTGGAAGTGTGGGGGTAGCACCCTCGAGGGATAGGTCGATTTCGGGCGGCATTCGCTCAGATGGGGAAGACGAGGGCTTTTCCATCCACACCGCCTCGGAAATGGAGGGCATAGAGGTTCTCGAGACGACGAGAAAGAGGGCTCGCGAGAGGTCGTCGTCGGGGGACTCGGGCGCACGGACAGAGGCTTCGGTAGCTACCATACCGAAGAAAATCAACACGGCCAAGAGGGGCGGGCGCCGCGGCGGTAAAGGCGGCAAGTACGCCTTACTGGCTAAAGCCAACGCGGAGTTTAGGGACTTGCAGAAGGAGACCGAAATTCGGACGTGGATGAGACAGGAAGTGGTCACCCCGGACCCAGCAACGAAATCCCGCAAGACACCGAAGGGCCTACCGAGAGGCTCACCGAAGGGCTCACCTAGGGCGACCTCCCCACCACCTATAGAGAGGGAGGCCACCGTGAAGGAGAACCGCGCAGAGGTAGCCGCTGCAGTCACTGGCATTCTGGATGTCGCCAATAAGAGCGGACACCTTAAAGGCACCTGCCACCGCGACATCAAGAACTTCTGCAAGGCCATCAATGTGGCCACAGCCGCCATCGCCTCCACCACCGAAAGCGAGGAGACACGGCGCCTTCGGGCGGATAATGACAGACTGAACCGCCGTGTCGAAATACTGGAGCAGGAGATCCAGGCCTTCAAAGAGGCGTACTCGGAGAGGAGGTCCCCCCGAGCAGAGGAATCCCCGGCCCTCCTAAGGAGGACAGCCACAGCGGCCACGGATGAGGAAATGTTGGACGCATTCCAGAACCGAATGTTGGGGGCCATGAGCTTTATGCTAGAGGCAAGGTTGGAGGGCCTGGAGGATCGGCTTCTCCCCATGAGATCCCTCCGCCCGCCACTCGCAGCGGACCGGAGAAATAATTGCGAGGAGGAGGCTCTGCCCCCCCCATCCAAGCCAGTCAGGGGGAGGCCCCCCAAGGCCCCGAATAAGACGGCAGCCGCGTCCGGTACCAGCACACCGGGACCGGCCCCCAACCCCCGAACATGGGAGAGAAAGGATCTGCAATCCGCAGTGGGGTATGATCCCTATGCCGATCCACAACCTGGTACGAGCGACACCCCCGTGCAATTTGCAAATGTGCGGGTACCGATAGGGAACCGGACCGAAGAATGGGTTAAGGTGGTCCGCAAGACGGCGAAAGGCCACCGAAAGTCCTCCACCCCAGCTGCCCCCCCACCGAAGCCGGCAAAGCCCAGGGCCCGGCCGGCCAAGAGGGCAAACAACCAGGCTAAGCTCACCGCCCCGAAAACTGCGGCCGTCGTAGTCACCTTGCTTCCAGAGGCGGAGGCCCAGGGAAAGACGTATGCGGAGGCCATATCCCGGGCCAAAGCATCGGTGAAGTTGGCCGACCTTGGAATTCCCGGGGTTAAAATAAAAGTGGCTGCCACCGGGGCACGCATGTTTGAAGTCCCGGGAGAGAACAGCGTAACAGCGGCCGACGAGCTGGCGGCCAAGCTGAGGGTAGCCTTGGAGGGAATAGCGAAGGTCGCTAGGCCCACTAAAACGGTCGAGATCAGAATCGCCGGCCTTGACGACTCTGTCCAGCCTACTGAAGTTGCTGAGGCGCTCGCCGAGCTGGGGGGCTGTCCGGTGGATAGCATCAAAGTCGGGGCCATTAGCTTTCGGCCAGGCGGCCTAGGATCCACCCTGGTTCGTATCCCTTTGGTGGCAGCCAAGCTGGTGATAGAGGCGGGGAAGATCCTTGTAGGGTGGAGCGCAGCCAGGGTCACTGCCTTAGACCCTAAGCCCATACGCTGCTTTAAATGCATGTGTATAGGGCACACGCGCCAACGCTGTCCACTTCCCGAGGACAGAACGGAGGCGTGCTACAGGTGTGGGTCAGTCGGACACAAGGCGGCCGACTGTTCGGCGGATCCCAAATGCGCGGTGTGCGCCTTCGCTAAAAGGCCGGACGGGCATTATATGGGGGGTCGGAAATGCTTCCCCCCCACGGTAAGGCCAAAGGTGGCCCCTGGCGGCAGGGTCCAGCTAACGCAGGCTAGCCAACTCAGGGCTATGGAGGTAGAAACGCCGGCTCCCAATGAGTGATACGCCCTACCTCAAATTCATTCAGGGGAACCTGAACCACTCCGCTGCTGCGCAACATCTCCTTGTGCAGCACCTAGCGGAGTGGGGAAGTCACGCGGCCGTAGTAGCTGAGCCCTACTACGTGCCGCCCCTGCCCAACTGGGCGGGGGATACGGACGGGTCGGTGGCCGTGACGGTCGCCGTGGGCGCCGCTCATTCCCCTCCTCTTTCGCCTTTAGAGAGAGGACCAGGGTACGTGGCCGTCAGCTGGGGGGAGGTAGCTCTGGTTGGAGTCTACTTCTCCCCCAATAAGAGGTTGGTCGATTTAGAGGCATTCTTAGCTGGCCTCAGCGCCGTCGTGCGCCGAATGGCACCCAGGGAGGTGATCGTTGCGGGCGACTTCAACGCCAAGTCGGCGTCGTGGGGGTCGCCCGCCACGGAGGTAAAGGGACAAGCCGTCGAGCTGTGGGCAGTATCGTCCGGTCTGGTTCTGGCCAACCGCGGTAGGGCGTGGACCTGCGTGCGGCGAAATGGGGGATCCATCGTGGACCTCACGTTCTGCACCCCCAGGATCGCCGCCCGCCTCTCCAATTGGCATGTCCTGGAGGAGGTTGAGACCCTTAGCGATCATCGCTATATCGCTTTTAAGGTCTCCCCCTCCAGAGGCGCAATGACGAGGGCAGGGCAGCAGGCCCGCTCCCGCTTCCGCTTCCCGCGTTGGAGCTTGACTCACTTCGACGCGGGCCGGGCCGAGGAGGCCGCACTGGTGGCGGAATGGGGCGCCGCAGACAACGGCCGGGGGGACGTCGACGAAAAGGCTTCTAGCCTAAGGTCCGTCCTGACGGGGATCAGCGACGCCGCCATGCCGAGGGCAAGACCCTTCGCAGGCCGTAGACAGGTGTACTGGTGGTCGGATGAGCTGGGCAATCTTCGAGCCGCCTGCAACCGCGCCAGAAGGGCCTTCCAGAGGTGTAGAAGAAGGCGCCATACCGAAGAGGAAGAGGGTAGGCTATACGGCGCGTTTAAAGAGGCCCGAAAGGCACTAAAAACTGCCATCTACAGGGCGAAGGATGCAGCGAGGGCGGAATTTCTTGCCGATCTCGACCGCGACCCTTGGGGGCGCCCATATAGAATGGTGAGGGGGAGGCTCCAGTGCCGCGCCCCTCCCACCGAGTCGTTTGATCCCGCCTTACTCGAGACCATCGTCGAGGGCCTTTTTCCCTCCGCTGGTCCGTTGACCGCCCCAGTGTTGCCTCCTTCCAGGGAGAGCGGTGAGCCGCCCGAAGACGTCCCTCCGGTGACTAGCGAGGAGGTGGAAAACGCGGTCGAGCGCCTCAATAGGAGGAAGGCGCCCGGGCCAGATGGGGTCCATGGTAAGGTCCTACAGGCTGTCGCAGGGACTCTTAAAGACCGCTTGGTCGACCTCTTCTCCGCCTGCTTGAGTGAGGGCAAGTTCCCGCGCATTTGGAAGCGGGGCAGACTAGTCCTCCTCCGCAAAGAAGGCCGCCCAGCGGACGAGCCGGCCGGCTATAGGCCCATCGTCCTGCTTGATGAGGCGGGTAAGCTCCTCGAAAGAGTGATCGCTGCCCGCATCATCAAGCACTTGGAGGAGACAGGCCCGAACTTGTCGGATCGACAATTCGGGTTTCGCAAAGGTCGCTCGACCATCGATGCCCTGTCGGAGCTGCAGCGGCTCTCGAATGTGGCCACAAGCCGAGGGGAGTGGGTTGTCGCGGTGTCCTTGGACATCGCGAACGCCTTTGGCACCCTCCCCTTCGACTGTATAGAGGAGGCACTCGAATACCATGGAGTGCCCCTCTACCTCCGCCGGACCATATCGGATTACCTGCGCGGGAGGGATGTCGCATACCAGCGTAGCGACGGGTCGCTGGGTCTGAGACCCATGAGCTCGGGTGTTCCACAGGGGTCCGTTCTTGGGCCCCTCTTGTGGAACCTCGGGTTCGATTGGGTGATCCGGGGAGTATTACCCTCTAAGAGCGACCTCCTCTGCTACGCCGACGACACTTTGGTGGCGGCACGTGACGCGGATTTTCAGACGGCCTGCAACCGGGCGTCAGTGGCGACCACGCTGGTGGTACGTAGGATGGGCCAACTAGGGCTGCAGGTCGCGCTGCACAAAACGCAGGCCGTGGTATTCCACGGGCCGCGTCGCCGACCGAGCGCGGGCGCGCACGTCGTTGTCGAGGGTGTGAGAGTGGGTATTGCTCCCACTATGAAATACCTGGGGCTCACCCTCGACAGCAGATGGCGCTTCGAGGCGCATTTTCGGCAGTTGGCGCCTCGCCTGGTTAGCGCTGCAGCAGGTCTGGGCCATCTCCTCCCCAATCTGGGGGGCCCCAGCGCGCTGTGTCGACGACTCTATATGAGGGTCATAGGGAGTATGGCCCTCTACGGTGCTCCGATTTGGGAGCAGGCACTCCTTTCCAGTAGGGAAAGCCGAGCCCTCCTGCGTCGCCCACAAAAGGTGATGGCCATAAGGGCCATCAGAGGCTATCGCACGGTTTCGGGGGCCGCGGCTGGTGCACTGGCCGGCACCCCCCCGTGGGAGTTAGAAGCGAGCGTGCTGGCGACTATGCACCGCCTGCGAGTCGCGGCAAGAAACGAGGGTGGGCAAATGACGGCAGCGGAGCTGGTAGCAGCCAAACGTGCCGCAGAAGAGCTCCTCTTTGAGCGATGGGAGGCCAGCTTGGCCGACCCAGAGTTCGGTGTGAGAACGTTGGAGGCGCTCCGCCCGGCACTGAGCCGCTGGGCGAAGCGGACGCATGGGTCCCTCTCCTACCGTCTCGTGCAGGTGCTGACCGGGCATGGTTGCTTCGGTCATTACCTGTGCGGGACGGCTAGGAGAGAACCGACCCCGTCTTGCCACGAGTGTGGCGCTGTGGAGGACGACGCGCAACACACCCTCCAGGTGTGCAGTGCGTTCGCCTCTCAGCGCCATACTCTGGTGGAGACGATCGGCGCAGACCTCTCCCTGCCCAGCGTGGTTCTGGCCATGCTGGACAGCGACAGGTCCTGGCAGGCGGTGGCCACCTTCTGTGAGACGGTTGTCTCGCTCAAGGAGGCCGCGGAGCGAGAACGCGAGGACGACGTCCATGCGCACCCGCTCCGGCGTAGGCGAGGGGGGGCTAGACGAAGGCGGTTCGCCGCGGCCGTCTAGCCCCCCTGTTAGAGCAGCGGCTAGGTAGATGGGCTACCTAGCCGCATTGCACAGCTCTATCTCCGCCTGGGAGGGAGTCCGCTTGTCGGCTCCCACCCTTTAGCGCAGGGGACCAGGCAAGACTGGTCACCCCGTAGGCGGATTCCCGGAGATTGCTCGCGTGGTCCCGGGTTCCGCTAGCGGTTCTGCTGGCAAGCATTGGGGTTTTTATTGGGTGGGGCCACTACGTCCTAACTCACCCGACTCATCCGTTCCCTTCCGGGGGGACGAATGGGGGCGGGTGGGGACATGTGGCCTCGAGTCCCTCTCCGTGCCATGCGTCATCCCATAACCCATTGGGTGCGCATGGCCTGTGTTTAACACATTTTCCCCAATCCAAAAAAAAAAAAAAAAAAAAAAAAAAAAAAAAAAAAAAAAAAAAAAAAAAAAAAAGGTTAGGTTAGGTTAGGTTAGGTTAGGTTAGGTTAGGTTAGGTTAGGTTAGGTTAGGTTAGGTTAGGTTAGGTTAGGTTAGGTTAGGTTAGGTTGGGGTGCAAATTTGGGAACCTCCTCGTGGTGCACCCTGGGGTAAGGCCTCTCGGCCCACGTTCAGCGTGGGACAAGGGGCTTTATGCTAATCCCTGGCGTCCCTTCTGGGCGTCGAATAACGTAGGCGGTGCCCCTTCTGGGCATCGCACCCCCTTCAACGCGCGTCCCTTCTGGACCGCACAGCGGGTCACTTGGACCTGCGGGGGGGATCTCCACGTGCGGCCCACTCTGGGTCGCACGCTCGCCGCTCACTCTCGAGCGGCTTTGAGGGGAGTTTTGACGGCGCCCCTTCTGGGCGTCGTTTTACGGGGGGGGATGGGGTAGTCCGGCGCCCCTTCTGGGCGCCGTTTCATTGCAAAGGCTTCGTCGTTGGGAAACGTGGCGACGGGCGCCCGTCTTCGGATGGGTTGGTGGGCGGCGATACAGCCCACCCGCTAGCGACCATGGGGGGGAATGGGGAGCACCCCGAAAGGGGTGTACCAGGGGCCTCACGCCAGCCCCTGAGCATCGTAATCCCCGAACCGACAGCGATGAGCCCACTCGAGGCGTCTGTGGGGGAGCTGTTGGGGAGGGGACCGAGGGCCTGCCTTCACCGGCCGGCCACGACAAGGGTAGTCTATAAAAGCACCCCGGGAGAAAACCCGTTACCAACCTCCTGATACTTCCCGACCTCAGGAGTAGTTAGGGTAGCCTGCGTATTGGGGGCCTCTGCGCGGGTGGTCCTTTAGTTGCCCCCGACTCGTGGGATTCATTATGGATAACCTTAAAAACAAAAACAAAATTGTTGAGGATAAGGAGGAGTCGGCAGAGTCTGTTGACAGATCTGCCGTGGAGTTGCCCGCGAAGGGCGGAGTAAGAACGAGGAGCGCCTCTCGGACGCGAGTGCCGAGAGTGGACCTGTCAAGCTCCGATAGGAAAGCGTGTGAGACGGCCCTCACGTCATCTAAAAGGGCCGTCTTCGAATCTGTGGCTGTCAGAAGATTATCTTCTGCGCTCGAAGCTACAGAGGGAGAAGACGTAGTGCATCGTTCTGTTCGAGGCACTGTTGCTAAGGGCAACGAGAGGAAAGTTGATGGCGATGCTAGTGCTTTGTCAACTTCTGCTGCAAGTAGCAAGAAAACCGCGGGAGTCCCTCCGTTTCCATCTAAGGAGGTCAGCTCGGAGTCAGAGTCCGATCATTTCTCGGACGCGGAGAACCCTCATTCCCCAGATCCGAATTCGGAAGTCGCCAAGTACCTGAAGCGTGGTAGAGGTCGACCACCGACCACGGGCGAGTTTGTTGGGCTGGCGGCTGCCAAGCTGGAATATACTCGGGCCCGAAGGGATGAGCTACAGCTCGAGGCTGAGGAGGAGGTTGCTCTTATGTGTTCACGGGCCCGCGAGTCGAGAGCAATCAGGATGATAGAGCGTGCCTCATGCGTTGATCCTAATAAGGGAGAGAAGCTTGCCGCCCTGGATTTGAGCAAGCAGTGCGCTGAGGCGGGTGACGTGATCACCTTTGTTGCCAAAAGGTCAAAGAACCTTAAAGGGACCTTTCAAAGGTCCCTTAATGACATGGCTGCTGTGGTTAAAGCAGCATCGGAAGAGTACCGCAGGCTCCCAACCGTCGAAACCAATGTAAAGCTGCAGGAAGACAACGCTCGCTTACAAGCCGACAATGTCCGACTGCACGCTGAAGTAGACGAGCTGCGAAAAGAGGTCGCTGACTTGAAGGCTGCCTTTGAGGACCTCCAGCGCGAACGGGAGCGGAGACCACCAACCGTCTCCAGCGTCATGGCAGAGTTTGCGCCCACTCACCTGTCTCCGATTTTGGCATCACCGCCCCCTTCTCAGCGGGGTTTGGCTTCGGAACTTGACACCAGTGTACAGGATGTGGAACGGGCGGAACGACAGAAACAGCAGATGTCGCCGCCGGATGCTAATGAAACGCTGATACAGGGCATCATGTTGCAGGTTAGCAGCCTGTTAGACGCCCGTCTGGGTCCGGCGCGGATGCCGGCGGGTAGCGATGTGCCACAACAGGCACCAAAGGCTAAACCAGGCCGTGCCAAGGTTCGTGACACGCCGGCAGTGCGTCCCAAGAACCCTAGGGAAAAGGCACCACCCAAAACAGGCTCAGAAGAGGACAAGACCAAGGTGGCAAATCAGCCTACCCCTGCGCCGAACTCCTCGGTTGCCACAACATCGGCGACAGCGAGTGGAGAGACGCTACCCGAGGAAGAAGGGTGGACTCGCGTCTCCAAGCGGAAGAGGAGAAGGAAGAAGGAGAACGCGTCCAGGGCAGATCCTCCTCCTCCATCCTCTTCAGGCAAGAAAACGAAGGCAGCCCCAACAAAATCAGGGGCACCTCCGGTGAAAGCCAAAAAGGCTAAGGTCAAAGCCAAAAGTCTCCGTCCCCCGAAGACGGCTGCAGTGGTTCTCACGCTGCGGCCTGAAGCGGCACAGAGAGGTATGACCTACGCCTCGGCCATCCTTAAAGCCAGGGAAACTGCAAAGCTGGCTGAACTTCAAATTCCAGCTCCGAAGTTTAGGCAGACGGCGACCGGATCACGCATCCTCGAATTCCCGGGTGCGGCCGGTACCAAGCATGCCGACACCCTGGCCGCAAAGATTGGAGAGACCATGGACGACGTCTTCCTTGTTGCCAGGCCTACGAAATGTGTTGAACTGAGGGTCACCGGGCTCGACGACTCCGTCACCAAGGCCGAAGTCATCCTGGCCGTCGCGGAGAAGTCCGGGTGCCCTCAGGGGGACATTAAAACGGGAGAGGTGAAGGTTGGAGCGGGCGGTGCAGGCTCGGTCTGGGTGAGGTGCCCGGTAGCGGCCGCCAAGACGATCCTGGATGCTGGTCGCCTCTGCGTGGGCTACAGTGCGGCACAAGTGCGCGAATTAGCGCCCCGTCCCAAGAAATGCTTCAAGTGTTTAGAAGCTGGCCACACTCGGGCCATGTGCAAGGCACAGATAGACCGCAGCGCGCTCTGCTACCGCTGCGGTAAGGCTGGCCATATTGCCTCGACCTGTTCAGAGAGACCGCATTGTCCGGTGTGTGCGGAGGCCGGTCGGGCCTGTGAGCACTCAATCGGAAGCGGATTGTGCCTAACCAACAAGGCCAAAAAGAGGAGGACCGGGGGTAAGAGTAACATACCTGCCCCAGCAAAGTCCAGCGTCCAGCAGGCGCCGCGAGGAACATCTGAGGGCTCCAATGTCTAGTACGCCCATACCTAGACACACCTTGCAGGCGAACCTGAACCACTCCGCGGGTGCGCAGGATTTATTTATGCAATCCATGGCGGAGTGGTCAGTTGACATAGGAGTTGCGGCGGAGCCGTATAATGTTCCACCCAGGAACAACTGGGCCATTGACACAGAGGGATCGGTAGCAATCTTCTCCGCGTCTAAACCCCTATCTCCGCCGCTCTCAGTCCGAGAGTCAGGGCCTGGCTACGTTGCGGCCAGATGGGGTGAGGTAGTCGTGATCGGCGTATACTTCTCGCCGAATAAACCTCTGGCCGCATTCGAGGTCTTCATGGCCGAACTTGGGGCTGTTGTCAGCAGAGCGTCGCCTCTTCGCGTTATGGTTATGGGCGACCTTAACGCCAAATCGACGTCGTGGGGATCTCCCGCTAACTGCCCTCGCGGTGATGTGGTGGACGAGTGGGTCGTGGAATGCGGCCTTGTGCTGCTAAACCGTGGCACGGTCAACACGTGCGTGCGAGACCAAGGGGGATCTATAGTGGACGTGTCGTTCGCTTCCCCCTCAATCGCGGCACGAGTCTCATGCTGGAAAGTACTGGAGGACGTCGAGACGCTCTCGGACCACCGCTACATCCGGTTCGAGGTCTCGCCCTCCAGGAATGCCCCTAGCCCGAACATCCGGGCGTCGCCGTTCCCGCGCTGGTCTATCAAGAGAATGGATAGGGAGTTGCTCTTGGAGGCCGCACAAGTGCAGCTGTGGTTCTCCCAGCCAGTGTCGGAGAGTGCGGAGGTTGAAGCAGAGTGGCTTCAGGGTGCCATGTCACAGGTCTGTGACGCTGCTATGCCACGCGTGAGGCGCCAACCACCAAAGACTGCGGTCTACTGGTGGTCACCAGAGTTGGCGGACCTCCGAGTGGGGTGTATAGCGGCGGAAAGGGCCTATACTAGGCAGAGACGGAAGCGCATCCGCGACATGGGACTGGAAGCGGTGCTTAAGGCAGCGCACAGAGAAGCTAAAAAAGAGCTTCAGTTGGCCATCTGTCGCTCCAAAGCTCAAGCATGGTCGGAGATCCTGGAGGGTCTTAACAACGACCCGTGGGGACGCCCATATCATTCGGCGCGGGGGAAACTGCGCAGTCAGGGCCCACCAATAACAGAGTCCCTTGAACCCCCAGTACTGGCGAGGGTGGTAGAAAGTCTGTTTCCAGACAGGGCTGAGCATGAGCCCCCCTCGATGGCTCCCCCCCGGAATGCTGTTCAGGCCGACGTCCATGTACCGCCAATAACCACTGGCGAGTTGGACGCAGCCTTCTTAAGGCTGAAGGGCAAAAACACCGCCCCTGGACCTGACGGCATACCTGGGCGGGTATGGACCCTCACATCGGAGGTAATGGAGGATCGGTTAAGGCGGTTGCTGGACCTGTGTCTGCAGACGGGACAGTTCCCCTCTCGGTGGAAGGTAGGAAGGCTAGTCCTGCTGAAGAAGGAAGGGAGACCAGTGGATTCGCCTTCAGCTTACCGGCCAATTGTCCTCTTGGATGAGGCCGGTAAATTGTTTGAGCGAGTTCTGGCGGCCCGCATTGTTAAACACCTCGTCAATGTGGGCCCGGACCTGGCAGACTGTCAGTTCGGCTTTCGGGAGGGCAGGTCGACCATCGACGCCATCAAGACGGTCAGAGCCCTCTCCGAAGAGGCGGTCTCGCGCGGGGGAGTGGTGTTGGCAGTGTCTCTTGACATTGCGAACGCCTTCAACACCCTCCCCTTCGCCTGTATAGAGGCAGCGCTGCGTCACCACTCGATGCCGGCATATATGCTGCGCATTATATGTAGCTACCTGCGTGGTAGAACCGTCGTGTATGCGGACAGGACTGGTGAAGTTCAGAGGCGGTCGGTCGCATGCGGTGTTCCACAGGGGTCAGTCTTAGGGCCCCTCTTGTGGAACATCGGGTACGATTGGGTGCTGCGCGGTGCACTGTTGCGTGGCCTGAGTGTGGTGTGTTACGCCGACGACACTCTGGTCACTGCCCGCGCAGATACCTTCGAAGAGGCGTCCCTTTTGGGCACTGCGGGTGTAACCCAGGTGGTGAGGCGCATTGAGAGGCTGGGTTTGAAGGTAGCGCTTAACAAAACGGAGGCCATGTACTTTCATGGCCCCAGAAACAGGCCGCCGCGGAACGCACACCTTACGATTACGGGTGTAAGGGTGGATATAGGTGCCAATCTAAAGTACCTAGGCCTGGTACTGGACGGGAGGTGGTCGTTCAACGACCACTTCAAGACCCTCGCTCCAAAACTGGTGGGAGCGGCAGGAGCTCTAGGCAGATTGCTGCCGAATTTGGGTGGACCAACCGCAACCGTGCGGAAGCTCTACGTTGGAGTGATTAGGTCCATGGCCCTGTACGGCGCGCCTGTGTGGGCCGACGCCCTGAACGCAACAAATAGGGCCCAATTGCGCAAACCGCAGAGGGTCATTGCAATCAGGGCTGTCCGGGCGTACCGCACAGTCTCATTCGAGGTGGCATGCGCGCTGGCGGGGACCCCGCCGTGGGATCTTGAGGCCGAAGTTCTGGCCTCAGTTTATGAGCAGTCCGCACGGGTGCGGGAATTGGGTAGTCGGGCAATGCCCGAAGAGGTGCGCCGTTGGCGCAAACGTGCACAGAGGGTGACGTTTGGGAAATGGCTGGAGAGGCTCGAGCAGCCAAGTGCCGGCCACTGGACCATTACGGCGATTCGACCCGTCCTTAAAAGATGGGTGGAACGGAAAGAAGGGTCGCTCTCCTTCCGGTTGGTGCAGGTCCTCTCGGGGCATGGCTGCTTCGGGAGGTATCTGTGCCACATAGCCGGAAGAGAGCCGACCATGGAGTGCCATCAGTGTGGTGCGCTGGAGGACACGGCAATGCACACACTGATGGAGTGCTCTGGATGGGCGCAGGAGCGCGCGCAGCTATGCGCGGTGATAGGGCCGGATCTCGCCTTGTCAGCAGTGGTCGAGGCCATGCTGGCGGAAAAGCCATCGTGGGATGCGGTCCTCTCCTTTTGCGAGCAGGTAATGCAGCAAAAGGAGGAGGCGGAACGCGCCAGGGAGGACGACCCCGAATCAGGGGCTCTCCGACGAAGGCGTGTGGGGAGGAGGAGGAGGGGATATGCCCAGCTCCTTCCACCCTAAACCGGAGGAGGTTGAACGGGAGATGAAGAACGGGTTCTGTCCTGCTTCATCTCCGTGCTCTGCGAACTGGCGGGCGATCGGGCATGGGGAGCCCATCGTTCGCTAGTAAGGTTCGCGCGATTTATGAGGGTGGCTTGTTATGCTCCAAGCACACCCTCAGCTCTTTCGAGCAGGGAGTGCATCCGCAAGGATGCCGTCGGCACGGGCTGCGGTTGGTTCTTTCTGCACGCCCGGAGTTCTGTGCCAATGGCGGGTGGTGGAGCATCCCTGGGTTTTAGTGGGTATGGCCAATAACATCTCGGCGAGTCCCACATAACCCATCGGTCGCCCCAGTCCGATGGGTATGCCTAAAAGCATTTCCCAGGGTAAAAAAAAAAAAAAAAAAAAAAAAAAAAAAAAAAGGTTAGGTTAGGTTAGGTTAGGTTAGGTTAGGTTAGGTTAGGTTAGGTTAGGTTAGGTTAGGTTAGGTTAGGTTAGGTTAGGTTAGGTTAGGTTAGGTTAGGTTAGGTTAGGTTAGGTTAGGTTAGGTTGGCCTATGACGTACCATTTGACACAAATACTTACCGGCCACGGTTGCTTTGGTAAGTATCTGTGTCAAATTGGAAAAGAGGAGAGCACCATCTGCCACCAGTGCGGAGCTGATGAGGATACGGAGCTGCACACCCTCCAGGTGTGTAGTGCCTTTGCCTCGCAGCGACGCACTATGGAGATGGAGCTCGGAGGTAGGGGGTCCCTCGCGCTTCCCGACGTTGTGGCAGCAATGCTGGAGAGCGAGAGGAGCTGGAGTGCGGTGGCTCGGTTCAGCGCCGAATGTATGGGCCTCAAGGAGGAGGCGGAGCGAGCGCGCGAGGGCGCGATCGACGCCGCGCCGGCCAGGAGACGGAGGCGTAGAAGGAGGCGGCGAGACGCGGATCTCCATCCACCGTAGGCTGGAGTCTGGAGCGCGGCGTGTCCGATGCTGGGTTCTGCCCCTGGCGCCGGTCGAACCTGCCAAAAAAAAAGATGTAAATATGAGTGTGAGTGTGTGATCGTGGATGTGTCTGTTGTCGTATACTTGCCGTCGCTGCGGCAACGCATCTGATAAGGATGGGTTGCCGCAGCGACGGCAAGCTCTTGTGTGTAAAGGCTGCATGGTCCCCTCTGAGGACTGTGTAGTCCCAAGTTGTAGCCTCCGTGAGGTTAAGCCACAACGCGCCCCCACGGGGGAGCGTTGTGGCAAAAGTCGTCGCGTTCGCGTTCCGCCCGGGTGATCGCACGTGCCGGCCCTCACGCACTAACGTGCGGAGGGGCCGGCGCGGGTGATCACACGGGCGCTAGGGTGAATCCCGCGGTTCAATTCCCCAGGATAGGTCCCGTGGCCTTCACCTGTTATCGGAGTTTGGTCCTCCAGAGGTTTAGTGAGTATTCCCCTCCGTCTCACCCTTCCCAGCCGGGGCTTCTCCCTGGCAGCTGACTGGGGACAATGTCGTCCCCATACAGTCGGCGGGAGGTGGAAAGACGGACGGGCGAGCCTCACATAACCCGGGGCCTCTTCAAGGCCCTGGGTATGCGTAATGCATTCCTCTGGAAAAAAAAAAAAAAAAAAAAAAAAGGTTAGGTTAGGTTAGGTTAGGTTAGGTTAGGTTAGGTTAGGTTAGGTTAGGTTAGGTTAGGTTAGGTTAGGTTAGGTTAGGTTAGGTTAGGTTAGGTTAGGTTAGGTTAGGTTAGGTTAGGTTAGGTTGGGGTGCAAATTTGGGAACCTCCTCGTGGTGCACCCTGGGGTAAGGCCTCTCGGCCCACGTTCAGCGTGGGACAAGGGGCCTTATGCTAATCCCTGGCGTCCCTTCTGGGCGCCGAATAAAGTAGGCGGTGCCCCTTCTGGGCATCGCACCCCCTTCAACGCGCGTCCCTTCTGGACCGCACAGCGGGTCACTCGGACCTGCGGGGGGGATCTCCACGTGCGGCCCACTCTGGGTCGCACGCTCGCCGCTCACTCTAGAGCGGCTTTGAGGGGAGTTTTGACGGCGCCCCTTCTGGGCGTCGTCACACGGGGGGGGTTTGGGGTAGGCGGCGCCCCTTCTGGGCGTCGTTACACGGGGGGGAATGGGGTAGTTCGGCGCCCCTTCTGGGCGCCGTTTCAGCGCAAAGGTTCCGTCGTTGCGGGGCGCGGCGACGGGCGCCCGTTCGTTCTCGAACGGGTTGGTGGGCGGCGAACAGCCCACCCACTAGCGACCATGGGGGGGAAAGGGGAGCACCCCGAAAGGGGTGTACCAGGGGCCTCACGCCAGCCCCTGAGCATCGTAGTCCCCGACCTGGGCGGCAATGATCCCACTCGAGGCGTCTGTGGGGGAGTTGTCCAGGGAGGGGGGCGAGGGCCTGCCTTAACCGGCCGGCCGCGACAAGGGTAGTCTCTAAAAGCACCCCGGGAGAAAACCCGTCATCAACCAGCTGATACCGCCCGACCTCAGCTGTATGTAGGGTAGCCTGCGCACTGGGGGCCTCTGCGCGGGTGGTCAAATCTTGCCCCCAACTCGTGGGAATAAAATGGATCGCAAATTAACCCTTAAATATGACGCCACGGCAGGGCCTTGTACTAGGCCTGCCGTGGGTGGTGGGCCTGACGACGGGCGGAAGGGTCGAAGGAGTGAGGCGGCCAGTTCTGGCACTAAGTCGAGCAGGAGGGGGGCTGAAAAGCCGGCACTGCCCGACAGAGACAGGTCGCCGTTGCCGCAGGGGTCTGACGAGGAGTCGGACGATTACGCCAAGCGAATGGCGCAGGAGCTACTGGAGCTCACCCGAAAGCGGGCTCTCCGCGATTCGAGGGTCGACTCCAGCGACAGCCCGGAGGGTCCCGACAAAATCAGGCTGGGGAAGAAGATGGCTGGTGGTGAAGCCAAAAGGGTCACCACTGAGATAATGGAGGTTCGGCGGAAGAAAAACCCGAGCACTTCGAGGAGGTACAAGGGGGAGATGTGGTACAACGAGTGCCACACCCCTATGGAGAATGTGGAGGCCGGGCGCAAATCAGCCTCCTTTGAGAGTGCCGTCGAGGTGGCGGCTCCCGCTTCCAGCGAGGACGCGGCGCCAGGGCGGGGTTCGCCAGCGTCGCCTGTGGTGCGCCCTGGGCGGATAATCACGTCACAGGACATGATCGGGGTGTCGAAGGTCCGGCTCGTGAGGTGGGCGTCGGAGTGCGCCGCGAAGATTGGGGAGGCCCACAAAATAGAGGGAAACGCGATGTTCCGCGGCCTGACCAAATGCCTGGAGGCGCTCGCCGCGGTGGACTCGGATGAGGAGATTGGGCGCCTAAAAGGGAACTGCGCCGATCTTGAGAAGGAGGTGAGGGAGCTTAAGCGGGAAGTCGCGGCACTCAAAGCCGCGGCGCAAGCGCCCACCCCGACCCAGGCGGAGGCCCCGAGTGTAGAGGCTCAAAAGGGGATGGCGGAGTCCCTGCTTGAGGGACTCAAGAAGGACGTCCTGGGGGTGTTAAAAAGGGACCTTCTTGAGTCCCTGGGAGGGATGCTCACGACGCGGATGGACGCGATGGAGAAGCGCCTCCCACGTGAGCCCCGTTTGAGACCGCCACTCGCGCACGAGAGGGCCGATGCGAGCTACGCCGAGGCGGCGGCGGGACCAGCGAGCGCTCCACGCACCCACCCTGTAGAAGTGGCCCCCGGGTCTGGGCCTGATGGGGAGAGGCCACCGTTACCACAGAGGGCACCTAGGAGTGCACCGCTTGCGCGGCCAGCTTCGCCTGTCCTGGCAGCGGCGGCCAGCACGCCGGCCAATGAGTGGCGATCCAGGACGTCGAGGAACGCACGGGGTAGGGCCAGAAGGGCCGCCCGGGCCGCCAATAGGGGAGCTGACGTGTCGACGAGGACGGCTGCCGCGGGTTCTGCCCCCGCGGCCAGACTGGTGCCGCCCAGATCAACGGTCGTCACAGTGACCTTGAGGCCGGAGGCAGTCGAGAGGGGCGCTACGTACGCCTCAATTATGGAGAGGGCAGCTGGCGCTATCCAGCTAGAAGACCTGGGCCTGGAGGCGGTCCGGATGCGGAGCACGGCGGCTGGAGGCCGGAAATTAGAAATCCCCGGCGTCTCCAGCGGACCGAAGGCGGAAGCGCTGGCGGGCAGGCTGCGCGAGGTGCTTGCGGGGGAGGCTGAGGTGGCCAGACCGTACCGGAAGGCGGAGTTGCGCCTAGTGGGTCTGGCCGAGGGGGTCAATCCCGAGAGAGTGGCGGAGGCCGTGGTGGCGAGGACGGGCTGCCGTCCGGAACAGGTGTCCTTGGGTGAGCTACGGACCGGCCCGTGGGGTAGAAATACCATGCTGGTCCGGCTCCCAATTCTGGAGGCCAAACGTTTGGCGGAGGCGGGCTGCCTAAATATCGGCTGGGTGCAGGCCCAAGTTGTGGTGCTGGAGAGGCTCCCCCTGAGGTGCTTCCGCTGCTACGGGACGGGTCACACGAAGTACGAGTGTGACTCAACCGTCGACCGTAGCAGCCTCTGCTTCCGCTGCAGTGCCCCTGGGCACCAGGCAGCGGACTGCACAGCAGAGAAGGCGGAGTGTGGGGTGTGCCGGGAGGCCAAGCTCCCGCACGATCACCAGCTGGGAGGGAGGGCATGCCGACCCCCGGTGATAAAGCCTGCGAGGGCCCCCTGGACTAGGGCCCCCCCCGCGGCGAAGGAGGGTAATGCACCCATGGAGGTGGCGGCAGCGTTGGAGGAACCGGATGCGGGCACGGAGAATGGTAGCCTCCCGGAAGTGGTGGTGTAAATAGTGTATAGTGCGTGTTGTATATATTGGTGTGTTTTATAAATGTGTGGGTGCACGTGGGCCGGCGGGTCGTTCAGAAGGCGGGCACTGGCATGGGTATCTTCAGCATACCACCCCAAGTGCCCGGGGCCCGCCGGTCTTGTCTTTGTCTGTTGTGTCTCTCTATGTTGTTGTTGTTTTCTGTCTGTTGATGTCTTGCTGCGTTGAGTATGTCTTGTGGTGTGTATGTGATTGTTGCTGCGTGCGTGCCCCCCCCCCCACCAGGGCGTGGGCACGGTCGTTTGGATGGGTGTGCTCCTGTGCTCATGCACAGACTGCACACTTGCGGTCAAGCGGTGCGAAGCGCCCGCCAAGACGGCCCGTTGCCAATAGGCAACAGACGGTGGGGGAACCGAGAGCAGCGGTATAACGCTGCTCTCCTCCCCCGAGCCTTTGGGCTCAGACGTCCCGACTGCGCGCCTATGCCCAGCATAGGTTGCACAGGCAGGGAAGAGACGGGGGGGGGGACGAGGGAAACCTCCTCCCCCCCCTGAGGAGGGCCGCGGCCTAGTGTGGGGAGCGCTAGGCTGCATTGCACCAGCCCTCCTCCCGGTTGGGGAGCGGACTGCATCTGCCAGTCCGCTCCCGGTGGTGCAGGGGACCCAGGTATAACTGGGTCCATAGCATGAGGCGCCCAGCGGGGCGTGGTAACAAGGAACCGCGGCGCCTCTCTATGCTGCAGGTGGCAGATGTCGGTTCTTTTACCGGGTCGGGCCCGTATGTCCTTACTCACCCGTTTCCCCTACGGGGGGGCGGGTGGGGACATATGGGTTCCAGCCCCGGACAGTGCATGGGGTCCTCACTCTCCCCTCGAGGCCTCATGCCAGTGCAGAGAAGCATTTTCTCCGACTAAAACAAAGAAAAGAAAAAAGGTTAGGTTAGGTTAGGTTAGGTTAGGTTAGGTTAGGTTAGGTTAGGTTAGGTTAGGTTAGGTTAGGTTAGGTTAGGTTAGGTTAGGTTAGGTTAGGTTAGGTTAGGTTAGGTTAGGTTAGGTTAGGTTAGGTTAGGTTAGGTTAGGTTAGGTTAGGTTAGGTTAGGTTAGGTTAGGTTAGGTTAGGTTAGGTTAGGTTAGGTTAGGTTAGGTTAGGTTAGGTTAGGTTAGGTTAGGTTAGGTTAGGTTGGGGTGCAAATTTGGGAACCTCCTCGTGGTGCACCCTGGGGTAAGGCCTCTCGGCCCACGTTCAGCGTGGGACAAGGGGCCTTATGCTAATCCCTGGCGTCCCTTCTGGGCGCCGAATAAAGTAGGTGGTGCCCCTTCTGGGCATCGCACCCCCTTCAACGCGCGTCCCTTCTGGACCGCACAGCGGGTCGCTCTGACCTGCGGGGGGGATCTCCACGTGCGGCCCACTCTGGGTCGCACGCTCGCCGCTCACTCTTGAGCGGCTTTGAGTGGAGCTTTTCCGGCACCCCTTCTGGGTGCCGTGCCATGCAAAGGCTTCGTCGTTGGGGCACGCGGCGACGGGCGCCCGTCTTCAGGACGGGTTGGTGGGCGGCTATACAGCCCACCCGCTAGCGACCATGGGGGGGAAAGGGGAGCACCCCGAAAGGGGTGTACCAGGGGCCTCACGCCAGCCCCTGAGCATCGTAATCCCCGAACCGACAGCGATGAGCCCACTCGAGGCGTCTGTGGGGGAGCTGTTGGGGAGGGGACCGAGGGCCTGCCTTCACCGGCCGGCCGCGTCAGGCAAGACTATAAAACCCGGGAGAAAACCTGTCACAAACCTCCAGATACCACCCGACCTCTGGAGTACCTAGGGTAGCCCGCGTACAGGGGCCTCTGCGCGGGTGGTCCGTTTTTGCCCCATACTCGTGGGAACAGTATGGATGACATAAACCCTTATCTTTCTGACGCCACTCCCGAGCCTTGTACTAGGTACGGAGTGGGTGGTGGGGCTGGCGACAGCCGGAAGAGGTCGCGGGCTGCTGAGGAAATCGATTCCGACAACCTTTCGGGGTATGAATCGACGACCTCGAATCCGCCAAAGATAGGGACGGGGCGGAGAGGCCGAGGTAGCAGCTCTGGGTGTAACACCTTGCCCAGACCTGCTTGCGAGAGGGAAGAGCGTCGTCGGAGAAAGGGGTCGACACAACCCGACGAAGAGCTGGACGCAGATCTGGCGGAGGAGCTTTCCTCTTATGAGGAGCTCCTTCGCGAAATTTGCGAGTCTGAGGGAAAGGCCGTGGCGATTGGCTCGACGGCAAACATCGAGGGGTTCAGGAGAGCAAGGGGGCAGCTCCTGAAGAAGGTGATAGGAGTGCACAAGGTGCAGGCGGAGCGTACCGCCGCCCTGGCCGCCGAACAGGCAAGGAGTGAGATGGAGCGCCTGGCCCTTGCCAACTCCAAGCTGCAGAAGGAGGTGGCTGAGCTGCGGAAAGAACTGGTGGCCCTTAAGAGCGAAATGGGCAGAACCTCCCCACGTGCGGAGGCTGCCCCTGTACCCCCACCTCAGGCTCAGTCCGAGACGGGTATGCTGGAGGAGCTGAAGACGCTGTTCCTCAGTTCCATTGGCGCGCTGAACTCCCGTTTGGACGGGGTAGAGGCGAGGACGAACACCTCCACGCCTCCGAGGACACGTCCGCCCCTGGCTGTGAGAGGATCGAGGGTGGAGGAGTTCCCACCTCTCCGAACGCCAGCTTTGCGGACCCCGACTGCGACGAGCCCCCTCGTCTCCTTACCCCAGCAGAACACCAGCTGGGCTCCACCGCCTCCCGCCGCACAGACGACGCTCCCACGTCGGAGGCGAAGACGAGGAAGAGTGCCAGAAACGGCACCGCCGTCCACGGCAGCGGAGGCCACCACAAGCCGCCCGCAACCCGCTACCCGAGGAGCGCCCCCGCCTCAGGCTGCCCCGGCAGCTTTGAACAGGCCGAGAAGGAGGCGGCTAAAACGACCCCGCTCGACGGCGGTCGTGGTCCAACTGACGGCAGACGCTGTCGAGCGCGGCGTCACCTACGCCGCCATAATTAAGAGGGCCATAGGTGCCATCCCACTGGCCGAATGCGGCATAGGGTCTGGGCTCACCGCCCGGGTTACAATGACGGGCGCCCGGCTATTTCAGATCCCGGGTGCGAATAGCGGAGAGGCCGCTGACCGCCTGGCCGCACGGCTGCGCGAGGTTGTGGCCGACGTTGCGGTGGTCGCCAGACCGGAGAGGTGTGCGAGTGTGCGCATCTCCGGCCTCGATGACACCGTCACCGCGGAGGACGTGGCGCAGGTGGTGGCCGCGAAGGGAGGTTGCCCGGTAGATAGGGTCAAGGTGGGAGTACCGCGGCCTGGCCCCGGCGGTTCTACATCGGTGCTGGTGAGCTGCCCTGTTAAGGCGGCCCAGGCGATAGTGGCGGCGGGAAGGTTGCTGGTGGGCTGGTTGTCGGTCCCAGTAGCCCTCCTTGACTCGCGCCCCTTGCGCTGTTTTAAGTGCATGGGCGTGGGTCACACCAGGGCGCGGTGTCCCTCAGAGGTAGATCGCAGTTCAATCTGCTTCCGCTGTGGCCTTCCGGGCCATAAAGCAGCCGAATGCTCACAGGCCGTGCCAAACTGCGCAGTCTGCGCGGACAGAGGGAGGCCAGCGGGCCATGTAATGGGGAGCCGGGCGTGCGTCCCCCCTCCAAGGAGGGTGCGGGTCAGCCCACAAGCGCGCACAGAAGCGATTATCCACGCGCTCAGACGGACCACAGAGGAGGTCGAGATGCAGGAGGCAGATGCCCCGCTCTCGACGCAATCTCCTCCGATCTCTAACCCCAATGCCTCTCCGACGAGAGGTACAGGGAGAGACTTGGGGGTGGACCGGGAGAATGAAGAGGAGGTGGAGGCGGAAGAGGCGTCGTCGGATTCGACGATCCGTTCGTCTCAATCGCATGCGCGCAGGCAGTCCTTGGAGTCGGAGGTGTACGACTCGGACTAGCCTCGGCCACGTAATAGCCCGAGAGGAAAGCCTGAGGGGTTGTGGCGCCACGTAAAAGCCCGAGAGGAGAAGCCTGAGGGGTAGTGGCAGCACTCGGTGGAGTCCCTGATGGGGGGCGCCACCGACTGCAGAGGGAAAAGGGGAGCCTATGTGTAGTGCATAGACTCCCCTTTTGAGGGAGTTATCTCCTTTAGGGGTGCAAATTTGGGAACCTCCTCGTGGTGCACCCTGGGGTAAGGCCTCTCGGCCCACGTTCAGCGTGGGACAAGGGGCTTTATGCTAATCCCTGGCGTCCCTTCTGGGCGCCGAATAAAGTAGGTGGTGCCCCTTCTGGGCATCGCACCCCCTTCAACGCGCGTCCCTTCTGGACCGCACAGCGGGTCACTCTGACCTGCGGGGGGGATCTCCACGTGCGGCCCACTCTGGGTCGCACGCTCGCCGCTCACTCTCGAGCGGCTTTGAGGGGAGTTTTGACGGCGCCCCTTCTGGGCGTCGTCACACGGGGGGGGTTTGGGGTAGACGGCGCCCCTTCTGGGCGTCGTTACACGGGGGGGGAATGGGGTAGTCCGGCGCCCCTTCTGGGCGCCGTTTCAGCGCAAAGGTTCCGTCGTTGCGGGGCGCGGCGACGGGCGCCCGTTCGTTCTCGAACGGGTTGGTGGGCGGCGAACAGCCCACCCACTAGCGACCAGGGGGAAGGAAACCTTATTTCCGATTTAATATGGAAAAGTCGGACAATGAGGTTTATTTGCGATGCGATCCGGCTAGCGCCCGGCGCATGGGGGTACCCGGGCCCCCATGTGTGAAATGGACTACCGAAGACTGCCCTGAGGTAGGCGACCAGGCCTCAGGTGCCAGTAATGCTCCTGGAAGGTCGAGGGAGGGAGAGCCCAGGAGGGGCGGAGGAACGGGTGGAAACCCAAGCGGCGGCGACAGCCGAAAAAGGTCGCGGACTGACTTGGTCGACTCCGATGACCAGTCAGGGGATGAGTCTGCAGCACTTGGTGCACCGAAGGTCGCGAGTTCGCGCCGCGGTCGCGCTGTCGCTGCGGTCTCATCTGGAGTCTATCCAGGCTTGAAGGAGGCGTATGATGCCCTTCGCCGGCAGGAAAGAGAGGAGATGGATGCGGAGCTCAACGCTGAGATCAGCGAGGATGAGCGGAAGCTGCGTCAACATGAGTCGGACGTTCGTGGCCGAAAAAAGAAAGGGAAGGGACAGGAGGGTGACCTCGAGGAGGACCCGGAATCCCAGCCGATGAGTGCGATGGAGAAGGCCATCCGGGAACCCATCCCGTGGTCGGCCGACCCACAAGGCCTCTCGGCGTACGAGGTGCACGAGCAGGGGCTCATGTGCGCGAGGGCAATTCGAGAGGTGTCTCGGAGGTCGAAGCACCTGAAGGGCTCATGCCAGCAAACCCTCACTGCTGCATGCACCAACCTGCAGCGGGCGCTTTCAAACCTAGCGTCCCGCAGCAGGAACGAGGAAAACGAGAGGTTGGAGCGAGTCAACTCCGACCTACAAAAAGAGGTGGCTGCGTTGAGGGCAGAAGTTGAGGCCCTGCGCAAGGATGTTGGTGGGCGAAGGTCCCCTCCTGCGAGGGAAGTACCCGCCCCTCCTCCGGACGTAGACGAGGTAACGGCGTGCGTCATTGAGATGCAGCGGACCGTCACCGAGACGCTCAGGACCGTAGGGTCCCGGCTTGACCGCCTGGAGCACAGGCTGGCGTCTCCAACGCCAGAGAGGCCCCGCCCACCCCTGGCGCATGAGGGTAGACGAGAGGAGTTTCCTCGTCTCCCAGCACCAAGAGCGGCTCCGCCGAGAACTCGTGTTCCGGCGTTGACGGCTCGCGCAAATGCGCCCCCTAACACGACGGCCGGTCCTTCCACCGCCAACTCCCAGCAGACCACCAGCTGGGCCCAGGTCTCCGCAGCTGGGACCGAGGCAAGGACCACGTTCTCGCGACGGCAGAGGAAGGCCATGAGAAAGGCGGCGCTCGCAGCGGCAGAGGGCCGTACGCCCGCCTCCTCTCAGGTGGCTCCCCCAGGGCCTGCTCCCGCGGCTCCTGCAAGAGGGAAACGCAACAGGGTCCGGCTGAAGCGGCCGAGGTCGACGGCCGTGGTGCTGAAGTTGCGACCCGAAGCGGTGGAGAGGGGGGTCACGTACGCCGAGACCATTCGGAGGGCCATCGGCGAGATCTCCCTGCCGGAGTTGGGGATCAGCTTCCTGAGAACGCGTACGGCGCAGAACGGCACCAGGCTCGTGGAGGTGCCAGGCGCTGACAGCGCAGCGGTAGCCGACATGCTCGCTGCGAGGTTGCAGGCGGTCGTTGCGGACGTGGCCGAAGTCAGTCGGCCCGAGAAGAGCGCCGATGTGCGCCTCTCGGGACTTGACGACACGGTCACAACAGAGGACATCACCAAGGCGATTTCAGAGCGGGGAGGCTGCGCTGTCGAGCGAGTAAAGGTGGGAGCGCTGCGCCCAGGCCCCAATGGGCTATTCTCGGTGCTCGTCCGCTGCCCTATCGAGGTGGCGAGAGGTTTGGGGATGGAGGGACGCATATTCCTTTGCTGGAATACGGTGAGGGTCACCGTGCTTGGCCCGCGTCCACTGCGCTGTTACAGGTGCATGGGCGTGGGTCATACACGGACCACATGTCGGGCGAGCGTGGACCGCAGCGGGGTCTGTTTCCGTTGCGGTCTGCCCGGCCACAAGTCGGCGGCGTGCGCGGCGATCGAGCCGCACTGCGCTGTGTGTGAGGAGGCTGGTAGGGCTCATGGCCATGTCATGGGCAGCCGGAGGTGCGACCCTCCCCTGGAAAGGGTGAGGAGCGAGCCTGCCCGTGGCGCCCGAGCGCATACTACCACGCCGAGGGCACCGCTACCGGTCACCGAGGAGACCGAGATGGAGGAAGATGCCGCTCCGGCCAACGCCCCAGCAGCAAGATCTGCGTTCTCCCCGTCGCCCAGCCCCAATGTCTCTCCTTTGAGAGATACCGGGCTGGTAGACGAGGAAGAGTTCGAGGACTCAGCGTCGAGTGTGGACACCGTCAGACCGCTCCGCAGCCTGTCCAGCTCCAATTCGGAGCCCGATTTTGATTTTGATTAGCTGAGGCAAGCAATCGATCAAGCCTGAAGAAGGTGGCCTTGCGGGGCCCAGTTGCACAAGGGGTGCCTCGGAGCGGGGGTGTGACGACCAGCGGCCAAGGGGGTGGGGGCGGCCGATTGCCAACGGCTGGTCCCGTCTCTGCCTTCGCTAACGGCCATGAAGGCGTTACTGGTGGGTTTTTAGTGGGTAGGCCCCCCTCCTCCCGAACCCCCGCCGAGGCCGCAGGGCCTGGACGGGGGAGCGGGAGTTGGGGGGAGAGTCCCACATAACCCGGAGAGGTCCCCTGACGGCGGACCCCGGGTATGCGAAAAGCATTTTCCCCCAGTATAATAAAAAAAAAAAAAAAAAAGGTTAGGTTAGGTTAGGTTAGGTTAGGTTAGGTTAGGTTAGGTTAGGTTAGGTTAGGTTAGGTTAGGTTAGGTTAGGTTAGGTTAGGTTAGGTTAGGTTAGGTTAGGTTAGGTTGAGTGCCGTTTGGCCGGTCAGAGGGAGTACCCGCGTCACTCGTCGAGAAAAAATCGCTCTTGCAGAAACTCGTTTTAAAAATAGAAAGAAAAAATCAGCAGCATATTAAAAATACTCATAAATAGTGTAAAATCCGGAGGTGTCTTTTGGGGGCATCTCTTGGTCTTTTGGGAAAATACTTAGTTTTGTTTTTGGGTTTTTTGTACTTCGGGTCACTTATATCCAGACGACATTATTGTATCGTCGATATAATTGGCCCCAAAATTTTGGTAGTTTTTTGTTTTGGTCGCCATTCGGACATTTTTGGCGCCTCGCAGGGGGTTCCGGGGTGTCCGGATAGGTGGGCCCATACCCCTCAGGTATCGGTTGTTTGTTTTTAGTTCTGTCCATTTTTCGATTTTTTGGGAATTTTTCAAGTAAAATTTCTATTGCAAATTTCTGAGAGGGCGATCACCCTTGACCGTTTTCTCAGAATTTGTATGGGGTTACCGATGACTTCATCTCGGGTCTGACTTGCACTTCACTTCTTCTCGGTGGGGTGGGGGTCGGACTTTGGGTTGAGGTCGGAGGTCGATTCTAGTGTACATTTCTGTACATTTCTAGAGTTAAGTTTAGGGTAAATAGTTTTAGGTTGTATATATATATAGTAGTAGGTTAAGTGCACATTTGTGCATTCTCTTTAGTATCCCACGACACGGTTGGCGCGGGACAGTGTCGGCTATGGGGGGAAAGGGAGCAAGGGGAGGCGGTTCTGGCCGCGGACGTGGGAAGCCGAAAGTTGAGGTGAAGGCGTTGGAACCGAGAACCCTCACCGAACGGTTTGAGGAGGTTATAGAGGGGATGAAAGGCGAGAAGTGTCCGGGGTTAGAGGAGGCACTTGCGTGCGATAGGTTGCGTTCGTGCTGGCTTTTGCGCGGCACAATTAAGACGTTGTTTGAGGGAATAGAGAAGGATGGTAGACTGCAGAGGGATTTGTGCGAAGCATTGGGGTCTTACATGGAGAATATCCTCTATACGACGGAGGCGCTGGAGTTAAAGACTTGTGCCGACATAGCTGAGTTGAGCCGTCTCTCGAAGGAGAACGAGAGGTTGAAGGTGCAGCTGGAGAAGCTGGGTAAAGAGTCCCGGATGGAGGCTTCCGAGCTTTTGAAGGAGAACGAGGCGCTGAAGAGGCAACTGGAACAAGTCCAGGCGGAGGAATGCCGGCTCCTGGAGGAGGAACAGGCTTGGATGGGACAGCTGGAGCAGATCCAGGAGGGGCCTCCCCCCCCTTCCCCGTTGCCGGGGTCGGAGCTGGGGCCTGCTCCTGCACCTGCCCTCACGAGGGAGGACCTCAGGGGAGTGCTGGGGGAAATGGAGAGGGGAATGATGGAGGGGATGTCACAAGTGCTGGGCAGAATGATGGAAGATAAGTTGGAGGAGTTCAGGGCTCGCCTCCCGCGGGAGCTGACTCAGGGGGCTGGGCCGGCGGCTATTACCACTGCTGCTGCTGAGGAGGTTGTGGCTGAGGCCGGGGTGATGGAGGGCAGACTGAGAGAGGAGGGTTCGCGCCTCTCGACGAGGCCAGACGAGGATAGACGGGGAGGTGGGGATTTCCCCCCCCTGCCCCGCCCAAGAGTGACTCACCAGAGTGCGGAAGCGGCGTTTGCTGGTCCTGGCCGTGGTAGGGGTCCGGCGGGTCATCGCCCAGGGCGCGATGTGTCGCCGTCGCTCGCCGCTGCTGCGTCGGTCCCGGCGAACGACTGGGTACAGGTGGGGGCGAAGAGGAGGAGACCTGGAAGAAAAGAGGAGAGTGATGTTCGGGTGGCACAGCAGGGGCCTCCCAGTGGCGAGGTAGCGCGCACTGGTCCGACCCCCCCTGTCCCTATTGAGAAGCCCTACCGGCTGGTAGTGCCGAGATCGTCGGCAATAACGTTGTGCCTCAGGCCCGAAGCTGTCGCCAGGGGCGTCACCTACGCCATGGTCCTCAATAAGGCCTATGGCGAGGTGCCGCTGGCGAGCGTCGGGCTTGAGACCGTTAGAGTGAGACACACGGCCTCGGGGGGCCGAATGTTTGAGGTCGAAGGAATGTCCAGCGGTCCTAAGGCGGATGCCCTCGCGGCCAAATTGGCGGAGGCATTGAAGGAGGAGGTGGTCATAGCCAGGCCGGTCAGAATGGCTGACCTGAGGGTGACCGGCCTCAACGAGAGCATGACGGGTGAGGGCGTAGTGGCGGCTGTGGCCGAAAAGATGGGAATACCGGCGAGCTCGGTCGCAGCAAGGCCCGTACGGATGGGGGAATGGGGATCTGGCTCGGTGGTGGTGAGGTGCCCCATCGCGGCGGCGAAGGCCCTTGCAGAAGAAGGACATCTGGTGGTGGGGTACTCCTCGCTCCAAGTGGCGGCCATGGAGCCGGCCCCCACCAGATGTTACGTGTGCATGTGCCTCGGGCACACTAGGATGGGGTGTCCTGGAAAAGAGGACAGGAGTGGCCTTTGCTACAGGTGTGGCAAGGAGGGCCACAGGATTGGAGAATGCACCGCGGAGAAGCCGACGTGCCACGTCTGCGGGACGCACAACAGGGGCAGTGACCACATAATGGGGTCCTGGGTTTGCCGCCCCCCCACGGTCAGGGGCGTATCCCCCACGTGGCGGAGTCAGCATGGAGGTCGGTCTCAAGACGCTGAGCCCATGGAGTGCGCAACTGGGTCTCATCCTGGTGCGGCCACCTGAAAAGGGAAAAAGGGGAATGAGTGTAAATAGGGTAGGATACTTACCTGGTCCGTCGGGGGCGCAGTCGGTGCTGGGCTGCTCCTGGCTGCTCCTGGCGCGATCTGGAAAAGAAGGGAAATATAAGCGTACAGTTGTACATAATTGTGTAAATTGGGGTCATGGGCCATCTGTTTCCGTACAGTGGCCTTGTAAATTGTTGTAGTTAGGTTTTTAGTTGTAGTATAGTTTTAGGAACTAATTATTGTCGAGGTTGTTCACCAATAAACTGTTGTAAATATTAGCATAGGTTAGTTTTAGGGTTTTTATATAAAATTTAAAAAAAGAGAAGTACAAAAAGATTAGTTTAGGATGTACAGTTAGTGTTGTAGTGTGTACATGTCGCGGTGGCGTGTGCATGCTGTGTTAGGTAGTGCGGGTGTGGGATTCTACCCCCCTCACCCCCCCTAGGTTGTGCCCAAGGGGCGCTAGGCTGCGTGGCCCCTTCTGGGCTGCGTAGCCTTTAGTGGTGTCCTCCTTCTGAGGTAC
Source organism: Scoparia ambigualis (assembly GCA_963921215.1). Taxonomy (NCBI): domain Eukaryota; kingdom Metazoa; phylum Arthropoda; class Insecta; order Lepidoptera; family Crambidae; genus Scoparia; species Scoparia ambigualis. Next base: position 81,755 of record OY992506.1, on the reverse strand, counting down.
TTGTTGTCGCGTCGTCGCGTTGCGCCCGTGTGACTGCGCGCGCCGGCCCCCGGGTCGGCGCGCGCAGCCACACGGGCAGCCGGGTGAGCTCCGCGGTTTAATTCCCCAGGGACAGGCACCGTGGCCTCACCTGATTCGGTAGATGTCCTCCAGGGTTTAGTGGGTATCCCCCTCCGTCTCACCCCTTTCAGCCTTGGGGTAGTAGCCAAGGCAGCCGACTGGGGACAATGGCGTCCCCATATAGTTGGTGGGAGGTGGAAAGGCGGACGGGCGAGTCCCACATAACCCGGGTCCCTTCTGGGCCTGGGTATGCATCAAGCATTCCCTGGGCAAAAAAAAAAAAAAAAAAAAAAAAAAGGTTAGGTTAGGTTAGGTTAGGTTAGGTTAGGTTAGGTTAGGTTAGGTTAGGTTAGGTTAGGTTAGGTTAGGTTAGGTTAGGTTAGGTTAGGTTAGGTTAGGTTAGGTTAGGTTAGGTTAGGTTAGGTTAGGTTAGGTTAGGTTAGGTTAGGTTAGGTTAGGTTAGGTTAGGTTAGGTTGGGGTGCAAATTTGGGAACCTCCTCGTGGTGCACCCTGGGGTAAGGCCTCTCGGCCCACGTTCAGCGTGGGACAAGGGGCTTTATGCTAATCCCTGGCGTCCCTTCTGGGCGCCGAATAAAGTAGGTGGTGCCCCTTCTGGGCATCGCACCCCCTTCAACGCGCGTCCCTTCTGGACCGCACAGCGGGTCGCTCTGACCTGCGGGGGGGATCTCCACGTGCGGCCCACTCTGGGTCGCACGCTCGCCGCTCACTCCTGAGCGGCTTTGAGGGGAGTTTTTGACGGCGCCCCTTCTGGGCGTCGTCACACGGGGGGGGGTTTGGGGTAGTCGGCGCCCCTTCTGGGCGTCGATACACGGGGGGGTTTGGGGTAGTCCGGCGCCCCTTCTGGGCGCCGTTTCAGCGCAAAGGTTCCGTCGTTGCGGGGCGCGGCGACGGGCGCCCGTTCGTTCTCGAACGGGTTGGTGGGCGGCGAACAGCCCACCCACTAGCGACCAAAAAAGGTGTGGGCAAGCCTTTCAAACTCCTGATCATGAAAGGTTTGCATAAGAAGACGGTTCTGCCATGCGGTCCGGCTGGCGCCCGGCGCACGAAGCTATCCGGGGCTTCGTGTGACAAATTGGTTACCGAAGACCCTACAGAGGTTCCAGGCCAGGCTTCTGTAGTGGTAAATACTACTGGTGCTGGTAGTGGGGCGTTGCCCAGGAGGGGCAGGAGTAGTGGTGGGCCCGGGAAGGGCGGAGATGCCGGGGACGCGTCCGGTGAAGCGTCCGCTCGGGCTAATGGCTCGGGCGGCGTGGAACCGGCGGTGCCCGGTGGTGGTGGCGCCGGTCGTTCCGACCGGGTGGCCGAGGTGACGCGGAGGAGTGGCCGCGGAACGGAGGGTCCTACACCCATGGACGACCTGGAAGGCTCCATAATGATCGTGGACCTCGTCGAGGAGACGCGCAAGCGCACATCGGCGGTAGCTCGGGCTGATGCGAGTAGCGATTCCGCCGAGGGCGCTCCCGCTGCGAAGAGAGATGCCTGCGTAGCTGGGGAGTCGGAGGAAAAGGATAGGAATGAGAGAATGAGGGAATGCAGGAAGAAGCTCAAGGGGTGGGCGCCCATGAAATTGCTGCAGAAGGCGTACGAATGTGCCGCACACGTTGACGACGTTATTGTGCAATCGCGTAATAGCGTCAAAAGGGCCATTCGCGAGGAGGCCAGAGACCAACTGATGACCGTGTTGAGCGCTTTGGAGGAGACGGTGAGTTGGATCCGAGGTGTGGATGAGGCATGGCGGAGCTGGGGCGAAATTGCCGTCAAGGAGAATGGGGAACTGAGTCAGAGGGTGGAGGAGCTGGAAGCGGCCGCACGGACACCCCCTCCCCCCCCCCCACCTCAGACAGGCGTGGAGGGAAAGCTGGAGGCCCTAAAGAAGGAGCTTCTCGGGCGCCTCGACAACATCGAGAGGCGCCTCCCAGCCGAGCACCCCAGGAGGCCGCCGCTTGCGGGCGATGCGGCGAGGGCAGGAAAAAGTTACGCCGGGGTGGTCGCCGGACCCCATGGCGCCCCCGCTGCCCCTGCGCCGCCTGGGCAATGGGAGACCGTCGCCACGAAGGCGGAAAAACGAAGGGCCAGAAGGGCCAAGGCTGCGGCCGGCCGGGCCCCGCCTGCAGGAGACAAGGAGTCGAGGGGGACGCGGAGGGCAAGGCCCCCCCCCCGGTTGGAGCTACCGCAGTCGTCCGCGGTCTCTGTGACGTTGGGTCCGGAGGCGGTTAAGAGGGGCCTTACCTACCGCACGGTGTTGGAGGGAGCCATGGCGGGAATCAACTTGGAGGAGCTTGGGCTGCGGGGTGTCCGAGTGCGGCAGTCCGCCGCCGGGGGACGGCTGTTGGAAATCCCTGGCGAGTCCAGCGGCCCCGTCGCTGACACCCTGGCAGAACGAATCAGCAATGTGGTGCCGGAGGGGGTAGAGGTCCGCAGGCCGTGCCGAATGGCCGAAGTCCGGCTGGTCGGTCTCACCCCGGAAATGGCGGACGGTGCTAAGCGCATCGCGGAGGCGATTGCGGCCGCGACGAATTGCGCTGCCGAGCGGGTGACGGTGGGTCAGTTGCGGACCGGGCCGGCTGGCCTGTGCTCCGCGGTGGTCCGGCTCCCGGTCGCGGCGGCGAGTTATCTGGAGCGGGCCGGCCATGTGGTAATTGGGTGGGTGAGACTGCAGGTCGTGGTCCTGGACAGGGGCCCCACTCGTTGTTACAGGTGTTACGGTGTGGGCCACCTGAGCTACGCCTGCAGCTCGGAGGCCAGCCGTGGCACCCTGTGTTTTAGGTGCGGGGCCCCTGGGCACAGGGCCGCCGAGTGTGAGGCCGAGAAGGCTTGTTGCGGTGTGTGCAGGGAGGCTGGGCTCCCACACGAGCACCATATGGGTGGGAGAACCTGCCGTCCCCCAGTGACGAGATTGAAGTGGGCCCCATATCCGCGGGCACCACCTGCGGCTGGGGAGGGCGTAGCGCCCACTGTGACGACGGACTCGCCGGCTAGGCTGGGCGAGCCCGACAATCGGCAATCTGCCGACGAAGGGGGACCGTGGTCCCCCCCCGAGCCTCGCGGCTCAGAAGACCGGCCTCGGCTCCCGCGTGCTGGCGCGGGTAGCATGGAAGCCGTAGACGCTCCCAGCGCGTAAAGGCGTGCCCTGATGGGCGAAAGGTTGTGTGGTCCCTTCAGGGCTGCGCAGCCTCTAGTGGTGTCCTCCTTCTGAGGCATCTTGTTGTCGCGTGTCGCGATGCGCCCGTGTGACTGCGCGCGCCGGCCTTCGGGTCGGTGCGCGCAGCCACACGGGCAGCCGGGTGAGCCCCGCGGTTCAATTCCCCAGGGACAGGCAACGCGGCCTCACCTGATTCGGTAGATGTCCTCCAGGGTTTAGTGGGTATCCCCCTCCGTCTCACCCCTTCTAGCCTCGGGGTTAGCCCTTGGCAGCCGACTGGGGACAATGGCGTCCCCGTATAGTTGGTGGGAGGTGGAAAGGCGGACGGGCGAGTCCCACATAACCCGGGTCCCTTCTGGGCCCGGGTATGCATCAAGCATTCCCTGGGAAAAAAAAAAAAAAAAAAAAAAAAAAAAAAAAAGGTTAGGTTAGGTTAGGTTAGGTTAGGTTAGGTTAGGTTAGGTTAGGTTAGGTTAGGTTAGGTTAGGTTAGGTTAGGTTAGGTTAGGTTAGGTTAGGTTAGGTTAGGTTAGGTTAGGTTAGGTTAGGTTAGGTTAGGTTAGGTTAGGTTAGGTTAGGTTAGGTTAGGTTAGGTTAGGTTAGGTTAGGTTAGGTTAGGTTAGGTTAGGTTAGGTTAGGTTAGGTTGGGGTGCAAATTTGGGAACCTCCTCGTGGTGCACCCTGGGGTAAGGCCTCTCGGCCCACGTTCAGCGTGGGACAAGGGGCTTTATGCTAATCCCTGGCGTCCCTTCTGGGCGCCGAATAACGTAGGTGGTGCCCCTTCTGGGCATCGCACCCCCTTCAACGCGCGTCCCTTCTGGACCGCACAGCGGGTCACTCGGACCTGCGGGGGGGATTTCCACGTGCGGTTGTTTCAGATGAGGATGTACCCCTCGGGGTTTGAAGAGGAAGAAATTGATGATGTACCCTCCGGGTTTTGGGTTGTGGCCCTGGGTGGGGTCTGGGTGTCGGGCAGTATGGTGGCCGGAGCGTCTTACTGTGGTGTCGGGCCCGGCGGCCTACCGGTGAGCGGGACAGCCGTCGGGATTCCCCCGATTATACGTCGTCGCTCGGCAGGTCTCCCAGCTGCCTGGCAGCTCGGGCTTCGTCTGGGGCTTGCGTGGGGGGTTTGAAGAAAAGAAGAGGAAGAAATTGATGAGGTACCCTTCCTCATTAATTTCTTTCAGATGAGGATGTACCCCCCGGGGTTTGAAGAGGAAGAAATTGATGATGTACCCTTCGGGGTTTTGGGTCGTGGCCCTGGGTGGGGTCTGGGTGTCGGGCAGTATGGTGGCCGGAGCGTCTTACTGTGGTGTCGGGCCCGGCGGCCTACCGGTGAGCGGGACAGCCGTCGGGATTCCCCCGATTATACGTCGTCGCTCGGCAGGTCTCCCAGCTGCCTGGCAGCTCGGGCTTCGTCTGGGGCTTGCGTGGGGGTTTGAAGAAAAGAAGAGGAAGAAATTGATGTCAGATGAGGATGTACCCCCCGGGGTTTGAAGAGGAAGAAATTGATGATGTACCCTTCGGGGTTTTGGGTCGTGGCCCTGGGTGGGGTCTGGGTGTCGGGCAGTATGGTGGCCGGAGCGTCTTACTGTGGTGTCGGGCCCGGCGGCCTACCGGTGAGCGGGACAGCCGTCGGGATTCCCCCGATTATACGTCGTCGCTCGGCAGGTCTCCCAGCTGCCTGGCAGCTCGGGCGTCGTCTGGGGCTTGCGTGGGGCTTTGAAGAAAAGAAGAGGAAGAAATTGATGTCAATGAGGATGTACCCCCCGGGGTTTGAAGAGGAAGAAATTGATGATGTACCCTTCGGGGTTTTGGGTCGTGGCCCTGGGTGGGGTCTGGGTGTCGGGCAGTATGGTGGCCGGAGCGTCTTACTGTGGTGTCGGGCCCGGCGGCCTACCGGTGAGCGGGACAGCCGTCGGGATTCCCCCGATTATACGTCGTCGCTCGGCAGGTCTCCCAGCTGTCTGGCAGCTCGGGCCTCGCCTGTGGCTTGCGTGGGGGGTTTGAAGAAAAGAAGAAAGAAGTCAATTTGTCGTGCCTCAGGGCAGGGGGACGTGATCTCATGGATCGGGGTCTGGGTGTCGGACAGTATGGTGGCCGGGGCGTCGTACGGCGGTGTGGGCCCGGCGGCCTACCGGTGAGCGGGACAGCCGTCGGGATTCCCCCGATTATACGTCGTCGCTCGGCAGGTCTCCCAGCTGTCTGGCAGCTCGGGCCTCGCCTGTGGTTTGCGTGGGGGGTTTGAAGAAAAGAAGAAAGAAGTCAATTTGTCGTGCCTCAGGGCAGGGGGACGTGATCTCATGGGTCGGGGTCTGGGTGTCGGACAGTATGGTGGCCGGGGCGTCGTACGGCGGTGTGGGCCCGGCGGCCTACCGGTGAGCGGGACAGCCGTCGGGATTCCCCCGATTATACGTCGTCGCTCGGCAGGTCTCCCAGCTGTCTGGCAGCTCGGGCCTCGCCTATGGTTTGCGTGGGGGGTTTGAAGAAAAGAAGAAAGAAGTCAATTTGTCGTGCCTCAGGGCAGGGGGACGTGATCTCATGGATCGGGGTCTGGGTGTCGGACAGTATGGTGGCCGGGGCGTCGTACGGCGGTGTGGGCCCGGCGGCCTACCGGTGAGCGGGACAGCCGTCGGGATTCCCCCGATATACGTCGTCGCTCGGCAGGTCTCCCAGCTGTCTGGCAGCTCGGGCCACGCCTGTGGTTTGCGTGGGGGGTTTGAAGAAAAGAAGAAAGAAGTCAATTTGTCGTGCCTCAGGGCAGGGGGACGTGATCTCATGGGTCGGGGTCTGGGTGTCGGACAGTATGGTGGCCGGGGCGTCGTACGGCGGTGTGGGCCCGGCGGCCTACCGATGAGCGGGACAGCCGTCGGGATTCCCCCGATTATACGTCGTCGCTCGGCAGGTCTCCCAGCTGTCTGGCAGCTCGGGCCTCGCCTGTGGTTTGCGTGGGGGGTTTGAAGAAAAGAAGAAAGAAGTTAATTTGTCGTGCCTCAGGGCAGGGGGACGTGATCTCATGGGTCGGGGTCTGGGTGTCGGGCAGTATGGTGGCCGGAGCGTCTTACTGTGGTGTCGGGCCCGGCGGCCTACCGGTGAGCGGGACAGCCGTCGGGATTCCCCCGATTATACGTCGTCGCTCGGCAGGTCTCCCAGCTGTCTGGCAGCTCGGGCCTCGCTTGTGGTTTGCGTGGGGGGGTTTGAAGAAAAGAAGAAAGAAGTCACCTTGTCGTGCCTCAGGGCAGGGGGACGTGACTCATGGGTTGGGGTCTGGGTGTCGGAAAGTATGGTGGCCGGGGCGTCTTACTGTGGTGTCGGGCTTGGTGGCGGTTAGTACCAGCCGGCTGGGAAAGCCGCCGGTACTCCCGATTCCGCAGCGGCGCTCGGCAGGTCTCCCAGCTGGCTGGCAGCTCGGGCCCCGCCTGTGGGTTGCGTGGGGGGGTTTGAAGAAAAGAAGAAAGAAGAAAGAAGTCAATTTGTCGGGCCTTAGGGCAAAGTCGTGCCTCACGGGCTGAGGTCGCGTCTCACATCACTCCAACTTGTCGTGCCTAAGGGCAAAGTCGTGCCTACGGGTAGAGTCGGGCCTTAGGGCAGAGTCGTGCCTTAGGGCGTCCTCTCGTCACATCACATTGTCGTGGTCCTCCTTCTGAGGTCACATCACTTTGTCGTACTCCTCCTTCTGAGGTCAATTTGTCGTCGCATTGCGCGTTTGCTGCTCCGGCAGCCGGGGGAGGCTCGCGGCTTAATGCCCTAGGGTAGGTACCGTGGTCTCCCCTGTTTTCGGACGGGTCCCCCACGGTTTTTATACGGTATTCCCGCAAGGGCGAGTCCGTAATCACTCATCGGGCACTCTGTCAGGTGGGTGTGCGTAAATGCATTTTCCGTGGGTCAAAAAAAAAAAAAAAAAAAAAAAAAAGGTTAGGTTAGGTTAGGTTAGGTTAGGTTAGGTTAGGTTAGGTTAGGTTAGGTTAGGTTAGGTTAGGTTAGGTTAGGTTAGGTTAGGTTAGGTTAGGTTAGGTTAGGTTAGGTTAGGTTAGGTTAGGTTAGGTTAGGTTAGGTTAGGTTAGGTTAGGTTAGGTTAGGTTAGGTTAGGTTAGGTTAGGTTAGGTTAGGTTAGGTTAGGTTAGGTTAGGTTAGGTTAGGTTAGGTTAGGTTAGGTTAGGTTAGGTTAGGTTAGGTTAGGTTAGGTTAGGTTAGGTTAGGTTAGGTTAGGTTAGGTTAGGTTAGGTTAGGTTAGGTTAGGTTAGGTTGAGTGCCTTCTGGCCAGTCAGAGAGGGTACCCGCGCACAAAGTTGCAAAAAAATCGCTCCGTTTAGAATCGATTTTAAAAATAGAAGGGAAAAATCAGGGGGAAATTAAAAATATTGTTAAATAGGGTAAATTCCGGAGGTGTCTTTTGGGGGCATCTCTTGGTCTTTTGGGGAAATACTTCTTTTTGTTTTTGGGTTTTTTGTACTTCGGGTCACTTATATCCAGACGACATTATTGCGTCGTCGATATAATTGGCCCCAAAATTTTGGTTGTTTTTTGTTTCGGTCGCCATTCGGGCATTTTTGGCGCCTCGCAAGGGGTTCCGGGGTGTCCGGGTAGGTGGGCCCATACCCCTCTGGTATTTGTTGTTTGTTTTGGGTTTTGTCCATTTTTTGATTTTTTGGGAAATTTTCAAATAAAATTTCTACTGCAAATTTCTGAGAAGGCGATCACCCTTGACCGTTTTCTCAGAATTTGTATGGGGTTACCGATGACTTCTTCTCGGGTCTAACTTGCACTTCACTTCTTCTCGGTGGGGTGGGAGTCGGACTCTGGGTTGAGGTCGGGGGTCGATTCTGGTGTGCATTTTTGTACATTTCTAGAGTTAAGATTAGGGTAAGTAGTGTTAGTTGTGTTTATATAGAAGTAGGTTTAAGTGTACATTTTGTGCAATACTTCCGAGTATTCCTCGACACGGTTAGCGCGGGATTGTGTCGGCTATGGGGGGAAAGGGAGTAAGGGGAGGCGGTTCTGGCCGCGGGCGTGGAAAGCCGAAAGTTAAGGTGACGGCGTTGGAGGATAAAACCCCCGCCATAGGATATGAGGATGCCCTATTGAAGATGGACGAGCTCTGGGAGGAGAATGAGAGGTTGAGGGCGCAGATGAAGGAGGCGTCGGTGGAGACGGCCGAATTAAAGGTGTCTATACGCGCCGACTTTGCGAAGGAGATGGAGACTTGGCAGAAGACTATGAGAGAGGAGCGTATGACGGAGTGGAAAGATCTCCGGACCGAGGCTGCCGAGGCAAGCCAGCTTCGGAAAGAGAATGCGGCTCTGAAAGGGCAGCTGGAGCGAACTGAGGCGGAGTTAAGCCGGGAGGCTTCCTTGAGAAGCCAGCTCTGTGAGGAGAATGAGGCGAGGATAGGGCAAATGGAGCAATTCCAGGCGGAGGTGGGCCGGCTAGCGGAGGAGCTGCGGGCTTGTAGGGGGCAGCTGGAGCAAATCCAGGACAGGCCTCCCCCCCCTTCCCCGATGCTGGGGTCGGAGCTGGGGCCTGTTCCTGCACCCGCTCTCACAAGGGAAGACCTCAGGGGAATTCTGGGAGAGATGGAAAGGGAGATGATGAGTGGGATGACCCAGGTGCTGGGTGAGATGTTGGAGGAGAAGTTGGAGGGGATCAAGGCTTGCCTGCCGCGCGAGGAGGGCTTGCGCCTCTCATCGAGACCAGAGGAGGATAGACGGGGAAGTGGGGAATTCCCCCCCCTCCCCCGCCCGAGAGTGACTTACCAGAGTCCGGAGGCTGCTGGTCCTGGCCGAGGTCGGGGTCCGGCGGGTCCTCGTCCAGGGCGCGACGTGTCGCCGTCGCTCGCCGCTGCTGCATCGGTCCCGGCGAACGACTGGGTCGAGGTGGGGGCGAAGAGGAGGAAAACTGGAAGGAAAGAGGAGAGTCAGGATGCATCAGTGGTTCGGGTGGCACAGCAGGGGCCTCCCAGTGGCGAGGTAGCGCGCACTGGTCCGACCCCCCCTGTCTCAACCGAGAAGCCCTACCGGCTGGTAGTGCCGAGATCGTCGGCAATAACGTTGTGCCTCAGGCCCGAAGCCGTCGCCAGGGGCGTCACCTACGCCATGGTCCTCAATAAGGCCTACAGCGAGGTGCCGCTGGCGAGCGTCGGGCTTGAGACCGTTAGAGTGAGGAACACGGCCTCGGGGGGCCGAATGTTTGAGGTCGATGGATTGTCCAGCGGTCCAAAGGCGGATGCCCTCGCGGCCAAATTGGCGGAGGCGCTGAAGGAGGAGGTGGTCATAGCCAGGCCGGTCAGAATGGCTGACCTGAGGGTGACCGGCCTCAACGAGTGCATGACGAGCGAAGGGATAGTGGCGGCTGTTGCCGAAAAACTGGGAATACCGATGGGCTCGGTCACCGCAAGGCCCGTACGGATAGGGGAATGGGGAACTGGCTCGGTTGTGGTGAGGTGCCCTATCGCTGCGGCGAAGGCCCTCGCAGAAGTAGGACATCTGGTGGTGGGGTACTCCTCGCTCCAAGTGGCGGCCATGGAGCCGGCCCCCACCAGGTGTTACGTGTGCATGTGCCTCGGGCACACTAGGCTGGGATGTCCTAGAAAGGAGGACAGGAGTGGCCTCTGCTACAGATGTGGCAAGGAGGGCCACAGGATTGGAGAATGCACCGCGGAGAAGCCGACGTGCCACGTCTGCGGTACGCACAATAGGGGCAGTGACCACATAATGGGGTCCTGGGTTTGCCGCCCCCCCACGGTCAGGGGCGTGTCCCCCACATGGCGGAGTCAGCCTGGAGGTCGATCCCGGGATGTTGAGCCCATGGAGTGCGCAACCGGGTCCCATCCTGTTGCGGCTACCTGAAAAGGGAAAGGGGATTAGTGTATATAGGGTAGGGTTCTTACCTGGTCCGTCGGGGACGTAGTCGATGCTGGGCTGCTTCCTGGCGCGATCTGGAAAGAAAAAAGGGGAAATGTAATTAGTTGTATAGTGTGTACAGTAATGTATAAAATGGGGAAAGAGACATTCAGTGTCTGTAAATACTAGTGGTTAAGTCGTTATAATAAGGGTAGTTTTAAGGAAAATTTTTTGAGGATGTTCACCAATGACATTGTTGTGTATATTAGCATAGGTTAGTTGTAGGGTTTTTATAAAAAATTAAAAAAGAGAAGTACAAAAATATTAGCTATAGGATGTATATTGAATAGGATTAGTTGTGTAAATATGTTGTCGATGCGTGCGTGCGTGCATGCGGAGTTGGGTTGTGTGCGGGTGTGGGACTCTACCCCCCCCACCCCCCCTAGGTCGTGCCCATAGGGCGCTAGGTTGCGTGGCCCCTTCTGGGCCGCGCAGCCTTTAGTGATGTCCTCCTTCTGAGGTATCTTGTTGTCGCGTCGCGTTGCGCCCGTGTGACTGCGCGCGCCGGCCCCTAGGGTCGGCGCGCGCAGCCACACGGGCAGCCGGGTGAGCCCCGCGGTTTTAATTCCCTAGGGACAGGTACCGCGGCCTCTCCTGATTCGGTTGATGTCCTCCAGGGTTTAGTGGGTATCCCCCTCCGTCTCACCCCTTCCAGCCTTGGGGTAGTAGCCAAGGCAGCCGACTGGGGACAATGGCGTCCCCGTATAGTTGGTGGGAGGTGGAAAGGCGGACGGGCGAGTCCCACATAACCCGGGCCCCTTCTGGGTCTGGGTATGCATCAAGCATTCCCTGGGTCAAAAAAAAAAAAAAAAAGGTTAGGTTAGGTTAGGTTAGGTTAGGTTAGGTTAGGTTAGGTTAGGTTAGGTTAGGTTAGGTTAGGTTAGGTTAGGTTAGGTTAGGTTAGGTTAGGTTAGGTTAGGTTAGGTTAGGTTAGGTTAGGTTAGGTTAGGTTAGGTTAGGTTAGGTTAGGTTAGGTTAGGTTAGGTTAGGTTAGGTTAGGTTAGGTTAGGTTAGGTTAGGTTAGGTTGGGGTGCAAGTTTGGGAACCTCCTCGTGGTGCACCCTGGGGTAAGGCCTCTCGGCCCACGTTCAGCGTGGGACAAGGGGCCTTATGCTAATCCCTGGCGTCCCTTCTGGGCGCCGAATAAAGTAGGTGGTGCCCCTTCTGGGCATCGCACCCCCTTCAACGCGCGTCCCTTCTGGACCGCACAGCGGGTCACTCTGACCTGCGGGGGGGATCTCCACGTGCGGCCCACTCTGGGTCGCACGCTCGCCGCTCACTCTTGAGCGGCTTTGAGGGGAGTTTTGACGGCGCCCCTTCTGGGCGTCGTCACACGGGGGGGGTTTTGGGGTAGTCGGCGCCCCTTCTGGGCGTCGATACACGGGGGGGAACGGGGTAGTTCGGCGCCCCTTCTGGGCGCCGCTTAGGGCAAAGGTTCCGGCGTTGCGGGGCGCGGCGTCGGGCGCCCGTCCTCGGACGGGTTGGTGGGCGGCTCTAACAGCCCACCCATTAGCGACCAAGGGGATTGGAACCTTTTATTCCTACCAATCATGAAAGGTTCCTATAAGAAGAGTGTTCTGCCATGCGATCCGGCTGGCGCCCGGCGCACGAAGCTATCCGGGGCTTCGTGTGACAAATTGGTTACCGAAGACCCTACAGAGGTTCCAGACCAGGCTTCTGTAGTGGTTAATACTACTGGTGCTGGTAGGGGGAGTTTGCCCAAGAGGGGCAGAGGTCGTGGTGGGCCCGGGAAGGGCGGAGAGGCCGGGGACGCGTCCGGGAAGGCGTCCGCTCGGGCTAATGGCTCGGGCGGCGTGGACCCGGCGGTGCCCGGAGGTAGTGGCGACAGTCGCTACGACTGGGCGGCCGAGGTGGAGCGGGAGCGGGTCCGAGTCGCGACGGAGCAGAAGGAGACGCTCATGGAGGGAGTGCAAGAGGAGACGCGCAAGCGCACGCTGGCGGAGGCTCGGACTGACTCGAGCGGCAGCGCCAGTTCTGGTCGGGGGGCCCCCGCGGCAAAGAAGGCAACGGCGCGGGGGGGGTCTAGTGTACTGGATGAGTACTGGGACCATGTTTCCGGCTTGACGCGCCAGGAGCTGGTGAACAAGGCGTCGAAATGCACCTCGTATGTGGCCGAAACGGTCCGGGATTTCCGCTCGGAGTTCGGCGTCGATCCCCTCAGGGCCGATGAGGTGGCGGATAGTGCCTACATTATACTGGCGGCAATGGAGCAGTCCCATATGATGGAGAGGGAGGAATGGGATAGGCTGACTGCGAATGAGGAAGCGCTCGTTGCACATGGGGAGGCGCTCGAGGAGAGGATCGGTGAGCTGGAGCGGGAGGTCAGGGAGTTGAGGAGGGCCGCACGGACCCCCCCTCCTCCTCCCCCCGCCCCCCGGCCTGGCGTGGAGGACCTGCTCGTGGCGCTCAAGAGGGAGGTTCTTGAGTCCCTGGGAGGGCGCCTTGATGCTATTGAGAGGCGCCTACCTGCGGAGCAACCCAGGAGGCCGCCGCTGGTGGACGATGCGGCGAAGGCAGGGGCGAGTTACGCCGGGGTTGCCGCTGGAGCCCGTGGAGCCCGTGGTGCCCCAGCCCCCCAGAAGGAGAAAACCGCCGCTCCGCCGGCCGAGTGGGTGCCCGCTACCACTAGGAGGGCCAGGGCTAAGGCCAGGAGGGCCAAGGCCGCGACCGACCAGGCTAAGCCTGCGGGAGGAGGAGAGAGGAGGAGGATGCAGGGGGCGAGGCCCCCCCCCAGGCTGGAGCTGCCCAAATCGTCCGCGGTATCGGTACTGCTGCAGCCGGAAGCGGTACAGAGGGGGCTCACCTACCGCGCGGTGCTGGATGGTGCAATGGCCAGCATTGACCTGGAGGGGCTCGGGTTGCGGGGGGTTCAGATGCGGCAGTCCGCTGCGGGGGGACGACTGCTGGAGATTGCGGGCGAGTCCAGCGGCCCGGTGGCGGACGCCCTGGCGGATTGCCTCAAGAAGGCTGTGCCGGAGGGCGTGGAGGTTGGCAGGCCGTGCCGGATGGCCGAGGTCCGGCTCGAGGGCCTCAGCCCGGAAATGGTGGACGCGACAAAGCGCATTGCGGAGGCAATCGCGGCCGGAACGCACTGCGCGGCCGAGCGGGTGACTGTGGGGCCGTTGCGGACCGGACCGACCGGCCTGTGCTCCGCGGTGGTCCGGCTCCCGGTCGCGGCGGCGAGACACCTGGAGAAGGCAGGCCACGTCGTGCTTGGGTGGATGAGGATGCGGGTCGTGGTCCTGGACAGGGGCCCCACGCGGTGCTACAAGTGCTACGGTGTGGGCCACTTGAGTTACGCTTGTAGCTCGGTGGCCAGCCGTGGCACGTTGTGTTTCAGGTGTGGTGCCCCTGGGCACAGAGCCGCCGAGTGCGGGGCGGAGAGGGCGAGCTGTGGTGTGTGCAGGGAGGCTGGGCTCCCGCACGAGCACCACATGGGGGGGAGGACCTGCCGTCCTCCGACGACGAGGCCAAAGTGGGCTCCCTGGCCGCGGGCTCCTCCCGCAGCCGGAGAGAGAATGATGGAGGTGGCGGAGTCGCCGGCAATGCCGGAAGTGGCCGGGCAACCGGCGGAGGGTGGGGGAGCCGAGGGTGGCACTAAAGCCGCCCTCCTCCCCCAAGAGCGGGTAGGGGTCGCCAGTGAGGGCGAGGCCGGGCAACCGGCGGCGGGAGGGTCGAGGGCGGCGGTGTAACGTCGCTCTCCTCCCTGAGCTCTAGAGCTCATAGGGCCCTTGGCTGCGGGCTTCTCCTGCGGCCAAGGTTTGGGTGTGCACATGTCGCCGCTGCGTGTGTGCACGCTGAGTTTGGGTGGGGGACTCTACCCCCCTCACCCCCCTAGAGTGCCCAAGGGGCGCTGGGTTGCGTGGCCCCTTCTGGGCTGCGTAGCCCTTAGTGGTGTCCTCCCTCTGAGGTACCTTGTTGTCGCGTCGTCGCGTTGCGCCCGTGTGACTGCGCGCGCCGGCCCTCGGGTCGGCGCGCGCAGCCACACGGGCAGCCGGGTGAGCCCCGCGGTTTAATTCCCCAGGGACAGGCACCGTGGCCTCACCTGATTCGGTAGATGTCCTCCAGGGTTTAGTGGGTATCCCCCTCCGTCTCACCCCTTCCAGCCTTGGGGTAGTAGCCAAGGCAGCCGACTGGGGACAATGGCGTCCCTACATAGTTGGTGGGAGGTGGAAAGGCGGACGGGCGAGTCCCACATAACCCGGGCCCCTTCTGGGTCTGGGTATGCATCAAGCATTCCCTGGGCAAAAAAAAAAAAAAAAAAAAAAAAAAAAAAAAAAGGTTAGGTTAGGTTAGGTTAGGTTAGGTTAGGTTAGGTTAGGTTAGGTTAGGTTAGGTTAGGTTAGGTTAGGTTAGGTTAGGTTAGGTTAGGTTAGGTTAGGTTAGGTTAGGTTAGGTTAGGTTAGGTTAGGTTAGGTTAGGTTAGGTTAGGTTAGGTTAGGTTAGGTTAGGTTAGGTTAGGTTAGGTTAGGTTAGGTTAGGTTAGGTTAGGTTAGGTTAGGTTAGGTTAGGTTACCAGCCGGGCCCCGGCTCCCCCCGTAGGGGACGGGGAAGGGACGACGGCGAACCGCCGTCGGCGGAGACGCAGGGGAAGACGTGGGCCGCCCCCGGCGAATGCCCCCCACGCGCCCGCCCCCCAGAGGCAGCAACCCGCCAACCCGGCGGCTTCTAAGCGGAGGTTACGGCTCAAACGACCCGGCTCAACGGCCGTGGTCATTAGGCTTACTCCAGAGGCGGAGGACAGTGGCGTGACGTACGCCGCTGTCATAAAAAGGGCGCGCGAGGTGATCGCGCTCGAGGAATTGGGGATTGGGTCGGGAGTCCGTACGCGCACTGCGCAGAGTGGGGCCAGGCTTTTCGAGATCCCCGGAGCCAATAGTGCGGAGGCGGCAGATCGCTTCGCCGACCGGCTCAGGACCGAGGTGGGCGACGTGGTGACGGTCGTCAGGCCCGAGAAGTGCGCGGACATCCGCGTCTCGGGCTTCGACGACACCATCACGGCCCAGGACATTGTGGAGGCGGTGTCCAGAAGGGGAGGCTGCTCCCAGAACAGGGTGAAGGTTGGGGTTTTACGACCTGGCCCCAACGGCTCGTTTTCAGCGCTGGTGCGTTGCCCCATTGTGGCCGCTAGGGCGCTAGACCAGCAGAGGAGGCTGCCACTCTTGTGGACCACGGCCGCTGTGACTGTGCTTGACCGGCGCCCACTGCGCTGCTTCCGGTGTATGGGCGTCGGTCACACGCGCGCGAGGTGCGAGTCGCGCGTGGACCGTAGCGGGATTTGCTTCCGGTGTGGCCTGCCCGGCCACAAGGCGGCAACATGCGCAGCAGAGCCGTTTTGCGCGGTGTGTGACGACGCGGGCAGAGCCCATGGCCACGTCATGGGGAGCAGGAGGTGTGATCCTCCCCTGAAGAGGGTGAGAGATCGCGCTCCCCATGGCGTCCGGGCGGATGCCGAAGAGAGGGCAGCAGCAGCACCGGCTGCTATCATCGAGGAGGCCGAAATGTTGGAGGCCGTGACCCCACCAAGCGCGAGTCCAGCCCCAACGTCTAGGCGGGACGAGGAGATTTCTCCCATCTTAGGCCCCAATGTCTCTCGCGAGAGAGATACCGGGCCGAGCGATGCGGACGAATTCGACGATGCGGCGAGCGTTCTGACCATCCGAACGCGCCGCCTCTCCAGCAGCAGCAACGAGGCAGACTTCGACTTCGACAGCTATTAGCTGTCGAAGTCGAATCCTGAGAGGGCGGCCTCATAGGGCCTCGTTGCACAAGGGGTGCATTCGGTTCGGGGGTTCCCTTGAACCAATGGCCCAGAGAGTCGGGGCGGCAGAGTGCCTATGGCCGGTCCCGTCCCGACTTTCCCCCGGGTCCTGCTGGAGAGCAGTGGAGGTTTTAGTGGGTATGCCCCCCTCCTCCCGAACCCCCGTCGAGGCCGTTTGGCCTGGACGGGGGAGCGGGAGTTGGGGGGAGAGTCCCATGCACGTGCGTAATGACATTTCCTCCACTCTAAAAAAAAAAAAAAAAAAAAAAAAAAAAAAAAAAAAAAAAAAAAAAAAAAAAAAAAAAAAAAAAAAAAAAAAAAAAAAAAAAAAAAAAAAAAAAAAAAAAAAAAAAAAAAAAAAAAAAAAAAAAAAGGTTAGGTTAGGTTAGGTTAGGTTAGGTTAGGTTAGGTTAGGTTAGGTTAGGTTAGGTTAGGTTAGGTTAGGTTAGGTTAGGTTAGGTTAGGTTAGGTTAGGTTAGGTTAGGTTAGGTTAGGTTAGGTTAGGTTAGGTTAGGTTAGGTTAGGTTAGGTTAGGTTAGGTTAGGTTAGGTTAGGTTAGGTTAGGTTAGGTTAGGTTAGGTTAGGTTAGGTTAGGTTAGGTTAGGTTAGGTTAGGTTAGGTTAGGTTAGGTTAGGTTAGGTTGAGTGCCGTTTGGCCGGTCAGAGGGAGTACCCGCGTCACTCGTCGTGAAAAAATCGCTCTTGCAGAAACTCGTTTTAAAAATAGAAAGAAAAAATCAGCAGCATATTAAAAATACTCATAAATAGCGTAAAATCCGGAGGTATCTTTTGGGGGCATCTCTTGGTCTTTTGGGGAAATACTTTGTTTTGTTTTTGGGTTTTTTGTACTTCGGGTCACTTATATCCAGACGACATTATTGCATCGTCGATTGGCCCCAAAATTTTGGTAGTTTTTTGTTTTGGTCGCCATTCGGACATTTTTGGCGCCTCGCAGGGGGTTCCGGGGTGTCCGGATAGGTGGGCCCATACCCCTCAGGTATCGGTTGTTTGTTTTTAGTTCTGTCCATTTTTCGATTTTTTGGGAATTTTTCAAGTAAAATTTCTACTGCAAATTTCTGAGAAGGCGATCACCCTTGACCGTTTTCTCAGAATTTGTATGGGGTTACCGATGACTTCATCTCGGGTCTGACTTGCACTTCACTTCTTCTCGGTGGGGTGGGGGTCGGACTTTGGGTTGAGGTCGGAGGTCGATTCTAGTGTACATTTCTGTACATTTCTAGAGTTAAGTTTAGGGTAAATAGTTTTAGGTTGTATATATATATAGTAGTAGGTTAAGTGCACATTTGTGCATTCTCTTTAGTATCCCACGACACGGTTGGCGCGGGACAGTGTCGGCTATGGGGGGAAAGGGAGCAAGGGGAGGCGGTTCTGGCCGCGGACGCGGGAAACCGAAAGCTGAGGTGAAGGTGTTGGCCCAGAGAACCCTCGCCGAACGGCGTGAGAAGGTCATAAGGGATATGATAGACGGGACGTCTGTGGGGTTGAGGGAGGCACTTGAGCGCGAGAAGGGGCTCCTGTGCGATCATATAGACGAAATGGTTAGGGATGCGATTGCAAGAGTGGATGAGGACGGGGGACTACAGTGTAGTTCTTATGAGGATGTGTGGTTACGCTTGGGGGTCATAATTCAGGCGACGGAGGCTCTGAGGAGAAAGTGCGAGATCGAGGACGCTGAGACGAGCCATCTCTCGGAGGAGAATGAGAGGTTGAGGGTGCAGCTGGAGAAGCTGGGTAAAGAGTCCCGGATGGAGGCTTCCGAGCTTTTGAAGGAGAACGAGGCACTGAAGAGGCAACTGGAGCAAGTCCAGGCGGAGACATGCGGAGAAGTCCGGCTCTTGGAGGAGGAACAGGCTTGGATGGGACAGCTGGAGCAGATCCAGGAGGGGCCTCCCCCCCCTTCCCCGTTGCCGGGGTCGGAGCTGGGGCCTGTTCCTGCACCTGCTCTCACGAGGGAAGATCTCAGGGGAGTGTTGGGAGAGATGGAGAGGGAATTGATGGGGGGGATGACCCAGGTGCTGGGAAAGATGATGGAGGAAAAGCTGGAGGAGTTCAGGGCTCGCCTCCCGCGGGAACTGAGTCTGGGGGCTAGGCCGGCGGCTGTCGTCGCTGCTGCTGCTGACGAGGTGGCTGAGGCCGGTTTGAGGGAGCACAGCCGGAGCAAGGAGGGCTCGCGCCTCTCGATGAGGCCAGATGAGGACAGACGGGGAGGTGGGGATTTCCCCCCCCTGCCCCGCCCAAGAGTGACTTACCAGAGTCCGGAGGCTGCTGGTCCTGGCCGTGGTCGGGGTCCGGCGGGTCCTCGTCCAGGACGCGATGTGTCGCCGTCGCTCGCCGCTGCTGCGTCGGTCCCGGCGAATGACTGGGTCGAGGTGGGGGCGAAGAGGAGAAAGACTGTAAGGAAAGAGGAGAGTGATGCATCAGTGGTTCGGGTGGCACAGCAGGGGCCTCTCAGTGGCGAGGTAGCGCGCACTGGTCCGACCCCCCCTGTCTCAACCGAGAAGCCCTACCGGCTGACAGTGCCGAGATCGTCCGCGATCACGTTGTGCCTCAGGCCCGAAGCTGTCGCCAGGGGCGTCACCTACGCCAGGGTCCTCAATAAGGCCTACAGCGAGGTGCCGCTGGCGAGCGTCGGGCTTGAGACCGTTAGAGTGAGGCACACGGCCTCGGGGGGTCGAATGTTTGAGGTCGATGGATTGTCCAGCGGTCCAAAAGCGGATGCCCTCGCGGCCAAATTGGCTGAGGCACTGAAGGAGGAGGCGGTCATAGCCAGGCCGGTTAGAATGGCTGACCTGAGGGTGACCGGCCTCGACGAGACCATGTCGAGTGAGGGAATAGTGGCGGCTGTTGCCGGAAAAATGGGGATACCGACGAGCTCGGTCTCAGCAAGGCCCATACGGATAGGGGAATGGGGATCGGGCTCGGTGGTGGTGAGGTGCCCCATCGCGGCGGCGAAGGCCCTTGCAGAAGAAGGACATCTGGTGGTGGGGTACTCCTCGCTCCAAGTGGCGGCCATGGAGCCGGCCCCCACCAGATGTTTCGTGTGCATGTGCCTCGGGCACACTAGGTTGGGGTGTCCCAGAAAAGAGGACAGGAGTAGCCTGTGCTACAGGTGTGGCAAGGAGGGCCATAGGATTGGAGAATGCACTGCGGAGAAGCCGACGTGCCATGTCTGCGGTACGCACAACAGGGGCAGTGACCACATAATGGGGTCCTGGGTTTGCCGCCCCCCCACGGTCAGGGGCGTATCCCCAACATGGCGGAGTCAGCCTGGTGGTCGATCTCAAGAGGTTGAGCCCATGGAGTGTGCACCTGGGTCCCATCCTGGTGCGGCTACCTAAAAAGGGAAAAAAGGGCATTATTGTAAATAGAATAAAAAGGGTACTTACCTGATCCGTCGGGTTGTGGTCGGAGCTGGGCTGCTTCCTGGCGCGATCTGGGGAAAAAGGGGAAATGTAAATTAAATTAATTGTATAGTGGTGTACAGTAATGTATAAAATGGGGGAAAGGACATTCAGTGTCTGTAAATACTAGTGGTTAAGTTATTACAATAAGGGTAGTTTTAGGGTAAATTTTTTGAGGACTGTTCACCAATGACATTGTTGTTTATATTAGCATAGGTTAGTATTAGGGTTTTTATATAAAATTTCAAAAAGAGAAGAACAAAAAGATTAGTTCTAGGTTGTATATAGTGTTTACAGTCTGTAGTGTGTGCATGTCGCCGTCGGCGTGTACATGCTGAGTTAGGTTGTGTGCGGGTGTGGGATTCTACCCCCACACCCCCTCTAGGTTGTGCCCAAGGGGCGCTAGGTTGCGTGGCCCCTTCTGGGCTGCGTAGCCTTTAGTGGTGTCCTCCCTCTGAGGTACTTGTTGTCGCGTCGTCGCGTTGCGCCCGTGTGACTGCGCGCGCCGGCCCTCGGGTCGGCGCGCGCAGCCACACGGGCAGCCGGGTGAGCCCCGCGGTTTAATTCCCCAGGGACAGGCACCGTGGCCTCACCTGATTCGGTAGATGTCCTCCAGGGTTTAGTGGGTATCCCCCTCCGTCTCACCCCTTCCAGCCTTGGGGTAGTAGCCAAGGCAGCCGACTGGGGACAATGGCGTCCCCGTATAGTTGGTGGGAGGTGGAAAGGCGGACGGGCGAGTCCCACATAACCCGGGCCCCTTCTGGGTCCGGGTATGCATCAAGCATTCCCTGGGCAAAAAAAAAAAAAAAAAAAAAAAAAAAAAGGTTAGGTTAGGTTAGGTTGAGTGCCGTTTGGCCGGTCAGAGGGAGTACCCGCGTCACTCGTTGTGAAAAATTCGCTCTTGCGGAAAACGAATTTAAAAATAGAAGGAAAAAATTAGGGGGAAATTAAAAATATTGTTAAATAGGGTAAATTCCGGAGGTAACTTTTGGGGGCATCTCTTGGATTTTTGGTTGAATACTTCTTTTTGTTTTTGGGTTTTTTCTTCTTCGGGTCACTTATATCCAGACGATATTGTTATGTCGTCTATATAATTGACCCCAAAAAATTCTGTTGTTTTTGTTTTTGCCGCTGCTCGGGCATTTTTGGGGCCTCGCAGGGGGTTTCGGGGTGTCCGGGTAGGTGGGCCCATATCCTTCAAGGTTCTTTTGTCGTTTTTAATTTTGGTGTTTTTTTTCAATTTTTTGGGAATTTTTCTAGCAAAATTTCTACTACAGATTTTTGAGAAGGCGATCACCCTTGACCGCTTTCTCAAAATTTGTATGGGGTTACCGATGACTTCTTCTCGGGTCTGACTTGCACTTTACTTCTTCTCGGTGGGGTGGGGGTCGGACTTTGGGTTGAGGTCGGAGGTCGATTCTGGTGTACATTTTTGTACATTTCTAGTGTTAAGTTTAGGGTTAATAGTTATAGTTGTACATATAAATAGTAGTAGGTTAAGTGCACATTTGTACATACTCCTGAGTATCCCACGACACGGTTGGCGCGGGATTGTGTCGGCTATGGGGGGAAAGGGAGCAAGGGGAGGCGGTTCTGGCCGCGGACGTTCGAAGTCGAAAGTTGAGGTGAAGGCGTTGGAACCGAAAGTTGAGGTGAAGGCGTTGGAACCGAAAGTTGAGGTGAAGGCGTTGGGACTGAGATTCTTCGCTAAACTGTATGAGGAGGCCATAGTGGAGATGAGAAGCGGGAATAGTCCGAGGTTGGATAAGTCACTTGCGTGCGAGAAGGAGGACTTGTGCTGTTGTTTGCGCGGCATGATTAGGAGGACGTGTGAAGGAATGGATGATATGGAGGGTAGTAGATTGCAGAGGGATGCATTTGCGAGGTGCATGGTGAATTTGCTCTATGCGACGGAGGCGCTAGAGATAAAGACTGATGCCGACGACGTTAAGTCGAGCCGTCTCTCGAAGGAGAACGAGGGGTTAAAGGTGCAGCTGGAGAAGCTGGGTAAAGAGTCCCGGATCGAGGATTCCGAGCTTTGGAAGGAGAGTGAGGCGCTGAAGAGGCAACTGGTGCAAGTCCAGGCGGAGGCAAGCCGGCTCTCGGTGGAGAACCAGGCGTTGGTGGGGCAACTGGAGCAAATCCTGGACAGGCCTCCCCCCCCTTCCCCGTTGCCGGGGTCGGAGCTGGGGCCTGTTCCGGCACCTGCTCTCACGAGGGAGGACCTCAGGGGAGTGTTGGGAGAGATGGAGAGGGAGATGATGAGTGGGATGACCCAGGTGCTGGGTAGGATGCTGGAGGAGAAGCTGGAGGGGATTAAGGCTTGCCTACCGCGCGAGGAGGGCTTGCGCCTCTCGTCGAGACGACCAGATGAGGATAGACGGGGAGGTGGGGATTTCCCCCCCCTTCCCCGCCCAAGTGTGACTTACCAGAGTCCGGAGGCTGCTGGTCCTGGCCGTGGTCGGGGTCCGGCGGGTCCTCGTATAGGGCGCGATGTGTCGCCGTCGCTCGCCGCTGCTGCGTCGGTCCCGGCGAACGACTGGGTCAAGGTGGGGGCGGCGAAGAGGAGAAAATCTGAAAAGAATGAAGAGGTATCAGTGGTACAGGTGGCACAGCAGGGGCCTCCCAGTGGCGAGGTAGCGCGCTCTGGTCCGACCCCCCCTGTCTCAACTGAGAAGCCCTATCGGCTAGCGGTCCCGAGATCGGCTGCGATCACGTTGTGTCTCAGGCCCGAAGCTGTCGCCAGGGGCGTCACCTACGCTATGGTCTTAAATAAGGCCTACAGCGAGGTGCCGCTGGCGAGCGTCGGGCTTGAGACTGTCAGAGTCAGACACACGGCCTCGGGGGGCCGAATGTTTGAAGTCGCTGGACTATCCAGCGGTCCACAGGCGGATGCCCTTGCGACCAAATTGGCGGAGGCACTGAAGGAGGAGGCGGTCATAGCCAGGCCGGTCAGAATGGCTGACCTGAGGGTGACCGGCCTCGACGAGAGCATGTCGAGTGGGGGAATAGTGACGGCCGTTGCCGAAAAGATGGGAATACCGACGAGCTCGGTCACAGCAAGGCCCGTACGGATGGGGGAATGGGGATCTGGCTCGGTGGTGGTGAGGTGCCCCATCGCGGCGGCGAAGGCCCTGGCAGAAGAAGGACATCTGGTGGTGGGGTACTCCTCGCTCCAAGTGGCGGCCATGGAGCCGGCCCCCACCAGATGTTACGTGTGCATGTGCCTCGGGCACACTAGGATGGGGTGTCCTGGAAAAGAGGATAGGAGTGGCCTTTGCTACAGGTGTGGCAAGGAGGGCCACAGGATTGGAGAATGCACCGCGGAGAAGCCGTCGTGCCACGTCTGCGGTACGCACAACAGGGGCAGTGACCACATAATGGGGTCCTGGGTTTGCCGCCCCCCCACGGTCAGGGGCGTATCCCCCACATGGCGGAGTCAGCATGGAGGTCGGTCTCAAGACGCTGAGCCCATGGAGTGCGCAACTGGGTCTCATCCTGGTGCGGCCATCTGAAAAGGGAAAAAGGGGAATGAGTGTATATAGGGTAGGATACTTACCTGGTCCGTCGGGGGCGCGGTCGGTGCTGGGCTGCTCCTGGCTGCTCCTGGCGCGATCTGGAAAAGAAGGGAAATATAAGCGTACAGTTGTATATAATTGTGTAAATTGGGGTCGTGGGCCATCTGTTTTGTGCAGTGGCCTTGTACATTGTCGTAGTTGTAAGTGTTAGTTGTAGTATAGGTCTTAGGATCAAATTATTGTTGTTGTTCCGAATAAACTGTTGTAAATACTAGCATAGGGATTTTTATATAAAAACAAAAAAAAGAGAAGAACAAAAAAAAAATACATAAAAACTAAAGCAAAAAACATTAGCTTAGGTGTATATTTTGTAAATGGGTATATTTGTATAGTTGTATGATCTGTGTGTATGTGTGTGTGTCACGGGTGGGTTAATCCCTTCCCCACAAGTTGTGCCCTCGTGGGCGAAAGGCTGTGTAGTCCCTTCAGGGCTGCGCAGCCTCTAGTGGTGTCCTCCTTCTGAGGCATCTTGTTGTCGCGTGTCGCGATGCGCCCGTGTGACTGCGCGCGCCGGCCTTCGGGTCGGCGCGCGCAGCCACACGGGCAGCCGGGTGGGCCCCGCGGTTCAATTCCCTAGGGACAGGCAACGCGGCCTCACCTGATTCGGTAGATGTCCTCCAGGGTTTAGTGGGTATCCCCCTCCGTCTCACCCCTTCCAGCCTTGGGGTTAGCCCTCGGCAGCCGACTGGGGACAATGACGTCCCCGCATAGTTGGTGGGAGGTGGAAAGGCGGACGGGCGAGTCCCACATAACCCGGGTCCCTTCTGGGCCTGGGTATGCATCAAGCATTCCCTGGGCAAAAAAAAAAAAAAAAAAAAAAAAAAAAAAAAAAAAAAAAAAGGTTAGGTTAGGTTAGGTTAGGTTAGGTTAGGTTAGGTTAGGTTAGGTTAGGTTAGGTTAGGTTAGGTTAGGTTAGGTTAGGTTAGGTTAGGTTAGGTTAGGTTAGGTTAGGTTAGGTTAGGTTAGGTTAGGTTAGGTTAGGTTAGGTTAGGTTAGGTTAGGTTAGGTTAGGTTAGGTTAGGTTAGGTTAGGTTAGGTTAGGTTAGGTTAGGTTAGGTTAGGTTAGGTTAGGTTAGGTTAGGTTAGGTTAGGTTAGGTTAGGTTAGGTTAGGTTAGGTTAGGTTAGGTTAGGTTAGGTTAGGTTAGGTTAGGTTAGGTTAGGTTAGGTTAGGTTAGGTTAGGTTAGGTTAGGTTAGGTTAGGTTAGGTTAGGTTAGGTTAGGTTAGGTTAGGTTAGGTTAGGTTAGGTTAGGTTAGGTTAGGTTAGGTTAGGTTAGGTTAGGTTAGGTTGAGTGCCGTTTGGCCTGTCGGAGAGAGTACCCGCGTCACTCGTTGCCAAAAAATCGCTCCTGCGGAAACTCGATTTAAAAATAGAAGGAGAAAATCAGCAGCAAATTAAAAATACGGATAAATAGTGGGAAAGCCGGAGGTAACTTTTGGTGGCCTCACTGTATTTTTAAAACTTATAGGTTGATTTTTATTTTCGTTTTTTGTTGTTAGGGTGACTTATATCTGGACGACATTGCTATATCGTCCAGATAATTGTCCCCGAAATTTTGGACGTTTTTTGTTTTGGCCGCCATTCAGGCATTTTTGGGGCCTCGATAGGGGTTCCGGGGTGTCTGGGTAGGTGGGCCCATACCCCTCTGGGTTCCGTTGTTTGTTTTTAGTTTGGTTCATTTTTTTGAATTTTAGTGGAATTTTTTCACAAAAATTCCACTAAAAAAATCTGAGAAGGCGATCACGCTTGACCGATTTCATACTTTTTGTATGGGATTGCGCCGCACTTCTTCTCGGGTCTGACTTACCTGCCGCTTCTTCTCGGTGGGGTGGGGGCAGATTCTGGGTCGAAGTTGCTGGTCGTCTGCTTGTGTACATTCCTGTGAATATATAGATTAAGATTATTCATAAGGTTAGTAATAAGTGTAAATAGATAGTTGTATATAGATAAGTGTATAAATAAATAATATAAGTGTAAATTCTTGGGAATCGCTAGTGATAATGGCTGGCGGGACCGGGAAGAAGAAAAAGGGTCGTAAGGGACCGGGAGCTGGGGGATCTACTGGATCTGGTAGAGACAGGTCGAGATCTAGCGTAGAGTCGCACAGTTCTGGGTCGGAGCGAGGGTCGGTTCGTGGCGGGAGATACGCATCTTGCGATAGCATAGAGGTGACCGGGAAGGACGAGAAAACCATCAAGGGGGTGGAAAAGAAGGGGCCGCGGCCGCCGGTGCCGGAGGCGAATTTTGGGTCGATGAATACGGAGAGTACTCAGAGTCTTCTTGAGTTAGACTCTGAGGTTCCTCAAGAAGGGGAAAGGGAAAGGGTTCCTAAGAAGAGGCCGATTACTCAGGTGGACGAGCCGGCTGATTGGGAAATCTCGAACGAGATAAGAAAGGGGATCCACCAAACCCCCAAGAAGGCTCATTTGGAGAAGGATGGCAAGGTGCATCTCGTGTACACCTCCAAGAGTTCGGGGGCAACAGGGACCTCGAGGGGTGTGTCTGATGCGAAGAGGGCCATGCAGGTATTCGATGAGACAAACCAACACAGGGTTGATGACGGGGGCCCGATTCATGGGGGTAGGGTCTCGGAGGAGATGGAGGAGACAGAGGAGGTGGGTTTTGATCTGACCTCGGACGTGGAGGAGGAGCATAACACTCCGAGGAGGGGGGCGGAGTTTTTTAAGGGGAATGAGGGACAGGCGCCAAGGGTGAAGAAAAGGGAGGCTGCAGCCAGAGAGGCTGCTTCCGCGCTTGCGAAGAGGGAGTTGTTAGAGCAAGTGGTTGCCGATACCAATGAAATGCAGGATTTGGTAAAGAGGTCCGGTAATGTCAAGGGGACCGTCTGGGGAAGGGTGAATGTTTGCGCGGAGCGGATCAGGGCCGCGGTCGGTGTGTTGAGCGTGCCCCTGGAAGAGGAGATACGCCGGCTGACGGCAGACAAGAAGAGGTTGGAGAACGTATTGGAGCTGACGAGGCGGGAGAATGCCTCATATAAGCAATCGTTTGAGGAGTCGAATAGGAGGTGGAATGAGTGGGCTCTCGATGTGGTCGGATCCTCCCCCTCCCGCCCTTGCCCTGCGCCCGTCGATGTTCCGCAGGCGGCCGTGGCTTCCGAGGGGAGGGAGGAGAGGGAAGAGGGGAGAGAGACGAGGGAGGAGATAAAGCGGATGGAGGAGGAGAGGAGAGACGCTAGGCTATTGCGGGCCGTGGGAGAAATGCTCGATGCCAGACTCGAGCGAATCGAGCATCGCCTTCTCCCTGGGACGAACCATGAGATCAGGCCTCCGTTGGCTCATGAGAGGAGGGCGATCAATGATGCTGCCGCCGCCGCCGCCGTCGGTGTCGCTGCTGCCAGGGCTGCTGCTGCCGCCGCTAATGGTGGCAACACCGCGGGTATGGAGGAGTACTCGGAGGACTCCTACCTCGCGGAGTTGTATGCGGAGGAGACAGACCGCATGGGCCGGGGAAGCTACCCCCCCCTGCCCCAACCTAGAGAAATTAAAAAGACTTACCTGGCTGCCGCTGCTGGTACGGGTCCTGCTGGTCGTCGTCCGGGTCCTCGTCCGGGCCGTGATCCGTCGCCGTCGCTCGCCGCCGCTGCCGCAGTCCCGTCGAACGAGTGGTCCCAGAAGGAGACCAAATCTGAAAGAAAGAGGAGAATAGCTCAATTAAAGGCGGCTCAGTCGGCACAGCAGGGGCCCACCGATGGCGGGAAACCGCACACCGGCCCGACCCCCCCTGTCCTGACCACAAAGCCGTACACGGTGAAGGTCCCGAGGTCGTCGGTGCTTCTTATGAAGCTCGAGCCTGAGGCTGAGGCCAGGGGCACCACCTACGAGGAGATAATGACGAAGGTAATGAAGGAGGTACCCCTGGCTAGCGTTGGGATAGAGGGGGGTGTTAGTATCACTCGAACGGCCTCGGGGGGCCGCAAAATAGAAATCGCTGGTCCCGATAGTGGACCGAAAGCGGATGCCCTGGCGGCTGCAGTGTCGGTAGCCCTCAGAGGAGTAGCGGTAGTCCGCCGGGCTGAAGGGACGGCAGAGTTGAAGGTGCATGGGGTAATCGAGGGGATATCCAAGGAGGCTATAGCTACGGCCTTGGCCAGCAAGGCCGAAATCCCCGAGAGCTCCTTCTCGGTGGGGTTCGTCAAAGAAGGTCAATGGGGGGATAGGACGGTGGTGGTGAAGTGCCCCGTCGCCGCTGCGAAGACCCTGGCGGAGGGGGGCCGTATCCAGGTGGACTGGTCTGTGCTCCGGCTGGAAGCCATGGTGCCCCTCCCGACGAGATGTTTCCGGTGCATGTGCTTCGGGCACACCCAGTACCTGTGTCCGTCCAAAGTGGACAGGTCGGCCCTCTGCTACAAGTGTGGCAAGGAGGGTCACAAGATTGAGGGGTGTACCGCGGAGGAGGCCAAGTGCCATGTTTGTGAGGGGCACAAACAGAAGAGTGGGCATGTCATGGGATCCAGGGTCTGCAGCCCCCCCGTGGTCAAGGGTGCCCCCCCGGCTTGGAATAGGCGGGCAAGAGTACAGGCTCCAACAGAGCCCATGGAAGTTCAAAAAACGGGACCCTAATGCCAGCACAACCGCAAACAGTACTTCAGGCGAACCTTAACCGCTCCGTCGCTGCACAGAATCTCTTGGTGCAGCAGATGACGGAGTGGCGGGTGGGAGTGGCAATTGTGGCCGAGCCATACTCGGTCCCCTCGGGCCAAAATTGGATTGCCGACACCGGGGAGCTGGTGCTGGTCACCACGCCCGCCAACAGCCCGACCCCCATCTCCCTAAGGGAAAGGGGGGCCGGATACGTCGCCGTCACTTGGGGTGACGTGGCACTGGTGGGGGTGTATTTCTCCCCCAACCGTCCCCTTAGGGAATTCGAGGTGTTCCTGGGGAGCCTGCACGGGGTGGTGAGACGGTTGTCCCCACTTCAGGTGATCCTGGCGGGGGACCTGAACGCCTGGTCTACCATGTGGGGCAGCCGCCAGACTACCAGCAGGGGGAGGGCGCTGACGGAGTTCGCCATAGGAGTGGGACTGGTCCTCCTCAATGAGGGGAGCGTCTCCACCTGCGTGAGGCCACAGGGAGAGTCAGTGGTGGACCTCTCCTTCGCCACCCCTGCGATTGCGTCCCGGGTCTCGGACTGGAGGGTGTTGGTGGAGGAGGAGACATTGTCAGACCACCGGTATGTGTGGTTCCGAGTCTCCTCCTCCTCTATAGTGGACCTCCGCCCGGAAGTGGGGGTGCGCACGCAGAAGTTCAGGAGGTGGGCCCTAACCTGCCTGGACAGGGAGGCGGCGGAGGAGGCGGCGCTGTGGGAGACTTGGCTCCCAGACCCCCCGCCCTCCACTGATGTAGACGAGCAGGCGAGGCGTTTTGGGGGATGCCTGACGAGGGTCTCGGACGCCTGCATGCCCAGGGCTAGGGACCGCCCGCAGCAGCGAGCAGTATACTGGTGGTCGCGGGAGATCGCTGCCCTCCGCACCGCCAGTATAGCGACCAGGCTTGCCCTACAGCATTGCCGGCGCAGGCGCCACACGTCGGAGGAGGTTGCTCGACTGTTCGCCGAGCATAGGGAGGCGAGGAAGAACCTCCAAAAAGAGATCCTCAGGGCCAAGTCGGCTGCATGGGGGGAGTTCCTGGCGGAACTGGATCGGGACCCATGGGGGAGGCCGTACCGCGCCATAAGGAAGAGGTACCGCTCCGCGGCGCCCCCAACGGAGTCCTTCCGCCCGGAGCTCCTGGGACGGATAGTGGAGGGCCTGTTCCCCACCCGGGAGTTTGTGGCAGCTCCTTTTGACCCGCCGGTGGTAGTAGAGTCGAGGGACGTGGACTCCATCCCCCAGGTGACCGTCGAGGAGATGGAGGTAGCCACGGCTCGGCTAAAACTGAGGAGGAAGGCGCCGGGACCCGACGGCGTGCACTCAAAGGTGCTGGGCATCGCCCTGGGTCGCCTCGGCCCCAGACTAATGGGTCTGATAAACTCATGCCTCAGGCAGGGGAGGTTTCCGGCAGAGTGGAAGCGGGGTAGATTGTGTCTGCTGAGGAAGGACGGGCGCCCAGTGGACCAGCCATCGGCCTATCGGCCGATCGTCCTCCTAGACGAGGTTGGCAAGCTGTTGGAGCGGGTGATTGCCAACCGAGTCATCGAGCACTTGGACGCTGACGGACCCAACATCGCGGACTCGCAATACGGGTTCCGTCGGGGCCGGTCCACGGTCGACGCAGTGCTGGCCCTGAAAAGAGCGACGGAGGAGGCCACTGGCAGAGGGGAGAGGGTGTTGGCTGTCTCGTTGGACATAGCCAACGCGTTCAACACCCTCCCCTTCGATTGTATCAACCAGGCGTTGGTGTTCCACAGGGTGCCTTGGTACCTGCGCCGGGTCCTGGGGGACTACCTGACGAACAGGCGCATCCTGTACAGGCAACAGGGAGAGGGGCGAATACGCGCCCGGGGAATGACTTGTGGTGTCCCGCAGGGGTCGGTCCTCGGACCGCTCCTGTGGTTACTGGGGTATAACTGGGTCCTGAGGGGGGTCTCCCTCCCCAGGACGGGTGTAATATGCTACGCAGACGACACCCTGGTCACCGCGCATGGCGGTGACTACCAGCGGCTGGTGCAGCTGGCATCGGAGGCTGCCACTCTGACCGTACGGAGAATACGGTGGCTGGGGATGGAAGTGGCCTTGGGTAAAACCGAGGCCATGGTCTTCTACCCCCCCCGGGGGAAACCCGACAGGGAGGCGATTGTGTGCATCGATGGGGTGGACGTCCGAGTCAAGTTCCAGATGCGGTACCTGGGCTTGACTCTGGACAGCAGGTGGTCGTTCACCCCGCACTTTGAGGAGCTGGTGCCGAGGGTACAAAAGGCCGCAATGGCGCTCGCGCGTCTGCTGCCAAATGTCGGGGGTCCCAGGACCAGCTGCCGCAGGCTGTATGCCGGCGTTCTTCGCAGCATGGTCCTGTATGGGGCCCCCGTCTGGTCGGACAGTTTGGGCCGGAAGAACGTGGCCCTCATCAGGAGGCCGCAGAGGGTAGCTGCCACGAGGACCATACGGGGATACCGTACAGTGGCATTTGTGGTTGCCACTGCCCTCGCAGGCATGATGCCGTGGGAGCTCGAGGCCAAGGTACTCACCGAGGTCTTCGAGCTCCGCGCGGAGAGTCGTGCAAGCGGAGAGCGAATGGCGCACGAAGAGGTGCAGGCGGCCAGACGTGACGCGTATGAGGTGGCGCTTGTCGAGTGGGAGGAGCAACTGGAGACCCCTGTTGCAGGGCATCGGACCGTTGGGGCTGTCCGGCCGGTGCTCATGAGATGGCTCTATAGAGAGCATGGGAGCCTGCAGTACCACCTGACGCAGATACTTACCGGACACGGTTGTTTCGGTAAGTATCTGCACAGGATTGGCAGGGAAGTGACGCCCGAATGCCACGAGTGTGGGGATGACGAGGATTCGGCGCGTCACACCCTGGAGACGTGCAGTGCGTTTGCTGCGCAACGCCGCACGCTCGAGCTGGAGTTGGGCGTAAGGGGCAGTCTGGCGCTACCAGAAGTCCTGGAGGCGATGCTGGAGAGCAGGAGCAATTGGAGGGCGGTGGTAGAGTTTGCCAGGGCCTGCATAATGGCGAAAGAGGTGGCGGAGCGTGCCCGCGAGGATGCGGCTGGCGCAGCCCCGAGTAGAAGAGCCAGAGGAGGAAGGAGACGGAGGAGATACGCGGATCTCCTGCCGCCGTAGTCCAGACCTGGCTTGTCGGGCACATACCTGGTCTGCTTCAGATGTAGTCCGTGCTGTAGATTATACCTGTAAATAAAGAGAAATAGATTAGTAGGGTTAAGTTTTTGTAAATAGAAAGAAGGGTGCTTACCTGACTCGTCGGGGTGCAGTCGGCGTCTGGCTCCATCCTGGGCGAGCTGGAAAAGAAAGGAAGTGTTAATGTACAGTTGTAAATAATTTTGTAAATTGGGTCGTGGGCCATCTGTTTCTGTACAGTGGTCTTGTGTATAGTGTATCTTGTATAGTGTTGTAGTTAAGTCTTAGTTGTAGTTTAGTGTTAGGATCTAATTATTGTTGTGTTCACGAATAAAACTGTTGTATATACTAGCATAGGGATTTTATATAAAAAACAAAAAGAAGAAACCAAAAAAATACATAAAACTAAAAACAAAAAAACATTAGCATAGGTGTAAATTTTTGTAAATGTGTATATTTGGATAGTTGTTTGTTGTATGTGTGTGTGTGTGTCACGGGTGGGGTAATCCCCCCCCCCTACAAGTCGTGCCCTTTGGGCGAAAGGCTGTGTGGTCCCTTCAGGGCTGCGCAGCCTCTAGTGGTGTCCTCCTTCTGAGGCATCTTGTTGTCGCGTGTCGCGATGCGCCCGTGTGACTGCGCGCGCCGGCCTCCGGGTCGGCGCGCGCAGCCACACGGGCAGCCGGGTGAGCCCCGCGGTTCAATTCCCCAGGGACAGGCAACGCGGCCTCACCTGATTCGGTAGATGTCCTCCAGGGTTTAGTGGGTATCCCCCTCCGTCTCACCCCTTTCAGCCTCGGGTTAGCCTTGGCAGCCGACTGGGGACAATGGCGTCCCCGTATAGTTGGTGGGAGGTGGAAAGGCGGACGGGCGAGTCCCACATAACCCGGGTCCCTTCTGGGCCCGGGTATGCATCAAGCATTCCCTGGGCAAAAAAAAAAAAAAAAAAAAAAAAAAAAAAAAAAAAAAAAGGTTAGGTTAGGTTAGGTTAGGTTAGGTTAGGTTAGGTTAGGTTAGGTTAGGTTAGGTTAGGTTAGGTTCGGGGTGCAAATTTGGGAACCTCCTCGTGGTGCACCCTGGGGTAAGGCCTCTCGGCCCACGTTCAGCGTGGGACAAGGGGCCTTATGCTAATCCCTGGCGTCCCTTCTGGGCGCCGAATAAAGTAGGTGGTGCCCCTTCTGGGCATCGCACCCCCTTCAACGCGCGTCCCTTCTGGACCGCACAGCGGGTCACTCTGACCTGCGGGGGGGATCTCCACGTGCGGCCCACTCTGGGTCGCACGCTCGCCGCTCACTCCTGAGCGGCTTTGAGGGGAGTTTTGACGGCGCCCCTTCTGGGCGTCGTCACACGGGGGGGGTTTGGGGTAGTCGGCGCCCCTTCTGGGCGCCGTTACACGGGGGGGTTCGGGGTAGTTCGGCGCCCCTTCTGGGCGCCGTTTCAGCGCAAAGGTGCCGTCGTTGCGGGGCGCGGCGACGGGCGCCCGTTCATTCTTGAACGGGTTGGTGGGCGGCGAACAGCCCACCCCCTAGCGACCAAGGGGATTGGAACCTTTTATTCCTACACAATTATGAAAGGTTCCAATAAGAAGAGTGTTCTGCCATGTGATCCGGCTGGCGCCCGGCGCACGAAGCTACCCGGGGCTTCGTGTGGGAAATGTACTACCGAAGGCCCTGCAGGAGTTCGAGACCAGGCTCCTGCAGTGGCACATGTTACTGGTGCTCAGAGTGGGGAGTTGCCCAAGAGGGGTGGTGTGTGTGGTGTGTCCGGGAAGGACGTGATGGCCGGGGACGCGTCCGGGGAAGCGCCCGCTCGGGCTAATGGCTCGAGCGGCGTGAAACCGGCGGTGCCCGGTGGCAGTGGCGCCGGTCGTTCTGACCGGGCGGCCGAGGGGACGCAAGGGAGCGGCTCCGGAACGAGGGGGTCTGTGCCTGAGGAGGATGCGGAGGTCTCCAAGATGGTAGTAGACTTAGTGGAGGAGACGCGAAAGCGCACGCTGGCGTTTGCAAGGGCCGATTCGAGCGGCGGCGCCAGCACTGGCAGCTCTGGCACGGGGGCCCCCGCGGCCAAGAAGACAGCGCCGGAGGGGGGGTCTGGTATACTGTCGGATTACTGGGACGAGGTTGCCGGCTTGACGCGCCAGGAGCTGGTGGATTTGGCGGAGCAATGTGGCCGGTTTGTCGCAAGGACGGTCAGGGGATTCTGTGAGGAGTATGGCGCTGACCGCCGTGTGACCAAGGAGGTCGTGGATAAGGCCTGGACCATACGGGCGGCATTGGAGCAGTCCTATATGATTGAGAAGGAGGAATGGGCGATCATGAAGGAGCATGAGGTTTATCTCGAGGGGAGGATCGCTGCGGCCGAGGAGAGGGCCGCTGAGTCCGAGAGGAGGGTCGCTGAGTTGCAGCGGGAGATTGGGGCGCTGAAGGCGGCCGCGCCGACCCCCTCTTCTCCCCCCCCCGCCTCTCGGTCGGGCGTGGAGGACCTGCTCGAGGCTTTCAAGAGGGAGGTCCTTGAGTCCCTGGGAGGGCGCCTCGATGCTATCGAGAGGCGCCTCCCAGCGGAGCCCCTAAGGAGGCCGCCGCTGGCGGGGGACGCTGCGAGGGAAGGGGGGAGCTATGCTGGGGTTGCCGCCGGAGCCCGAGGTGCCCCAGCCCCCCCGAAGGAGAAAACCGCCGCTCCGCCGGCCGGGTGGGTTCCTGCCACATCGAGGAAGGCCAGGGCTAAGGCCAGGAGGGCCAAGGCCGCGACCGACCAGGCCAAGCCTGCGGGAGGAGGAGAGCGGAGGAGGTCGCAGGGGGCGAGGCCCCCCCCCAGGGTGGAGCTGCCGCAGTCGTCCGCCGTCCTGGTGACGCTGGGGCCGGAGGCAGTAGAGAGGGGGCTGACCTACCGCGCGGTACTCGACGGAGCTATGGCCAGCGTCAGCCTGGAGGAGCTCGGGCTGCGGGGAGTTCGGGTGCGGCAGTCCGCGGCTGGTGGCCGGCTGCTGGAGATCCCGGGGGAGTCCAGCGGCCCCGTGGCTGATGCCCTGGCGGAGCAGATCAGGAGGGCTGTGCCGGAGGGGGTGGAGGTCCGAAGGCCGTGCCGGATGGCCGAGGTCCGGCTAGTCGGCCTCACCCCGGAAATGGCGGACGGGGCTAAGCGCATCGCGGAGGCGATTGCGGCCGCCACGAGTTGCGCCGCCGAGCGGGTGACGGTGGGACAGCTGCGGACCGGGCCGGCTGGCCTGTGTTCCGCAATGGTGCGGCTTCCGGCCGCCGCGGCGAGCCATCTGGCCCGGGCGGGCCATGTGGTAATTGGGTGGGTTAGGGTGCAGGTCGTGGTCCTGGACAAGGGCCCCACACGGTGCTACAGGTGCTACGGTGTGGGCCATCTGAGCTACGCTTGTAGCTCGGAGGCCAGCCGTGGCGCCTTGTGTTTCAGGTGTGGTGCCCCTGGGCACAGGGCCGCCGAGTGCGGGGTCGAGAGGGCGGAATGTGGTGTGTGCAAGGAGGCTGGGCTCCCGCACACACACCACATGGGGGGGAGGACCTGTCGTCCTCCGACGACAAGGCCGAAGTGGGCTCCATGGCCGCGGGCTCCACCTGCGGCCAGGGAGAGTGCCATGGAGGTGGCGGAATCGCCGGCAGGGCCGGACGCGGCCGGGCAACCGGCGGCGGGCGGGGGAGTCGAGGGTAGCACCAATGCCGCCCTCCTCCCTCATGATCGGGGGGAAGGTCGCCAGTGAGGGCGAGTGCCGGGCAACCGGCGGAGAGGGGGAGTAAGGGTGGCATTACTGCCGCCCTTCTCCTGCATGACCCGAACACCCGGGGTCTGCGGTCCGGGCTGGCCCCCTATGGCAACATAGGCTGCACGGCCCGGCGTGATCCTTGTGTGGGACCATGATCCCACGTGCGGGGCCTTGGTCCTGCACAAGGAAGTAGCGGAAAGGGGGGGTCTACCTCCCTGAGGAGAGCCAGCGGCCTAGTGTTGAGGAGCACTAGGCTGCATTGCACGGCTCTCCTCCCGTTTGGGAGCAGTCTGTATCTGCCAGACTGCTCCGTGGGGAGCGGGGGACCCAGGTCTGACTGGGTCCGCGGCGTGCGGCGCTCGCGGAGCGTGTCAAACCGACGGTACCGCGGCGCCGCAATACGTTCCAGGTGGCAGATGTCGGTTCTTTTACCGGGTCGGGCTCATATGTCCTTACTCACCCGTTTCCCCCACGGGGGGGCGGGTGGGGACATATGGGTTCCAGCCCCGGACAGTGCATGGGGTTCTCACCATCCTCCTGAGGCCCCATGCCAGTGCAGAGAAGCATTTTCTCCGACTAAAACAAAGAAAAAAAAAAAGGTTAGGTTAGGTTAGGTTAGGTTAGGTTAGGTTAGGTTAGGTTAGGTTAGGTTGGGGTGCAAGTTTGGGAACCTCCTCGTGGTGCACCCTGGGGTAAGGCCTCTCGGCCCACGTTCAGCGTGGGACAAGGGGCCTTATGCTAATCCCTGGCGTCCCTTCTGGGCGCCGAATAACGTAGGTGGTGCCCCTTCTGGGCATCGCACCCCCTTCAACGCGCGTCCCTTCTGGACCGCACAGCGGGTCACTCGGACCTGCGGGGGGGATCTCCACGTGCGGTTGTTTCAGATGAGGATGTACCCCCCGGGGTTTGAAGAGGAAGAAATTGATGATGTACCCTTCGGGGTTTTGGGTTGTGGCCCTGGGTGGGGTCTGGGTGTCGGGCAGTATGGTGGCCGGAGCGTCTTACTGTGGTGTCGGGCCCGGCGGCCTACCGGTGAGCGGGACAGCCGTCGGGATTCCCCCGATTATACGTCGTCGCTCGGCAGGTCTCCCAGCTGCCTGGCAGCTCGGGCTTCGTCTGGGGTTTGTGTGGGGGGTTTGAAGAAAAGAAGAGGAAGAAATTGATGTCAGATGAGGAAGTACCCCCCGGGGTTTGAAGAGGAAGCAATTGATGATGTACCCTTCGGGGTTTTGGGTAGTGGCCCTGGGTGGGGTCTGGGTGTCGGGCAGTATGGTGGCCGGAGCGTCTTACTGTGGTGTCGGGCCCGGCGGCCTACCGGTGAGCGGGACAGCCGTCGGGATTCCCCCGATTATACGTCGTCGCTCGGCAGGTCTCC
The DNA here is from genome assembly GCA_963921215.1 of Scoparia ambigualis. Lineage (NCBI taxonomy): Eukaryota > Metazoa > Arthropoda > Insecta > Lepidoptera > Crambidae > Scoparia > Scoparia ambigualis. The sequence goes on along the minus strand of OY992506.1, from coordinate 45,997 downwards.
CAGCTGTCTGGCAGCTCGGGCCTCGCCTGGGGTTTGCGTGGGGGGTTTGAAGAAAAGAAGAGGAAGAAATTGATGTCAGATGAGGATGTACCCCCCGGGGTTTGAAGAGGAAGAAATTGATGATGCACCCTTCGGGGTTTTGGGTCGTGGCCCTGGGTGGGGTCTGGGTGTTGGGCAGTATGGTGGCCGGAGCGTCTTACTGTGGTGTCGGGCCCGGCGGCCTACCGGTGAGCGGGACAGCCGTCGGGATTCCCCTGATTATACGTCGTCGCTCGGCAGGTCTCCCAGCTGTCTGGCAGCTCGGGCCTCGCCTGTGGTTTGCGTGGGGGGTTTGAAGAAAAGAAGAGGAAGAAATTGATGTCAGATGAGGATGTACCCCCCGGGGTTTGAAGAGGAAGAAATTGATGATGCACCCTTCGGGGTTTTGGGTCGTGGCCCTGGGTGGGGTCTGGGTGTCGGGCAGTATGGTGGCCGGAGCGTCTTACTGTGGTGTCGGGCCCGGCGGCCTACCGGTGAGCGGGACAGCCGTCGGGATTCCCCCGATTATACGTCGTCGCTCGGCAGGTCTCCCAGCTGTCTGGCAGCTCGGGCCTCGCCTGTGGCTTGCGTGGGGGGTTTGAAGAAAAGAAGAAAGAAGTCAATTTGTCGTGCCTCAGGGCAGGGGGACGTGATCTCATGGATCGGGGTCTGGGTGTCGGACAGTATGGTGGCCGGGGCGTCGTACGGCGGTGTGGGCCCGGCGGCCTACCGAGGAGGGGACAGCCGTCGGGATTCCCCCGATTATACGTCGTCGCTCGGCAGGTCTCCCAGCTGTCTGGCAGCTCGGGCCTCGCCTGTGGTTTGCGTGGGGGGTTTGAAGAAAAGAAGAAAGAAGTCAATTTGTCGTGCCTCAGGGCAGGGGGACGTGATCCCATGGGTCGGGGTCTGGGTGTCGGACAGTATGGTGGCCGGGGCGTCGTACGGCGGTGTGGGCCCGGCGGCCTACCGGTGAGCGGGACAGCCGTCGGGATTCCCCCGATTTTACGTCGTCGCTCGGCAGGTCTCCCAGCTGTCTGGCAGCTCGGGCCTCGCCTGTGGTTTGCGTGGGGGGTTTGAAGAAAAGAAGAAAGAAGTCAATTTGTCGTGCCTCAGGGCAGGGGGACGTGATCTCATGGATCGGGGTCTGGGTGTCGGACAGTATGGTGGCCGGGGCGTCGTACGGCGGTGTGGGCCCGGCGGCCTACCGGTGAGCGGGACAGCCGTCGGGATTCCCCCGATATACGTCGTCGCTCGGCAGGTCTCCCAGCTGTCTGGCAGCTCGGGCCTCGCCTGTGGTTTGCGTGGGGGGTTTGAAGAAAAGAAGAAAGAAGTCAATTTGTCGTGCCTCAGGGCAGGGGGACGTGATCTCATGGGTCGGGGTCTGGGTGTCGGACAGTATGGTGGCCGGGGCGTCGTACGGCGGTGTGGGCCCGGCGGCCTACCGGTGAGCGGGACAGCCGTCGGGATTCCCCCGATTATACGTCGTCGCTCGGCAGGTCTCCCAGCTGACTGGCAGCTCGGGCCTCGCCTGTGGTTTGCGTGGGGGGGTTTGAAGAAAAGAAGAAAGAAGTCACCTTGTCGTGCCTCAGGGCAGGGGGACGTGACTTATGGGTTGGGGTCTGGGTGTCGGAAAGTATGGTGGCCGGGGCGTCTTACTGTGGTGTCGGGCTTGGTGGCGGTTAGTACCAGCCTCCTGGGAAAGCCGCCGGTACTCCCGATTCCGCAGCGGCGCTCGGCAGGTCTCCCAGCTGGCTGGCAGCTCGGGCCCCGCCTGTGGGTTGCGTGGGGGGGTTTGAAGAAAAGAAGAAAGAAGAAAGAAGTCAAATTGTCGGGCCTTAGGGCAAAGTCGTGCCTCACGGGCTGAGGTCGCGTCTCACATCACTCCAACTTGTCGTGCCTAAGGGCAAAGTCGTGCCTACGGGTAGAGTCGGGCCTTAGGGCAGAGTCGTGCCTTAGGGCGTCCTCTCGTCACATCACATTGTCGTGGTCCTCCTTCTGAGGTCACATCACTTTGTCGTACTCCTCCTTCTGAGGTCAATTTGTCGTCGCATTGCGCGTTTGCTGCTCCGGCAGCCGGGGGAGGCTCGCGGCTTAATGCCCTAGGGTAGGTACCGTGGTCTCCCCTGTTTTTCGGACGGGTCCCCCACGGTTTTTATACGGTATTCCCGCAAGGGCGAGTCCGTAATCACTCATCGGGCACTCTGTCAGGTGGGTGTGCGTAAATGCATTTTCCGTGGGTCAAAAAAAAAAAAAAAAAAAAAGGTTAGGTTAGGTTAGGTTAGGTTAGGTTAGGTTAGGTTAGGTTAGGTTAGGTTAGGTTAGGTTAGGTTAGGTTAGGTTAGGTTAGGTTGGGGTGCAAATTTGGGAACCTCCTCGTGGTGCACCCTGGGGTAAGGCCTCTCGGCCCACGTTCAGCGTGGGACAAGGGGCCTTATGCAAATCCCTGGCGTCCCTTCAGGGCGCCGAATAACGTAGGTGGTGCCCCTTCTGGGCATCGCACCCCCTTCAACGCGCGTCCCTTCTGGACCGCACAGCGGGTCACTCTGACCTGCGGGGGGGATCTCCACGTGCGGCCCACTCTGGGTCGCACGCTCGCCGCTCATTCTCGAGCGGCTTTGAGGGGAGTTTTGACGGCGCCCCTTCTGGGCGTCGTTACACGGGGGGGATGGGGTAGTCCGGCGCCCCTTCTGGGCGTCGTTTCAAATGGGGAGGAGGGGAACACCTCGAAAGAGGTGTACCAGGGGTCTCACGCCAGCCCCTGAGCGTCGTAACCCTGAACTGTGCTGCAACGACCTTCACTCGAGGCGTCTGTGGAGTAGTGGTGCAGGGAGGGGAAACGAGGGCTTGCCTTAGCCGGCCGGCCGCGTCAAGGTAAGACTTTAAAATCCCGAGAGAAATCTCGTTAACACCTGCTAATACCACCCGACCTTAGCAGTATATAGGGTTCCCCGTACATGAGGCCACTGTGCGGGGTGACGTTTAAATGCTCTCTTACTCGTGGGAACAAAAACATGTTGAACACTAAAAAAACCTCTTTTGACGATAAGCAGGAGTCGGCAGGGCCTTGTACAAGGCCTGTCGTGGAAGTAGTTGGGGCTGGAAACAGCCGGAATGGTGACAAAGAGTTGGATGGCGGAGAGTGTGGGGTCAGGCCCAGTAGGGGCAAAGATAGAGTGGAGTCTTTGGCTGGCGAAAGGACGTTGAGGTCGTCGGCTAGAGAGAGGGTTTTGAGCGTATCGCTGACACGCTTGAGCCTGGATGGTGCGCGCTCGCGCAGTCGGAGTAGGAGCGTGGATCGGCGGCGCGGTGCCAATGTATTAAAGGAGGACGATACGTTGTTTTTGTCCGCTGGGGAGGAGGACAATTTGTCCGATTCCTCGGTCGTTACTGTGACATCTGTAGGACATCGTAAAAGGAGCAGGGCAGTATCCCGGTCGTCAGAGTCGGAGGACAACGACTCCGTTCGCTCGGCTCGAAAAATGTCTGCCTCTCGTAGAGGCCGTGGGAGACCCCCAACAACTGGGGAGTTCGTAGGCCTGGCTAAAGCCAAAAATGATTTTGTAGAGGCAAAGAGGCGTGAAATGGAACTGGAGGCTGAACTTGAGCTGGCCGAAGAGTCTCGACAGCTCAAAGAGACTAGGGCCACCAGGCTAAAAGTCATTGACTCTGACCAACAAATCGGTCAGGAAGAAACCACCGAACTGGTACGGAGACAGGTGGAGGAGGATTGTGCCCTCATCGTAAAGATTGCCAAAACATCTGGCAATCTCAAGGGCACGTACCAAAAATCCCTGAAAGACATTGCCTCGTCTTATCAGGCAAATTTTGAAAGGCTGAGGAACCACACTCTGTCGGACGAGACCATGGCACTGAGGGCGGATAACCAGCGCCTAAGTGCGGAAGTCCAGCAGATGAGGGAAAAGATGGCCACCCTTGAGGCAACCATCGAAAGCCTGAAACAACAACTGGCGGCTCCGGCCTCTTTGACCACAGTCTCTTCGGCCTCTGTTGTTGTCGCGACAAATCCCTTGGATTTAGATATGGCGTGGGAATCGCCTCCGTGTCCGGAATCGGACCGGCCGCTCGCTCCGCGAACGTATGGGCGAAAAACCACCAATCCCGCAGCCGGGGCTAAACAACCTGCCCCCAATCCTGAAGTTGACCAGACAATTATGAGCGAGGTGATGCGCCAGGTGGGCTTTATGCTGTCCACTAGGCTAGAGTCAATAGAGGCTCGGCTCCCTCCGGAGCCAATAATGCGTCCGCCGCTTGCGGCAGACGCTAAAAACAAGGCGAACGCAACCTTTGCGTCGGTAGTGGGGGCTTTTGTGCCTCCTGCCAAGGCGCAAAAAGGCAAACCCGCAAAGGGCAAGGAAAAGCCCGCTACTACAACATCTGCGGCGGGACCTTCCAAGACAGGAGAGAAGGCCAAAGGGGGGAAGAAAAAAGCAGGAACTAATCCTGCGCCTGCCCCTCGACCTTCTGGTACTAAAGTAGCGCCGGCCCCAGGACCATCCACCTCTCAACCAACTGAGGGGGAATGGACCAAGTATACTGGTGGCCGTAAAAAGCGGAAGAAGGCTGAGATAGCCAAAGAGCAGGGCAAGCCGAGGGCGCGCAAGAGGAAGCCGAGGCTGCGTGAGCCGCGTTCTGCCGCGGTTGTTGTTACGTTGCAGCCTGAGGCCCAAGAGAGAGGCCTTACGTACGCCAATATCCTCTTGAAGGCGAGAGAGGGAATCGACCTGTCTGAGGTTGGCATAGAAGGCGTACGATTCAGAAAAGCCGCTACGGGGGCTCGAATTATGCATCTGCCGGCCTCTGCTTCCGCAGAACAGGCCGATCTTCTAGCTACTAGGCTCAAGGACGCGCTGGGAGACGCGGTCAATGTTACTCGGCCAATGAAGCGGGTAGACCTACGTCTTACAGGATTTGACGATTCTGTCAGCCCTGACATTGTCTTGGCATCAATCGCCAAAAAAGGGAACTGTGCTCCTGATCACTTCAGAATGGGTGAAATTCGTCGAGGTGCGGGAGGTATGGGCACGGTCTACGTCCAGTGCCCAGTGGCGGCGGCCAAAATTCTTCTTGATGCTGGCCATATTTATGTGGGGTGGGGTATTGCGCAAGTGCATTCCCTGGAGGCGCGACCGCTTAAGTGCTACCGCTGCCTCGAAAAAGGGCATACCCGAGCACAGTGCACGGGCCTGATAGACCGCAGCGAGCTCTGCTATCGCTGCGGTAAGGCCGGCCATATCGCATCGTCGTGCTCGGCAAAACACCATTGCCCAATCTGCGCAGAGGCCAAGCGGCCCGCAGATCACATCGCGGGGAGCAGGAAATGCTCACCCCCAAGACGGAGAAAGACGGCAGGCAAAGAAGCCACCGTAACTACATCTCAGGGTGCTCAGCAGGCGCCTGAAGGAGACGCTATGGAGATCAACAATGCCTAACACACCCAAACAGCATGTTCTCCAGGCGAACTTAAACCACTCTGCCGGTACACAGGACCTTTTCGTGCAGTCGATGGCAGAGTGGTCCATTGACGTGGCGGTTGTGTCTGAGCCGTATTATGTCCCGGCCAACCATTCCAACTGGGTCGGCGACCTGGACGGCTCAGTCGTAGTTGTGAGGGGCACATCCTCAGCCCTTTCGCCGCTCTTAACACCTTGCGAGAGGGGGTCCGGCTATGTTGTGGTCAAATGGGGGGAGGTGGTGCTCATTGGGCTCTACTTTTCCCCTAATAAAACTCTGGCGGAATTCGAGGTATTTCTGGGCCTCATTGGCGCTGCGGCCAACCGCGCCTCGCCAGCACATGTAGTAGTGCTAGGTGATTTCAACGCGAAATCTGTGGCTTGGGGCTGCCCTGCCACTGATCCGAAGGGCGAAGCTGTGGAGGATTGGGCACTTGCTACTGGCTTAAGTCTGCTCAATCAGGGAACCACAAACACCTGTGTCCGACTGCAGGGCGGGTCTATCATAGACCTGTCCTTCGCGTCGCCTAACATCTCAAGACGCGTCAGCAGCTGGAGGGTCCTGGAGGATATCGAAAATCTGTCTGATCATCACTATATCAGATTCGATATCTCTCCAGTGCACCAGTCCGCTCAGCAACAGCACCCTGGAGTGTCCCCCTTTCCGAGATGGGTGATCGGAATGATGGACAGGGAGCTCCTGGTTGAAGCGGCAATTGTGCAGTCGATGTTTGCACGCCCCGTCGAACAACTAGGCGGGGTTGAAGAGGGTGCGAAATGGTTTGCAGATGCCATGACCGCTGTCTGCGATTCGGCTATGCCCCGGTCCAAACGTCGACCATCTAGACGTGCGGTGTACTGGTGGTCTCAACATCTGGTCGAACTCAGGGAGGAGTGCTTGATTGCTCGTCGCGCCTACACTCGACAGCGTAGAAAACGCATCCGAGATCTTAATCTCGAGAACATCCGGCGCGAGGAGTACAAGGAGGCCAAGACGGCACTTAAAGCAGCTATATGTCAGGCGAAAGACCAGTCCTGGCAGGAGCTGCTCGATGGGCTCAATCAGGACCCGTGGGGGCGCCCCTATCGCTCAGTACGCGGGAAACTGCGAAACCTGGGCCCCCCACTAACCGAGTCCCTCGAGCCTCCGCTGTTGGAGAGGATAGTTTGCTCGTTATTCCCCGAGCGCGAGGTTTTTGTGCCCCCCAGTATGTCTGTGCCCCGCCATCAGGAAGTCGCTGTACAGGTGCCACCGGTTACCACCGGTGAGTTGGGAGCGGCTTTCCTTCGGCTGCGGGCCAAGAACACGGCTCCAGGGCCTGATGGAATTCCCGGTTGTGCAGTGGTTCTCGTGGAGGAGGTGTTCGAGGAAAGGTTCAGAAGCGTGTTGGACTCTTGCCTCTCGTCCGGACAGTTTCCAGAAAGATGGAAGACAGGGCGTTTAGTCCTTTTGAAAAAGGAAGGGCGACCGGTTGACTCGCCGTCAGCTTACCGGCCAATCGTTCTCCTGGACGAGGCTGGTAAGCTGTTTGAGCGCATATTGGCGTCCCGCATTACCAAACATCTCAAGGTAGTGGGCCCGGATTTGGCGGAGTGTCAATACGGGTTTCGGGAAAACCGGTCAACCATAGACGCAATTCTGAGCGTCAAAAATCTCGCTCAGGACGCGGTGGCGCAAGGCGACGTGGTTTTGGCGGTGTCTCTGGACATCGCCAATGCCTTCAACAGCCTCCCCTTTGAGTGCATCAGTGAGGCACTTCGCTTTCACGGGGTGCCTCAATACTTACAACAGGTCATTTTCAACTACCTGAGGGGGAGGCTGGTTGTGTATCAGGGACGAGACGGAAGGGTACACAGGAGGGCGGTGTCATGCGGTGTTCCACAGGGATCGGTCTTAGGGCCGTTACTGTGGAACATCGGCTATGACTGGGTCCTGCGGGGTGCGCAGCTGCGCGGATTGAGCGTTGTGTGTTACGCTGACGACACACTTGTGACGGCTCGTGCCGGCAGCTTCCCCGATGCGATGAGACTGGCCACTGTTGGCGTATCACATTTGGTCGATAGGATAGGCTTGCTAGGTTTGAGCGTAGCCCTAGAGAAAACCGAAGCCCTATTCTTTTATGGGGCAAGGAGGAAACCACCAGAGGGCTCGCACCTTACTATCAGTGGTGTCCGCATCGAGATCAGTCCGAGCATAAAGTACCTTGGCCTGATTCTCGATGCGAAGTGGAGTTTCCGCGATCATTTTCGCCTGCAGTCCCCCAAGCTGGTCAAAACAGCTACGGCCCTTGGGAGGATGTTACCAAATCTTGGTGGTCCGAGTATCACTGCTCGGCGTTTGTATACCGGAGTCGTGAAGTCCATGGCTTTGTATGGTGCTCCGGTGTGGGTGGATACTCTGAATGCACATAATAAGACCTTGTTGCGTAGGCCTCAAAGAGCCATGGCCATCAGAGTGATACGAGGGTATCAGACGATATCTTTCGAGGCGGCGTGTGTTCTCGCGGGGACTCTCCCTTGGGAATTAGAGGCCGTGGTTCTGTCCACGGTCTATCGAAGGGCTGCAGAGATGCGCAGCGGAGGAAACAGGCCTGCGCCTGAAGAAATTGAGCGTTGGAGGAGTGACGCACAACAGGAGGCAATAGTGCAGTGGCGTGAAAGGCTCGGTAGACCGAGTCATGGCCACTGGACCATCGGAGCGGTCCGACCTGTCTTGGAACGATGGGTCGGCCGCAAGGAGGGAGTCCTCTCGTTCCACACAACACAAGTGCTGACAGAACACGGTTGCTTCGGCAAATTTCTGTGCAGGATAGGACGAGAGGAGACTCCAGCATGCCACCAGTGTGGTGCCGCCGAAGACTCGGCCTTGCACACTCTGGTGGCGTGCCCGACTTTCGACCAGCCGCGACAACAACTACGCGCTGTTGTCGGAGACGACCTAGGCCTCAGCGCCATTGTTGATGCCATGTTGGGCGGCATCAGGTCGTGGGGCGCAGTCGCCTCTTTCTGTGCGGAGGTCATCAACCGGAAAGAGGCCGACGAAAGATTGCGCGAGGACGACCCACTGTCCGGCGTTGCCAGACGCCGTAGACCGGGTCGAAGAAGACGGGTGCACGGACAACTGCACCCGTCCTAGTCTACACGCGGGGGGGGGACGGGAGAATCCCCATAGACCCCCGCTAGACCATCTCCGAGGGGCGGTGGCGGCTTCACACTGAGGTCGCCACTGGAGCAGTTCATCTGCAAGGCGTGTCCTACGGGACCCCGCGCAGGCGTGTGGATCGCTGGTAATAAGTAACCAGGCGCCTGCCGAGCGGTTGTCGGAGAATCCCGGGAGTTTTAGTGGGTAAACCCTCCTCATTTACCATCTTCGAGGAGGGGAGTCCCACATAACCATCGCACTTCCCCGGTGCGGTGGTATGCGTAACGCATTTCTCCCGGGTAAAAAAAAAAAAAAAAAAAAAAAAAAAAAAAAAAAAAAAAAAAAAAAAAAAAAAAAAAAAAAAAAAAAAAAAAAAAAAAAAAAAAAAAAAAAAAAGGTTGGGTAGGTTAGGTTAGGTTAGGTTAGGTTAGGTTAGGTTAGGTTAGGTTAGGTTAGGTTAGGTTAGGTTAGGTTAGGTTAGGTTAGGTTAGGTTAGGTTAGGTTAGGTTAGGTTAGGTTAGGTTAGGTTAGGTTAGGTTAGGTTAGGTTAGGTTAGGTTAGGTTAGGTTAGGTTAGGTTGGGGTGCAAATTTGGGAACCTCCTCGTGGTGCACCCTGGGGTAAGGCCTCTCGGCCCACGTTCAGCGTGGGACAAGGGGCCTTATGCTAATCCCTGGCGTCCCTTCTGGGCGCCGAATAAAATAAAGTAGGTGGTGCCCCTTCTGGGCATCGCACCCCCTTCAACGCGCGTCCCTTCTGGACCGCACAGCGGGTCGCTCTGACCTGCGGGGGGGATCTCCACGTGCGGCCCACTCTGGGTCGCACGCTCGCCGCTCACTCCTGAGCGGCTTTGAGGGGAGTTTTGACGGCGCCCCTTCTGGGCGTCGTCACACGGGGGGGGTTTGGGGTAGTCGGCGCCCCTTCTGGGCGTCGATACACGGGGGGGTTTGGGGTAGTTCGGCGCCCCTTCTGGGCGCCGTTTCACTGCAAAGGTGCCGTCGTTGCGGGGCGCGGCGACGGGCGCCCATCTTCGGATGGGTTGGTGGGCGGCAGACAGCCCACCCATTAGCGACCAATGGGGATCGCAACCCACAAATTGCTATCCCCCCCTTTTCAATGAAATGTCGTACCATAGGAAAGAGGTTTTGCCATGTGATCCGGCTGGCGCCCGGCGCTCGAGGTTATCCGGGACCTCGAGTGAGAAATGGACTACCGAAGACCCTGCAGGAGCGCGTGACCAGGCTCCTGCTGTGGTTAATATTACTGGTGTTGGTAGTGGGAGTTTGCCCAAGGGGGGCGGTGTTCGTAGGGGGAGGTCCGCGAAGGGCAACAAGACCGGGGACGCGTCCGGGGAAGCGCCCGCTCGGGCTAATGGCTCGAGCGGCGTGAAACCGGCGGTGCCCGGTGCGGGTGGCGACAGTTCTGTCTGTGCGGCCGAGTGGGAACCCATGGAAATGGACCTGGCTTCACGAAAGCGCGCGCTGGATGACGAACGGGACAGCGAGGAGCTCATGAGGTCGAGGAAGGAGAAGGCGAGAAAGGCGAGCAAATCCAAACCCGCCGACGAGGTGCGCCAGGCCAGGAGCTTGGAAGAGATCGAGGCCACCGTGGCCGAGATGAACAGGAGCGATGTCGTGGTGGGTGCGCTCAAGAGCCTAATGGAGGCGAAGTTACTCGCGGAGGAAAGAGTGAAGTTTGGCCCGGATACAGAGGACCTGTATAACTTCATCCAGGTCTGCATCGACACCCTCTATGTCTCGGAGGAGGGGCAAATGCGGAGCATCCGGAGGGAAAACGAGGAGCTCCGCCTGGAGATTGCCAAGGTCCGGGTTGAGATGAAGGACCTTAGGGAGGAAAAGATAGAGGGCATGCTAGAGGCCCTAAAAAGGGAGGTGCTGGAGTCGCTGGGAGGGCGCCTGGACAAACTCGAGAGGCGCCTCCCGGTCGACCCCCCCAGGAGGCCCCCGCTGGCGAGTGACGGTAGGGCAAGTTACGCCGGGGTGGCTGCTGGAGAGCATGGCGCCCCCGGCGCTCCTCTGAGGGACCGAGCTGTGGGATCGATGCCCGTCCCGCCGACGGAGTGGAGGAAAGTGGCCTCCAAGGCGGCCAGGCGCAGGGCCGCAATGGCAGAGTCCGCGTCCAACCGGACCGCGCAGGTAGGGAGCAGGGCTCCGAAGAGGGCGGAACGAGCGGGACCCCCCCCCAAATTGGAGGTGCCAAGGTCAGCGGTGGTCACCGTGACCCTGAAGCCAGAGGCGTTGGCGAAAGGCGTGACCTACGCCTCGGCCTTAAACGAGGCCATGAGGAGGGTGGACCTGCCGGAGATCGGATTGGCGGGTGGCGTCCGCATGCTGCACACCGCGGCGGGGGGGAGGAAACTCGAGGTCCCGGGCGACACCAGCGGACCCCTGGCTGATGTTCTGGCTGAGAAGCTCCGCGGGGTTGTTTCCGACGATGTGGTAATCGGCAGGCCGTGCCGGATGTCAGCAATCCGGCTACTAGGCCTCAACCCGGACGTCGATTACGAGGGGGAGGAAATCCGGGAGGCGGTGGCGGAGGGGGCTAAGTGTGGCCTTGAGCAGGTTACGGTAGGGCCGGTCCGGGCGGGACCGTCGGGGCGACGCTCCGTTGTGGTCCGGCTGCCGACAGTGGCGGCTAAATTCCTGGCGGAGCAGTCGAGCGTCGTCCTAGATTGGGCGAGCGTACGGGTGCAGGTCCTGGACGAGGGCCCGAAAAGGTGCTTTGTGTGCTACGGTGTGGGCCACCTAAGCTACTCTTGTAGCTCGGAGGCCAGCCGTGGCGCACTTTGCTTTCGGTGTGGTGCCCCAGGGCACAAGGTGGCCAGCTGCAAGTCGGCGAAGGCAGACTGCGGTGTCTGTAGGGAGGCGGGGCTCCCCCATGACCACCACATGGGGGGAGGGAGGTGTCGTCCTCCAAGAGCGAGGACGAAAGAGACCCATGGAAGGGGCGATGCGCCCATGGAGGTGGGTGAGATGTCGGAGGGTCGGAAGGACCAACGGCATCTGGCAGAGGGGGAGTCGAGGGCGGCACTAACGCCGCCCTCCTCCACCGAGACGGTAAAGGCCGGGCAACCGGCGGAGAGGAAGGGGTCGCCAGTGAGGGCGACGGCCGGGCAACCGGCGGAGGTAGCGGGGTCGCTGGTGAGGGCGACGGCCGGGCAACCGGCGGAGGGAGGGTCGAGGGCGGCGGTTTAGCGCCGCCCTCCACCTACCAGAGCGGAGACCAGCTCACGCTCCTGCGCCTTGGCGCAGGTCGCATGAGATGGTGGCACTCCCTGTGTGGGACCGCGGCCCCACGACTCCACCGTGGGGCCGCGGTCCCACACAGGGAAGAGGCGGAGGGGGGGGGAGAGGGAAACCCTCCCCCCCCAGATAGAGCAGCGGCTGGGTAGATGGGCCTACCTAGTCGCATTGCACGGCTCTATCCCCGTCTGGGTGGGAGTCCGCTTGCCGGCTCCCACCTCTTCAGCAGGAGACCAGGCTAGACTGGTCATCCCGTTGGCGGATTCCCGGTGATTGCTCACGCGGCCCCGGGTTTCCGCTATCGGTCTTGCGGGCAAGCATTGGGGTTTTTATGGGGTGGGGCCACTAGTCCTAACTCACCTGACCCATCCGCTCCCTTCCGGGGGGGCGAATGGGTACGGGTGGGGACATGTGGCCCCGAGTCCCTCTCCGTGCCATGCGTCATCCCAAGCCCATTGGGTGCGCATGGCCTGTGTATAACACATTTTCCCCAATCCAAAAAAAAAAAAAAAAAAAAAGGTTAGGTTAGGTTAGGTTAGGTTAGGTTAGGTTAGGTTAGGTTAGGTTAGGTTAGGTTAGGTTAGGTTAGGTTAGGTTAGGTTAGGTTAGGTTAGGTTAGGTTAGGTTAGGTTAGGTTAGGTTAGGTTAGGTTAGGTTAGGTTAGGTTAGGTTAGGTTAGGTTAGGTTAGGTTAGGTTAGGTTAGGTTAGGTTAGGTTAGGTTAGGTTAGGTTAGGTTAGGTTAGGTTAGGTTAGGTTAGGTTAGGTTAGGTTAGGTTAGGTTAGGTTAGGTTAGGTTAGGTTAGGTTAGGTTAGGTTAGGTTAGGTTAGGTTAGGTTAGGTTAGGTTAGGTTAGGTTAGGTTAGGTTAGGTTAGGTTAGGTTAGGTTAGGTTAGGTTAGGTTAGGTTAGGTTGAGTGCCGTTTGGCCAGTCAGAGGGAGTACCCGCGCACAAAGTGGTCAAAAAATCGCTCCGTCGGAAATCGATTTTTTAAATAGAAGGGGAAAATTATCGGGGAATTAAAAATAGGGATAAATAGGGTAAAATCCGGAGGCATCTTTTGGGGGACTCTCTGGATTTTTAAAACACATAGGTCGATTTTTGTTTTCGTTTTTTGTTGTTTTGGCTACTTATATTCAGACGACATTTTGGTGTCGTCAATATAATTGGCCCCAAAAATTTAGTTGTTTTTTGTTTTTGTCGCCATTTTGGCATTTTTGGCGCCTCGCAGGGGTTTTGGGGTGTCCGGGTAGGTGGGCCCATACCCCTCAAGGTTTTATTGTTGTTTTTGCTTTTCGTTGTTTTTTGGAATTTTGGGGAATTTTTCCCACAAAATTTCCACTACAAAAATTCAAGAAGTCGATCACGCTTTGCCGTTTTCATACATTTCGTATAGGGTTGCGCCGCACTTCTTCTCGGGTCTGACTTACCTGCCGCTTCTTCTCGGTGGGGTGAGGTCAGATTCTGGGTCGAAGTTGCTGGTCGGTTTCTGGTGTACATTTCTGTAAATAAATAGGTTAAGATTAATATAAGGTTAGTAATAAGTGTAAATAGATAAGTGTATACATATAGTATAATTAGGTGTAAATTTCCCAAGGAACGCTAGTGACAATGTCCGGCGGGAACGGGAAAAAGAAAAAGGGTAGCAAGGGGCTGGAAGCTGGAGGATCTGCTGGACCTAGTAGAGAAAGGCTGAAGTCTATGCAAGAGTTGTGCAGCTCTGCAGCGGAGATGAGTTACGTTTTGGGGGAAAATGAGAGGTTGAGGGAGAAGCTGACGGAGACGGGGGTGACGATGGAGAAATTGACGGAGGAGATGCGCCTTGAATGTGAGGCTGTTGTCGAGAGGCAAAAGCAAGAGCATGAGGAGTTCAAGCAGCGAATTATAGAGGAGCGCGTAAATCTTAAGACCGCGCATGCCGAGGCAAGACAGGCTCTGGTAGAGAATAGGGCTCTGAAAGAGCAGCTGGATCAAGCCGAGGCGGAGGAAGACCGGCTCTCGGAGGAGAACCTTGCGTTGAAGGGGCAGCTGGAGCAAGTCCAGGCGGAGGTGGGACGGCTCTGGGAGGAGAACCAGGCATTCAAGGGGCAGCTGGAGCATATCCAGGACAGGCCTCCCCCCCCTTCCCCGTTGCCGGGGTCGGAGCAGGGGCCGGTTCCTGCGCCTGCTCTCACGAGGGAGGACCTCAGGGGAGTGTTGGGTGAAATGGAGAGGGTAATGATGGAGGGGATGACACAAGTGTTGGGCAGGATGATGGAGGAAAAGCTAGAGGAGTTCAGGGCTCGCCTCCCGCGGGATCTGAGTCAGGCGGTTGGGCCGGCGGCTGTGATAGCTGCTGCTGCTGACGATGTGGTGGCTGAGGCTGGTGTAATAGAGTGCGGCCAGAGCGAGGACGGCTCGCGCCTCTCGTCGAGGCCAGATGAGGATAGACGGGGAGGTGGGGATTTCCCCCCCCTGCCCCGCCAAAGGGTGACTTACCTGAGTCCGGAGGTTGTTCCTGTGGGTCCTGGCCGTGGTCGGGGTCCGGCGGGTCCTCGTCTAGAGCGGGATGGGTCGCCGTCGCTCGCCGCTGCTGCGTCGGTCCCGGCGAACGACTGGGTCAAGGTGGGGGCGACGAAGAGGAGAAAATCTGAAAGGAAAGAAAAGGGAATCAGTGGTGCGGGTGGCACAGCAGGGGCCTCTCAGTGGCGAGGTAGCGCGCACTGATCTGACCCCCCCTGTCTCAGCCGAGAAGCCCTACCGGCTGGTAGTACCGAGATCGTCGGCGATAACGTTGTGTCTCAAGCCCGAAGCTGTCGCCAGGGGCGTCACCTACGCCATGGTCTTAAATAAGGCCTACAGCGAGGTGCCGCTGGCGAGCGTCGGGCTTGAGACGGTCAGAGTCAGACACACGGCCTCGGGGGGCCGAATGATTGAAGTCGCTGGAACATCCAGCGGTCCACAAGCGGATGCCCTTGCGGCCAAATTGGTGGAGGCTCTGAAGGAGGAGGCGGTCATAGCCAGGCCGGTTAGAATGGCTGACCTGAGGGTGACCGGCCTCGACGAGAGCATGACAAGTGAAGGGATAGTGGCGGCTGTTGCCGGCAAAATGGGGATACCGACGAGTTCGGTATCGGCAAGGCCCGTACGAATAGGGGAGTGGGGTACTGGCTCGGTGGTGGTGAGGTGCCCTATCGTTGCGGCGAAGGCTCTCGCAGAGGAAGGACATCTGGTGGTGGGGTACTCCTCGCTCCAAGTGGCGGCCATGGAGCCGGCCCCCACCAGATGCTACGTATGTATGTGCCTTGGGCACACTAGGCTGTGGTGTCCTAGAAAGGAGGACAGGAGTAGCCTGTGCTACAGGTGTGGCAAGGAGGGCCATAGGATTAGAGAATGCACCGCGGAGAAGCCGACGTGCCACGTCTGCGGTACGCACAACAGGGGCAGTGACCACATAATGGGGTCCTGGGTTTGCCGACCCCCCACGGTCAGGGGCGTATCCCCCACATGGCGGAGTCAGCCTGGAGGTCGGCCTCAAGACGTTGAGCCCATGGAGTGCGCAACTGGGTGTCATCCTGGTGCGGCTACATAAAAAGGGAAAAGGGGAGTAATGTAAATAGGGTAGGGTACTTACCTGGTCCGTCGGGGGCGTAGTCGGTGCTGGGCTGCCTCCTGGCGCGATCTGTGGAAAAAAGGAAGTTGTAAATATTGTGTAAATTGGGGTCATGGGCCATCTGTTTCCGTACAGTGGCCTTGTAAATTGTGTAGTTAAGTCTTAGTGTAGTATAGTCTTAGGATCAAATTTTGTTGAATGTTCACCAATAGAGCTGTTATAAATATTAGCATAGGTTAGTTTTAGGGTTTTTATAGAAAAATTGAAAAACACGTCGGGAAAAAAAAAAAGATGAGTCAGGATGTATGTGTATATAGGGTTTGCAGTGTAAACGTGTCGCCGATGCGTGCGTGCGTGCATGCTGAGATAGGTCGTATGCGGGTGTGGGACTCTACCCCCACACCCCCTAGGTTGTGCCCAAGGGGCGCTAGGTTGCGTGGCCCCTTCTGGGCTGCGTAGCCTTTTGTGGTGTCCTCCCTCCGAGGTACCTTGTTGTCGCGTCGTCGCGTTGCGCCCGTGTGACTGCGCGCGCCGGCCCCCGGGTCGGCGCGCGCAGCCACACGGGCAGCCGGGTGAGCCCCGCGGTTTAATTCCCCAGGGACAGGCACCGTGGCCTCACCTGATTCGGTAGATGTCCTCCAGGGTTTAGTGGGTATCCCCCTCCGTCTCACCCCTTCCGGCCTTGGGGTAGTAGCCAAGGCAGCCGACTGGGGACAATGGCGTCCCCGTATAGTTGGTGGGAGGTGGAAAGGCGGACGGGCGAGTCCCACATAACCCGGGTCCCTTCTGGGCCCGGGTATGCATCAAGCATTCCCTGGGCAAAAAAAAAAAAAAAAAAAAAAAAAAAAAAAAAAGGTTAGGTTAGGTTAGGTTAGGTTAGGTTAGGTTAGGTTAGGTTAGGTTAGGTTAGGTTAGGTTAGGTTAGGTTAGGTTAGGTTAGGTTAGGTTAGGTTAGGTTAGGTTAGGTTAGGTTAGGTTAGGTTAGGTTAGGTTAGGTTAGGTTAGGTTAGGTTAGGTTAGGTTAGGTTAGGTTAGGTTAGGTTAGGTTAGGTTAGGTTAGGTTAGGTTAGGTTAGGTTAGGTTAGGTTAGGTTAGGTTAGGTTAGGTTAGGTTAGGTTAGGTTAGGTTAGGTTAGGTTAGGTTAGGTTAGGTTAGGTTAGGTTAGGTTAGGTTAGGTTAGGTTAGGTTAGGTTAGGTTAGGTTAGGTTAGGTTAGGTTAGGTTAGGTTAGGTTAGGTTAGGTTAGGTTAGGTTAGGTTAGGTTAGGTTAGGTTAGGTTAGGTTAGGTTAGGTTAGGTTAGGTTAGGTTAGGTTAGGTTAGGTTGGGGTGCAAATTTGGGAACCTCCTCGTGGTGCACCCTGGGGTAAGGCCTCTCGGCCCACGTTCAGCGTGGGACAAGGGGCCTTATGCTAATCCCTGGCGTCCCTTCTGGGCGCCGAATAAAGTAGGTGGTGCCCCTTCTGGGCATCGCACCCCCTTCAACGCGCGTCCCTTCTGGACCGCACAGCGGGTCGCTCTGACCTGCGGGGGGGATCTCCACGTGCGGCCCACTCTGGGTCGCACGCTCGCCGCTCACTCTTGAGCGGCTTTGAGGGGAGTTTTGACGGCGCCCCTTCTGGGCGTCGTCACACGGGGGGGGTTTGGGGTAGTCGGCGCCCCTTCTGGGCGTCGTTACACGGGGGGGAATGGGGTAGTCCGGCGCCCCTTCTGGGCGCCGTTTCAGCGCAAAGGTTCCGTCGTTGCGGGGCGCGGCGACGGGCGCCCGTTCGTTCTCGGACGGGTTGGTGGGCGGCGAACAGCCCACCCATTAGCGACCAGGGGGATGGCAAACCTTTCAATTTCCAATCATCATGAAAGGTTGCCATAATGATAAGAGTTTGCCATGTGATCCGGCTGGCGCCCGGCGCGTGGAGGTACCCGGGCCTCCACGTGAGAAATGGATTACCGAAGGCCCTACAGGAGTTCGAGACCAGGCTTCTGTATCGGCACATACTACTGGTGCTCGGAGTGGGGAGTTGCCCGAGAAGGGCGGAGTTTCGGGTGAAAACCCAAGTGGCGGCGGCAGCCGTAAAAGGCCGCACAATGAGGACGTCGACTCGGACGAAAACTCCGGTTATGAGTCGGCAAGCTCCAATAGGCCAAAGATAGGGACAGGGCGGAGAGGCCGAGGTAGCAGTTCTGGGTGTAACACCTTGCCCAGACCTGCTTGCGAGAGGGAAGAGCGTCGTCGGAGAAAGGGGTCGACACAACCCGACGAAGAGCTGGACGCGGATCTGGCGGAGGAGCTTTCCTCTTATGAGGAGCTCCTTCGCGAAATTTGCGAATCTGAGGGAAAGGCCGTGGCGATTGGCTCGACGGCAAACATCGAGGGGTTCAGGAGAGCAAGGGAGCAGCTCCTGAAGAAAGTTGTAGGCGTGCACAAGGCGCAGGCGGAGCGTACCGCCGCCCTGGCCGCCGAAGAGGCTAGAAATGAAATGGAGCGCCTGGCCCTTGCCAACTCCAGACTACAGAAGGAGGTGGCTGAGCTGCGGAGGGAGTTAGTGGCCCTTAAGAGGGAAGTGGGCAGAACCTCCCCACGTGCGGAGGCTGCCCCTGTACCCCCACCTCAGGCTCAATCCGAGACGGGTACGCTGGAGGAGCTGAAGACGCTGTTCCTCAGCTCCATTGGTGCGCTGAACTCCCGTTTGGACGGGATGGAGGCGAGGAATACCGCCCCGCAGTCCGAGAGGGCACGTCCGCCCCTAGCTGCGCGAGGATCGAGGGTGGAGGAGTACCCACCTCTCCGAACGCCAGCTTTGCGGAACCCGACTGCGACGAGCCCCCTCGTCTCCCTACCCCAGCAGAACACCAGCTGGGCTCCACCGCCTCCTGCCGCGCAGGCGACGCTCCCCCGTCGGAGGCGAAGACGAGGAAGAGTGCCAGAAACGGCACCGCCATCTACGGCAGCGGAGAACACTACCATTCGCCCGCAACCCGCTACCCGAGGAGCGCCCCCGCCTCAGGCTGCCCCGGCAGCTCTGAACAGGCCGAGAAGGAGACGGCTAAAACGACCCCGCTCGACGGCGGTCGTGGTCCAATTGACGGCGGACGCTGTCGAGCGCGGCGTCACCTACGCCTCCATAATTAAGAGGGCCATAGGTGCCATCCCACTGGCCGAATGCGGTATAGGGTCTGGGCTTACCGCCCGGGTTACAATGACGGGCGCCAGGTTGTTTCAGATACCGGGTGCGAATAGCGGAGAGGCCGCTGATCGCCTGGCCGCACGGTTGCGCGAGGTTGTGGCCGACGTTGCGGTGGTCGCCAGACCGGAGAGGTGTGCGAGTGTGCGCATCTCCGGCCTGGATGACACCGTCACCGCGGAGGACGTGGCGCAGGTGGTGGCCGCGAAGGGAGGTTGCCCGGTAGATAGGGTCAAGGTGGGAGCACCGCGGCCTGGCCCCGGCGGTTCTGCATCGGTGCTGGTGAGCTGCCCTGTTAAGGCGGCCCAGGCGATAGTGGCGGCGGGAAGGTTGCTGGTGGGCTGGTTGTCGGTCCCAGTAGCCCTCCTTGACTCGCGCCCCTTGCGCTGTTTTAGGTGCATGGGCGTGGGTCACACCAGGGCGCGGTGTCCCTCAGAGGTAGATCGCAGTTCAATCTGCTTCCGCTGTGGCCTTCCGGGCCATAAAGCAGCCGAATGCTCACAGGCCGTGCCAAACTGCGCAGTCTGCGCGGACAGAGGGAGGCCAGCGGGCCATGTAATGGGGAGCCGGGCGTGCGTCCCCCCTCCAAGGAGGGTGCGGGTCAGCCCACAAGCGCGCACAGAAGCGATTATCCACGCGCTCAGACGGACCACAGAGGAGGTCGAGATGCAGGAGGCAGATGCCCCGCTCTCGACGCAATCTCCTCCGATCTCTAACCCCAATGCCTCTCCGACGAGAGGTACAGGGAGAGACTTGGGGGTGGACCGGGAGAATGAAGAGGAGGTGGAGGCGGAAGAGGCGTCGTCGGATTCGACGATCCGTTCGTCTCAATCGCATGCGCGCAGGCAGTCCTTGGAGTCGGAGGTGTACGACTCGGACTAGCCTCGGCCACGTAATAGCCCGAGAGGAAAGCCTGAGGGGTTGTGGCGCCACGTAAAAGCCCGAGAGGAGAAGCCTGAGGGGTAGTGGCAGCACTCGGTGGAGTCCCTGATGGGGGGCGCCACCGACTGCAGAGGGAAAAGGGGAGTCTATGTGTAGTGCATAGACTCCCCTTTTGAGGGAGTTATCTCCTTTTAGGGGTGCGAAGTTGGGTGACCTCCACGTGGTGCACCCTGGAAACGGGCAGCTTCAACAACCTCCTACTGGTTAGGCGGTTGATGTGAGGCTGGCCGGCTAACAACCCAGCACAGGCAGGACCCCTTCTGGGCCTGCACCCCCTTCAACGCGCGTCCCCTATGGACCGCACAGCGGGTCACTCGGACCTGCGGGGGGGATCTCCATGTGCGTGCCCACTTTGGGCCGCACACTCGCCGCTCCGTCTGAGCGGCTTTGAGGGGAGTTTGACGGCGCCCCTTCTGGGCGCTGTTACACGGGGGGGAATGGGGTAGTCCGGCGCCCCTTCTGGGCGTCGTTTCAATGGGGGGGGGGAATGCAAAGGCTCCGTCGTTGGGAAACGCGGCGACGGGCGCCCATCTTCGGATGGGTTGGTGGGCGGCGTTACAGCCCACCCGCTAGCGCCATGGGGGGGAATGGGGAGCACCCCGAAAGGGGTGTACCAGGGGCCTCACGCCAGCCCCTGAGCATCGTAGTCCCCGACCTGTGCGGCAATGATCCCACTCGAGGCGTCTGTGGGGGAGCTGTGCAGGGAGGGGGGCGAGGGCCTGCCTTAACCGGCCGGCCGCGACAAGGGTAGTCTCTAAAAGCACCCCGGGAGAAAACCCGATATCAACCGGTTGATACCTCCCGACCTCAACCGTATGTAGGGTAGCCCGCGTACAGGGGCCTCTGCGCGGGTGGTCCACGTTGCCCCATACTCGTGGGTCCAATATGAATAAAAACCTGACACTCAAATTTGACGCCACGGCAGAGCCTTGTACTAGGTATGCCGTGGATGGTGGGCCTGACGACGGGCGGAAGGGTCGCAGGAGTGGTTCGGCCAGTTCTGGCGGGTCAAGCAGGAGAGGGGCTTCTAAGCCGAAACTGCCTGACGGAGACGGGTCCGGGAAGGACGGAGATCATGCCGGGGACGCGACCGGTGAAGCGAAGGAGAGGGCTAATGGCTCTCCCTTCGTGGAACCGGCGGTGCCCGGTTCGGTTGTCGATAGGGAGCTACCAGTGAGGGTAGGGTCCGAGAAGGACGTGGAACATGCCGGGGACGCGACCGGGGAAACGGAGGTGGGGGCTAATGGCTCCCCCTTCGCGGAACCGGCGGTGCCCGGTTCAGGTGCTGGCAGGAGGCTACCGGGGAGGGTAGGGTCCGTGAAGGACGGTGAACATGCCGGGGACGCGACCGGGGAAACGAAGGTGGGGGCTAATGGCTCCCCCTTCGCGGAACCGGCGGTGCCCGGTCCTAGTGGACGGAGTAAGCCCAAGACCGGACTCAGGGGGAAGTCGAGGGCGCGTCGCGGACGCAGTCGTGGTCGGCGGCTGGATAGTGACGACGACGGGCACACCACGTGCTCGGGAACGCTGGGGCTCGACTCCGACGAGTTTGAGGGTGCGTCGGAGTTTGACTTCACCGGCCAGTCAGCGATGGACGAGTGGGTCACGGATGACTTGGTGGCTGCCGCCAGGGAACACTGGGCGCACGTCGTGGACCCCTATGGTCCCCTCCGGAGTGTGGGGTTTAGCCGAAAGCGGGTCCGTAACAAGACCGACACGGACCCGTCGGAGACCGAGGAGACGCTGTCCGCGCCCTCGAAAGTCTCCACCGCGAGACGCGGGCGTTCTACCGCCGGGAAGCCGAGGGCGCGCCGCCGCCTGAAGCGCGCGCAGTCGGAGGCGGAAGTGGTGGAGGCGCAGACGGTGGTTGACGGGGTCCGGGAGACTGTTGGCCTGTCCCCGCCCCTTGTCACGAGAACGCAGGAGGGACAGCCCGCGTTGCAGGCCTCGCCGAGGGCTCCCGACCCGGTGCATGCGGAGGTGGTGGAGAAGCCCCAGGAGGGGGACTACCTCGCCCAAATCACTGCCGCACTCGATGGCATCACCGACCTGGTGAGCAAGTGCGGCAATATAAAGGGCACAATAATGAAGGCGGCGTACGAGCACGTCCGGATGGCCTCCATAGCGGCCGAGAAGATGGCGGAGACGACGCTCGACGAGGAGACGAGGCGTCTCCGCGACGAAAACGATCGTCTCAAGGGGAGGATGGCGAGCCTCGAGAGCCAGGTCGCGGCCTTGCGGCGCACCTCCGTAGACCGGTCGCCGCGTAGCACCCGGGCAAGATCCCCAATTCTGGGACGCCCGGCGCCACCACCGCAGGTCAGGGACATGGCGCTCCTGGAGGAGTTCCAGGCCCGCATTGTCGCCCAGCTGGGCAACATGATCAATGCCCGCATCGAGGGGCTAGAGGGCAGGCTGCTCCCGGCCGTGCCCCTGCGCCCGCCCCTCGCTGCAGACTCCAGGAGGGAGGAGGCCCCACCGGCCCGACCGGCCCCGCCGGCCCGACCGGCCTCGCCGTTGGCGGCCAAGCCGGACAAGAGGGCCCCGCCAAAGAAGAAGCCTCCTGCGAGGAGGCCGCCCAGTAAGGCAGCTGAGGAGGCCAACCCCACGGGGAACCCCTTCGTGGACCCCAGACCGGGACCCAGCCACGCCCCGGACCTTCCTCCGGCGGAGACACCGTGGTCGACGGTGGCAAGACGCGGCCGGAAGAAGGCCCCGCCCGCTCCCCCACCCGCCCCCCCGCCTGCGAAGACGGCCGGCGCGGCGATCCAGCCGGCCAAGAAGAAGAGGCGCCCCCTCATTCCACCGAGGACAGCAGCGGTCGTCCTGACGCTGCTCCCAGAGGCCGCGGGCCTGGGCATGACCTACGCCCAGGTCATTGCGAGGGCCAAGGCAGCGGTCAGCCTCACCGAACTGGGGATTGAGGGGGGGATGCGCATCCGGGACGCCGCGACCGGCGCCCGGATGTTCGAGGTCTCCGGGGAAGAGAGGGCGGAGAAGGCCGACGCGTTGGCGGCTCGACTGCGGGTGGAGCTACAGGGGATCGCCAGGGTGGCACGCCCCTGTAAGCTGGCGGAGCTCAGGGTGGTCGGGCTGGACGACTCCGTCCAGCCGACGGAGGTGGCGGCAGCCCTGGCCGAGGCGGGGGGCTGCTCGGTTGACGAGGTTCGCGCGGGGGCGGTGGCGATGAGGCCGGGTGGAACTGGCTCCTGCCTCGCCAGGGTCCCGGTGGCGGCGGCCAAAAAGGTCTTGGGGGTGGGGAAACTCCTCGTCGGATGGAGCGCGGCTGGAGTGGAGGCTCTCGAGTCGATGCCCATGCACTGCTACAAGTGCATGAGCATCGGCCACACGAGGCTGCGATGCCCGCTGGAGGTGGACCGCACAGGGTCCTGTTACAGGTGCGGGGCCAGCGGGCACAAAGTGGCGGAGTGCGCGGCGAAGGCGGCGCGGTGCGCGGTGTGCGAGGCGGCTGGGCGGCCGCATGGGCATCATATGGGGGGCAGGAACTGCCGCCCGCCCAACGTCCGGCCCAAAAGAGATGCCCCGGGAAGAGCCCGGATGGAAGAGGGAGCCCCCCCCACCGGGGGCATGGAAGTAGAGGGAGAGGTTGCGCGAGGACATCCTGGCGCCTCCTCTCCTGCGCAGGCGGAGGGGGGGTCGAGGGCGGCGACGTAGCGCCGCCCTCTTCCCCCCCCTTGGGAGGGCCGCGGCCTAGTGTAGAGGAGCACTAGGCTGCATTGCACAAGCCCTCCACCCGTCTGGGGAGCAGTCGGACTTACCGGACTGCTCCCCCCTGGCGCAGGGGACCCAGGTGTAACTGGGTCCGTGGCGTGTGGCGCCCAGCGGGGCGTAGTAACTCGGAACCGCGGCGCCACTATACGCTCCAGACGGTAAGTGTCGGTTCTTTTACCGGGTCGGGCCCGTATGTCCTTACTCACCCGTTTCCCTCACGAGGGGGCGGGTGGGGACATATAGGTTCCAGCCCCGGACAGTGCATGGGGTGTCTCACGCTCCTCTCGAGGCCTCATGCCAGTGCAGAGAAGCATTTTCTCCGACTAAAACAAAGAAAAAAGGTTAGGTTAGGTTAGGTTAGGTTAGGTTAGGTTAGGTTAGGTTAGGTTAGGTTAGGTTAGGTTAGGTTAGGTTAGGTTAGGTTAGGTTAGGTTAGGTTAGGTTAGGTTAGGTTAGGTTAGGTTAGGTTAGGTTAGGTTAGGTTAGGTTAGGTTAGGTTAGGTTAGGTTAGGTTAGGTTAGGTTAGGTTAGGTTAGGTTAGGTTAGGTTAGGTTAGGTTGAGTGCTCTTCGGGCCTTCGGAGGGAGTACCCGCGCACATTGTTGGTCGAAAATCGCTCCTGCGGAAATCGCTTTTTTAAATACTTAGCAAAAATCTACGTTGTATCTAAAATAGTGATAAATCGTGTAAATTCCGGAGGTGTCTTTTGGGGGCATCTCTTGGTTTCTGGTGTGAATAGTTCTTTTTGTTTTTTGGGTTTTTCTTCTTCGGGGCATTTATATCCGGACGATATTGTTATATCGTCCATATAATTGTCCCAAAAATTTTAGTCGTTTTTTGTTTTTGCCGCCATTCAGGCATCTTTGGGGCCTCGATAGGGGTTCCGGGGTGTCTGGGTAGGTGGGCCCATACCCCTCTGGGTTCAGTTGTTATTTTTTAGTTTTTGTTGTTTTTGGAATTTTTGTGAATTTTGTTCGCAAAATTTCCACTGCAAATTTCCGAGAAAGCGATCACCCTTGACCGTTTTCTCGGAATTTGTATGAGGTTGCGAACGAGTTCTTCTTGTGTCCAACTTACTTCTCACTTCTTCGCGGGCTGTGGGGGGGGTTGGATCCGAAGTTGAACTCGGTGTATATTAGTGTTGTATATTTTAGCGTAGGATATTTAGTAATAAGTGTAAATATAATTTATTAGTATTAGGTGTATATTTGTTGTAAATTTGTGTATAAAACCCGTGTTTGGGAAGTTTTTCCCAAAATAGTTGGCGCTGTTGAGCGCCAACTATGTCTAGCTCGGGGAAGAGAGGCGGCTCTGGCCGCGCGTCGAGGGCGTCGGAGAGAGGCGGTTCTGCCCGTGTGTCGAGAGAGTCGACAAGGGAGAGGTCGCGCTCTAAGGAAGGGCGCCGCTCGGGGTCGGACCGAGCGAATTATGCGTCCTGCACGGAACAGGAGGCGCCGCTCTCACAGAGGAGAGAAGGGGAGTCGAGTTTTGCCCGCCCGGCCGATGTGGGGGAGCAAAAGAAGGCCCCAAAGAGGGGAATCGTTGATGAGGCGAACGTGCTGAGGGGGGAACGAGTGATCCAAACTCCCAAGAAGCGGGTTGCCGTGGAGAGACCCGGGTCTAGTGGCTCAGCTAGATCGGGAAACCTGCGGATGCCATTTGACGGGACGACGATGGGCATGGGTAGAGCGTTGAGGCGGCTCAAGAAAGGCGAGGAGTACGACGCAACGTATCCATCGGATGGCTCGGGCCCAATCCGTGGGGACTACGGGTTCGATTACATGTCCTCCGGAGATTCTACGTTCGACATGTACTCGGACGATGGAGAGGACGGGCTAGGGCTGCGGCCCAATAGGGTGAAAGCGCTGGAGAGGGCCCTGTCCAAGGGCAAAGAAAGGAAGACTGGGGCCTCGAAGTCCGGCAAGGTCCAGGAGAGGGAGGAGGTTGTGGTCAGTGAGGCCGCAAACGTGCCTCCTAGAGGATATATGGTGGAGATGGCGTTGGCCAGCGTTGCCAACATAAAATCGTTGGTAAGGAAGTCTGGCAACGTCAAAGGGACCATCGTGGGGGACATCAACGCCAGTGTGGCGGAGTTGACGAGCCTGATCGAGGCGTTGGGTGCGCCTCGTGATGAACTGATGAGGAGGATGTCGGAGGACAACGCAAAGATGAGGGTGGAACTGGCTCAGATGCGGAGCCAGATGGAGGTCTACGCCAAGGCGCTCGAGGGGAACGAGGGGAGCAAGAAAGGGAGTAGTGCCCCCTCGGAGAGCGTCGTCAAGGAGATGATGGGGGGGATGATGAAGGCGATGGGGAAGGAGCTCGCGGAGCAGACGGCGAGGATCTTGGGGATCGTGGACGCGAGGCTCGAGGGGTTGAGGGCGCGCCTCCCCCCGGAACCGACCTACAGACCCCCGCTGGCGCATGAGGTGAGAGCGGCCAAGGGAGCTGCTGCCGCTGCGGCTGCCGCTGTTGCCGCTGAGATGGAGAGCATGGAGGAGTACGTTGAGGACTCCTACTTACCGTCGTCGCATTATGAGGAGATGGGGCAGGGGAGTTTCCCCCCACTGCCTAGACCTGGGGTAAGAAGGACCTACCGGGGGGCTGCTGCTGGTCCTGGCCGCGGTCGTAGTCCTGGGGGTCCTGGTCGCGTGCCGTCGCCGTCGCTGGCCTGTGCCAGTGGAGCCGCGGCGAATGACTGGACGGAAGTGGGGTCAAGGAAGAAGGCTGCAAAGAAAAAGAAAGCGGAATTAGTGTTGCAGTCGGCACAGAGGGAGCCTGCCGGTGGTGCGAAGGCGCATCCGGGACCGGCCCCTCCTGTCCCGACGAAAAAGCCCAATAAGTTGGTGGCCCCGAGGTCGGCAGCGGTCACGCTGAAGCTCAGGCCAGAGGCTATTGCCAGAGGCGTGACCTATGCGGAGGCTATAGAGAAGGCGCAGAGGGAGGTGCCTCTGGCGAGCGTGGGACTGGAATCGGTCAGGACCAGGTACACGGCCTCGGGAGGCCGATTGTTTGAGGTGACCGGTGCGGACAGTGGGTCGAAGGCGGACGCCTTTGCGGCGAAATTGGAGGAGGCGTTGGGCGAAGACGTGGAGGTTGCCAGGCCTTTCAAATCGGCCGAGTTGAGGGTGGTTGGTGTGGGCGAGGCCACCTCCAGGGAGAGTGTTGTGGCGGCCATGGCCAGCAGAATGGGGATCCCGGCGAGCTCCATTTTTGCGGGGCCTATACGGACGAGGGATTGGGGACCTGGAATCATGCTGGTTAAGTGTCCCATCGCTGCGGCAAAGACACTGGTTGATGGGGGGCGTCTGGTAGTGGGCTACGACTCACTCCTGGTGGAGGTTCTGGAGCAAACCCCTACCAGATGCTTCGTATGCATGTGCTTTGGGCACAATAGGTTCGTTTGCCCTAGGAAGCATGACGTGAGTGGCCGGTGCTACAAATGTGGCGAAGAGGGCCACAAGATCGAGGAATGCTCAGTGGAGGTGGCGAAGTGCTACATTTGTGGAGTACACAAGCTGGACAGCAACCATGTCATGGGGTCCAGGTTGTGTCGTCCTCCGACGGTCAGGGGCGCTCTTCCCACATGGAGTCGGCGAGGCCAGGCGCAGAGTGGAGAGCCCGTGGTCCCCGTGGTCCCCATGGAGTGACCTGAAAAGGAAGAGGAGATGTAAATTGTAAATAAATTGTAAATAATTAGTGTACTTACCGGGTCCGTCGGGGGCGTAGTCTGCGCTGGGCTCCATCCTGGCGTGACCTGGAAAGGAAGTGTATAGCGGTGTATATTATGTCTGTACATACTAGTTGTTAAGTTTTTAGTGTTAGGTTGTATATTTTTAGCTTAGGGTTTTATAGAAAATTGGAAAAACGAGTCGGGAGAAAAACATTAGTCTTAGTTGTATATTTTAGCTTAGGGTTTTATAGAAAATTTGAAAAACGAGTCGGGAGAAAAATATTATTCTTAGTTGTATATTTTTGTATTATAGTTGTGTTGTGTTTTTGTGTTGTAAAGTGTGCGTGTACATGTGCGTGTGTACATGTGTGTTGAGGTTGTATGTATGAGGTCGTATGAATGAGGTCGGATGTATGTATGGGATGTATGAAACTAAGTCGTGCCTGATGGGCGGAAGGCTACGCAGCCCCTTCAGGGCTGCGTAGCCTTGGTGGTGTGCTCCTTCTGAGCCAACTTGTTGTCGCGTCGCGTTTGCTGCTTCGGCAGCCTGGGGAGATCCGCGGTCTTATGCCCAAGGGTAGGTAACGTGGCCTCCCCTGTTCGGATTGACGTCCTCCAGGGTTTTAGTGGGTATCCCCCTCTGTCTCACCCTTTCCAGCCTCGGGATTAGCCCTTGGCAGCCGATGGGGGCGATGATGTCCCCATTAAGTCGGTGGAAGGGGAAAGGCAGACGGGCGAGTCCCACATAACCCGGGCCCCTTCAGGGCCCGGGTATGCATCAAGCATTTCCCTGGGAAACAAAAAAAAAAAAAAAAAAAAAAAAAAGGTTAGGTTAGGTTAGGTTAGGTTAGGTTAGGTTAGGTTAGGTTAGGTTAGGTTAGGTTAGGTTAGGTTAGGTTAGGTTAGGTTAGGTTAGGTTAGGTTTCACCTGTCAGGGCGTCTTCACAATCAAGCAGCCGTCCAGCCTTACAGCCTTCCGTTTGCTTACCTCTGCCAAATTAATGACCCCCATCACCAGCTGGATTGGGAAAGCGCCAAAGCTACCTCCCCGCACCGGCATAGATCTGGGTATTCGCTCACAACAACTTTTGCGCTAACTTAAAAGAGCGGCTTTTTTTTCCCTGCCTGCCTACCTGTCTACTCTTGCAAAGCACAGAGGGTGCTATACCCGAACACGCCGCCCTTAAAGCGGTCGTGAACCGCATCCCCAACCTAACTCATAGACGCAGGATTCAAAGAGAACTAAAAGCCGGTGACAAGATCCCCACTCATGGTGGTAAATCCTTGCCAGGACACCAGTTCACACACTCACTAATCAGGCAACATCTTTGGGATTACTTACCTAAACTGGTAAAGATACGAATGGTACGATAACGGAAAAATAATTGAAAACACTTACGCTATATTCAATTACTCTTCCCTTACACTATTACCTACGTAAGCAGCACTAAAAGGGATTATAAAATACTATTAGAAGCACACGCGTTTTGCCTGCAAATCCTTCAAACTACCATTTGGTACTGACGCACGTCATTTACTAAACAAACAAACAACATATGCTTCAAATTCGCTACTCAAAAATGCGCATTTATCTATGGCCTGTCTCAACCTTCGTACTGTTTAAAAATTACTATATTTAATTTATGCAATTTAACGTGATGCTAATGTAAAAGAATAACACTAAGAATCGAACCCGGGACCATCCCGAGTGCACCATCTTAATGTCATCATTTTAATATTTTTATCAGCGAAACGCGGGAAAAAAGTTTTATAAAACTTTATATTTACAAACTATATACCACCTAGCTTCACGTTGAAGAACTACTCTATACACAAAGCATCATGTTGCTTTTTCATAAAGCATTTGGTAGCGCAAAAGTACGGCTTAAAATCCGCGTCGCCAGTGAGCAAGTAGCGTCTATTTTTAAATAATTTAATTATAGCTTAGACTACACAACAAGGACACGTCATAGTCTCTTTTACACCGGGAATCTAACTCGGAACCATCCCGAAACGCGGGAAATAAGTTCTCAATAGTTTATATTTAAAAACCACAAAGTGCCACCTAGCTTCACGTTGAAGTATTACTCTATACAAAAAGCAATCATGCTGCTTTCACAAAGCATATACAATCACTAAAGTACTTCTAATAGCCGCACTGCCAGTTTGCAATTAGAGAGAAAAGCCATGATTTAATCATTGCTTAGACTACATAACCAGTTCTTTGTATAATTAAATAGTATCTATAGTATCATCTTGTAACGTCAAGGACACAAACACCGCCAACAAGCCCTATTTTGATAAATTTTCAAACTTTAATTTCCTATTTTAAAAACACTTACTACTGCACAGACAGCGTTACATGTTCTTTATATAATTAATTAGCATCATCTGCATCGAATTGCTACGTCATAAATACTCGCACCGCCAACAAATACTAAATACTACCTCTTCAAAAGCGCCATCTAGTTTCTCGTTGAAGTACTAATCTCAAATGAAAACTTTCATTTTTCAAATTTCTATTACTTTAATAACTACAAAACTACAAGAGCTAAAATTATAACGACAACTTATTTGGCGGTTTTAAATAGAGGTCTTACTACTTATCTATTGCAAATAAGTTTAAACTCAAAAACAAAAAAGTTTGTTTTTGTTTCAAATTACGTTATCATAAAAATCTTGCGACTCTAATATCTACCAAACTACAAGCGCTAAAAATATAAAGACAACTAATCTTGTGGTTTTTAATAGATAACTAACTACTTATATGACTTACGTGACTTTTCCAGTCACCTTCACGCTAAAAGAGCGAAGAGCTACCGTTGCACTTTATTTATTTATTATATTTTTATAAAGCACATTCGCGCATCACTCTTGCAAAGCACAGAGGGTGCTACCCTAATCGGAGTCCGGAAGGGAAACTCCACCTAAGAGTGCAAAAGAGGGGTCGATACATTACCTTTGAAAGTGAAAGTCAGTCCGGTCAGATCCGAGACACAGACAGTCTGGTTCTGGGTGGCCCAGCTGAACGGTCTACCACACCCGAAGGAGGGCCATATATGCGGGACCTCGCTGCGCAGTCACCCTCTCAAGTCTGTATCCTAAGAAATTTAAAGAAATTGTTTTACTAACAATAGTAGCAAAAGAAATATAATTTGAATAACTAAGTACTATGTGTAATAGGGAGCTTGGATGTATACGAGACATGTAACCTCAAAAGTGAAGTGTAGCCGAACCCTGAGGAACCGGACCGTCTGCTCACCCAGAAATGCAGAACGACCGCAAGGACTAACTTGTCTCTCTTAGTGAAGTCACCTGCCACGCATTTTGTAATGTGGTATTTCTGTTTTATTATTGCCACATCACCTTAACACAATCGACATAGAATTTAACCGAGCGGCGCTAAAACCTATCCCTAACACCTCCCACAAGCCCTGAAGAGACCTGTCTATGGTGCGGTCCTGAAGGGAAAACGCCTAGGGAGGCTGCTCGCCCAGACTGGGCTCCGCCTAGTTTAAGCGTACTGCAGTGCGATTCTCCAAGCGCAAACATCGTACAGCCCCGACAGCGGCGGCCGCCGCAACACTAAGAATCATATCCGTCCCCCCCTCACATAGAATCGGAAAGAGACAATAGATCACAGCCATGCACGCAGCCACGCGCAGTGCCAATGCGTCGCCTAGAGAATCACATAGCTGCCACACGACTCGCCAAGCAACACCCAAGCACCACGCGCGGCCGCACGCAGCGCCAATGCGTCGCCTAGAGAATCGTATAGCCGCCATACGACTCCCCAAGCAACACTCTAACACCACGCGCTGCCGCGCTCACTGCTGTGATCCGCAGCTGCTCCCCGA
Source organism: Scoparia ambigualis (assembly GCA_963921215.1). Lineage (NCBI taxonomy): Eukaryota > Metazoa > Arthropoda > Insecta > Lepidoptera > Crambidae > Scoparia > Scoparia ambigualis. Next base: position 15,132 of record OY992506.1, on the reverse strand, counting down.
CTCTACGAATACGAAAGAGACTATGCGAACGCTCAGCGGCGCGGCAGCTCCGCCACCAAGGACGCACGATGTTCACGCTCTGAGAATCGAACCGCTCTGAGGCGCTCAAACATAAATAAATAGATATAAATACACCCGAGTTGATGCTTAGTGAAGTGCGAAAACTGAAATTCCAATCATGACAGTGCACAAAACGTCCGATAATCTGCTTTATATATTGAAGCAGTAGGAATAACAACCACACAACATTTTGGCAACTCCCAGGGAATTTTTATTGTGGTTGTTTCCACACCATCCTGTCCCACCACAGACGTGGATAAGAGATCAGACTCTCCACTTTAGTGTCATGGCAAGACTGACCTCGACTGCGGCCACAGGGAACTTTTTCCTGTGGTTGTACCCCACTTCAAACCAGCACCAACGCCTAGATAAAGTGGGGAATAGGATCAAAGACCTCTTTCGAGGTCGCGAACAGATGCACAGCAGAGAATTTCCCCGGTGTACACCCATTAAGATACCGCAAAGACTTACTAAGAAACCACCACCAGGCACACGACCTTCTTACGACGGAAGTGAGTGAGCAGGTAACCCGCGTTCCAGCCCTAAAAAGAACCGAAAAAATAAGTCCAGACGGCCGTCCAGATCCATTTCCACGATAAGCAAGACGCCGCACCGATGAATTTTTTAACGTGGTTGTTTACCACCCCCTACATCCTTTAAGAGGGACGACAACATAAGGTTAGCCGCCTAACTAGACCAAACTAAGGCTCCTTTCATCGAGGTGCATCGCTTTACCACAACCCATTTTTTTTTTTTAAAACCTTGTCCGTAGTCATGTAAAAGCTAAGGAACAAGGGACTAAAGTCTCCCTTTGTGGTAGGAGCCCTCTTAGCCAGGTAGTGATACGCGCCCCACACCTCTCAGTTACCTCAGTGAATTTTTGTCGTGGTTTTTCTCCACTATGCCTTCAACACGCTAGAAGAGCGAATGAGCTACTGTTGCACTTTATTTATTTGTTAATTATTATAAAGCACATTCGCGCAACACTCTAGCAAAGCGGCACAGGGTGCTGCCCTACAGACGCCCGGGAACACACGGAATGCCTAAGGGGGACCCGCCCGTAAACCGGGATGCATGCGTCCCCCCCTCTGCACCCGCAAGCAGATGCCTCCACCGTCCGCACCGGCCCACGTGTGCAGAGGGAAGGGACAGCGGACGCATATATGCCCCTCGAGAAGTGAATGTCAGTTTGGCCAATGGTCCAGCTGACCTAGCTGAACGGGACAACCACACCCGAAGGTGGGCTATTATGCGGAACCTCCCTGTGCACCCACCCTCTCGGGACCTAACCTATTGGAAACAAAATAAGATGTATGTAGGTTTTTGCATTATTAACAATAGTAATAAAGCAAATATCCTAAATTTTGAATTACTTAGTAATATAATTTACGGATGCGTCCGAGACACATATACCTGACATGTGAAATTTGTAATGTGTTATTTTCTTTTAATTATTGCCACATCACATATAACACTATCGACACGACCTTTAAAAGAGTGGCGCATAAACTCTAATCCTAACACCTCCCGCAGGCCCTAAAGGGACCTACCTATTGCGCGGTCCATAAGGGAAACACACCTAGGGAGGCAGCAGGCCCAGAAGGGACTCCGCCTGTGCGCTGGGTTGTTAGCTATAAAATTCCAATACCTCTTTCGAAGCATTCGAATCCTATAGGAACCAGGGAGCGCCGGGACCGACGCGATCGTTCGCCCCCAACGCGTCGGGAACGACCAATTGTAGTCTGCCACTCGAGGAGGCCACCCAACACGCACCCCAGAAATGGGTTTCACCTGTCAGGGCGTCTTCACAATCAAGCAGCCGTCCAGCCTTACAGCCTTCCGTTTGCTTACCTCTGCCAAATTAATGACCCCCATCACCAGCTGGATTGGGAAAGCGCCAAAGCTACCTCCCCGCACCGGCATAGATCTGGGTATTCGCTCACAACAACTTTTGCGCTAACTTAAAAGAGCGGCTTTTTTTTCCCTGCCTGCCTACCTGTCTACTCTTGCAAAGCACAGAGGGTGCTATACCCGAACACGCCGCCCTTAAAGCGGCCGTGAACCGCATCCCCAACCTAACTCATAGACGCAGGATTCAAAGAGAACTAAAAGCCGGTGACAAGATCCCCACTCATGGTGGTAAATCCTTGCCAGGACACCAGTTCACACACTCACTAATCAGGCAACATCTTTGGGATTACTTACCTAAACTGGTAAAGATACGAATGGTACGATAACGGAAAAATAATTGAAAACACTTACGCTATATTCAATTACTCTTCCCTTACACTATTACCTACGTAAGCAGCACTAAAAGGGATTATAAAATACTATTAGAAGCACACGCGTTTTGCCTGCAAATCCTTCAAACTACCATTTGGTACTGACGCACGTCATTTACTAAACAAACAAACAACATATGCTTCAAATTCGCTACTCAAAAATGCGCATTTATCTATGGCCTGTCTCAACCTTCGTACTGTTTAAAAATTACTATATTTAATTTATGCAATTTAACGTGATGCTAATGTAAAAGAATAACACTAAGAATCGAACCCGGGACCATCCCGAGTGCACCATCTTAATGTCATCATTTTAATATTTTTATCAGCGAAACGCGGGAAAAAAGTTTTATAAAACTTTATATTTACAAACTATATACCACCTAGCTTCACGTTGAAGAACTACTCTATACACAAAGCATCATGTTGCTTTTTCATAAAGCATTTGGTAGCGCAAAAGTACGGCTTAAAATCCGCGTCGCCAGTGAGCAAGTAGCGTCTATTTTTAAATAATTTAATTATAGCTTAGACTACACAACAAGGACACGTCATAGTCTCTTTTACACCGGGAATCTAACTCGGAACCATCCCGAAACGCGGGAAATAAGTTCTCAATAGTTTATATTTAAAAACCACAAAGTGCCACCTAGCTTCACGTTGAAGTATTACTCTATACAAAAAGCAATCATGCTGCTTTCACAAAGCATATACAATCACTAAAGTACTTCTAATAGCCGCACTGCCAGTTTGCAATTAGAGAGAAAAGCCATGATTTAATCATTGCTTAGACTACATAACCAGTTCTTTGTATAATTAAATAGTATCTATAGTATCATCTTGTAACGTCAAGGACACAAACACCGCCAACAAGCCCTATTTTGATAAATTTTCAAACTTTAATTTCCTATTTTAAAAACACTTACTACTGCACAGACAGCGTTACATGTTCTTTATATAATTAATTAGCATCATCTGTATCGAATTGCTACGTCATAAATACTCGCACCGCCAACAAATACTAAATACTACCTCTTCAAAAGCGCCATCTAGTTTCTCGTTGAAGTACTAATCTCAAATGAAAACTTTCATTTTTCAAATTTCTATTACTTTAATAACTACAAAACTACAAGAGCTAAAATTATAACGACAACTTATTTGGCGGTTTTAAATAGAGGTCTTACTACTTATCTATTGTAAATAAGTTTAAACTCAAAAACAAAAAAGTTTGTTTTTGTTTCAAATTACGTTATCATAAAAATCTTGCGACTCTAATATCTACCAAACTACAAGCGCTAAAAATATAAAGACAACTAATCTTGTGGTTTTTAATAGATAACTAACTACTTATATGACTTACGTGACTTTTCCAGTCACCTTCACGCTAAAAGAGCGAAGAGCTACCGTTGCACTTTATTTATTTATTATATTTTTATAAAGCACATTCGCGCATCACTCTTGCAAAGCACAGAGGGTGCTACCCTAATCGGAGTCCGGAAGGGAAACTCCACCTAAGAGTGCAAAAGAGGGGTGGATACATTACCTTTGAAAGTGAAAGTCAGTCCGGTCAGATCCGAGACACAGACAGTCTGGTTCTGGGTGGCCCAGCTGAACGGTCTACCACACCCGAAGGAGGGCCATATATGCGGGACCTCGCTGCGCAGTCACCCTCTCAAGTCTGTATCCTAAGAAATTTAAAGAAATTGTTTTACTAACAATAGCAGCAAAAGAAATATAATTTGAATAACTAAGTACTATGTGTAATAGGGAGCTTGGATGTATACGAGACATGTAACCTCAAAAGTGAAGTGTAGCCGAACCCTGAGGAACCGGACCGTCTGCTCACCCAGAAATGCAGAACGACCGCAAGGACTAACTTGTCTCTCTTAGTGAAGTCACCTGCCACGCATTTTGTAATGTGGTATTTCTGTTTTATTATTGCCACATCACCTTAACACAATCGACATAGAATTTAACAGAGCGGCGCTAAAACCTATCCCTAACACCTCCCACAAGCCCTGAAGAGACCTGTCTATGATGCGGTCCTGAAGGGAAAACGCCTAGGGAGGCTGCTCGCCCAGACTGGGCTCCGCCTAGTTTAAGCGTACTGCAGTGCGATTCTCCAAGCGCAAACATCGTACAGCCCCGACAGCGGCGGCCGCCGCAACACTAAGAATCATATCCGTCCCCCCCTCACATAGAATCGGAAAGAGACAATAGATCACAGCCATGCACGCAGCCACGCGCAGTGCCAATGCGTCGCCTAGAGAATCACATAGCTGCCACACGACTCGCCAAGCAACACCCAAGCACCACGCGCGGCCGCACGCAGCGCCAATGCATCGCCTAGAGAATCGTATAGCCGCCATACGACTCCCCAAGCAACACTCTAACACCACGCGCTGCCGCGCTCACTGCTGTGATCCGCAGCTGCTCCCCGACTCTACGAATACGAAAGAGACTATGCGAACGCTCAGCGGCGCGGCAGCTCCGCCACCAAGGACGCACGATGTTCACGCTCTGAGAATCGAACCGCTCTGAGGCGCTCAAACATAAATAAATAGATATAAATACACCCGAGTTGATGCTTAGTGAAGTGCGAAAACTGAAATTCCAATCATGACAGTGCACAAAACGTCCGATAATCTGCTTTATATATTGAAGCAGTAGGAATAACAACCACACAACATTTTGGCAACTCCCAGGGAATTTTTATTGTGGTTGTTTCCACACCATCCTGTCCCACCACAGACGTGGATAAGAGATCAGACTCTCCACTTTAGTGTCATGGCAAGACTGACCTCGACTGCGGCCACAGGGAACTTTTTCCTGTGGTTGTACCCCACTTCAAACCAGCACCAACGCCTAGATAAAGTGGGGAATAGGATCAAAGACCTCTTTCGAGGTCGCGAACAGATGCACAGCAGAGAATTTCCCCGGTGTACACCCATTAAGATACCGCAAAGACTTACTAAGAAACCACCACCAGGCACACGACCTTCTTACGACGGAAGTGAGTGAGCAGGTAACCCGCGTTCCAGCCCTAAAAAGAACCGAAAAAATAAGTCCAGACGGCCGTCCAGATCCATTTCCACGATAAGCAAGACGCCGCACCGATGAATTTTTTAACGTGGTTGTTTACCACCCCCTACATCCTTTAAGAGGGACGACAACATAAGGTTAGCCGCCTAACTAGACCAAACTAAGGCTCCTTTCATCGAGGTGCATCGCTTTACCACAACCCATTTTTTTTTTTAAAACCTTGTCCGTAGTCATGTAAAAGCTAAGGAACAAGGGACTAAAGTCTCCCTTTGTGGTAGGAGCCCTCTTAGCCAGGTAGTGATACGCGCCCCACACCTCTCAGTTACCTGAGTGAATTTTTTTCGTGGTTTTTCTCCACTATGCCTTCAACACGCTAGAAGAGCGAACGAGCTACTGTTGCACTTTATTTATTTGTTAATTATTATAAAGCACATTCGCGCAACACTCTAGCAAAGCGGCACAGGGTGCTGCCCTACAGACGCCCGGGAACACACGGAATGCCTAAGGGGGACCCGCCCGTAAACCGGGATGCATGCGTCCCCCCCTCTGCACCAGCAAGCAGATGCCTCCACCGTCCGCACCGGCCCACGTGTGCAGAGGGAAGGGACAGCGGACGCATATATGCCCCTCGAGAAGTGAATGTCAGTTTGGCCAATGGTCCAGCTGACCTAGCTGAACGGGACAACCACACCCGAAGGTGGGCTATTATGCGGAACCTCCCTGTGCACCCACCCTCTCGGGACCTAACCTATTGGAAACAAAATAAAATGTATGTAGGTTTTTGCATTATTAACAATAGTAATAAAGCAAATATCCTAAATTTTGAATTACTTAGTAATATAATTTACGGATGCGTCCGAGACACATATACCTGACATGTGAAATTTGTAATGTGTTATTTTCTTTTAATTATTGCCACATCACATATAACACTATCGACACGACCTTTAAAAGAGTGGCGCATAAACTCTAATCCTAACACCTCCCGCAGGCCCTAAAGGAACCTACCTATTGCGCGGTCCATAAGGGAAACACACCTAGGGAGGCAGCAGGCCCAGAAGGGACTCCGCCTGTGCGCTGGGTTGTTAGCTATAAAATTCCAATACCTCTTTCGAAGCATTCGAATCCTATAGGAACCAGGGAGCGCCGGGACCGACGCGATCGTTCGCCCCCAACGCGTCGGGAACGACAAATTGTAGTCGGCCACACGAGGAGGCCACCCAACACGCACCCCAAAAATGGGTTTCACCTGTCAGGGCGTCTTCACAATCAAGCAGCCGTCCAGCCTTACAGCCTTCCGTTTGCTTACCTCTGCCAAATTAATGACCCCCATCACCAGCTGGATTGGGAAAGCGCCAAAGCTACCTCCCCGCACCGGCATAGATCTGGGTATTCGCTCACAACAACTTTTGCGCTAACTTAAAAGAGCGGCTTTTTTTTCCCTGCCTGCCTACCTGTCTACTCTTGCAAAGCACAGAGGGTGCTATACCCGAACACGCCGCCCTTAAAGCGGTCGTGAACCGCATCCCCAACCTAACTCATAGACGCAGGATTCAAAGAGAACTAAAAGCCGGTGACAAGATCCCCACTCATGGTGGTAAATCCTTGCCAGGACACCAGTTCACACACTCACTAATCAGGCAACATCTTTGGGATTACTTACCTAAACTGGTAAAGATACGAATGGTACGATAACGGAAAAATAATTGAAAACACTTACGCTATATTCAATTACTCTTCCCTTACACTATTACCTACGTAAGCAGCACTAAAAGGGATTATAAAATACTATTAGAAGCACACGCGTTTTGCCTGCAAATCCTTCAAACTACCATTTGGTACTGACGCACGTCATTTACTAAACAAACAAACAACATATGCTTCAAATTCGCTACTCAAAAATGCGCATTTATCTATGGCCTGTCTCAACCTTCGTACTGTTTAAAAATTACTATATTTAATTTATGCAATTTAACGTGATGCTAATGTAAAAGAATAACACTAAGAATCGAACCCGGGACCATCCCGAGTGCACCATCTTAATGTCATCATTTTAATATTTTTATCAGCGAAACGCGGGAAAAAAGTTTTATAAAACTTTATATTTACAAACTATATACCACCTAGCTTCACGTTGAAGAACTACTCTATACACAAAGCATCATGTTGCTTTTTCATAAAGCATTTGGTAGCGCAAAAGTACGGCTTAAAATCCGCGTCGCCAGTGAGCAAGTAGCGTCTATTTTTAAATAATTTAATTATAGCTTAGACTACACAACAAGGACACGTCATAGTCTCTTTTACACCGGGAATCTAACTCGGAACCATCCCGAAACGCGGGAAATAAGTTCTCAATAGTTTATATTTAAAAACCACAAAGTGCCACCTAGCTTCACGTTGAAGTATTACTCTATACAAAAAGCAATCATGCTGCTTTCACAAAGCATATACAATCACTAAAGTACTTCTAATAGCCGCACTGCCAGTTTGCAATTAGAGAGAAAAGCCATGATTTAATCATTGCTTAGACTACATAACCAGTTCTTTGTATAATTAAATAGTATCTATAGTATCATCTTGTAACGTCAAGGACACAAACACCGCCAACAAGCCCTATTTTGATAAATTTTCAAACTTTAATTTCCTATTTTAAAAACACTTACTACTGCACAGACAGCGTTACATGTTCTTTATATAATTAATTAGCATCATCTGCATCGAATTGCTACGTCATAAATACTCGCACCGCCAACAAATACTAAATACTACCTCTTCAAAAGCGCCATCTAGTTTCTCGTTGAAGTACTAATCTCAAATGAAAACTTTCATTTTTCAAATTTCTATTACTTTAATAACTACAAAACTACAAGAGCTAAAATTATAACGACAACTTATTTGGCGGTTTTAAATAGAGGTCTTACTACTTATCTATTGCAAATAAGTTTAAACTCAAAAACAAAAAAGTTTGTTTTTGTTTCAAATTACGTTATCATAAAAATCTTGCGACTCTAATATCTACCAAACTACAAGCGCTAAAAATATAAAGACAACTAATCTTGTGGTTTTTAATAGATAACTAACTACTTATATGACTTACGTGACTTTTCCAGTCACCTTCACGCTAAAAGAGCGAAGAGCTACCGTTGCACTTTATTTATTTATTATATTTTTATAAAGCACATTCGCGCATCACTCTTGCAAAGCACAGAGGGTGCTACCCTAATCGGAGTCCGGAAGGGAAACTCCACCTAAGAGTGCAAAAGAGGGGTCGATACATTACCTTTGAAAGTGAAAGTCAGTCCGGTCAGATCCGAGACACAGACAGTCTGGTTCTGGGTGGCCCAGCTGAACGGTCTACCACACCCGAAGGAGGGCCATATATGCGGGACCTCGCTGCGCAGTCACCCTCTCAAGTCTGTATCCTAAGAAATTTAAAGAAATTGTTTTACTAACAATAGTAGCAAAAGAAATATAATTTGAATAACTAAGTACTATGTGTAATAGGGAGCTTGGATGTATACGAGACATGTAACCTCAAAAGTGAAGTGTAGCCGAACCCTGAGGAACCGGACCGTCTGCTCACCCAGAAATGCAGAACGACCGCAAGGACTAACTTGTCTCTCTTAGTGAAGTCACCTGCCACGCATTTTGTAATGTGGTATTTCTCTTTTGCACTCTTAGGTGGAGTTTCCCTTCCGGACTCCGATTAGGGTAGCACCCTCTGTGCTTTGCAAGAGTGATGCGCGAATGTGCTTTATAAAATATAATAAATAAATAAAGTGCAACGGTAGCTCTTCGCTCTTTTAGCGTGAAGGTGACTGGAAAAGTCACGTAAGTCATATAAGTAGTTAGTTATCTATTAAAAACCACAAGATTAGTTGTCTTTATATTTTTAGCGCTTGTAGTTTGGTAGATATTAGAGTCGCAAGATTTTTATGATAACGTAATTTGAAACAAAAACAAACTTTTTTGTTTTTGAGTTTAAACTTATTTGCAATAGATAAGTAGTAAGACCTCTATTTAAAACCGCCAAATATGTTGTCGTTATAATTTTAGCTCTTGTAGTTTTGTAGTTATTAAAGTAATAGAAATTTGAAAAATGAAAGTTTTCATTTGAGATTAGTACTTCAACGAGAAACTAGATGGCGCTTTTGAAGAGGTAGTATTTAGTATTTGTTGGCGGTGCGAGTATTTATGACGTAGCAATTCGATACAGTTGATGCTATTTAATTATATAAAGAACATGTAACGCTGTCTGTGCAGTAGTAAGTGTTTTTAAAATAGGAAATTAAAGTTTGAAAATTTATCAAAATAGGGCTTGTTGGCGGTGTTTGTGTCCTTGACGTTACAAGATGATACTATAGATACTATTTAATTATACAAAGAACTGGTTATGTAGTCTAAGCAATGATTAAATCATGGCTTTTCTCTCTAATTGCAAACTGGCAGTGCGGCTTTTAGTAGTACTTTAGTGATTGTATATGCTTTGTGAAAGCAGCATGATTGCTTTTTGTATAGAGTAATACTTCAACGTGAAGCTAGGTGGCACTTTGTGGTTTTTAAATATAAACTATTGAGAACTTATTTCCCGCGTTTCGGGATGGTTCCGAGTTAGATTCCCGGTGTAAAAGAGACTATGACGTGTCCTTGTTGTGTAGTCTAAGCTATAATTAAATTATTTAAAAATAGACGCTACTTGCTCACTGGCGACGCGGATTTTAAGCCGTACTTTTGCGCTACCAAATGCTTTATGAAAAAGCAACATGATGCTTTGTGTATAGAGTAGTTCTTCAACGTGAAGCTAGGTGGTATATAGTTTGTAAATATAAAGTTTTATAAAACTTTTTTCCCGCGTTTCGCTGATAAAAATATTAAAATGATGACATTAAGATGGTGCACTCGGGATGGTCCCGGGTTCGATTCTTAGTGTTATTCTTTTACATTAGCATCACGTTAAATTGCATAAATTAAATATAGTAATTTTTAAACAGTACGAAGGTTGAGACAGGCCATAGATAAATGCGCATTTTTGAGTAGCGAATTTGAAGCATATGTTGTTTGTTTGTTTAGTAAATGACGTGCGTCAGTACCAAATGGTAGTTTGAAGGATTTGCAGGCAAAACGCGTGTGCTTCTAATAGTATTTTATAATCCCTTTTAGTGCTGCTTACGTAGGTAATAGTGTAAGGGAAGAGTAATTGAATATAGCGTAAGTGTTTTCAATTATTTTTCCGTTATCGTACCATTCGTATCTTTACCAGTTTAGGTAAGTAATCCCAAAGATGTTGCCTGATTAGTGAGTGTGTGAACTGGTGTCCTGGCAAGGATTTACCACCATGAGTGGGGATCTTGTCACCGGCTTTTAGTTCTCTTTGAATCCTGCGTCTATGAGTTAGGTTGGGGATGCGGTTCACGGCCGCTTTAAGGGCGGCGTGTTCGGGTATAGCACCCTCTGTGCTTTGCAAGAGTAGACAGGTAGGCAGGCAGGGAAAAAAAGCCGCTCTTTTAAGTTAGCGCAAAAGTTGTTGTGAGCGAATACCCAGATCTATGCCGGTGCGGGGAGGTAGCTTTGGCGCTTTCCCAATCCAGCTGGTGATGGGGGTCATTAATTTGGCAGAGGTAAGCAAACGGAAGGCTGTAAGGCTGGACGGCTGCTTGATTGTGAAGACGCCCTGACAGGTGAAACCCATTTTTCAACAGCCTACCCTTTGAATGTATTGCAGAGGCGCTCCGTTTCCACGGAGTGCCTCGGTACTTGCTGCAAATAATTGATAGCTATTTGAGGGGTAGGTTTGTTACATATCAAGGGCGGGATGGGCAAGTCCGTAGGAGGGCAGTGTCGTCTGGTGTTCCACAGGGGTCAGTCCTTGGACCGCTCCTGTGGAATATAGGATACGACTGGGTGTTGAGAAGTGCTCTTTTGCGAGGAATAAACCTAGTTTGTTACGCGGATGACACTCTGGTGATGGCAACGGCGGAGAACTTTGCAGAGGTGAACAGGTTGGCTACTTGCGGTGTGTCGCATGTGGTTCGGCGTATAGAGATGCTAGGGCTCCGCGTTGCTCTTGAGAAGACAGAGGCTCTCTATTTTTATGGGGCTCGCCGGAAACCGCCTGCCGGTGCTCATATTATAATAGACGAGATTGTGATTAGCATTAGTCCAGTAATTAAGTATCTAGGCTTGGTACTGGATAGTAAGTGGAGTTTCAGCGAACACTTTAAACTACAATCGTTGAAGCTGGTCAGAGCAGCGGCAGCCCTTGGTAGGTTGTTACCAAATTTGGGCGACCCAAGTAGGAATGCTAGGAGGTTGTACATAGGGGTGGTTAGGTCGATGGCCCTTTATGGAGCGCCGGTGTGGATAGACGCCCTGAACGCCAAAAACAAGACTCTGTTACGCAGACCTCAACGAGTTATGGCGATCAGGGCCATTAGAGGTTATCGCACTGTGTCGTTCGAGGCGGCCTGCTTGTTAGCAGGAACCCCCCCGTGGGAGATGGAGGCAAACGTTCTTGCCACAGTTTATGATCGAGTTGCGGAGAGACGGAGCTTGGGTGAACGACCAATGCCAGAGCAAGTGGAGAGGTGGCGTTTAGCTGCAAAGAAGTCGGCTTTGCGACTTTGGAGCTCACGGCTAGAGATCCCGGTTTCCGGACACGCTGTTATTAGGGCGATTCGACCAAACATTAAGCGGTGGGTTGAGCGCAAGGAGGGGACGCTCTCGTTCCGCCTTACGCAGGTGCTGACGGGACATGGATGTTTTGGCAGCTACCTGTTTAAGATTGGACGAGAGCAGTCTGCGGAGTGCCACCAGTGTGGTGCGGCCGAAGATACAGCTGAGCACACATTGACAGTGTGCTCTGAGTTCGAGCAGTCGCGTCAAGATTTGCGGGCTGTTGTAGGGGCTGACTTGTCATTAGAGGCAATCATTAGAGCAATGGTTTCTAGTAGGGAAGCTTGGGATGCCATGGTCACATTTTGTGAGTTGGCAATCACTAACAAAGAAGCGGCAGAGAGGGCTCGAGAAGATGACCCGTCGTCTGGCGTCACTCGCAGACGTCGGCCAGGTCGTAGGAGGCGGTTATATGGGCAACTAAACCCATCCTAGTATTAACGCGGGGGAGGGCAGGAGCTCCCTCACCAACCCCGCACAGCATTCTCCAAGTTGAAGCGGCCAAGTGAAATTCACTTGAGGTTGCCGCACAAGCAATAATATAGCATGGCGGTGGTTTTGCAGGTCATTTCATGCAAGTGTGTCCTAAGGGACGTGTCGGAGTGTGGATGTCATCTGCTCCCAGAGCTTCGCCATCACGACGGACGGTAAGTTCGCTGGGGGTTTTAGAGGGTATACCATTGACCAGATCCCTTGAGATTGGCCAGAGGTGAGTCCCTTACCCGTTCGCTGCTACGCGGTGCGGGCTCACGCCATAAAGGTTAGGTTTAGGTTAGGTTAGGTTTGTTAGGTTAGGTTAGGTTATGGTTAGGTTAGGTTAGTGGTGGTTAGGTAGGTTAGGTTAGGTTAGGTTAGGTTAGGTTAGGTTAGGTTAGGTTAGGTTAGGTTAGGTTAGGTTAGGTTAGGTTAGGTTAGGTTAGGTTAGGTTAGGTTAGGTTAGGTTAGGTTAGGTTAGGTTAGGTTAGGTTAGGTTAGGTTAGGTTAGGTTAGGTTAGGTTAGGTTAGGTTAGGTTAGGTTAGGTGTAGGTTAGGTTAGGTTAGGTTAGGTTAGGTTAGGTTAGGTTAGGTTAGGTTAGGTTAGGTTAGGTTAGGTTAGGTTAGGTTAGGTTAGGTTAGGTTAGGTTAGGTTAGGTTAGGTTAGGTTAGGTTAGGTTAGGTTAGGTTAGGTTAGGTTAGGTTAGGTTAGGTTAGGTTAGGTTAGGTTAGGTTAGGTTAGGTTAGGTTAGGTTAGGTTAGGTTAGGTTAGGTTAGGTTAGGTTGGTTAATGGTTTAGGTTAGGTTAGGTTAGGTTAGGTTAGGTTAGGTTAGGTTAGGTTAGGTTAGGTTAGGTTAGGTTAGGTTAGGTTAGGTTAGGTTAGGTTAGGTTAGGTTAGGTTAGGTTAGGTTAGGTTAGGTTAGGTTAGGTTAGGTTAGGTTAGGTTAGGTTAGGTTAGGTTAGGTTTAGGTTAGGTTAGGTTAGGTTAGGTTAGGTTAGGTTAGGTTAGGTTAGGTTAGGTTAGGTTAGGTTAGGTTAGGTTAGGTTAGGTTAGGTTAGGTTAGGTTAGGTTAGGTTAGGTTAGGTTAGGTTAGGTTAGGTTAGGTTAGGTTAGGTTAGGTTAGGTTAGGTTAGGTTAGGTTAGGTTAGGTTAGGTTAGGTTAGGTTAGGTTAGGTTAGGTTAGGTTAGGTTAGGTTAGGTTAGGTTAGGTTAGGTTAGGTTAGGTTAGGTTAGGTTAGGTTAGGTTAGGTTAGGTTAGGTTAGGTTAGGTTAGGTTAGGTTAGGTTAGGTTAGGTTAGGTTTAGGTTAGGTTAGGTTAGGTAGGTTAGGTTAGGTTAGGTTAGGTTAGGTATGGTTAGGTTAGGTTAGGTTAGGTTAGGTTAGGTTAGGTTAGGTTAGGTTAGGTTAGGTTAGGTTAGGTTAGGTTAGGTTAGGTTAGGTTAGGTTAGGTTAGGTTAGGTTAGGTTAGGTTAGGTTAGGTTAGGTTAGGTTAGGTTAGGTTAGGTTAGGTTAGGTTAGGTTAGGTTAGGTTAGGTTAGGTTAGGTTATTAGGTTAGGTAAGGTTAGGTTAGGTTAGGTTAGGTTAGGTTAGGTTAGGTTAGGTTAGGTTAGGTAGGTTAGGTTAGGTTAGGTTAGGTTAGGTTAGGTTAGGTTAGGTTAGGGATATGTAATATATTAAATGTAATTTATTATCTGAACTTAACTTAACTTTATATCTTAACTTGAACTTAGTTTAACTGGATCTGTAATGTTGGATTTAACTGGTAACTTAATATGTTACGTATCTTAAGGTCAACTTAACTTGAACTTAACTTAACTTAACTTAACTTAAATTAACTTAACTTAACTTTAACTTAACTTAACTTAACTAACTTAACGTAACTTAACTTAACTTAACTTAACTTAACTGAACTTAACTTAACTTAACTTAACTGTAACTGAACTTTACGTTTTTAACTTAACTTAACTTAACTTACTTATCTCTTAGAAAGTAACTTAACTTAACTTAACTTAACTTAACTTAACTTAACTACGTAACTTAACTTAACTTAACTTAACTTACTTAACTTAACTTAACTTAACTTAACTTAACTTAACTTAACTTAACTTAACTTAACTTAACTTAACTTAACTTAACTTAACTTAACTTAACTTAACTTAACTTAACTAACTTAACTTAACTTAAATTAACTTAACTTAACTTAACTTAACTTAACTTAACTTAACTTAACTTAACTTAACTTAACTTAACTTAACTTAACTTAACTTAACTTAACTGATAACTTAACTTAACTTAACTTAACTTAACTTAACTTATAACTTAACTTAACTTAACTTAACCTAACTTAACTTAACTTAACTTACTTAACTTAACGTAACTTAACTTAACTAAAACTTAACCTAACTTAACTTAACTTAACTTAACTTAACTTAACTTAACTTAACTTACTACTTAACTTAACTTACTGAACTTAACTTAACTAACTTAACTTAACTTAACTTAACGTAACGTAACTTAACTTAATTAACTTACAACTTAACGTAACTAACTTAAACTTGATTGAACTAACTAACGGTGAACTTACCTTACTTAACTTAACTTA